>JAUPFR010000006.1:49314230-50699230 GCA_036925125.1 Oreortyx pictus | reverse complement strand
ACTTTTCTTTTACACTACTCAAGTGGTACCTTATGGCAAGTAATCTCTATGAATTAGGCCAGAAATCATAAGTGTCCCTGTAGGATTTATCCCATTTTCCCTGTCATTAGCTCAGAAATCTTACTTTCAGATCAAAACTATCAAAATGACATAGTTTTTTGTGCCATCTGAATCATTTTACTTTCTTTTTACTTTATATCCACAAAAGAGGAACATAGATTTAACGCTCTAGGTGAAAAGCACATTTACTTTTTGAACAGAAATTGAAAGGATATTGTTGTAATTGCACTCTTCACTACATCAAATGTTTGCACCCACCCAAAGAAAGCAGTCTTTGTAAAGGAAACATTTACTTTTATTTTTCTTATTTTAAAAACAAGTTATCCATGTTTATTCTGAGTTACAAGTGATGACTATACAATGCTGTGGCTAAGCAAAGAAAGAAAATGTGATGCTTCGATAAATAGCAGACCTCTGGGTCCCTTGAAAAGAGCTGACAAGATGGTGCCACCAAGTCCTGGGACCAGTCCAGCTCTGCAATTCCACCTCTCATTCCACCTGCCAATTCTCCTTCTTCTCCCATATTTTACTCCCTTTTATTTGATAGTGAGGTTTTTAGACCTGGATTATTTCATTTCAAGCATCTGAATGGCAGATCATAGAATCATTAAGATTGGAAATGATCTATAAGATCATTTAGTCCAACTGTCAACCCATTTCTACTGTGCCTATTAACCATTCCCCTCAGTGCTACATCTCCCCATTTCTTGAACACCTCCAGGAATGGGGATTCCACCACCTCCCTGTGCAGCCTCTGCCAATGCATCACCACTCTATAGGAAAAAGAAGAAACTTTTCCTAATATTCTACTTGAACTTCTTCTGGTGCAACTTAAAGCCAATTCCTCTCTTATCATGATCCTCTAGAATCATATTAAGAGTAAGAACATGTGTGATTGCAAAACACTCATGTAATAGAGGAGGAAAAATCGAAAGAACGTAGAACAGATTTCACAGGGGGAGATTTTGATAAGCTAGACAACCAGCTGGGTGAACATCAATACAAGCCAATTGCTTTGGGTGAGGCTCCACTTCATTGGTGAGGCAGCATAATGGCAAATATTTGACTTGAAGTTGCTGTGTTGTGTGCAAACTCATTTATAGGTCTGGAATAAAAAGTTATAGCCAGCTGTATTTTCTTCTGCCTGGTCTGATGCTTATTGCAGACTTCCAGCATAAGATCATGATTTCCATTCTGTTGGCTGGAAGTCATGTATTGGAGGGGATAGCACATCTCATTAGATCAGCATTTCAAATAATACAGGAGTCCCATCGATCGATGGATATGTGAAAAATGTCCACCAGCTTGGCTCTCCTCTAATGGAGCTCCCTGAGATGTCACTGGGCATGTCTTGCATAACAAACCTGACACAAGACTGGGACTCACAGAAAACCAGGTCTATCAAATTACAGAATACATCTATGTCCTATGTGGGAAAAGCAACCTAAGAAGAATACAGAATAAAATCCTCTCACTTGTACACACAAACACAGATCTCAAAATCACTGGTATCCAGTGCTTTTCCAATAAGGCATTGTGCTGCTCACTTTCCTATCACAAACCTGCCTGTACAGTTCGTGATCAGAGTGCTTCATGCCAAAAATCAGTCAGCAGACACCCAGCAAAAGGGATTTCCTGGACTGCCTGCACTGACACACAGAAAGCAGCGTTCCTCATGCGAACTAAAGAGCCTTCACTGTGCATATCTTCATTATTCTTAATATTGCGGTGCTAAGTATGAGACACAATATCCTTCCCTTTATTAAATCTTCAGGTATGAGATCAAGAACATTATATTTGCTTATACATGCTTCTTGAGGGCTCTATTCTCCTAAGAATAAAACAGACACTAGGGGTGAAAAGACATTTCTGTCCTATACACATGCAAATGGAATTGTTTGTAGGCTGAACTAGCTTATAGACACAGTGAATTCAAAAAATGATGAGGATAGATTCTTGATTAATTATTATATGACACTAATATTTATACAAAGTAAGCCATGCTGACTCTTCAGCTCACCAAGATCTACAGCAGGAAGGAGGCAAATAAGCTTTCAAGCACAGCTTAACTATACCTAAAATAGTGTTGTGCTTGGCTTTGTCATATTAAAAATAATATTGAAAAAAGGTACTTCATATTCCAAAGTCAGAGAAATTCATTTTGAGATACAAATGCATATTTCAAAAGATTAAGATATTGAAAGTGCCCTTTTTTTATTATTTTATTTTATTTTTTAAGTACAAAACAAAGCCACAGATCATCTTTTAGAATTCCATTTTACAAAACGAGATTTTTTTAGGAACGACCCTTCAAACAGCAAAGATCAAAATACATGATGCTGTCCATCTGAAGGGTATGTGTGAAAGACAGCAGTTTTATTTTGGGCAGTACGCACTAAAATTCAGTTATACCTTAGGAGCAGTGCTTGTCACATTACCAGAGCAGAGCAAATGACTGCTAACATATCTTGCTTAAGAAAAAGAAGTTTCTGCCAATGTCAGTTGATAAGCACTTTCACTGATTCTACTTTCAAGTTTCGCTTATGAATGGAAGAATCTGTCTTGATGGATTTTTTTTTTTTTCCCTTTGCACAGACTGACCCTTGAGACAAGTTTCAAAGCAGTCAGACGAAATTATCATTCAGGATTACTCACTGCAATATTCAGTTGGGCTAGGACTTCTCTGCCTGAAAAAGGAAGAGATGGAGGAATAGGGAGGATCTGGAAAAGCAGAAAAGATGCTGAATGGTCACTTCTATTACATCAGTGGCCATTAAAGCAATAGAGGGAACACTGTAATCAAACAAAAGCATGTGGTTCTCCATGAAGCTAATGATAGATAAATGGGAATCCTTGTTTAAAATCACTGTGGATTCAACAAAATGATTGGGAGAGTTTACTCTCTTAATGTAAATTATGAAATACACAAAGCATACCAAGCTCAGGAAGTTCTTAGAACTGAAAATAGCTTGAAGCT
The DNA here is from genome assembly GCA_036925125.1 of Oreortyx pictus. Classification (NCBI taxonomy): domain Eukaryota; kingdom Metazoa; phylum Chordata; class Aves; order Galliformes; family Odontophoridae; genus Oreortyx; species Oreortyx pictus. The sequence continues at coordinate 50,696,193 of JAUPFR010000006.1, read as the reverse complement.
GAATGGTAACTGTGTGATAGATGCTCATTCTCTTACTCATCTTTAGAGGTCAGGCTTTGGATAAAAACAGAAGACTAGGTGAACCCTTCATCTGAACATGCACTCCTCCTAGAGTCTTGTGATCTGGAGCCCCATTCTCTGCTTTACCAAGTGAAAATTCACCCACGGCTTCTCTCCCATTTCCCAGGATCAGTTTTCTGTATTTCAACCAGTGGGTATTTATGAAATAAAATAGACGTGCATTCAGTTTCAGTGCAAACTGCATTAGGAGGATAAAACACTCAGCTATTGCAAGGAAGGGTGAAGACAGATGACTCTGGAGAGCTTTCCAAGCAGAGGAGGTCGAACAGCCCTAGGCAGTGTCCTAAATCCAGAGAGAGGCAGCAGCTCCCCACGCATCGCGTTCCCTGTTGGTAACTCAGAACAGATTCCTAAGCAGTCTTCTATTTGTTTTGGATCCTATTACTCTCAGACTACCTAACTCACACAGGGAGTTCATTCAAACAGCTGCATAGAAAACTTTTGCATCAGGACTCTTTGATTCAGGGTCCTAACTTTGAGTAGCCTTCATCATACACGGGAGGTCCAGCAAGAAAATTCACATCTCCTACGTGTGGATCCAGAAATTAATTTTCTTCTGTGTAATTTCTAACCTGTGGAATTAGAGAACCATTTACAGGCAGGATTAGTTGGTAATTTCATTTTTGTAAAGCTGTGTTAGCTTGACATGGACTTTTTAATGAGGAAGTAAAAGAAGTTTAAAGCATGTTTTAATTACAGCAACTTCCTTCATGCAGTGTACAGATCATTTAGGCAATAGGACCACCTAACGTGTAAGTTATTAATTCCTAGAAGCACCTTGCACATTTCAACCATATATGCATCACTCATTAAAAAATAATCCATACTTCTGTGTTTGCTCTCATTTTCAACTAATAACAGCAATAGCAACCTCAGCACAGGGCATTTTCAGGGATTAATGACCAGCTGGGACTAATGGCACCCTTGGCTACATCTCTGTCCATAAACACATGTCAGTTGATCATCAATTCTCAGAAAATGCCTTATCATTAGTAGTTAGAATGAAAATGAAAAGCAATTGTTAAGGATGAGCTATGAAGAATTTCTGCCTTTTATACCTGTTAGAGTGTGTTTGCTTTAATAAGACATCACAACAATCAGTACTGGCTAACACACATTGAATGTATTTCTTTGATTAGCCCTGGTGCAATTAACCTCCTTGACAACAAGTTCTGAGGTCAGAGGAGTGAGAATTCCAACTGGGATGCACTCCCACACTCACACGGACAAAGAGAAAGACAAGGTTTGGTGCTGTCACTGATCTTGGTCCTGGACATGGTTTTACATGTTAAGCAACATTCAGCCAGGATACCATCTTTTCATTCCAGTCCTTAAGATGACGAAAGCAGAGACTCATCTTGGATAAATTACTAAAATGCTGGCGTTAGCAGTACTAATCTCAATCTTGGGAAAACTATAGAAAGCACACTGGTTCAAGCCAGTGGTCAGCCATTTTTCTTACTTTATTCCTAGCAGCTTTCAGAAGAAAAGAGGAAGAACGTGAAAGATATGTTGAAGATTTGACTGAAGGAGTGTCTAGATGTTGTGTAAATTTTCAACATATATCAAGAAAAGCAACCCAAAACACATGCCTCTGAATTTCTGGAAGTGCCAGAAATGTTTGTGAAAGCAAGAAAGAAAACATGGGCGTGATTTTGACTGACAACCAACTGTTGCCATTTGGATTTTACTGAATGGATGACCCCAGGAAATATTTATGCTGGCAAAATAGTAGGTGCAAAATGGGTAAAGGCATTAAAGCTAAAGCTGGCAGGAAACTTCTTTTTCCACTTCCCTTAGGTATGTGTGGATGTTCACATATTTAGAAATTTAATTAATAGCTCTCAGGGACTTTCCCTGGCTATCTGTCAACGAAGCACACTGCCAGTTGATTTTTATTTTATTTTTTAATTTTTACACTTCTATGTCTCTAATTAAAATGATTAGTTTTGGCTTAAAAATACTCAAATGGGAAAATACGTCATCTGCTTGTTCCTGCTTTTTCCCTTCTGCTTTTCAAATAGTTGAAATCAAAAGGTATAAGAAGATAGCTAGAAATGCTGCATGTTTTACATTCCAAAGTCCCTAATTTCAGCTGTAGGAATCAACCTGGAATCTGTTGTCAATTCTAATGCTGTGCAGCCTTACTACCCAGTTTCAGTGTTAGGAGATTAAACGAGTTTGTAAGTATTTATGGAGTGGAGATTTTAGGGGTGATTCCATAGTTCTAGTTCGATTAATTGTTAGTGAAGGTGTCATGAATGTGGCTTGTTATGGAGAGGTCACATCAGAAGTTCTTGTGTGTCAGTGGGACATAGCATCAAGAGATGGCTCAAAGGAGGAACAGAAAATATGCTCACTCTGCTTACTGGTAGTGTTTGAAGCCTACCCTCTTGGGCTGCAACTATTTAAGAGTGAAGAAACAAAGCTGCCTTCAGTGGCAGCAAATCCAGAAGGAGTGCACCAGGTTCTTGACATATGCATCCATCTTTCTATGGGGGTGGACTGTTCTGAGACACATGCAAACCTACATCTGCTTGGTGGGAACTTTAACCTCAACAACCATGTTAAACCTAACAAATAAAAGCTCCTGAAATTATTGCAGTGTGGGTGCAGAGCTTCAGGATCAGCAGCAGTGATTTACAGGCAACCTTCTTCTGTCTCCATGATCTCTGATGCTGTAGGACATCCAGTCATGGCACACAGCCATGCTGCACTGCACAGCCTTATCAGGGGGATGTGAGAAGGGACACTGGGGTCATTAATAATATTCTTTATCTTCTGATTATTTTAATTTTCATCACCATTTTAATAGCACTGGACGTTTTCCTCTTTCCCGTCTGTAGATATATTTGTTGTCTAAATGTGCTACAGACACTGCAGAAAGTTACTGTTTTCCCTCCCAGAGACAATGACATTTGACAATGGTTGAATCAATCTTTTCTAGGAAATCTTGAGTCACTGAGTGCTGAACTGGAATAAAAATGAGATTGCTTCATAGAAAACAATACATAACAGCAGAGTGCAAACAGGAAGGTTCTCAGTGGCCTTTCTTCTCTTTTGCATTTATCAGTGTCACTCTAGTTCCCACAGTGTTGCCCATATGTGAAGGAGAGATTTTTCTAATGATTTATCCTTGGAAATATTTTTTAATTCTCGTTCTTCATTCCCAAAGTCATAAAATATGTACGGGAGAGGGTGAGATGAGATGAGTTCAGCACAAAACCAACACAGAGGGTAAACCAGCCAAAGCTCTTACTGAGATGTACCTTGAAAAATACAAATACATTCTCGTTAAATCTATCCAAAAACCTGTGAATGAAAGTCCATCATCTCCGTAGTTTGCATTCATTCATGTTTTCGATTTATGGGGAAAGAAGGAAAAGAAGCTATCTAAATCAATAGGATTAAGCAGTATTTTGCCAATTTACACTAACACCTGGCTCCTTTTAGATAAGACTCAAATGAACATTAACTCATGCCATGGCACACACTCAGACTGTTGACCTAGCTGTTTAAGCTATCATTCCTGAGATTTGGATGAACGAACACTGGAACTAATCCTGCCTATTTCATGTAACCTTATGCCCAGGCAGGCATTCATGAAATGTTATCAACATCATGTGTCAAAGGACTTTTAAATATATTTTTTCTCTTTATATTTAAAGGGAAAAAAACAGAAATGAATATCAATCAAATTATAAACCACACAAAACTATTGCATCCTACATACACAATAGGTCTTTAACGTTCATTAAAACTGACGTAAGCATTATATTATTCGAGGAGTAAAATGCTCTGGGGAAAGCATAATACAGAAAATTGTAACAGAAAATAAAGTAGTAATCAGTGATCGAGTGAGGACTGGCACATAATTGCCTGTTCTAGTAAGCTTTGCTATGTCATGGGAACTCTAAGCCCCTCTCTAATGCTAAGAGTAGACATTTGTACGGCAAATGTGAAACAAATGTGCCTTACCCTTTGGTCATGGAACCCATTGGGGTCCTTTGAGGCTAACACGTTGCCCTTGAGAATTTTAAGGCTGGGTCCTGCAGTTGCTTCCAAGCAAGGAGGTTGCCACATTACCATAAAATCAGCATAACCTTCACCCAGCTGCCCTTCATCATGTTTTAATCTATACCTGACTGGGTGCGCAAGGCTGTCCTAATGCATGAGGTGCAATCCCTCACTGAGCAGCATTGAGTCTGAACATCCATGCCCTTAAATCACAGTAGATAATGTTTGAATTGATTAATTTTTTTGTCCAAGCAAGTGGCAGCCGAAGGGCTTGTGAATCATATCGCTGCCTGCGAACAGCCTGTAGCGGCAGGTGGGAGCGTATGAGGACAACAGGGAAGGTTGTAACCACCCCAGTAACTTGGTGTCAAATAAAATCAAGACAAGGGCAGTGTTAACTGCCAGTGAATGTTTGGCCAGTGCTTTCATTTCTTGCAGTGCTGTGCAACTGTGATTAACAGTTGTATTAGTCTGAAAGAACATTTACTTGTCCTCTGTAATTGGGTTTGTTGGGGAGAAGCTGTTACCACTGTAATAGTGATATACACAGAAATTTGCCTTCTTCTAGTTAATTACTCCTAGCAATTAGATGTTTACTCAGAATGGCCTTTCTGTAAGAATAAAAGCCCTGGTCCTCCTCAATCAGACGGCATATATTAATCGAGCTAGGACTACCAATGAACAGCTGTACCTCAATTAGAAATTGATATCCATGAAGAAAGCACTGTTGGCTAATTATGTTAATAAGATATTAGCCACCATGTCTACAAACTGCAGGCTTGTCACGTCTCTCAGTGGTACCTTATTTTATTGCAAACCATACTGAGGAGTATTATTTACTTTCTTGCCACAGTCCTCAGGGGAATGCAATACTCAACTGCTTACAAAATCTGCTTTCAGAGGCCAATCTTGCCAGCTTTTGGAGGCTTCAGGCTCAGGACTAGGTTTGTCACAACCTTAAGGAGATTATTTCAGTAGAATGTTTTCAAAGAAAATCGAAGGAAAACTGCTTTTCAGGGGCTGGTTTATGAAAGCCACTGGAAGTTCCACTGCCTCAGCTCATTATTCTAAGGAATGATTTGATGTTCTAAGGAATGAACTGATGCTGCCCTTTATGTTAAAGAGACCATTTTCATTTAATTTATAAAAGAGTAATTTAGAGCCATAAGTCATGGATTTAATTTCTTCCTTGTTGGAGACAGTGGTCTTCAAAAAGTGCTTTGAATATATTGTCTTCCTGGACTCCATTAGAAATTGTTACAATTGATTAAAATAATTGCTCCTCATTATTAATCCTTTTAGAATTATACATGGCAATTCAATATGGAATATGATTAGAGTGAGTTTCTTTTCAAACCAAGTTTCCAAGAGAAGATTTTCACAAAAAATGAGGCTCAGCATGGAAGTGGTAAGTTTTCTTTGCTTTGGGTCCATATTAGAAAGTTGCAATAGTTGTTTATTGTTATTGGTGTTTTGTTTTGTTGGACTTGAAAATAGTTTGTTGATGCTGATTTAAGTAACCATTTCTCTTTAATTAACACTCTTCAGAATTGCACATTGAAATTCGTTATTTAAGTATCATAAATTTTTGTCTCTTTCTTTAACTTCACAGGAGTCTCAGAGGAATTATTAGTTTAAGTGTCTAAAACATCTGATATCTTTAAGCACATATATGCATTTAATCTTCTCAACTTCACAAACAGCTACGACTTCTAATACACAGAAGGTTTGAATATACCATGTAGAAAAGGGTCTATCACTTCATTGAAGGACATGGCCAAGGATCACTAGACTCAGCAGTCTAATTACTGTTTAGATGCTACCTTCCCAACTATTTAGGAAGCTCTGGGGTATGTAAACTTTAAACATTTTGAGTTTTATTTCAAATAGGCAACACAGACAAAGAAAGTGGATTCCTGAATGCATTCAGATGAGGTAAGAACAGGATGAGGCATAGTGTCATGTCTGTGAGGATACATGATGTCCTCAAATGGTTTATATAAGAGCAATGCATTTGTACTACATGCCACGAACATGGTGCATATAAACTGGTCCTTCAAAAGACCCTTCCTTGTAACCCTGCCATGATATGTTTAACAACACATCCTGAAACACTGGAACTCATCAATTTGTCTGAGGCCTACAGATCTGAAAGCCACTGGAAGTTGGACCAGCACACAGTGCAGAAGCGAAGACCCTTAGTGTTGATGAGGTGTAGAGAAATGCCAAGAGCAAGAAGGTCTGAGAGTGAAAAAACACCCAAAGCCCAATTTAGCCATAGCATTGAAGAAGCAGAGAGGAAGGAAGGGTTTCTCAGCACAAAAATATTTCCTTCAGGAAGGACAAACAACACTATCCACATGATCTCAAATACCAGCAGGAATTTATTCTTGCTGCATTCAGATACCTGCATAGTAACAAACCTATCTGCATGTAAACAGAATATTTAATACTAACTTTCTCCTAGAGTCCAGAATATGTATGAAGCAGTTTTCTAAAAAGGTGTATCTATTGAAATCTGAACAGAACTACTGCAAAGTGTAATGTTTTCAGCCCTTCCGAGTAAGCAACACTGAAGTATCTACCTGTATTTTAAACAGAACTAAATTATTCCCAAAGTTAATTAAAAATGAAAACCTTCCTCTATTTGCATTCATAAAAAGCGAACCTGACATCCCAAAAGCAGTTATTATATGTCAGCATGTCATGTGCTTTGGGAATATCTGATCCAATTCACAGCTCATAAATGTCTAATTAAAGAAATATATGTACAACAATTCTAATTGGTTCATTGCATCATTTGTTTTTATTATGGTTTTAAACTCTTGCTCAATAGTCAGAGCTAAAAAAGTCTCATAATTTCCAGGAAAACACACACACACACACAGAACAAACAACAAGCTATGAAGGGTCTTGAACAATATAAAGACAAGGAGGAGCTCAGTAATCACCACATGTACAGTGAAGAGTAAATGAGAACTAGTTGGTATATAATTTTGGGTTTTAATGCATCACTATTTAGATTGAAACTATATATCTACTACATTTTAACAGTGCTGGAAAAGACAGAATAGAATTAAAAAGAAAGTTGAGCTAAGTTTTAGCGTTAGTCCAAAATGTTATGTGGATGAATGCAGTAAGCACATTAGCTCTGGTTAAAAAAAAAACAAACAAAAAAACAGAGAGAGGGAGAAATAAAAAAACTATGATCATGGTTTTGTAGCTATTGATTTTTAGAATGTTGTAGGAAAAAAAGTTAAACAAGATATATGGCTAACTCAGTTTTTATTTAATACTTGATAAAGAAAATTCAATTCATAATTATTTACGAACCAAAATCAAGAGTTTATTACTTTGATTACTCACTAATCATTTCCCGTAAATGCAGTGACCTAAAAATCCCATATAATCAATAAAGTAGTAAGTTCCAGATTTAAATCACTGCACCTTGTATTCTTGAGTAAACCTTTGGGTAATTTACAAAGGCTGTTGAATTTTATAGTAAGTGTTTTTCAAACCAAGCTGGATTCTAAACAATAATGACTTTTTAATGTGGATCTGTGATTACATTGTCATAGTGAAATACGACAGTCTTTGACTGCATTCGAAATGAGGCAGAGGGTGAATTACTCCGAAGGCATAGATTACCATAGCCTCAGGTAAAGCAATCTTCATAAATTAAACTCCAATCTAAAGTGACCTGTCACTACAAACCTGTTGCTACTCCCAGTAACTTAAATTTCAATGTTCAATTTGTAAACAAGTTTTTTTCTTATTACCACAACGGGGGAGTTACTTGGCTAAAGTGCTTTGAAGTGAATGTAGAAGGGGGAGAATTCTACATAAGCACTTTATGGGTTTCTTTTCCATAATTTCAAAAAGCTGCTAGTTTCAGAAATGCAACTTGTTGTCTGCTAAAATGTTTATGCCTGTAAGATATCTAAAGCTGTCAGCTGAAGGAGCCTTTGGCGTAAACAACCACTGTAGCATTTTCCTAGCTCATTCTTGACAAACCAAGAATATATGACTCATACGCTCAGCAATAACATCTACAGTTCAATGATATTCCGAACTGCTTAGTACATTTAGCTACTTGAGCCAACGTTTCCCAAGAGGCATAAGGAGTTTGCCATATCTCAATCTGAGGAAATGTAACCCATAAATTATTTTTTTAAGATATAACAGAGTGGCTGTCTCCTGAAAATTATGTATATTGCACGGTGACCAAAGGCTGAGGGCTTCATTAAGGGGTGGCACAGGTGAACATAACAAATGCTATGCACTTTGCCTTGCACGTGCATTTGTGTATATTTGCACAAATACAGCAGTGACAAAACTTTCATGCTCCACCTTGGATGTAATGGTGCCCAGCAAATCTTTGAGGACAAAGTTGCCACTGCCATTTAATTCCACAGCTCTCGCTGCTCCATGAGCATGGTTAGTTCATGATTCATGGCAAAATCACCACCAAGTAAAATGGACTTGAATGTTTTGAAGTTGAAACATGGAATTTCATTAGTATAAGAAATAAAATGAAAACTTATGTGAAAATATTTTCAACTGATTTTTTTAGACTTGCATTTAAAGATAAAAGTGATCAGCCAGTGATGGTTAGTGAATATTTTCTTGTGGACAGCTAAATGAACAGTAGTTAATGGTTACCAAGTCCATTTTAAGCAAGAACTTCATATTTATACAACATGGCTTCTTTCTTTTGTTTTATATTGTTTTCATTTTTCACATGTTGTAATTTAGCTTAACACGTGCAGCTGCAGAAGTCCTGATATAGCTCACATTTCAAAATACTGCAATTCTCCAAAGATTTTTCTGGACCAGTTTTGCTCAAGATCGAATACAGCAGCTATAGTTGATTGTATTTCACCCTTTGGGGAACGTCTTGTAAAATTAGTGCCCATGCATTTTCTAAGGAGCAGGTAAAATAGCTTCTACCTACAGGAGGTGCTGCACAGCTACCAAGGCAGCAAATGTATTTTGACTACAGGCACTTGCTTATTTGCTCTGCTGCCAAGAATATCAATTGGATACTACACTTACTATTGATCCAGAGGAAGATTTTGTTGTCGTTGGTGCTATAAAAAATGTGAATGTATTATGCTATGTCATGTAATGCTGTAAAGCAAAATAAAAGGCATGGGAGAGAAAGCAACAGAACAGAACGGCAGCAGCTAGTGCTGCAGATTTTCCAGACTGTGATGGAACTCTCTGGCAGATGGACAAAACCCACGACATATCTATGGCTGTCTGAATCTGGAGGAGATGATTCAGCTCCTCTCTGCCTTGCCTCACTGAAATTGCCTGTGCTGACTAATACTTCTCTGTCAATCTGGTTGATGTCACTATTTACAACATCTCAATTGAGCAACAAGTATGCTACAGATTCCTGGGGTGTTCAAGGAAGCATTTCAAGGAGGAATTTCACTATTCTCTCAACTCCTCATCCAGCTTGAGCTGTTGCACATAGCCTGATGAGCTGAAAGGTGCTGAGCAGGTTCTATGAGCCCCTTTCCACCTCACTGTGTGAACAGTTTAGCCCAGGACTTGTGGAGAGACCTTTCATAACCTTTATGTTATGAAAAGGTTCCTCTTTGAGAGGGAATAGACATTTGGTAGCTGGTAGACATTTGGTAGACATTTTTGGTAGCTCATGCTCTGCCTGATGGCTGGCATATCTGCCATGGGAAAGCAATGCCCCTCCCATCATCCATGAGCGTGTCTTCCACTCGTGGTTGCCTCCTGCAAGGACAGAGGCAACCAGAATCCAAGTATCTGCATTCTGTAAGGCTGTTCCCACCCAGTCATGAGCCAGCCCCTCACAGTTTTGCCTTTCACCAACAGACACAAGTGGGGCTGCTCATGTCATGTTTTAGTAGAAAAACCTAGGGTGATCAAAAACTCTTATTCCCATGTGTCTAATACTACTCAAACCAGCATTTTTGTTCCAGAGATCTATCTTCTCTGCCTTTGGAAACAGCAGAGAAACAGTGACTCCCATGGTGCTTTTCCACTTTCACATGGGAAGGCTTCCCAGATGGACGCTCACTCACCTGCTATGGATGCACCTCCCTGTTGTGGATGTGTGTGCTCTTGCATTCTCTTGGCAGCCCACAGTACCACCATTCTGACCAGATGCTCAGCAATTTGTCCTGGGCAAAAAGTTTCAGCCTTTTACATAGTTAGATTCTGAGTCAGGGCTAGCTGATCCCAGGAGGACGCAATGGTTCATTCAGTCTTTCCTTCAGACTTCCAACACAGTGGATATTTTGTGTTTATGGAGTTCTTGCAGAGGCACATAATTACAGAAGCAAATCACTCTTTTGGCAAGGCAAGAAATAATTCTATTTATTAGGTAAAGCACAATATAGTTCATGTTACAGTTGCCTTTTCCTTGTGGTGCTCTTAAATACTCTTTGTCCTTAAATCAGTGTTTGCCAAGTTTGGGATGTCCTGCAGAAATTCTTGGCTTCTGTTTGAGCCTCCTCCTCTCTTTCATACAGAAGTTATCTTTGTCCTTAGCTGTCACACAAACTTTTTTTTTTCGTCTCTGAACCTCTGAACCTTACTATTCATTTTTCAGAGAAATGCAAACAATCATGAGGACATCTGGCTATATTTGTAATATGTGCATGGATAAACTTAGAGAAAACAGTGTAATAAGTTACCCACTGAATGGAAAATAACTCTAAACACTCAGTAGCTTCATCCAGCACGAGTATCAATCAGTGTGCTTCAGTGGATCTGCTCCTACGGACCCCACTGTGGATGTGAGCCAAAATCCAAACAGCAACAAACAGCCCATTATCAATCCATTAGTCCTCTGACTGAACTGCACACATAAAATCTTGTTTTACACGCATACTCCTGCCATTCCCCAGCAGAGATAATGAGATTACATGTGCTGTATCACTCAGCCCAGAAACTTGTCACATTCTAATGAGTTCCTTCTTTCTGCCTATAGACACAAATAGTTTTTCTTTTCCTACATAACAGGCAGCCAGCATCTGGGCTGAAACTCACTCAGGAAAACACCAGCATCCACACAGCACCAAGCTAACACACGTAAGATACTTCATTAATAGTTTTATTGCCACTTTGCATCACATAGGAGGCACTTAGCACAGGATGTGGGTCCCACTACAGACTGTGTGTACTGGGAAAAACTTTCCCTCCCTTCCTCCTTCCCTCCTTCCCTCCCTGCCTCCCTCCCCCTCTCCCTCCCTCCCTCTCTCCTTCCCTCTTTTTTTACTATGGTTACTTGCAAACAATCAGTTAGCACATTACTGTAATTCTTCATATGCTTATTTAAAAGCATGCCTGTCAGAAGCAGGTGTAATGTGTGGCATACCCAACTGTTCACGGTACCAAAGATCTCAAAATTTGAGTGTTTCTAAGACATAAGGCAGAGTCTTGCAGAAAAGGAGGTACTGTGCCTTTGTTTATCATCTACATCAGAGCCATGGATACTGCAGCCATGAAACCAATGAGCATGCTCTTAGCCCACAGCAAATGTAACATACTAAGCCTAGTTTAATTCCCAAGTGAAAGAAGGTGTTCACACTAGGGGTGTGCATGCAAGCTAAGAGTATGCACACACTTTAGCCAGCAGGCAGCCACTGCTGAACTTGGCTAGCATTGTAAATTAAAAATGCAAATACACAAACAAGGAACTCCCAGCTAAAGCCACCCCTTGAAGTCTTATTGGCAGGACAGTGCCACATGGGTTGACTTTTCCAGCACATCACACAGTCTTTCTTAAAAGCTATGCTCATTTCATTTGAGGGTATAAATGGAGAGTAAGTAATGAATATGTGTCTTGCTGATTCTCCAACTTAGAATGAGGGTTGCCTTAAGTGAAAAAGGAAAATGGCACTACTGTAGAAGTCACTGGGCTAAAACATTGCTCTGAGATGTTGTGCAAGCAGCATCCTTTGTTTTAGTAGTGGAAACTGTGCTATAAATAAAAGAAAAATCTAGATGCATATTTATACTTTTTGATGTTGGATGGGTCTGCACTGTGTTGAAGAAATGGAAAATATGTGCAAAGAGATGGCCAATTTATGCCCTAGATTTTAAAGCAGAATAGCTCATTGATCTTCTCTGGTAGTTTTGCTTAACATTCAGTGGTACAGTGTCTCAGAGCCTGAAGAGATGAGTGAGGATCTGTACAGCTTACGTGAGCGAGAAGGGAAAAAAAAATCTCCCATTACTGTATAGAGTGGTTGTCTTTTCAATTATGGATGAAAAGATGAGTATGACCCTGAGGGATTGGATTCAGACAGAATACAAGGGGAGAAGAGCCCTAAAAACAAGCAAAATCTTTACTAAGAGATTATTAAAAGGGAACATAAACGTGTGGAAGAGTTCTGAAGGAAGCACTATGGACGGGAAGAGAATTATTATGGTGGAACATGGAATAATGGTAATAAATTAACAAATGGAAAAGGTCTGTTGAATACCAATAAAAACATTTCCGTTTTCCTGTGGCATCACCTCCCAGGGGAAGCTGCAGGAGTTCCATCATTTGAGTCCTGGTGAATGAATTGGGACAAACTACAAAAAAGTGTGTCTTATGGCACATTACTGAAATGTGCAGGGACGGAACTACTGACGTAGTGGCTCACTTCTCTATTTGGTTTACCCGAGAATCTACAGCATTAATGACAATAAAATGGAAGACAGGGCAGAGGACAGATTCTGTTTACACGAGTGACAGCGCTATAGCTGCAGAAAGCACAAAGGCACATCCAAACAGATCAAAAGGACCAGTGATGGATGCCAGTACATGGGAGAAAGAGATGCAGAGAATAAATAAATTGCACAGGAAATGAGAAGGGATGGGGCGAAAGGGCTTGCCAAAGGCAACCAGCACCCTTGGACAAGAGCTACCAGAGCTACATAAAAACATCTCTGTCTTTGGAAGTAGTCTCTGGGACCTTTTTTTTAGCTATGCTGTATTTATATCATGATGAAATCCAGTTCTCATACTCTGTGAAGTAAGAAATTCTTGAAGAATATCCTCAGAGTTTCCCCTGAAGTAGTCCACTTGTAAGTCACATCTGAATTCTCAGGTTGTTGCTCAAAGCTCAGATCTGGTCTTAAGTCCCTGCTTATGAATAACTTCTATGTTCATGCATGCACTTCAGCTACTCCATGGGTAGTACATAACCACCTGTTTAGAGTTAAGCATGCACTCTAAAAGGTTTCTAGAATAACTAATATCTAAATACGGATTTTATTATGGCATAAGATATTCCAACGAGTCTGCTCAAGATTTATTTTAAAGAAAATAAAATTATTTTGAAGTAGAGTCCCTCAAAACTAAATTTGAGAGATCTATGGCCTGTCTGGGTTTTGAGAGGAAATGGTGATAGACATGATTCATTTGTTTTCTGAAAATTTAGGTGAACCCTGTGTCCAGAATCTGTTGCTCACTCACCGCAAAAAAAGGGTGTCAGAAATGGCACCAAGGGAAAATGCAACTAAACAAGAAAACTTCTATCCTATCTTGGAAAGTACCTTTAATAGAAATATAAATTTGTGATAGACGTGTGACCAATCACTGAAGAATAAATCCCTTGATTTATTATTGTTTTAAAAAACAACAAAAACACCAATCAACCAACCAGACCAAACCAAACCAAACAAAACAAAAAAACAAATACCAAGGAGTCATACAGTGTTTTAAAAGTAAGATAAAATAAAATAGTTATATGGCAAATTGCCTCTCATCAGGACAGCAGAGAAAACTAATTTAATTTTTGTAATATAAGACAATGATTATTAAATCTCATGAAAATAAATTCAACCACCTCACAAAACAGCTATGAATGCGAGTATACTGTATCAAAAATTAACTTATGAACTTCAAATCCATGCTCCAATTCAAGATCTGATTTAAAAAACTGCTGCTATTAAAGTCAATTGGAAAGCATTCCATTACAAAAACAAATGAAATCTTAACTCCACTTGAAATAAATATTTTTTCAAAGCCTAAGCAGAACACATTATCTTTACACACAATGATTTAAATTGTATATTAAACCCAATTATTTTTATTACTACTTTTCAATTAAGGTGACATGATTAACTTCTCTCAGAGTTTTTCTTCTTATTCCACCTTCGTCTGAATTTTGCTATCTATCTTCTTGAGGAGAAATTGTTCATAGAACTATTTTAATCATGTACTCTGGAATGAACAAGATATCACATAGCATCACTATGAGATTTTGCAGGAAAAAAAATGCTTTACATCAGCTTCGGCAGAATTGTGAAGGGAAGAGGAAAAGTTTGCTAAGGTTTAAGAATCTAACTGTTCATTTCTTACCCAGGTTTGTCCTATGGTTATATTTTCACTCAGATTAAATTATCACTTTGTTTTACTCTTTGTCTTCCTTCTCTTCCTTCTAATTCCCAGAAGTGTTAACCTAGTGTGAAATGCAGAAGCTACTCATAACATGAAATGGACTCAGACTTTCTTGCCCAACTTCTTAGTGAAATTACCATTAGCCATTGCATTGATTTACTGAGGTAATGCAAGCAGTTACGCAAAAACCTTATTTTCTTCTATAACATCTTCATGCATATAGAAAACAAATTAAATAGTTCTGATTTTGAATCATTTATTTATGCGAGTTAGTCTTCTTGAAGTGTTTATCATTCTTCAGATATTGCTCTGTCTAAAATAATTTCTGAGAGGCAGAAGTCAAATGAGTTCATAAATATTTTTTTTTATATTAGTAGAATGTGAAAGTTCCTTGAGAATGTTTTCAGTCCAAGTGAGCGGTGAATGGAGATTTCCCTATCACACTGCATCTCAAGGTCTTTTACTATAATTGCAAACTAAACTGAGAAAATGTTTTAAATACTTGGTCTGCACTGGGGAATCTTCCCTGGATTCACTGAAAGAGCTTTGAACTTTCACTTGAATGAGGATATCAGATTTGACTCACTATCTCCTCTGCACATAGAGCTGCTGTCTGTAAGTCAAGAACACCAGCACTGTTACAAAATGAAAGCCTTCGTAGACTCAGTATTGTATTCATGCTCCATGTTTATCTGCTTGGAAGAACCCATACAATATTATGTCTGTGCTTCAGCAAAAGCTTTTTGTTTGTTTATTTGATGAATTTGTGTTTAAAGAAAGAAATTAATTTTACTTATTCCTCCATGTGATCATTAGAAAGCTTTTAATGAACACAGTAAAACCCAACTAATTATCACAATGGCATTTAACTCTAAATAAAATTGACAGGAAGCAAGAATATGATACATATAATTTTGCTCAGTTTATTAAAACACATCTATCATGTTTTTCTCCTAAAGTAACCTGATCATATTATTCTACGATAATTTAGCTAATATTTTTTTCTATGCATTTAATATTTAAGTGGCTTTTACTGATATTAAAGTCATAATGCATTTTATGGAAATTACCTTGCATTCTAATTACTTTTCTTGGTGAGGAATGGTAAATAGAATTATCTCGTTGTGCTTATTGTACATGAAAGCAAAGAAATAACTAATGACATGAGACTGCTAACAGAAAAAAATCTATATCCTTTTATTTTTCTTTGAGTCTATTCTGCTACCAATTCAAAGATGTGCAATTTCACATTCTAGCAGGAAGCATGTGTATACAAAAGAAAAGAAAGGGCTCTGAATGGCAAGCTGGATGCTTTTAATGTCAGTAACTTCCTTTTTTTCTATGGTCAGCCTTTCCAAATCTCAGCTGAGGAAAGCTGGGTGTTAGACAATGTACTATCTCAAGAAAGCAAGAAATACAAACAACTGTGTCCTTGAGCCCAAGCTGCCCCATGCTTTTAGTAAATTAAGCCACTGTTAGAAAGCTATAAATTGTATCTACAAGAATGGTGAGGTCAAGGCCCATGTAAGAACTCTTGCCTTGTCCATTTTTTCTCCAGCTCTTTACATGAAAGACATTTACTGACTAGAAAAACATGGAAGAATTAATAGCTGAGAAATCAAATTTTCATGCCAACTCTACTCTACTGAAATCCAAGTGAGGTTATGAATAAGGCTGGATTAGTGTGTCCAGAAAGAAGAAATAAGAAATATTTTTATGAACTTTCTTAGATAGTGCTGCCTAAACTGGGCCCCTTTGGGTAAGTCGTCTTTTGGGGGATATGAGGTGAAAAACTTTGAGGGTAGGTGAAGATTTGATCTTTGTTGATTGATGAGCCTTTTGGGGCATACGGAGTTAACACCACCTTCTTTAGTAAGACAACTGAGTTGTGGGGAAAGGTGTTCTTGGAACTTTCTTTGCCACAAATAATCATCTGGGGACTCTCATCTTTCATGTCTGGTGAGTGAAAAGCTGTGAAAGAAGCAGGAGAGTCTCCCACGGACGGAGGGCCCTGAGGCTTTCATTTGGTCTAATGGGATGATCATAGTACTTTAGTTTAGTTTAGTTTTAGTAGTTAATATTTTCTGTCAACCTCTCTGAACTCACCTGCAACACAAAGACTGTATTGCTCTTATTAATTTTACTTTCAGTCTTTCTCTACTAGTAACTCTGGAATATCAGTCATTAAAAGAAAATGGGTGAAAAATGGAAAATGATGCTCTAACTCACAATGAAAATGCAAATTCACTTTGAAATACTCTGTGATTTTCTGTCCAAGTGAATTTTTCTACTTATAGGAGGGATCCTAGAAAGTTCTATGAATAATGTTTACTTCAAAATATTTTAAGCTTTCTTTCCACTTGAAATGACATTTAAATGAAACGATATTTTTGAAATTTTACTCTTCAGCTCACTTCTTTTTATTTTTGAATGGCATGCAAAAGATTTCTTTATCCAACCTGCCATCACAGGAAGTACCATTGTAAACTCTCACATTATAGTACAAGCTACAAATCTATTCATTCCTTTTATACCAAACCATTTTCTGCAACATTTACCATAGTTGCACAAACAGTAATTACAATAATATTTTACTAAGGATCAGATTATCATTATAGAATATTTAGAAAGGTCAGTGTCTCACGTATGTGGTACAGGCAAAAATAAAGCTGCCAAAGAATGTCATTAATATTTACTACAAATGTACTTTGACATTCTGAATTTTCTGTGCACATTTCTCCCTGTAATAGAGCATGTTTCTAAAAGGGATTAAATCCTTATTTGATTTTACTACTGTACATATTACAAATGCATTTAATTTAAGTGACAAAATAAAATGTAGCATATGACATCCTAATCTGATGTATAGCAGTTTCCCCAGCAATCCACTACAAGATATATCTTTTTTTGTAAAAATGTCAGTGTTGCCTTACTTAGCTCAGCAGGGCCATATATTCCAGCAGTACTGCACCTGAGTGCCTTGACTTACAGAAGATTAGCTGAACTGAAGGGATCTCCAGAGGGGTAACAATAGTGAGCTGAAGGGGACTCATTTTTATACAACATACAAAAAGCTCTCTCTTTTCCTGTGCCCCCAATTAATTACACATACACAAAATAAAAAAATATATATGCAGTGCTTTTATAGGTCTATTGCAAGACTTATAGTTGAGTTTTAAAGGCTAAGGCTGAGCAGGAAGAACCAACATTATGTAGCTGCATATCAAAGGCACGTTCTTATTTTGGAGGTCACCGAGTATCTTGCTGATGGAAAACAAATAAATGAGTAATAACATTAACTCAACAATTGGGTTATGGGCTTTATTCTCTCTAGAATCCTTCAGAGGTTTCAATGTGTTGACTTCAGCAAGGCAAAATCCTCTCAGGGCATCATGACCATTATGACCTCTTTTCTCTCAAATTATGTTATTCCTGAATAACAATTATGGAAATTAACTTATTAGTGCAAATTGATACATGATGCTGGACCAGCAGAATTGACTGTTCTGTATTATTTTATTTATTTATTCTGCAGCAGTAGTTATAGTGCAATAAATCGAGACAGACTCTATCATTAATGTAGAGGGATATTTAAGTTATGGATAGACTGAGGAATTCATCTGTGTGAGATTTACCTCGGAAATGGTAGGGAATAATCTGGTGTTATCTACAATTTGCTATGGTTGAAAAGCAGAAAATAAAGTGTTTCCACAACCCAAAGCCCAAGATTTAATGTTCATTGAATATTTGTTCTCTGAGCTTTACAATGAAATACTTTTTGTTCAAATTAATTTGCATTTTGCTGTAATAACAACATAATTTTCTCTTTTTGCGCCTATTCGGGTTTTCACTAATCCACTAATTTTCCAAGAAAATTTTAGAGAGAGAAAGGAAAACAAGGAGCAAGAAAAAGTACATTAAGTGCCATAATGAGGGAAAATAAGAGGGGGGAGCCTGAAAAAGATAATGTAGTCGAGGTCAGAGGTATGGGGCTTTCCATGGTGCTGGGATGTGGCCAGAGGACTCGGCCAGCCTCTGGTTGTGAGACTGCTTTGAGATGTCCCCATGCCTCTTGGAGGCAGAAGGTGCCCCATCGCCCCTCTCACCTCCAAGATTATTCATCCGGGAGTGCCAGATTCTACTCTCAGACCTTCAGCATCTGAAGAAAATTTGCCTACACGAATAACCACACTCCACGAGTACCAATCAAAAACACACCAAAGAGATCCTGCTGACACGAAAGCTGTGGACTCTCTCTGCTCTTTCACTCTCTCCCAGAAAAGCCAGGAAGAAAATCTGAAGGAGAATTAAGCTTGCGATCTAGCCCGCTGCTTTCACATGCAAATTTTTTGTCTGCGAGGCTTGAGATTAGAGACACTGCCATGGGACCAAAATGACCAGCCCTGAGCCCTGAATAAGGAACTTCAAATCAGCTTTGCCAGTGCATGTCATGCTTGCACAGAGCCTTTCTAGTCTGCCCTGGATCACCCCAATTAATTTGGGAGCAGCCCCGAGGCTTAAATGTGCTTGTATCAAATATCTGACAAACCACCACACATAATGAGGGGGAAAATAAAGAGGGGAAAGGAACTTAAATTTCTCAGGAAAAATAAAGATTAATCTTTCAGTTCCTTTCATGTTTGTGTACAGAATTACAACAGGAGAAGTGGTAAAACAAATTTTAATGATATGCTTCATGTCACAGCTAAATCTCTTGCAATTTTTTACAATGGCAGCATTTTGATCATTTTTTTTCCTTTTTTTTTTTTTTTTTTACCGCAGTGGTTACAATAGAAAGCTTTTTCCTCTTTTTTTCCACACCTCATGAAAACTTTTAAAATTCAGTGTTTTCTGTGAATTAACAAAGCCTGTGTTTACAAATGAATGGAAAAGGGAAGAACAAATACTTACACAATACAAGAGAAAAATATACCTATTTAAAAAGAAACGAGTTACCTTTTACTTTATTGTATTTGCATATATTTTGGGGAAAATCTGGTTGCATTTTTTTCCCAGCTGCTGAAGAGAGTCCATTGATATCACTAGAATAGAAAATAAGTGTCTGAACAAAACCAAGTAAAATTCCTTTTCTTGCAGAAGAAAGATGCATAGAAAATCATAATTACCCTTTCCAGCCCCTAGCTTCCTGAACCTACTCCTGCTGGGTGCTACTGAACTGGACTTCCCCAAGGCTTTCTTGTCCCAAAAATGAGAGTGGAGGCAAATCCCCCCATAAGACTACAGACAGCAATCCTTCCTGCTTGCTTGATGTGGAGATGGGAGGAACAGGGAGAAAAGGGAAAGCATTTTGTATTAACGCCCAACGGGCAGTCACACCAAGCAATGTAATGCTCTTAGCCCTTACAGTCAGGCAACGGGATGCAGAAGTGATGGGAGCTATAAATTTTATTATTAGTTTCATCTTTTTTATTATGGCAAAGGCAAAAAGGATGATGAAACCCACACTGCTTAGTGGGCACTTAAGCATGGATCTATCTTTGTGTAGTTTGGATCAGGGTACTATTTAAAACTTTCCTTTCTGAGCCCTTTCTTTTTATTCTCAAGTGGTGCATTTCCACATTATTTTAGGCTGCCAGAAAACAAAACAAACAAACAAACAAACAAAAAATCACCACGTTTCTTCTTCCTTTCTCAGTTCTGGTAATTAGATGTGAGTCTGCTGTCAAGGAATCCCAGAGATCTCAGATACGTGTTAAATTTGCACTTGTCTTCTTCTAACAAGTTATGGCTGGGATTAAGCCAATCCCAGCTAACAATGATACCAAAGTAAAGTGGAAAGTTTGAGGAATTCCTTGTTGAAAGAAGGAATTAAGTACAAAGCTATTACTACCTTTTCTTCTTCAAAGAGCTTTTTCATATTTTCATAACATTTTCAGCCTCATCCACTGAAATATGCCTTTCAAAAAGCCTTACACTCTTTCAAGTCTGTACCGTATGCTTACAGTTAGATCAGAGTTTTACAGAAAGTCCTATTGCTCAGTGCCCTTCCTTCCCCTGCAGTGTCTGAGGTCTGTATTCTAATAGTAGAAACACCTTTGCAATTCACTAAAATCACTGAGAGAAGCAGCAAATGTGAGAATACTGCTAAGGTTTTCGTCTTCTCCTACCAATGCAGATATTCAGATCCTCCAGGACTTAAATTCACGGCCCTTTGATACCAACAGCTTCCTCATCTCTTTCCCTGCAACTCTGCTCTGTTTAGGTTGAGCACTGACCTGTGTTTCCATTGAGCCAGCACCAAGTAGAGAGAATTGGTCTCATTTATTTGAACTTCTAATCAACATCCATACATTATACTTACGGTAGCAACAAAGCAAAGCTCAACTTCTCTTTCTAGGCCTGCAAATACGGGTTAGATTGGGAGGCAGAGGTGGTTATCTGCTTTTCCATTAGTGCTGACACAAAATAGCACATGTTCCTGAATCACACAGTGTCGTGATGTCACCCCTTGACATTTGGGGATAGGGACTGGCCTCCTGAGAAGGGGAAAAGAGTCAAGAAGTTGGAAAATAAGAATTCTGACCTGAGGACCTGACTTCAGTTAATGCATTTAGTACTAAAAGTAAATTACTGCGAATGTAAGAAAGTGGAAGACAATCTTAGCTATTAATGAGGACAAGTATGAAGTAATTATTTCTTGTCAGTCTTAATGAGAGCAAAGAACGTGCCAATGGATTACTACTTTATGCCTTCACTGGGATGAAACCTCCTGTTGGAGCACAGAGGATATACAGAGCAAGATGGAAAAATAATCTAATATCACTGTTTCAAGGATATTTTCAAAAGCCAAGAGTTTATTAAATGTAAGTTATACAAACTTGGCATTGGTTTTATTCATACATTTGAAGATGATGTTGATCTTAGGAGGAACAATGAAATTATAACAAGAAATTTATTGCTAATAAGCTCTGTCTGGTTTTTGTAATTAAAAAAAAAGTGATTAAGAAAGGCTGTCATTAATGCTTGAACTGCTTCTGCTGGGGTATGCATAGTAACACACAATTTAGAAACTTTTGGCAGAGTGATTTATTTACTAGTTCAAGTATTTTCTTACTTTATGGTATTTATAGAAAGTGAGAAATTGTAGGTTGCTACTATGAGCTGAGAAATCATCCTGATAAAAGTCCAGAGCAATTGTAAAACAAGACCAATTACACAAAGGATACAACCACTGGATCTTGCAGCTTAGCTGTTTCGTCATTTGCCAGGTTCACTATCCCAATGGCAAATGGCCATCTTTAGCAGGTAACTAAATGAGCCATGGAGAAGTCACAGCCCTACAAAGTTAACACCTCAGAACCTGTCTCCAGTCTTACAAATATGATCTGCTTTTACTTTTTTTGTGCGTTATGTGTATCCACTTTCATGTTCTGGGCAAATGCAGAAGCATCCGTAGAGAGTGGGGCAGGTCTTCTCATATTCACTGAAGCAGAAAATTCAAGTCCTTTCCACCCAAGTCACAGGGAGGTTTGGTATCTCCCACTATCACCCCATATATTATCGGGTGCTTGAGAGAATATTCAATACTACAGCTACTGTCCACTCACAGCTAAGTTTCCAAACCCACCTGATTTTTTTTGCTGTTAAGTGGAATTAGCATACCAGACAGTTCTAAGATTATGCAAGGGGAGAAAGTACATCCCCTTCCTCCAACTGTGGAATGGAAGCCAGCATCATTAATCCACTGTAGCAGTTTCAAGGCAAAAATACTGATTGAAGATATCATTTATTATAAGCAGATGACCACCTGTTTTTTAATTTCATGCCATTTATAACTTGCAGAAAACTCACAGAAAAAAAAATAATTTTCATTTTTTTTGCAAGTGTCACAAGGTGCACTTACAGTTGTTTCACCTTTTCTTTCAAGGGGCATGAAATCAGTGCAAAAGTCTCTACTGCTTTTGTAAAGAGTCAACAGCCAGGATAAAACAGGCATCTATTTACACGTAGATATATAGCTATACGTAGGCAACATATAGGATATATTATATATTCCTCTATCAAGTAAGCCTATCTCTTTGAGTACATTATAAATAAAAGAGAAAAAAAATATTTTTTGTAACAAAAGGATTTTCAAATCTAGTCCAGGTAGAAATTCAGGTTTGCGTTTGAATTATATTGAGACCAATGCTGTAGTCCTATATTGTCACTTTCAGAGCAATCTGGTGCAGAATTTTTCATGAACTGGAGATAAAAGTTATTTTCTGCTACACTGAAACTGATTAAGATCTATCAAACTTCAGGCAGATCACTTTCTGCTTGGTAATGCCACCTATGAACAGCCAGAGGCTTTTAAATTTATTATTACTCTTGCTGAGCAGCAGCATGGCTCCTGGATTAGTCTTGTAGAAATTATGAAATGATGTCAGTAGAGGTCTTATATTTTCCTGCACAAGGATACTATAGGAGATAATGAAAGACTACCAAAAATCAAAGCCTTTATTTTAGAAAGATTTACTGCTGCTGCTTCATACCATAAGTCAACACTGAATAATTAAAAGACTTGTAATTAAAGGTTAATTTAGTATTGATTGTGTCCTAGAGCAAGGAGGCCAGTTCACTGTTCTTGCACCATCCTGTGTAAGCTTCATCAGCCAGACAGGGAAGAGCATAATTATCCTGAGTAGCCGTTGGCAATTGGATGACAACTCCTCCAGTCTATCCCTGAGAGCTCCACAGGTTCTTTAAGAGGAGTCCTGAGCAGGCTATGAGAAAAAGTGGTTACTTCACACGATCTTAAGGATCACATCACCTTCGGAGCACTCCATGTTTCAGACATAAATATCAAGTCTGTTTAATTTGGGAAAGTAAGGGTATGGGATGCTTCTTCAGTCCAGTTTTCTTCTGGCTTCTGTGCTTCCACTCATTATGAAGGCATTTACATGATCCAGCATTGTCCTACTGATGGGTCACTTTGGACTGAGCACCTTTCTCAGATGTCTGTGGTTGATGGTTCCAGTGCTTTTCAGAAAAACAGAGCTGCTTTCCAACTAGAGGAATAAATGAGAAAGGGAAAGCCATGGGTTCTGGTCTGTAGTCTACTGACCCATGTGCACCTATGCAGCCTTGCACTTAATTTTGCTGGATTTGTTGAAAGTGGAAGACTTCAGTTTGCTAACATCTTATCATTTCACTATAGAACAGGAAGAGACCACGTATTTTTATACTGAAAAAGTGGCTGTCAAAATTCTGGAGGTCACATTTCTTCCCATGACACTTTCATGATCCTTCAATTAAATTTCACTGTCCTCTTAAGTAGTGCACTGCCAGAAATCAACTGATTATTTTTTTCTTTCAGGATCCCATATGCCTCTCATACGCATCATATATCATAGAAATTAGGTCATATTTAATATACTGAATCATAAACATTAGAAGTGGAAAATCTCATTAAGTCAACAAATTTATTCCTTTGTCAGTGCAAAAAGGCTCCCATGTAGAATAGAATTTAATTTTTCACATAACATATATTCAGACCTCAAATGTTTCTTTTTGGTTGATATCCCACAGAACTCAGTTAACCTTGCTATCATCGATTTTTATCATAATCTGAACATCCTTTAGGAAACTTGATTCTGAAACTTTAAATTATATCTCTAATTTGTTTTCTCTATCCCTAGAAAAGTAATATTTGCTAATAATGCTCTTTTTTTTTTTCCAGCGCAATATGAATGGATGAGGCTAAATATGGAAAAATTCCTCAAACATCCATTTTTTTTAATGCTACAAGAAATGGAATGGTACTGAATCACTGCGGTATGAGGTGGATCATCATTTGTTTTTTCTGTCACTGAGGAAAACCTGTGGACAGAGAAGGCGACGCCACATCTGATAAATCTTATCTCCTTCCACTTGCTTTCACTGTGAGCTGTTTTCTGACATCGTTAACCACTCACATAATGTACAGCAGCCAATGGGACAACAGGAAAAAAAAACGGATGTAGATATCCACTTTTGGTTTTAAACAGTATCTGGATTATAAAGAATGTGGTCAGAGAGGATGAGCTATGTATGGATTTGAAAAATATTCATCACTTTCTCTTAAGGCTGCACACCACCTTATTGGAACCTTTGGTTGCCAACCAAAGGGCAACTTCTTACCAGTTTCACTCATTTTCCCACTTGCAGCAATGTCACCATCCTGCCTGACCTTTCAAATCAATTCATCTCAAGATACATTATTGACTAATTTCCTGAAATTCAGGTGAAATGGGCCCATTTTTAACCTTGCTCCTTCCTTACATATTGAAATTACCCTATCCTCTGGTACTAACATTGCCATTAGTAAGCAATCAAAATTCTTCACCAAAGGCTTTTCGATTTTATTTGCTCTTTCCATGCTGATTTCAGTGATGTATTTCATCTATTCCTGGTGCTTTGTCAATTTTTTAATAGTTCTGAGAGCTTTAATTGCCTTATTATCTTCTCTACTGCAGTGAGGTTTTTTACTTTAGCATTTCTATTCCCCTCAAGGAAAACATGGACTCCGGGATATTACAGGTTCTTTATTTCTTAGGATGAAAAAATCACTCAGACCCTTAAGGATATCCACTTCATCTCCCAGCAACATTTAATCTATCATGGCCCCTCTTTATCTTCCTAATACATTTGCTTCTTAGGCAGTAAAAACTTCATCTCTTGTGCTGTTCAGACACAGCAGTGTCCTGCTGCTTGGTGTGATTTTCTTCCCCTGTATAGCCAAGAGAGCTGTCTGCAGGCATTGACAGCTTAAATATGGATGAGTCATTGCACTCAAAAGCAGAGGTACAAAATGCGTTTGAGTGACAATGCTGTGACCAGCCTCTCTCATTTAAGGTGGCAAATAGCTCACCCAACTCTTCCCCTCATGTGACCATGAGATCAGCGGCTCCAGATAATGTTGTCCTATTGACCCCCATCCATCCTGTCATTACTTCCTCCAACTATACCAAAACTGGTTGAGCTTAGAGTGTTACAAGTGATTACCTCCCAGATGAGATGCAGAATCACAGAATCATAGAATCATTAAGGTTGGAAAAGATCACTAAGATCATACAGTCCAATTATGAGCCCATCACACCATGCTCACTAACCATGTCTCTCAACATCGCATCTGCGCAGTTCGTGAACACCTCCCTAGGCAGTCTGTGCCAATACCTCTCCACCCTTTCTGAGTAGAAATTGTTGCAAGTATCTGTCCTGAACCTCCCCTGGCACAATTTAAGACCACTACCTCTCCTTCTTCCTCTGCTACCTAGAAGAAGAGGCTGACCCTCACCTCACCACAGCCTCCTTTCAGAGAGTTGCAGAGTAATAGTGTGTCCCTCTCACTACAAGAAATGCACTGAGGCTCTGGAGTGAGTGGCCCAAAATTGAACGCAGCACTCAAGACTCGGCCTCATCAGTGGCAACTACAAAGGGACAATCACCTTCCTGGTTCTGCTGACTGTAATATTTCTGATGCAAGATTCTGATGAAGAGACTGTGGACAGAGAACTAGAAAACTGACATGAGATATTTGAGATTAAAAAGTTCAACTATGTTCCAAACTGATTCTGCTTTATTCACCTGGCTTTTCAGCCATATCCTCCAGATTGTACATTCACTCTGTGACAGCTGCAGACAGCTGTGCTGAACTGAGAATAAAGAGATTAATAACATCACAGCCTGAATAGAGCCATGAAAATCATACGTGAAGAAAAAAACATATTCTTGCTCGGAGCTATATGAACTGGAACTTTCATGTTATTTATGTTTTTCTTTAGATACACACATATAGCAGCAAAAAAAACCCTAACAACTACAGTATATCTACTGTACTCTGCTGTAAGCTTGGAAAAAAAGTGTTGATTGATTTGCTCATCTGAGTTATTTAGAAAGAGCTGAAGGCTGCAGTGCTGTTAGTTTCTGCTAAAGTGAGTATTTTTTCCTCCTGAATAAAAACATTTAATTTAAAGGCTCTCAGAGTTTGCGCACTTACCTGTGTTTGAAACACAGGAATTAAATTTCAGCAGACCTTTGGCTATATTTGATGGCAGTGCTGAAGTCAGTACAGCCACACCGATTGATACTACTTGAGGAATTAACCCAGAGTTGTTACTTTCTACTGGACATCACATAAGAGATAAACACAGATTTCTGAGTGAATGGAAAAGAAAAAACAGCATAGAGGGCAACATGGAGCCAGCAGCTGCATCTGATAAGAATGTTTTACCCTGTTGCAAATAGACCAGTCTTTATTAGATGGCTCAAGTGGAAATGATGTTATTGCGGGATCTAATGTCCCCTGGATTCCTAGAGAAGACTGAGAAGTGTCCTATGAATTCAAAGATCAGGCTTTTGTTTGAAAATTATCTTCTTCCCGCAGTTACAAGTCTAAGACTGTAGCTGTGAGAAGAATTTTCATGATTATGATAAAAGCAGTTCCCGCACATTGCTCTGCAGCTATCATATATAGGGCTGCATAAGATATTCAACTAATTTTTTTTTATTTTTATTTATTTATTTCTTTTTTTTTTGGGGAATGGACAACCAGTGTAAGGTTGTGGCAGCAAAGAGGCTGTGGGTGAAGCTGGAGAGTTAATTCTTCTTAAGTCTCAATTCTTAAACCAGACTTAAAGCTTTCAGTTCAAGAGTGGGTTGGAATAGATCACAGAATCATTTATCATTTGAGTTGGTAGGAACCCTTAAAGGCCATCCAGGAACACCCCCCTGCAAGGAACAGCGACAGCTACAGCTCCATGAGGTGCTCAGAGCCCCACCCAGCCTGACCTTGGGTGTCCCCAGGGACAGGGAGGCAACATCTCTCTGGGCAACCTGTACCTGTGCTTCACCACCATTATCATAAAAAACAAATAAATCCTTACATCTAATCTATCCCTGCTTTTCATTTGAAACCGTTTCCTCCTGTCTTATCACAACAGATCCTGCTAAATAGTCTGTCCCCCTCTTTCCTAAAACCCCTTTTAGATACTGAAATCTCAGGTCACCCCAAAGCTTTCTCTTCTCTAGGCTGAACAGCACAAGCGCTCTCAACCTGTCCTGAGTCTTGATTCATGATGAATTTGTTCTACTGTTGACAAATAACCATCCTTAATAATGCAGTCTTTCTTTTGGATCAGTAAATTGTTCCACAGAACAATTGAGACTGACTGAAAGCATCTGTTTCATGTGGAAATCCACACAACATAAGAAGGCTGGAGAATTTTCTGAACCTGTCCTGATTAGGAGGATGCAGGCTTTGGTTTCCCCCCCTGCATGTATATAGTCCGCTGTGCAATCTGTTGTCAGTTTTTACTTTCTGTAGTGAATAATGAATAACATCTTTCAGTAAGTATTTTCAAATAAAAAATAAGTCATGCAAACATCTGGGGGGATTAACAAACAGCTCCAGAGATATCCTAAAGGTCTCTGTGTATAAGCTGTATGACAACAAAGCAGTAGTATAAAGCAAAACAGACTCAGTGGAAAATAGTCACAAAGCCGCACTTGAACATTTGACCAGGTGTGATCCCTACCCAGCGCCCAGGACCACTCAGTGCTGCAGCTGCTGACTGAAGGCAGTGCCTTTGCCATACAGACCTGCAGCTCACCCTGCTGTGTCCCTGTCACAGGCAAGTGAAATGACAGCTAGGAACTTAGAAGACTGGAGCTCAATCCACTTCCATATATGAAATGCACAACCTCCAGGAATTGTGCACGGAATTTAACTTGCTTTTTGGGAGACACAGTTGATCTACAGCTTGAAGCCACACTCACTGCCATTGCACATGAATGCTTTAACAGGTTGACAACGTGTTTTGAAATTTCAGTGATCCCAGCTGACCAGATCAGCACGCTCAGAGGCAGCAAGAAGCAACATGTTGTGAAGCTTGAGATTCCTTATCCTTCGCATGGATTACTTCTAAGGCACCAATAACTGCTGTTAAATAAAGGAGTAGCAACATGTGTGAATAAACAAGAAACGTGCTTGCTGCTTCAGATGAGATTATAACAGTTAATAAGAGAGGCAATGACATACACTCAAGACTTTCCATATTTTCAGTGACGTGTCACAATTTAGAAGGACATTGCAGATGTCAGCTGATAAGGGAAGAGTAAGTAGAACTGACACAGTATTAGGGGAAGAGAACAGAGAAATTGGCTGAGCTGTCATATCCTGATGAGATAAACCAACGGAATTTCTTCTTGTCAGAAACAAATTCCACAAGTGAATGCTGGGTACAGTTCTGTTGCCTTTCAAAGGTGCGGTGGCCCTTCTCAGAACGGCACGGCAGCCAACCCCAGGCAGCTCAGTCCATCTGCTCGCAGACGCCAATGTGGTGGACAGCAAATGGCTTTTATTGGTGGACTACACAGTACTTTATAACCTAAGGTTACAGCGTTGTCTCCGCCTGCTTACACCACGAACTAAAGCTACTGGCTGAGAGGTGGCCCTATCTCCCCATACAGCACGGTATCTTCCGTCCGCCAAAACCCTGACCGCAATATATCCCCCCTCTCCATGCTCAACTAAATAGACAAACGCGTATCGCAAGACACCTTCGTTACAACAGGTGACTAGGAACAGTATACTCAGTATACAGAACCAAACTGTAAACAGGTAAACTTTAGGGTAACCAGTGCTCATGGGGGTCAAAGTGCAACTAGAGGTAGTGCAACAGAAATAGTACAACTGGAGACTAGCATGGAATGACAGCACTCTTATAACAACTACTGGCGGTGGATGCGATAGGCGGTGCCAGCAGGGCGTCCCCCTGCTTCAAGGTGCACCTTTCCTTTCTCATCCATCACCGACCCCCTCCAATTTTTACAGCAGGGTTTTTCCATTTGTACACCGCACCCGCGTGGCCAGTGCAAGATGCGGAGCCCATATGGAACACCTGCTTACGAAGTAAACTATGCTCTACAACAGTACGTATTACAAACTTGAACAGGGAACACAGGGTATGATCAGGAATAACTAAAGGAAACTTTTGTACAAGAGCATTTTCAAAGCGATTGTGCTCTATTCTGCCATCGTCTGGATTCTGCCAGTGTGGAGCTCCCAGGCTTAGACGAGATGCCTGTTGGTTTGTCGTTCTCACTTGTCACCTGGGTGTGCGGGTTACGAGGGTGCCCAACGACCTCGTCCTGTGAGTATAGATTCCTAATTTCCGTTAGATTCACTGCATTACAATTATTACTGTTGTTATTATTGTTATAGTTACTGTTAGTATTAGTTTTACTCCAAAGGTCCGGTTTAATGGACTTGAGTGGCATCACTTTACTTTGCCCTCTTTTCTGACAGCAGCATATCTTCGGCCCGTGAGGACCAGCCTCCACCCCTGTTCCCACTCCCTCAACTCATTCCTAACTATGACTGATGGGCCTTCTTCCAGTGACCTCCTCTGCCCTGGGGAATTGGTTTAATGCTAACAGGGCGGTTGCTAAAAGACATGCTTGGTCTCCTGAGGAGACGGCATTCTTCAGAGTTTCTGAGATCGTTGACACCAACTAGTCCACTTGATTTCCTGATGGTGTGGCGATTAAGATGTCATCCATGTACTGAATGATGGTCATGGTTGGATCACTGGGTTGAATTGGTGCCAACGCCCAGTCCACTGTGATTTGACAGTGGGCGAGTTGATCATTCCTTGAGGCAGTACCTTCCACTGGCAGCGTGAATTGAGACGCTGGCTATTCAGGAATATGATGGAGAAAGCAAATCACTCTTTGTCCTCGTCATGTAAAGGTATCGAGAAAAAAGTCTTCGATATCGAGGCTAGCGCAAGGTTGCCCTTTCGGTATCATAGAGTTCATGGGCAACGATGTTTGGACAGGACCCATTGGCTGAATTCTTTTATTCACTTCATGCAAGTCACAGAGGAGACAGAACCCTTCTCTGGTTCGTTTGGGTGTTACAAAAACTAGTAGAATGCCCTATGTGGCCTCGTTGCAGTTCCATTTGAGGCTTTGACAAGGGCCACTGCTCGACCCACATCGGATCGGATATTTCCATGTTAGTTTGAACGGTGGGAGTGGGCATACTGCAGCAGCCCTCACTACAAATTTGTCACTCTGACTTCAAGTAAAGACAGAGCGTCCCATCCCAACAAGGATGGGACTCCTGACATGACATATGGAAAAAGGGCGATAGACTTTTCCGATCCCTTTTCAGTGTGGAATCGCCACCAAGTGGGCACTTTTCCAGGCTTGAGTTAATCCCCCAACCCCACTCACCATAGGGGCCTTTTCCAGTTTCCAGTGTGGGGGCCAGTTCGTTTCAGGGATGACTGTTAACATCTGCTCCAGTATCAATTAAGAATAGTATGTTAATGATCGTGCTATTAGGTTTGTTATAGAAAGAGTACATCCCCCACACCACCAGCAGCGAGCCGTCACACATTACTGTCAAGGCCACGCTGGGGTCTCTCCCCCAGAGGGTGGTCCCTGCTGTCCCTGATTCGGCTGGGCCACTGGTTGGACGGTAAAACTGGTCGCTTGTTGGGGGGGCAGCAGGTTTGGAAGTGCTTGACCCCATCTGGGGTTGGTGTAGTTGGGCTGCCTCATGTTCCAAGTGGGAGAAGGCTGTACGTGGCCCAGGTGCCTTCTCTCCCCCATGTTTCCCTGAATTTTGTTTCTGCAATCTCTAGCTGTGCGTCCTTTCTTTCCGCAAACCCAACATGGTCCTCTGAACCAGTCCTGACATGAAACAGACACTGTAGGTGCATCTCCTAACTGGGGGCAGTTTGATACGACGTGGCCCGCTCGGCCACATTGAAAACACACCATGACACTGGCTATCGCGGTTTGGATGGCCGCCTGGATCGGAGCTAGCTGTTCCTCTTCCAGGACATGCTCAATCATGTCTGCCGTATTTGCTCCTGCTGGCAGAGTGTGCAATATTTCTCTCATTTTTTGACTGCATTGCTGGTGTAGGCAGTCCACAAGGACAGGGCCCTCTGCTTCTGGGGGCAGGGACGAGGAGTCGACCGCTGCTTGGAGGCGGTCCACAAACTGCATGAAACTCTCACTCTCACTTTGTTTTATTGTGGCCCATGGTGATGGTTTAGCAATGACTCTAGAGGCTGTGTGGATAGCTTCTCTAGCTACACAGGTAATTGTCATGACTTCATGGGCCCGCAGGCCCTGAGCCTGTGCCTGGGGGGTAATCACGGTTGGGTCTGTGCCCATTAGCCGCTGTAGGCTGGAGCCGTGCAGTGGATGATCTGCCACAGCCACCTGGGCTAACTGCCTCACACAGTTATCCTCCCATTCTGGTTTAAAGACCATCATCCCTGATCCATCTAAAGTCATTCTGCAAGTCTGTTTGGTATCAAATGGGAGCACGTTGTCTCCTCCAAAAATGCCATCTATAAGGGTGGAAGCCATAGCCGAATCGAGACCTTTTTCTGAGATCACTT
Organism: Oreortyx pictus; assembly: GCA_036925125.1. NCBI lineage: Eukaryota > Metazoa > Chordata > Aves > Galliformes > Odontophoridae > Oreortyx > Oreortyx pictus. The sequence continues at coordinate 50,664,309 of JAUPFR010000006.1, read as the reverse complement.
TAACAACTGCTTGGACCTCTTCAGGATTTACGGGCGAGTAAACTCTTTGAGCCGCGTCTATCACCCGAACCGGGAACGCTAATGTGGATGACGGGACCCAGTCGGCGCACGCGATCTTTATTTCTCTCCAAACCGTGAGAGGAGTTTCCTCCTCTCGCTGTTCTCCTTTGCCGCGGAAGTTTCGGTCTCTGACTCTGCCTATCTCTATTGTCCCCTCCTCGGAGGCGGAGTCAGTTACGGACCAGCCGTCTCGGCAGTCATCTGACTCGGAGCCGGAGCTCGACTGACCGGTTATTTCCAGGCTCCGGTACTTTTCCGTCGGACTCCGGCCCCGCCTACCTTCCCTTTTCGAGCTACCGCGCCGCCTGTGTCCCTTGCGGGCGGGCCGCTCCCTCCCCCTCGCTTCGCCCCGCCTTCTATCTGAGGAGGTGTTTGCCTCATTCCTCTCTCTCTCCGCCCCTTCCCGAGCGCGCGCGCGGGATGTTTCCCGCGCTTTCTCCTCGTTCCCGCCGTTGGCTCCTTCGCCTCGCCCTCCGCCTTCTGTCTCGGCGCCATGTTGGGGCGCGTAAGGTGGCGGTCTCACTACGGGACCGTTTGCCGCCTCGGTCACCCGGTCCCGGAATAAATCAGCATTGCCCCGCTCCTCCACGAGCGGCCCGGGGCGCGGCGGCCCCTCGCCGGTCCCGAAGTTTGTTATAATCACCGCTATGATAAAGGCGTAAAATCTGCGCGGCTGCACCAGTCTTGACCCTCGGGGCGATCAACAAGTTCCTGGCCGCTTTCCAGGCGTCCCGCTCATGTATGGCCCTTTGCAGCACCAGTTTTATTTTTCCCTACAACTTAAGGTTTTCAAACAATCCTGATACGACCATCACAAGGGCTTCCATCCTCCTTGTGGGTCCGGGAGCATCCTCCCCACCGGGCTGGTCCCGCTGCTCTGGCCGCCATTCACCCGTCCAGGCTCTCCTGGGTTTCGGCACCATTTGTTGCCTTTCAAAGGTGCGGTGGCCCTTCTCGGAACGGCACGGCAGCCAACCCCAGGGTGCTCGGTCCATCTGCTCGCAGACGCCAATGTGGTGGACGGCAAATGGCATTTATTGGCGGGCTACACGGTACTTTTATAACCTAAGGTTACTGTGTTGTCTCCGCCTGCTTACACCGTGAATTAAGGCTGTTGGCTGAGAGGTGGCCCTGTCTTCCCGTACAGCACGATATCTTCCATCCGCCAAAACCGTTACCGCAACACAGTTCCTTCTCACAGCATCTGGCAAACATGGGCAAACGGAGGCACTGTGCTTTGAAATTCTCTGGATCTTTGGGAAACACCAGGAAAATGAGGAATTGAGTTTCCAGATTAAATATTTTCAAGTGAATTTTAACCTGAAATCCACCAAGTTTGTTGATCACTGAAGTGCAGTCACATAAATTTATCGGAGCATTATTCTCCATTTGCAGGGCAGGATTCAATTACGTATCTCTGATCCTCTGACTGGATCAAAAGGGAAAGTACTGGTATAGAAGCACAAACAAGGCAGATAGTAACTTTTGAGAGGTGAATGCAATTGCATGCTAATCAATCCAAAATAAAGAGTACATTGCTCTTCACGTTATGCAAGTAAAAAAATTGTGTGTCGTGCCTACCTGCACAGCAAGGCAAGGTCTGTACAGCAGGGCCAATAGACATTCCAGTATGGGGTCAAACCTGTAGGTACAAACCAAAAAATGTCATTCTTCATGAAATAGTTAAACAGAAAAGTCTCTTGCCATAAGATATCAAAGATGCTGAATGTTCAAAGGAAACGGCACAGAAGACCAAAGAAGACAAAATCTTTTTGGAGTTACTGGATACACAGAAACTATCACTCAAAACAATCTCTCTAGTGGGTAGCAACCCTGTGCGTGGCAGGGGAGTTGGAACTAGATTAACTTTAAGGTTCTACCCAAGTCACCCTAGAATTCTATAACCTTTCAACCATCAGAAAAGTCAGAGGACCTTCTAAAGTCAGCAGTTTTTTAAGTGACTGTTCTTAATTCACGTCTCAAAGTAAGCGTGGTTGGGTTTTTCATCTGCCTTGCATGACAGTTCTGCAACCACAGCTGTCCAAACAAGTTCATTCAATCTTCAGAAATTTGAGGTGCTCTTTTGTCTTGAGGACAAAATGCTTAGTTGGCCTAGTTGTGTTCTCCCTCTAATTTTCTCTGTTCAGTATTGATACATATCATAACACTATGTGAGTGTCCTACTGAAGACAAACGTAGAAGCAATATGTTTAGTAGTGTTGTTTCAGGCTGCTTGTATACACATACAGTGTAGATCAAATTACCTTTCTTTTTAAATGCTCCACTTATTCAGCACTGAATTATGGCTGGACAATTCTTCCTAGCTAAACTAAATAGGATAGTTGCACACAGTGCAGCCTGTCTGTCATTATGATATTAATGGCCATCTGTAAGCAAAATACACAGGCAGGGTATTATTAGCTCAAGCAATCAAGTCACTATGCTTTTTGTCATTGTGAAAGCAGTTTAAATTAAACTGCAGTTGGCTGCAGCTAAAGAAGCTTTTACTTACCCTGTAATGAACAGATTCCAGTTTTCTCACAAAATCCATTCCTTCAAAAACTACCACAAGATGACCGTATAGTTGCACACACACTGTGCCTACATCTTCTATTTCTGTGGTGCTGGTTGGGAAAACTGTATAGGTTCTAGAACAGACATTTTTTCCCTTTCTTGAGAGTGCAGTATGGTTTTTTCTTTGGTCTCAGAGTTCATCTTTTCATACTTAGATTATGTCTGAATGAAAATATCCCACAATTTAATATCTTTTTCTCCTTGGAAGCCAAGGTGGTGTTTTATTTTTAAGCCAATGAACTGGTTACTAGAATGCAGTACTCCCACTGCAGAGAGAATTTGTTGTCTGCTGTACAGCTTTGCAGCCAAGGGAAGACATAAGGATGTTTTGTGTCAATCTCTAGGGATCCAGTACTCCAATTTGTTCTGCTGTTTGTGTCTCAGAAATCCTCTAGAGTGCAGTCCAATGACCATTGAAGCCAACTGGCATTGAACTGTGTCATAAATCCAAATCTTATGATCGACAGGGTTTAAAAATCCCTAGACAGGGAAAATCTGTTGATGCTTTTGGCAGTGGCAAAAATGGCTAACAAGAGCCATGCCTGTCTGCACAGGAGGAGAATGGTAGGAGCAAGCAGATATTTTTACATCTGCCTCTGGCATTGATGATTTAAAGATAACACTGGAAAATAAGAGAGGGAAAGGTAGAAACAGGGTGATTTCTTAAGACTGAACACAGTGATTATATACTGCCATGTCAAATACAGTGTCTTCATTGCATCAGGTCAAAGCTGGATGCCTCTTCTGAGGGTAGGATTTAGCAGAGGTACGCGAGAGGGATCTGGGACCTGTATAGAAGGTGAAACTATTTTTTGCTTCATGGCGTTAAGCTCTAGGGATATGAGGGGTGTCAAAGCCTTTCCAAAGGGTTCATGAGCAATATAACTATTTTCACAGGTTTTTGAGGGAAAAAATACTGATTGAATTCAAGTGTACTGGCTTGCACAGAAGAAATAAAATATTTGATTTCATGGACAGGAAATATTATTTTGGAACAAATTTGGGTAGATTTTTAATAACACACTGAGGTGTTTGCTGAAATATTAAAAGGAGTTTCAAAACAAAACCAAACCCAAAATAAACCAAAACATGTGCTATGTCCAATATAAATTCTTTGAGCTTCTTACCGTTGTGCAATGTAAACCAAACTTGTAACATTTTTTGCTTTTTATCTTTTTTTTCTTTTTAATTCTAAGGATTGTTTATAATTTCTCTTTATTTTTTTTTAAGTTTTGATCTTCTTATGTGACTTTTGTTTTTGTCATGTCTGTTTATTTTTATTCATGCTGATGAGGAGTGATTAAACCATGTCATACTTGTTCAATTCCATTTTTTTCTTCTCTTAACATCCAATCATTTCCACTCCTAAACATATTATTGAGCTTGGTAGATTTTTGTTGTACCTTGCTATGAAGTTTCCTATGCTCTCATATTGTCAGCATGTGTAGTATGGGTTTTCCAAATTCCTTAAGTTACTGAGGGATCTTATGCTTCTTAGCCACAAACACACTTTGAAAACTTAGTCTCTTTCACACTGAACACTTTTTCTTTATCATTCCAACTTAACAGCAAGATCGTAAGCACAAGAGGCAAAGTAACATTAAAAAAAAAAAGTTAAATTCCAAAATTAAATATCTACTTACACAGTAGAGTAAAATAAAAACCATTTAAAACTAGCCAAAATATTTTCATAAAGGCAGGGGGAAAAGTATGAATCCTTTCATTATAAAATTCCTTTGTTCTCTGATCATCTGGCTGGAATTTTTGGAAGGAGCCTGCAAATTATTTCTGGTCTTTGACCAGCTCTGCCACATATTAGAAACACTTAGCATAAAGCAGATCAAGTGGTAAAGCTGTTAGAAAGCTGCCAAAATAGATGTCCACTGGAATTCTGGCCAACTGCTCAGTTTGACCATGATTAAATCCCTTCTTATTTGCTGTTGCTGACTGTGTGTGCCACAAGTCTGTTTGCTTGGCATTATTGCTCTGGAATACTTATTCTCAAAGCAATAATAATGTTTGCCTTCACATGTGGAAGTAGAGCATAAGTTGGTTATTATGTTAGATACTTTGTGTTGTTTACACTTCTTGTGTCTAAAAGTCTGAGTGGTCTCAGCTACATACTCTAAATAATTAACGGGAAATAGCTAATGTGATAGATTTGCAGAGGAAACAGAAGCTGGTTCTTGTGCACATGGCTGTGTATAACTGCGCATTAGCAGAAATCAAGATCTGTTTGGAATGGGGTTTGGCTGTCTTCTAAATAAGATGTTATCCTTTTCTCCTTAATTTGAGAACAATTGCTTTTGTACTAAGCTACTCATGACCAATCTCTTGTGCTTGAATACAAAGGAAGGTGTGAAGTTTGATATTTCCTATCTTGGTAAGCTCAACTACCAGGAGACTTCCAGAGCTGGAGTAAACTCTGATATGGAATAGGCCCTCTCCTTTAATTTCTTGGGGGATTCACATTAGAGAGACTGTCAGAGCAGGAAGGAAATGCAAGCTGATTGAAATAGTAACAACAAAAACAACTCAACTGCAGAAGCACCATTCTATCTTTTCAGAGTTGCCTAATCCAAAAGTTCATTCCACTTGGATGAACTAATGAGCCAGGTAAGGGAAAATACAGCTGGAAAGTGCAAAAGGAAAGACCAGTTTGCCATCCCATCATATAATACTATTTATAAACCTTGTTTACAAACAGATCAAACTGAATTTGAACAATAGGTCCACGTAACTGCTAATGTCAGCGTATTGTTCCAGAAGCTGAAAACTTCTTTGCAATAGCTAGACTAAAATTGTTGACAGTCCATTGGTCTGGTGTTAATGCTATCCTTCAGCTAAAACAACTTTTTTTAGGAATTTCTGACACCATGCCACTGACTAGAGAGAGTGACTTTACACCCATTCTCCATTCTGCTTCACATTATTTAGTTCTGAACACAAAAATCAACCTCTTTCAATTTCTGCTCATAAAACACATTCTCCTTTGTCCTGCATTCACTCCTGAAATCCAGTCTTCAGACTGAGTTCTTTAAGTGCTCAATAGCACTTGTACCTCCTGCTCCTCTTCCTCTGTCCTTCTTCTGTCCACACCACATGAACGACTTATTTAAAAATGTTTTCTTCTGAAAATCTCAAATACATTCCTTTGCATTGTTGCCAACTCATGAGGTCTCTAATCATCTCTCTCACCTGTCTCCATTTGCACAATTTGCACTTTCCCTCTGAAACTATATTCAATTTCTAGCATTTCGCATACTATTGCAATTCTTTCTTTTCCTGCTTCTTAGTCATGTCTCACAACCATGTGTCATCAGCAAGACCTTTTGCTTATAGAGCCATACCACCTAGTGAGAACTGGACCCAAAACCTACCCTTGAGTAACTTCCACTATTTCATTGCTGTCTCTCTGTCAGTATGTAATTTAATGCTTTTCCTTCATCTCCAGCTTGCTCAGATTAATGAGTAATTTCTTGTTGTAGGGTGAATAACCCAAAAGAGTGGTACTCAGAAAATAGTGAGGAAGATGGTATATTTTGCTAGTCTTATCGGGATGGTAAACATACAACCAGTGAATAAAGAGAGTCTCACCTTTTCCAGATGGTTGAGGTTCACCAATAACTCCAGACAGGAGGGATTTCCAACAAGAGAACCTTCCCCAGTGGTGGTCAGCCCTTAAATGGGGTCTGGGAGAGGTGGAGCCAGACTCCACCCCTTCCAGTCACACAGGTACATTGCCTTCACCTGTGCTCCTGTGGCTGACTCAGTGGTTGCCTCAGGTGACAAATCAGTGGTTCAGGCTGTGATTCAACAGTTCCCATATGCTTGTGTAACAACCTAACTGAATGTTTTACCTAAAGGAAAAGCAACAGTCATATTGAAATAGAAAACAGAGTTTGATGCAACTTATTTTCAATACTTTTTTTTCTGTGTTTCATATTCTTTCCTTCAGAATTTATCTAAAATATCTAAACATATTCTGTCAGAATATTTTGCCTCTCCTTGGTAGTTTGCCTCTTTCCCTGTTCTTTTTCTCTTTCTCTGTCCCTCTCTCTTTTAAAATATATAGGAACTCGCAGTCATAGATTGTTTATTTTTTTTTTTTTCGGTTACTCTCAAAATTGCGTATTCCAGTTCTTTGAGGTTCATCATGGGAGAGCACTCAGCTCACTCAAATTACATCTCCAGACATTGTTACTTCTGTTACCTCAGTTAATGTCCATTTAGAAACTCTGTAATTCACCTCATAAAATGAAAAATATGGAAGGGGAGGGTCACCACATATTGCTTCTGCTAGAATCATCTATACATATATAATTGTTAACACTTTATTGTCCAGCCTTTCATATAAATGTATTATTGAAGACTCAGTAACATTACCAGGTAATTTATTCCCAAGTATTCCTATATTCACCATTAAAGATTCCTTTGTGTCTAATACAAGTTTTCCTCATCTACACATTAAACTCATTACTTCCTGCTCCAAACAACGTGAACATGGAAGGCAGACCATATCTTAGATGTAACAGCCTGACGAAGTGCAATTATGTACTCCTCTGGGACCTTCCCATCAGCATAAACACTCCCAGTTCTTTAACATGTGCACAACCGGTTGTATCTTTTGACATTCTGACTTCTCTTGTTGCAGCCTGTTGGCTTTCAGAGTACTTTTTCAGAGTACTGTGCTCCAGTCTAGCAAAAATCTCACAGAATCTTTGTGCTAAATTACTTGATCTTATTTTTTGCAGCAGTCCTGCCTGAACTAGATATGGCAGTGCTGACTCATGTCCACTTGCTGTAATCCCAAGGTCTTTGCCCATAGAATTTCTGCCTATCCAGTTACGCTTCTCAGAAATTTTGGTGGATTATTTCTGCTAAAATACTATTATATAATATTGTATAAAGGATATATCTTTTCCTTGATGAACTTTGTTTCCTGCTGATTTCAGAATGTTCCTTCGATAGACAAGCTAATTTTGAATTTTCAGTGATCTTGTACCTCCTTGCTCCATATCCTCTGCAAATTTAATAAACATACTTCCTATTTCATCATCCCTGCTAATGAAAATATTGAATAAATGCAGACTTAGGACAGGCTTCTGCAGAATGTCACTCAATACTCACTTCCATTTGGATAATGAACCATTGATAAGTACTCACTAATTATAGATTTTCAATCACTTTTTCACTCCTCTCACACCAGTTTCATCAGGATGGTACTTGCCTAGCTTGTTAATGAGAACATCATGTGAGATAGTGTCAAAAGCTTCACTAAGGTCAAACATGCCTTGTGTTTCTCGTTCATTCACACTGTCCTTGATGTGGTCAAAGAAGAGAGTAAGATGCATTTGATATGATTTGCTCTCAGATAATCCATGGCATCTGCCACTTTTCTATTTTTATCTTCCAGGAAACAGATTGTTCCAGATCTTTTTCTAGAAATCAAAATTAAGTTGGGTGGCCTATGTCCTTTGCAGGACTTTGTCTTAATAACCTGAAATCCCTGAGCTCCACTTCCTTGCATATTTGTTCCTGACTGTTACTGGAAACAAATAAGCAAGAAAATATATTTTTTATCTTTAAAATAAAATAAAATAAAATAATTATTTCAGCTTCAGGAAATATCTAACTGTTCAGTAGGTTTTGTAGCATACTCTATCAATGAATAATTAATACTCTTTTATTTTTGTTTTTCCCTGCTTTTAGCTGTAGTGTTTATTTTCCTTATCAAAGTTAATGCAGCTTTCTGAATTTTTAAGAGCTTGCTAAGCTTTTGTTTGTCAGTACAGAGAGCCTGCTAGACCACTAGGCTGCAAAAAACAGAGACCACTAAACTCCCCACTCTATTGTTAAGCTAATACGTGCACATTTGTTAGATTCTGAAGTGTTTAGACTTTCCAAAAGTATTTTATTACACCATTTAAATACTTCTGTTCATGTTTAAAGGTCAGGCAAAATCAATCAAAGCAGATCAATTTACAGTTTAAAAACTGTTAATGTGACATCGTTCTAGTAACAGTGACTGAGATGACTGAGAGACCACTACTTTCAGGGATAAATTAAAATGGATTTAGCAAAATAAATAACTGCAATAATTGTGAGGACTAAGGATTGCACTGATGCATCAAAGAGAAGTAAAGGGACTTAGGGATGGTTGGCAGCTGATTTAATTCTAGGAGGTGATGGTGTTTCTAAACCTAGAGAGAACTCGTCCAGAATCGTTCCCTGAACAACATAATATCTGCAGAGTTTTATTTTCTTCCTCTCTCTTAGTTCCTTTAACCACTCCCAAGCAGCTCTATCCACGGTATTTGCATCACTCAGTCCAACTCTGGCTCCTTACTGAATATGCAGCGTGAAAACTGACTGAGCATATTCATACACATCCTTGCCTCCAACTGGTTCTTCTCCCAGTGACACGTTTGCTTGGTTTCAGATCATTGCATTACCTGGCAATCTTACTTGCCATTGCCTGTTTAAAATTCAGACATTGAAAGTATATTATAGACTGCGGTAGCACTCTTGTACAGCTCTCCCTTCAGTCAAGATGGAGCAGAGCATGTTGGATGCTGAACGCAGTCTGTCAGCTGAACTTTCCTGCTCTTTGGAAATGTTAAGGAAACTTGGGTGAGGTAGCTCAAATATTCAGTGGTATTTCAAAAATGTAAGCACCTGCTGCTGTTTTTTCCTGCTTCTTTCCCTGCCTACCTGAGATGAAACAGCCCTCCAATTGCCAGGGTGGTAATGAATTTCAATAATTTGGCCAGAATTTCAAGGCAAGTGACAAGCTAAGGAAACAACTTTCAACATGTGCCACTGCCTTTGTGATTTCTTTCTTTTCTAAACAGCTCATTAATCATACCAATCTCTATTTTTATATTTCAGAGGATATGAATATATTTGGTGGTATTTTTTCCACACTCTCTCAAAGGTCAGAATATTTTATCTCATGAAAGGAAAGAAAAAAAAACTTATTTTTTGCAAAAGTTTTAAGGAATGAGGGATAAAAAAGCAATTTAGCCACATATCCCCTATTGTATTTTCTAATTCTAACTGGGCCTCTTCTGGAGCATCCAATGGGAGTCTGATAGCATGGAGCCAGGTTCCAGCCATCAGTGCAGGACAGTAGACCAGCAGTGTACAGACGAGGCTGAAAAAACCACTTCATACAAGATGGCATACATTGGTAACACCAATGTGCTGATGGGAAGCTGCTCTGAATTCTGGTTAAAATTAGCAGATTTGCCGGAAATCTCATTAGGAAACCCTGCTTTTGTCATTTTACAACCCAACTGCAGTGTCTTCAGAGCCCTTGATAAGCATCACTGTCTGCACATGCAAATACCAGCCAAGCCCATATCTTTTAAGATTTACCAGTTAATCAAGACCACCTTAAATCCTTCAGTTGATAGCATTTAATAGCAGTCAGAGTAACATTTAGCCATCTAGTGTTTTCAGTAGTAGAAAACATTGTCTCCTTCTTAAAGTGAAAATTTCAGAGCTAAAAGTCCTTTAAAGCATAAAGAACAATACGTATTTAAAAAAAAAAAAAAAAAAGACGTGTCTTGGGACTGACGTGTAGCATTGGGTACATTTGGTCACATCTGTCACATTCATTTTATGCCTTGGTGAAAAACTCTGTCTGGTTGGGCCTTTCCAGCCCTCTCTGTACAGGCCTCAAGACCTGACCCAGGCTTCTGTAAGAAATGAGTCAGACTGCACAGGGGATGAATTCTGTCTCACACTGTTGGGTTGGCAGTTCAGTACGTCTTTGGCCACTGCAGAATAGGTCCTGAAAGGCAGGAAAACTACAGCTCTGAAGCATTTGTTGTTTTCAGTAGTCTGCAGCTGCCTTTGCTAATGGAAAGCAATTGAACCTCTGATATTACTATAATGGGTGTTTTTTTCCCCTCTATTTTCCATCTTCAGCTATCCTAAAATAGCCATCTCAGTTTTGGTCATCAGTTCTTCAAGGGGAAATTATGTTATTGAATGGAAAACTTTTTAATGCCAATTATTGTGTCAGGTTCCAAATCTCTGGAAAATAGTGTTTCTGAATGGAAACTGACCCTCCTCTCCCACAGATAACACTGTCACTGTAGTGAATATCATGTGTCTCGTGATACTGACTGTCAGCTCAAATTAATTACCCAGGATGTTCCCCCCACACCCTGCTGTAAAATGTCACTGTTTATATTTATAGCTGGGCTCTGTGAACCCAGCAGACAACATAGGCTAATTCTTGCCCTAATTCTCTTCATAAATGTTTATCAAAAATAGAGAAAAACAGTGTGACGGACATTTTTCTTCCCCACTATCATTTCTACCACAAAAAAAGAATAAATAATATCATACAGAAATTTGTACATTTGAAAAATTAATAGCAGGTTCCAGGGTTTTAGCTCAGCTCCAGTCTACCATGTTATATAGGTATATATTTACGACCTGGACAGATTTAACCAAAGTGATTAAAAAAAAAAATTAGTTGTATTGAAGTGTCAATTACTACTTAACACCCAGCCTTAGGATTTTTTGGAAAGGTTGTTTTCTTGAATGATAGATGAAAGATTGAAAAAACTCAGTTCTAGGAACTGAATTTTTTATGGTTCTTGGAGATGTCTCCCTGAGGACCAAGAACATGATGATTTATTTTGTTAAGGAAATAAAAGCTTGTCTGCTTAGTAAGTGTACTATCCTTTCGTATTTAGAGATATCTAAACAGTATTTGCATTTCTTTACCTGGTAAAACTTCAAACATCTCAAGCCATTGGGTAAACAAGAGAAATGAGCACTCCCATACTTCATCAGAAAGGTGTTTTTTGATGTTTAAAGTACTGTATTCGGTTTAAGGAGATCATTATGGCAATGCTGGACGGACTTAATGAATGTTTTGCTTTGATCGTCGAGATTTGATGTCAGGAATATCAGATCTCAAGAAACGCTGCTAAATTTGGTTCTGTATTCATCACATTTGCAAAAGACATGGAGGATGAATAGCTGTGCCTTTGAAGGAGTGGAGCGAAAGAAGAAAAAGATGTATACTTTAATTAGTATCCCTTTAGAAAATATGAACACATATTAATGAATAGGTACGGACATTCCAGCTGCCTTGTTCCACATTGGCCAGGCCTGGTGGATGGATTTACAGTGACTTGGATCAGGGTTCAGAACCAGTGTTAACCCCAGCTCCTATGTAGCAGCTCTGCTTCTCACAGGCTTTCCTTTCACACAGTCTAGTTTTGTTGCTTGAAGAACGCAGGCCAGCTATTTCTCCTGGTTTGGAAGGTCACTCATACAGCAGCGGTGTACAGGGATCTTTGAATACTTTGAAAAAGAAGCAAGATGGTTCCATGTGAGGTATCTCCTGCTCACTAGTGTGAGAAGCTGAATGAACAGGAATGAAGCTGACCTGAGTCTCAAAGGATACTGAGTGTAGACGCTGACATAGCCTTCCAAGTAGGTTTCTTTAAAGGAACATACTTAAGCTTGCAGACATTTTAGATTTTGAGCATTATCTCACAAAGAACTTCAGAACCGAAGATGCATCTGTGACTTTACTACTTTTCATGCCTTGTCAAGCCAAATCAATAACATTTTTTTTCCATATGTAGAAAAATATTTTTTAAACTTTAGAGTCAGAAATCAAGGAGCTCACATTACACATTAATATAGTGCATAATATTTCATAACGAAATTGTAATGTCGAGAAATTGAAGCTTTTAGAAAATTAATATTCTAATATCTTATCTTGATTGCTGAAATAGTCTAGCTTCACAAATACCTCCTCACAAAACAAAGTCAGCTCTTAAATTACTGTTAGCAGCATACAAAGGATTTCATCTCAATGTGTTTTAATGGAAGGTCTCAAAAGCATTCACCGTAGTTGCTAATAGCAGTTAATTGTGTCAAATGGAAGAAAATATCTTCCTATTGTGAGGAGGAATGCTTCTGGGGAAGCAGTCATGGGGAAATAATGCTTTTTGTGGAGTTTGCTTTTTCCATCTTCGGGCGCATTTGCTACTAATTTTGTATGTCTTTTCAAACATGGGGATTTTCATTTTATTTTTTCAATATTTCTATTTTCAGATTCTCTCTTAGGATCAGGAAAGGAGAGGGGTGCTCTGCCTTCTCCCTGCTGTCTGAAAACTGCTCAAAGTATTTTGAGAAGGGCTCAGTAATGCATAGAGAAAACAGAAGAGGGTAGCTTTTGTAAAAGTGACAGAGAAAAATAAGGGCAAACAAAAAGGAAAGACAATTTCTAAAACATGAAATGAAATTTTAAAGAGTAAAAAACAGTGAAAAATAATACCAGAATCTCTTTCTTGATGATCGAATAAGAAAGAAGCAATTGCAATAGCAATTGTTCCTTCTTTCTGGATTTTCCCCTACACTGAGAAAGCCTATGTAATGCTTTCAGTGGTAGCTATCTGATTTCTGTGTTTTCTACACTACCCTCCTACATCTTGAAGTAGGTGTAATTATTGATTTAGCTGCACAGTTGAACAGCTCACTAGATAAAACACTGAGGTCTCTTGAACTTTCTCAGGTTCTTATCTTTAGAAATGCTGGCAGTTCTTGAGGAAAGGAGATGCGCAAACAAACATATGTTGATTTATTTGTTAAAAATGATTCAGTTGTGATCATAAAAAAGACTGGAATGGTAAAGTCAGCGTTCATATCTGGAGGTATGTTTCCATAATAAGATATGCCTTACTATTTGTACTCCATCCAGCTGGCCCACTGAAACTCAGTATTTTATGTAATTATTGCATAAATTAAAAAAGATAAAACATGTAAATGAACCTGAGTGGTAGTAATAGATGATTTTAATTACCCAGACACAGACAAGATTGCATTAAGTAGAGGAAATAAATTTCTATATCTGGAAGGAGAGTGGTTTCTAATTCAATCTGGACATCAGCTGACAGGCAAAGAAACAAGACTAGGTTTGAGTGTAACTTGAAAAGGAGGTTGAAAAAATGTTAGAGGACAATGTGTACTTCAGTATACAAGCTGTGGTCACAAATACATTACAGAGGAAATTAAAATGACAATCAGAGTTAAAAACAGTTCAAAAGTTGGACCCTAGCAATCAGGCCCAAAGAGCAGATGGAGATACCGTGTAAGACAAATTAAATAAAGCTCTAAAGAGAAAGACAAAAGAAACAAGGCTAAAATGAGCACTGGATGCTTGGTGTTAGCTAGACTTAATATACAGCCTGCCTTACACCTGGTTGTAATTCTCATTTGTCAGAGGCTGGGCAAATAACCCTTTCTGCAAACGTAAGCCGAAACTTGTGTGTGCTGTCTGAAACTCGTACATCTACTTATCACTGAGAGCAGAAGTCCACAAATTCTTGTGACAGTCCATAAAAGCTGACACCCCTCCATCTATTTTGTGTTTGCAATCAAATTTTTACTTCAAGGAGCTCCTCAGATTCCCCCTCACTGGACAGGGCTTGGTTCAAGTAATTTATATTTCTGTGTGTGCCCCTTTCTCTTTGTTTTTGTTCACTTCATATTTCACCAGTGCTGGGGCTACAGGAGTAAAATAAATTTTAGGAACTACTTGTGGATACAGCATCCAGACCTAGAAAGCACTGTAGGGTGCTGCATCCAAACTTCTGTCGTTAGATGTAAGTATGTGGAAGGTTTTTATGCAATGGAAAATTTTACAGAATACTTGTATTTTATTCTGTCCAGTTCTTAAGGCCATCAAAACCTCCTACACCTACAAGGAGAAAATACTGGGAAAGAGCTCCAAATCTACATAAACTACACTGTACCATGGAAAAAGAGTGGGAGAGATACTAGAGAATATGAATGCCACTAAGTAGATGAGATTTCCAGATGATCCCAAGAAGCCTCATTTCCTGTAAAAGAGCCTCTTCAAGCACACCTGGTTGTAAGACATGCTTTATACGATTGCCAGTCTTTAAGGATCACTACCTCCAGTTTCATTTTTTTTTTTTCATGATATTTAAGCTATTCTATGTGCTTGCTTGATATGACATAGTATTCCAGCTGTGATTTTCTTGCTCTTCCCACAGATGCCCTCACCAAAGTCACATGTAGGCTTACCTGCACGTGCTTTCACTATCCATGGGGGAAGTGTAGAGGAGATTCACAAGAGGAAGGTTAGCTGGAACAGAAAAACTTTTATGAAGTGTACTTCTGCAGCCTTCTTCTCACCAATGGCTTCCAGATATGACCAATACATCAGTGGACATCACCACCACGTGGACAGTGTCGGCAGGTACTGGTGATGGTACAGTCCTGCACCCTACTGCATGGCCCTACTACAATGTGTCTGGGGGAGATAGTCCTGTATTAAGTATGTAATTTCTCCCCCATTTAGCTGCTGCTGTGAAACTTGCCTTGATGATGTCTGCGTGCAGTTGTGATGTGTAATACGTTGTTCTGCATGTTGGATATCTGTGTTTCTCCTAATGCTCTGGAAAAAGATTAGCCTAGCTGGCTTCCTCTCTTGCTGCCTGGTGATCAGTAGGGATCCTCAGTTCCTGAATTGCTCATGCAGAAGCTTTTGAACAACCTGCAATGGGTACCTGAATTTCGAGTCATTTCAGAGCAGAGGTAAAACACAATTATTTTGTTTGTTTGTTTTCTTACAGCAGTTAAAATTCATGCTGCAGAGATTGTTATTATTACTTTTTACCTGTGGATATGTCAAGTCACTTCAGAGACTCTAATCATGGTTTGGCTTTGAAAAGAGACAGAAGCTGAGGGATGCGCAAGTGCTTGGACAAACCCTAAGGTCCAAGGCCTGCTTCAAAGATGGAGACCTGAAGAACGTACGTCATGATTATTGACATGAACACATGAAAGCAAAATGTCAGGGGAATTAAGGATAAACATTCTCATTTCATTGTCCCAGGAAAGCTGAGGCAGCAAGCAAGGTAATTATGCTATCTAGCCGTTAGAGAGCATGACTGGGAAGTTAGTGACAGCTGGGCTGATTATGTTCCTGACAGTCTGAGTGCTTTCCTTCAGCATTCTCAAAATGAGCTGAAGGTCCCATTTCTGAGACTAGGGTACATTTTCCTGGGGAAAAAGTGAAATGTTAAAAGGCTTTATGATTATACCAGAGCAGATAGGCAATTAGAAATATTAAAAGTTGACATGTAGCAGGTCCTTGTGAATTATATCTCAGAATTAAGGATTCAACTAGAAGGGGCAGTTGAAATTATGAGAATCTTTTGCTGTTGAATGTTGATAGGTCATCACTGACAAGAGCAGAAAGAAGGAAGAACAGCAAAAGGTAGAAGGCTGGACTAAATGCAACAACGCTGAGAAAGAACTGGGAGAAAGGAAGAGGAAAGTGAGATGTGTTTGACTTGAGCAGAAGCTGGAGGAAATGCTGCTCGAGAATGAAGGCAGGAACAAATCTGGGATTTTTGGTCTCCTTTTGACGGGGAAGAATCATCTCTTTCCCATCATTAGTTAGCATGGTGTAGGGAATCATGACCACCCCTTTTAGGTCTTATTCTGCTCTAGAGTATGATACGTGATACTTTTTGATTTGCTTTCACTTTTAAACCTCATTTTCTCTCTGTTATGGAAGCATGAAAGGACTCTGCTAAGATATGATACTCAGAGAAAGTAAGAGGGAAGTAATGTGGTATCTTGCAGTTACAACCTCTGTGAGGCTGGTTGGATATAAAAGAGAGGAAACAAATCTGCAAGTGTAAAACAGGGTTAACTCAGAGGTATGGGGAAAATAAGTGATGTTTCTGTCAAAAAGGGATTTAATGGAATTGGATTGGACAGGTGCAAGAAAAGCTGATTTCAATGCCTTATTCAGAAATGGACTCATCCAGAACCTTTGTACATAACTAACACAAAAGCTATAATAAATAATAGTGACAAATACAGCTCTGCAGCAGTTCATGGACAGATTTCTTTCCTATTTCCATTTTTATGTCTTTTTAAAAGCAATTATTTTTTATTAAAAGCAAAAAAAAAAAGAGGGAGTGTTCATGTAAGAAAATCCAAAGAGTGTTTTGCCTGGTTGAAGAGACAGAAAAAAACTATTAGCAGGAGTTAAGTAGTTACACTGACTGCTTTAAGTCACCAGAGTCTTCCATTCTTTAATTACCTGAAGAACTTGGTTTGTGACTTCCTGTAAGTCATTTGACCTCTCTATGTCTCCATCAACTCTAGTGAAAAATAGAATAAAAAACAAAACAAAACAAAACAAAACAGGATCTCACTGAAAAACAGTTGACACAGTTGATCTGTCTTCTATAGAAATAAGAAAGACAACTATTGTTTAACCACTAGGAAGAAATAGTGGAAATGATGAAATAAAGGAAATGCCTGATTCTGTAGCTTGCTTTCACAAAGATCCAAGAACAAACGGAATCTGAGTATGTAGCAGTAGTTCTACTGCATGGTTGTCATGACATACAGTAGGCACAGCTCTCTTCATTGCCGTGGCCATTTAAGACTGTTTTACGCTCCAGCTCTTCAATCCAGTTGCCTAAACACAACTGGACCAGCAATTCAAAAAGAGCTGGGCTTGTTCAGCTTAAGAGAATAGAAAGCCATCAGGAGACCAGTATTTAAAAGGGGATTATAAGCAGGAGAGGAATCAACTTTTTACAAGGACTGAAAGTGATAGGACAAGGGGGAATGGTTTGAATTTTATTTATTTGTTTGAGTACAATTAGAGTCATAATGGTACTGCAACTCGTAACATTGCCAACAACCAGTCCCAGTTTTCAGGGTCAGTGTCAGCCTGTTCCATACCATGACTCATGGTTCACATGCCTAAGTCAAAGACTATGCCACAGCTGCCCTTGGAGAGGGCTATACAGCCACATCAGGACAAATCAGTCCCATACTACAAGTACTTACACAACAATTTTCAATCACAAGCTGTCTTCTGAGAGGCTTGTTCAGCATTTCCGAATGGAAAGCTAGGAGCCCCAGCAACTTAATTTACCAGGTTTTGTAACTCCTGCAAGCTTAATGTCCACATTTTGGATGAAAATTTATCCTGGCCCCATGAAAACCAATGACTGCATTTCATTGCTTTCATTACTCAGGATTTGTGTGGCAAAATAGTGTGTTTAATTCTGTCAACACATGGCTCCTTGTTCTACCAACCTGTGTTTTCTGATTCTCCAAAAACCCTATCATAAACATAGAATTAAATTGCACAGTCATCCCGTGGTAAATTTGAAATGACTCTTGGATGCTCCTGTCTAGCCTCTGTCTACTCATGATATCTATAGAGATGCAGAGTTTGGGACCAGAGCCTGGGCTTGAAGGCTAGTGGTATATGTACAGCTTTCCATCCTACTTATGCTTCATTCAGATGCCAGAGTTGTAGGCTCAGCAAAAATGTCCTTATGGCCATCAAAACAAAACAAAAAGCCAAGAAAAGGAAGTGGGTCTACTAACAGATAGATCAAACCAAAGAAATATGCAGGGAACAGCATAGTTTGTCGATGAATCACAACAAATCCCCAGTGAGCAGAGCCATACTGAGATGCTTCAAACACCCTGTGTGAATTGCTGTCCTCTGATAGCTCCAGGGGAGGAAGGGCACAAAGCCAGGTGCTTTAATGACTCACCTCCCCTAACACAAGCCTTGTGCGGTTCTGCTACAAATCTCAAACACTAAGGTGTGCTTAAAAAATGCATATAAATCAGGAAGTCCTCTGAGCTACAGACCATAGCACATTACAATCTGGAAGACAGGAGAAGGAGGTGAAATATAGGTTTGTTTGCCCAAATCAATTGTCGTTTTATCTCCTGTCTTCTAGGTGCAAAGGCATTTGAAATGAGGACGTGTCAGTTTTGTTTCTATGTTCACAGTTTCATTGTAATAAATTATGTCTTTGACATATTTTTGCAAAGAAGGAAAGAGAAGAAAAAAATCCTGCTCAAACCCTTCTAGTCACAGGTACAGAGAGATCAAATGCTTCCTGGTGATGGTTTTCGACATTCAGATAAATAATGTAATGTCAGATGTCCTAAAAAGGACACCAGAAGGCAAATTTCAGATATCCTGTGCTCCTTCATGCTGGCCTGTGGCACTCACAAGCCCCCCACCCTGCTCTGGCCTACCTTGTACCAATAGTCAAGAACCTAAGGAAGGTGGATGAGGAAAACTTACTGCACATCTCTGCCATGCCACAGCACTCATCATGCTCAAGATAGTGGAGACACGGCAGTGAAAGAAGGCTGAAGTGGCTATTGCAGATTGCAAATATCTGACAAAATCAAGCAGTAAAAGCAGGCGCACGGGATGACTGGGCTCCCCACTGTCCCCACTGCTCATGCATTGTGTGGCTGCAAGAAGCACTTGTATGGTTGCTCCTCTCTGCATGCTCATCTGCAACGTGTGTCTATCAGCACTGCTCTCAGTGGGGGATTAATTGAAGTTTGTGAAGCACTTTGGCTAAACTCGGATGAAATATCCTAGAGAAGCACAAGATATTTAATCCTTTGATAATATTTATTTGGCTGATGCATGTGCTGGAAGGGGAAGGAAATACAGGGCACATGTCTGTATAAAAACATCCTTTCTCATTAAAAAGGACCAAGCTAAATTAAAAGGTTTATGGAATGTGTTTCCTGTCAAACCTCAGGCCTGGGGGGAAGAGTGCTGGAGGAAGATTTGTGGCAGGAGTTTGCTTATGTGACTCTGAGCACAACCACAGTGCTTTCTACAACTTGTGAGGCTGAGGGCTAACTGATTTCATTACTCTGTAATAACGCATGCTGATTATACCTGCATTACAGTGTCATTTAGTTCAGCTACAGCAGGTATTAATTGCCTATTTGGGTAAAAATATTCTATGCATTTTTCATGTTTCATTCATTTTTCAAATTCACATAGAAGCTCGTGATTATAATATCCTGCGAGGCCCAGCTGTAATCTTTCCTGAAAGTCCTGGTAAAATTTCATTTGTATTTTGTTTCATTATCTAAAAATCTTTTATCTTTTAAAGCTGACATAAAATACATAGCTGTTCCTCTCACTTTATTAATTTTAGTTTGTTGTGATCCCATATTTGCTGTTTTAAGAATCTTCCCAATCTAACTTCGAGATTCAAAGCCAAAAAAGCAGCCCATGGTGTAAGCTTCACATCTGTATTGTGTTACACTTGGCAGGAGAGATAGGCGCGCTCATTTACATGAGCTCAGCATGGGGTGAGAGTTCAGAGGTTATCATTCCTGATGACTTACATCTTTACAGATGTTTTCCCTTTATGAACAACAGAACTACTTGCCAATCACAGCTCAAATCTAAAATATGGATGATCATATACCCTTTTCATAATTAATTCCATGTTTTGTAGAGTCCCTTTTTTAGAGTTCGGTAGTGGGGAAATGATTAGAGATTAACAGTTGCA
Source organism: Oreortyx pictus (assembly GCA_036925125.1). Lineage (NCBI taxonomy): Eukaryota > Metazoa > Chordata > Aves > Galliformes > Odontophoridae > Oreortyx > Oreortyx pictus. Next base: position 50,644,282 of record JAUPFR010000006.1, on the reverse strand, counting down.
AGAGATTAGTTAACATTTTAAACGAGTGTGGAATATGACAAAGTAAAATAGTAGTGAAAAATGCAACTATACTCAAAACATATGTGAAATCTCATCTGCAATAATCTTGATTTAATATTAAAGCCTGTTTTCCGGTCCTGCCACTCTGGGAATACCAAGTACACACATGTAATACGCATTGCAATAAAACTGATCATCTAAGCAACGTTTTGCAGTAAAACCTACATTTGATTGAATCAGAGTTACTCATTAGAGTAGATACTTTTTGTTTAGTCTGGGTTTGGTTTCTGTAGCCATTTACAAAACAACAACAACAAGAAAAAAACAAACACAAAACCCACAAGGAATGGGTGAGAATGGAAGTTATTTGATAGAGGAAAAAAACAGAGAAGGGTTCAGTTCATTTACCCAAAACTCATACAGACCTAATGACAAAATTTACCTGTGTTTTTTTCCTTCCTGAGAAGTACAAGGCAGCCCAATATTTTATTTCATTGCTTGCAGTGAATAACACCAAGAGTTAATATCACAAATCCAGCCCAAGACTACAGAAGAGGCCCACTGATCACTTTTTCTGTAGTAAATCTGTCTTACCCCAAAAAAGAAATTTTGTTTCATACTTAATGAATTTCAAAATGACTGTGTTGTGGTCACTGGGATATCTGTAGGTGTTCAGAAAATCTAAAGATAATTTCCTATGGCTCTGAGTAGATCACAGAAAAGCAAGCAATTTAAAGAGTTACCCCTCTTCAAGCAATCTTCAGTACCCAGCTGTGTATGAATTCCTCATCACCTGGAGCACAGCTCAGATCAGTGTTGTGAATTTTACACAGAATGAATGAGATGCAGAGCAATGGACTTGGAAGTCATACAGCAGTGGTTCCCACAGCTAAGAGGAAATCTTAAACTGCTTGCATTAAATCACTGGACGTTGTCTGACGACTCCATATTTAGATATTAATGTAGATCTCTCATTCTCATAGTTTTATAGTCATCTTTTTCCTTAATACTGGAACGAAATGTAGTATTTATCGGCATATGGTTTTTAATTCTGATTCTACACGGGATAAGTTCTTTAAAAGAAAGAGCACCTACAGTGACACAGACTTGAAATCTGCATTATGCATCTGGAAAGACTGAGTGGGGATGGGTGACTTGTCACAGGCAATAAAAAATGTCAGTGGCACATGTTTGTGTGTAGCCTGTGAATGCTGTTTGATGTACTTATCAGTTCTTTCCTACAATAAGTTGTAGTTACCGAACAGCACAGCTTGGCTATTGATGAGTAAAAGAAGGAGAAGATAAGAGAATAGGCAGACAGTGATTTGGATGCTGCAGATGATATTTTGCAGGTTGGAAAGGACAAAGGCAATCTGCAAGCACCAGCAGCTGATACAGCCTCAATAGAAGATAATTCTGGGCTTGGAGACAGAGAAAAAACATATGCGCAGTAAATCATGCAAATCAAGTCTAAATGGTTGGGCATTTGACAATAAGGCAGAAAATGATGGAGTTGGAGGTCGTTTCATTTTTTTTTTTTTTAACACCAATTTTGTAATAAACTTATTGTTGGGCTGATAAGCTGTTAACCTCTTGGGGCACAAAAGGCAGTGGCGATGGAGCTTATTGGGATAACAGCTAACACCCACAGGGAGAAAGAACACTAAACAATGTTACCCTTAGCTCCTTTTTGCCTACTTCCCTGAGCCCTCTGAGAAAGTTGCAGCTGAACAAGAAGCAGCCAACTGATGGGAAGAAGGGGGGACAGTTTCCAGCATTTAAGGTGAGAGGTTCTTTTTTACATTTCATTATTTCCAGTTAACTACTTCTTTTGTGAGTATGTAAATCTAAATAAATAAATAAATAAAATGAATGCCTAAACCAAGGTGTAGACAAAAACAGTATGGCTATTTTATGCCTGCATTCCTCTGTAATATCCCCTGAGCGCTTCCCTTTGGAGTGGATGCTGACTGGAGGAAGAAAGCCAAATGCAGCTACTAGCAATTTCTTTGTCACTGCAACATCTTGCAGGAGAGAGCGGTACTTGGGGATAGAGATAACGACCAACTGTGGCACCATGCCATGGAACTGTCAAATTATCTTGAGAGAGGATGGTAATGAATGTGTATCACTGCTACATGTGATTTGCTTTTAAGCAGGTAGGTAGGGCTGAGACTGAACACAAGCCATTAAATTATGAACAGAAGGAGAGCTATCCAATTTTCTGCCTTGCTAAGGAAATGAATAGTTTTAATGATAGCTGAAGACTTTGAGTTTGCTGTTCCTTTTGTAATCTTCCTCGACTGATTCCTTCAAGTACAGAAAATCTAATTCTCAACTCCATTCCATCAATGTTGTGCTGGCATAATTGCATGGATGTTTCTGGAGAAGCCAGATTTCATTATGGTGTAGTAGAAGGAAAAATGAAGTTCATTGTTCAAAATCTCCTCTCACAATGAAATGAGTGGAACACACTCTTTTACATCCTTTCCATTACATTGCTGGAATGTCTTCTACAAGAATAACTTGGGCCGGGAATCCCTTTCCTCATCTCCGTTGCAGCCACAGTTACTTTCTCAGTTCTGCAGACAAGTTTCATTCAGGCCTGACTTCACCAATGCTTAGAGAAGATTATAAAAAAGGTGCAAATAAAAACAAAGAATGGAACCCACAGGTTGCTGTAAGAGCAAAAACTACATTCATCATCAGGAGGTTATGTCAGCTGTCATCTACAGGCACGCAGAAATAGAAAAAAAATGTAATTTAGATCTTATTGATGGTACAGATTGTGGTCAGTCTAAGATCATATCCTTAAAAAGAAATTGCTCTGTTGAAATGCATGCTTCATGGAGAGACCTGCAGTAGAAATTTCAGAGTAAGATCAGTTTGTGCAGCTTTAATAAGAAGAAAAATTGATTATAGTGAGCTCTGCCTGTCCTGCATTTACAGTTTCTGCACTGCTGAGTTTTTTCTCCATTTTGCTGAGATATAATTGAAATACTTGTATACATATATATATATGTGGTTTTCTTGTGAAGGTGGCTTTCTGCCATTGCCAACTGACCTTACACTCTGTACCTTAAAGAGAATACTTTAAAAATGTATGCATTAAGGATACTTTCAGTACATAGTGAATGTCTTATGAATATCTTTTATCTAATACTAATTAAAAGCATTTCATGGCCAAGACATCTTGATAGGTTTATGACTCATTGACTGTCCTGTTACTATGTAACATAATTAATTGATTCTCTCCTTGCTTCAATGTTTGATGTTTGATTCTGATAAATCTTTAAAATATGTTTTTGACTACATCGTCCTGTAGGTCTTTAAAATAAATGCTCTTCAAATGCTTTTTTTTTCAGATTTAGTAAGATCGACTTAAATAAGTGCAGAAAGGAGTGGGGAGAAGGATGAATACATGACATATTCATAAAGGCCAATACTCTACAGTCAATAGACTAAAAGTGCAAGGCATTCAAGTCTGGATTCCCAGTTGGGACAGTGTGACATAACTCTATATGGATCACAATTTAATTTTCTGTTCTTCCTACCTAGCAGAGGCAGAGTCAGCAGAAGATGGGGAGTATTTTTTCCCCTTCCTTGGAGCTCCTAATCTTAGATTAGTTGGATCTTACTTACTGTTCTTGGACTCCAAAGATCATTTGGAAGACAATCACAAAAAGACTTGGATAAGGTCAGAATAATTTGAAGTAAGCATTTGTTTCTGCGTGTCTACGCACATCTGTGTATAGCATCCATTATGCTCTGATGGGATCAATTTACAGTGGTGGATAACCTTAGAGCTTGTAAATATCTTAGTAGTAATGCTCTGTCTTCAGTGCAGTATGGCAGAGACCATGGGTATAGATATGTCTGTGACATGGATATGGATGTCTGGCTGCATCGTATTTTATTGGCTGGAGACAAGAGAAGTTTTGATGAGTTGTAAATATGTGCCTACCTGTGTTCTGAAGGCAATGGGCAGTGATGAGATATGCTAGAGGAACTTCCCTTTAGCTACTTGTTTTTAACCATTTAAATTAAAAGTATATATCTTGGGTGATTTATTCCCCTTTTCAACCAAATAAGAGGTTTGGTGCTGGTAATAAATTTGTGGCAGTTTCTGGGAATTTCTTTGAAAAAAATTAAGTCTGGCAGAAATTGTTTTTAAGAGTTAGGCTTCTGCGTGGTTTTATGCCTTCTGAAAGCATGCTTTTTCTGTAAGATAAAACATCAGTTGTAGTCATTCCTACAACATGTCGCTAGAGGGACACGAAAACATGGAATAGATTAGCTCCTGATCTTAGTTACTGCTCTTCAACATGGAAAAACACAACCGGGGTGATTGAGCGCTTTCCCTTCTCTGACTGAATGAAAGAACTTTAAAACACGATCTTTGAACATCTTGGTGCTCATATAAGAAGAAGAAAACATACATTGGTGCTGAAGATACTGTAACAGTAGAGTGGTACACCAGCAAGTCTCCAAACAATGAGGTACAAAGAAACAGTACCTTTTATAATTCTTTGGAAATTAACTTTCTAGAACAAGATACTTATATTAAGCTTCCATATACACGCACACATACGCATTTTCATAGGGTGTAGAGTGCTAGGCCTATCTCTAGAGCACAGCTCTAGCTGTGAAGTATTTTGCATTACCCCTAGGTTGTATCTGAGAGCACTACAGAAAGGGCAGGTTTCCCCATGGGCTGCCTCAACAATGCCATAGATCACAGCTGGGAGGGAGTGATGAAATTAATTCTCAGCAGTGTCCCATGCTCAGCAAGCAGCTCTCACAGGATCATACAACAAATTAAGCTGGCAGGGCCCATCCAATTCCGAACCCCTACTGTGGACTGGTTGCCACTCAACAGATTAATCCATCCAAGTCCACATCCAACCTAGCCTCAAAAGCCTTTCCTCCATCCTAGTTCAGCATCAAGTTGATGAAGTCAACTGCAGCCCTACCACTGTTCACACTAAATCCGAAAAAGACCATCCCAATGTTGGTCTGAGCTGGGATGTGGCAGCAGACACAGCTGTCCCCATGGTTCCTCCCTGTCAAGATCTGGGTGCCTGCATGGTGGTCCCTGGGCCACCAGTTGTGTTCCAGGCTTGTGAACACATAACGAGCAAACAACGACTCCCTAAAGCCAATCCCTTCTTGTGACATCCATTAAGACAGCACAGCTAAGTCATAGCAGCTCTTGCTTTTTAGAAAGCTGTAACTGTATTTTGGCCCTTTCTGGCTCAGAGACATTGCGCTTGCAGCCATTTTGCATCACCCCCCTCTGCCTCCCCACGAAGTCTCTACCCTGGTCTTTGACTGCCTGAAGCTGTCTCCAGCTCTCTCTCTCTCTCCAGCTCACACCAAAGCTCAGCCCAATCTCACTCTCACAGGGAGAAACAGCCATTCCTACAGCAAAGGCCTTTGGTGCCCCGATGTAATGAGCACATTTCTCTATTTCCACAGTGGGTTCCTGGGTTCCTTCTGTAGAGTCAGCTGTAAGATGCTCATGTCCCCTATCATATAATTATAGAAAACACCATTAATGTCATTTGGTCCAACTATCAACCAGTCCCCACTATGCCCACTGACCACATTCCTCAGTGCTACATCTCCACAGTTCTTGAACACCTCCAGGGACAGTACTCCACCACCTACCTGGGCAGCCCATACCAATAAATTGCCATTCTTTCTGAGAAGAAATTTTTCCTAATATCTAACCTAAATATCCTATCCGACATTCCCGGTCACCCCTGGCACTGCATGGGGATGTAATTTTATTATACACCATTTGTCCAAAGCAACTGTGAAAGTGCTCAGTATTGTTTTCTCTTGCAAACAACCCGTTGGGTGGCTTTTGTTTCGCATGAAGTAATTAAGGAGAGGAAGCTGAGCCCTTTCCCTTCATGCCTTTGTTTTGTCTGTGTATCGAATTACAGGTGCAGGGTCATCGTGTGAATGTGTCAACCACATGCAAGTGGTGGCAAGAAATAGCTCCAGAAGAGAATTTGTGTTACCTGTGCTTCAGTGAAAAGATGAAGGCCATTCTAACCTCCCCCCCCACCCCCTTTCTTCTTTTTCTGGCTTGTTTTTATTTCTAAAGAATGTGAAGACTGAAGAGAGCATTTAGGTTTAGTTTGTCCCTCATTAACTCTTGAAGAATTACGCATGCAGCATGATTAGTTACACGTTGTATCTGTCACTGCCTCTGCCCTTTTTTTAACTAAAATATAGTAGTACCTCATTTCAGTAGAAGACCTGACCTGGAGCAAAATGTGCAAATTCTTACAGAAAGTGTGATAATTGCAATTGATTTACTCTTCTATGGGAAAATAATGTCTGTCTCAAATAATAACAATGGCTTTTTCTTAATTGAATTACATTAATATCATATTCATCTGTATTCATAGCCACATACAAAACTGTGAAGCATATTTAGTACGCTTTTTTTGGTTTTGCTTTTTTGGTGTCTATTTTTCCCCCAGTCATAGTGACAAATGCAACACCAAATGTGTGTTAAAAAGTCTGGAAAGCCACTTTTTTGCCCATTCCATAGAAGAAAAGATAAAAGGAAGATAAAGTATAAATGAGAACATCATCCAGAATCAAGAAGGCCACACCTCACCTAACATAGCCATAGCTCGCATGTTTTTTTCTGCTGTTAATCCACACTGGCCCAGGGGGAGATGATTCCCTATTACTGAGGTATGGGATTGGATCTATGGACTTTCTTATTCCCGCCTTAGAGCATCTGCTTTCAACAGATATAAATTACACACATAAATGTAGGCATCAAAAGTTCACATAAGTCCACCTGTCAAGATGGCATGGTGCCCACTTATGAAACTGGTCCAACTAATAAGGCATGGAAGAAACCTCCCTCTGCAGCCCTATAAAGGCCATTTCATTAAAAAATATGTGGTGTACATGGCTCCTGGGTCCTGTTCCCAACACCCAACACTTTTTGCACTGCACACATGGAAAGGAAACCATAGGGCCAGCGTTGCTGGGGGGTGGCAAGGTTTGGAGAGGTCCAAGCCACCTGATTTGCAGAACACACAACATGAGACAGCTGGTTAGGGGGTCTGATGGGACACAGTGTCAACTGTGAGCTGGCCAGTCCCACCCAGACCCTGACACTTGAGGGAGGGAGAAGTCCTGGTCCAGGAACCTGTGGCACCAATTCTGGAGCAAAAGCTATAGTAGCTCAGAGAGGTTGCCTCAAAGCTGAAACCAACATTCATCATTGTGGATAAAGGACCAGTTATTGTTACACCCTGAGCTTTAACTATGCAACATTTATCTCCTAGAAAGAATGCTCTTACCAGCATGGTTTCCTTCAAAATAGAAATACTTTGAGATTTTTGCTGCTGAACTGAAAGTTCATCCCCTCCAAAAAAACAAAACCCAACAATCAAACATCTCTCTCAAAGTGCTCCACGTTGTCAAAACAGCAAATTTGACAGCACAGTATTTGAGGTTTTTGTTGTTGTTTTCAATGTGAGATAGCTGTTTGAAAGACAGGTCTTGTTTTTCAGCTTTGAGGTAATTGAACACATTTGCTTACTTGGAAAGCAACATGCAGAGCTCTCCAAACTGTGCTTAATTTTTGCCAACATATATACCTGTTCTGTTTCAAACTGGAAAAGAGGGCAGAATCACAGAATTTCACATGAGGTGGGAAGTTCACTCCTGCTTTGCTTTGGCTGCTCAAAATATCAGAAAGAGAATTTTCCAACAGCAACCGTTTTTGGGTATGGAAACATTTCCATGTTTTCAACCTGTAATGTGTGGAAATAAACAAGGAAACAAATCATTTCCATGCTTTTTGATGACATGTGTCAGAGATCCCAGAGCTATGAATTATGTAAAAAGAAATGGGAATTAAACTATGTTTTATCACATAACACATACAGAGGCAGTCCCTTGAAGTTGCCCAGAAAGCAGGGTTACCACAAGCACTAAGCAACTCTTTTCACACCCTCCACTAATTACACTGGAAAACTTCTTGGCACAAGATATTGTAGAGGTCAAAAAGCGCAAATGGGTTCAAACTGAGATCAACAAATTTGATGAAGTAGGAGTATCTATTAAATACAATATTCCGGATGCTACCTCCAGTTTAGGAAGTCCATAGGCTATAAATTGCCAGAATAATTCCTATATTTCCCTTGTGTCCTATAGGTTTTCTTTAATTGCCTGATGATGTTGGAGGAAGGGTACCAGATTAGAGAAGATTTGTTCTGACCTTGTCTTTGTCTCATTAGCTAGCCAGAGAACATGGACAGCAATCTCAGCATACTAATGCAATTGGAAAATGAAAATAAAAGCTCCAAATGAAACAAAACAAAAACACCTTTATTTGGTTAACATTTCTTCTAAAACTATTTATGTATTTCAGCCAATCCTGTTTCCAACCTCAGTAACATCTTAATAGCTGCTGAACACAGAGCAGGGACTCATTCCAGGGACCTTGCTGGGAAAGTGAAAACTGCACATCAATAGCAAGTAGAAGAGGAGAGAGAAAACAAAAATGAAATTTCAAGACAAAAAGAACATTTGACAGCTTTTTAATGCTCATCTTAATATTGGCACCCAATTACCATAGTGATTGGCAGATGACTGACAGGATTACGTAATGGAGCAGTCTCTGTAGAGCAAGAGCCATATTTTCAGGGATAAAACATCACTTTGTTACTGGAGATGAGGCCAACGCACAGTCTGCTTAGATCAAGGGAGGGTTTTGAACAGAATCGTCTATACTAACATTTCCTTCCCAGTGAAATTCAAAAAGACTAATAGCCATCGGGACCTCAAGGCTGTCTAGACATCTCATCATCCTCACGGTCATCTGACAGAGCCTGAGGCAGCTGCCACGCTGGCAGCACAGAGTACCTATTGAGATAGTGAGGTGGCACCCCGAGGCATTACCAGTTCAACCGCAGACCTGAAAGCGTTGCTTTCAGAAATGTCTCAGAAATAAATTTTACAAATAAGGATGGTGATAATAAAATACAAGGAGATTATGATTTTTCTTTTTGAGATTTAAAGTACCCTGGTTTTATTAACAGAAACACTGAGCTTGGCATGATCCAGCCCGGTTTGTTCTGCAGAGCAAATGAAGTCCTTTGCTGTTTTCCCCACATGATAGTTAGCATGTGAGTAATAATGATCTCACTTCTGCAGGTGCTGTGTTGTATCTAGGATTTACTCTATGTCCCTTTATTTTTGAGAATGAGGTCTTGTTTTGCCTGCTCAGATAATCCCTGGATTTGCCCACCCATCAGCAGTTTTCACATGGACAGTGAGGGAGCTTTCCTAGATTGGAAGAAATGGGATGAGCTTCTTCAGGGACTGAGCCATGAAATAATGTGGTTGTGTAGTGCTCCTGATCATCCCCTTCCCTACAGGAGACGCTTCCTAACCTTCCATTGATCTCAAACTGACTTTTATCCCATATTCAGCACCCAAACACTGAACACAGTGGGTGGTGAGGGGAGCTTATTTCCTAGCTAAGAAATTTTTAGTCAGAGGCTGAGTTTTATATGATCTCTTTTCAGATTACTTGACTTGAAGTCTCAGAAACACCACATAGTTTTTATGCCTTCTTTATCCATCAGTCTTCCTCTATCACTTAAGTGGGACCTGGAAAAAAGCCCACTGAAGTCAAAGCAAAAACCTCCACCAGAGAGAGCTGGGTCTGGACCATCAGAGAATAACTTCATATGCCCAAGTGCTCAGTGAGCCAACCTTAGAGAATAGCAGATCTCCCGGACTACGTGCTGGAGTGTGTTTCTTTATAAAGATGCATCCCTTTGGACTTTCAGCAATGGCAACACCTATATGCATAAACACACATACAAGCCACGGAGAAGTCATCCATCTTAGAAAACGTGTTCTGCCTTCTAAGCATTTCTGAATCAAAGACTGATAAATAAAACATAGGTTCAATGTTAAAAGGAAAAAGAGCCCTTTTAACAGATTAAAGTGCTCACAGTGCCTGACACTGTGAAATAAGAGTGTTGAGCAGCCGGGCAGTTAAAAAAAGGACTGGTTTCACTGACAGGTACAAGCTGTTGTGTGTCTTGTTGCAGCCATTGGCATTAAAAAAAAGAAACCTAGAGCTACTTTCCTGGCAAAGCCCTCCCAAAAGGTAACAAGCTATAACCATATGTAATTCAAGTTTTGCCTGACTCTAGCTAGATGTTGGGAGACAAAGATTCTCTTTCTGATGGAAGGGGAAGAAAACGTATTTAAACCCATCACAAACAAATAAGCAAAGAAAAGCAGCATCCTTTCTCTTGCTACAATGGTTTATTCCAGCAGGAAAGCCTGCTATTTTTTTGCAGCAATTCTTTTTTTTCCATCACGGTCCTGCTGTTTCCTAAATCCTAGTGCACTGGCTTACGTCCTTGACTGTATTTCCAATTGCTCTTCAGCATTTGCAACAGAAGGGTGATAAAGCCCTGTGCACTTCCCATTCCTTCAAGACTGTGAATAGGAAGGCCAAGCCATCTGAAAGCTGTATTTCTATAGATTAGAACATTTCTCTAAACAAAACAGAAAAGGGGGAAGGTGAGGAACAACAAGACTAATTCATTTTATTTGTCTGATCAGAAAAACTGATCATTGAGACTGATTTTTCTCTCACCTTCCCTTCTCGGCCTGTTGTACCTTAATGGAGGAGAGGGTTACAATAGAGGTCACTGAGAATCCTCCTGAATATTTTATCAGTTCTGCTTCTTGTGGCTTAGCCTACAAAGACAAACCCCTCTGTGTGAAGGGCATGGAGCTGAAAGCAAGGGGAGCAGGGACAAAATTGTGTCTTCCCTTCCTTTGCTTTCTGACCAGAACACAGAGCACATAAACTGTGGAGATGGCAAACAAATAATTAATTTGTGCACCATTAGAATCACACTTGGTATGGAGCCTTGTTCTCATTAGCAAAACAACACAATCAGTGTGTATGAGAACCCAGTGGTTTTGCTTTCAGGCCGGTAAGGAACAGTTTTATTATTCTATCTAGCATCCAGTAACATTTTAGGACAAAATTGCCCACTTCTTTCATGGATTTGATATATTGCTCCAAGTAGCAAGACTAGATTAGAGCAGAAACAGGCTGCTCTGAGATGCTCTTTCCTTAACCCAGCAGTACAATGCCACCGTGCATTGACCACTGTGGCAAAACCATATTGCTGCCATTACTACATGAGCACAATTTCCACCCAGTTGCATAAGCCAACAAGCCAAAATGTTTAGAACAGAAAGGTATATGACCAAAAGTACGTAGAAAACATACATTTGCATTGTATTATTTATTTGAGAGAGCCCCATTTTATTGATAATTACATCCTGCCCCAGGATACTTTCACGTGCCTGTATTGAACACTGATAACAGTCATCTGCTATCAGATGATTACTTCAACATCTTTGTAAAATGATGATAGAACTGTAGAACCATTAAGGTTGGAAAAAACCACTAAGGTCACCTAGTCCAACTGTCAACACATCCCACTGCTAAATTCAAAACTGATTTGAAAAAGTAATGCAGAAACATACTTTATACAGGAAGCCATTCTGACCTTTTCCAAAAGTATACCTTTTCCAAAACTGTGAAAGAAGCTCCCACACTAGTCAGAAAGGCTTGGATTTCCCATGATATATTTTACGAAGCAGAATCTCTGGTGCATGCAAAAGGTGAAGCACTTCAACCTTTACTGGCTTGCTATCATACCATGCACAGCCTAAGACTTTTCACTTTTTATTTTTACTTGTTTACTCACCTATCACAAAGCTGACAGCCTGTACACTGAGAGCTAAGGTCTCTTCACTTGCGATCTGCTGTCAGGTGCAGAGCATTTGATCTCTCTTTGCCCACATGCTCCAGTCCTGACATACAAGGAGGAAGTTGCAGCTTCTGCTGACACTGAAAATTAACACCAATTAGGCCAGCAGTTTTGTGGGGTAAACATTTGCCCAGTGGGAGCCTGTAGCCAACCAACTTACTTCCTGTAGGCTAATAGATAGCTATTAAGTAATAATGATTTACTGACCTCAGCTGGACTCTGTCAGGTGACCTAGATTTCATCATTCTCTGCTGAAGACTTCAGCCGGCCAAACCTGGGACTTGTGAAGAAGAAATAAATGTTACCCATGGTTTAGTTTATTTCTTCTTCTTAAAAAAAAAAAAAAAAAAAAAAAAAAAGCTAATTCACCACAGACAGACCAGCAGTAATTGGATTAGCAGCAGGAGTTATGTGGCATCAAATAAAAGCAGTAGAGGAACTGAGCCATTGAGCCCCCAGCTACTAAATGCAACACAGGTACATGTTTAACCAGTGAAAGACAAATTGAGCAGAGGACCTAGACCCTATCTCTCTAGGATGAGTGGTAAAAGTTGCACCAGAGGAAGTTCAAGTTGGATTTTAGGATAAGTTTATTCTCTGAAAGAGTGGCAATGCACTGGCACAGGCTGTCCAGGGAAGCAGTAGTGTCGCTGCCCCTGGAGGAGTTCAGGAATTGTGGCAGTATGGCAAGAGGGGCATAGTCAGTGGGTGTGGTGGGGATGAGGTTGGATTAGATGATATTTGTGGTGTTTTCCAACCTTAATGATTTTGTGATTCTGTAATTGGTTTCTGGAGTCTAAGTCCCTCAGTGAGTAGCAGATGCAGACACAACACAAATGCCACGGGGTACTCTCAGTGTTTTAGGATGTTAAATGCTAGTAACGATAAATAAAGGAAAAGTGGTGTTCTCAAGTTGTTATGTACAAATTATGAGAGTTTTCTTTGCCTGACTGTTAAAGCAGCAACAACTTATCGTGTCTGCCTTCCTCTCAGTCAGTCTCAACACTCTAGGAGGAAAGAGATCTTTTTACAGGTGTCTAGTGATGGACAATAGAAATCCCATCCCGCATAAAGAATTCCTTCTATAAGGGATGGAGATGCTCCAGCAGTTTGTCCGACTCTAGGGGTCAGATTTAATCACAAGAGGAAGAAGAAGAAAACATACTAATATCTCCTCCCTCTAATTCTGAGAAAAAAAAAAAAAAAAGTATCTTGCTAATTATCAGACTTATTAAACTGTTCACGTACAAATAGTGTGAAAACTCTAAGCCATTCCTAGCTCTGCTGACAAATCTCCTTTCCCTAACACAACATTATTTCTTTATATTCATTATTCCCCCAAGGTAATTCATCGCAGTCTTGTGTGCCCTGCAGTCATAGAAGGCTTCAGTGGTGCTAGACTTGTCTTCACCATGTGTAGTGGGATGGGGTCCAAACACACTGATGTTTTCACTTATCAGGCACTGGCGCTTTGATGACTGCTTCTTTCCTGAAGCAAGCAGGCACTGTTGCTTTTGGAGTCAATCTTCAAACAGATGGAGTTTCAAGAGGGTAACAAAGAGGAGGGGGCCTCGTTGAGAGGGAGTGGGGAAACTGCACGGCAGAAATCAGAGAGAGGTAAGGGCCTGGTGCAGGGAGAAAAGGGCAGTGGGAAGGAAAGCAGATTTCAAGGGGCTCAGACCTTGAAACTTGGGGGGCTGACATCAGTAACTAATCATGTACCTCAGTGCCACATCTAGCCTATCCTTGAAAACCTCCAGAGATTGTGACTCCACCACTTCCCTGAAACACTGAACCCTGGACAGCTTTGACCACAGTTTGTAACTCCATCCTGGCTGGGACTGTGTCACAAGATGTCCTGTGAATCTCCTCCAGTTAAGAGTGTATTTTCTCCTTCAGACCAGTTTCCTGACCTCAGAAAATACCATAATTTTGTAAAGTTACAAACTGGATCTCCTGCCTTCCAACAGACTGGAGCTTAGCAGAGTTGACGGTGTCAATGGTTTATGGGCTGCTTTGGCTTGGTTCCATGGCTAACGGGGTGGGAGACCCACAGACCCATGCCCCATGACAGGGAAAAGGGAAATGGTTGGGAGATGGGCCTAAAAACAAAACAGTGGCAACAATCTGAGGAGGAAAACTAATAATTTACTAAATAAGATACTGGAACACAAAGTAACACGATATAAAACAGAATAATTGGAATGGAGTTTAATAAATCAAATAAAATGAGAGTGTCCAGAACTGAAGCCCTTACTCTAAAGCTGAAGGCAAGATGGCTAGGGAGCACATGCTACCAAGATGAACTTGCGTGGAATTTTATCTTTCCCTCTGAGTGGAAAATGGGAACACAGAGTCCTCTGGGGTATGTACTTCTTCTTTTCTGAGAATCAGGTACCCAGAAATTTGGCAGTCCACAGACTTGGAGCATTAACTCTTTAACTCCCAGTGTCTTACATGATGTTATGATGTGGAATACCAATAAAAAAAATCATAAAACCATGACATAGAGAAAAATCCTAATAAGGATTCTTTTCATTTCTCCAAATTAATTTGTTTTATTCTGCAGAACGCTGCCAGACCAAGCAAAATAGAAAATCTCCATTTTCTCAAGTTGGGTCCATTCCTGAAATCTACAGGTTTCTTTTTGAAGTCTATTTTGCAGCTGCCATCACTGTCCAGATAGAAGAGGAAGATGTGGTAGGAAAAGAACTAGAAAGATAGTGAGAAAGAATGTCTCCTCAAGAGAGATGATGCTAAAACCAGCCAAAACAGTATATTCATTTGTCTTTGCTTCTCTGTGTCTCCCAAAGCCATTTTTTGTGCCTTCCTTCTTTTCCTTTTTCTACAAATAGATGCTGCTGTCTCTGCCATGCTATTAACTTTTTAATAATCCATTTGAAGATTAATATATTTTAAATAAAATCTCCCAATCATTCATCCAAAAAAATTACCAAGTAAGGTAATCAGTATATACTGATGCAAAAAATGACTTTCCACACTGAAGCTTTCCAGCTTCCACTACTAGGCAGCAATTTTTGTTTTAAAAATAATGTTTCCTTTGTCAGCTGCATTCTCACTTACTGATGTTGAAATGATTTATGGCAGAAGTACATACAATGGCAACATTGTTATGTTTAAGTGCCTATTTTAACTGTAAGTCATAGAGCTTTACATATTCATTTACTAACAGTATTGTTTGGCATGTTTTTTCTTGGGCATAATCTTATTTTTGGATGCCTTTCTTTACCTCCTCTCTCTCTCTCTCTTTAATGAACATGTTTGTTTTCACAGGTATTCATTTAAGTCACTGTTTTCTTTTTTCTGAAGGTGAATACTGAAAGTTTGGCAATTCCTACACTTTCTTATATTCTTTCTGCAGTGTAGTGAACTGATATATTGGTACATTTCATTTTTAGATTTTTTGCATCTTTTTGCTGAAATGAAGCTCCAAAGGTGATGATTTTTGCAGTGTCTGAGGCCCAGTATCTCAGCTTCCTCAAAAAGAATTCATGGGTAACTTCTTAATTTTGGAGCTGTGCTTTAAACCAATTTATAAATTTCTCCCCCAAAAATGACTTTGCTACAACACTGTTATAATGAACAAGTGGCACAAGTCCATGTCCTACTGCAAAATATCCCAGTATCTCCATTGCAAATGGAAGAAAGTGTGGTCAGATGAAAGAAAGTAGCATTTTGTTATATCAAGGAGAATTTCTGTCTTGAAAATGATTTACAGGCAACAGCTCAGAATGTCCTCAGGGTCCATCTGACCCACCTGAATGGCATAAAGGCACTCTGATATCAGATTCCTTTTTGATTTTCCTCTTCTGATTAAAATCTGAGTACATCATTTGCATTATTTTATAAAGGAGTTCATTTTGTTCTTGCTATTCAGGAAACTAATTTCTCCTGCTCATGGATGTTCCCCTAGACTGAGCAAGCTGAAATTCACTCCAAGTAACCAATTTCTGAAATTAAAGAAGCCCCAGTTAAGCATTATTCCCAAGTCTTGAAGGGAAAAAAAAAAAAAGATTTTTTGCTTTAAGAAGAATGGGTGAAGCATGAAATTGAAACTAGCTTTGCTGGATAAGATGAGTGAAGATGAAGCACTCTTTTGTCTCCTGAGAGGAATAGCAAGCATATCAGAAAAGCTGACCCTTTGGCCTCCTGAGAATGCTAATAAGAGTGCCCTACCAATATTGTCTTGTCCTGCATGGAGCTTTTTTGATCTGAATCTGAATTTGACATCCTCTCCCAGTCACTGGGAATCAGCAAGTTCTTGTTTTTTTGGGCTGAGCACTGGTCTAGTGGTCCTGGTGCTACTGTCCAACCACTGCTCTGGTTTTCACCTCTCCAGGGCATTTATGTGCTATGTCAACCTTTTGGGTTTTTGGAGGAAGTTCTTAGCAGTTGTGTTCCCCCAGATATCATTAATTTCCTTCTCTTTTCAAATTCATAATTTTCATTAAAAAGATTAATACCGAAAATGCTGAAAATCTCTACAATTTAACTTACTATTTACCTGTGCTAGTGGGTCTAGCTGGGATCAAGGAATCTTTTGTGCTTAACATGGCTTCATCATAGTAAGGTTCACACTCTAAATTGAATAATTTACAGATTAATAAGGCAAGACAGACCAAAATGAGAAAGTGCAAAGACTAGTAACTTGTAGGCCACATGTGAAGGCAGAACAACTTCCTTGAGAACATAGAGCAGATTATTGCTGGAGTCAGGGACAGAGTCCACAGCTCTCCAACCTCACTCTACTACTTTTCCCTTTCAAATTATAACCCACATTCCACATTAAAAGAAACTGTTGACTTAAGTAGTTATTTTTCTGCCAAAAGAGGAATAATATAAAGTTAGCAAATCTCACTTAAACCTGAAAATTCAGCACTGCAGACCACCATACAGCAGTAAAATAGTATTCAATAAAGGAACTCCCATTAGTGTGCTTGGAATGCTTGAATAAATACATTATATTTATAGATCCTTTTTGTTTTTATTTGCTTTAAGAATAACTTTAAATTGGATGTATACAATTCACACTGTTTCCTCCAAGGATGGTCATTTTTCTTCTCTCTCTCTAAAAAAAACATCCCCTTTCCATATCCCCTTATTTGTTGAGCTGGTAAATGACTGCATTTTTGCTAATTGGCCATCTGATACACCCCTTGCTGGCAAATTGGCTGCCACCACTTGGCATAAAAGTGCTGAATGGTAACTGCCTTTCCCTCCATACAGCACTAATCTGAATTGTTGATCCCTTATCTTGAGCCAACTTTTGCAATCCTTTTAGGATGCTTAGCCCATCTGACAATTTTAGTTGAATATGACAAAATGTTACTAGGGTGGATGACTGGCAAGACACTGTGGTCATGCAGTTGTCTTTCCTATAAAAGCTAAGATAAAAATTTCCCGATATCAAGTCTAAAGTGCATTTTGTGGGATGCTAAATGTATGCCCCACTTGAGACAATGGAACAAGAGCCATTGCCAATCCAAACACCATATGATGGTGTTCATTACAGTGCTGTCTGTTAGGCAAGAGAGCAATGCTGAGGGGTTTTTTAGATAAAGAGAAACTTTCAGAATACAGCTTGAAAATGATCTGAGAAAACCATCACTCATATAGACCCCCAAACCATCATGTAAGAGAAAACAGGTGACACCAATTTAGATTTGATTTGACATCTCATTCTTTGTGCATTTGCTTTTTACATATGTATTTAATTGTCTTTGTTCATTGAAAATTAGTTTCAGGCCTGTCAATGACATTTGTTTCATGATGTAATTAAAGAAAAAAGGGAGAAGGGGGAGGGAATTTATGACAGAGATGGTAGAATCTGTGTTGGAATTCATCCCAACCAATTTCCCTAAAACAAGAAAAATAAACAAATGCCCATGATATTCCTCAACATTGCTCCATATTCTGCTATTGTCAGAATTATTGTGCTGGGAGAAAGGGAGGGAAGGTATTCACACTGTTGCCTGAAGTCCGAATTAGGAGGTTAGACACCCTGAATTCCCTTACATAGTCATTAGAAAAGAGAGATCCCCAAAGGCTAATTCAGAGCACCCCAGGATACGGCTTCATGGGGTCAAGTTAGCTCATGGTTGATGCTTTAGCAATGCATGCCCCTATCTCCCTGTTCCCAGACAGGCACTGCACCAACAGCACACAACATCTCATCCTCTGAGCTACTTCAGATAAAACTAAGCCAGAAGTTATGGGCTGTTTCCTTAATTAAGTTGGTTTCCAAAAGGGGAAAGCAAGGAGGCCACCGGCAGAAGGGATGCAGCCCTCCTCTGAGTGGCACCAAGCTGTTGTTATTGTCCGTGGTTAAGCAACTTACCCAGGGAGCTCAAGGAGGTTTTGACTCAAACATCTCACTTTATAAACTAAAATAAGGTATTCTGAATACTTTCTACTGCACCAATAAGACAATTATGAATGTCCTATTAGTGTTTTGCTACAAGCCAAAAGTTTCTTTCAGTCAACACTCTCTACATCAACTCCACAACAATCCCTACTGTTCCCTTTTTTGGCACAGCATGTCTTTACCTACCTCTTCATGCAGCTATCTCTTCCCAGACTCTGTGCATTATGAAATACTTTATTCTCTGAGCTTTTCTTTCTTTTTTTTTTTTTGGACTTTATTATATTCTAAGTAACTTCAAGTGCAGGATGGCTGCTGGTACCCCTCGCATCTGTTCCTGGTTATTTCTGGACCCTATCAGTCCAGGGAAGTTTTATTTTCACGTGTACCCAAGACCTACTAGGAGTTCTAGGATATAGATAGGAGGTGTATGCTGAGCACCATGTTCACACTTCATTTTCTCAAGCCTTCAGTCACTTGCTTAATAAAATCGTGGTATTTTGTTCCACACACTTAGTGAAAATATGGACTAATTCAGCATTGTCAGAGCTGATTCTTCATCTCAGCTATGTACAAAATAAAAATATCACCTATTCTATCTAACTTATGTTTTTTTTTTGATTGATCTTTTGATATTTCCCTGAGCATCCAAGAAGGGAGTTCAGAGCACAGTGGGTGTGCATGTCTCCACAACCTCCTGGAGTCAAGAGAGAATCAATCCAAGAGTATAATCTACTCTAGTCATGTCATTTCACAGTGTGTCATTGTGTCTGAGAAACCCCTAAATGTTGGCAGGTGCAATATGTGGGTTATCCATGTACCCTTCACATTGGAACAGGGTGCAGGCCTAGAGTGGCACTAAGTGCCTGCATTGAGAATCTTGAACCATTCACCCAGTGTCTTTCCACTGTCTTCAAGTGAGCTGAGAACAAGCCCCAGATCTCTGAGGAGGTGCAGCAACATCTCTCACAGATCACTGAATGAAATCGAGTGGCAGTGGTGACACTAAACTGAAGCTGATTTTGGCTTACATTGACCTAAATCACAATGGACTTTCTATGTGTTCAGGAGATTTCTTGAAGTAAGTAATAAATGGTAATTTACTATAAATGGTGACTTACCACCAAATGGTAAATAACTCAGGGGCATGACCAGCTTAATGCTGAGAGCAGCAGAGCTGATTTTACTCAGCTAAAGTAATTAGTTGGTATGGTTTCACCATTTCCAGATCTGAACCATCTTTGCATGACTTCCCTCAGCACATCCACTCCCCAGATCAGCTTTCTCCAAGCAATCACCCTGACCTGCACTGCACTTGGGTATATAGGTTATCTGGTTCTCTTCTGTGATCCTCATCTACCAGGCATAAATCAAAGCTCAGCCCTGTAGTTTGGAAAACTTGTTGCAAAGTAGATGGAAATAGAGGAATTCTTCCTGCAGAAGAGCTTACTTTTATTTGTCAGTATACTTATTCTTCCCAAATAAAGGCATTTTATATACCATGAGATGGTTTGTTCCTCCCTCCTCCTCTTTTCATTTAAGGGCTAATTCATACGCAAGCTAATTTGTTCTGGCTATTATCACAATTTATTTCCATTGCTACAGGGCAGCCAATAACTTTAATAAAGGAGGTTCCAGTTACCCAATCTTCCCAGTTAATAAACTGCACTGAAAGACCCTGAATGAATTGGCTCCCACATGCTACAAATACAGAAAATTACCATTCTGTAGTGTTATCACTACCACACAGGTACAATTAAATGTGTGTTATGCATGGAGCTGCACAGAACATTACCAGTAATGTCAAATGCAATTAAAAAGGAACTATTGTGTGATTTCATCTGAAAAATCAGCCTTTTTCTATGTACTTTACTGGATTAGTCATTGGATAGTGCAATATTGAACTATTTGGTGCTTGGGATTCAAAGGAGAGCACTAAGTAAACAAAGAAGCATAGCCTGCTGAAGACATGGTTAATCGTGAGGAGATGAGGCCTTGCTCTTTGGGTGAAAGCATGAGATATTTATTTCTTGCATCACTGGAACACTGTTTGATCATTAATGCTGACCTTACTGGATATAGGCACTGTTCAGAGGGTGGCAGGTTTTGTTCAGCCATGTGCATGATCCTTCTCCTCCAGAAGCAAGAGTTTTATACAAGTCCACTGCTCTGTTTAATAGATCATCTTTCCATCACTTTCTGCCCTAGTACTTCACCCTTTATCTTTAAACCTTTAAGTCTCAACCTTCTTTTTACACCCATCAGCCCAAAGACATCCCCTATCCATGCTATTGCTACATTAAAATTGTTAGGATCTTCCTAGAACTCAGCTGTTTGAAATAAATCCTCTCTTGGGGTTCATCCCTATATTATATAAATATCAGCTCAGTAGTTGATTACTTTCATTTGGTGATTTATTTTGCTTACAATGCAAAATTGCAGCATGTTTGGACCAAATTCAGTGATTGAAAGCTGCAAGTTCTACTAAGCCTCTGCAAGCTGCACTAATCATTCTTATTCAGAGACTTATCAAGTCAGGACAGAGTTAGGGAGGGAACCTCTGAATCACAGATGTCTTAAGAGACAGCAGAAAACAAGATACACTTTTCGTTAGACTGTCATGCATAAAATCCACTATCTACCCAGTATTAGAGGAAGATTAGCTTTGAAGTTAAGAGGATAAGCTCAGGAACACGAGCTGGGAGGAGACCTTGTGGGTCTCTGAGGTCTGCTCACATGACTGAGTTATCACACCTCAGCATGATACTGCCCATTGACTTAATTGCAGCAGCTTGCATGAGTGCTTCTCCTTGCAAAGCAAAATAAGCACTGTCCCAAACGTGCATGTTTGCCTTGAACTGTGAGAATGATCAGATAACTTTTCATCTGGCAAGTAGTAATTGTGTATGTCCAAGCAACCCCAGGTTCTGCATATCATGTGAATGAGTGCCTGCAATCTCTCACATCATACAATCCCCTGCATTGCAATGTCAGAGTTTCATTTTAAAACAAAGCAAAAACTCCATACTCTGCTATGGTTTTCACCGTGCTATTTGAAATATCTCTAAAATAAACATGATGCTTCCTAAAAGGAAGGATGAGTTAAAAGCTAAGTATGGACCTGCTGATGCCTTAGAATGCTGTGTTGCATGTTGGTCACAGTGTAAGGCTTTGCAAGAGAGAAGAATAAAATAAAGTATTTCTAAGACCATATCCTTAGTCCGAATAAATCTGCGAAGCTCTGTGAAGACGACTAGGGCTATAATGATTTACTCCTGCCAGTATCCAAGCCAGTATTTTCATCCTTTCACTGCAGAGTTCAAAACAATTGGAAGTTTGGTCTAAATGTCAAATCAACAATACTTTTGTGAAATTATTCAAAACTCACTCCTTTAAGAAGAATGTGTTCAAATGTTTTCTCCCTCAGCGCTGTTGAGGAGTGCAGCTCTTGGCAGTTAGTTAATTGTGAATCATCTTCTCATGCTGGAGTTGTTGAATGAAATTTACACTGAGACTTCACAGAATCACATAATCATTAAGGCTGGAGAAGATCTCTAAGATCACGTAGTCCAACCCCTGCTCACCTTCACCATGCCTACTACCACATATCTCAGTGCCACATCTCCACAGTTCTTGAACACCTCCAGGGATGGTGACTGCACCATCTCCCTGGGCAACCTGTGCCAATGCACTACTACTGTTTTGGAGAATAAATTCTTCCTCACATCCAACCTGAAACTCCCTTGGCACAACTCAAAGCCATCACCTGTTGTTCTGTCACTGTTACGTGGGAGAAGAGGCCAACCCCACCTTGCCACAACCTCCTTTCAGGTCATTGTAGAGAGCTATAAAGCCTCTCCTGAGCCTCCTCTTCTCCAGACTGAACAATCCCAGCTCCTTCAGCTGCTCCTCATAACTTCATCATCCCATTCCCTGTGGGGTTGTTTTCCTTTGTGGTTGTTGCAGTTAGCAGTGGCATCTGGAATGTGGATGTGCTCTGTGCAGGCAGCAGCGGAATGCGGAAGGATGCGAGGGCTGTCAGTTGTTAAGCACATGCTGATGTTGCTTAAACTGTTATGCTACTGTGTTGTTACAGTCTTATTCACATGCCATAATATTGGGTGGGAGCAATTACAGCATGCATAATTACTATGTTCCTCACCCCCTCTCCTTTCTCCTCAGCCCAAGCTCTATGTGCATGTTATACTGTGGGTGAAACCTAATATAATCTGAATTAAAGAAAAATTCCCTACTGTCTGCGTCATGCAGATTGATTTGCATTTACTTGTAACTGAAAACACATGGCTAGTCACAGCTTAAGAGAAAGAAAAAGGATTACAGCAACCTGAGACCATGACTAAAAGGAGTTACTCAGCCCCTGCATTGTATCATTTAGCTTCACAGTGGAACAGATACCTAATCTAACATACAACAGGCCATCGATAATCAAAGAATTTGTTGCTCCCTAGCCAGCCTGGAACAATCACTTAAGGATTTGGCATGACAGATATCCAAGGCTCATTTTGAAAGGGGAAAGTAGCACCAAAGGGAAAACCTAGGTAGGGAAACCTTTAGGAAGCTGATTGAAATTGCAGGTGACAAGGGGATTGATGGCAGCAGCAATTAGGTGGCCTCCAGGAAGTAAATAACTGTTGCAAATACAAAGATGTGGTTCTGTGCGGGACATCATGGCCATGCCCTAGTCAGGCAGCAACCCACTCCTTTCTCCGAGGCAGCAGAGTGATTTCCAGCAGGGCTCCTGCTCCTCACCTCATTGTCATTCAGAGAAGCCCACCGCTGAATATTTTCACTGTGCTCATACCCTGATGAGATTTTTCTGCCACGCCACAGTCAGTGCAGTGCCTGAGAAAATTACTTTGTGAGATGCTGGGCTTCAAACCATTGCCTTTAGTAGACTCCTTTGGCTGAATTTAAAGCATGATGTGATTGTGGGTGCTTGTGTCCTTTGCTTTTCTTTTCTTACTCGCATGCTTTCTTTTTATTTTCTTTTTATACTACCTTAAAAATTCACTCAGGATTGTTTGTTTTTTCTTAGTTCTGGGCTCATCAAATTGATGGATAACTCTAATGAATCCCATGACTGCACTACTGAAATTATCTCAACCACCAAAATGGCTGTTTAGTCTACATCAGAGTAGCTGTGCTTCTTTTGTGCCTGGATAAATCATGTAAGCACAACAAAGTACCTTGAACATTCATTTTCAAAGATCTGAAAAGAAGTTGTCTTGTCTCAGTGCAGTTCTGTCTGGCAGCTGTCTGGCATGGTTTCTGACAAAAAAAAAGAAAAGGTGAGGGGTTGGAAGAATGGGGGAGGACGAAACTTCTCTCTCTAAAATAATTTTTTGTATTAAAATCTGAATTGTGGACATTCTGTTTTGCTTTAATTTCTACTGCCAGTCAATCAGTGTTCTGACTGAAAGATCTGAAAATGCTTTTAGGAAAAAAACACACTTGTTTTCTTCTTCTTTGATTATCCTTTCTTTTTAAGTGGATGATTATCTATCTGAGGCAACAAAAATCCCACAGATGTGGGCACACTTCCAGTCTTACTGAAGTTTGACCCAAACATAAAAGGCTGGAGAAACACCATGAATGCAACAGCAGCCCCAGCAGTCCATGTCTGCCTCCATACTCCCACATGGTCATGGTTCATCCAGGAACTGCCAGATGCTGGAGTCCTATTTGAAGCTGCAGCTGCCAGAAGAGGACTGCTGACCCTCCTAGGGCACATCCCCACTGTGACACTGGGCCAAAATTTGGGGATCTTCTTCTTCTTCCATAGGGAACTTGGGGTTCAGGACCACTCAAAACTGCCACAACTCCACAGCTGGCCTCAGCTCCAAAAGTGGGAAGAGATGGGGACAAGCACTGGCTGAACAGGGGCTCCCTATCTCTGCTGAACCAATTAAACCGTCCCAATTGACATATCCTCTGCCCTTACTGCTTCCCTGCAAGTTGGCTGAGGTGTTAGACATACATCAGCTGGGGAAAGGGTTTGTAACTTAAAACAAGTGACCTTTTAATCCTTCTAGGATGATGAATAGAAATAATAACAACATTAAACAATTTCTACCCAAGTACAGTTGTCTGGTTCTACATTTCTGTATTCTATTACTAATCTTAAAGACAAAAAAAAAATCCAAACAATGTTTCTCTGTCTTTCATTCCTTGAGACAATGGAACAACATGTATTTGTCATTCATTAAACAAATATCTCTGTGCAGGATGTAAAGGAACCACAAAAACTGACAGATGAAGAGATTAATTAATCACAAACACAATGAATAATGGGTTTTAAAAGAGGAAGCACAGAAGACCTCAGAACATGGGGTGTACATGATGGGAAGTTGCAGCTGGGAGCATTGCAGCACTGACTATGATGCCTGTCCCATTCGGAAGAACCTTTCCTGGCATATGTCCTGTTGGATTCTCTGTTTATTTCAATATCCTGCTAGTTTGTTTGACATTTAGAGCAGTCCAACTGACTGTATTACCTGGTAGGTTGCAAATAAAATGCAATAGCAATTTTAAAAAATGTTTATTTAATTGTACTGTAGAAATGTTTGGTTAAAGAAAAATATTCCCCCCCACAGCTGCATGGTTTCTATTTGAAGTGCTTTTGGATTGAGCTCAAAGCACTTGGGAGTTTGCCAGGAAGGGGTGTAAACAAGGGAGGCGTGGAGCTTTTATTGTTGGAGAATATATGGCTGATCCAGGGTGCAGCAGTGCCAGGGTGTTTGTGTTTCAAATTCGAATAAGACACATACAAAAAAGAATTACTTTAAATTGGGGAAAAAATATAATGCTGGTATCATCTTGTTATGCAAGTTAGATAAGAAACGAGTTATTACTTTTTTTTGAATTAGCTGCTTGTGAGAACAGGGTTGATCCTTGTACACCTTTAGTACTGTACTCACTGGGCTAACCTGAGTAAGTATCTGATAAACAGCAGGATTTTATTACAGCAAAAATAATCCTGATTTCATGCTACTCTGTTAAGTAGTAGTTCTAATTCCAACAAATCTTTGCAGAAGTCCTTTTGCTTTTGCAACAAGATATGTCACACCACTAAAGAATAGGGCTCGAAGATCCTACGTGAGATTCTCTAGCTTGTTCACCTAACCCCAAAGTGGTATCAATTCAGTTCTTTTTTTTTTTTTTAACTTGTTCTTAAAAATCACAAATGATGGAAATGTCACAATATTTTGTGGAAATTTCTTCTGCTACCCTGACATTTATCATCTAATATTTACACTACAGCACCATTCCTGCAAGTTAGGCAATAAGTCATTAGTCTTCATTCAAGAATAATTCACATTCTGGGTATTTTATCATCCCTCTTCTAATTAAAGCCATGCAGTTCTTCCTAAAAGGGACCCATTTTCTGAATTGTTGATCATTTTTGTTGCTCTCCATTTGATACCCTTTTCTTGTCTCACCTCTTTTCGCAAGTACAGTGCCAACAATATCAAAAGAGAAGCAGTGTCTTTGCAGGGCTGCATGGAAGCGCTCATTCATGTGACTTTTGTGTGCAACTCGTTCTGTTTATACAGCTCAATATAATGTTTATTTTTTGCAGTTGTGTGACAATGTTGACTCTAGTTCAGTCTGTGAACCCTGGTAACCTGCAGATCCTGTTTCATAGAGCTGATGCCCAGCAGACATTTTGCATCCGGTGTTTGTACAGTTCATTATCTCTACTTAGTGCTGTTCACTTCTCTCTGTTTTCATTGAATTACATCCAGATTTTCTTAGCTTATTTTACCCATTTGTCAAGCAGATTTAAAATTCTAATCCTGTCCCTGAAAATGATTGCGGTTCCTCTTTGCTTGATATTTGTCCACTGAAGATTCCACCACACCTCAAACTGGGGGTAATCTTTGTAAAACATAAGCCATTTACCAAAGTAAGTGCCCAGGAACTAGAAGACACCTGTGACACGTCCTGGAAAGCTTAGACAAAGGTCAACTTTAGACATGGCTCTTGAGAACACAGGCTCTTAAGAAGCACAGTCAGGAGAAGGTTTTGGAAATAGAGAAAAATTACCTTATGGCCCAAGCTCATGGCTGTCAGCTTTTCATCAAGAGCTCAGGAATGTGCCTACCCAGGAGTTATTGTATCAGCACAGCCCTGCTGCTGGTCATCCTACAAAAACTCAAACGAGGAGCTATGAGCTGGGCTCATGATCCACCTGTTGCACAAGCACATAGCAACTGTCAGGCATATATATAAATACATTCTAGTATGTTATCCTTAAGAATGTGGACTATAACGCATTGTTAAAGTCAATTATATCCTTATATGTTGCATATTACAGACTTCTATTTGAGATATACATATATATGAATATTTGCCTTAGAAAAAAAAAAATTAAAAGCCCTGCTCATTTCACTTTGAGATGATTGGTACTACTGTATCTATCACTGCTGTAAAGGAAAGGACTTCATGGTACAAAGTACCCTCTTTTATCTGCAGACAAATGCATATTGCATCTCCCTCTAGTGGCTTAATATACAAATCCATTCTTCAGCAGTAAGTCTATGTGCTGGTACTAACTCTACTTTCTTGTCAGAGACAAGAACACAGCTCACTCGTGTGAGCTCATTTCTGAGTGTGTCTTTCTTTTGAGATACCTTCTAGTTCTTAAGTTCCTGACATTGTTTAAAGTGTGTCTGAATTCTCTAACACAGCCAAACTATGGTGTTTGTGTAAGTAAAATATGATATACATAAGGAGGAAATTGTTAATTTCCAGTCTAAAGTTAGCTTTGTATTAAACTAACTGAAACAATCAGACAGAGGCCAAATTTCAAGTATGTAAGGCAGCTTTGTTTTGAATATTTGTGTTTTTATTTAAAAGACCAGAGGCAGTTCAGAGAACAAAATGATTTTGGGGGCTTTGGGGCACTAGGCACGTGCTGGAAAGCTTCACAGATCTACAGCCAAAAGAGCTTCTACAGTGCACACACCACATATGTAGTTGCCATATTCTTGAGCTGTGGCTTATGATTCTATCTCAGACACTTGTCTACATCACTCACACTTGTGCTACTTGTTGTCAGACTTACAAGTATATCATTATCTAACTATTCAGCTATAAAACAAAGCAGTCATGATTCTGAGTAATTTCTCCCTTCTATTACCTTCATTGAAATGTTCCATATGCTACTGAGCACAGTATGACCACACCAGCCGAAAGCCAACAACTTAACTACCCTCTGTGTTCATTAGACATTCAGTGCCTCTCTCCAGCCCTGTGTCCTTCGTGCAGAAAACACATAAAACCAAGGTCTTGGGCACTTGTGTTAATTAACATTCCCATAGTCCATTTTTGCAAAAGTAGAGATAATAGTCCTGGTGTGTTGGCCAACTTCCAGTGTGCAAATTACATTCAGCTTACCTCAGATTCCCCTGGCAGCTGGAGGTGGCTGAGGTATTCATATGCTCCAGATGTTTAGTATCTTTATTAGTGATCTGGACAAGGGGGATTGAGTGGACCTTCAGTAAGTTTGCAGGCATCATCAAACTTGGAGGAAATGCTGATCTGCCTGGGTGTAAGAAGGCCCATCAGAGGGATCTTGACAGGCTGGACAGCTGGGCTGGGGCCAATGGGATGAAGTTCAATAAGTGCCACATCCTGAACTTTGGCCAGAACAACTCCAGGCAGTGCTACAGGCTTGGGGCAGACTGGCTGGAAGACTGTATGGAAGAAGTGGATTTGGAGGTGCTGATGGATGCTTGGCTAAATATGAGTAAGCAGTGTGCACAGGTGACCGAGAAGGCCAATGGAATCCTGACTTGCAACAGAAAAAGTGTTGCCCACAGGAGCAGGAAGGTGATGATGTCCCTGTACTCAGCACTGGTGAGGCCACACCTTGAGTAATGTGTTCGGTTTTGGGCCCCTCACTACAGGAAAGACATCAAGGGCCTGAAATGTGTCCTCAGAGGGACAATAGAGCTGGTGAGGGATCTGGAGCAAAAGTCTTATGAGGAGCAGCTGAGGGACATGGGATCGTTTTGCCTGGTGAAGAGGAAGCTCAGGGAAGACTTTATAGCCATCTACAATGACCTGAAACAAGGTCTTATGCAGAACTAGTAGAAAACTAAATGCCTGCAATTTAAATGTCTTCTTAATGTTGACAGGAATACAAATTCTGTTTAGGATACACTGTTTTGGACCCTAAGCCCAATGCTGAGGAGAACATAAAGATCTCAAAGCAAAAAACACCAAAGCAAAATTTTGCCAAGTAATTGCTTCAGTGGGGCTTTTCACAGAATCACAGAATCACAGAATTGTAGGGGTTGAAAGGGACTTCTAGAGATTATCGAGTCCAACCCCCCCTCCAAAGCAGGTTCCCTACACCAGGTTCCATACCCAGTCTATTTTTAATTAATCATAGATCCATGTTGTTCCTGGGGATAAAGGGAGGACTGGAAGACCCTTGGTGGATTCTCCAGAGTCCTTTTGGATGCTAACATGCCCACTTCATGATTATTCTGTCTGTCTGAGATAGGCGTAGAAGATTTCCTAGGAACCCAGCATCCAAATCTAGCAAATGCCAGCAAAACTGTCTCCTATAATCTACTTGATGTAGAGAAGTCAATGTGATTACTAAATTGCAGAAGAGAGATTCCTATGCTGATGACTTCATAAACCTCCTAGCTCCTATGTCTACTGCAGAAGTTCCTTAATTTTCGCCTTATTCCATGTTGCTGAGGTTTAGGATTCAGCTGCAAGCTCACCATGTAGATCTGTCCAAGAGCTGCCAGGAATCAACCTGCATATTCACTGACAGCATGCTCGCTTTTCTAAATGCATAAGAACAACCTGAATGGAGGCCAGCAACTCAGAAAGAATACTGATGGGTCATAAAAATGTCCATCTATACCATTCACTTGTCTCTGCTGATGGCAATACCAACACTTTTTAGGAAGACACAGTAAGAACTAATTAAGCATAGGGCAGTGTTTTTTCAGTTTTCTCTCTCACTTTTACTCATCGTTCTGAAGATTATATGTATTTCATGACAACAACCCAGTAGAGAGGGAGGGAGGACACTATTAAAGCAGGATGCAAGGATGCTTGTGGTTCCAAGAAGTCCAACACAAAATTATTCTGCAGGAAATAAAATTGACTATTACAGATTTTAACCCCAAGCTATTCTGAGGCCTGAATCTTAGCTAAAATCATGCAGTCCTTTTGTTTCAAGGCAACAGACTGACACGGATATAAACTGTTCTCATAGACAAGTCTTAAGATTAAGAAGCGGAATTAAAGGATTCTAGATGACAGAAAATTTCCTGCTATTTCCTGCTCAAATCCCCAAGACTTCCTCACTCGCTGGTTAATTCTTTCACTGCAGAGTTATCTTACGTCTGTCTCAAAAGCTGGCAGGACAGGATGCCTACTAACTTCTTGTTAGTTTGTTCATTACGCCATCAACAAAGATTATTATCCCTCTGCTTGAAGTTTCAGATCACTACTTTTTTAACTAAAATAGAATAATTTCCATTATTAACATTTCAGACAAATAAAGTGATATTTATGATACTCTATTTATCTGAAAAATGAATTTATATGTCCTAGGCTGTGGATCCCTGCTTGATCTTAGATTATTATGATTTGTTTGTTTTATCTGTATCTCAGAGATTTATATTCTGAAACTCTTCCAGTGGCACTTCCGAAGATTTGATTACCCAGGTGATAAACTTGTTCTGCTTGTAAGTTTCTTATAAAACTTCATTACAAGTGAAATTAATCACTACAGACTTTAATGAGAAGAGAAACAGAGGCACCTATTTGATGGACTGTGTTCAAAAAGCTGGGTAAGCTTTATATCACTCTATATGATAATAAAAATTACAGTGTAAGACCAAGGTCATATCGTAACACATGAGCAATATCACTGTGTGCTCATGGTACATTGAAAAAGGATGCTTGTTCAGCTTTATAACTCATGCTGTAACCTTTCTTTGCTTCTTATGCTTTCCTAACACATTTGCAGTTCAGCTATCTAGCTGAAAATAGAAAATATGTTAGGAATAGATGGTTACATTTAGTTCCAGTTAACTCAAGAAAAGCTTGTCACACATGTCTGCATGAATTTGGGATTTTCAGAAGTAGAGGTCTGTTTAAGATCTGTGTTCAACTAAAGGGATGATATGGTAACTTGTATATATTATCATTTATATTCTTATTTATCTCTTGCTCAGTCCTTTGAAATCCCTTGAAATCTCCAGAAATAAAGTAGATTCTGCAGGAAGAAAAAAGGAATAACACGGTTTGTTATGTTCAGAAATCCTCTGACAACGGGAAAAGAGTAATCACATTGAAAAGCTGTTCTGTTCAGCATTGGAAAGGAATATATCACTCATCTTTTTGTTCAGAGCAGGAAAATAAGTGTTAAATAAAATATTTGTTTAGCTAGTACCTATTGGCGCATGAAAGACAGAAGTACAGACTTGTTTGGAGCTTAAGAAGGAGTATGTCCTATGATGGCTCTGAGGCAGCAAAAGAGAAATGTTTAAGAGTGCTCTATTCCTGCTTGCCCATCAAGCAAAAAGCCACACTTCCACATTGCCACCAATCTACTTAATTCAACCCTGAAATCCTGGCAAATGAATATTATACAGCTGAGACCTGCACAAAGGTTTCCTGGCCCAGTAAGTAGAAGCCATTGGACCATGAACATAAACAGATGTTTGCACATGTGTGATTCACTCAGAGTAGCTAGCTTGGTTTAAAGACATTGCATATAAATGCATACAGGATGAAATGATGAAATTGCAGTAGGAAGCTAATTATCTCCAATTCCACCAACAGGTGTTCAGTTCTTTATAGTTTTAAAGGTCTTAATTCATCTCATTTTGATAACACTGAAATAAAGCTACACTAAATATAACAAGTATTTCAAACACTAAACAACCAAATTATCAAATACAAGATACAGAAACATGCAGAGGCAACAAGAATTTCATTATCTCTTTCATCATTGACATTAGGACCAGATTCTGAGCAGGTGAAAATTGTGAAGCTCTATGACTACATCATTCTAAAACAGCAAAGTTTGACCATTTGATGCTGTGGAAGTACAGTAGGAATCTGCAATGAAAAAGAAAGTTTTGTTCAGTTTGATAGATGCAAGACATATACCACACTTTGTCTCTTTCCAGAAGACAAGAACAGATTTGAATATTTCAAGTCCTAGACCAAGAATTTGTGATAAAATTATTCAATGTGCGCAGCACCAAAGCAAGTCCATACAGCTGCTTTGCAGATTAATTTCATGCAGTCATGGGTGAATGTGATTTTTTTCCCTGAACGTGCAAGATGAGATGACATATTTAAGTGCTTTATGTGATTAAGTAGACAAGGTGGCCATTTTTCTGCATTTATGCAGAAGCAATAAAAACGCATGGTCACACATCACATCATAGGGTCAAAAATGCAGTTACTACTCAGGCAAAACTCCCACTGACGTCTGTAGTTTTTATTGAACTTGGGCAGCAAGCCTTCTTTCGTGCACTTGGTTCTTAAATAGCACCATCAGGTGGCTAAGTGAAGGAGAAAAAAGGCAATCATTTGATTCCCTCAAAACTTTTGCTTTTGCAATCCCCAAAATCATGAGGATTCAGCCTGTTTTTTAACTTTCTGATACCTGAGCCAGTGCCTTGAACCCTGTCAAGACACAACACTGCTCTGGTTGAAGGCATACAAGAAAGTTTGGGGCCAGTTTACCTTTCTGACACATTTCTGGCTTAAAATAGCAAACAGCTGAGCACAGTAGCTGCACAGTGAATGAGTTAAAGGGCTAAAGTTTGGACCCTTTGAAGACTGTCAAAAAGCAAGGGCTCCTATTCTGTCATTTCTTTTGCCTGACTACTTTTTCTACTACATATTGTGCATGAGCAAGGGTTTAGTCCATCATATTCTGTATCAAGATGAACTTCACAGAATCATAGAATTGTCTGAGTTGGAAGGGACCTAAAAGACCATTCAGTTCAAATCCTCTGCAATGAACACAGACATTTACAGCTTGATCAAGTGCACAGAGACACTTCCAGCCTGACCTTGTGTGACTCCAGGGATGGGGCATACTCCACCTCTCTGGGCAACCTGTGCCAGTGCTTCATCACTCTTACTGTAAAAAAATTCTTCCTTATATCCAGTCTAAATCTCTCCACTTTTAGCTTGAAACCATTTCCTTTTTCCTACCACCAGAGACCCTGCTGTAGAGTCTGTCCCCTTCTATTTTACAGTCCCCCTTTAAATACTGATAGCCACCTTTTACATACATACAACTTAAGGCTGAATTAGCTCTATCTACTAATATCAGAAATAGGAAATAATAACTTTTTTTTTTTTTTCACATTACACACTTCTCAATTCCCATAACAGAGAGCAGAGGATGTGCTCTCAACCAAACATGTTCTCCCCTTTGTGAAGCCCCACAGTTTTAACCAGCTTAAACAAGTTGCACACCAACATGCTGCACAACACTCTGAGCCTGCCGATGCTTGCACTGGCTAATTTCAGACTTGGATAATAACAATGAAACATGATGGAGCTGCTTGACATTTACAAAAAGGTGCTTGTTAAAAACAGTTCCTCCCAACTTAATTAACACTAAAACCCTTTAGGTGTTCTACCAAGTACATATTAAAACAGCTGTCCTTTTCTCTGAAATGGAAGTAAACTAGAAGTGAGCTTCAATAAAACCAATGGACTATGACTTCTTCCAAGCACAACTATAATGAAATGTTACTGCTGTAATATCCAGCTAAATCAAGACTGGTGAGCTGGCTGGGCCAGCTGCGGTGGCAGATGCAAGCAGGATCATGGGCTTTAAACAATGCTACCACTGAATAAACACAGACAAGGGGATAACATTTCTACACCTCCCCAGTTTCCATTAAATTAGTCTTTGTTATTCTAAACCCCAAAGTTGATAATCTTCTCCGTATAAAATGAATGGCAGTAACTCTTTCATAAATGGTATCATAAACTAAAAATGGTCATTAGTCAGGGACATTTAGAATTACAGGGCACCCAGAACTGGAAATTGCATTACATAGTGGAGGAGTCTTGGTGCTTTGGCTGTTGAGAAAGATCACCTGTTGCTTTCACAATTTATTAGGTTTTGTTTTTTTTTCATCTATCTGATGCTTTCCTTAAGACAGTTAATGCATAATATAATCACCATATCAAAACTGGAATCATTCGTTATGGAAGTACTCCAGTAAATAATAAATTAAGAAATGTCTGAAGCTAATAAATTCAATACAGATATATGCTTCCCGTGTTAGATGTGGTCAAAAAGTATTATGTATGTCCTACAGGATATACTGAGGTTTTAAAATTAAACATCATCCCAAACTTAGGTCAGTTTTAAAATCTCAACTTTTTTTCTTTTAAAAAGAAATAAAGACCTTGATGTTTTGTCTATTGCACATGATATCATCCAACAGCATGTACATGAAAAAAAAAAACAGAATGAAAAATGTTTGGCAATAATATTTATGGAGACTTTTGAGAAATCGCTGTGATCTTGTGGAATGTTTGAATCTTGTCAGCGTGTTCCAAAGAAAAAATATTTAGTGCTGTCAATCTCTTGACAAAACAGTTTCAATAGAACGTAAAAGAAAAAAAAAGTACCAAAATCTACTTTATATCCCAATCTAAATACCAAAACATATAACTGTCCAAGCTCAGAACCTTCCAGTATCGTGTAATCACATGGTGTTCAAGAACTGGTTTCAGATATCTATCTCATTCTTTCAGCATTGGTTGCATTTTATCTTCCTTGAAACTGAACCTTTTACCCCCATTAAAATCAGTATGGTAAGATCAGAATCTATGTGGCTATATGATAAGACAGTATGTTTAATGATGGGGCAGATTTGGTTAACCTCGCTCATATTATGTAACAGCAGTTTGCCCTAAAATGAGTTCCACTGAAGGCAAAAGACAGCTTGGGTAACAAAGTGACCCCATGCCACAATGAAGACAGTTTAGTCCTATGCCTATGCATTTTATTGGATACTATATGGCCAGCATCTGAACAGATAAAGTACTACTATTGTGGAAGATGTATAGTCACAAATTCACCCTGTCATCTAAGCTCATTTTTAGAGTATTTGCAGGGAAGGAGCTTTAAACTCAGATAAATATTGAAGATGACACTGAAAATAACCAGTCATTGGGAAATAAATGAAATGTGCATAGATATTGCTTTTAAAGATAAACTTGGTTGCCGGGATTTGAGGGTGCACTTAAAATAAGCCATCAAAATGAAACACAGTTTATTGTACAGGGATTCACATGTAGACTATCGAAGAGCATTGTGATGATTTGTAGGTGCCCCAGGGGCCCTCAGGCTTCTCCATAAGGCAATGGAAAATCTCCTCAGGCACAAGCAAGAGAAGAATGAGGTCACAAGCCCGAGGAAGGCTCTCAGTCCCATGTTGCCTTTTCATATCATGTATATTCCCTCTCTTTGTTCATTTGAATGAAGAGGACTTTGGTTTTACTCTCATTGTAACATCCCCATTTGCGAGTAGGGGGAGAATGAAAGTGCTGGGAAGTATTAAGAGCTTTAAATTTTAACAAACAGTGGGAAGTAAGGGAGAATAATTACCTGATAGCAAACAATTTGGGACAGACAACAGGCACAGGTACCTGAAGAGTAACTAGATTTTGCTATTATTTGGACCAGACATAACAGTTTATATTTTAAGAACGAACTCAAGGGAAAGCTTCCTTCCCTCCTAGCTAGCATCCTATTTCTGTATTATAAGACAGGAGTGATTGTTTACCATTGTTTACCATTACTTATAACATGTCATCAAAGAATTAAGTCTCCTTCAACTAATATGATACATTTGTAATGAATTTGCTTAGCAAAGTAATTCATGCATAGATTCTTACCAGATATCACTTACCTGTTTCATAAGATCCAGGGCACCCATCAATCAAAAGTGCCCAGATCTTTGTTAATTTAGAGGCAGTATTTTTTCTAATTAAGCAGACTTTCAAGTAAAAGAACTTGCAGACAATAAAGCAAAGCACATCACCCTAGACTTTTCCCACATTCCTGCTTTAGTACCACACTTAGTTACTTGATTATATAATAAAATTATAATTCTCAAATACAACATCAGTTTGTCACCATGGAAATGAATATATGACCTCACTAATTCTTCATTGCAGTCTGAAGAGCTACTGACATTTCCTTAACCTCTACTTTCTTAAAGAAATATCAGTTGTGTCAAGAACACTGATTAAGAACCACGTGAATGTACGAAGCAGTTATTTCATTTTCATACACTATAATTTCTTAATCCACTATTTTCTGGGAAAGATGGACTGGTATTGAAGAGGCAGGCCTAAATCTCAAGAGAGACAAATTGCATTCGTGGCTCTTTCTTCAGGATTCCAAATATGTAGCTTATCTGCAGACCTTTTATATTTCTTAATAAACAACTGAACTGGTCAAAAATAAATTAAATTGCTCTCAAAATTTGTGCTAATCAACACTAGAAGTATTGCAGCATCCATCACTAGGAACATTGCTTTCTCTCTGTATCACAAATTAAAACTACTATTTCTAGACAAGCAGAAGTAGTGATAAACAGAATGATCATTTGTTTCCATCACTATAAGCTAAGTTCAGACAGTTTGTGGCTGGCTTCATGTGCGCATTACCTGACTGGCCAGAGATCAATTTACATCCACAGTTGTGCACGTGCATATACTCACAGCTCAGAGTGAGAGTATAATCTCACACAGCCAGCATACACAGGTATGACTATGTTGATATGCTAGGGAACCCTGAACATATTTGCTAACTGGAGGGAATTTAGTAAATCACAGGTTATCCAGCTTCATCCAAATTACACCAAGGAATCATGCAGAGTTGTCAGTTTAAGAGCTGACTGCATACTGCTGTTCTCTCCCTCTGCTGATGATAAAAGCTGAAAACATTCACTTTTCGGCTGGACCATTACAATGTTTTTTTTTCTCATTTTTCAATTTTCATAATTATTGTCAGAAATGTATCAGGGTTGCAATTTTTTCTGTTTCATCTTTGCACACAGATAGACCGTTCCTTCCAAGGACGTTTTCCTTGCTGTCAGACAATAACACAATCAAATAAGGGGGCTGAAATTCTTTCACTTCTTTGCAATTAACGAACAGACTGAAAATGGAAACAAAGCATCTTATTTATGCCTTTCTTCCCCCCATTACAGCAGCCTTCAGACAAGCAAAACAAAGCATTTTTTAGCGCTTCACATCATTATCATTGTGCTTAATGAAATTACAGGAATTTGTTAAAGGGCTGCTAGTCTCAGTCTACTGCAGCTTACTTTGCAGATGGTTGGTAGCCAAAAACAATGGATGCCCATGCAAAGCTGTGGCTTTGTGTTGGGCACATGGCCCGAAAAACTATTTTATACAGGGATGAAGATGTGCGTGAGAACTCATTCCTATATAGGCCAAAAATATTATAGAAAGTCAGGGAGCAAATAAAGGTACAATGCTCCAAAATATGGGATAGATACCTTTTATTCCTGCCAAGACGACGCCAAATTATGGTTGGAAAGCTTCAGCTGAGTGTGCCTGAGCTTGTCCTTTGCCTTATAGGTTGGGTAGACCCAGACAAATTCCTGTTACAAAAATAAGAGCTGCCAAAACATCCTTTTCAACTCTAGTTTCTTCACCTTATGCCCTCTCAGGTGTGCTGCTTCAGCGTATGTGGATAGCACATCAGAATACAACAGAAAGTGAATTTATTTCTGTATGATGCTCCTGAGACAATATCAGTAATCCTTCTCTTTCTAATTTATTGTACTGGTGTTCTACTTCTTTATGTTGAACTTCACCATTGTCTGTTCAGAGAAGTATGGAAGAACTCATCTCTCGTAAAATAAGTAAAATTATGGCTATGTTTTCCTTCTGCTGTCCCTCCCTAATAAGACTGTTGCCATTTTGAATAATGAAGCTCTACTTTAAATCGTCCTTCTTTTCTGCAAAAACAAAAGAACTGCACTATAAATCATTCAGAAAAATAAATAACTTTTTGTCTGTTGTGCCTGATCAAGTGTTCTTTATGCTTATCCCCTTCTCAGGAAAAATAAAATAAAACCTGGATTAGCACTTGAGATGAGTTCATCTTTTGTTTTTATTTGAAATGTCATGAAAAGTAAGGGTAATTGAAGAGGTAGCCAAATACCCGTGGAGAAGGGTCAAACTTCAGGATCCTCCAGTCCATAATTCAGGTAAGCAGAGCCAGAAGCTTGGCAAAAGTCAAGCAATCAAACAACAATACTGAGGCATATTTTTGCACTTTAGAATGATCAATGGATATGATTGCACAGAAAATATCTACTCTAAAAAAAAAAGTGGAAAATATAAGCACACAAAATATGGAAAACTAGTTACTATGAAGGCAAAGTATTGTGTTTGTGCTTCATATAAGCTTTGAAATGTTGCTTAGGGAAAAAAAGAGTGAATGTTTATAAAAGGTCATTCATCTACACTTAACTACTTTCATCTATTTCAAATTCTCAATCTTTGAAAAAGAGAGATGGCAATAAAGGGGAAATGTACCTGATGTCTGCCTTGAATCAGCAGAGTTTTAATTTCAGCATAGACCTGAAATCTGTATTTTCAAGCACACAGCTCTTCAAATGGATCTTTTCAACTTTATGAATATGAGCTTTCATTATCAACCTTGGCTGTGAATACAGGTTCATCCCCGATCAGGTACCATCACCAGGGCACACTGTGCCCACAGTCTGAATGTGCACAGAGCTGGCTCCTCGCAGCACAAGGCAGGCTGGCTGTGAAGCTTTCTCTAGAGAGGAGGCAGATCACTCATTCATCACTCCTGCCCCATCACAATCAACAATCGGCCTCATAGTCACAGCCAGACAATTAGTATTATCTGCTGTTAAGCTTTGTGGGCAATCATCTATAAGCTTCTTCTAGAATATGCAGTAGTAGAAGGCCTTTTCATTCTGGTTATTTGCCCAAAATAACAGCAAATAACACTCTTATTTATCTGCGAAAAATTAATTATAATAAAATAGAAGGCACTAATTTGATTCTTTCAGTGAACCATCCTTCCTTAGTTTCCCCTTTATGAACTAAATGTCTGATTGGCCTGAAATTTGATTGAGTTTCAGCCAGTCTGTAATCGTCATTTAATTCTCATATGCAAAATACAGCATGTTTTTGACAGTTTCTAACAGCTACTGAAAAAGATCCTTTCCTGATAAAAACATGCCTTGGCAGTCATGTAGTATAATGTTTACCCACTTGTCCACATACCAGTTTGCTAGTATTTTTCTGCTCACTCTATCTCCAGGCATGTTTGTTAAGTAGGATACACTGCTGTGCAAATGCATTATGCTATCATCTGCAAAATAAATTGAATATAGAAGGTTTAAACCACAGGTTAATAAAGAGCTGTAAACTCTGCAAGTCAATTCAAGAGTTTAGAGTAAAACACTTGGCCCCGTGGCTAACTGTATGCCTAAAGGGAAATGAAGTCAAGACCAGGATGCTTGAGAGTGCTTTCAAAGCCCTAGGAAAAGGGTACTGCTGTTGTTTTAACTTGGAACTTTTCTATGAGAGCTGACATTTTTCCCAAATGTCATGAGTATAATTTAGTAATTTGCTAGTGGGAGAAGAAGCTCATTTGCACTGCATTCACTGCTGTGTTCACGTTAGGTGTCTTGTAATTTTAGGTAGTCAATAAATACAGAGAAGATTCACTGGGTCTAGTTTCAGGCACAAACACCAAGGAGCACTTGAAAACAGAAAACAACATAGAGTGTGTGGGTAGAGGTTATTGTACCAAATTTAGTTCAGTCATGCTAAGTGATAAAGAACTATGAGTTTCAATAAATTTGGGCATTTTCCCAAAACATCTAAAAATATTGTTATTCCAGTGAATATTGTTCTCATTATCCTTCTGTTTGGTTGTTCATTTGCAGAGAAAATTTGCATATGGGTTGATTTTCATAGAGAATTTTTATGATGCTACATGGAACTGAAATTGAAAAGATGAGGCATTAATAGAGAAATTAGAGTATATATATGGAAGAGGCCAAAAAACAGACTGAACCATCTTTACTGAGATGGGAACTGTCAGTAAAATTCCTGACAGAAGAATGTGGGGACAGAACTGATTGATTTTTTCTTTTAAACTGTTGACATAGATATACAACAAAATATATATTATTTGCTGCTTTTGGAATGATGCATGATACCCAATGGGACATTCGTGTAGCCTTCAAAACATACTCAAATCAATCAGGGACTATGGCAAAATTTAAAAATGCAAAGTGAAAATCTCTGTGCTGAAGGACAAATTTGAAGAATTTTTGCAATGAGGTGGGAACTCCTTATCTAGAAACTGAAGAAGTGGATAAAAAGAGTTGGATGGATCAAAGAGGTCATAGCAGTAAGGATTCGTAAGAAGAAACCAAATTAGAAAGCTGTTAGAAATGGCAACTGTTGGGCATTGAAATACTTCTGGCCTGAAAAAGATGGCATAAAAATAAAGCAAGTCCAAGTCAGCTAATAAATAAATAAACAAACAAACAAACCATAACTAAAAGAATAATTAAATGAGAAATAATAAAATAAATAGAAAAAGAAATGTCTAAAATGGTAATTAAAGCAAGAAAGTGCACCGATCTATTATCTCTTTTATGTATGTCAGTGATTAATAACCATATAGGCTTTCATGCAATGCAGCTGTGAAAAAATAAATGCAGTTTACTGTGCCTCATGCAGGGCACTCAAAGGATGGGGAACATTGTTATTTTACAAAGAAATGCTAAGATTTCATCTGGAATAAAATCCATGAGTTGTAGTCAGGAGAGAAATTTGAGCTGAACTAGGCGAGTAGAGGAATTATTAATGTGATATGGAGAAGACCATCTTCAAGATAAGCCTGCTAATTTATGAAAACAAAGGTTGAAAATTAGATAGACTTGTTCACTGTAAAAATATTGGAGGAGTAAGTACTAGGAAAAAAAGGGAGTGATTTAAGGTGAAAGAGTGTTTGCACAGGATATATGATCATGAAACTAAAACAAGAAGACCAAATGAAACAGCTAGACTGTAAACTTAGAATTTCTCATCTATCAAAGAAAGTAGATTCTACAACAGCATTGTAGAGGGATGGGTGGGAGCAACCCCAGACCCCTGGTATTCAACCTGATCCAAGAGAAATGATGATTGACTCAATGGTCTGAATATTTTATATAGTTCCACCATAGACATCAAGAATTATTAATGAAATGGATGAGGTGCAGATTGTGGATAGGAATCTAATGAAAGAATAGAAACAATCAACAATTAAGTGATCAGTTCTACAGTGCCAATATTGAATGCTTGCAGAGACTCAGAGGAAATTAGTTTTTATCAGCTATGCTTGCATCTTTGGTCTCAGAAAGATTCATCTGGCAGTGACAAATAACTTAGGTCCTTATTTTAAAAAGTCACCTTAAAAACTATAAATTTACTGAGTAAATTATTCAGTATGGATTGTTCATGCAGCTCTTCCTGTGATATGTGAGAAGAATGAATTTAACTATTTTGAAACCGTATACGTGCCCCTCTTTTTAATCAGCAAAGTTCCAGAGATAATAGAATTT
The DNA here is from genome assembly GCA_036925125.1 of Oreortyx pictus. Classification (NCBI taxonomy): domain Eukaryota; kingdom Metazoa; phylum Chordata; class Aves; order Galliformes; family Odontophoridae; genus Oreortyx; species Oreortyx pictus. The sequence goes on along the minus strand of JAUPFR010000006.1, from coordinate 50,603,351 downwards.
ATTCATGAAATTTACACTTCAGTGGTGTAAGAAAATGATACAAAATCATAAATGCAAGCTCACAGAAGGTACTGAAGCAAGTACTGCTCTGTAATTCAGCTGAGGATTTTGTTTACTTCGTAAGCCATCATAAATTTCAGATACAGTTGCTGTATCTCAGTGACATAGGGTAGCGTTTGAAGGAGATCACAAGCCATGTGGGTATTTTCCAGAATGTCTGGTGAAAGCACTGTTCCCGGAACTGCCCTTTAAAAGGGTTGCCCATAAGCCAGTGAAGGATGTGGAAGAACTCTTTCTAATTCCCTTGGGTACTGAGCAGTGCATTTAATATTATATGATAGTTGAAGCAATTTTATTGAATTTCAGAAATTGTGTTCTCTTTAGAGGAATTGGTTCAATTTAGTATTTGAAAAAAATAGCATCTAACACCCCTCAAGCAGACCACATGTGTAGATTATGAATCAAAAACTACCTTGCAGTCTCGGCTTGAGAAGAACCCTGACCATAGGACTTCTTGTTTGATCCAGTCCTTTATAAAAGTATCATTATATTTCTTCAGTGTTAAAGAGTCTAAAGTAAACTCTTCAAGTCATTACAGAGAATAATTTACTATCACATCATACTCCTTACTTCAAATGTGAATGTATCTATTATTCACCTCATTCACAAGAGTATATCTAATGTTCCAGTAATCTTCAGTTACAATATGTACACAGTGAGGAATGTCATTTTTTGCCATAGCACCTCCTGCTGTTAGATGTTGGGATCACTGGGTTATTTTTGAACACTACTTCCTGATGCTGAAGTAGATCCAACATTCTTCACTCCTAAATGTCTGGTTAGCTTCTTATCTGTATAAAAATATACTGTTTTTGCAGCAATCCACATGTCATGCTATCCAGATAATTCCCTAACAGTACTTTGTCTTCTTTGTTATTTGTCATGCCATCCTACATGTCATCTGCAAATTCTACCAGAAATATTTTAAGTTTTCTTTCAGATCATCAATGATGTTCAAGAGTTCAGGAAGATGAACAGCTTTTGGCAACCTCTCAGCAGAAATTCATGTACTTTCTAGTGATCTAATCTATAACTGTATTGTGAGACAGCCATTTATATCCATTTTAGGTGTGTCAAGAGCATTTTAATCATTCTTTTCACTTATCAAATGGCATGTATCCCAAGTCAGATGCCTTAGGAAGACTGCGTACCTGATACACAACAAAGCAACAATGCATCCTTGTTACGGAGGGGATAGATTTTAACTACTGTGCAGCATGATGCTTGTGCTATTGTGGGACCTATAGCCAAACTATAATCCTTTGAATATCTGAACAGGTATACTGTATCAACATTGTGATCCTTATCAAACAAGTTTAGAGTCATAAGCTTGTACTCAGTTTGACAAGACCCATTTCCCACTAACACAGCCTTGTTATTTTATCTTCCTTTCTTTCTAAGTTAATTGAAACCAATACTAGTCAGGCATTATTTAGCTTGGGAAGAATGTCAGGGTCCTCTCAGCTACTCTAAGTATTAGATCAACATTAGTTTCCCTTCAGTCTTCTGGATCTTCTCAGTCAACAACATAAAAGGTTCCCATACAACTCTTAAGACTTTCAAGCTATCTAGATATATATTCAATATCCATTTAATTTAATGTCTTTTTTATTAATTGAGAAAGGGTAGTTTTCTCTACATTGGATAAGATTATTGGAAGGATATGGTTTTGTCCCACACACAGAATGTAACGACATATCCTTTCTCTGACTTACATGTAGTAAGGTACCTGTGCCATCATTGTCATTTCTTTAGTTCTTTTGTTCTTAATAGACTTAATTCTGTAGGCTATACATTTATTCATTTATTTCTTTTACCAGTTTCCTGCAATCTCCAGTTTCTAATTTCCATTATTTTCTAGTAAGTTCTCATCAGTTCCACTTATTATAAAAATATGTGGAAAATAATACATTCCCCACCCCCACCTCCCCCCACCCCCAAACAGATTATTGCTTTTGAGTTGCACAGATCTAGTGAAAAAACACAGATGCTACAACAAGTACTGTCATTTTTGGGACCTTACTTAAGTTACCTGAACTTGCTTAGTTCAGTTTTCCACTGTTTTCTCTCAATTCCTAAGCACTATCTCTCAGTGGGATATGTACTGCATGCAACATATCCAGAAAGCAGACGTAGAAGAGCTCTGGGAACAGAGTGGGTGATGAGACTGAAGGAGACAAGGAAGCAAGATTTGGATAGGGGAATAAGCTGAGACTCCAGGGCTGTGATGTGCTTTCCTGCCAATACTTAAAATTCATAGGCCTGTAGTACTTCTCTATTATGTGATCCTGACTTGGTCGATTTGTTCTGGCCATATACCCACCTTGCTCCTTGTCCAAGTGTCTCTTAAGTGTCCTCAAACAAAATCACCTTTTACTTGGGATGCAGATTATGATACTGTATGAAAGGGCAAAAGTTCTCTCAAGGTGCTCTCTTAACATCAGGAATCATTTAAAGTCAGTTATAGATCTAACCTCATTTTAAATCCATGAGAAAATCCATGTGAATGACTTGAAAATCAAGAAAAGAAATGTTCATGCAGATCTTTGCAAAAGCAAACCACCTTGATTTGTATGTGACTTTTCACAGATGCTTGTAAGGGAACACATTTTTATGATCAAATTGGTTTATCTTTGTGCAGGAGGAGGTTTTTCACTTTTTTTCTTCCTCCAGATGTCTCAGTGGAGAAAGACAATGAGACTGTCTGGGGTAGAAGAGACCTGTGGGTACAAGGGCAGCTGGAGTGCAGAGATGATGTCAGATGTGTTTTAACACAGCTGGTGGAATGCTATAAAACCAGGCTTTTAGTGTTTGAATGAGGAGGGATTTGCATGAATTCCAGATGTTCATATATGATTAATCTTGCTATGTACACAACAGGTGTGTCCCCCATGTACATGTAAAACAAAGCCTGCCTAACCTAGGGAGTGAATAAGGGCATACTTGCTTTCCTGGAAGTCTGTTGTTTACTTTTCCATCTACATCTCATGTATCAGGTCAAACACAGTTTCTGTCAGGCTCATGAGATTAATACTGGACTTTATGGCCACTACAATGACGTAATACCTTGACTTCATTGAAATTGAAGAATCTGTACATAAGAAAATGAAGTTAAAATGACAATGACTAACAGTAACCTGTCTGAGCCTTTGGAGATGGGCAGAGATGCTCATATGTCAAGATATAAACCAATCTTCAAATTGGAGGTGGAGTCTTCTCTATAGGCTAGTCATACCACATTTGTTATTAAAGACTTTCTTGTCACGTCCTTAAATGTAACTGCTACTGGCCAGGGTCATAGACAGCCTTGTGAGAGTTGGATTTCTGGCTTGAAATGGAGGAGTAGTTCCTGAGTTCCTGTCAGTCACTATTAATTTGCTTCATTATAAATAAGATTGGGATCAAGCCCTTTGTATTTCACAGGGAGAAATGGCTCCACTCTTTCCAAAGGCATCAGCATTTTAGTGTTAAAAAGCCTAATGCCCTCATGTAGTCTCAACAAAAGCTATACGTGAGGGCTATTCTCTGTGGACTAAGCCTTTTTTTTTTCATTCTCCACAAGCATTACAGCTTAAAGCTACTCACAATACAGAAATGTGACTAATAAATGAAACAGAAACTGGGAGCTGGAAAGTACCGGGATTAAAGCCATGCAGAAACCATTAGTTTTAGCTGGAAGGCTTCAGGAAACCAAAGCCAGCAGACTTGATTTGTTTGGACTTACTGGCTCTGAAGTTGGGGAACTGGGTTTGCTGTTCAATTACTGCCACCCCCCTGAAGGAATTACTGCACTTGAAATTCTTTTGGTCCTTCAAGACAAATATGCCAAACATTGGAGGCTTAATATTCAAAAGTATCTCCACTGGCACCAGCTGCAGTCAGATTTTAAAATCACACCCTTGTCTAATCACATTACAGTGAATCTAATCATCAAAGACTGGAAAGTGGACCCTGTTTGGGTACTGACCATGCTGCCATATATGTAGAAGCACAGAGAGTGGCACAGCTTGGATAACATTTCTGGAACGTGCAGAAGCCCACAGTACAAAATCCCCTGAAGCGAAGCCCATAGTACAAACTGAAAGTCTCTGAGGTAACAGGGGCAATGGTAGACAGTGTCAGCATCAAACTGGGAGTCCCCAGTGTGGTCTCAAGCCCATGAAATTTTCTGAGAAGCCGAGCTCACTTGCTGGGGCACAGCACACACCAGGCAGTTCAACTGTTTCTCAGACAAATTGCCATAGTAGCAGATGGACAAACCGTGTTCTGGGTCTATTTGCCATGCTCCTACTGACTGAAAGATTCTATGGGTATATCCTTAGTTTCAGCTTCCCAGGAGGGCCAAAAATCAGAAAAGCAACCTATTAAAAAAGAACTAGGATTTGGATTCTTGAAGATATTTATGACTAAAAGAACTAGCATGATCCAAATTACTTCCCAATGAAATGCAGCTCTGTTCCTCATAGACAGGCAGTGAGATTCCACTCACCATTTTCTATTGCTTTGCAATCCTCATATTAAGGCGTTCATTTCAGAGCAGGTACTTTCTGGGTGGTCATTGTCTGAATGAGATGCAAGCAACATTTGTTTCATTAAACATTCATGGTCATATTCCTTGAAAATCTCAGCCTGGTTTTACCAACTGGCTACATTTTCTCTTCACACAGATAGAGCATCCTGAATACCAAATAATCCGTGAAGTGTGTTTAAGCACAGTATTACTGGAACAAGATTGCTGCATCATTTGTGAAAATTCCCATGGGGAAACAAAAAGGCAAAGCTGCAATAAATCTCCAGGTAAATCTTGCTTTAGTGGAGATCAGTCAGAGATATGCTTCATTCAGAGGCAACTAATTTATTTCCAAAAACAGTAGAAAATATTTCAAGCAGTTCCAGTATTTTGCAGAGGATGAGGACTATAGTTGAATGAATGTAATTTCTTAGCACTTTAATGGCAAAATAAATGCTATTGTGATGTTCATGTTGGCTGCAAGGAAAGCACTAAGCAAGTAAAAAACCCCATGGATTCTCCATAACGGCAAAGTATTCCTTATTGTAGGAAAATGTATGAGATTCTACACTGAGACAAGAAGAGTTCTACACACCAGAACTAATAGGGTGGCATCTAGGTTGTCTCCTCTCTGTGGGTATTTTGAGCATTTTAGCAGTGAGAGAAGGGAAAACCACTTGTGCTGTATTATGTACTGGATAAGTAAAGCCTTTATTTAAAGGTGATTTTCACTGTTGATTTTTTACTCTAAGAGAATGTAATTGGTTCTGATCAAGATATACTTGCTTCTTACCAGCTTTTAAGTAAAAAACATCTCAGCCAAAAAGCTGTGATTTCCAAATGAGAACAAGACAGGGCACTACTATGCTCTGGACTCCTGTGCAGCTCTACCATGCTTTCTGTGTCTGCGATCACAAAAATAACAAAATTCATCTCATCTGTATGTTGCCCATAATACAGCTGCCTACATCACTGCAGGCTGTCTTAGTCCCATCCAGCCAACACTGTCAGAGAGGACAACCAATGATTCAATTCACCCCAAAGAAGGCACCTACATTTCTTCATATGTATCACACCTTCACTCTCCTCAATGTATTGAGCATGACTTTTTTGACTGCAGTGAGACCTCAGGATGACAAACTTGGATTAGACACTTTTACTGAAGTGACAGATTTAAGCAAGATGAATTACATCTGAAATACCTGATGTTGGTGATGGTAATGGACTAGCTGGAATGAGAGAGCAGAGATCATGCCTCTTTCCTTCAGGAGTTGTAAAACTGAGCTGATTTGTATGGGAACTGGAGCTAGCCCAAAGCTTCTCAGCCTGTTGCAGAAAAGAGGTGTTGGATTGTCCCAGCTACAGAAATTCTGCTAGGAAAGGGAAGAGCTGAAGCACCAGAAATTTGCCACCACATGTACAATTTGTGGAGTGTGGGAGGTGGCTGTTCCTGTTGGACAGGATTCCCCCTTTCCTCAGTGAATGCTGATGATTTGCACACCTCAGTCCATTTACATACATGACAAAAAGAAAAGACAATGGAACCCAGGTCATGTTTGGGGTCAAGTTCCAACATGAGTCTAGCTACCCCAGCTCAGTACTCCATCTGCCTTCCTGTCCTGCAAAAGTCAGTTACTGGCATTGCACAAATGCTTAATGTGCTGAGGTAAAACAAGTTTCAGCAGCTGTTTCAACATATGCAGCTTAATGCTATGGGAAAAGGTACACAAGAAATACCAAAAACAATATGTAATGAATATTCCTGTTGGGGAAGACAGGGAGGAGGAACAAAAAGTTTTAATAAAAAGAAGGAAAATGTTTTAAAAATCAGAATCTAAATTTTCCTGAAATGGCATATTATCTGCGTTGATTTGTAAAGACATCTTCTGGCCTTGATTCTTTTTTGAAGGGAAAAATAATAAAAGCAGCAGTAGTGCATCTGAATTAGGAAATCTATTTCTGTTACTCCATTAGCTCTCTTGCCTTCTCCTCCTTTAAGAAACAGCCATGAAAAGGACCCAAATTATCATAATAATGCCATTTCACATTGACATACTATTTAATTAATACTAAAGAACCAATTTAGACATCAGTTACAGCAGTGTATATCTAGTAGATTTTTCTCCAACGTCAATGGCATTGCAGCAGTATATACATACAGTGGGATCAGAAAGCGTCCTGAAGCCTTTGTTATTTTCTGGAAAATGTAATATCTATTCATTTACCTCATTCTGAATTTCAATGAAGCCTCTACTATTATCTCTCAATTCCAGTTTTAAGTACTGGTAGTAACCTGCTGTGTGACATAAAAAATATCCAGCCTTCTCTCTTGCATTATATGCAGTTTCCAGTAAATAGAACTGATCCTGACATAATCTTTGAGAGCATACATTCAACAAGGTTAGAGGGCATTTTGTGGTTAATGTGTGTATGTTACTGTCATATTTGGATTCAAATACAGTTTGGATCACGAATAAAAATAAATTATGTCTCATACCAACTCCTATACCATAAGCCATCAGTACAACATTGATATATGACAGCACTTAATGAAGAAAGCCTTGAATCACAGAATCACACAATTGTAGGGGTAGGAAGGGACCTGTAGAGATCATCAAGTCCAACCCCCCTGCCAAAGAAGGCTCCCTAGTCCTAGAATTAATGTGATTTATAGAAATAATACATTAAGAAACTATCCAAACTTAATATCAGTTCAGGATTTGCTGCTGCTCCCCACCACTGTAACACCCAGTAATTGAGCTGCTCCTCTGCTCATATGATTATGCTTTAATGAAAGAGGCAGCTGTACGGGAGGCTTGGGTGCACAGAGCATATATGATCAAGACTTGGACTGTAGCTATTATAAATGCTTAGGGCTGTATTCAGATCAGCTTCTGAGAGTTGTAACTCCAGTAGAGTCATTTAAGGATGTGTTTAAAAGTAGAAAGAATCTTCTCTTTGGACTGCCTTTTTAACCCAGTATCTTGATCCTAAGCATTTTGAAGGGCTGTAAGTGAATCCACATCCAGAATTAAATTGCCAGTAGCTACTCTCAGAAATGTCAGTAAAGATAACTTTGAATCTGACATATTGTTAGGTTAGGATTGCTCTTGTGTCAGAAAGATTGAAATTCTTTGCAAAGCATCATTAGCTCATGTGTCAAGCTGTAGGCAGGAGAAATGAGCATTTTACATTTTCAAAAAAAAAGTAAACAGTAGTAATGACTGGGAACATTTGTAGAAAGGAGAAGCCTGCTGTGTTTATAATAAGGAGCACTAATTCCCATAGTAGCATACATGATCTTCTAGACACTTTTGCCCTCCACAGACAAGGCCATTACTAAGGACTACAAGTGGAAATTCAGTATATCTCTGCACCTTGGCATATCATTTCTGATTCCCTTCTGTTGCATTCTTAAGAACTGTGCAGATCAAAGAGAAAAGGGGACAGAAAGTGCTGTGTAACCTCTACAAAAATGCAAACGGCATAATTAGGCCAGACAGTAACGGAAGTACAGTTCTGTCACCTCTCCAAATTAGTGAAAATGAGAAGGGGACACATGCAAACAAACAAATTAAAAATGAGAAATAAATGAAAAGAAAAGCAACCTTACTCCTCTCTGCTCTTAGCATTTTTAAATAGGGAACATTCTTCAATGCCAAATCTGTCAGTTCGTATCCTGTAATTACTGCCAGACATATCTTTTTCAGGTGGATATTATTCTAAATGCGTAACATAAAGACTGCAAAGCTCTTGCGATTAAGTGACTGAAAGGAATATCATTATCTGTTGATTTATATTTACCATTTCTTGTCCAGATACTCCCCTCTTCTTTTAAGTATACTGAAGATTACATGCAAAATTGCACAACTTAACACCCTGAAGAAGTTTGATGACAACACTTAAGGTGCCACTGTTTTTCCAGGGTTCCTCCCCGCTGCACTCAACAGAGCTGTTTTCTGAGAAATCACTTTCAGAAGTTTTAAACTTTGCCCATTTTCTCACAGCAAAACTAACTTTGCAATTTTAGGAAAAAGTACTGAAGGAAGAAGGCAACTGTTGATATTTTTACAGGGAAAATGAAACTACAGAAGCAAAAAGCGAGAATGGATCTTGGCAAGATTCTGCGTAAACCTATGTATTTGTTGCAAACATAACCTGGAGCACTAAAGGACTTGCTTGAGAGGCATTCAATTCATGGCCAACAGTTTTGGACACATCCAGATCCCAGTGAAGTCAGCGCAAAGATTTTCCAATGAATCAGAAACCCGGTGTACTTGGGCTGCAAGTATCTGTCGCAGCATGATCTAGTTACAGAAGTTAACAGACTGTCAAGATATGCAAATCTCGATGTATATCCTTCTAACCTGCCTCCGTAGCAAAGGAAAATATGAAATGAATCTCCTTCAATTATATCTAAGGAAATATCTCCTCACACTTGACACCCCTGAAAAAACTCTGTTAGCGTTTCATGTTAAAGCATGAATGTTGAATATGAAGTCTAGCATGGGAATGGTTAAATTCAAGACCAGTGTGAATAGGAAATTTCTATTCCTATTTTCCTAGGAGAACACAGTCACTTCATGCTTCAGCTTCTTAAAATCACTGGCAAAGTACTGATGGAAAGGAAATGAAAACTTAAAGACTCCTTTTTAAAAGTGATCCAAATATAACCACATTATCTCAGCTGTTTCTGTGTTTCTGGTGGTTTGTGTATGAGCAGTCATACGTTGCATCAGATTGCCACGTCCCTTGTATTGGATGTCAAATCAAATAAGTGCAAAGCAGCCTAGCAAAAATCAGACTTAATATGATTCATCACACAGAACAATCAGTATGTTGCAACTCTGCAATCTGTGCTTGAAAAGATGCATATTTTTCCCTTCTGATATATACTTGTAGAATAGAAACCAAGGTCTTAAATGAGAAGCATGTTAGATATAACACAGACTGTGGGGGGGAAAAGAATCTTTAGAAGGAATAAGCTCATGGACAGTCTTCACTCTTTAGGAATAAAATTTAGAAATCTTTTCAGGTAGGATAAGCAGACCCTTTAGCCACTTTAGTCTAGTATTACAGTTCGTTTCCAGGACTACATAAGATGCAGGATGCCTTTGTTTCTTGAATATTTTGTTTAAATGAGCTGATAGAACTCTTACGCAACCATCACACAGCATATACTGGCATGTACAAGCATTATTACATTTTTACTACTAGCTTGGATTAATAATTCATTTATGGCTTGAATTAATTTCTTAATTTTTTATAATTAAAAATCCTGCATATCGTAATAATAGGAGAAAAGATTCAGGTTAATTAAGGATTTAGAATCAGCTGGTGTAAAGCTAAATTAAGATATGAGATAAAGAGCACCTTGACTGTGATTTGAAGTCAGACTGAAAGAGAAGGAAACAAAAAATCATTTATAGACTCCATCTTGTAGCAGATCAACTCATGAGCAAGTAAGGTTTGCTGGTATATTTTAATTAAGAGTAATTTCAAAGAACTACAAATGCTGAGATTGTCATAGCTATCTCCCAGTATATACAACGTGTGAGAAAGTTCATTTGTCCTTGCTGTTTCATATAGCACATGCTGAAAATGTGCTCAGTGTAACAATGGACAGCCTTTCCCCTTTAAAGGGACACTCTACAGAGATCTACAGGTATGGGAGGGAAAATTATCCCTCAAGATTGGTCAGGTCTCTTTTTTGCAGATGTAGGGTTATGTTGTGGGTTTGGTACAAAGGAGGGCACAGAACTAAGCAAACAGCTCTGTCTTCAGCAATGAGTGTTACAGAAGTCCACACTGAACCCTATTGGTCCAACTAGGGTGGATGTGACCTCATGTGAGGTGTGGCTCATTGAAAAAGGTTTATGAATGACAACCACCTCCAGTCCTTGGGGACGTGAGTGTTATACGAACAAAGCAAAGCATTCATCACAGAGTGACAGAGCAGTGCACAGGGCCACAAAACAAAACAGAAATATTCCACTGTTCTAACTGAATCTACTTGTGAGCTGCAAAATAACAACCTGAGCCCACTTAGTAAACAAGGGATAGATGCCAAACAATGTCATTAAACAAACAACAGCAGAATCAGCAAATCTGTCTTACAAAAACCCTTTCCCTGTGGTAAGTTAGTGCATGAGGGAGGCACAACAGCCATATTAATTATTTTTGGTGATGCACTGTGCTTCCAGTAATTGCTTGTACTGGTGTCTTGGAGAATTTGAAATGATGGCAACAGCTGTATTTCATGCTGCATGCTGGTACAGTAGAGCCTCTATTTCTTATTTATATCTACTTGCTTTTTTGCTCTTTTTCCTTTTTTTTTTTCTTTTTTTTTTTTTTGTATGTGTGTTAAAATGTGTAGTATCTTGGATTCAGAGAGTATGTTCCTTGTTTTGGGAACTGTACTCAGTCTGGCTGGGATGGGTTTATCTTTCCCCACAGCAGCCCATATAATGCTGCACTCTGCATTTGCAGCTGGAACAGCATTGATCCCACAGCAAAATTTTGTGTAGTGCTGAGCAGTGATCATATAGAGTCAAGACTCTTCCTAACCGCAACCTGAAGTCAGAAGGCTGGAGATGGACAAGAAGTGAGGAAGGGATATTGGCAGAGCAGCTGACCTTTTCAGGCTGAAAGAGCTGGGGCTGTTAAGCCTGTAGAAGAGAAGGCTGTGAGGTGACCCGATAGCTACCTAACAGTATCTAAAGGGGAGCTACAGGAAAGAGAAAGGTAGGCTCTTCAGCAGGGTCTGTGGTGATAGAACAAAGGGAAATGGTTTCAAGCTTAAAGAGGGTAGATTTAGATTAGATATAAGGAAGAAGTCTTTTACAGTGAGGATGGTGAGGTAATGGAACAGGCTGGCCCAGAGAAGCGGTGGATGCCCCGTACCTGGTGACTTTCAAGGCAAGGCTGGATCAGGCCCTGAGCAACTGGATCTAGCTGTGTATGTCCCTGTTCATTGCAGGGGAGTTGGACTAGGTGTTCTTTAAAGGTCCCTTCCAACTAAAAGGATTCCATGATTCTACGATTCTAAACCGATCAATGGATATTTCGTACAATGGCTTGCTGGGTAGGCATCTGCTATTGAAGACTGAGAAAGCATGATGACTTGGGATGTTTTGTTTATGGTTTTAATGTTCAGGTGTGTGTCTGTATATTGTCCTGAAAGACATGGCATAGTATATAATAAACATTATTACTCTTCTCAATGTGGTGTTTGCAAACATAAAATGTCATTCGTTTAAATTACCTACATTTCATTAGAATGATAATCTCTAAATATTGTTTGGACCTTGAATCATACTTCCCTTGTTAGAATTTATTGAGTATTGCTCTAGTCTCCGCTATGTGAAGGACTATAATAACAAAAAGCAATGCATCAGAACTCTGATACAAAGGACATACTTTTTATGGTCAGATACTGCAGCTGTTATATAGAATATTTGTTCAGAATAAATGTGACAGGCTCTAGAGACGGGATTAGTGAATCACTGAGCTCTGCACTTCTTCCAGTCTCACTCTACGATGCTATGATATGCCTGCATACACATATAAATAACCCTGACATTATGTGTGTTCTTCTCGCGTGTGGGGAGGAAGAGAATAAGGACAGATGTAAGAAAAAATCAGTTATTACTAAGGAGCTACTTAGCCAAGGAAAAAATTGCTCTTTCTAGAAGTGGATGAATACACTCACCATCAACAGTCCACGATTTTCTCAGATCTTTTCATTCCACTAGACACAAAATAGTATCTGTGGATAACCTTTGCTCAGTCTGAAGGAGTTCACTGTGTGGGCTGTTTCAGATCCTTTGTGTAGCACATGGGTCAGATTCTGCCTTTGTGTCCCTGAATTCTCCAAATGCTTTCCAACTACAAACATCATCCCTGGTCAGTGCATGTATTTTGTATGAGGCAACTTCCAGCTGATTTACTGAACCCATTGCAAATCCTATCTACCGATATCAGTCTGCTGACTCTAAATGTAGTCCTGAGACTTTAGCTGTGGGGTTCTTGGTAGTTGACAGGTAGTTGACCCTGTATAGGCACCACCAGTCCCAATTCATCTGACTGATGGCTCTGAAATGAGATTTCTGTTACTGCTGTGCAACACGTGGATCTAAGTCCCTGTTTCTCTGTGTGGATGTGATGTTTTGAAAGCCAGACAGTGTTACAGTCCAGAATACGCATAACAAAGAGAATGACTGTGCTTTATAAAGTTAAAAAAAAAAAAAAAAAAAAAAAAAAAAAGCAATAATACCAAAGTAGGAACAAATCCAGATAAAAACCTGTGTTTGAACAGAGACTCTGGGCTTATCTGTTGGCCAGCTTTCCCAGCTTTAATAGCTTTTTTTTTTTTTCTTCTATCATGTAAGCTACTAAATATATTGCAGTAGTTTCTGTATCTGTCATATGAATGGCAGGTGTTTTTTCACCTCAGGGATAATATTCATCCATCTGTCTATCTCTTAATATATTCCTAAAACTTCTTTCATACTTTACATTGTAATCTTTAGTGTAGATGCCCTTACAGCATCCCTGGGAGGTAAGCAAGTACTGGGAGGTAAGGAAGCACTTTGTCCATTCTATAGGAGAAGTGACACAGAAAAGAGATACAGGACAGCTGGGCTTTTGCAGCATGTAATCATCTACTGCTCATTTAGAAGAAAAATAAAACCTCTGCAGAATATTTTCTTATTCATGCACATAGGCTGTGGTAGTAGATTGAGGAGGTGAATGCCAGCATGCCACCTTCAACCTCCAGAGCAGGTTTCTCCTGGGGAAGACACGATGCTCCTTCTCCAAACAAACAGGGCTTTAGCCCTATCTGACAATGATACTAGTGGTTTTCCATTCTATCTTGGCCCATTATTTACAACAGAGCTGTAACATGAAAGATTTTCTTTCATAGGGTTTAGATACATATCACTGAATCACAGAATTTTAGAATGGATTAGCTTGGAAGGCACCTTAAGCACCACTGAGCTCCAAAACAAAGCCATGGACAGGGACAACTTCCACTAGATTGACTGCCCAAAACCCAATCCAAACCGTCCATTAACATCCCCAAGGATAGGGCACCCACAACTTCTCTGGGAAGCTTTTGCCAGTGCCTCACCACCTTCAGAGTAAAGACCTCTAATCTAAATCTGCCTTCTTTTACTTTGAAGTTATTACACTTTTATTTCTGTGATTACACTTCCTGATAAAGAGTTCCCCTCCAGCTTTTCTATATGCCTTCTTTAAATACTTTAAGGCTGCAGCGAGATCTCTCTGGAGCATTCTCTTTTCTAGACAGAAAATCAAACTCAGCCTCTCTTCACATCACTTTCCCTTCCAAATAAATCAGCACTGATGTTTTTACACAGGACTGGCTTCTCTAGCCAAAACTTGATAGTGAATGAAGCAATTTAATAGAATAAAGGAGTATGAGAAAGGCAGTGCAGAAGTAAACAACATTCAGTCTTCAAGTTTAGGTAAACTTGATTCATTTTGTTTTGCTAAAAGGCATTTTTAATTGCCCAAACAAACCATAGTTTCCTTTAGATTGATTATCCCTACATATCTTTATATAAAAGGTAGTGTCTGTAAACAGTACTCTGAGAGTTTGCGTTATGAGCATATTATGGATGGTTTTTGAGACTGTTGATTCTTGTGGAAGATCTGAACAAATTTGTCAGTCAAGTAATAAAGGCATTTTGATAATAGACTGTAATATTCCATTTTATCAGCACAAAGCTCTTTTTTTCTTGCAGTTCAAATTGTATTGTGTAGCATAGGTAATAATTAGATAAAAAGAGGAAGATAATAAATTAGATGAAAGTAAGTACAAGAATCCTGAGTTTCAACTTTTCAGGTACTGTGTTTAGGTTTAGGTTTTGTTTCGAATGAGCGCATGAGCAAATATTTCCCACTGGATAATAGAGCTTTGATTTACAACAGCAATGAGGAGGAAATAATAGTTTTCTCATTCTGTGCTCATCTTCTTGTTGCTTCAGTTTGCATTTCAGGATGGTGTTGTTTTTTTTTCCTATCTGAACTTTAGAGATCCCAAAGAAGGACTCTTTTAGAATGCTTAAAATACATATTAAGCAAAATTCTGCCTAGGAGTCAGTTTCAAGATTTCATCCATCCCAAAGAGTACTTTTCAATCTTCTACATATTAGTTTTCTCTAAAGTTCTAGATAAATAGACTCTAATAATACAGCAGTCATGTTTTTGTTCCAAGAAGTGACCACCATCAGTTTACAGCTACTTCCTGTCCTTCACATGTTGACTTTGGCCTGAAAGGTACTTTGAAAATAGCCAGCAGAAAAGATAGAAAGCCTTCTGTTCTTACGCCCGTACTGTTTGATTGAGAAGAATTGACCAACATGGTGGAAATATTAGCATTGCTTTCAGTTGCGTTCAGTTTCAGTTTGTGTTATCTGGATAACACAAAACAGCATTACAGACTCATTAAAACCTTGCATAGTTGCATAGGATATTTCCATTTTTATGGTTATATGGTGTCACTGCTGTATGTATTTATCTCATTTATACTAATAACAGTGCCACTGCAGGCAGTAAATGCATGACTACTTTCTGATCAAAAAGAAATAGTGATGCAATATACCTCATTTTTGTGTTCAGTTGTAACAGGGTGATAATGATGTATGAAGGTAATAGTCAAAATCTATTAACAGTTTAAGTTGAAGGGCTGAGTTGGATAAATGTTACTGCTCATAAGGTTAGTGAGTTATTGATTTTTGAACACAGGTAAGGTAGTTTTGTTTATTAACATTCTTTTAATGGCTGGTGATTCTGCTGTTTTTTGTATTACAAAGTAACAACACATGGCGATTCATTTTCCAGAGAATTTACACTCTGAGCAGGAGGAAAGGTAGGATTTCCTGCAGATCCCTACGGGAACACTAAACTTTGCGTGAAGTGACACTCTCAAGTTCATAAAGGCAAGATGGAAAGCTACTTTCATAAGTAGGAGTGAACCCAAATCTAACTCTGTCCCTAAATTACTGCATTTTGTGCAGTAATTATTGTGCTTTAACATTTAAACAATTAATTTTTCTGAGGTACAGGTCACCAAAACAGTGCATATTAGGTGTGTAATAGACTAGTAGCGAAGAACTTCAGGTTCTTGCCATGTGTGTGGGTTATCAGATTATCACTACCTATATTTAAGGAGGATAGACAAATTCCATTAGTTTGTTTTGTTTTTTTTATCCAATTCTCAGAGTAAACGAATTCAGGACGTGATTTCTCTTGCCCAAATAGCCCTTAGGCTGAATCTTTTTGAGAAAACTTTAGCTAAAAATAGTCCCCACATCTGTGGGAACAAAGAGAAAGGAAAAGTGTTTTCTGTTTTGCCTCAGTAAAATAATAATTACATGTGTTCTGCTGACAAACTGCCATACCATTACAGGTGGGAAGACAGACTTAAAGATTAAGTTGGGCCCTCCATTGTGAAGAGTTTACCTTTTATTTAACTGCTGTCTGATGACTTTTTAATTCAGTTAGTACCTGCTCGTGAAAGACTTGCTAGAGTTTGGAAGCTAAAGTATTTGAAGAGTTTATCTGCCCTGCATGTAGCCATTTCCTTTATCCTCTCCAGAGATGGTAGAGGAATCTCTCCAACAGACTTTTTACTAGGCAATGGTAATGCTTGTTACTGGTGCCTGTAGATATTTTTGTCCCCAGAAACTGATTATTTTCCATCCCTCTTACTTTTCTTTAAAATCTCTGAAATTACTGCAGAATTTTTCTCATAAAGAGATATTACACTACTGCACTTTCTCCTTTTCAGGACTCTATCATCCCTTTAAATGTGTGCTCAGTGAAAGTACCCATTTTTGTTTTGCAGAAGAATGATTTAGATTTATTTTTGTTATTCTGTAATCTACTTCAGAGATGGTGCAGTAAAATTCATTATGAATGTTGTCATTTTGCCTTTCAGTTCCAAGATCACAAATAAACTTTTCACTGTACAATTGGTACAAAATGCATTGTTAAAGATAATTTCACATGATCAGAGGCAGCTCATTCACATGCAGAAGTAAAGCATGTTGATGATAGAGAAGTAAATGTCTACAGTTTGGAAGTAATACCATACCCAAGACAGTGCACACTACCTATTACCTGATTAACAGGCTCTCCCACACAAAAGAACAAAGATAAAATGCTTGACAGTTTTGTTATTTTGTGCACACACTCCTGCACGTGACAAAGACATGTCAGCTAGTGAGATGTGCTCACACACACACTGTTTACATAACTTGATTCATGTTACCATTTTTTCCTTTACTGCTGGAAGCATCGAGAATGACCCAAGAGGAAACATTTTATGAACTATCTTTTAGCTGCTTCTTGTTATTTTATATGTTTAAAACGTCAGTTTATGCAACACCTTTTCAGTGGTCAGACTAGAAGATTATGTCCCAATATTTCCTACCTTCATATACAAAAACCACTTGAATACTTCAGTACTTCCCATAGAATCCAACACCTAGTGGAACAGCAAGATTTTTTTAATTCCCTTTTTCTTTTTCCAGTGTTTTAAAATTCAAATTCATGCTTCCAAAGACCCATTTGTACCATTCACAGTGAACATATGTACACAGCTCTCTGAAATTTCCAGTAAGTTATCTGGCAAAACCCAAGTAGACAGTCTCCCACATTACATGGTCATGTTTAAACCAGCTGATCCAAGGTAGATGGAGCACTGCTTTAAATTTCAAAACCCTCATCCAGCTTCCCTGCATCCTGCTTTATGTAGTCAACCAGATGTAGATGTAGAAAATGCTATGACTACGTACTCACTGTATCTCTCTACCTCAACATCCTTGCCTCTTTTTCCTATCTATAAACAACAGCATATTCATCCATTTTAAAAATCAAGAGACGTTTATGAAAAAATAGCTTGTATGTATCACCACCCCTCATGCTTCTGCCAGTTCCTATTCAATATTAAGACCAGAAAATACTAATGGAGGCTGACCAGACACAACAATGGACCAGTCCCTTGATTTATTATTTTCTGCAATAAATTTAGACAAAGTCCTGATAGTCACCTTTCATATAATATCTTAACTTTCATAAATAGAGCATGGAAATGAGACATTATTACTTTCTAGCTATTAAGCTCTCACCCATTAGTGGAGTTTGTTCTTCCTCTTTCTCAACTCCTTCTGACTGGCACACTATGGGGAATCAGATGGGCTGGTACTTATGGTAGCACCTTTCCTCTCCTCATCTATGGTTCCAGTCATAGCTTGTTATGCTCTGCTCTAGAAAGGGGAACAAAGAATCTGATGGATCATTCTATCTCTGAGGTGAGGAAGAACCACAAACCACAGAGAGGGCAAAAGTTAGCAAGTACGGTCACTGCCAGGCCTGTAATCTTTCTCCTTGAGTACAAAAGGCTGTTGCACACACTGGGTGATAGATCTGTCCTTTGGCTTCATTTCAGTTGCCGTCATACAAGGAGATGAGGGTGGTCCAGAACATATGGGACCTTTGGCAGAGGAAACACATTTATAGGTTTAGCAGTTCACACAACCCCCTCCAGCCAAGAGCTCAGCTTAGAAGTTATGTCTGGTTTCAAAGTCTAATCTACTGATTCATCCCCCATGCCTAACTAATTTTCTGGTTCAGCTGAAGCATGTACAGAGGCCTACTGTAGCTAGGTTTCAGCCTTCACAGTTATAAAACGTGTTAGAAATTTCTTGATGTGAAATCCACAGCAGTCCTGGCCTGCATTTTCAGGCCATAGAGTCCACAAGCAGAACCTGCTGTACTGAGACTGAGTCTCACTGATACTCAGGAATGACTTAACAGGGCTGGAGAGAGTATTCAAATACCAACATTATAATTTTTCCTGCTACGTGAACCATCCCATCTGGGCTGCCCAGGTGAGGAGAAAGAAAAAACTATGGATCGTCCATTTTAACCCAAATCTCTTGAACAAGAATTAACTCATCTGACAAGGAATTATCATAAGGATAGCCAAAAAATCTCCTTCCAGTCACAACTGATGTTTGTTGGCGATATCTCTTACTTGCTCAAGACCCGTGGCTTGGGGATCCAGGGGGGACAGTTTTCCTTAGCGCTCTCTGGAATCCCACCTTTGACTGCTCATTGGATAATCAGTCACTATTATCCCTGGAGATCCATTATGAAGATACTAGGACATCTTTAATTTCATTTCTTGTACGTTCTTGATAACCCTATTGGCTGTTATTAAGGCCTTCAATCAATTAGTTCCACTTGCCATTCTTTTAAGCCCAACTTGGGCTTAAAAAGGAAAGATCAAAAGGAAAATAACAGTTTTCCAATTGCATTTTCAGTTTTCACAGGCCTCTAGGGTATATAGGAGTAGGTATACTTGTATGTACATCTCTTGTTTTTTTTTTTTTTTTTTTTTTTTAAGGATTACCTGTTTGATTCAATAACTATTGGATTCATAGGAACATTCTCCTTGCTGCCTGAGGACAGCCAGGGTTTCACTTTGTGCAAGTTGAACTACTACTTATTGCTGATGGTGGAGGAGACTTACCACTGGATGATCAAGTATATGTTGAAAGTGGTTGAATGAAGGCAAACCACCAGATTTAAGTCTGGCTGTCCTGGTGCTGAAGTGTAAAGAACATTCATTTTTCTGATCTCTCTGCTTTGTGTTCTTCTGGGCTCCTACCCTGTACTCCTTCTTATTAAAGTCCCCCTATTTCCAATGGGTGAGTTTTCTTTTTTCATCTTTTGCTATGTTAAGACACGCAAAAATTGTTATACAAAACAGGTAATTTATGGCCAGAACAGAGAAGAAAATCTCATATCCTCTCATAATACTGCAAGCCCTGCATTATCACGGGATTTGAACATTTTGAAATTGTCAAAGCAAGATCATATCAGATAAGAATAGAGATAGAAAATTTAAAATATAGGCAGAGACCTAGGTAGCAACATTTCCTTATACAGAAGAAATTTTAAACAAGTATTTGACTAGTGTTTCCAGAGATGAGACTGGTTGAATGCCAAAACATGGTTTTCATAACCTTTAAACTTGAACTATGCAATTGTTGCATGAATCAAAGGAAAAATCAGTGACAGAAATGAACAATGAAAATCTGTCAGTTATGCAGAAAGGGGAAAGATTTAAGTAGTGAGCAAGACATAAGAAAGAGTTGAGGGAGTTCAAACGAAGCCAAAAAATAATAATAATAGTGTTGAAATTAAATTATTTCCCTAGGTTGAAAAGAAATTTCAGTTATAATTAAAAAGCCTATGCACATGTGAACTGCTGTCATCTAGAAACAATTATAATCCTTCAGTGGCTGAGAAAACAGATGCAGTCCCTCTGTATGGCTAAATTAAACCCAGTTCTTTCTCCCCCTTTGATAAGACATCCCAAAGTGAGCCAGTGTACACAGCTATTACACACTAATTAGTGAGACATGGCACGGTCTCAGATTACCAAGCAGCCACATGGCCACAACCCATTTCTGCCTGCCTATCCATCCCCTCACATCTCACTTTGTAATAGCAAATTCAAATAAGCTGTGCAACAGCAGCCACAGTGGTCTAAAGAGGCAAAATTCACAGAAACATGAAATACCTTTTATTAACCAGTTCATATCACTGGAAGAATTGATCAGTCTTTCCATCTCTTTAATCTTTCCCCAAGATTTGTGCACCTAACATCTTGTTCTTTTTCCAAACTACATTTGGTACTTGAATAAAACATTTGTTCACTCTCTGCAAACTTGCTTCTTTTTTATTAGATCCAGGATAGTCTGAGGCCATTCACTCCCTCTTCAATCCATGGGGAAAGAGTAATTCTTTTACAGTTTTAGTGACCTATACGATCAGAGAAGGAGAGCTGAACTGTACATTTTTTGCATTTCAAACAAAAATATCTTGCTGCACTTCAGCAATATTGAAATAGCCTCTTGGCTGTCAGAGGCTATCCATAGGACTATCATTTTGGAACACAGACTGCAGAAAGTGAAACAAGATGACCCTGAGATGGGAACAGGGGTCTGAAGTCATTTCTTTCACACTGAAAAGCTGCTGGAAAGACCAGTAATTGGAAACTGCACTAAAGAGGTTGATAATAGCCTTCACCTCTCTTGCCATTGTGATAGCTGGTAGAGTTACCTCTGAGGTCATTAATTAATCTATTTTAAATGAACCTTCCTCCATGCAACTTAATCTCACTAAACTTTGTTTCTTCAGCCTTGTCTCCATTTCAGGCATATGGCTTTCCCTCAGTGAGACTGTTAGCATGATAATTCCTTCCTTGCCAACAGCAATCAAGAAGTAATAAAATAATTTGAAATCTTTATTCATACATTAGATTTTCCTATATATTTGCATCTTAAATGTAGATTATTAAAAGCTGCTGATTTCAGTACATTTTAAAATTAGTGAAGAACACAGCGTGCCTACTTCTAAGGCTCATCTCTGCTTCTTTTCCAGAGGCTTAGAAAGACAGAGTTGCTTAATGAACCTTTGTTAATATGCACATTTATATGATCTGATTGGCCCCTGCAGCAGCCTAGAAAACCTGTGAAAAGACAGCTGCTGGAATTACTGAAAACATCCCACTAATTGGAATTATTAATTGTTTACAGTAACATTTACTGCAAAGAGAAAAAAAAAAAAAAAGGCTGTGATAGAAAATCCCCCTATTTTCAAGAGCAAGACAGGCTGCTAACAAAATGACAGTAATGGCTGTTAAATCACATATGATCAAGATTTAATTATGTGTACTTCTTTGGCATCAATTCTATAGGCAAGATCAAAGCACGTGTTTCCTATGAGACGTAATACTTTTTACTTCTGGAGCCCTTCCGTCATGCTGGACAGCATGATAGCTAGTGCAAGGGTGCAACCTGTTCTACAGAAAGGTTGCCCAAGGAGGGGAAGTGTTTCTCTTTGCTTTTCAGTCAAGGGACACAAACTCCAGAGTGCTGTGGACTGCCTTGGCAATCTACCAAGTGCCTCAGGGCTGCCCCTAACCTACACAGACATTTGCATAAGTGCTCTTTGTTGTGATGCTTTATTTGTATTTTTAATCAACAGTGAGACACAACTAGAGTGCATTCTAGTTTTTTTTTTTGTTTTACTTGTTTTGAGTTTGCGACTCTTGGAAGCATTCTTGACATGCTGGTACATTTTTGCATGGCAGTCATCCTTATTGCAGTTCATGATGTTTCAAGTTTTGAAAGGAATAAATCAGTGCACAGCACCAGTACTCATCCTCCACTACATGCCACTCTGTTTGGTACTGCTCTCCTTGGGAGAAAGAGCTCTCGGGTAGCCCAAGGGGAAGATCTTCAGTGTTTTTTGATGTGTAGGGAATTGCACTTGGTGGCAGAGAAAGAGCTCTTAAACAAAAGATAGGATCGAATGCTTTAAAATATACCACAACTTGCAATTACATATCTGTTCTCAAAAACTATAGAAAAGCATGAGGCTGGGTAGGGATTCAGACATTTCAGATGTTTGGGGTGTTTCTATGCTGATATATTAGCAGTTCCGTGGCTTAAAGGAAAGAGAATACTTTTCATCAAACTCCCTGCCCCTAAGAAATCTCCCAGCATATAAACCAGCTGTTCTGGTTGTTTGCTGGAGAAAGGATTTGCCTATTTGCCTACATTTGTTTTATCTTCCAGAAGAGATTATTACAAACTGCTTGTTGATTGAAGACTTAGTTGATCAGCTTTCTCCTCACTATGTAATACAGGAGCAGTTCAAGAAAATTGTCTCATGAACTTTAAATATTGGACAAGATATGATTTTCTGTCTGCCGGATTCATTTAAGTGCATTGTGATAAGCACACTGTAGGAAGGCCCATATCACTAAGATCTAGCGAGACTGTACTGAAATCAAAATAAGTCTTTGTTTCTAGTTACAGCAACTGAGCATTATGGGGCCTGCAATGTAAGGGTACCGTGACTAAGTTCTGGCATTGATTTCTTCAGTGGCATCAAACAATTCTCTGTACTGAAAACTGTCACCTCCATTACATGCCTAGCAATAAACCACTCATCCTTCCTTCAGAATCCCACAGCCTCCAGCAGGAGATACCCTGGATTTTCTGTAAGGACCCTTCACTACAGGGGGGGAGGTACAAATTGTTAAAAGACTGAATATTTGACAGAGATGGCAACAAAGGGGAACATGACCTGGTAAAGTTCAGTGGCAAAACTGCATCCTTGCCTCCCAGCAGCCCTGGAAACTCTCCCTCCTTCTAAATGTATCCCAACGTGCAATGCCAGGAGATCGTATCTACAAGATTAGTGTCCCAGGAGAAGCCTCAATCTCCCCTGCAAGAAACCCTCCAGACTGAAAATGTTTTTTATGCATGTACTATTATTATTCAAGGTGAGAGCATATTCTTAATGAAGCTGGAAAACAAACCTTACACATGCACTCCTATAGAAATACAGAACTGTAACTGCTTCAGATGAAGCTTTGGGGAATCTGGGGGCACACAGTGGGTCTATAAACCAAATCAACATGCGCCATGAGAGAATACAGTCAAAGAAATATAACTAAAACACAAAGCTCAGTCGTGTGTATGTATTTCATAAAGGGATATTTCATAATCAGTTGGGAATAGAGTGCCGGAAGGACTCAAAGATAACCACCAGTGACTCTTGATGACATAATGCTTATGCTCCTACACACTGGCACGTGCACGCAGACTTTTCTCTTTTAAGAGGCTGTTGGCACATAGCTGGTTTGCATGAGGCAATGCATTGCAAGCAGACATGAATGACAATGTTACTGACAAGCCTGACAATCTGGAACCCACACAGTTTCAGATTATTCTGCCAAGAAAGATACCAGTTGCATTCCTCTTCCTAAAGATCAGAACCTGGTGGGCCTGAGAACTCTTTTGAGGGGCTCTGTGATTTCAGGTTTTTTGGCCCTTGGAAATCTGTCTTCATAAAATGATTGTCTTAGCTGCTCCACTCTGAGGAGGAATGAAATCAGACTCATGGAAGCCAGATCCCCCTTCAGATCAAATGAGTTTGGCAGAAAATTTTAAAGGAGGTCATGATCATCTCAGGTACATTCCATACAATCATTTTGGGTGCAAAGCCTCTGTGCACAAGCTTCATGTAAATATAGGTGGTCTGTGCCTGTAGTTGTAAAACTATCTAGAGCTTGTCCAGTCCAAAGAAGGTGTAAGACTCCTCCTTGGTTAACTCAAAATAAAGGGGGATAATGAGTGGATCTCAGTTTATTTATCCTATTACTCTCTCAGGAATACAATGACATCAGTTACTTCTGAAAACCAGTAATTCTTCGTCCTTAACACAGCCCTTAATGTAACTATTACCTCTTGAGGTTACCTGCCACATTCCTCCTTTATCTCCTATAGGGGTTCTTCTCCACTTCACCTCCTCCTCTTTAAAACTGGGTACTGCTTTTCTGTTCTTCTCACAGACAATTAACACTTTGTCTACATTGGTACACTAGGTTTTCCCAGACAAGCTGGGATCTGTGGCCCCATAGATAAATCCCCTGCTAGTTTACCGTTCCTCACACATTCCCTTCTTACAAGATGTCTGAGCTGATTCTTCTGCATTTGCCTGGCTTCAGGACACATGACGTAAGCCTTTTAGCCTTAACAATACATTTGCTATCCACATCACACCATTTTGCTTTCAATTGCAGCTTGTTTTGTTTGCAAATTAACACTGCAACACCACAGCCTATGTAAAAATCAGTAACAGATTTATTAGCCACCCACCTTATCTTAGATTGTAATGGCTCTGATCTCATCCTTGGAAGACTGAAATAATAAATCCCAGATGTCTTGCAGGTTGCAATTTCATTTTTTACTGGATTTAAGAGGTGAAACAGATTTATGAATACCTCAGCAGTTCAGATTAAAAGCTGGAATTCATTGGTATTAAGTTTTGGTCTGTTGTACAGGGCTGTAGTGATCATCAGTATTGATTAAGAATCTGGACGGTGTTTGCATGCTTTCAGCTAAGTATTTCTTTCCTGTATGTTCTAGTGCAAATGTACAAAATACCTCCATAAATGTGTTAAGATTTGTATCCCATGGTATTAATAATACATTCAGCTCTAAACCTTGGTATTTACCACATTAGTAGATAAGTGGCTGTGGATTTTAAGTTTCTCTATTTGAGAGCAAGAATGAGCCATTCCTGGCAGAAAGAACATATGGTTTATTACAGCAAAGCACACCAATGTTTATTGTTGTCGGGAGAACCCTTCCAACCCTTTTAAATTATATGTTAGAGGAGCTGCTTCGAATTGAACCTATTTAAAGATAAATTGATGTTTCACTTATTATCTGGCATCTGCACACACAGTGCCAGTCAAAAATATACCACTATGAAAAGCTTGTTCCTACCCCTAGATTGCTTTACCATACCCACTTTTTAAATTTTGTATTCAGATACACTCAAAATATTCTGAGCTTTCTGAATATGCCTTAAAGAACTATCTCACACTCCAAGGGAAATTAGCATGGAATTAGTTGGAAGGGACCAATAAGAATCATTGAATCCAACTCCTGGCTCCACCCAACAAGTTCACCATCACTATCCTGAACAGTTTAATGGCATTGTATCCCAAATAGTTGGGTGACATTTTAAAACAAAGGAGTTGCAAAACCTAATTAATTCCAGTAAAAGGAAGAGGAAGTAGAATGTGAATTTTCATAACTTAGAACTAGTGTGGACAGTCATTCTTCTCCTCAGCTCTAGCAATGCAAGATCTTGTACAGACTCTTTTTGGAGGCTGCTGCGACAGCGTAATCATCATGCTGCTATGATCTGCATTGAATTTGTGACATTTGCATGGTATGGCTATACCCCACACATTTTCTGCTTAATTTTATCTTTTGCCTCCATTGTCACACCAGGGTCCCAGGAGGGCGGTGATGGGATGAGCATTTTCATGTCTAGCCACGGCACTGGGGCTGTGAGAACAGTCTGGAAATACTTTGCACAACATTTGAAATCCTGGATGATGTTCCTGTAGGTTCCTGGAAATAACAGATCTGGACTTAAACTGCGGTTCTGCAAATCCTTATCATAAAAGCAAAGAAGAGTAGGGCTTGAAAAACAAATCCTGGGTATCTCCCTGCCTCAAGGTAGGGAAAACTGAACCCAAGTAATTCCTGATAGCTGTTTGTCTCAATTATTCTTAGAGACATTCAGTCTTGGAGACTGCACAATCTTGCCAAGCAATCTGTTACTGTGCTTCACTGTCCTTGCCACTCAAAGCATGACATTATCTGCCAGGCATTTCACAGGGGATGATTCCTCCCAGTCTTTAATGTAGGGTATGGGCCTGGGTCGAGAGGTTCACCCTGAAAAGTTAATTCCCAAATATTCTGGGTGCTCTCAATGACGGTCTGCTGCTCCTTAGTGAAGCAGAACATATGGTTTTGAATCTGTGAACTCCTGTGTGCATCACAAGAGCAGAAGAAAACTGTTAGTAGAGATTCCAGTCCTTTCCAAACATTGTGTAAACAAGCCCTGAGTAACTAAAAACCCAGCAAACTGCAATTAGTCCCTCACTAAGCATCCCACACCAGATTCCACTGCTCTCTCCCATGACACATCAAGAAGAACTGGTGTTCCTCACTGTGTAATATGCTCTACATTTGTGAGACAGTGACTGTTTGACCCTTCAGTTGATAGAAGACAGGGAAATAGCCTTGGAAATTTGACAAACTATAAATACCTTCCTTTTTGCCCAGAATTACCAGGATTATATGCAGGGTTGTAGAGAAGGATTATTGCATGAATGGGTCTTAATTTTGCTCACTGTATGTGCAGTTCTGTCATTTCTGATCCTTGAATAATAGAGATTTTTTTTTTTTTAATAAAAGCATCAGCAGTTTAGAGGTCATAATAAGTAACTGAAAGGTAAGAATTGATTAAATCCTATTTCAAAGTGCCATGGAGCTCATATGACTCCAAAAATCCTCTTCTATTTTAATTTCCAAAATGGGGGGGAAGGGAATTAAATTATGCAAATCAGCCAGAAGTTGCTTAACCTTTCCTTGAGTCCACCTTAAATGCAAGAATTAAATAAGCCCATTATGAGCAACAGAACAGCAAATCCATTTGGGAAGTACTAATTGATCCTGCTTACCCCCTCAAATGGTCCAGTGAAAATTACTGTTTGCCAACTCTGAGTGCAGCTAGTTTCATCCAAGGTTTTTGAGCTGTGAAGCTTGTTGGACATTTTGCATTTAATTACTGGTGACAGACAATAAAAAAAATCAAGTAAGCACATGAGCAATTCCTAATGGATGAAAATAGAAGTAAATAATGCTTTAGCAGGTCTTCACATTGTTTTACTGTCACATCAGTCTGTCTTCATTGGGGAAAAGAGACCAAGTTCTACAATCTCTTTAGCAGGAAAGATATATAAAGGGCTTTTTCATAGATAATTATTTACAAATTCCCTGCAACCATGCTGCTTCTGTGTTTTTGTTTTTCTTTATTAACCTAATAAAATATATTATCTAGAGAAAAGCTCAGGATATACAGCACTTAAATTTATGTGTTTTTCTAGTATGACAAATATTTTGTTATAGTTTGCTAGCAATTATTCAGAATAACAGAAACAGCTTGGGATGATTGTAGCCTTGTGAATTGACATTTGAAATATTTATAAGTACAGCCATGCTGCCATATGGGCCCTCTTTGGAGTTATCAGTCACCGCATCCTACTGCTTCTGCAACTTGGGTTCACATCCTAATGCTGTCTGGTTCTTTTACTTGCAGGTGCACAGCTCTGGGCACCACTCCTTGAGCCACAGCTGTCAGCCACAACAAAGGAACTGTGCACATTTCTTGCTGAGGCGTTCTACAAACCCCTGCTTAACACTTAAATGTGCTGTTTAATGTAGCACAGTTCATACATAGCATAATGGATCTCTCTGAAAGTGAGTTTTAAATGCAAAAGCACCCATCACTGATCTTTCACTTTGAATGGTGTTATTATACAGAGGGCATCTTTCCTTGACCTGCTGATATACAGGGTCTCTCCTTATCGTGTAAAACGTGTACAATGGCCTGGTTAGCAAAAGCAGGATGTGTCATGTCATTGTTCCCTCCTAAAATGAGCTTTTCCTCTTCCATTCAGCAGCTTATGTACAAATAGGTGGTATTAATCCATTCAGCGGGGACTTGCATCTGTGCAAAATTCCTATTGCCTTCACTGAAATTACGTTCAATGAAGTGATGATAGGGTCTTTCCTGAGCAGAGCTAAGCACTAAAAGATTATGTAATATTCTTAACTTGAGTAATTAGTACTGTCTATAAAGTTTTTGATGTCACAGAAGAAGATGGAAACTCCTGGCAAATGCTTCAAGGTCAGGGTTTCTGTCATGGGAATTAGATCAAATGCAAGAATCATTCAAAACTGTAAAAGAAAATAAATAGGAAAAAAAAAAGGTAGAGGAAAAAAAAAGAAAAAGAATTAAAAAGTAGAAAAAAGAGGAAAAAATTGGGAAGAAAAAAGAAGAAAATTCCACAGTCAAAGACTCACTTCTCCTTTTAAATCATCATTAAGGTAGTAGAGAGTTATATTTCATTACTGATGTATTTTATGTCTGTGCAGGAGAACAAACCCCAGAGTATTCCCAGGCTCAGTGTATCTACAAAAGGGAGGAGGTGAGGTAGAAAAGGGAAAATCATTTATTGCTAGTTCTGGGGAATTGCTTCAGGCAAACCAGGTGAACAGCTCAGAGAATTAAACTCCCCAAAGCATCTTTTTTCCCCTAAGTACAAAGGACTTCACTGATCCACTGATGGCTCCCCTCACCAGTCTGATGGTCACAATAGTGAATATAACCATTATGGGCTGGAGTTGGACAGACAACTTCCTAAATGAGGCAATGGAAGTGAATGAAAGCCTGATCAAAACATCTTCAGCCACGTAACAGTCAGAGGGAACAGACATAGTAGGAAACCGTGCTTTCCTTCTGCTTTGGTTTTTACCTCAGTGTTCAAAATACTTTTGGCAAAAGGCCTCCAAAGAAGTGCCCAGGAAGGACTCTGATAGATCTCAAAGGCCAGGTATATTTGCTTTTCCGAATACATCTTAAGAGGAACTTGTCAGAAAAGCTTTAGTTCAGAGCACTGTTTTCGGTCTTTCCCCGTGTTTTCTTAGGTGCTTATACAATTCCCCCAATTCTAATTAAATACAAGCTATACTGAGAGCAGTGAAAGAATGCAGGGGTTCTTCTCTAGGGACTCTCCAGTGCCTCTGGACATGCTACAAACTGAAAAGGCCCTTTAGCATGTCTGCTGAACTAGAGAAATGAAAAATATGGGCTTTGTTCAGAATAGAAAGCAGATGAGGCTCAAAGAACTAATGCACAAAAGGATTAAGACACAGCAGAGTCTTTTGTTTGTCACGGTCTCCAAAGCTTGAATCTGAATAAACCCTTAGGTGCCTCCTACTCCTTGGCTTAGTGGAAGTTCCAGAGCCTCCCTCCAATTCATACATAAAAGTATGAGACAGAGACATGTATGGAGGCACATGACATTTTATCCTAGAAAATGCATCCCTTTGAACAAGCTGACTGTCACAAGAGAAGGGATTAATTGTGCCAGGTACATCTTCATTCTAGAAGGTTTTATTATGCAGATGAGATGCTGACCAGGTAAAGATGTGTGAGAGGACATGGAGGGAAGACCTCATGAAACAGTGCTAGGTCTAGCTAACCTTCCTTCATCTTTTAGTAGCTCTGAGATGATGCTGTCAGCCAGAAAGCCATGTCTGAGCTGAACATCACCTAAAATTCCCGCTTGTTTTCCCAAACTGCACTGCTGAGTAGAACCCAGGCTCCTGTGCTCCAGGGTTCTGCAAAAGTCACAGAAGCTTCTGGTGACCCAGGCTCTACGACTGTTCACCCTACCCTTAGCTTAGGCAATAAAGCCTTCTGGCACACCTTATACCGGCGGGCTGGCTAGTTCCATTCTGTCCTGATTGCACATTAGACACAAAGCATCTTAGAAAAGAAGCATCCCAGGAGGTAATTTCTATAGAGTTGAATCCACCAATATAATCTTTAGAAAGATCTTAAGCTGGTGTAAGCAGCACTTTCCACAGTGACACCAAAATAATGACTATTTTCATCTGCTATGGATCCAAAGACTTCAGTCATTTTCTCCATACAAGCACATGCACAGGAGTTTACAAAATCTGCATTTATTATCATTCCCCAGACCACTTAAATAGAAATATCCTGATCTTCGCATTGCTTTCTGTGTTGTGAGGGAGGACTGACTCCAAAGAAGCACGTGGAATTCCAGTGGTATAAATATGGTGGAAGACAAAGCAAGAATCAAGAAGTCTTATTGATCATGGCTCACAGTGATCTTACTGCTACCCTTATCAAATATTAACAGTTATGACTTATTTATAGAGCACTGACTGTGAGCTAGGTGTGAGAGGATAGACATAAGTCCCACAGAACTAACAAACTAAATAATAAATACATATCAATCTAGAATAATAAATTATAAATCTCATATTCCAAAGTTGTTTTATTTTTTTTCCCCTTCAGAGGCATTTGCCCTCACTTTTTCTGATCAACAGGAGGGCTTGGTTAAAAAGAACAGATTAGAAATGAGTGTCTTTGATGTTTACAAAGGCAATAGGTTTTTCACACCTTTCCAAGTGCAATTCAGCTGCAGGTAAAGAACTCTGCAGCTTGTGGAAGTGCTAATTAAAGCCTATAATAACATGAGTCACCTTCAACCCTGCTCTGAATTTCCTGGTATTTATCTTGCCAGAAGGAGATGTTGCATCTCCAGGGCACTACATCTGAGGACCTCTCCTGTTTCAGGGATCAGCAGCATAGCAACCACTTGGGCTGGAAGAGGAGGGAGCAAAGTTGTTTAAATCAATCTCTGTCATGGGATCCCACTGTATATTGATATTTTGAAGGTTAAAGGTTAATGTTATACTCAGGAAACCACTCATCCTCTAAAATACTGTTATTGTTTATCTTGCTGAGATCTATTTTTATATTTCCCAAGACATTTTTATTTCATTTCTGCTCAAGGTTGTCTTTACTGTGTTTTCATAGTATCACCATACAGACATAATCCTTTTCCAATCTGATATTGCAAGTTGCGATGGGAAACACCAGGTGTCTGGTATTCTTTTTTTAATAGAAAGATTAGGAGAAAGAAAAATTATTAACTTCAGGCTACTTATTTTAGCAGAACACGAATTATCAGGGACTCCAATCAAGCAATGAAGTTGAAAGTAACAGATCAGTCAGAGTAAACACTTGTCCGCGGGAATAATACACATCTTGCTACTTTAGTGGCCTGGAACGTGTTTTCATTTATCCAACCATTTTCTTGCCACAGCAATTATAAAATGGACAGTTTGAAATGACATTTGCTTCTATTAATCTTATTCCCTGCATTATTTTTTCCTTAGTCTTCATACTTGCTGGGTAACATAAGAGCAAGAAAGTGAAAAGTACATATATATATATATACTTTTTTGGTAGAGATTTATAGCATTTCATCTGGACAACTTTGCCAAGGAAATTAATTGCTGAGAGAGCTTTGAGTGAAGTGTTGAATAACTAGAGTGCAAATAACTGCTAAGAACCATGACAATACTTGTAAGTGAATGCATAACTTCAGAATGAAACTGGTATCCCTAATGCAGACAAAAGCAAATATTATCTTGTTCTCCACTTGCCTGCTTTTAGAATTTAGGATTCCACTCTCCTGATGGAGATTAGTAGCTACTGGAAACAGTTAATAGATTCCTGATCTGATATTGGCAAATAACTATCTACCTACATAAACAAACCCAGAATTACAAGAATGTAGTGATCCAGATATTGAATCAAGTTTCTCTCACAAAAAGAATCCAGCACAACTTAAAAAGATGACTGTTAGAATTGACAGGAATCATATACTCTCAAGGCTACAGAAAATACCAAGGTCCAGGCATAACTACTGGGGAGTTATGAATAAGTTTTTGTCATCTTGACCATTTAATATCAGTTAAAAAAAAAAAATCTTAATGCTCTTGTAATTTTCAAAGACTACTAATTTCTCACACATTAAGGTGGAGTTAAGTTCTGACACAGTCTGTTAGTCCCAGTATGTTCTTAGAGCATAAGAGGCTGAGGACCAAGCAAAAGCACCTTACAAACAACCAGAGATGAGTTCCTTAAGAATTAGAAGTATTAAAACCAACTAAGAAAGTTCTTTTTCATTAGAATCCTTCATTGAACAGGACAAAATTTTGAGACTGCTGTTTAATCTCCAGATATTCTCCAAAACGTGCACTACATCCAGAGACTTAAAACACTGACTATTTGTCTTCCTTCATCTGCCCAAGACTCTTTCCTTTTTCGCTTCCCAGGAGCCCTCATCTACACACAGGGATGCAATACACACCTTCCTGCACGAAGTAAATCCATACAAAGCCAACTGCAACATATCTGTGCTCCCAATAGTCACAGCAAAGGGATCCTTCAGTTTGGGTGCAAAATTGTGGAAAGCAATGAAAATTAATCCGATTTTATTTGCCAAAGGGCAAAAGTTTTCCTGCAAGTCACTGGCACTAAACTAATGATTTACAGAGGGCAACTGCGAAGCTATAGTCCTTAAACCAAATCCCGTTGGTCCCTAGGATCTCAAAGGTGAAGGTCAGTAAATAATCCTCTGCTTAGTTCTTGATATGAAGATTTCACCCACGAAAACTGCACAGCCAATGGATCCCCAGACAACTTCTGGCAAATAGAGCCTCATATGAATTGTTCATTGCATTCATTTCCACTGTTGAGAGACAGCCATTACTTCTCTCCCTACAACACCAGCAATTACATTTTATCATTCCTATTTTCATCTTCCAAGTTTTTTTCTGCCACTTCCTATCATGAACAATACTTCCTTGTGGGCGGTGAAGCAGATCTCCACTACTCTGACTGCAAGCTTCAGCCATGACCTACATACAGATAGATGTGGTCAATAAAGCCATTTTAATGAGAGTTGCTACGCTTCTCACTGCTCTTCCTCCCTCCTAGAGATTTTTCTCTAGGAGGAATTCTTGGTTCAGCCAAGGCTTTCCTACCTCTCCCTGCTGCTTATCTTCATACTGAGATACTTGCACCCATGGAGAAGAGTCATCCAAACCAACCAAAACAAGCAAACCTGCTCTCTACAGGAATTGTTCACTATGGAAGTCATTCCCAGAGGACTGACTGTGAGCACATGTTTCAGTAGTTATTTACAGCAGCACTTTGAAAATGAGGAAATAAGGTGGTAGCAAACTTGGAGTAGGATATTTTCAGAGCCCTGTATCTCTTAGGAATGGCTGAGAAGATCAACCACCATCCTTTATCTAAAGCTCCCTCTGCCCATAACAATGGTTAGACAAAATGATCATAGTACCTATCCTGCTTATGAAGAAATGAAATTGTTTCTGACAAACTTTTGACAACACCAGGCAAGGTGTTTACAGATAGATCAACCATCACATACAAAAAGAAGGCAACTCACCCAGCTAGTGAAGGGGCACTTCAGCTATGCAGCACTCCTTCTCAGGAAGCAAACTAAGTACAAGAGATACTCTCCTTTCAGTAGCCGGTCCTTATATGAGTCCGAGGTAGCTCCACCCTGGGTCAACCCCTTTTGGTCACGCTGGGAGCTCAGGTGCAAACAATTTGCCTGTGCTCCCTAGGCCAGGCACAACCTTTCACTAGGTGTTCAATCACGGGTTCAAGCCGTGACCTAACATTTCCCCTATGGTGTTTTTTTTCCAACCTTAATGATTCTATGAAATCTCAATTGCTTTCTAGTTCCTGTCTCCATCAGCTCCATTCTCACCGTTCACTAAACCTCACAACTTATTTTTCAACATTTCTATTGCAAGAAAGTGGAACACATTCATTGCCAAATGGAAGACACGAATGTTGGTTTCTTTGTGTTGAATTATTCATCCAGGTGCTTTAAAAATAGCATAGCCAGAAGGTTGAGGGAAGTGATCCTGCCCCTTTGCTCTGTCCTGATGAGGCTACATTTAAGGTACTGTGCCCAGTTCTAGACTCTGTATTTCAAAAAAGATGGAGGTCCAGAAAGAATTCAACTTAGGGTTTCAAAGATGATAAAGGGTGTGGAGCATTTCTCTTATGAGGAAAGAATGAGTAGGCTGGGTCTGTTCAGCCTGGGAAAAAAAAGACTGATGGGGGGGCCTGATTAATGTTTGTAAATATGTAAAGGGAGGTGGGAGGCAAATGGATATAGCCAGGCTCTTCTTTGTGGTGTGTAGTGAGAGGACAAAGAGCAGTGGCCTAGAAGGTAAACAAAGGAAGATCCATACAAACATGTAGAAGGTAAGGGTGATGGAGCGCTTGAACAGGTTGCCCAGAGCGGTTGTGGAGACTCCTTCAAGACCCATCTGGATATCTTCCTGTGCAGCCTTACTGTAGGAATGTGCTTTAGTAGGGAGGTTGGTCTTGATCTCTTGAGGTTCCTTCCCATCCCTGCAATTCTGTGATTTCAAGGAAATGTAGGTATATACAGCTTTTCTTATCAAAGACAGAAAAAGGTAATAATCAACTCCCAAATGCATTACACAGTTGCTATTCTAATTCAAGAACAGCATGTAATACAAGCAGCTGTGGTAGGCTACAACATTATAAATGATACCCCGTTGGTGATGAAGACAAATCAGATTATGTGTGAGTAGGCTATTGATTGTACTTAGATTTCTTAATCTCTTAAATCAATGAAAGGATAGTAGATAACAGAGAGAACTGCTCACAGGATAAAGCATCTTTTGATACCTAGTTTGCAGTGAGCATTTTTTAATACTCAGTAATATCGTAACTGAAAAGACACTCAGCCAACTTGAAGTATAGGTTACTATTTTTTACTGAGTTGCCTCAATCCAGATTTCCCTCTTAGTGTTTATACAAGACATCAATCCTGATTTACCTCTTGTTGAGTTAATGAAAACATCTTATGCAGTTTTATTAAAGAAAATAAAGTCTTCAATTGACTTCCTCTGAAACAGTAAAACAAATTCCGAGGAGATTAGCATAAGGATTAAACATACAGATTTTGTTCCAGGAGTTGTTTTCATGAATACAGCTTTAATTGATTGTCGCAAAACAAATACACACTTTGGTAATGCATGCTGAGTCTCCAATTCAATGCTATTTTAATTAAGTCTTTTGAATGATGAATTTCAATACAGCAGATGTTCTTGAGTATTCAGGTATATAAATATAATTGACGTCAGTAGCTGATAAGCCTACAATTTGGGAGTTTAAGCACATACGAAACTGGGCCAATTGTTGAGAGTAGAAAATGGAAGGAATTTGCTTAACCACTGCTTGCACCTGTTCTGAATTATGATGTTGTTACCTCCATGCTAAACTCAGGGAAGAGAACGAAAGTTTCCATTCTTGTGTGCAGTGACAGTGGGGAAGGAGATGTTCACTTCCCATTTGCAGATTGTCATTAACCAATTGCAGCAACTTAACACTGAAAGGAAAGAATTTCAGTACCTTTTCTGTATTGATTTATTCAACAGCTACAAACATTTCATCATGGAATTTAAAGTGAATTAAAAAAATACTCAAGTGTAGTCAAATGATTTTAAAGCTCCAATTATATTCCTTCACACAAAAAAAAAAGCAGGACACTAAGTAGACCTTTGCCTTTTAAATAACACCTGGTTTGGCTGGAACTTTCTATCAAATTTAAAAATGTGTGCAGTCTGCTTGAATTTTAAATGAGATCACAAGCATTATTGGTCTTCAAAGTATGTGAGTGTGTTCTTATTAAATTTTAATTATGGATTTGTAATCAGTGGATCCAGTCCAATCCATGGAGTTCTTATGCCTCAACCTCAGGTCATCCACAATGGCCATTCCTTTGTTCCAGGAAATACTTTGACAAATTGACTTACTTACTCAGTAACTTGATACTTTTGTTGTTTTCTACCTTTAAAGACATATCAGCAGAAAAGCCCTCCCCTGTTTTGAGCATTTCCAGACTTCCATGGAAAAGCAGCAGAGGCTCTCATCTGTACGTAAGAGACTGAGGAAAGGATGAAAAGTAAACTCCACAAGCACAGAGGTCTCCTACTGAAAACATCTGTTTTCAGAGAGCATAACACTATTCAAGGAACTTTTAGGTGCTGAAAGTCATGAGCAAAGAGAATTTCAAGCCGCCATCTGCTGCAGCCACTTCTGGGACAAAAATGATTTGTCACAGTTGAACAACACTATGAAAGAATGAAAGGGAAACTCAAGAATGATTCTCTATTTGAACACAGAATGTAAGTTGGAGTTATTATCAGAGTTTAGATTGAGTACTACATATTTGAACACAGGTCTTTGATCTGGCATCCAAAACACTACACCAAGAAGAGTTGATCTGAGGGCACAGGTTACAAGGGAAAAAGCTGCTTCACTTGTTAGAGCACTGCCATACTGAGGACATAATGTTGCCTAGCCATATTTCTGCAAGCACTGTCCAGGAGGTGTAACAGGGAACACATATCACAGAATCACAGAATTGTAGGGGTTGAAAGGGACCTGTACATATAATCTAGTCCAATCCTCTT
Source organism: Oreortyx pictus (assembly GCA_036925125.1). NCBI lineage: Eukaryota > Metazoa > Chordata > Aves > Galliformes > Odontophoridae > Oreortyx > Oreortyx pictus. The sequence goes on along the minus strand of JAUPFR010000006.1, from coordinate 50,567,141 downwards.
GCTAAAGCAGCTCCCTAGACCAGGTTGCACAGGAAGGCGTCCAGGTGTGTCTTGAATGTCCTCCAGAAAAAAAGACTCTACAACCTCTCTGGGCAGCAAGTTACAGTGCTCCATCACCCTATGAATTCTGGATACCACCTGTGTTACCCCTCCAGCCCCCTTGGATTCACAGTTGATTATGTCTTCAGTGTTTCACTAGAAACACACCAACTTTATTTCATCTTAAGCCTTGCTTCAAGATGAACTTCCGGGTCAGAACTTCATGTATCTGAAAATCTTCCTTTCTAATATTCAGTTTCATGCCTTTCTTCCTCCTTTTGTCCATTTCATCCTCACCCCCAAGCTTTGCTGGCTCTGGAAGCCAGAGACACTAATCCATCACAGGTTATTTGACATGAAAGCAATTCACAGTCTCTCAGATCCTGGCATGTGGACAAGTGTGTTGGGGGATGACCTAACATTTAAATAATGTTTCACCATTTAATGTTATGGGAAATTGGATGACAATTTGAAGGTAATGCCCTTCCAAAGACATATAGCATTAATTCTTTACTAACATAACTGTATGTTCAAGTGGAGAATCTTAAATTAGGTTTACACTTTGCAGTTAATTTAGTGAAATTCCAAGTTAAATTACTTCCAATAAAAAATATTGAACAGTTTACAACTGTCTGGACATGGTCTTCTAAATAAAAGGGAGGTTTAATTATTTTAGAAAAGATTATATATAAACAGTGTTAAGATTAACCACTGCTCAATTTAAAATAACTTCTGCCTAATTTTGCAAATCATTATTTATACAGTTAACATGCATAAAAAATTAATATATGAACTCCATAATATTGCTTTTGGTATAGTTGGCTGTGTAGGCAATTATTACACTAGTGTTGAAAAAATCCACCAGAGAAACCTGTACATGCTCCCCAAGCATGAGGATGACAGAAGGGAGAAGAGAAAGGGATGAACAAATGCACAAAAAGGGTCTTACAGAGGAAAAGTTGGCCATGAAGTCAGTCTAGTTACTCTCCTTGAGAAAGTGGAAAAAGAACTTGAAATCAAGTATGAGATACGCAAGTAGAGGGAGTGTGAGGTGAATCTTTCTGCTGCCTTTGTCCATTCACCAAGAGCTGTTGCAGGGTAACATGAAAGCAAGAAGTTGATTCTAGACATCATGCTGCAGTTGTGGAGATTAAGTCTCAGGGGCCACAGGAACACTGAGAGCCCAAACAAGCATTAGTGCTAGGAGGTGTCTCATACAGCGGGGAGCACCAGAGACCACCAAATACTCTTTCTCTCTAGAGAGTTTCCATCAGGAGACATTTGACATCCCCAGGACACTGCAGACAGGGTACAGGAAGTTCCAGAAACCGTGGCTGTTTATTGCCATATTCTGTTGATTCCAACATGTGCTCCATGGTTGGCTATTTATATGGGTCCAGGGAAGGTAATAAGGAAAAACAAGCTTACTTGTGGTAGAGTTGCATGCATTTTGGATTTCCCCCTAGTTCAGGAGCTGTTGTGCAAACAAAGGTTAAAGATCTCTGTTAGAGAAACAGGTCCTACAAGGAGGCTTCCAAAGTACAGCCTGCACAGTTCCAGAGTCTGTATGGGACAGAACTGAAATGACCACAGACAGGACATGTTACACCAAAACAGAACAAAGGAAATCCCAGTGTTCCTGGCATTAATGTCACTTCTAGCAACAGCACAGTCCTCAAGCTTTGCTCTGAAAAACATGCTAGATTTTCAGATAGGGTATATTTTCACGTATTTATACCATTTTGAAACATGGCCTCTGCTGGCAGAATACTATCATCCCTTTCTTATTGCTGTCTTTTATACTTCTGCACCCTGCTGATATACATCTGGAAGCATCAGCAGTAACATTTGGAGGCACCCACTGTACAGTAATTGCTTAATTCCTTTACAGAAAAAAATGGAAGGAGGCAGGCAGGACTGAATGCAGATAACATTTTGAGTGCCTCATTACGGAATACATCCAAATGATCTCAGTCCATTCTATTACCTACAAAAAACAAAACAAAACAAAACAAAAAACAAACAAACAAACAAAAAAAAAACACAGACAGAGAAAGAGAGAAACTTGTTGAATCTCCTTCTGAAGCATGATGTAAAACAAACACAATAAGAAGTTGTACAGAGCAACCATAGGGGCTCCTTCAATACCAGAGTGCTTCAAAGATGTGTGTTTGTCAGAGCCCTAGGTGGTACTTCTCTGTTTTCAGGATGAACCTCAGCCAATAACATAACTGCAAAGCACTCTTTTCCTCCTATTTCAAAGGCTTCTAGCAGATAATAGAAAATTACCTCTTCAGACACTGTTGAGAGGTTTTAATGTACTTGATAATACTATAGAAGATACTCACTCTTCCACAAAATTATTGAGCATATTTTTAAATAGTTTTTAGGAAGGTCAGCAGGCTGAGTCCCTAAGCCTTCCTCATCCACATCAGATCCAGATTCATGTCCAAGCCATTTTAAGAAAAAGAAAGACTCTCCACACCCACTAATACAGGAAGGATTCAGACTACTTCCAGGGAAAAAAAAAATGAAGCAGTGCTTCAACTACTTGCTATGTTGATTTTTCTATCAGCTGGATGAGTAGAACTGACTTGTATTGTCCCAGTAGCCGAAGCCAGCACAGGGATGGAATGGGGGGCCAAGGAGAGAAAGCAGAAAGGATCACATACAGATATCTAATCTAGGTGGAATCTCAGCATGAATCAAGTTTTTTGTTTCTTTGAAGGCCAAGAATGTCAGGAAGAGATGGGGGAAAGGTCTGAAGTCCAGGAATTTCCTATTTCCACATAGAAGAAAACAAACCATGAAATTCCATTCATCCTCTATTTTCTGTTTCCTCACATTGACTTCCCAGACTCATTCATTTGTACTCCTCTTAATGTATTCATTTATCAAGAGAGCTGAGAAGATCAAGCAACTACAAACATTTTCAAGTTTGAGTCAGAGTGATATTCATCAAAGCTTTACTCTTGTGTGTCAGGAACTCTGAAAATGCAGTACTGTGACAATTAAGGATCCCACTCCTTATTCTCTATGGCAATGGACAATAAAATATCACGATACTCTGTCTGCATTCCTATACACACACAGGGGAAAGAACATTTTCTTTTGCAAAGCTAACGTGTACATTCCAAGGCATCAAGAGAAGTTCATTTATGCACCAAAAAGTCCACTCAGCCTGGAAAACCATGGGTACATGTGGTTGCTCTCTCTATGAAAGCTTATCTTTCAGCTTGAGAGAGAGGCGCTGTGATTCAGTGAGCTGCATGGTTTCAAGTCCAGTTGTCATTAGAAATTGATTTTGAGAAAGTATTTTATCCCCAGCTTTTTCCTAGTGCTTTCTATCATGCTATGCAACAGGCCAACACAAATGAAACATCTTCTTGCGCCTCCTGCTTCTCACACTTCCAAGCACTAATTAGTGAACTCTGATATGAAGTTGCAGATCCAGAAAGTTTGGGAGACTTGGAACACAGCTGATATATTGCAATGAATCTCGCGTCTGGAATAGCTCAAAGCATTGTCATAGTTCTCCTAAATTTGTTATTTGCTTTTGTAATAATATCTCTGTAAGGAGAGGATGGATTACAGTCCTATTGGCTTTTTTATGTTTATTCTATGGTCTCTTCTAAGAGCAAAGTCATGAACTAGCTGACTAAAGCAGTCCCTTCCAGTTTGGTTTTATGAAGTTCTCACTAGGGAGCATCTTGTGAAGCAGCCATTTGTTTTGGGAGTGCTCTTCCTCAGGAGACAACAGTTTCTTGGCTATATTTTGACCTAGTTTGATAATTCATTTATTTACTATCTATCCACATGCGAAGAAACAAATTTTCTGTTTTATCAAGGTTCTTGTGCCAGTTCTCCTCTGCATCTAATTTGAAGCCTTCAACTTGCATAGGCTGCTGACCACTGACCACTTAGCTTAGTAGTTCTAAGAAGGCAAGATTGGCTAATGTATAAAAACCCACAAGAGAGTGCACAGAATAGGTCATTGCATGCGTATGTGCCTACTGGCATCTGAATGGATCTTTGCCTACACACGCAAGTACAAGACCTTTCAGACAGAAGGAATGCAGAAGCCTTTGGGGTACAACTGTCCTATTTTCATCTTCTGTTGCTACCAGTCTGGCCAAGACTTGAACTCAGGAATGAGCAACGAAAGTTAGGACTAGTGAAGCATCCTCTGTCCTATATTAAAATTACTCCTGCCTTATCCTGTCAAAGCTGTATAATTTGTATCAGCACGTCACCAGTCAAGCCACAAAAAGACCTTCCAAACTATGAGCTCAGCCCACAAATCACACTCATTAAGGCTTCAAATTTTTGTAGAGTACAAATAAGGAACTTTGTAAGTTCACTTATGTCTGTGTATGAAACCTCTACAATTCAGTAATCATTCCGAACATTACCTTAGACAGATTTACAGAAGTTGGCACCTCTGCTATCATAAATGAATCACTGAGAATAACATCTCTTTATTAAATTTATACATCTTGGCTCTAAAATAGCAGTGCTAAGTATAAAAAGAAGGTCTCAGAGAGCAATAGATGTGTTTTTATTTGATTCTGAATGGTCTGAAAGGACAAGGGTGATCATAACGCTAGTAATGTGCTTCAGCAAGGGCAAAATAAAGGCAAGTATTAATCCTTAGGCTTGCACAAGGCTTACACCTCCCCCAGTCAAAAACATTAAAAATTCAGTGTTTTATTAAATGGGTTTCTGCAGGGGGGAAATGCTGCTAATTAGCAATGAAATATTAGTGCAAAGCAAGCAAGCTTCCTGTAAGTTAATGTAAGCAAATTCTCGCTTGTTTAGAAGGAAAGGTTAGTTGGACAGTAAGTCTAAAGATTGATTAGGTGTGTAATCATGTTATTATTATGATAATAGCTTTGTTTGCTGCCACATTATCAACAAAAGATTAAACAAATCCCTACATGAACACCAGAGGTGAAAGAGTCTGCTGGAGAAGGTTTTGGAATAGCATCATTGTATTATCACCATTTGTTTGTGGAGTAGTTACTGCTGTATTGCATGCTTTCCTCTCCATTCTCACAGGTGGTGAAACTACAGACACTGCTGAGCCATTTTTGCTTACAGTTAGTGTTGCACCTTGGACTGACTTGGTATAGGAAGGCTGCTTATTTCATCAGAGCTGGAGTCGCCAGTTAAGGCAGTTCAGAAGGAGTAGCAGAGAAAAGCAGCTTTGGCTATAGAAACAGCATCATGCTATGTATTTTTTTTTTCTTAATACTTCATGCCTGGAAGCTCTTACATGGACCACTTCTGCTGGGCTCCAATAACCCAATCATGTCTGTGCAGCAGTATGTACCAGTCCAGGAGGAGGAAAAAATTAGTTTGCATTCTGGTGCAAATCAAGTGTTCAAATTCCATCATGATCCATGTCTGCAGCATGACACATATATCTCACAGATACTAATGATTTGTGCCTAATCCATCCTGATATGATCTGATAAGATCCATCACATTTTGACTTTTTTTTTTTGTTTGTTTCATTTTGGGGCTTCCCCTTGTCCCTGCTGCTGTTTCTTCCTACACTCATTTGTTTTGAATATTTGTCTTTTATGACTTATAGCCTGTGGAGATCTGGTTAAAGATGGGAAAAGTAGTGCTCACTTCAGTTTACAGTGAGATAAAGTATTTTGACTTTCATTGGTCTTGTATGGGAGCGTGCAGTTACCACCACAATTCTCTAAAGGAAAAAAGATTTTAGTTGACTGTTTAAAATCTCATAGCTTTCTTGAATTCAACAGAATGCCAAATCTGGACTTCTATGCTTATGGACCAAAACAGTTTCCCATACAGCTTCTTACAGTGTCTAGGTCTGGATTCATATATTTCACAGAAAGTGTGAAATATCATCAGATACATTTGGAATTTGAATTAATTTATTTTGGAATATTTTGATTTTTTGCAAAAAAATTAAGCTCAATTCCAAAACATATCTTGGTTAGTCTACAGACTGATTATTTCTTCTCCTGCAGAAAGAGAAGAAACTAAAGCACTTGGAAATGAAGCAAAAACTGGGATTGCAGATGGCCCCCTACAGAGTTCTCACTAAGCACACACTGAAGACCTCATCTATGTATCCCATTACGAAAGAGAAACAAATCTATATAGAGAACACAAACATTGAAATAATCATGAAACTAATTATGTTACCTTAGTGGGATGTAAACATGCTTAATTTTATGTACACTTTCTATAGACTGCTGAATCAGCAAATGGATTAATGTGATGAATATCTGCAAGCTCTAAATAATGTAGCAATAACAACAAGATACTGAAAGAGGAGTACAACATCACTGAAACTTGTGTATTATTGCTGAAGCGACAGTTCCAGACATGGTATGATTTATTTTTCCATTCCAGTGACAGCAATAGCTTGAGTGAATCTCAGTTTAACACACACCATATAGCCCCAAATCATATTTAGCATAAAATCATCCATCCTGAGCTTAGTTTTCAGTTTCTTTCCAGTTTGCATCCCTGCTTTTATTAAGCAGTCCTTGTCAGTCCAATCTGGAACACATTTCAGGCTTAGTTTGGGTAGATTCTGCTGTTTTTAATTTAAAATCTCATATCAAGTTTGTCCCCATGTAGGAAAACCATATTTGCAGAGAATGAGGTGAATTATGGCTGCCAAGCTGCAGAAAGTGGACAGGTCGATTGCAAAGGTTGGCTCTGCCACCAGCACATGTCAACTCCAGGCCCCTGAGGAAACCATGAAGAATGGTGCCAAGTGCAATGCAGCTTTTAGTCACCATAATTGCATTTATAAAGCCACCAGGCCACCTGCTTGAGTTGCTCAGACAATTAAAACACAGTAGCTAGGTCATGAAATATGTATTAGAAGAACCGGATAGTGTTAACTCACGACATGGAAGGGGAGCAAGCCCCTGCTTGAGCAAATACAAACAAATGCAAACCCTACAGATTGTCCCAGATCTGGCAGCTTCCCTGCCATAGTACTGGCCACCAAATCATAGGGTGAGTTGGAGCTGTGGCTCAGTGTAATGAGCCAGGGCTTCCCTCTAACAGAGGGACTGACCACTGACGGTCTGCAGGGCATTTGGTGAACTGCTGTGGAGGCATGAAAGCAAAAAATAACCCAATTTGGAAGGAGCCCACAAGGAAGGCCTCTGGACATCCCCTCACCCCCAAACAAACAGTCTTCAAGGACGTATTAGATTCTGTGCTATAAAAATGATATTTAATATTTCTCCAATGTCACCAAAGTTACCTTTTCAAATGAGCGTAGGAAAGCGTGCTGCTGTGGGGGCTTTTGTTGGTTTGGGGGGATTCCTTTTTGAAGGAAACTCAATTGAGATTAAGCAATGACTTAGTTCTAAACTCTACCACAGCCTATGAGAAATTCCTAGGCTTTTCTTCTTCTGTAGGTTTAGTAGCTGAAAGCTTTAATAGTTTCTCATGTATGGTGAAATCTTGATGTGTTTTCATAGTTTTCAACTAGATGCCTTAAGAGCAGGAACAGCTGCTCAGAAAGCAATGCCCTACCTTTCCCTGAGCAGCTAAATGACTGTTTTACCAGAAAATGGTATTTTAATATTCTCAGACTTACTGTAAGGTCAGAATTGTCAATACTCCCTTCCAGACAGAGCACTGTCTGTCAGCTTTATTTATTGCATATACTTGTCATTGCAAAAAATCTAAAAATAGATTAAAAAAATATAAAACCCATATTAGGTCAGCATAGGTACTTTTAGGTTTGTTTTCTCCTGAGAGCATTAAACACCATTCTGAAATAAACAGAAAGCTCTTGAAAGTGAGGAGCCCTGATCTTGAGCCAGGTAGAGATCTTAAAAAGGAGAAGGAACATATAGAATTAAATGTAATTAGGGGTGCTCATTATTTGTGGCAGCAAGTTGGAATCTTAACGTTCATCTAAATCAAAATAACTTAAAGAAAACAAGTATATATTAAGAAAACATATTTCTGAGAGCAAAGTAGTTTATCATAGATGAAACTGAGATGCAGGTTATAAGAGTAACTCTTACCTATACAGAAAAGGAAATAATTTGACTCAGTAGAGCATTCACTGCCATTGTCCAATACCCTTTGCTCCATAAAACCAAGCATAGGTCACTGGGAAATTCCTGTTGCATCAGGGACTAATCAGGTAGCAGAAAGATGAAATCAGCCTCACCCGCCCCACACCTGTACCCCTCTGGGAAGAGAGAATCATGAGATGTGAAATCATCAAACCTTGAGCTGGCAATTATAATCTCTGGCAACCAGCTGAGTCTGGCATCAATTATAGCACATGTGAGTCTTCCTAAGACCTGTGGCCAATTCCTTCAGCACCTTTTCACCTTTGTTTTACCTTTCTCAGTGGTGTGCCAGTAAACCAGTCTTTGGAAAAGGCATGTCCTCTCAGGGGGAAAAACATATTTTCCATAACACAAAGAAAAAGGAAAACATATTGGCTTTGAACTCAGACATATTGTTTTTCATGGCAGCAACACAAGAAGCTTGGGCAGAGAGACCTTCAGGATGGGATCACAAAGCAGTGGTGTAGCAGCAACAAGGCATCTCTGCACCTGAGGTGATCCACACTTACACCTCCCAGCCACCACTGTCATCTTTCCAAACTGGGCCTCTCTCAGGGCACTCAGCTCCAAAACTAAGCATTTCAGCTCTCCACTTAGAAAACAAAAGGGGATGACTCTTTTGAACTGGTTTGGAGAAAATCTAGGCAAGAGAGGAACATATTAAGCATTGTTATTAGGACGGGAGAAAGCAGCGGATGTTGGACAGCCTTGATCACGATTAACCGCTTAATCTCCAGACAGGACTCAAATTCCAGGGTGTGTGTTAAAACAGCTAGAAATCTCAGGGAAATGTCCTTCCTTTCTTTCTCTGGCTTGTTTTCTCAGTATTTTGCAACACTTAACTCACTGGAAAAATTTCCAGTGACCCTTTTTCATCCAAGCAGTAACTGCGGCTTTCAACACCAGTGCCCAAGAAAGAAATCTCTCCCTCATGCCCCCTCAATTCTTCAGGTAACCAGCACTGTGCCAGTCTAAATCATTCACTGCTGGGGAACAATCACTTGTAGGCTGCAGTAAGAGTTTCCCAAATACCGATGTGGTGTTCTCATAAGCCATGTTTGATGACCCTGTTCTTGCTTAAATCAAAAGCATCCATTTGAAATCTCTGAGAAATTCAGCATCTTTCTTAATACATTAAAATCTGCCCTATAAAAGTCTGTTTATTTCCTTTTTCTGAAGACAGTGTGCTAAAGGAGGACAAGGTTTCCCAATGGGGATGATCCAGTCCTGAGTTTTTTATGGGCATTTACTGAATACCTGAAAAATGCTTTGTTTGAATGATTACCAGCTGCAAGCTGATCCATTTATATCAAGGACATCAACGGCATGCACTTAGATCATATGGATGATCATTCCGCCATGCATCAGTGATTTATAGTTGCAGAAGGAACAAACCCCTCAGGGTAACATACTCACAGGTCAAATGATGGATACCTAACCCTTAGACTTAGATCCTAGGGCATTCAAAAAAAGAGGTGGTGCTTCAGCTATATACCACCTTGTTTTTTATAGTCCCAAAATGTAATATGAATGAGAGTGTAGCGGTAGAAGTTGGAATTGAAAAGTCCAGACAGTTTGTGTATCATTCTGTGAATAAACAAACAAAGGAGATTAATTTTTCTTATTTAGCTAGATCATGATATGAATAATGTATGCTCTTACTGTTTGACCTTTCTCATTTACATTTTTCTTGTGCACTTTGTTGTACAAAACTGTTCTTGCTTGCTTATTTATTTATTTATTTATACATACATACATGATGCTGATAACTATCATTTTCACATTTAAGGGTCTTTACTTTCACCAAGTTGCCAGCAGAGCCATTAATATTTTGGTTAATGGAATGAGATGTGCAGCTCCACTAAAATGGAGACTAATTTGTATCTTTCCTTGTCAGAACAGAAAATAAATTCCAAATCTATAAGTATTCCTCTGAGCAAAGAACCACCTGAGGGATATTCATGCATTTGCACATCTATTCATTCAGCCATGTTTTCATGCACAATAAAAGCTAAAGAAAAAAACAACAGAGAAGGCCACCGTGCTGGTCAGATAATATAGATTTATGTTAAATATAGAGCTGAATTCAAACCAGAGATTTGAAATTGATAGTATAATCAGAATAGGGTTGGGCTACCTCAGTCCCTGTGAGTTTTCCAAACCCAGTTTCACAAAACCCTTAGCAATTTGACTCTGCTGCAATCAGGATATGGGACTGAAGTCCCTTCAAACCCAAATTATTCCATGGTCCTACAATGCCAGGTAGTGGAAAGGTCTTTCAAAGGTGTGCAAACAAAAGAGGCAGAGCTGGAAAGCAAACTATGAAGAAGATAGTTTAAATACTACTTTAAACAAGGTATGATTCAACGCATCCTAACAACCAGGTAACACTCAGGAGTGTGACTTATTGATTCTAGTTGGCTAGAAAGTTTTACAGAAACATTTTTGTAAATAAGGAAATTAGTGAGGAAAAAAATGCAGAACATGAGTAAATAAATTCTTGGAACTGGAAACACAAATTCAAATCTTAGCAACAGAGGAACATAAACTTCTAAATTAGAAATGATGATCACTTCAGGATTATTCAGATCATTTCCATGGATATTAAACCTGCTTTTTTATTCTCTGAGATTATTCTATAAAACTATCAGGGTGGTAGACATGCACGAAACTGCATCTGCCATTACCCTAAGTGACTTGATTGTTTGTTTTTCTACTACAGAAGTGGGAAAGAAACTGTTCAAGTATTCCTTAACGTAATTTACTATCCTACCACCATCTGCTACATTTGGCACTGAATGGGTAGCTGAAATCCTTTTCATAAATGTGCCCTGAACCAGGAAGCCAATCCAGACCAGAAACAGTGAGTGCTCCCAGTCTCTCTCAAAACACGCAGACACACACACATTAATTGTGCTTACATTTTATGAATTTGTGTTTTGTGAGCATGAATGTGTTGAGGAATCTGTTTTAGTATATAGCACCTCCATCCAACACTGCAAATCATGGATGCTAGTAACAAGAGGCAATGACTGGAGACATTTGGCGACCACACAGCTTCTCCCTGTGACCTGCAGCTGCAGATGAAGCAGTAGCAGCACAGCAGTACTAAACCCTGTGTCACGCACATATGTTGTCCATTGCTGCAACTGAATGTGAGCCAGACCTCAGGCAATCACTAAAGGGTTCATTTAGGATTCAAGGGTGGATACCCAGCTGCTGTGAATCAGTGCAGTTCTTCTGTTGCTTATATCTCCCCAGTTCGGCAACACACTCTGCTCTATGGAGCACTCAACAGCCACACCTGGCAGATGGCATCCTGGCTTTTACAAAATCCATGCAACATGCTTTTGGCAAGACAGTCCAGTAAGGTGAAAGAAATGTGAATGGGCACTTCTGAGTGTTTCACAGAGGATGACTCAGACAATTTCACAGAGAATAGCTTGTGCTTTCTTAGAGAGGGGTTGGGAAATACCTCCCGAGATGGCTGGGTGAAAGCAGACGTGCACAGCATTCAGCATTTGACTCCTAGAAACTTTCTGCTGTGGAAAACTGTATTTCATACTTCAACTATTCTAATGGGACTGAAGGCTGCATGAATATATAGGTTACTAATAACATGGAGATTAAGCAGATCAATAGTACTGTTTTATACTTGAACATACAACATATATGTTGGGTATTAGTTGAGTTTTTGTTTTGTTCTGCCACGCAGTGGCTTATCACCAGTGAAACAACTTTAGTGTTCTGGCAATTTATTAATTGAACTTGGGAATTATGTCATTTCTTGAAAGGTGTATACATGGCATTGGAAAGAGGAGGAAGATACTTAATGGGACATGATCATTGAAAAAAATAGAGAGAAGAATATGTAGATCTCCAGAGGCAAAGCAGAAGCCAGATCTCCCCCTCCTGCTGATGCTAAAGGAGAAGAAAAATAAAAATCAGCAGTGACCAAGTCCAAAAAAAAACCAAAAAAAAAAAAAACAGTTTGTAAGAAAGTGTAAATAAAGAAAAGCCATTTTTACCTTCTTAGAAAGAGGCAGCGACAAGAAAGGGCAGTCTCAATAGATCACGTAATTAGAGATCGAATTGTTGCAGTGAAGTAGATAAAATACAACGAGCTTCTGTGGAGGGTTGGAAAGAGTCAGACATATGAAGGATTATCATCTAGACAAAATCGCTACAAAGCTGGTACACAGATGCCTGAAAAACCTTATGCAAAGAGTAGTTATCAATAGCCTGCTGTCAAGCTGTAAGGTCATATCATGTAGGCCCCACAGGAGCCTGTCCTCTGCCCATTGTTATTCAACATTTTTATAAATGACTTGGATCCCAAAATGGAGATTACACATAAGATTTGTGGATGACATCTTACTGGAAAGCTCATGAGAATTTTTGAAGACAGGATTAGACTTCAAAATGATCACAATAAATTGGATAAATGACCTGAAATCAATAAGATTAAATACAATATAGATGCTGTATTTAGGATGGAAAATTAAAAAATGGAGAATGGCTGGCTAGATCATAGCATAGCTGTAAAGAATCTAAAGGTTTTAATGGATCACCACATTGAAAACAAGAAGCAAAGTGGAGATCCTGATAAAAAAGTATAAGCCCTATTGGAAAATAATAAGACTTAAGTTTGTTTAATCAAGAAAAAGCGATACATGGGGCCTATCGGGAGGTAACAAGTCATCATAATGGAAAAGGTTATTCTGACAGATAGAAATCAACTGTATTACGTATTGAAAATGGCTACATTTGTGAGAATGGATACATAGGTGAGATGTTAGGCAAGTAACTTGATAACACTTGCAAAAGGTAAAACAGTCAAAAGAAGAAATCCCACAAACTGATACTTGTTAAATGAAGTGAAAGGTTAATGTTTGTAGGAGGAAAGGGAGATATCTGTAACTATTTTTGGATGTTGCTATTCCAGCTCAATATAAATGTTGTTATTAGGATTCTACTATTGTTTTTGGTTCTCCTGGTTTTAGAGTGGCATTTTCATGTATTTCTAGACATTGTATTGCTTCACATTGGTAGAATATAGAGTATATGGGCAGGGACACCTTACTGACTCAAGCCCATATTTATGCAGTAAATAGAGCATCTCCCTGCAGGTGTACTACCAAGTGTACTTGTGCTTTTCTTGCCCATTTACAAAGAAGAGATGGAGATTTCTGTAGGTTTGAGTTACCAGGTAACAGTGGTGTCAATATGGGCTTCTTCATCATGCTTCACCATTTTTGCTGAACTGCAACTGAAAGCTCTCTTAGCTCTTTGGGATTAATGAGATCCAGACATTTTATCTGACCTCATTATACTCCTATTCTTCTTCACATAGCAGCCTCCTTAGGGTCATTCTTTTATTTGTCTGCATCACATCTACTATAATAAATGAGATGCCTTGAATAGGCAGCCATCAATTTAGATACTACTGGCTTTTCCAATATACAAGAGTTTTGTGTGCTTATGGAGCATGGATAAATACTGATAGCCATCCCAGTGTCTTGGGCTTTTTTGGAGGAATAATTTATTATTGAGATTTATTATCTCCTGAATTAAAGAAGTGAATACAAACTGTCAGATTTATCTGTTTAGAGCATCAGATTTTTGCCAATTGTCTCCCATCACTCAACCCTTTAAACTTTGGTTCTCAAAAATGGGAACAGTGACATCAGAAGTGATTTTAATGTGCAGTAGTACCAAAAGGAATGGAAGCACTAATATCTGAGGGGAAAAAGTGCAAGAAGGGTCAAAAGGACATGAAAGTGCTAGAATTGCCTTCAGCATATGTGCTCAAACCTGGAAATTCTCAAATTCCTCCTTAAACACGCTGTACACACTTGGCTCCCATATTAGCTCAGCATGACCACAGGGCACAACCCCTTCACTTGGGCTTTGCCCTGAATTATCTTATTGCCCACACCAACGTCTGCTGACTTGCAACAATGATCTGTCTGAATTCCAAAAACCTTCCCATGGACAGTTCCATTATTGTAAGAGAAGACAACAGGAAAAGTGTACTAGCACAATTTGCCACAATTATAATCTGTTTCTTTCACTTCCAGAGTGCAAGCATCATAGGTGAAAAATACATATGTGCATGCAGAGAACAGAATTGTCATTTCAAAATCCAGACTAGCTATATATTTTAAATTTTAAAGGAAAGGGAAATGTCACTGCTTTAGAGACCAGCACAAAGATTGAAGACTCATTGCCTCAATAAACTTATCATGACAGCAAACGTTATTATAAATACAATGTTATTCCTTCCAAGGAAAGAGAGAATAAAGATTTTCTCAAAGTGGTGTAAGAATATTTAGTTCAAAACATATTGTACAAAATGAAGATATGCTTCAGAGACTGTCATTTTTGGAAGTGCAAGATTCTGATTATTTTGTTTGTATGATATTGGTAGCAAAGATTCTTTGATTTTTACTGTAGTCAAATGAGGCCAAAAGCAAGGTTTTTGCTAAATTTCACCTGAAACAATTTTTCTATTGCTAAATCCAGATTTATGGAAGCATTGCAGAGGGCATCTCACTTCAAGGTAAATGAAGCACTCATTTACCATTATGTCAAGCAGAAACTACAAAGTTAGAGAGTTTGCAGTAGAAGAATTTACATGGAAGATACAGAGCTGATCAGGTCATTGTGTGTTTAGCAGACAAAATATTGAAAACTGCAGTGATTCATAAGTGAACATGAACAAAAAATGACACAGTTGCAAGGGTAATGTTCTCTAGTATTATTAGTTTCAGAAATTTTGCTAATCCTACTAAATGTAAAAGTCTCCAGGGATTCAACAAGATTTGGCTGACATGTAAAATATTTTTCTGCAAAAAGTATTCTGGTTTCCATTCTAAAAACATTCCTTCATAAACCATTTAAAAGCTTTCATTGTTATCTCCTCTAACATTCAAGTTCATTTCCATAACAATATTTGACTGCAAAATGAAGTTTGGGAAGAAAACATGACTGTTTATATTTTTGTCATTAATGTTGCAAATGAAAACTCTCTTCCTGGAAGATGATGTTTCTTTTGGAGAAAGAAGGAAAAGGAAACCGGGAAAGAAGAACTAGATGAGGTAAGAATATTAGATAGCACTGTTGATACCTAAATCAATAAATCTTAAGGTAATTTCTTCATTTATATAGCAACCAGCAAATAGAGTTTTCTGAGTTCTCTTCTGAGAGTGGCATTGAGGACTGTAGTCCGAGTTCACTTAAATCCCCCTTCAAAGAGGGAAAGAAAGTTTTCCTTCTGTCTGAACAAAGCACTCTCAGAGATGGGATGTATTCAGTTCAAATTCACCTTCCAAGCTCTAGAAAAGACTCTCATCCATGAGCAGGAACAGCGCTTGAAGCATGGGAGGAATCTTACCCTAGTACTTGCGATAACTCTGGTGCTTAAACACATTTCTGTTTAAACTTATCATAGGAGGAAGGCCCGAAAGGCTGAGAAGCATCCCAAGACCTCCACATCCCTTGGTACAACCAGAGCTGCCAGGCCACTTTTTGTGAGATGTCTGCATTTTGGCAGAGCTGAATCCCTTTTTTTGTGTTTGGATATTCTGCTTTTCAACCAGGTCCTTCACCTCAGTTTGGTTCACAACATGGTTACCTAGCTGGATCTGTGCTTGTCAAAATTCATACCACAGGAATCATTCCTTTCTCATTCTCTAAGATATATGGCATCACTAACACTTTGTATACAAAATATGATGATAACCCAAACTCTAATTTTTCTGTTAGAAGTTGACTTACTCTATTCCAATTACCATCAAATACACAGTCCCTTTACTACATTTGCACAGTTAAAAGTTACAGAATAATTCAAGTGACTGTGCTTCATTAAATTCTGAATTATTTTATGATCCAATTGAACATTCTAATGACATTATGAAGCCTTTGTGACGATCCAAGTGACTGGTCACAGAATGAATTAAACAAGACCAAGTTCATTACATAAAAAAAGTAACTGTGTAAGGAATGAGCTTAAATACACAGAGATGCACATCAAAAACTGGAGTGAATGGATGGAACTGCCACATTACTTTCAAAGGGACTATGCTGTTTTCCCCCTGTTAAAGATTCTCACAACTACAACTTAATAAATGTAATCAACTGCAGTGCGTGTGAATGAATAGAGGACTGATTTAGTTCTTTCACTGCTATCTAGTCTGTTTACAGTTCCTAGTGATTACAATTGTTTTTAAAGTTCTAGACCCTGGGGAGGAAGGGAATGCTTATTACATTTAGAGTTTATATCAGTACAACTCTGATCAAACTAACAGGGCTGGACCAGAGGCACTGAGAACCTGGCTAGTTATGTTAAGTAAGTTTGATAGTTTTAATACTTTTTGTCTTGAAATGGGGTCCATGGCCACTTTGTGATATCAAGTATAAACTGAGGTTTGCTCAGCTGCACACTATAAATCTTGTTCAATGGCAGTGTTGCCGAGCTGAACTATTGTCTTTTACAGCATACATCAGGCAAGGGATTACAGTAAGTAATTTGTTTTGGAAAGCTGGCAACCCTAATGGGGCATGTCTGATAGTGTTCAAAGGTTCTGATTAGGCACAGTCCAGAGAGATGTTCTTTCAACTTGAATCTCCAAGGAAAAAGGCTTAATTTTTAACAAATCACTTTCTTCACAGCTTCATCAGTTTGATTTCTTTGAAACTCAGTAGTAAGATGTAT
Organism: Oreortyx pictus; assembly: GCA_036925125.1. NCBI lineage: Eukaryota > Metazoa > Chordata > Aves > Galliformes > Odontophoridae > Oreortyx > Oreortyx pictus. Next base: position 50,550,293 of record JAUPFR010000006.1, on the reverse strand, counting down.
CAAAGGAACAGATTGTTTGCCGAAAACATATCAAAAAATGCTTTTTGCGTGAACTGAATATACCTAATCTATTTTCACAAGTCATTTAGAAATGATCCTGTAAGGACTATTATTTTGATAATGGCTTGCAAAGCTGGAGCTCTAAGTAGCCAGTGAGTTGGCTCTGTGCAGCTGGAATGATAGGAGCATGTCTCAGCTCTTCCAGGAATAAGCAGGATCAGGGTTCTGGTTCTCACCGGTGAGGTGAGCTCAGGCTGCTCCCTGCTGGCTAATAGAAAGTGGCGGCAAACCAGCTAGAGATGGAGACACTTTTCCATGATACTGTTGACTTTCTGTCAGCTGGATGACTGTCCTCTCTAAAATAATCCAGAAAGTCGCAGTTACCCAGTGCTTCACCTAACCAAATAAAAGCACTGAAATGGCCTCTTGTCTGCTTTCACAGCATAGACAAAGCATTATAGGACATTAACAGTACTAGATTGAAATAAGGTGAACCTCTCCGTTGTTAAATCTGTCTGTAATCTCCTCAATACTTTCAACTCCCAGGGAGCCAAATCAGGAGAGACTACAGTTGGAAATAGCTTTACAAGGATATTATCTCATTGATTTTTGAAAGAGAGAGCTTCTTTAGCAAGAATATTGCTCTTTCAGTCTCCATATTTAATGTTTATTCATTTGGTGGCTTCACGGGGGAATGCAAATCACAGAAATAGAAGAGCAGTATGGTACCTTGCAAAACGAGGACCACCGGGGATTCAGGGCTTCATCTCTTCATCCCAGCTTCAGAGGCAGAGAGCTTTGTGTGCTGAAGGCCTGGGAAGAAAAAATAGCAAAAAGCAGGATTATAATATCCCTTTTTCATGCAGATGTTGAAATCCATATAATTACCTGGGATTTGTGTTTGAACCACAGTTTTATGTGTGTTTTCAAGAGAACTGGCAAAATAACTTATTTACAATTATTTCACAGGGCTTCTCTAAGACTCCGTCTTACCTTTCTGTTGCTTGGTTTGAAGGTTTAAGCATTTGTAAGGCAAATCTATAAACCTGGATTTGAATTCAAACCTCCAACCTTTTGTTAGAATTATCTTAAACAAGAAGCCTTTGGAAAGAGTCACAATCAGGCATTTACAACCTAGGAAGTGAATCATCTGGAAATTATTGTGAAATTGTTCATCCAGAGACAACTACAGCAGCCATCACAACTGTGGGATTACTCCCACCCCTACAATATCAGTTGGCTCACAATGAGACTTCAGGGCAATGGAAGGAAACTGGCATTACAAGGAGGTATTTTCTCCCATCTGAATGTGGATTCCTTAAGAAGATACCAACTTGTTGAAGAAGCTCAACCTCTGTGAGGCAAGTCCTGCCCAGAATGCAAGCTACAGTGGCAGTCTTTCCAATACACATAATTTGAAGCTGGTGGGGGGTCTGGAGCGCAAGCCTTATGAGGAGTGACTGAGAGAATTGGGATTGTTTAGTCTGGATAAGAGAAGGCTCAAGGTGACCATATATGGCTCTCTGCAACTACCTGAAGAGAGGCTGTGGTTAAGTGGAGTTCAACCCCTTCTCCCATGTAATTAGCAATAAAACCAGAAGGAATGGCTTCTAGTTGCACCAGGGGAGATTCAGGTTGGATGTTAGGAAATGCTGCTTCTCCAAGAGAGTGGTGAGGTGCTGGAATGAGCTTCCCAGGAAGGTGGTGGACTCAACATTCCTGGAGGTGTCCAAGTCAAAGTTTATATGTTGTACTAAGGGACACCATTTAATAGGAAATATTCGTGATAGGTGCGCAGTTGGAATAGGTGATCTTGAAGGTCTTTCCCAACTTTGGTGGTTCCACAATCCTAATTCATGTGCATATATATTCAACAGTATAAAAAAATACTCAACATCACCATTATGCTATTAACTTCCAGTTGCCAGTTTAGGTTATAGAATAACTGAACAAGTTCCAGAAAAGAAAATTTGCCTGCAGAATTCTGAAGCTATTGGCTATTAGTCCAGGCACATTAAATTCATTGTAGTTGTATGTTCAACTGAGTGAATAGCTGATGATTACATATTAAAATACTTTTACTGCATTCTTAGTGAAAAAGGCTCGAAAAAGTTAATCAGAGGTAGCAGGAAAAGGAGACATTTTCAATAGAAGGTTAAAGGAGAGATGAAAATACTCACTTCTATGGCCAGATAGAGTTAAGTACAATATGTGACTAATGCCTTTATCCCTATTCTGTGCCAGCTGAGAAAGTAAAAGAGAGATCTGCTAAATATCTTGAGTTCTTCTCTGCTCTATCCCTCCTAAGATGCACAGAAGTGCAGGTGGCTGAGGCAGTGTATGCTCCTGCCAGGTTTATGTTAGCTGGGAATTTTCTTGTACCCAAGGGATTCTCTACTCAGTGTTTATGGATGGAGTTCATTCCAGTCCACATTCTCAAGTGGCAGATTTGGGCTAAAAACCAAAGCCAGAGACTACAGTGATTTCACCAGGAAAAGAAAATTCATCCTAGATGCATATTCTGTTACAAGGTCAAAGGAGTGTTTGAGGGATTTAAACAAAGCACCATGGTCACAATAATCTATGAAGTCAAACCTGGTCAGTGAAAGGAGCTTAGGGTACTAAAGGGACTGATGTTGGATTTATGTTTGCTCAGCATTGTTATTACTCATATGAAATAAGAAAGCAGAGAATATGTTAATTAAACTTGCAATTGGCACTTCACTAGGAGGTGTCAGAAACACCAAAGAGGACAAAAAAAAAACAAAAATAAAAAAGGATTTTTTGAAAAGCTGGAGAACATGAAATAGGATTTAGCTAGGAAAAAAGCATTTGCTAATGGCTGAAGGAAAAAGTAATCAAATCTAAAAGGAATTATGCCAAAAAAAGCCTATTATTATAGTGCTAGAGAGCTCTGTGGCTATAACCTCAGAGTGTAGCTTAGATCAAGTGGAAAATAGCCATTTGAGGAAGCTAATTGAGTTGGGCTCTACATACAACAGCATAATTTCATAAATTAGAGAAGAATCTATATCAAAATGAACAACAGCATGTCTCAGACTCAGTTCTCATTTGTAAAGGCAAGCTGGTTTAAAAATTTATATTAGCAGACTAACTGTAAAAGATTAACATGTGGGGCTCTTACCGAATTATCTGGTGACTAAAATGCTGTCTTGCACAGCTGGAGAGTTTACCTTTATTCTTCTGCCTGTTACTGAACCTTAATACTTATTTGTAAGAACAGCATATGAGCAGAGAGTAAGGCTCCAGCACAGTGACTTTCCTTTCCTTCTAGGTAGGATCTTGCTTGTGTGTTCAAGTGTACTAAGACACAGAAATAAAAAGACACACGGGTTTTACTATTCTAGTTTGTGAGATGGTGGTGGGTGAAAGATGCATTCTAAGAAGCCTTCTGCATAGCCTTCTATTTGCAGAGAACTGGACCACAATAGTAGAGCAGCATTTCTGTACATGCTACACAGAGACAGAGCAGGGCATGTCTGGGTGTTCCTCCAAGAGCAGGGTGCCTTCATTTCAGCAGCATCATGAAAAAGAAGTATGCTAAGAGAACACACACAGCTCTTTAGACTGCTTACAGAATTCAACATCCTGTAGTAGATGAATATCACATAATTAGTATTTAATTACAGGAGTTAAATTATCAGAGGCTTTACTTAATGAAGTTAATCCCTCCCTTCTTATTCTCCTGCTTGGTTTAACAAAGTTGGTGGTATTTAGAGCAGAGCAGGAGGTACCCATCAGCAGCAGCCATGTTAGGTGAGCTACAGAAGAACCAAGACCCACAGACTAAGGACAAGAGGGCAGGCAGCAAGCAGCAATCATTTAGGTCTGCCGTTCTTCTGCTCCAGGGGAGTCATGGCTATTCCGTGATACAGGGAAATTAATGATGTAGATGAAACTCAAGCTGGTGAGCCCCAGAGGGTCAACAACACTCAGTTTACCTCCAATAAGGCCAGATTGGATGGTATCCTGGGCAGCCTGGTCTAGTGTTTGGCAACCCTGCCCATGACAGGGGGTTGGAGCTCAGTGATCTTTAAGGTCCCTTCCAACCTAGGTCATTCCATGTTTCCATGATATAATTAATAAACTACTATTTGCTATTGGCTCAGGGCAGGCTGTACAGTTACTCTCCAACCTTTGACAACAAAACACTTTAGCACAACTCTTGCCTGGATTTAAGATTCTTTTAGGATTCATGATTAATTTTTTTCCTCATACTTTTCTTGCCCAATAACATATTAGGCAGAATAAATATGATGGGATGAAGAGATTTTGTTTTCTCTTCTAAGCTGTATAGAAATCACACTGTGAATTGCAAAATTTCATTGATGAAGAATTATTGCATTGAAGCACTTGAAAATTACTGAAACACCATATAGCAATAGAAAAAAATAAAATATATATATATAAAATCTAGCAAGCTCACATATACAGGGAAGACTGTGCTAATGAAGTATGTAAGTGAATGGGTAACTCTGCGGGAGACCCACAAATCTTGGCAAGGTGGTACTTGTTATTTCAAAAACAAACAGAAAATAGCAAGAATGTTATCAAATTTTTAATTCAGGATTTGCTTTTATGCATGAAAGCCATTCTCTCCTCCTCTAGGAATTGTTTTCCCAATGCTTTGAAGAGACAAGGAAGAATTTAATGAAAACTGCTTTTCTTCAAAGACATATTTTGTCTAAAAATGTGAAATCCAAAATCACATGGTAATTTCCTGAGGACTTCACACTCAAACACTGAGCAAAAAGATAGTTGACCTCAGGATGACCAATATTGAACAATTTTTTCATTAATGAGAAAATGTCTGTAAGTTGAGATGTCACTCAACAAATTTTGTCTAAATTTTGTCAAAGCCTCTTTACATTTTGCTGTTTGTGTAACAAAATATCAAAGGTAATATATATTATGGTTAGAGGTTTTTTACAGTACAAAAGGGGCATAAAAAGGAGTGTGATATAATACAAAGAAGTCCTTTATACTTTGAACTATGTCTGGTTCCAGTCCTGCCATATGCAATTAATAGGAGATCTTACTTTGGTAAGATGCCTTCAAAGGCTACTCACTTGCCTAGAAATTATGTAGAATAGCAGTCATTCAATGATAAGGCAGGCATTTCCTTCTGCAGGAGCTATGGATTTCAGTCAGCTTCTACTACTGGATATGGTGAGGGTGGTATAATGATTATATATATATTTTTTTTTAAGATTGTACATGCAAGTGTTCCTCTATGTGAGAATACAAGTGTTCACACCACAGAAGTTCTCTAGACAATCTCTAGACAGTTTAAAATGATGGGAGAGGAGGAGCATTCAGATGCTGCATTACCAAGCCCTTCAGCAAGTGGTACTTCCTTTCCTTTTCTGGAGAAATCCATCCCCACTGAGTGCTACAGTCCACAGGGTTATCCAGTTTCCAACGTCAGACAGACCACAACAGCACTGTCATATTCTGACATCCCCTAGGAGTTTATGATTTAGTGTTCACAAATATCTGAATATATTTACATATAATTGTATGGGGTTTTTTTGTTGTTTTTTTTTTTTTCACTTTCATCTTCATGATGAATGGCTGTTTCCACAATGAGATGTCTCTTCCTATGAAATTTGTCCAAGTGGCAAAAGTTTTGCCTGGATCCATGTGATTCTGGGGATGGTGCAAGGGTGTACATATACCCTCTGCATGATCCACTTTCTTCTATGAATAGCATTATTTTAAAAAACAAACAAACAGAAAACAAATATTACTAAAAAACACTAAAACAAAACAAACAGAACAACCCAAAACCCTCCGTGTTTCCAAGAGAAGTTTCAATTATGTCTGGCTGTTCTTTTTAACATTTTTATATCAATTTGCGGTGCAAATGTGGAAAGCTCTCTTGGAAGGTGAATATTTTATCTTGCATTCTCCACAAAACTATGAAGCCATGCCTTTCAGGAGATGAAGTTGAATCAATATGACTTCAGAAATGTAGAAAGTAAATATTCAGGGTATCCATTTAGCAGCTTCACTATTGCAGTTATACAGTAAGTTGCTCTGGGGTAATATTTTGTCATTCGTTTTTACACTTGACAAAATCTAATGATTATATTGCCAGGATGAGTGTACTGTAAGATGTCATTAAACTCCTACCAGGTTTCCTATTTGAAAACTGCCTTGTTAGGTCTATTTAACTTGCAACATATTTAACTATTAACAGGACACAATCAGCATTTGATTTACTTTGGGGGATGAGAGAATGAAAAATGTTATCGTGCATCTTGGGATTTAAGGATGCGTTCTTCCTTTTTTCTTAATGGTCACTGAGATTTTGTGCATGGTTAATTTAAAATGGATGTCAGTCATACATACGTGCATTCACACACGCACACACGCACTCAAATGGCTTAGATATAACCACAACGGGTACTGAATAAAGCAAGTAATTCACATTCAAAGGCTGGACTTGCTGGCTTTCATCACTGTTCTCATATCAGGACTGCTAGTTTCAGCCCACTTGTAAGACTCTCATTAATCTTAATTCATCCTCCATCTACCTTAAAACATGCCTTGAAGTCATTTTTTCTCAGCCCTTTTAAACCACACTCAATCTCCGGGCTAAAGACAAATTTATCAAATTCATACGGCAATGTCCAGCACCTTGGAATATTTCAGCCTTTTGACAAAATCTCCTTGGCTCTTCACTCTGCTCCTTCTTGAGCCTCACTTCTCACATTACCCCCAAAATCCAGGATTGTTTCATTAATTACCAGCATCACCACCACTGCAATATAAATCTCCAGCCATGAGAGCTAAGTACAGTTGTTTCAGAAAAGATGACTCGTCTCTGCACAGACTATGTCACTTCCTCATTCATCACCCTCAAGTGATCACAACTGAATCACTTCCCACCACTGCCACTCATTTTTCAGGCCTCTCACTAATTCACGGAGCCTTGTTAAAATGCTGCAAGCAAAGGTGCCCTTCTGATCTTTCCAAGCATCCACTAAATGGTTTGAATTTATTCATTGGACTGAGCTCATCCCGGGTCATGTCTCTTTTTTGTGTGTGCCTCATTGACTTTTAAATTTTCATTAAAGCTGCAGCAACTCCTTTTGTTTGAAGGGAGTTCTATTGAGGAAAGTTACTGTTTTGAAGACAAAGGGGTTAAAAAATCTACATGAAGCAGCCATAGCTGCAACAGAAACAGAACATCATACACAAGAAATGAGCTTTGTGCAGAGCTATCAGGGGCTTAGACTAGCAGGAGTTTCAGTTTGGTCTTTGAAACATTTGGGAAGAAAATGGGTCCCCTTGCAAGCAAAGGGAATATTTTTAAAATACAGGTTCCAATTTATATCTTTCTGACTTGCATTCTGAATTCAAACTAAACAGCATTCCAGAAAACTGAGAGAAATAAAATGATTGCTCATGCTATGGCACAAAGCTCCCACCTGACAACAACTGATTAGTTCAGGTTTCCAAGCTTTCTTGCATTCCTGTTTCTGGTATATTGAATTTCAGTGCTGAAAGACTGAGGAGAGTCACAGGAGGAAATGAAGAGGTCTCCTAAGTCAATACAGGTTAGGGCAAATGCCAACCTGATTGAAGGACTGACACAATGCCTGCCTCCACCATGGCAAAGATAGGATTTGCAAAAACAGTGATATAAAGAAAACAAAATAAGGAACATGCCTTTTTCCCTGACCTTGTTGTCCACTTTGCCTCTCATAGTGATAGGATATTTAATATCTGTCCCAGAAATCCATGCAATGGAGAAAGATCCACTACAGAAGAAATGCTGCTCGACCTTCATTCTCCAATGGCTGCTGGAAAATGATGCTAATGTTGCCATTGAAAGACATTACTAACAAGAGCAGTAGGCAGAACAAAAGCATCCAAAGAGCTGTTCCTCCAAGTGTTGTCATCTTGAGCAGCTTCATATCAACAGACTTTGTGCCTTAGCTTTTTGGGTAGCTGCTGCCCCTCAGTGCCACCTCCAGTGAGCAGCATTTCAGGCGGAATAGACATTGTGTAGTTAATCCTCCTTTATTCTTGGGCACTAAAATCCAACTCAATATAGAGAAGCTTTTGGCCAGCTTTAATAACAGATAAAGTTTAACAAGAGCAAGTGTAGTCTTGCAACTAGGGAGGAATAACTGCATGCACTGGTACAGGTTCCTGGTAATGAGCTCTGAGGATGGGTGTCCTGGGTGGATGACAGGCTGGCCATGAGCCAGCAGTGTGTCCTGGTGGCCAAGAAGGTCAATGGGGTCCTGGGGTGAATTAAAAAGAGAGCGGCCAGCAGATCAAGGAAGGTGATCCTCCCCCTCTGCTCTGTCCTTGTACAAAAAAGACAGGGATCTCCTTGAAAGAAGCCAGTGGAGGGCTACGAAGATGATAAGGGCGTGGAGCACCTCTCCTATGAGGAAAGGCTGAGACCTGGATCTGTTCAGCCTTGAAAAAAGAAGACTCAGAGGGGACCTGATCCACATCTATAAATATCTAAGGAGTGGGAGGCAAAAGGACAAGACTGGACTCTTCTCAGCAGCGTGTGGTGATAGGACAAGGGGAAATGGCCACAAACTGATGCATAAGAAATTCCACACAAATGTATGTGAGAACTTCTTCATGGTGAGGGTGACAGAGCACTGGCACAGGCTGCACAGGGGTGGTGGAGTTTCCTTCTCTGGAGATGTTCAAGAGATACCTGGACACCTACCTGTGCAACCTGGGCTAGGGAGCTGCTTTGGCAGGGGAGTTGGACTTGATGACCTCTAGAGGTCCCTTCCAACCCCTACAATTCTGATTCTGTGATTCATTCTGACCCCTTTGCACAGTCATAGTGATCACAAGGATATGAGTTACAGGCCCTCATAATGCTATTTATTCTATAATTCATGGGCAAAATTCACAAGGTCCTTTACTGGATACTCTTCAGTGGAATGCCACAAAGGTCACTTTCATACAACCTCGAAATATCGGTGTCTCTCCCAGCACATCTTTCCTCATAGGTGAGCCTCAGAATATATCCAGACATTGATTGACACTGAAGCCACTTAAAATCTTCATTTTTCCCTTCAGTTATTATATCTCCTTCTACAATAAAGGAACAAAAATACTATTTTTAGTAATCACAATAGCTATGCCTGAGTTTATCATGCAGGGTAGTCAAACAGCTCTTTGAGAAATAATATGGTGGGATTTTTAACAAAAATTACTTTTGTGCATCTGATTTTCACAGAATTTCAGAATTGTAGGCATTGGAAGGGACCTCTAGAAATCATCTAGCCATTTTCTTCACCTTACTGCCAACTGTTTTTTCAAAATAGTTGCTATTTGGAGCATTTTGCAGAGCTTTCAATGCAAAAACAAATGAACAAAATAACAGCCCAAATATTCTCAACAACTTAAGTTAATGTTAGTTTTTTGTGGCTAAGGAGACAGATATATTTAACAAGTGTTTGCATGCCACAGTGCTACCCAAAAGATTCACGTATATGATTAACTTTTTTCTAGCTAAACTGTTCACTTACAGTTGTTTTCTAAAGGTCTGCTTTGTGATACAAAGACAAAATTCCTGGGATGTGAACACTGTAAATCCCCTTGAAATCCCATCCCACTGTTAATGGGGTAAGATCTGTGAGAGTGTGTCCTTGTTCTAGAACCCAAACCCTACTGGACAGTCACAGTGATGGGCTGCTGAGCCATGCTTAGCGCTCTCCTGCCATCTGCTCTTCATAAAGCGGACTCATGTGGCTTGGAACATGGTCCCATCTTTTCTCAGGAACAGTAAATAGAGTTAGAGTTGAAATGATCATGGCAGTGTTCTTACGAAACAGGGAGCTGCTTCTTTTAACCTTACCTTAGATTCAAGCCTCTGGAATATGAATATCCCCAGCATACTGTGCTCTTGAAAACATGCAGTTGTTTAGTACTTAGAAGTCTGGCTCTAAATAATATTGAAAACTAGTGTCTGATGTCAAAAATTCTTCAAATGAAATTTTTCGAATCTTATTCCCTGCTATAAATAACACCAAGGTCTGCTGCACCAACCCAATTATTCTGAGCCTTGGATTACTTGTAAACTCTTGCACTGACTTGGAAGCAATCTAATAATTAAACCACTGACATTTCAGATGTGTAAAGACAGAGTGAAAGTCCAGTTTCCACAGTGTGCCTCTCTAATTCAATGTTTTTTTAGCCTATGCTCGCTGAGTTAAGCAGAACGACTCTTTTAGGATCCCTCTCTCTTCCCTGAGGTAAAAAAGACCTCCTCTAACCTCTTAGAACATGCATAGAGTCTTTATAATATGTAAACACACCTTCATTCCATTATTTGGCACTAACAGTGTTTCCACACCTCATTATTTCCTGCACAAAATAATGTTTAATTAGTGCTGAATTACAAAGGAATTGCTGTGGAACTACATAAGCCATCCTTGCAAATTCCCTAATGAATTCAATGTGATTGCTGCCATTGCATTGAATTCTAAATGAATTCATAATGATTAGAAACTCAAGACATACCTGCCTTTTATCGATTGGTGTGTGACAACAAGATTTCTTTATAAACAAGAGTCATGCAGACAATACGTTGATACCAGTATCTAAAGATTTTTAACTCCTCTTGGGAGAAAGCCAGAGTCTGTGGCATTTAAATCCAAGGCTACAGTGATAAATGAACCAAATCATCTTAGTTTTACCCATGCCTATTGGGGTTCCAAAGTTACCAACCCTGCCAAGCACACAAAGGAATCCTGGAGTGAAAAGAGAGATGATACTGGATTTAATCAGAGGTGCACAACACACAGGGTCTTAGCTCAGGTACAGCTCATGTTCACAAGACTGTCGTCCCACAAACCCCATTTATTTGCCTTTGCTGTCACATAGAAAATTTCTCTCTGTTTTTGCTGGCTGATGGACTGGATCCCAAGTTCACAAAGCCGCTTTGTAGAGATTACTTCACTCCTGATGTCTGTACCCACACACCACCCAGCCTCAGATTTCATCTCTGTGCTGCGAAGTGCTGCAACCCCAGAAGAAACCTCAGCAATCCCACAGCTGGGACATCTGCCTGCAGAGTAAACTGCAAACAACTTTTTCCAGCTATTTCAGTACTCTCATTCAGTATTTGTTCAATCACGCTTATGAACTTGGGGTAAGCATGTTGAGACTCAGATCAGTATATTCCATCTTAGATGAGTTATTAAATTTTCCTGTCTAAAATTCCTGTTATCATGGTCTCCTATGCACTGAATCCTACATGCCTTGAAACCAATGCCAAAACCACTACAAATTTCTGTAAGAATACTCTCAGGTATATATACAGAGAGAATTTTTTTTTTTTTTTTTTTTTTTTTACTACTCACTCTCACAATCTTCCCAATTTGTAGTATCCTTCAGACTTTGACATGTGGAACAGGTTAGGCTGACACAAACATTTCACTTTAATACCCACTATGTAAGATTTATTCCCGCAGACTTATATTGGTCTGTGTTCAAATTAGCAATGGTTCCAGGCAGTCTGCTTCCTTAGGCTATGCTGGCATAAATCTACTGACTTTGGGGGATTTACTTCTGATTTTCACTGATAAATGCAAGAAAGGACTCAGCGCTCTCCACCTAAAAGGCACAGATTAGATTCCTCCTGGCCCCATTAATGTTGCCACTGGTATTCTTTCTGTGTTTCTTTTGCTGTAGTAAGTGCTTTTTCCCCACCTTTTAAGTCATCAAGATAACTGAAAGCCCTTTCCTTTACAGAATTCCCAAAATGATCTCTCTGTCTGCAGTGAACTTGAATGCACTTTGGAAAAAAAAAACTAAAAAAACTTCTGTCTCTGAACAGGGAATTGAATTAGACAGAACAATCTGGGTCATTGAATCTTGTCCCTTGTAATCTCAGCAAACCGTATAATAGATGCTTAGTCCAGATTGGTCTGCAGAACAACCCCTCCCCACATACCACAAACCACAAGATGGTTCTTCACTACTCAAGAAGCAAACTCAGGACCGTTTGTGAACTTTTTACCCCTACACAATAAAAGCTGCCTAAATTTTAATAAACATCAGAGGACAAAAGATCAACATAATTCTGTTGGATGAGACACAGGTTGTATTTACAAGATACTTGACTTCAGGGGACAGCATTGAATGGACTGGACCCAGAGGAGGATACACAATACGAATCCAAACTCTGCTGCATGCTAATGTACATCAGAAGTAGGGTAATCATGGCATTGCTGTCAGTCACAGAGTCAGATACAAGAGGGGAAACAGAGAAGAAAAAGTTCTTATAACTCAGCCATCACCCATACATGACGTATTTGCAGTGAGGTCTCAAGCAAAGAAAAACCGCACACACTATCTGCCTATAAAAGTTGGAACTAGGTCTTGAATTTCAGTGCTCTAGGACTATCTCTGTTTATAATCACACTCCCGATCATGGGCTCCGTTTGCACAGGTTAGCTTTGGCAAAATGCAGATAGGAATCTTCTTAAGTTCAAATGGGAGCTTGGTGCAACTGACTTTTAATTGTGAGAGTCAACAGTTGGGTAAAGAATCCTTTCGACATGCTTAAACCAGGTCAAGATGTAGACATACTGTGCATTGCTAAAGGCAAATATTGAGGCAATTAACTCCCATCTAACTTCTGGCAGAGCTGATTTATTCCTAAGTCTCATTAAAAAGGTTTATTTCTGACATGTTCTGGTTTGCACTAAACGTTCTGTACTTTAAAAGTAATAACATGGTGGAATATCCTCCCCACAAGTTATTCTGCTCTACTTCCAAGTGATGTAATCTGAGATCAGGATGTGTTCGTGTTGTCTGTGCACCCTTCTGTTCAGACCTTGTGCCCAACGGCTATGAAGACAAGGTCTGGTTATCACGCATGGTCTAGAGCTAATTGTGTGAAGACATCAGGAAATGCTCCCATCGCCAGCATAAAATAAGTATTTCCTACAAAGCGCCGTCATTCCCTTGTTGTCTGGCATGGATGCTGCTGGTTCCACTCTGACAGCTTTGAATGTTTGACCCTTTTCAAATGGCTGAACACAATTGTCCCTCCCATGAGAGGTGAAGAAGGTCGAACACAAGACTAATCCCTAGTTGTGCAATATGTACGATAATGAGCCTCAGAAACTCATTGGCAGGCAGTGATTTTAAGTGGTATGCATGCAAAATATGCAGCTACATTAACCAGTCAGGCGAGGAAGCAGAGACATTTCCTGAGGTGGGAAACATATTGAAATGCTAATAGACCCCAGCAGGTGTTGTTGGTCTTTTGGGGAAAGATACCTAGGAGGAACTTCTTAATTGTATGTTCACCAGATCCTTTCAGCAGATCAAAAGAGACCACTGATATGAGCAAATAAACTTTGATATATGCCTTTCACTACTGGTACTAATTGGAAGGAAATTCCCTGGCCTGTGGACCAATGCACTTAATTTAAAAGCATTGGAAATGTTAATTGAATAAGGGGGGTGGGTTGATTAGAAGCATGACCTCATGTCTAAAATGATAATGAGGGCTCTTGACATCTGAACAACAAAAGGTCATGAAAGTATAAACAATGAGATGAGAAAGAGCCATCAGCTAGAGAGTGGACAGTGACATATAAGTCTCATGCGAGTAAGGGTGTAAGGTGGACAGGAAGCTGCCAGCTTCAGGGCTGGGACAGAGTCACACACTCGAAAATGGAAGATCCATATTCTTATTCACCTTTATAAGAGTTTCAGAGCTCTAACTGAAAGCAGAGTTTTCCTTTTAAATGCCTAGGTTTTTTCCCATGAAGAACCACTGGACAACACTGCACTCATAACCTGAGTTACACAGCATTGTACAGGTCAGAGAAGATTACCTCCAAATGAGGAGCTAGGGAGGCTGACAGATAACCCTCAGATAACCTGCTAGAAGGGGTATGCAGAGATATGCAATCTACTCCTACTTAGAAAAGGTCATTCCCTACCCTTCAGCAAGGAGAGTCCCATAATTAGGTCAATAGCTGAATTTCTGTTGTTGGGAGAACAGGACTTGGGGGCATGTCTCATCTCCTTGACAGAACGTCTTGTATACAGACATGGAGCTAGAGCAAAGAGGAAGAGAAGGCAACATATGTATTAGTTTTGAATTTCACTTTGAACAGTAATTCCCTGCATAAAAGTTGTGTTTGAAAACTGCTGAACTTTGCAGTTTCTTTCTATCTACTCTTCTCAGACATCCCTGTTAGAATATTTTAAAAGAATCTTTGCAATGCATGAAAAGGACATCAGGAGGAGGGACTGTTGCTTGCTTTCCAGAAAAATGTTGCAAGACCTGCAAAGGGTTGTTTTTCCACCTCAGTCTCTCATCATTTCTCATGGCGGGCTTCATCTTAAATTGCAAAGTTTGAGGGTGTGTTCGGGATTATTGGTTGGTTGATTGTTTTTGTTTGCTGAGACATAAATGGGGAGTAGTAGAAACCCAAACAGAGTCAAAGTAGACAAAGGGCATATCTCTTAGCTCAACATCCTTCCTCTTGGAAAGTCTGTAACATGACAGGTTTCTATCAGCTCTCCAATATCGCTAGCCTTCCCATCCTCATTTTCATTACCAAAGCAGTGGTACAGTGTGGTGGGAGAAAAAAATGCAATGAGTAGATAGATGATGTGTGGATGTGCTCTGAGAATTTGTGGTTGGTTAGTGATTTCCCACATAGAGAATTTGTTAGCAAACTGCTGAACCTCTACTGAGTACAGATTCCCTCTAGAGTTTCATTCTATTTCTCTTCTGAAGTCTGTATTTTCAGCCTTGTTTGCAGACTTGAGATTCTGCTTACAAATTCTGCCAGCCACCTAACTCCTGTATTCCCAAAGTCTATTAATGTCTGACCTGAAGTGCCTTCAATTCTCACTCTTTCCTTCATACGTACCTTCCTATCACTGCCTTTCATACTAATACCAATCCAAGAAAAAAATCTTATCCGCATTACTCCTCTTTACAAAGTATATCAAATTTCTCCTCCTGATAATTTCTGTACTCTGCTATATTAGCTTAAAATGTTTTGTAGCTGATTCTTTGAACCCACTTTAGTGATACTTAGCACAGCACTGCCAAAGCCTCTCCTACATGTTGCCAAGTTTTTGTGCATATTGATTTCATGAAATACACTGCATTCCCCTGAAGGTTTTTTGTTTGTTTGTTTTGTTTGTTTGCTTTTGTGCTTTGGAAAAAGAAAAACAGAAACAAAATAAAAACAAGAGAGGAAGGAAGAGTATTTCCAATAGGAGCAAGTCGGTTAAATGTGATGTCAATTGCAATTGTAGTAATCAGCCTATAACGAGGCTTAGTATAATCATCCCCTTTCCTTATTAGCTTACTTAGAAATTATGCACTCTTCCACAGCTCCTCAGGAATGATCTGTACATTGGTAGATTCAATTTGTTTAGGATTTGCCATTGAAAAATATTATTTTCAGCTAAAAAAGTGTGTTTCTGCTGACCCCCTGAAAACTACATCATCCAGCCAAAACAGAGCCCTTAAAATGGAAAGCCTGTCACTCAGAGAGCAGATCTGAGAAGGCTAGAAAACGCACTCCAGACAGACACCCAGCTCATGTAGCTGCCTTGCAGTCCCCTCTGTGAACCACATTCTCTGGGAAATGAAAAATGAACAGTTCCAGCCAGCAATATCCCTCAGATCTCACAATGCCAGCTGTAACTGTAAATTCTCATAAAATCTAGATAATAATAATCATTGAAAAGTGCCAGTATAAATTAAGAGATTACTTCTCAAGACTTCTCAGTAGATCTACCAAACCCAGCATGGCCACAACAGTAGGTGAGGTTTTCCTCTTTAATATGTCCCAGATCCATCAGCATTGACTACCTGACCTCCTGTCAAGCTGCCTCCATTATCTTGCTCCATTGCTGTTATAAGAGTGCTGATTTCTCCTCCTGACTGCTGTATTTGCTTAGATGCCATACAGAGCTCCAAACAGCAGACAGAACTCCCAGAGACACCACTCCTACAATCCCTAGTGCACTTTGTGAGACTCCTGAGAGAAGTTCCCACCACTGAGGCTGCTGTTATTTTTGCTTCCTTCAACCTCTCAGCAGATACCACAAATCTGGTCTTTGAACTCATCAGCCTGGTCATGATAGTTGGCTGATATTTTTACAAGTAGAATTTTCTGCTGATGGTTGTGGAAAGTCTTGTTTTGTCTGAGGCACTGTCTCCAGGGGATGGTGGTAAGAACCCTACTGGTGGAATGTTTAAAATTAGACAATAGTCTGTTCAGTGTACAAATAAGGAGTAATCTTGCCCCACTTTGAAAATGGGCTAAATGGTGGAAACTCTTCTGCCTGAAGCTGCTCTGAATGTGCCTGTGCTTTGCACCCCTAAACTGCATATTCTGGATGGTAATCAGACAGGAAGCTGAAAACAGCTGCAAAATGGATATCAGAAGTCTTAAATTACTTTTGTCTCTCAGATTGCTCATTGCTCTGTAGAATAATTTCTGAGGAGCAACTCCAATACTTCAGTAACCTGGCCTCATCCAGGATGTTTTATGGAGTAGGAGGGCTAAACAAATTGGTAAATAATTGTGAACACACAAAAAAGTAATGAGTTTAGGGAAGGCCCATGTAGATTCCTTTTGTCCTTGTGATCTCTTTCTCTTTCATACCTCTTTGATCCTGGCTTTCCTTTCAACTCCATGACTTGTAGCATTTGATACAAGTCCTGTCAACAAATTAGTCCAGATGCCAATCACCTATCTTTGTTGTTCACATGGTTATGTTTAACTTCATCTTTCCTTCTGTGGTGACTTACCATTGGTTAAATCCTATGAGATCACCTTAGGAATTCATTGCCATTCAGCACAGGAATCTAACCCTATACACTGCAGGGCTATTTCTACTTTACCTGCATTTTAATAGCTCTTCCAGTCCATTATACTGTAGACTCTGTAGCTCTTCCCACCAGACATTCACACATTTTGACCTCAATTTGAGAGGAAACTAAAGTACTGCAAATGACTTTTCCACGACTAAAGCCCCAGATAAGGTTTTACAAATGGAAAAGTGAGCCACAAGGCACCATCTGTGTTACACCCTCTGATAAAAAAAAAAAAAAGAAAGAAACAGCCAGCTTCTACAGTCTGTCCCGCCCCTTGTGACACTGACACACATTGCTTTGCAAGATCCATCAGGTTCCAAGAGTAACAATTAAAAGGTGCCATTCAATCTTCTAAGATTAACAGGTTAAAACAGGTTAGAATTAACAGGTTAAAAAATACAGGTTGTTCCCAGGAGGAACAGGCAGGTTTGTGCTCAAGCACATATTCATTCCTTCATACGCAACCACTAGATAGCGGCCATCCAAAGCTCAGAGGTTGCCTATCATCACATACAAAATGCCATGATATGCACTGTTCCTCCTGCAGCATTTGCCACTGACTTGGAGTGCAAGCTAAGCACAGCAGGAGCATTGTGCTGTTAATGTTACATTTTGGGAGTATGTATTTATCACCAAGGAGACTTGACAACTTGTACAGACATTTACATTTGCATCAAATCCAGGATATTCCCAGGAGAGGCAATAGTTAACTCTACGTTCTTCACAAATGCTAGCAACTCCATGTTCGTGCCAGGGTAAATTTCTCCCTGTGGCATTCTCTGCTTCCAGTCTCTACGTGTTGTGCATCTTGGCTTGTTCACTATTACAAGTCTCAGAACTGCTTGAGATTTTTATTATTTTTCCCCTTAGTTAACTGAGATATTTGGAAATTTTCTGTGGGAAACAAAAGAGCGAAAATAGACCCTGGCATGGTGCTTTGTTCTTTCTTATTCACAACTTGCCTTTAAACAGAGATTGAGTTCAGCATCTCACTTCTTTTGACCAGCAAGTCTGCATGCTCCTGAAAAGCCTTCAAAAGGAAAATTTCATAAAACCTCAAATGTGGCTGTGAAAGGAAGCTTCAGTCACTTTGTATTTTCATCAAAAGGCTCTTAACAGACTCAAATAAATACAGAGCAATCTTATTCCACTCGAAGTAAAAAATACTTTGGGGTTTTTTGTTTGTTTTTTGTCTTTTTAAACTTGCAGAGCAACTACAAATACTTTGGATTTATAGGTGCTTTCAAAATCTAAAGTACCATTTTGTTAGGGTTTCATGGGGACAAGTACAACAGAACAAATTCAGAGGTTCATCTACTTGCTTTTCAGCTTTGGGAAATCATTCGCAATGAACAAATTACATCTTACATATTCTTAGTATTAACCTCAAACCAAATGTCAGTGTTAGATTACTCTACAGAAATTTAAATATATGTATACTTTTTTCCATTAGATTTCAAGAATAAAAATTAAGTTCAGACTGTGGAAAGGTCAGTTGGCTTAAGTTTTTGTTAAAAACCAAGACAGGTGTGGATAAGCATCACTGGATTCAAGTGAACATGTGCTGGCTTCTCTCACAGCTGACAATCTCACCACTAGTTTGGCTTTTTATTTCAATTCTCTGCTAAAAAAAAAGAGTTGAAGAAACCCCCAGGCCCATATAATTGCTCACTATTGTTTTTTCAAGCCAGCAAAGAAAGCAAAACTTCAAAGCCTTACATATCTGTTACTAGTTAGAAGGATAATGTAACCACACATATTACAACAGTGGCTATGGGATAACTACAATATGGCCTCTCACTGCAATGAAGTAGCAAATGGTCACAGCCTTGTAAAGTCTGTGCCTGTCACACACATGGGGAGCTGAAAACTGTATTGTTGTTCTAAACTTTCTTTAGAAATGCGTTTCTGAGATAGGAAGTAAATCAATCATTGCAGAAGCTCCTTCTGACCCAGAAGCCTAGCACAGACAACCATTAATAGATTCAGAACTTTTTAGATAAAACCCAAGTTTTGATGGAAAATGTGTCTCTTGAGACAACATGGACTGGCAAAAGTTACTAGGTTTGATGAACTTAAATCGCAGTGTTCTGGTAGCCTGGCTGTTTTGGTTCTGTTGCAGAACTGAGAGGAAAGCTTCTGGTCACCTGTACTGAGCTATCCACTGACAGATCACAGTGAAAACCAGAGATGTGGATGATCTCTCTGAATCAGACCAGTGAAACGTGAAATTGCTCTTACTAAACTTGCTTTGGCACCATGGGGCACCAAATGAATAGAGGAAGCATTGCTTTCCCACTGACCCTCATGAACTCTGTTGAAGAGGTAGAGGGAGCAGCCACTTGCTGCTGATCACAACAAAATATCCCTGTTATGGCAACACTTGAACCCATGTTTATTCAGACTTTCTGAATCAAAAGAGAACATGTTGCAATTCATCAAAAACAAAGTCATTCTTAAGTAAGAACATGGAAATTACTTAAAAAAAAAAATCCATAATTTTACTGGCATTTACAAATTCACATCTACAGCCAAACCCAGTGCTTAGACTCCAACTCATCTGTAATCAATCTATAACATCCTAAAGTTATTCATTTCAACTGAAATACAGAATAACGTTTTTTTCTAGTTATAAACAAGGTGAGGTTCCTAGGTTAGAACAAAGATTATACTGTTCAGGAAAGAGAAGGTGTTGTGACAGCAGGAGACTGAAAACGAACAGGACTGTGCTATCTCTCCTGGTTTGTTTACAAGTCCTGCTATCAGTCATCAGTGCCTGAAGCTAGAGGAAGCAAGGGCTTCAACCAGCTCTTTAAAGTGTAGATTGAGTTACTCCCATTGTTGATGTTTGATGTGGATCATTTAATTCATTCTGCAGAAAATGTGAAAATCATGTGTCTACAGCAAGTTAGCCCAGCAGCAAGTTGCCTTGAGAGCTTAACTTTCTCTCTTTTATTAGAAAGCACTGAAACATATCCTAGTGGCTACATCAGTGGCTCCACTAATGTTTCCAGCAGGAGAGAGGTAACCAGTGCTTCATGCTGCAGGGGTTTAAGATGGCATATTCAGTAGCTCCAGATTGCACACAGATGATACCAAGCCTGTCTGTGAAAGTGCTTACAGCCACTCAGTGTCAAACAAAAATTGATGCATCAGTATTTTTTGCTGCAGGATAAGAAATGTGACCATTAAGACTAAAAATCAAGTTTCTAGCTGTTATTGCCTGGTATTGCTTGAATGACTTATGTAAATATGTTGTAGATCAATTTGCAGATCTCCTGTTCTAACAACTCCATCTCCTCCCCCTAAACCCAGCTAAGAAAGATATTAAAACAGCAGATCTGAATTATAACAACAAAAACAAAGAGACATTACACTGCTTCCTTCCCTTCCTTCAGATTCCATAGTGCTGGCATCATTCATGCTCCCAGTTTGTCTACTCTGTTCCAGAGCAGTGATGGTGGTACAACCACCTCTGCAGCAAAGGAGTGAGAGGAGATGGGACTAGCTGGGAAGTTAAAGGCTCTTCAATGGTTACTGTACAGAATAGGGTGTGGGTTTGTTTACCGTAGGGGAACAAGAAGCCACATGGTGGTTCCTCTGTATGTACCTGTCTGAATATTGATGTCTTTTGGCAAGAGAGGAGGGGGAAGATACATGACTGCAATCCCCTACATGGAGTTCAAGGATTTCAGAGCAGTATTCTGATTGATACATAGCATAGGGTACACACTCAAATTTTACATAGGTTCTCATTCACATTTATTTTTCTGTCCTACTGTAAAGACTGAGCTACAGAGGCCCCAAGAATCTCACCTCCACGTCTGTAACCTGCTGTACTTTTATTTGTCATTGTAATTCAGCCTAAGAAAATGTGCTGTCCAGAATGAGGGGCAATAGAATCATAGAATAACAGAATGGCTGAGGTTGGAAGGGACCTTAAAGATCAAGTTCCAATAAATGATAGGATTCCAGCATTGACATCTGACAAGTTCCCAGATGTTCCGAAATAGTAGGCAAATCCTTGTTTTGCATTATGTTTTCCATTTTCTGGTGGAAAATTACATTAAATAATCATTTTCATGGGACATGGAAAATTCCACCTGCAGCACGTGTGTTCTATTATTGTTATTATTGCAGACAAGGGAAATTGTGGATATTGTTTACAGAGGCAGACAGCTTATTTATTCAGCATTGGCTTGAGCTGGCCAACCAGCTTTAAAATAAAACTCTATGTGAAAAGCTTGCAGGAACCAAAATGATTTACCATCAGAAATATCCGTTCATTCAATAAACTCAGCTAAAACTTCCAAATACAGCCTGCAGTTTGACTAATGTAAGAGTCTATAGAACTGTGCTTTAGCTGGGACTCAGGATATTGCTGATCACTTATTTTTGATGGATGGGACAAATGGGACGTCTCTGTCACAGGAGGACAGGTAAAGCATCCTTTTGGAAGTCCTATACAAGAATACTCCGGGACAAGTGAACAGATGGGGTCAATTCTGGTGTGACACTAAGTACTCTATGAGGGATGTTGCTTTCAACAAACACACTAACTTTTTACCTGGTTGAAAGTAAGAGGTAACTTTTATTTAATTTTACAGCCTGATAACAGCAAGTTATAAAAACTCTGACAACTGGGGCATGTGAACTCCCACTGACTCTGCTGGAGTCACTCACTTAAGATTTCATCTCACAAAACATTTAGCTTTTCCTTTACGACTGTCTCATAAAACACCCCTAGGCAGGAGCTTTTCTCTCACCTTGATTGCTCAAACTTCTTCTTCCTATTGCTTGCTTAATATCCTCTTCATTCTCCTCTCATCCTTTCGAAATTTCAACTGAAAATGTCCTTCAGTAAAACTCTCTTCACTTGGCCACATCCATTTAATTTGGTGTTTCAATGCCACATGAAAAAGAGATTTTTTATTTAACTCTTTTTTTTTTCCCAGGGTAAACAAAAGAAAATAACACAAGCTCAAGTTGGTAGAGCATTTTTCAGATTAAATCACAATATAACCTCAATAAGCTGCAGAGGCTAAGACCAGAGCAATAAAGTTTGAACTCCCTAATCACCTTGTCCAGAACTTATAATCTGTCCTTTATAAATAAAAATGTCATGCAGAAAAAATAAAAAATAAAAAATTGGAAAGAGAAACTTTACAAAATTCAGTTTGTGCAGCTCTTGCACATCAGGACAATCCTGCTGGGAGCAAGTAAAGGTGCTTTACATTTACTCCTCATGATCATCACCTTTGTCAAGGGAACCAGAAGAGATTCTGAACCTGTGAATTATTGCAGAGCCACAGAAAGATGATTTTCTCTTTCTGCCTGACCCAGTGAAAAAGCCTCTACTGATTTTTCCCCTTGCTGCCTCGCTGCTGGAAGCAGCCAATTGAGGAAGACTGCTTTCCACAGAGCCCATTTACAGCTGCCAGACTGTCTTCCAGCACTGTACATTGAAAAATGTTCTGCCATGTATTCATTATGCAGAAGGGTGCACCTCACCAATTGCATATCCATTGGCTCTACTTGACTTTCTCTGTGGAAAGCCTTTTGGGCTTCAGGGTAATAATCATACACCAAACATCCACACAAAATACACATCCCAAATTGCAACTTTGTGTTCTTTCTTTATGATGGCTCAGAAGAATTGGCCCCCTGGCATACCTGTCCTCATACCAAAGGGCTCAAAGGGGATGATAGCTCACATTCTGGGGGCTAGAGCCAATTTTTTGCTTCATTATGGGGTATTTTCAGTACCAAAGATTTCCATCAGCACTAATCAGGCATGGAGCAGGTCCTTTGGGTGGCAGCCAAGCTAACATTAACTCAAAAACCTTGTTACTTCTATTTTTCATACTTTTTCCTCTATGTTCCTGTCTTTTAAGTCACACTGAAGTCTCACCTTCCTTTTTCTAGGCTACACATGGGCTACTAGACTGATAAAGAGCATAACCGCTGCTGAGGAGCATAGCTCAGGGTGCCAGAGAGAGATTCAGGACAGCCAATGCCTTGCTAACAAGGCTGTTTGCTTCGGGTTGCTAAGAGGGTGACCTGGTATGGTCAGGGGTGCACAGTCACTTCATAGAATTGTGGGATCATGGAATGGCATATGTTGGAGGGGACCAATCCCCCTGTCGTGGGCAGGGAACACCCCACCAGATCAGGTTGCCCAAAGCCCCATCCAACCTGGTCTTGAGAACCTCCATGGATGGGACATCCATAACTTCTCTGGGCAACCTGTTAAAGAACTTCACCACCCTCTGAAGGAAGAATTCCTCCTAATATCTAACATAAATCTCCACTCTTTTTATTTAAAACCATTCCCTCTTGTTCTGTTGCACACCATTCTTGCTCCCAAGAGCAAGATACCCCCTTCCCCCCTCCCCCATCCCCCTACCCCCAGCTCCATAGAATCAAAGCATCATAGGGGTCGGAAGGGACCTCAAGAGATCATCAAGTCCAAACCCCCTGCCAAAGCAGGTTCCCTACACCTCATTCACATGGTCAAAGCACCTCTTAGAGTAGCAAAACTCAGTTTTGCCCCCACCACAAAAAAGCTTAGCCCTGTGACTACCAGCAGAAGCAAGGAAGGCACCTACTTAAGTTGAATTTCATATCAAAGCGCCGTCTAACAGTCACCATTCCTATATCAGCCAGCATGATGATAACCTCTGAGCAATTCTGGTTGTAAAAGAGCAAGTTGGTAAAATCTAGCTGTGGAAGGAGGTTATCTTTGTGCAATTGCTTTCAGGGTCCAGCAATAGAGTCAGTGCAGAGGCACTGAACACTGTAACCCAGGTGTGATCAGAGTGGTCTCATTCCTACAGTCAGTCCATCTGGTTTAAACTAATTACACATCTTAGTATCAGCTTGCAGCTGATAATTCAGTCCTAATGTAGCTGTCTCTGAAAGATCATTGTAATAGTTGCAGGGATAAGCTGCAAACAGGATGCAGAAAGGACAAGGAAGCTGACTTACAAATATTTGTCATTTGGAAGAAAATTATCAGCATTGTACCCAGAAGCCAGACTGCCAGTTTCCAATTCAGATGTGAAGGTGTTTGATATTTAGGAAGGTCACAGAGGTAATGCGCAGGGTAAATACTTGTATGTAATTTCACACGAAGAACCCATGGCAGCAATTAGTTCACTGTCAGAGACAAATGGCAAAGTTTTACATTGGTAGGTTTTTGTTTGTTTGTTTTCTCATTGACTTTGGTATCAAGTAGCACATGAGGCATAAATACCAGTGGTCTGACTGCACCCTTACTCAGCTGATAATCCACAGTGGGAATACTGTGCTAGCTAAGAATTTCAGATAGAAATTAAAAAAAAATTGAGCTTACTGCTGCTGATTACGCATTATTAACTCTAAAGTTCCTTCTGTGGTAAAGATAAGCACTATTGCGCAAGCACAAAAGCAAATGTAGTTTCTCCACAGTCTCTGTTAGTGGAGAAAACACATGCCTGTATTGCACTGTTGGCGTCTCAAAAGCTACACCAAACATCCCCAAGCTCATCCTAGGAGGATCTATCAGAAAAATCAGAAAGGGGAGAATGGAGTAACGCTACAGACCCCTGCACAGTTCCCATCTTGGAAAGAGAACTGGAAGGAACATACCTTCCTCACCAGCATGGGTTAATACCAAAGCATACGGCAGAGCCTTATTTTCAAATGAGTACTTCGCTCCTAAGAGCCCTTTAGCACAGTACATCACAGAGCAGAGACAACATTTCTATCCTTGCAAATATGCTGCACTATTCCTAATCAGAAACAGTTGTATTGGTGTTGCTACCTGTTAATACAGCCTGGCCTACTGCAGTGATCTCATTTACAATGGCAAGCGACAGAGCCTCCTAAACAGGGCTACATTGATAAGAAAGGACTATCTGGTAAACATGTCATCTTTGAATCACTAAAATATGAAATGTAGCAGGGATTAGGAACTGCTTTTAACAGGAACAACACATTGCTGACATGTATAGACAACAGTGTATAGATTTATATTCTCCTCCTTCCTGTATTCTCCCTAGCACCCAAGGTGATGGAACAGATTATTACAGTCCCTGCCATCCTGCATACTTTAGTTTGGCATTCTCTTTGCCATTTCTTTTTCTTTTTATTTTTAGAACAGTACTATAAAGCACATAAATGACATTGATTAACTTGGAACATATTCTAACGCTGATGCCAGGAGAAAATGGTTTTCAGTGTCTTCAGTTACCCCAGTTAAGTATAACAAGAAAATAATTAGCCACAAGGTTTAAACCACAGTCAAAGAACATTTCTGAGGTTTGCATTAGTATCTGGAAACTGGGAATTGGTGAAATCCATGCTCTAGCTGGACGTGTATGAAGACTGGGAGACCCACGCTGGACTGTTCAGAGCTTTCTCCATCAAAGTTACTCCCAGCATCAGTACTGCGCTGAATTCCAGAAAAGTGAAGAATTATTGCAAGTAAGACAGTATGTTTGTGGTAAAGCTGTTCTAAGGCATCCTGGAAGTACTGCAGTTCAGTAAGCTTTCAACAGCTGGAGGCAAAAAAGGAGATGAAGTGTTCAGATGTCTCAGTAACCGAACTCTGTGTTATTTCAGATGGACTGTGAGTTTCTTGAACAATCTGCCTGACCACATTTAGCTCTTTGAGGCTGCATGAGAAGTACTATATTATAGTAATTGGTGGGAAAATCCATTTGGGGTTGTTAAATGAAAATAGGGATCTGACCCAACCCTTCCCCTCTGCCATTCTACAGCTATGAGTGCTGCAAACAGCAGACTGCTTCTCATATTCTCCCTAAACAACATCTCCTACCTTGCCTATATTATCATCCTGACATTAAGCCCTAAGAAAAGATATCAGGCCCCTCTAGAAAAGGGAGAGCTAGAGTGGGGAAACTGAAAGAAGCCAAATGATGTCAGGAGAGAGGAAAAAAGAAAAAGTGAGAAAAGATTTATGGTCATAAATCTGAAAGAGAGGAAGCCAGCTGGAGACACACATCAGAGTGACCTTCATATCTCCCTCCATCCTTGAATATGTCCAAGGAGCTGGTAGACACTGTCCAGACACTGGGCTCAGAGGAGCTTTGGTTGACTTTCTATAGCCTTTCTTGTATTGTTGTTGATAAGTGAAGTGATATACAAATGAGAGAAGCTGACATGTTAGGAATGGCTGATTTCTTACTAGCATCATTAATAAGTCAACGGGAAAGTCTGAGACTCACTTCAGACCTTTAGGGAAGTCTATCTATGGCAGCTGGTCCTCAACATTCAGACCTGGTCCTCCCTCTCTCCTCTCTGGAGGATAACGTAGTATGCATACACGTGTCCGGGGGTGGTGGGGGGTGGAATGTGAAGAAAGCCATTAACTCTAAAGCAGTCAAAATGTAACATTAAAGGAAAATCATGCAGCATTCACAATAATGGTCCTTCTTCCTGAAATGAAATAATTTTACTAAGCCAAAGACAGTAAAAAGAACAAGGCATGGTTTGGTGCCATCAAATTCTAAATAACATTTCCACACCATTTCCATATGTGTGCCATCTACAAAACTGCCGTTTGACAGCCAGTACAGTAAACATAACTAGCAAACACAACATGCTTTTATAACATGATGAAGGCACCTAGGAGACCAGAAATGTTAGGTTACAAATCATACCCTGAGCAAGCCCAATTCAGTAGTGAAAAGTATATTACGGACTAAGCAAGACTTCCTCTTGCTGCAATTTAGACCACCTTGGGCCCCTTGTGATTGCCTTGGAGATCTCTACCAGCACTCTACAATGCTGACAGGGAATTTGAGATTGTGTAACTGATGTTTTAGATGGCTGGCAAAGAATACAGTAGTAAATGGTTGGTCACATGAATTTACTTGCCAGAGAGCTACTATTACATCAGCTCAGACTCTGGAAAGTCTGCCAAGGACAGAGTCTCCTTCAACCTAATTTAAATGCACTACGTGGGGGGAATCCAAAACCTAGATACACTTAAATTTTCATCAAAAAATGGCTCCAGATCAAAATTTTGGATTTGGAGTATCATACATGTTTTTGATGAAGTGTTCTTGAAATCAATGAGCTGGTATAGAAAGTTTGTGGTTTTCAAATTGAATTTCTCATATGAAATACAGAAAATTTCTGTTTATTGTTGTTTTAGGTTGTCCAGATGAAAATGATCATGGGGTGAAACCATAATCCGGGTCATTTAGAGCAATGTTTCCTAACTACTTTGAAACAGTACACAAACATTATTTCCTCATTATAGTGAGAAGAAGGTATCTAATCCAGTTACTAGGACATTAAAGTAGAACTCAAAACATTCAGATTCTGCTGAAGATCTTGTTTGGTGAATCACTGTACTTCTTCACATTTTTGCAGTTCATGCAATTAGACTTATGTCCTTTCCATATATAAACTTAAAAGTATCATTTGAAAACAGTTAATGAACAGCCTCAGTAAGACAGTAGACAAGAAGCCAGTAGTACAGTTTCCGATCTTCCTGGAGTGCAGTTTCTAACAACACACTGTTGCTGTTCAGCAGTAGCTCACAGTGTTATTTAGAAACTAACCCCAAAGCTTGTATTTGCTCATTTTGTGAGAACAGAGATTTATAGTGCATGTTCTTTCACTAGAGTGAAAAAGTCAAGCTTTTCCTACAGAAACTGGATTTCCCTTGAGGGTTTAGAATCCAAGTGCATCCTGACCTTACTCACAGCTTGACAAAAATACCACTTGTGGTGCTTTGTTTCTATGACATATCTTGAGAAATGCTGTTATAAACTCAACATTTCAGGTTTCAGTGTGGATTGCTAAACATCTTGGTTTGGAGTTTATAGTAATTGGATGGGTTATCTTTCATGTTCCACCTGCCTTCATCCTGGAAGGGCCAGAAACCTGAAAGCTTTTGTATTTTTCATGAACAATGAAATGATTTTTCCATTCACATACCCAACACTTTGTCACCTGATTTTTCTGGATTTCTCTTTGTTATTTCAGCAGAGTGTATATTATGACTCTTCTTGCATGGGACATGGACAATATGCCTACGATGAAAATATAAGTATCAGTAGAGTATTAGGTACACCCTTCCGCCTGGAGCAAATGTACAAAGAATTGCCCCACCATAGATATTCCAGAAATATTTATAAGCAGTTCACAAGTTTCTGAAAGTGCTGTGGGAGTTTTCTGCTTTCAGTGAGCAAGTCTTAGGTTGCTAGACTCAGATTAGTCTTATACTCCAAAAGGTAAAATACCCTTAACCTCTAGCACGCACTGACTAAATCCAAGAGAAAATTACCTCTTGACAGAGTAGCGGCATGTCCTAGAGAGCGCATCCTGGTCCTACAGTTGTGACAACTGAGGCTGCTGGGAGTTCATTACTGAAGAGAAAACTGAACCTACCAGTCTTTAAGTGCTTGGCCTCCTACTGAAACAGCAAATAGAGAGAAACTATATAATAAATATATAAAGTGAATCATTGATGTGACACTTAGTAGCCCCCTCCTAAATTAAGAGGCTTCAACATGAACAGACTAGCTAAGACCTCCCTTACTTGTGACTTGATATTTTACTAGTATTAAGAAATGCTGGGAGACACCAACCACGATAAAAAAACATAAAGGACATCAATAAAGGACACAAATCAAGAGTAGTTTAAAACTGTGGGTGGAAAGGAAGGAGAAAACAAGAAGTCCACACTCATGCTTGCTCTAGGAAAAGTATAAAAGAGGAATAGTAAAGACAGCAGAAAATGATGAGAAAAAGCCCTCAAAAGCAAATAGAGAGTGTGATGAAAGAAAATCAAAAGAAAGGAAAACTCTATTTCTGCCTATTTAGCTCACTGAACATTTTTTTTTTCCAGTAGCAAGAATATGAGGCAATCTATATTCTTAAGCAAAAAAGAAAATTATTCCACTGCAATCTAGATAATTTCCCACTCCAGTTGATGATATAATGCACTAAGAGCAAAAAGCTCTAAATCAACCTACCAGTCTCACTTTCCAGTGAAAAAAAATGGAATAGACTTATTCTAAACTGTTTCACTCAAAGAGCTAACGCCTTATACAGCCTCCATTAGGTACTCTGTATATACTCCATTCCTCCCACATCACTGTGGAGGTGCTGCAGATATGGTCCTTCCCATGGGTGTAGCTGCTCTCACAGGGCTCTGCCCATACACACCACCGCACGTTATCTCCTTTCCAGTGGCCTTCCCAAGACCATTTCCATCATCATGGGCATAAGCAAACAAAAGGAAACAGAGATTGCATTAAACCCATCTAACAGCACTAAGGAATTGTTTTTAACTTCATTCTGCCCTTTTCCTGCAGTAGCAAGCTGCTGTTGTGTTTTTCTCTCCACTCTGCAGAGAACTAAATCCAGCCAGAAAGCTGTTATGAAAAAAAATACCCAAGGGAAGTGTAGCAGAGCTTTTCTTCACTGATTTCTCTTCTAACATTGTTTCCTTCCTTCCTCCCCTCTCCACCCTGTGGACTCGATCCTCAGCCCATTGATGTCAAAGGAAAAACCCACACTGACCTCATGTGGCTTTGGATCACCCTTCCATTCCTGAGCCATTTGTTATTGTAAGTGAGGTAACAGGAGCACTAAAAAGCCCTGGCAGAAGAGCTCTAAAAGTGCTATCTGGTGCCCTGAAGGCTGTTGTGAATTGTCAGTAAAACCACATTGTTTGAATCTGGGATAATATCTTACCTCCAATATACCACCATTACAAATTCATCTGACATTCAATGTACAGTAATAACAATTGCTGGATATTGAATGTCACATTTTCACAGGTACAGCATTTCATTGTAATACACAACAGCTTTAGTTTACTGATAGCTGAGTTTTTCCTGGATCCTGTTTTAAATTCCCCCTCTTCTCCAGAAGAACAATAAATACTCCTTAACAATGCCTAAGAAAAATAAAACCATACTTTGCTTTGGGAGAGAAATATGATCTACACATAAGGCCTCCAGTGAGCTGAACAAAATGCTACCTGGGACACAGCAAGCATGAATTTGTGTGCAGAGGATTTTTGAAACTATAGAACGGATGGCCTGGAATATTAATCAGTTTTGTTTTGTGGGTTTGTTTTTGGTGTTTTTTTTTTTCCCTTAATTGATTCCAGAGTGCAAAAGGAAATAACCCTGCTTCAACCATCCTACAGTACAAATATAAAGATGTCAATCTGAAGGATGGCCAGGAGATTAATTTTAAAATAAGAAATATAGAATTTCTTGCTGAAGATTTGAGGTAGTGAGAAACAATGTGGAAGTGTTCTTTGCAAAGCAAGATAAGAATGTGACCTTTGATAACCAGGTCAAAATCTCACCTCTATTCATAGAATCACAGAATCATTTGAATTGGAGGAGACCTTAAAAAGGTCCTCTACTCTAACTGCCCTGTGATGAATGGGGACACATATATCAGGGTGCTCAGAGCCCCATTCAGCCTGGCCAGGACTGTTACATATATGGGTTGTCCATAGGAGATGATCAGATCAAATTTCAAGAATTTCATTTCCACACAGTGGTGTGAAGGACTTGTTATGTACTGCCACGTTATTTGCTGAGGAGGTACCTGGGTGACAGCATGAGCCCCATTAGCTTCAGGAAGGAAAATATGCTGCACACAGAATGGATTTCCTAGATGTCTGCTGGTTTTACAGGTTCTTTTTAAAGAAAGAGAGGCATTCAGGTCATTACTATGATAACTGTACAAATGGGTTTCTTTTCCCAGCCTGATTCCATGCCAAATCACTTGGATATATAGCATCACAAAGTCTGTAAAGAAATCAAGATAAAAAACTGTTAAATCAGTCTATTCTATGAAGCATCATTTTTCAACATCTTAAGAGGAAAACTGGTAACACTTCCAGTGACAAATTAAATTTTTACATCAGCTGCACTGCTTGTAGTGTAGTGTCAACGGTTTACTGGGCTGGATCGGCCCGGTTCCGTGACCGCAGAGGGTTTTTATCTTTTCCCTCTGAGCGGAAAATACGTACAAATGTAAAGCATCGCAAAGTCCTCTGGGGAATGTAGTTCTCTTCTGAGACAGGTATACCCAGAAATATCAATGATCTATGGAGTTGGAGTATTAACTCTTTAACTCTTAATACACTACGTGTTGTTATGATGTGGAATACCAATACCAAAAAATCATAAAACCATGACATGTAGAATGCTTCAGGAGTCATAGGAGGACTTCGATTATTTGCCTAATGTTTTGCTGAACTGCTGAAAAAGTCTGGTAAACCTATTGTTCCTGTGAATGATCCTTTAGCAAGGTGGAAAGAACCACTGAGTGAGCAAATATGACAAGGTTTGGAGAAGAAAGACCTTAGTGGGCTTTGTGGAAGTCCAAAGAATGAGTAGCTTCCAATCAGCATGTGATACACAATTTGTTGCAATACAGTTGTTTCAGACCTTTCTTTATTTAAAAGCTCTCAAAGCTGCAAATTTTGATGCTGTTTCTTCAGCTTTATATTCTTGCAAGTATTCTAGTTTCCATCTGAGAGTATGCTCTAGAAGACATCCAGCATTGTGAATGAAAGAGAACTTAGGGGAGAAATTGGCCATCTTTGATAAAATAATGAAGGCAATAATCACTGGGATAAGGCAAAATGGATGGCAAGATAAATTCTTTAAATATTGGCTCTTCAGAGCCATACAACAATGGAAAATAACTGAATCCTAAATGAGATACTGCTGTGTTACCTGTCATGGATGTTTAATCAAGTCTGGGCAACATTATTCTTCCCCACTTCTCACCTAGTGCCATTATTATATCAGCAGTTTCGTATGTGGGCTTTCAGACAGCTGTCTGAATCATAGTAGCTTTGAAGAAGATTATGTCAGGAATAAGAAAGTCCAAAATCTGGTTTCCTTGTACTCAATAACCAAAGTGACTTTTCAGCTCTCACACCATATGAGTGGCCAAGACACATTTTCACCACAATTAGATCCTGTTGATGATACACTGCAGACAGGAGGTCTCAATGTATGGATATGAAATGGGTTTGCCTCACATATTTGTATGCCACTTATTTAATGAGACATGGGTTGATAAGCCACCAACTTCTGCTTTGCTTTTTGAAGTACAAATGCATCGTTACATTCAGATATTTAAAGAAATAGTAAACAAATAGAAGAGGCAATGATCAACCCAACTAGATGTGTTAGATCAAATCTATTCTACTCTTAGAGTCCATCCAGAGACAGAACAACAAGCAGATAATTTTTGATGTATCAGCGCTTCAGTAGTGGGACATTCAGCACTTCATGTCATGCTCTTGATGTGCTTTGCTTCATGTGTTTCACCTCCTGAGCAGCAGTGAAACAGCAGCAGCATCAATTGGTTCTGCTGCCTGGATAGCACAGCTACCAGCTTTCACACAGAACTGACTAACCACAGTGCTACCTCAGCTCTGTGCAACACTTCAAGCAAGAACAAGGATCATTTCATGCACCACTTAGAGGAACATGATTGTTTAACAGCAAAGCACAACTCTGCCTGAAAGCTTCAAATAGAAGAGGACTAGCCCCCCTAATGGAAAGTGTAAGGCAGTCAAAAAGGCAGTAATCACTCAATATGCAGTGCATAGTGAATTTCAATCATTATGGTCATGGAAAGTGCAGTTTAATGCTCTGTGAACACCAGTTACTGTGACTTGAAATTTACATCTTTGCTGACAGAAATCCCAAAATGTCAAACAAATTAACACCATGATAGAGAGGATGGCTAACTTCAGTTTTGAGGAAAAAGAGTAATGCCTATTGAATTAGCTACATTACTTCTCATACCAATTTAGGAAGTCTTATTGACCCTGGGTTTTAAGTTACAAGATGTGATACAATAATAGCTTAAAGTGAAGAAGCTGCTCCTCATAATCAGACGGAATCTGACCATTTAAATATCAAGCTGTACTTCTTTTAATAAAAATACAGATTTCTTACATATTCTATCTAGGTATGCTCTTGAGCTGCCTAAACACACAAAAAGCAGACATTTCCAATTTCATCAAAAGATGTGTTATGTTGTGGCATTTTAACTGTACATTAAGCTTTTATTGTTTCCTAGAAAGAAACCTTATCACAAGCTACATGCCGTCTTATCAACACTTTACTTCCTGCCCTTCAACATAATTTTTACTCCTGCAATCTGCATTTTGGAGAGGTGTGTTTGGCCACATGTTATTTCTAACTTCAGAATCTGTCGAGAAAAAATGAAACATCTGGAAGGAGAGATCTGACAACTGGGTTGAACCTTTTTCTTACATAACCTGTCTTTCATTTTCTTCCAGCTTGTTAGGAGATAAATGAAAGCATGACTTTGTGTTACTGAAATTGTCTGAATATTTTCCTGGACTTTGTCCTGTACAATTAAACAAAGTATTTAAATTAAAATCTCTTTAGCTTAGCCTCATTTCCTCTCCTGAAGTTTATTTCTACAATCTTGCATGTACATACTTCCTTTTGTTCTCTTCCTCACCATTCCTTTTCCTTTCAGAAGTCCCATTTCAAATCAAGTTGCAGTGTGCTCACCCAACCTGTAATTCAGTTCCTGAAGCATGTCAGAAATGTTTAAACTGCTTCCACAGAGTAAAGTCTGATTAAGAGCTGTGACACTGTTCTAACATTAAAATTAAACCTGAAATTAAGTCTTTGGACTTTTTTGTGTTTTCTTCCAGTAGCTACTGACAAGACTTGCAACACCTAAAACACACCTTCCTCTCTGCACACCAGTTACTTCCCAAATAAACAATCTACCTGTGAATTTTTACTGTGAATTGGACCTGGTTTTGCTATAATCATACCCAAATTTGGTACCTCTTATATGCTGTTACTAATGAGTTTTCCCTGGTACTGGTGGACTGACAAGATTTGAGTCCCCCCCTAAATCTCTGGCACTCCAATTTCCTGTTAGGTTCACCTTTCTCCCATAGCTTCTCCTCAAACACCCATGCAAAATACAGTCACCCCACAAAAATGACTGTATCTATTGTCAGCTTCTGATGTTGCCATTTATCACATCCACCAGTTTCTCATGTCATGTCCAGTACTTTTCCACATCCTATTCAGTTAGGTGAATTTCAGCTCAGTCACTACCTGGCCACTTGTCAGCAGCTCTTATGCTTCCCTTGCAAGACCTGCAACAGACAAAGATTTGTTTTCTGAATGTTGTCACCTGCGTTACCATACACAGGTCTTGGTGAAACCACCTCTTTGCAGGAAGCTACCTAGATTTTCTTCATGTAATTTTGTCACATCAGGGCTACCTTTTAAAAACTTATCTTGCTTTCGTAGATGAACCATCTTCGTCTGCTGACCAAAAACTAAACTCAGCTGTAGTACTGATTTCCCTACAGCAGGAACATCTTAATCTGAAATCTAATAAGATATTTTAATTTTTGTTCCCTTTTGCACAGTGTTTTCCAGTAACTCATTTTTACTTTACTTTTCATATTTCCTAGGATATTCATATAAAATTGGAACTGGCTGCCCAAAGAAGTGGTGTAGTCACCATCTCTGGAAGTGTTCAAGAACCACAGACACACAACACAGAGACGTTGTCAGTGGGTGTGGTGCGATGGTGTGATGACTTGGTGGTTGAACTAGATGATCTTAGAGGTCATTTTCAACCTTAATGATTCTGTGATTCAATTTGGTTTTATCATCATTTTCATTTTATCTAATTCATACACTGGGGTTAATTGCAACAGAACAGCACTCTCAACAGATACAAAAGAAGCTATATTATTAATCCACTTGTACTGGTACACATTCTAATCTTGACCAGGAATGGAATGCATAGATTAACACTGTGCCAGGCTGTCTACCAATAACTAAATACGGATGCTTAGGCATAGCTGAAGAAATTACAGACTGAAATATCATTCTTCACATTTCCAGCTTCTCTGGGCAACCTGTTCCAGTGCCTCACCGCTCTGAGTAAAGAGTTTCTTCCTAACATACAGTCTAAATATCTCCTCTTCTCATTTAAAACTATTTCTTCAACTTTCATGTGCCTTAGCAGAGCTTTAGGGAAGATGAGTTCCGTGATCTTCCCAGGTACAGCAGCAAGGCTCACCAGTCTGCAGTTCCTCAAATCTTCCTTTATACTTTTCTTAAAAAGAAGAGCAATGTTTTTTCCAGTCACTAGGGACTTCATCTGAAATCCACAACTTTCTGAATATGATGCAGAGTGGCCTGGCAACTACATTAGCCATTCCTTCAGGACCCTGAGATGCATGTCATCAGGCCCCAAAGACTTGTGCACATTCAGACTCATCAAGTGATCTCTAACTTGCTCTTAGATGACAGTTGGAGTGATTCTGCTCCTGCCTAGGGTTCCAGAAAGTCAGCTAGTCAGATAGCTCTGTAACCTGTTACCTTTACAGTCCCTAAGCCAGTCAGTCAGCCAGAGACTCTGTCCCTCAGCCAACCAGCCAAAGAATATTTGGCCTGCTAAACTCAGTCACAACACAACAAGCAATCACTAGCCAGCCAACTGGGGGACAACTAGCAGCACATACCCCAGAAAGCCCAAAGGTTCCAGAACTAGCTGTCAGTTCCACACAGCTAGGCCATGGCTGGTAGTTAAAGGAACATCACCATAGACACAATGGGTAGACAAAGTTTGCAGCCAAAAACTCCCAAAGAAACCATTTGTGCAGTCCCAGTCTGCAGCAATTCTTGGTCATAAGAGGTGGCTGTATCAAACAGAAATCCTACTGAGTTGCATGAAGATTGCACCACACCACAAGTAAATGAAGTGGAAGAAGTAGTCACTAAATGAATTCTTTACTATGTGTTCACCACAGGTAGAAAACCACTTGGAAAATGGGACAAATAGGGGAAAACAAAACAGGACATGGAATTACATCATAATTCAAAGTCACGTGCTGAGATGAAGGATAGCTCTTATTGTCCACCACAATCTTCTGCAGAGTACTCAATATCCTACTCATACTTTTTGTCAGCAGCTGACTAGTTACCATGAACCAAGCATTTTTCTGTTCAGTCTTATTGTTCATTCTTTCTAAACTTAACAGCATCAGCAAAATAAAGAATGCAAGTACAGTTCTCAGTCGAGCAACAGGAACAGCTAAATAGATCACCATCACTTTCCATTTAAACTGAATATTTATGCACTGAATTTTCCTATCACTTTTCAATACATTCATTCCAGTCCCTTATTTAAAATGTCTTGAGTTGTGACTACACAATGCTGGAGTTACAGAGACTTACCTCTTCTATGACCTGATTTCCAACCACAGATAACATACTTAGGAGTAACCCAGTCATACCATGCAAACTACAGCTGGCCAAAGACATCACCATTTTGCCAGTAGATAATGCTGACACTGATCAATTTGTCTGCTGCCTTCTGTTTATCATTGTGTACTGATTAAAGCCTGAACCAGCAGAGGATATCTGGGGAAAAGCTCAAAGAAACAGCTCAGAGTACCAGGCCTTGGACAATATGAACATCAGCAGTGACATTTAGGTTAACGCAATTATATTAACACTGCTTTGGTGCAAAAATAGAGAGAGTAGTGTGTATAAATAATATAATCCAAATTCTTGCCAATATACTATCTGTTCTACCAGTCTTACCTCCACTAGGATTTTATGGAAATTTAAACCCAGGCCTTCAGGAACCATGACTATTCAAACGATCTGCAGATTATCAGTGAGCAGAGACTACCAGTTGATGCGAATCACCCCTGCAACACAGAATTGAACTCACGCACTTCTGAATGTCCATGGGTGGTGGAGGATGACCTAACTGAGGCACTTCCCCTTTTTTTTCCATTAGTGTGCTCCTCCTCCACCACTTTCATGTTATTACAGTACAGGGATTGGGATGAGACGCTTCTATTTTTGTTTCTATTTGACTTCAAGTAACTAAATTAAAGCATCAAAGCTCAGGGAAATAAATAGTTCAAAAATTATATCTAGTCTGGAAGACTCTTTTGCTGCTGTTTTGTCCCTTGGAAACTAGAAGAAAGCAATGCCTGCTATACCAGTGCATTGATGCAGTCGCGGAGATAGGAGGAGAAGAGAGAGTGTATCTTGGCAGGCAGAGTAGCTGCAGTCCTCAACATCTGGTAGAAGAAAAAGAATTTGCTGAACAATGACTGAGATGGGCTGAAAGAGACAGGCAATTCAGTGACTCCTAACATACAGAGGACATGTTTCCATTTCAGTCAAAGGTGTGATTAGGGCATTGACAGCCATAACAGCCAATGGAGCAATACTGAAGGTTCCACAAAGGATGACTCAGGAAAACTCATTCATTTTTGCTTCCTCTGCCAGAAAAATATCAAGGCTTTGGATATCAAAAGAGATGGGAATTTTAGTAAATCAACTCTGGCAAGAGTGAAAGCACACAGATACTTTGCATAAGTAGAGTCTCCTGTAAGTATATAATCTCTTTTCTACTCTGGAAAGCATAAGTTCGTCTTCCTAAGGAAAGAGCTAGTCATTGTTCTCAGTTGACATAAATTGACATAATATATGCTGCTGCAGAAATTTATATCAGCCATGACCTTGATCAGGGTTCCCACGTGTTTGATTGTACAAATCTTTTATGGTGTGGTTTGCAAACAAATCTGTGACTCCATCAAATTCAACCATAAGAAAAGGTTGTCTAAGTTGCATTTGTGGAGCAGTACTCAGGTGTGATCCTAGAATCTGAGGCAAAGCTTAGCGTTGGCTTTGATGAAAGTTCCTACCAGAATTGAGTTGTAAGGAACTGTCTTTAATATGCTGATTTAAAGCTAACATTTTGCTATACTACACTCTTGAAATTCCAGGCACTGTAGTAAGTATGTGGTTTAAATGACTTTAAACATATGATTTCCATGGAACCTAATAAAATCCTATATGGTTTACAAAACAAAACCCAGTTTATTTGGAAGTGTTACCAGGATGAATTTGCTTGCTTCCAAAAGATTAATTTTAGCAGGATTAAAATTACTACACTGGAACCATTCAAATGGAAATTTTTGTCTTTGCAACAAATTTGTCGTATCTTTATTTAACTGCACTGTTTTATCAGCTGTGTCCTGTTTTCTGCTTCACTGACAACTCTGTTCACACCTAGTCAGATAACATTAAGTTCTGGATTGGAGTTCCATCCTACAAAAGCTTACATGTAGGGGTTCCACAATTTCAATTTCCCTTCTTTAAAAATCTCCCCCAGTAACGTGAGGTATGTACAGCATCGAGCAAAGTGCATTTTTGAAACACTGAAGTTCAGGTCACTGAAATTATTACCAAAATAAAAGAGCTCCACCAAAAAGATGCCTGTCTAAAATGAGTAGAAGAGGTTTCAGAAGGTCAGTAGGTCACATTTAGATTCACTAAGCACCACAAAACTGTAATTTATGCAAGTCATGTATGTTTAGCCTTCTAAACTGGAAAAAAAATCATCTCAGGTACTCAGCCCAGAAGTAAATCCCTGTGAATTGTCATACAACTGCACACATCTGAATAGTTACTTTGATTACTCACATGGAAAGAAATCTATATCTAAAAATGGTTGCTTTCTTTTCCAGTTGTACAAAGAAAGCCACTCCACTAATGCTTACCTGTGGAAATCAGAAACCTGCCTTTTCTCTGTCTATATGCTTTACATTTTACACAGCTGTGAGTACTGTAAACTTCTGGAGCAACTCAGTTCTCTCATGCACCTTGCAGAATTTCTAAGCTCAGAGTTATTAAGAATGCAGGACAGAGAAACATGGTTACAAAGCCCACATTCCGTAGCCAGGACACAGTTTGAAGCAATCTAGAGGAAGTAAAACAGGTCTGCAGTGGTCTGACCTAAAACAGAATGAAATCAATGGGGGAAAAAAGTAATCATCAATTAAGGAGCTCCTGCGTAGATCGTAGAATCAGATACTGTTTTCCTAGAGATCATTTTGGTGATAATTTCTCTCTCCATTTCTCTTCTACCCTCATATCTCATTGCCAACAATCTGCAAATGAGATTGTTCTCCACTGACTTCGAATGACTTCACATAAACAGAACACCTCAACTTCTCCTCCAAGCCTGTCTTCCGTATAGAAACACAGAAGGAAGTTTTATACTCAGAGAGATGCCAGAGGACATCCAGGAAAAAATAAAAAATAAACAAAACACAACCATTCTTGGATGTATTTGTCTCCTTTCAGGGATTTTTGGTAACTTCTTTGAACTAGAGTCTATATCTTCCAACACCCATTTAGACAACATGAATTCACCCAGGACAGGCTATTCACCAAGGGAAGGAAAATAGACTATTTTAGCTGAGAGTAAGAGAGCAAAACACAGAATCAAAGTATGACAAAACTTGGATGGAAAGGGAAGAAAATGTGTCCATCTCTCTAAGAAAGGAGAATCTCCAACAATAAGACAATTGTGCGTCACTCAAGGAGCTTCTTGATGGTAGATTCAAATTGTCACAAGCAGAAGCCATCACCTGAGTGCTGCTGCTCATATCTGGGTGGATGACCACAGCAGTGGATTACCACCTTCTCTTAAAAATAGAATCATGGATTTTCTTAAACGTTCTTGAAACAGGATTCATAGAGTATATTTGGAAGTTGTTTTCCCTCCCTCAGATTAGTTCTAACAGCCCTCAGATTGAGGTTCGACATAATAAAACATAAACCTGGTTGCTACATGATTAACTCAAAATTTAATGAGCAATAAAAGTACAATTATGCTCTTGTAATTTATTAAGCTTGTATTCCTGCTTAATCTATTTAAATGGGCTCTCTAGGTGTTCACTCAGCAAATAACAAAATAAGGCAAGTCACAAATTATGCTTATTAAATGTAAATGGGTATCTTTAGCAATTGATATCTAACGTCATAGGACAAACTTGCCAAAATTAATTAAATGAATAAATGTGATTATGCACTTAATATTTCCTTAATTACAAGGCTAAATTATCTCTTACATAACACACTATCAGTTTGATGACTGCCTGCTACCAAGACTGCATCAGTGAGTACAGAGCTGTACTCCTGCTGAGTTTGGAGTTCTCTACATGTAACCTCATGGTTCTGGTTGCTGTTACTCATCTCTGCAATGGGTTCTAATGTACAGTTATCACTTCATTTATCAGCTACCCGACTTACCACAGCAAAATCCAATTAGAAGTCAAAATATTGCAGTTTCAACTGCAGAAATTATTCAAATTTTCAACCAGCTCTATTAATTAGACTAACATCAGCTTCGATTTAAATTCACATGGGGAAACAACACAGATTTTTGAAGGGGACTTTTAAGAAAAGCTCCTCATTGTTTCACTTGCACCATCATTGAGACTCAAAGTGTAACGAAGACAGCTCTGAACTTCTGAAAGCCATCCAGCCAATTTGTTTCTTTTTCAGAGCATATTTTACAAATACTTTGTTATCACCCAAAGAGCCTTTGTGCCAACATTTTAATGTGACTGCTGTGCATTCAAATTTTATCTGTTTTTCTAGGAATCTTCAGGAAATCATTTCCTACTAAGCACACTTTTATCTTACATTAAAGACAGAAGAATCAAAACACAAAACAGAGAAGGCTGCCCAGTTATTGAACTACAGCGCATCAGAGATTCAAAGAATAGTTAACAGAGGTCAAAAGGATTAGCAACAAATGCAGTCTCCTTTCAGGAGGTTCTTTTGAAACACTTTATTCATTAAAAAAAAAGGAAAGTCTCCAAAGTGTTTAAGCGACTCCATGCAGCAGCATTTCCAAAAACAAAAATTCATACAATGTGCTTTTATCCTCCTAACTGTTGCATTTGGGCTCAAAAAGATTTCTCATGACAGAGGAATCCTTGATAAAAAACATTGTGACAAATTATCATTAAAAACTATACCTCCAATCACAATTTTACACTATGGGTATTTCTGTATTCAACAGTAATATAGGGATGTACCAGCAGTGGTAAATTACATTTGTACTTGTCTCAACTGTTGGGAATGCCCAGTCTGGATTTTCAGAAGTGCCTAAGCCACTGATGTTGAGTACTAATATGAATTGTATTATTAGCAAAGTATGCAGCAGTGCCTGTGTATTATGTCAACATATCTTCACCATACATAATAGAAATGAAAAAGATTTAGACAGGTTGTAACTCTGGACAGAATTTGTCTCCCAGGAGGAAAAGGTTAATCAATTGAAACTACATTCTGACCATTTCAGTGATGTTAATCTAAAGAAATTCTGCTTAAGACGATACGAGCTTTGGCTTGGGGATGCAGGGCCTGCACTTCTTCAGATATTAAATCTTCCTCATGTTTAAATCTCTTTTACGTTATTCTGCATTATGTCCTTCACCTGAGATTCTTATTAGATTTTTTTTTTTCTACCTATGGCTATTGACATGTTGCATCCTGCAAGCAGATGTACATATCCATTGATGGAAACAGTCCCATTTCACTTGTACCTCAAGTGGATTCAGCAAGGTTTATATCAGAAGGAAAAGCTAGCCAGGGATCAAAATGATTACAACATTTGAGTTTTTCATGTTCTCCTGAACCCTGTGCAACAAAGCATGTGTTGGTCCTTTACAGTATTGTCCAGTGGGGAAGGCTGAAGATGCATCATGGGTGGCAGAAAAAGAATCTCATGTTGGCAAGCATATTATTTGCTAAAGGACCAGATTTGTGAATTTTAAAGAAATCATAGTGATATTTCTGTCCTATTCTCCACAAACCTTCTCAGATGTAAGCATTAAGCTTCCTATTTAAAGCTGCAGGAAGGTCTTCATAAGCCCCAGAAATGAGCTTGTGCTGCATTGGTTTTCCAGAACAGAGCCACAAGACCTCCAGATCCATAAAATACTCTTAAGGGATTTATGGATGGTAGCTGAGAAAAGGAGACTTAAGGGGCTTAAATCAGCAAAAATTCTTGTATCAACTGAAAAAATTATTATATTTTACAAACTAAAGTTTATGCTCTCTAGTTCACAGACTATGGATGTTACTTGTTAATTGGGATTAAAAAGATGTTCAGGTAACAACAGAAGTTTCAGAATGCACGAATTTAATTCTAACCTCATTTGCAAGTGGCGCAACTTAGTTCTTCATCTTGCCCTTCAAAAACTGAAGATTAAGCAACTGTTCCACAAAATGATGCTCTGAAGCTAATTCCAATGTTATGACGTCTATTTGTTTAATGAAAATCCTAGTATATAAACATACCCTAAGCTGTGGTTAAAACTTAAAAAAAATTACCCTACCTGAAACAGGCCTGTGATTTTATTCTTTACACATGACCCATTTATTCAAGATAGAGGAATCCTCCTTTGAAAAAGAAATATATCAGGTGAAATTTTAATCAAGCTGTCAGGCTTCATTTTAATTCTCAGGCTGTCTACATGGAAGAGAGAAAGGGAAAGGAAACATTAAAACTGATTCTCATAAAGAGATGGAGAGACAGAGAGCAACAAGCTGTGGTGATATATTAATTATCTATTTATAATACGTAATCTTTTCAGCTTCTGTCATGTTAAAATCAACAAAGAATTTAGCTGAAGACAGCCATAAAATGAACTGATTACAGCTTGCATACAACAGTGATGAAAGAGCAAATACACACAGCTATGCAAATGTGAAATATAACATGACAGAAAGCACAGCCACAGTGATAACAGCAGGTAATTGCTGGTCTCTGTAGCTCTCCCACCAAACTGACTCTGTGATACTTCCTTTGTTCTGTAACTGGCACATCTTTAGCACATGGGAGGGAGAGGGAGGAAGCAAGCTGAAGCTGAGCACCTCATAAAAGCTGCTGCAAACGTGCAGTCTGGCAGAGCAATGGGAAAGCAGGACTACGTAAAGCTGAGCCTTCAGCTTATAACCATGCTCAGCAACTGGGCAGAATTGCATTTAATAACTGCCTACAGCCAAAGGTTAAGGGCTGGCTTTTGCCTCTTCAGTTTCCACCACAAACTCTCCATGAATCCAGCATGTTGAATGCCTGATCCAGCCCACAGGAGGCAATGGCAAGGTCCCTTGCTATCATTACAAGGCTTGAGGTCAGGACCAAATCTGAAAGCCCACTGGGTAGCAAATGCAACAAACCATTTCATGCATATATTTGCATGAATAGTTCCATGAGCAGGCTTCTCATGGAACTAGAAACAAGTCTGAGCTGTATGTGAAAGCCAGCATTTAAGGTTTGTGAAGTTGGCATGTTGTTTCTGAAAGCTATGCTGTTAAACACAGTCAAGTCACAATGAGCACAGCTTGAAGCACTTAACCTAGCTCCCTCCCTCTTCCTCCAGTACTGTATGTCAGCATTATTAAAAGCAGCCACTTGCACAGGTAATACACTTAGTTTTTTAAATTTCAGTTCCTACTTTTTTGTGCTACATTGTCATAAGAATTAGATGTGCTTTGTGCAGGCTGATATATTAGGGTGCAGACATATACCCAGATTGCATCAGATATACCTATCCCACTGACAGTCTATACTAGAACCAAGAGCAAATTTGATGCAGCAACACTGTTTCTGTACTGAAGATGGTCAGACTGGGCTCATCTTCTTCAGTTCATTTACGTAAAACTCCACATGAGCCTAACTCCCACTTTCAGATGCAATTTTAATAGTTGCATGCTGGGAGTTTCATGATAGTCCACAGGCAGTGTTGCAAGTCACATTGAAAAATAAACTCACTGAATCCACAATACAAGCTTCAAAACTGCTACCCCTCCCCCTCTATTTTGTGCCTCCTGTAAAGGCACTTCTCTATTATTTCCTTAATCACAAGCTTGAATCTGGCCTTCTTACCCACGCATAGAACTACAACCGTGTCAGTGATTCATCAACTTTCATCACTCCATTTTACTTAATGCCATAGAATTTGGTCCAATATCCACAATCCCCATTGATCATGCAGTTGCCTTATCAAGTGTAAATGAAGTTTATAAGTTGGCTTGGGTTGGAAGAAACCTTTAAAGATC
This sequence comes from Oreortyx pictus, assembly GCA_036925125.1. Lineage (NCBI taxonomy): Eukaryota > Metazoa > Chordata > Aves > Galliformes > Odontophoridae > Oreortyx > Oreortyx pictus. Next base: position 50,506,439 of record JAUPFR010000006.1, on the reverse strand, counting down.
ATCTAGTTCCAGTCTCCCTACCATGGGGAAAGGACATATTTCACCAGATTAAATTGCCCTAGTGCTTTAGTGTGGCTTCACTGCAAGCACAAGCAGCTACCAAGCAAAACAACATGGGTTGCAGCCCAGGGCAGAGCAAAGAACATTTCATCTCTGCCATTTCTTAAGGGAAAATGTTTAAAGCGCTACTGTGGAAACAGTGTGGAAAGTTGTAACATGACCCTGCTGGCACCAGACCTAACTTCTGCCTTTGATTAGTCAACAGATCCACTCACCCTTCTGCTTTCAGTGTTAAGCAACCACACAACATGGGAACTGACAGGAGTACAATGAATCACTGGTTAGGTCCCTTCCAACATAATCCATTCTGTGTTACCACAACACAGTCTGGGTCTCTAACTTAGCCCTATGTAACTAAAGTTTGTAACTGCCACAGTAACCTCACAGTGCAGAGCTAGACCCAGCATAAATTGCAAGAGATTTGCCACTTCAATAAATAAACATTAAACGTGTGTCATGGCCTATTGCTATCAAGCATGAAGCAATTCCTATGACAAAAGTAAAAATCTTTTAATTACAAAATTCATTAGAATCTATTTAAAATAAAATGCTTTGCATTTCCAATGTTAAAGTGATGAAAGTACCCAATGGACCAATACTAAACAACCAGAAATCAGCCTCTGAAAGAGCTGAGACTTGAAAAAGAACAGTTTAATTTATGAAACAAATAATGCACTTAATAGGAGTATCAAGTTGCAAACCACACCAGTGTTACTCCAAATTCACTGTTACTCAGTGCTTGAATCTTAATTTATTTATATCTATGTTCCATCCTTAATTCAGAATTCACATTTTGAGATATAGCTTTTGAGATGTCAGGTCTATATCAGGGATTGCTTATCTTATTCCTCTTCCATTTTCCAGTGAAACCAGGCACTCCTGCATATTCTAAGCATTTAAAATGTCAATTGATCCACATGCTTCAAGCTGAGGTTTATCCAAAGCCATCATAGATTTAACTCCATATAGAAAAAAGAAGCCAGCTAACTTCAATAGAATTCTGACATTCTCTAGCATACAGTTGGAGCATATACCCCATTTTGGAGAAATTTTACAGTTTTTGTCAGTGTGTGGATCATTTCTATTTGGGGAATAACATTTCTAAAATTTCTAAATATTTATTTCTGGCACTCTGACATCAAAGCCTTCCAAGAAGGCCAAATGTAGATTGTCTTTTATTTCAGTAGAATATGTACAGTCCAGCCTACATTACAAGGAAAGCAAATAGCCTTTAAGTCACAGATCTGATTTCTCTGTTAAGTAGCTGATACTTCCCAGAAACATACAGCGCAGAATTTCAAGTAGAGTAGAGAAATTTGACCCCAGGTCTTGCATATCTTAGGTAGATGCAGTAATCTCTGTCCTACAAGCAACTGATGACAAGAACTTATTTAGGTGACTCCTCTTCATGGAATTTCCAGATCTTGGAAATGTTTTTGCACACAAAATCAAATTTGGGGGAATCTTTTTGATCAAATACTCTCTGACAAAAATATGGGATTATTTTTTTTTAATCATAACATTCTCAGAAAACTTTAGCAACACCTAAGATTCCTGTATTTTAAGAACTTGTGGTTACCTTTTGCAAATGTTGACAGCACTTCAATATATTGTTTGGATTTGATACTATTTAATTACATATGTAGCTATTTCAATTGTTTTTTGATTATTTTTATTTTTCCCTAAGTTAATTCCACAATTTTCCTGACAGTGGAAAAGGTAGTGCAAGGAATTTCATGTTTAGTTTCTTTAAACAAGGAAGAAAACAATTCCTATAAGAAATCTATTTTATCCGGAAAGATCACTTACTTTCCACATAAAATCTCTTTTCTCAGCATTTCTGCTCCAGATAGATTGAAGCATGTCTCTCACTGCTGGCAGAAGCATCTGTTCGAGGGTTACATTTGGGCTAAAGAACTCAGCTATTCTTAAATGAAAGATTATTGCATCAACTCAGTGGACAACCAGTAATTACCTTTTTCTATTTCAGCTGGAAATTTTTATGTCACAATGCTGTCTTCCTATTACTCCACTAGAAATAAGGCTTCATTACATGAACAACTAATTAAACTAATGTGAAAGAAACCAGTCAATAACATGCTTATCTCTCTCTGGTTCAAACTCAAACCTTCACAAAGATCACAAATTGCTCCAGTGTATGAAGACAAAAGCCTTTTACCAAACTCAGCTGATCTACCCATGTAATTCCAAGTAGTCATCTGCAAGCTAGCTCCTACCACAAAGAGTGGAACCAGAGTGGCATAAGAGCTAATCTGGTACTGGCAGACATCCAATGACAGTGATGCAGGGAGAAGGAAGGCTGGGATAGTACACATTTAGGACAGAGTATGTGTATGGGACTCTGAACTTCAGGGATCAAGACTGCTAAAATATTCAGACTCCCTTTCAGATTCACATTATTTCCTTCATGCCATACATGTCATTATTTAATCTTCCGCCTTAAAGCAGAATGTTCCCCGGTGCACAATTCACAGATAATTTTCATTTTCCAAGCTGCTTTTATGTGTACATTTTTACTTTGTTTTGTTTTTTCTTCTGTTTTCAGCATTGACGTTTATGTGCATTCAGGGCTGGTAATACAAGATTTGCAACATAGGATCAGATGAATTGCCTGTCTTATCAATACTGTCTCCTCAAGGAGCGAGGTACACTGGTTAGAAACACAATAACCTTCTCAGAGAAGTCCATAGTCTTACCTGCCTTATTTCCTTTCATGTATCCATGAAGGGAGCAAGTATATAATCTTTTTATACTAGCCTTATGGTCCAGGAAGTGGGAGACATGGGATTTCAAAACTTCATCTCAACTTCTTCCCTGACTAAATGACACTGATACCAGACTTGTCATTGGCAAAGGTGTGATTTTTCCAAGTCAAGCTGACCAATAAGGAAAGAGTCAAGGCAAGAAATAGATTTTATTGCACTTTAATTCTTAGGAAAATAGTAAAAGAATGGCTTTGGGTTCAAATTTCAATTTCACTTTCTAATATCTTTGTTCTCTAAGCAAGGAGAGGCTTTCCAAGATTGTGATAAAGTTGAACAGCTGGGATTGGCACCATGCGTTAAGTCACACACTAGGAAAATGATTCAGAGCCTGAACACCATGGTGCATCTCCAAGAATAGGTTCTGAACACATGTACCACACTGCCCTGGCTTCAGCAAGTGAGAGACTGAGAAACCTCAGATCTGAACATACCCTGCAGGCACCACTCTTCATTTTGTTATCCCATCTGCATTTAAGTGTATAACATTAAGCAGTGCATCTCCAGAGACGTGTTTCTTTCTTTCTGTTGTCCCCTAACTGCAGCATCATGAAGTTATGCAGCACCACAAAATACGGAACTACTTTGTGAGATGAGCATCTTTAAGAAATAGTAATAAGTACAGTTGTGATTGTTTCCAGACTTACGGCCTAATGATGGCATTGTCCTTTTCCAAGGGCCACTACCACTGTTCTAACTCAATGACTATAGCTTTGCACGCAACTACTGACTAATAAAATCTGTAGAAAATGGAAATGTCCTGACAAGGCCAAATTGAGCCAACCTAGGTTGTCAGTGACTTTTTCCACACTTACTAATGCTGAGTGACTCTTCCTGGGTATGGAGTGGTAAATTAAACAAAGGCAGAGCAATACAGAGCAATGCAACATCCAACTCAAACTGCCTTGCCTCTAGAGCAGAGCCCTGGAGTCACATACCTTGCAACACATCAGAGGAGCCAATGGCTTGGAAATAGCAACCACATCAACCCTCACATTGACAGCTTTCCCAGTCAACAGGTAAACACAGATGCAAAATAAGCAGCTACCCTCCTCCTTTGCACTCTACTCCAAATATTCACTTAAAGCTACTGTAACTTTTCACCGAAGTCCTTCCACCTGCTGATATGTAAAGACAGATAGTTTTAATGATAATCCATCAAAGAAACAAGTATCCATCACTTATTTTGGTCAGGTAATACCCAGGTTTTGTGCATACTGTCATTTGGGAAACTGGACTTAGGTCTTCACTTTATTGTGCCACATGACATCGCCATATTTGTATTTTGGAAAATTTAAAACTTATTAATTTTTAATTAGAAGAAATCAGAAAGGCAAATTAATATGTTTTAAAAATCAGCTCTTACACTTCTCTAATTAAATTTCCACAGGATATTTTTTGGTGGGAGAATTCAATTAGGTTTTAATTTTAGTAATCAAAAAAGCACTGGTGCTTTGAGTATTTGATTTTTAATTTAAAAATTTGACATGGCATTCCAATTAAAATGTTCAACAGTTGCATTGTAGCATAAAAAGTCTATTACATCTGGTAATCAGGAGAATCCAATGACCATAAAAAATGCAAACAGTATTTCAAGAGCCCTCAGGTAATAACTGTATTTAGCAAACACTAAACACTTCAATTACAGCTGCCTATAGCAACTGTGATCACTCAGAAACCAGGGCAATAAGTGAAAGCAACTCTTTACCTATCTCCCTCACCAGTAGATAAGGTTGTATCTTGGAAACAGCAACTGAGCTCAAGTTAGAAACACAACCAAGCCTGTCACAGAAGCAATATCAAAATGAAAGTGTCAACTCTGCATCCTTCTGCAGGCTCCATTTTCTTGCCTTCAAAGTTAACTCACATAGCATCTGCTTAATAAGTAACATAGACTGCATCATGATAGCCTGATGGATTAAATTACTGTTAACAAAGATCTCAGAAGGTTTCTGAGCACCTCTATTGGGAAAAGCCAATTTTCCATTTTGCAGACTTAAATCCTAAGCACACGAACCAAACTCTTCCTCATCACAACCTACTCCCCCCTCAAAAAAAGAAAAAAGCCATTCCTAATAAGAGGAAATAAAGAATTAAAACCCTTTGTATTTTTTTAGTCACACTTGATGTTCTGCATCTACAGGTACACAACCTTTCAAACAATTCAAAAATCAGGAGGAGAAAAATATGTGGATAGAACAGATTAACAGTACAAACGAAAAACAACAATTCTTCAGATATCATCTATTTAAAAATTAGACCAGTACTTTACCTGTGTCCAGCACAAGTTGGGATAATTGTATACAGAGCAACCTGAATACTGTTTTTGTCTTTAAGGACAAAAAGGTTAATTGTTATAGAGGTCACAATTGTTCCATATAGTCTACCAACCTGCCTCTGACAATGACAAATACCCCTGAAAGACTCCAATATTGTCATTGCTCCCAACAAATTGTATGACATTTCAGAAGAATTGTATCTATCTATCCTGGCTTTCATGTCTTCCACTGCTAAATAACATAATATTCCTGTGTCAAGTTTTCCTATTTTCCTTTAAATGTCAATTCCATCGTGTCCATTCATCAATCACATGATTATTACATGTTATTTTTGGAGCTCCTTTGCTACACATGGCATTGCATGGTATGGACACAATGACAGAGCTCAAACGCACCTACATACTAAAATGTGTACTTCAGTATTGCTGTGGTGGGGAGAACATTAGGCTAAAGATCCTTCAGCCTCTGGAAACTGAGCAAACTGGAAAAAAATTGGCCATCTGTGGTGTGCTGGAGGAGTAAGTTCATTTCTGCATACTCAGACAGACTAAAGAGAAGACAAAGAGCAGCTGGCATTTTATGGAATGAATATGAAAAGGGATAACTTAAAGAGCTAACTCAAAATTTAATAGCAAACAAGAAAAAAGAGAACAAGAAGATTAAACAAAAGTTGAAAACAGGCTTAAAAATAAAGGAGCAAGCAAAAGAATCATTTACAAACCAAATGAAGAGGGGAAAAGATAAGATAAACTCTGAATATTAATGAACAAGTAGAAGAAAGGAAAAACAGAAGCTAAAATAAGTCTATTTTACCACAGGCAAAATAATGTAAAATGTTTCAATCTTCCCAGTTAAATTACAGAATAAAAAGGAGCCTTACTACAATATCAGCATGTAAATCTCTCTCTAAACCACCCACATGCTGACTGCTGCTGGAGACAAATAGGTACTATAACAGGTAGAAGGCAGAATGCCACTACCACAAGTGCAGCAAGTCTGAGTTTTCTTTTGTGGATAGTAAAGGTGGTATGAGAATAAACACACCAAAACAAAAAGCAAAACAACAAAACAAAAAAAACAGAGCACTGGAAATGACCAGCAAAGCAATTTTAAAGAAAAAGAAAATACATGCACCAGCTCAATCTTGTCTGAGGGCTTGAATGCATAGAAAAGCTGCTAAGCCAATAATACTGCCCAAGCACTTAGATATTTCCAGCTGGAAAGCTCTGTGCTTGCTGATGGGAGAACCTCACCCATAAACAACACTGAAAGGTGTCATTCAGAGTGCATTTAGAGTCCAGTCTAAAACATCACACATTCCAGAAAGAATTTTGGAGAATATGATTTCAGAAACGATTTAAAAAAAAATTCTTGTTGCCTCTTTAATTATTTCACTGCTGTATTTTTGGTTGAGTTGCATTATTTAAGGGAGTCCTAGGGGCTGCAATTCTCCTGAGAATCGCTCCCGTTTGAAACAATGGCCTCTCTCATTTGCCATTGGTCTAGAGCAAACCTATAGCTTCACATTTGAACTGCTCATGAGACATTCTGCAGATCTGCTTGTTATATCCTCAGGGTACTATACACACTAATAAGACAGAGCAGGAGAAAAACCTATGTGGAAAGCCTTTGATGTCTTGTGCTTGAGTCCACATGCAATCCGGTATGTTAATCACTGCATTAGCCATTATATATAAAGGAATAAAAAAAATACATATCATTTTTTACTATTATGCATGCTTCAGAGAAGCGTGTGCCCAGTCCAGGTTCCTTTCCTAGCTTGCTCAGTCCTACCAGTGTCTCACTGCAGTCTATTGACTCCTCATCATGGGAGAGGAATGGTAGAATGGTGCTGTGGAAATAAAGTCAGAGACTCTATAGGCATCTTACATTCAAAGATCTCCACAATGGAAAACAAACAAACAAAAAAAAGGGTTTCTCACTGCTAGAATATCCTTTACTATTGCCCTGCAGTTTAAGAGAGACCAGTGCAAAGCTTTGAAGTTCAGGTGTTCCCTCCTGAATTCTCCAAAAATCTCCTGATTTTGCAGGATGAATGAGAAATAACACATGCTATTACACTGGCTCTACTTTTTGTTCACGTCTTTTTTCTTACTGCTTTCCAAAGATAGTCCTCATAACACATAACTGATGGGCACCTGGTGAAAAAAAAAAATACAAGCTAGAACTGTGGTGGAACTTCCCCAGTTTCTGAAACCAAGGTCTGGCCTTGGTGAGCCCTGTCGTCCCCTGGTTCTGCAGAACCGTATGACCTATCAGTGGTGAAAGGTTGTTTCTGAACTCCCACCATCAGGCTTAGCCTTTTTTATTTGGGATCCCTTCATTTTACTTGGCATTAGAGACATAAGAACTTGTGCAGACATTGATCAGGGCTGCAAGTTCACACACTCACATAAGTTTCCCTTAAATATTGAGGAACATCCTGTATAAATATCTTTTAGATTCAGCAATTCAAGGTAATTAGTAAGAAAATACTGCTGCAGAAGATAAGGAAACAATCACCACATATCGTGCAGTGCAAAAGCAATACTTTCATTCTTTCCTTCAAATTAGCTTACAAAGATCCTGGCTCCAATGAGAGACTGCCATCTTGCCCAAGGGAATTTCAAATTATCAATGTCAGTTAACCTCTAAGAGCTCTTTCTCATGGGAATAAACATTTGTTTTGTTTATCTCCAGCCAACAGCTAATAGCACAGTAATGATCCAATCCCCAGATCCCTTTGCCGGGAAACAGATACCTTAATCTCTGCAGTGCAAGTCTTATCAGTCTTTGCTCCTATGCAGTTTGAGCATTTCCTTTATATCCACATTGCTCCCTACAATGAAAAACTGCTTCAGTTTCTGCTATCTTTGCCATGAATTACCTTTCCCTGACCCCATGCACTCTTCTTTCACAAATACCTTCTTTGAAGTATTTACTAGATACATCACCGTACGGCTGTCGCTGAAGATGAGTGTTACTGTCTTAATTTTGTTTAGCTTTCTCCATTGGTCACAAAAGTGGTGTTACACTTGATCCAGTGGTCACGATAATTAAGTTCTAGTGTTACTCTTGTTTCCCACCCAATTGCAATCAACAGAAATGTGTAAAGCAAGCATGAAGTGGACATTTATTTTGAATCTTAAGCTGAACTGAACGTCTCCATGCTGTCAGTCAGATTAGGTAGAACCTTAATGAAAGATAAAATTAATATCCTTACATGTGGTCTTGTAATATCCCTAGAGGATATTGAGAAAAGCTGCTTTAGCATTAAGGATCAATTTATCAGTTTAAGGACCATTGCATTAGTTTAACAAAAAGGAATCAGTGGGTGCTAGTTCTTAAACTTTCCACTTTAGCTTTGCTTGGTATATGAACAGTCTCATTTTTCTGAATTAATCCTTGCTTCAATGAAGCACTGAAGTCACAACAGACCTATATTTGCATTCATCAGGTACAACAACTTTCTCTTGAGTTCCATATAAATTCTTTTGAGTTATAGCGTACCAAGATATGAAGTTGCTCGTTATGGCATAACAAGCAAAGTAAATTTGTCAAATGGGGAAAATAGCTTCAATGACAGTACAAGCAAGTCCCAGGACAAGCTTCTTTAGATTAATAGTCCAGCCATGCTGGAAGGTACTGATCATCAGTACAACTGAATTAAAACTAAAAATTCTTTTGAGGCTCACCCACCTACACACATCAGAACTTCGAAGCCATTTTCAGTCATTCTGAAATTACGAAACAGTGAAAGCTCAGACAAAACACAACCAAAGCCACTATTGAAATGAATGTACTTATCAGCAAATACCCTCATTCTTTTCTATATACTTAGACATAGTTACTACCTTAGCCAGTACACCTTACAGTTTTGCTTCTTCCCTTCAGCTCTCTTACACAAACAACCCATTTCCTATCTCCCTCATGCATACTCAGATATTGCAGCCCTTATCTCACAAATTGACGCATAAAGAAGAAACAGCATAGGAATAAGCCTGATTAATATTTATCTTCTTCAGAATACAGAATCACAGAATTGTAGGTGTCAGAAGGACCTCTGGAGAACATCCAGGCTAACCCTCAGCTAAAGCAGGTTTTCCACAGGAGGTTGAAGAGGAAAACATTCAGGCAGGTTTTGAATACCTCCAGAGAAGGAGGCTCCACATCCTCTCTGAGCAGCCCATTCCAGTGCTCTGTCATCTCCACAGTAAAGAAGTTCTTTCTCGTGTTCAGATGGAACTTCCTTTTCAAGATTGTGCCCCTTGTCCTGTAAGCAGGCACCAGCAACAGCCTGGCCCCATCCTCCTGACACTTGCCCTTTAGATACTCAGACTTTTCTCCTCACCTGTTTAATTGCTTTATATGCACAACATTACTTTGTCTGTCTAATCAGAGGGATCTTAGCAGGCAAGATAAAAAACGATTTGTATCTTATCTTTTCTGAATTTCTCCATAATGCGAGCACAACATTATTTCAGTACCCATAGACTTTCAGAACATCTCTGTAGCCACAGAACATAGAAAATCTCACTGTTTCTAATGCATAACAAAGAATTCCTTACCTAATTAAGTTTCATTTGTTTGGTAGCATACCTAGATTTTCCTTTGGAAATGACATACTGATCAGGAGATATGGCTGTGTCTGCCTCACAATATGCCTTCCTCTAAGACCTGAAGTTCTAATTTTGTCTAAAATAAAGCATAATGAGCAGAGGCTGTAATGGACACAATGCTTTGCAGAGACCATGAATGAGTCACAACCAGACAGTGACATTCTCCAGAAATGCAGATAACCTCATGACAAAAGGTTGTAGAGCATTCCTCCTTGTTTTGCCTCAAGGAAACAAGCTCAGAAACCAGAGGGAAGCACAGGAACTACCAACCTGCAACAGAACTTGCAAAATATTTCCTTAAAATGTGAGAGTGAAGGAAAAAAAAAAAAAAAGCCTTAGTATACCTGATCAGGTAAATGTCACTTCTAACTGCACAGTTACCAATCTTATATTAGTCAGAGAATCTTTAAGGCCAGGACTCTGGGACCAAAGATTTTCTCATGCTGACAAAGAAGGAAGTGCAGGAGGAGATCATGACTTCTTTTGTTTTACACAATGGAAGAGTACATCTACCACGTAGTCTTACTGTAATTGGCTGCATGTCAGATAGCCTTAGGAGAAGCAACTCTTCTCACCATAAACAGTTCACCAGCACTGCGTTTGGCATCTTTAATTTCCTTCTCTCACATGGAGAAAACAAAGTCAAACTGTGCCTCTAGAAACCAGTTTCGTCCAAAATCAAGCCTTTGAAAAACACAAGAGAAACAGGAGTAATTTGGGAACTTTGGCATTCCCCACTCTCTTTGTTTTCCCCTTCACCTTTTACTGTCCAATTATTGTCGATTTGAGCCCAAAGAAACCTGACTAGATACCAGCTCTGAGGAAAACTGAACCTGACTGCCTCATTTCTACAGACCAGCCTGGGAGAACTGCAAAGAATATAAAGCAACCCAGCTAATGGAAAACAAATAAGCCACTTACAGCCCTTTCTGTTTTAGTAACTGCAAGCGTTACTCATCAGTAATACGAGTGAGCATTTTATTTTTAATTGCTCTATATCCTCACAGAGATTTGGCAAACTCAGAGGTGATCCAGGGCTTGTTCTGCAGTTCTCTCCACCCACACCTCTTGCAATTGCTGTGTAGTGCTAAGCACAGTGCCATCCTTCTGCTCCCTGTGAGGAGCTGTAGGCTACCTAGAGGCATCCCCTCAGCCTCTCTGCTCTGGGCTGAATAAAGCCAAGAAGTGAAAGGGGAAAAGCAGCCTCCAGCGGTGCAGCACCAGCTCAGCCTGGATGCAGCTGGCAGCCAGGAACTGTCTTTGCTGCCTCTCCCCAGCTCTGTTCCACAGCACAGGCACACACTGAGCGCTCACTCCCTGCTTTGTCATCCCCACAGATGTCACTGGAAGCCAGCCGTTTAAGTAGGGCTTGAATCAGACAGCAAGTCAATACAAAAGCCAAATAGCAAATTTCCTGCGCAGCCCCTTATCCACAGGCCTCTCCTCCCACAGACCTCACACAGCTCTTCTGCTGAAGAGATTTTGCTGAAATGCTTTGCACCATCCAAATCAGCACGGCTTGATACACACTTGGTAAGGGTGCAGGCAGGGAGCGACATGAGAGGAAAACAGGGTGGAGGAAATGGAAAAAAGGCAACACTGCAAGAATTTGAGGGCATAAACATTTCAGAAGCCCCAGAGTCCACTGGGTAGGGAGTAAAGCACGGTGTCAGCTGATGGGTCTCTAGAGTTGTGCTGATTCACCTGACGTGCTTAGGGGTATTTGCTAGACCACAAAGATATCACTCAGGAAGAGCAGTACATAGTACATAGTACATAGAATGGATACTGTGCTATCGCTCTATGACTGGGCAAGGCCTGAATGCAGTTTTAGCACAGGGGAAGCTAGTGTAGGAGCACAGAAACAGAAGAGTTAAAATCCTTCAGAAAGTTAGAATATTGAATTCAACTCTTACCTTGGGCCAGCACAGAGTTTGTTGGTAGGCCCAGCTGTACACAGGCTCTCAGTCATCCAGCAGAGCTCTCCAAAAGCCCGTTGTGACTTAATTATAGGAAACAACGCACCTAAGCCACAAGGGTTCCATCTTGCCTTGGTGCCTATAGACTCCATAATGGTCTGGGCAGCTCCGCTACACAGAACTGCTGAGAGACGGGAAGCAGGCAGGAAGCCACTTTTATCACTGATAGACCTGAATCTCTAAACTTGGAGGAGGGAGGTGGGGAAGGTGGAGATTTTACCCTTAACTTATGCACACAGCTGCATTGCATGAAGAGCAGTAGAAGGACCTCTTGCCCTACTCCACCTGCGTGGTAATCTGCAGATTAAAGCCCACCTGAGATGATTTACCAGCAAGCTTTTGATACTTGTGCGTTAGACATACAGGAAACCAGCTCCTTAGTCCTTAAACAAGGAGTGCACAGAATGTCAGGTCTCAATTGAAGTGTCTGGGCTGTGTTCCTGACCTGTTTTTGAGATAGCCCATCTGCTCTAACTAACCTGTACTAAGCTATTTCAATGTAAATCTATGATTTCTGCAAACTTCTAGCTCTGATTTTGCTGGATCAATGTCCTGCCGGAGAAGAATGTCAATAATCGGCATTAAAGTTAGATTTGTAAACATGGTTTTAAAGCTGGTTGAAAAATGGGGTCTTGAAGAAATTCCAAAATCTTTCCCCCATAACTTATTCCTCAGCCTTAGACCTTACTACAAGCACTGAACATTTTTCTCTCTGAAAATATGGTCCCTTGCCATTTTCTCCAGCCTTCTTAAACGTTTAAGTGTAGTCTCTAGGAGAAAGGTGGCAGAAGCAAATGTGATCTGAATGGGAACACCAGCCTGACGTGGCTATTTTGAATGAATGTTTTCCTACGCTGTCCTGCTTTCCTTTTGGACAACACAGCTTATGTTATATCCAGGTTTGTTCTTTGAGGGAAGAAAAGTAACACGTAATGTGTGAGAAATAGCTCAGAGACACAAATTGATCACCAAATAACATATAACTGTCATTCTAGAAGACAGCTAAAATTTCAAAGTGGGTAAATTATTTAGGGCTATGGATTTTCAAGAGATCATCTTTTTCTATTCGTTTTTTATTTTATTTTCTATTTTTATTTTTTGGTTGCAAATAGGAAAATGGAAATGTAAGCCTAATTTCTGTCAGAGAAGAGTTAGAGAAGAAGACAGGCAGTCCTATAGTTCCTTAGGTGGCAAATTAAGAAACATCCAATTTCTGCACAGATGAGTAAGAACTATTCTATGAAAAGACTTTATTGAAATGATAATGCCAGTGATACAGTGGGACTGTTGACAGAATCTAGCATGTGCACTGGATAAAAAGGATTATCTGCTATAGCTATAAATGCAACCTATACTGCAGATTTTTGCCAGCAGTAGAGGAATGAAATAAATCATTGAAATACAGTAATACAGGTCTGAAAAAAAAAAAAAAACAGCTTCTGCTTCCTGATAGATTAAGCAGAGAAGGTGTACTTTCTTCATAGATGGGAAAATGAACCATAATTAGCCACAGAGCATCTTCCATTTCTGCTCTGGGCATAGTGCCAGATCAGATTGAGGCCCTCTCATGTGTTTGCTCACTCCTCTGCAATCCAGCTCTGGGCATCTGCCCAGTGCAATAATTGGAGGTTCTATAAGCAAGGAGTGAATAGAAGGCAGGCTTAACGTAAAGAGATTTAGAGCACAGAATTGCAAACCTTACTAAATGTTAGTACAGGATTTTTGAAAAACAATTTAAAGTCAGGCATGACCAAAGATTTTTTTTTTTTTCCTAATAACAGATAATCAGGATTAAAATGACCAATCTATTAGTCTATTTAAACTCCCAAAGAAAGTAATCCTTGTCAGTGTCTCTTTGCTGTGGGACACTGTGAAATGTGAAATGAAACTTCCATCCTTCAAGACCAGGTTGGATGAAGCCCTGGGCAGCCTGACCTGGTGCCTGATTTACTGGCTGGCAGCCCTGCCCATGACAGAAGGGGTGGAACTTTGAGGTCCCATCCAAATCAGGCCATTCCATGTTTCTATTATTTTTTTTAGGATCAGGGTGTAAACAGAAGTGAGATAGACTGATCTATTTTCATTTCCCAAACTGTGGTAATCTGGCAGAGATAATGGAAAGTAATGGAAATGGAAAGTACATTTGTAACAGAATAACTCATTATCTATATCATTGGCAAATATACCCAATGTTTTTGGGCCTTTTAATATTTTTTTTAAGTATGTTTAAAACTGACAACATCCCCTGAAATATCAAAACTATAATTGTATTCAGTTCCAGGTGCAGTTTAGCAACAGGAACTCTGCATAACACAGACTTTTTTCACTGCAGAGTCAATGATACGTAACTGCTTTGCTGAACTGGAGCCATAACCAGGCCAGAGTCAGCAACCCATCAGTCTCACATCCTGCAGCACTTCCATAGTGCATAGAAATCCCCTTTCCCAGCTGCAATGCTACCTGCACCAGCAGAAATACAAATCCCGAAGGGACTTCACAGAATCACAATCACAGAATTGTAGGGGTTGGAAGGGACCTCTAGAACTCATCTAGTCCAACCCCCTGCCAAAGCAGCTCCCTAGCCCAGGTTGCACAGGTAGGTGTCCAGGCAGATCTTGAACATCTCCAGAGAAGGAGACTCCACCACCTTTCTGTGCAGCCTGTGCCAGTGCTCCGTCACCCTCACCATGAAGAAGTTCTCACATACATTTGCGCAGAACTTCTTATGCATCAGTTTGTGGCCATTTCCCCTCATCCTATCACCACGCACTGCTGACAAGAATCCAGTCTTGTCCCTTTGCCTCCTGCTCCTGAGATATTTATAGACATGGATCAGATCCCCTCCGAGCCTTCTTTTTTCAAGGCTTTTTTCAAACCTGAAAGGGTCTCTCAGCCTTTCCTCAAAAGGGAGGTGTTCCATGCCCTTATCATCTTAGTAGCCCTCCGCTGAACTCTTTCAAGGAGGTCCCTGTCTTTTTTGTACTTCAGATAAAGGTGTTTTCACAGAGGATTTGTTTCCTCCTTTGTGCTGATTGTGCATGGAGCTGATGTTACAGTTCTTCTGTTCTCCTGCTTCTTTGTGATCTTTGTAATTTGCGCATAAATTATTTGTTTTATGGAGCTGTAGCATATGGCAGCAAAGAATCACTCTGTTATGAGGAATTCCCAGATGACAAAAAGAAAATGAATAACTAATTCATTGAACTTTGTTGCTGCTATGAACACGTGGGCACTCTCTCATACCCAGCCCTACATCTTACATAAGTGTTTCATCCCTCTCTAAAGAAAAGAGTGCGGGAAAGAACTGTCAGGTCCAGGGTAAAATATGAATCAAAATATTGTCTGAGAGTGATCATTTTAGAAGTTGGTTTTGATGTTCTTATTCTCTGTAGAAAGAATGATTTTTTATTTCAATTAGAAAACTGAAATAAAATAAATATTTTCTATAAAAAAATAGAAGTTTATTTCAATTATAAAAAGGGAAAATGAATAAATCATATAAGCAACTGAATATCCATCTCCAGATTGTTTTATCCGGTTGTGCTACAAATAGAAGATACCAGCTACAAAGTTCACATAGAGTTGTGGGCAGCAATTTGGAAGACGACTTTTGTTTTCACACTGTAGAAAGAGGGCCAGACTCAGACACAAATCCAAATCTGGATCAAGCAGTTTCAAAATCTCCCTTCAATTCAAGTTGGACTGATCTTTTATTAGATCTAAACAAGCAAAGGTTCTTATCTTTCCAATATGTTCACCGGGTATATATTTTGCATATAGACCACACTCACATTTACTTATTAAGCAATGGAGCAGAATTCGTTAGCTGCATCATACCAGTTTTCTGTTGTCAGGTGGCTGACAATATGCTGATACAGGTGGATAAGAGTCATATCAGGACAGTGAAATAAGTTCCTGAGGATACTTTACTTGTAACCAGCCTTTTTTTTTAAAAGCCACTGTTATGCACAAACATTTAGTATTTATTTGATGCCAAAAATAAGGTACATTAGTGTCAAAGTGTTCACTGACCCCGAATGTAGCTCTGCAGTGCTGCCCTAAGAGCATAATGAAGGACATATTGTGGTGACTGTCTCTATAATGCCAAACACCTAGTAAACTGCTGTCATGTGATGGAAAAGTAGTGCATGAGAAGGATTGTTTCCATTCAGAATTAATACTTTAATACATGGAATATGAATATGAAAACAGGAACTTCTACTTAAGAATTACTCATTCCCTCACCTGAACCTCTGATCACATGATAACATTTTCTCTAGCAGTCAGCTGTGATATCATGAGAAGAAGATGATGACCTCAAGAGAGAATCGGCAGCAAGAAAATTTTCGCAAATTAAAATAAAAAGAAAGCTTATTTATGCAAATAACATTGAGTAATGAACATGAGAAAGAAAAACATTACAGTTGGCAATCTCCACCTTTGATCCTACTCAATTCCCATGGTCTCTTAATATTGGTTGTGTCTTTTCCTGATTAGCAGAATAGAAGTAATTGCCCCTGTTGAAATGGGATCATAAAAACAGTGATCTTGGGAATTCGCATTAATAAATCTAAGTATTGGCATACAAATGCTTAAAAGCAAATATTTATTTAATCAGCATTATAAACTCTCTCCATCACATAAGTATCAGTCTTCTATAATGTTAGCTCTACAAATGCACATAGGAATCCACATCTAGCAGTCCTTCACAGCAGTTAAGTTTATTAAGTGAGCAAAGTGTGATATTCAATTTAAAATGGCCCCATGAATTTTATCTTGGACAAGGCCCAAACCTACGTTTGGAGATCTAACCTTCCAGCTCAGTCTCACTTCCCTATCTGTAGAACAGTCAACTTTCCTATTTTCACATTCCATAATGGGTTTTATTCCCTGCCCAACTGTATGAGGTAAAGTGCCCAACCCTTCAGTACAGCAGCCACAGAATTGTGTGCCAGAGCAGCTATACTTAATCCAACGGGAAGTGATTTCTCCTCTGATATACCTCTTTTTTTTTTTCCCTGAAAAAATAAATATTCTGAACTTCTGAGAAAGGAAGGAGCATGAAAAAAGTTCTCAACGAGGGAAAATAATTTCCTTTGCCCAGAGCTGAGAGCCCACTCTAGTTCTGGAGGAGAAGATTAATTGCTTAAAGGATAATATTAACAAGGAACTACAGAACAGGCATTCAGCCTGCAGAGATTTTATCAGATCAGGGCCTCATTCCATCAGTAGGATTTTCTACAGAATGAGAAGCAGCATCTTGAGAGCTCTCTCAATTTAGGATGCCAGCATAGTTGTGATGTTCACCATATCTTATAAACTTGTTGACCAGGAATGTCTTGAACTCTGAGATCAAAAGCATGTGCACAGTTTTCTTTCTGACTTTCTAACCCTAACTTCCATTCTAACACTATGCTGATGCTTTCTTTGATTTAGAAATGTAAAAATACCTGGTTTGGTTAAGAATTTTTCCTTGGGCTTTGCGTGAAATTAAGGTTTATACATAGACATTCATTTTTATGAAGCTCCTCTTGGTGCTTTGTAATTTAAATTGACATATTCCTTAGGGGCTCTTAGTGGTAAAAATTAATTAACTGACAGAATTGCAATGGTTGCAGTGTTGTAACCATGATGGTCCAAGAATATATTATTCTCAGTCTCTGCTTATTTCTCTTCAGATTCAAAATAAGGCTCATGTGCCTAAAAGAGTCAGTGTTCTTTTTTTCCCAGTGAGATACTTGTTCTTATGAACCTAGCCCTGGCTATTTGACATTCACATCACTGTGTGCAGGGGCAGCAGGATGTGGCTGCCTCCAGTGCTAGGCAGCGAGATGCAGAGACCTCAAAGGTTGGACCTATGCTCCCATGACCATCTTCATTACAGTTCTTGTACTTCAGTGGTTTGCTGATTCTTTCTGCTCTCTTTCCCTTTGTCATGGCTGCAAAAACCTCTGGCCCTGGACATCATTAGTATAATGCAATGGTTTCCAGTGCTTTGACCTAATAACTGCTGTTACTAATATTCAAGACAAGCCATAAGTTATTACTACTCAATACATTGATGAGTGCTGATTTTGGCTGTTGTGAAAGACAGGTTATGGAGCTAAACTGTCTACAAACCCTGTTTCTCTGCTCCTCTGTAAGTGGGGAAAAAAAGTAACTTGCTATATGAATAGGGTAGAAGTGTTTGTGGTAGATTGAAGAAGAAAAAAAAAAAGAATGGGATCGTATCTTTTGTAAAGAGATTAAAATCTGCAGAGGCTTTTTGAATGTAGTTTGAACACGGACTCTTGAGGAAATACTTAAAAAAAAAAAAAAAAAAAAGAAGAATCAGCAAAAATGGAAAAATGCAGGACTATGGAAGAGTGTCATGATCATTCCTGGTGAAAACTATTAGAATACGGTTTTTGCAGATACTGAATAACCCCATGCTGGTTTTCCTGAGATATCTAAAGATTGAATTCTGTCAGGTCAATATAAGAAATGTTTTTTCTATGGCGCAGCTGTGCTTTCAATAGAATGTCAACACTTAAAGTAATAGGCAGCAAAATGCTGCATCCATGTGTAGATTTGTACTGCCATTTCATATCTGAGTTAAAATATGTAAGACATTTTATGACATGCCACAGGAGAAGGACATTGTTTTTCAGCCTGCAGTACTCTTACCCTTATATAGATGTATATAGAATATAGAATGTAACCAGTTACCTAAAAGCCAAAAAAAAAAAAAAAAAATAGAAAATTTTAAGGCCTCATTCTCTCTGCCTGCTATGTATAGGTTTTCAAACACCTTAGCCTGAGCTCATGCAACCCAACATGGCCAGAAGCTGGCACAGCAGGCCTGGTAAAACAGAAGTCCTTATCTGTAGACTGAGTTATTTTTCTGACAGAAATGGATAGATATCCCTTCAAACTTGAGGTGAAATAAGTGCTGCTGAAAAAAAAAAGGCAAAGATGAGTCAAATGAGTTTTAAACTCTGACATTTACAAAGCTGTTTTCAAGACAAAAATGAATGGGCTTCATGTGTTGAAAGACTTGCTGTCACCTGTGTCAAACTTAAAAGTCTGTGTCACATCCCTTTCTTCTTAAGAAAGACACCTGATTATAAGACTGAGCTTGATCTCACCCATTCACAAACACAGAAAAGGCTTTATAAGACAGGTTCTTCTTATTCTGAAAAATAAAAACAGAATGTCAGCAGTTTTTATTATTATAGCTCTAGGGAACTAAATTGGAATTTTTAAGGTAAAGGCAACAGACCATTAAAGCATATCTGTTTATGGTTATAGAAAATGGAATAGAAGATCTTTAGCATATACTGTATTCATAGTGTCATCAAAATATTCATTTCAGGTCTGGAAGGTTTATTAAGTTGCATTTATGGGTTGAGGGTGCAGACACAGGTTTCAGACATAGTCATTTCAGAAGCCAGACTGCTCTGTGAGAGGACAGACAAGCTCCAAAACTGTTTTTTTAACATGTTCTTTAATTGCACTTAATGTGTCTCTTGCCACATATTAGTAACTCAGAGAAGTTTTTTCTCATAGAAATAAATTCACACTGTACTCTCAAACACAGTTAGCACTTCTCAGCTAATTTCTGACGTATTCAATAGGGAGCTAATTTATCTTCTATTCAGAAAAATGAAGTGAGAGGACCTCATTTTCCCATTTTTTTTCTTTTGTTTGAGCCTTCTTATTTGGTACTGGAGAGTAGGGAATTAGTAGGTCAGGAAATGGAGTCAAAGTTACAAATTAATCAATCATGTCTCATGTCCTGATACTGCAACATACAGACTGACGTCATTGGAATTGACAAATGCCACATCTGCGTGTAAAGCTCATAGGCAATGGCAGGAACTCATTCTGTGGCTATTTGGTGGTTTCCTTCAAGTCTGATTGATAACATGTTCTCACTGCTTCCTTCTGTAGCCCCTTGTACCCTAGGAAGGAAGAGAACTGATCCCTGACATGCTGTTCTTGCTAAGAGTTGAGGATTCTGCCTTTTTTTTTTTTTGTGATACCCTTCAGTGTTTGGTGGAAGCCAGTAAATAAATAGACATTTAAGATCTAAATCTTTAACAAATTCTGCAGTTTGGTCAGAAACTTTTGTTCATACACATCTCTCTTTGCTCAGGGGGCCTAAGAGCCTGTTGAGATCCACATACCACAGGAGGCGATTGATTCCCTGCTTGCTTTGTCTGCAGAGCATTCAGTAAGGACCAACAAGAACAAAAGGCCACGTGTGTTAAACCACCAGACATACTGATGGAGAGGAGCTCACAACAAAACTTTTACCACTTGCATATGAGCACTGGGGAGAAAAAACAATCAAGCAAACAGAAAATTCATTTATCTAACATGAACTTCAACCTAAAATTAAAGACTTGAAAAACAATATCTGACTGATAATTTTGGTTTTCCCTTAATATAATATTTCCTTCTGAGTGCAAGTCAGGTCATGTCACTGGAGTCTACTTGCATACCCAGCCACTGGGAAGAACCAGAATGTATGACAAATGCTTTCCATAGCACTGTAAGGAAATTGGGGTATAAAAGGCAAGCCATGAGCTCTCGAAACAATTAATTCAGTATGCAGTGCACTCATTACATGTACCCAACAAGCATTTAGGGAAAATATCAATCAGGAGCATGTTCAGAAGTAGCAATAAGAAGAGCACCAAATTTCCAAAGCCTGAACATTTGCTCCTCATGAGCATAATGTCTCTTGGAATCCAGAGAACCTTTGGATATGATACCCAAATTTGCAATAAAATTAACAAACATGTTTTGAAGGACAAGGGATAAGGGAGAAGTCACTCATGGTAACTGAGCACTGTGACATGTCTGCAGTTCTGATCTGACTGAATGTTATAAGAAAAATTACTTTAATTTTAATTACTGCTTTTCCAAACTAATGTCAAACATTTCTCCAAAATGCACAGGCTGCTACAGAGATTCATGTGCATAATGAACATCTGTACTAAAACTGCTTTATTATGGGTTGTTTGATGCAGTTTATTGTATACCCATTGGTTTTTGGAATGGCATTAGTGAGCAGCATTTTGAAGATGGATGCTACATTTGCTGTGGCAAATTATTGTCAACCAAGAACATATTAGCAAATAAAAGAGTGCATCTGCTCCAAAAAATGTTTTTCCTTTGTATCACGGTGATGATTGAAAGGCTGTAATAAAGAAATGATACATATACTGTACCCCCCAAACTACATTAAAAAGCAGTTGTAAGTAATCAGTAATGCAGTGGGACAGACAACTGCATAGCGTGTAAGCAGGGTTTGATGGCACGACCCTAAGCAGTTGTCCTTGTGTTTACGAGAACGCTACACTCAGTACCCAAACGCAGTTCCCTGTCTTCCTTGCCAAAACTTTTTGTTTCAGCTTTCTCCCATCTGTCCCTGTTTCCTGGATATCTCTTTGTCTGTTTTTGTCTCCCTTTAGTTTAATATCAATTCCAGACCAGGGCATATAAATTCCCCAGATGATCGTTATACAGTAAAACTTCAAGAAAAATCTTTCTGAGATATGGATAGCAACATATGGGGACAGTTTGGTTTATGTCTCATTTTTCATACTAATGTGGTTATTTTATAGGACTGCATCTCATCTCCTGTCTGACTAATGCCTGAGCTGTGTCTCATTCAAATGAAAGGTCCCTCAGGTTCACTAAGGCACAAGAGGTTTAAAGCTTTATCATGCATCGGATGTTGTGGTGAATATTCACTTAACATTGCTCAGAAATGAATAAGCTCTTTTCCTCATCTTCCTGAATTTTGGCATCTTTTGGCATCTTGTAGGAAGCTCAGCTAAAACTGAAATGCTACGATTACTTTTTTTTTTTTTCCTTAGGAGAAACTGTGCTTCAAGTCACTCATGTGGTTTAGGTTTCCCTATGGCTGGAGTGACGGTAATGCACGATGCTCGCAGTGACTTGGCAGGCTCCTTGTGGGTGTCAGAAATGTTCTTGGCTCCAGCTAAATGTCTGAGCAAATTCACTTCCTTGAGGGCAGCACTAGACACAGCAAAAAAAATTTCATCCAACTCAGCCACTCAGGACAGATAGTACTTTTAAATGGGAATGTTGCAATGAAATTTCTGCTTCTAATTACTGGAGAAGAGAGAATCCCAGGGGATGACAAGAAAGAGAAATTGTCCATTAGGAATTTGGAAGACAAAGGCTTCCTTTTTCTTCAAAACGCTCACTTCAAGTGGCTGCATTTTCAAGTGCAAGTTCCTGTTTAAGAAAAAAAATCTGTCAAAAAGATCACTCAGAAATTCAGGTTAAACATCACAAAGCCATTTGCATGAAATGTTTTGGTGAATCACATTTGTGTTCAAGGCATGATTCCATGGGCTGCTCCAAAAGTAATGCCTCCTGTTTTATTACACTGGCCCACAACAGCAGAGATAGGTGTTGGTGTAATGACAGTAGAGGTCGAACCTTCCCACCAATAATCCATACCATTTTGTTGACAGATAGCAGCGTAGAGGCAGTCTGACAAATGGCATCTGACATGTATCTATGAAGCAAAGTTGCGTCACTGAACACTTCCACATGTAAAAAAAATGGTATCCATTGACTTTCATTGGCATTTGCTGAATGTTTATGGAGACCAAATTATGGATGTGAGCACAGTGAGGCAGTGGGTGGTGCATTTCAGCAGTGACAGAAGAAATGTGGAAGACAAACCACGTTCCAGACAGCCATGCATTGAGGAATGTCGGGTGGAATTACAAGTATAACTAATGAGGTTCAGAACTTCATATATTATTTTATGCAAGCCTTTCCTTGGGATGTTTGCAATATTGCTCCAGCTGCCCACATGCTAAAGGATTAGAGCTAGGAAGTTTTATGTCTTGACCTCCCGCACTGATCACAGATATGACATCTCCACAGCTGTGGAAAGCTGGCGGCCACTCACTACCACAAAAGCTGGCCACCCAGGTCTGTATCCTGCTGCTTCTGAGTCACAGCGAGAGGCTGGCTGGAGTAGGGTTTTCCCACAGCAGCAGGGTATAACCCAAGGTGATTATATCACCTTCTCTTTCTCTGACTGCCCTTCAATAGAACATACAGCCAATTACCAAAAGAGCCAGCTTGGCACCTAAGCGAGGATGGGACTGAAATAGACATCCCAACTTTTTGTAGGCATTTATCTCACACCTAGATGCAGGCACCCAAGTCCCAAAGAAACTTTGGATCTCAGACATCCTTTCTTTTTCATTTCCTACTGGCTAACAGAGACACCTAAAACATCGTGGCAGGTAAGAAAGAGAAGAGCAGAGCAGAGCACTCCTCAGAGTAGACTGCATATGTTCCTATCTGTGGGAACCTGGCACACTGCAAATAAGAATAATACACCCAGCTGCTGATTCCTCATGGTGTGCTGAGGGGTTTCTGACATGGGATAAGCTGCCCAGCAGTTAGCTATTCTTTCCTAATGATGAAGACTTTCATTTCAGATTTTCTCCTGTGCAGCTTCCTGCTTGTATTTTCTCATGCTTTCCTTTCTTTTTAACCCAGGGAGAGATTGGGAGCCAAGATATCATATTTTCATTGGTAGATTAATGCTACCACACAGCTAGTGAAGGGTTAAAGAATAGCAAACACCCCCTCAAGATGTTCCTTAATACTCAGCGCAGATAAGCACATGGAAAGCTCAGCCAGCCAGCCTTCTGTTAAGTATGTGACAGAAATTTCCCATCTTGAGGTATGGAAGATAGAGGCACTGGTAAATTATGTTTCCCGTGAGTGTTGCTAAGGCATACTTACACATATTATATGAGGTAGAAAATTAGTACTTTGAATTGTTATGGTTACATTTGCAGTAAAGTGTAAGTGTTTGCAGTTTTTCAGAAGTTTGCCTATGGTTTGTCATGCAGTTCACCCACTGAGAAGAATATTTACTTGCTGTAAAATAGCGAAACTGATAGACAGCTACAAGGGAGTAATTACAAACTCGGCCCAGAGTCCTGGTTCTAGAGATGAAAAGGCTTAAATGACAGCTCCAGGCTTCACATTTATTCACTATTTACCTTCAAAAAGACTTATACCTGGTCTTCACTGTGCTCTCAGTAAGGCTGACGGAGCCTTGCACACACCAATATCTGTTGCTCCCCTCAAGGACATGGATCTGCTTCTGAGTGGTGAATCGGGGTTCAGCACTGGGACACAACAGGGACAAGACCAGGATATATTTGACAATGGCAAGTGTCTGCAGCAGTAGCAGAAAATCATATATATGTATTTCATTTATGTGTATGCATCTATATCTACATGAGTATATGTATATCTATGTATGTGTGTATGCATATATAATGTATGTACACATACTTAAATCAGGTGGCTCCATGACTTGAAGAACTGTGAAGAAGAAAACTAGCAGCTACAGACAGTGGTGATAGGAGTTGCTCTCCTTTATTTCTCCTGAGCATGTATAACTAAGTTAAGTACCTACCTCAGATGGGCTGAACACAGCCTGATAGCAATTGCAAGGAATTTAAAATCGGGTAATCAACTCTCAGGCATGCACTGAAGTACATGCTTTTGCTGTATCTAAATAGCACACATCAGGGAGAACAACAACAACAACAACAAAAAGAAATCAAATAAAAAAATAAAAATAGTTTTCACCAGCTCCGTGATTTTTATCTGTGATGAAGATGCAAAGAACTTCCTGCATTGCTTCAGTCTGAGCTAGGTAGTAGTTCACCTCTAAAGCCATCTCTGGCCATCACTAACAGTCAGCTCATTAAGGCTCATACAGTAAACACTGAATGCTTACATTTAATTAGAATTAAAAAAAAAAAATGACAAGGACAGTTGACTGCATTGCCATATAGTGTGCTGTGCCATTAGTTAAAAACAAAGGTCACTGTCCTCTTTGTTGTCTGCTAATATGATTTTTAATATCACCGTTTTTTAGCTATTACTATGTACTCTGGGTGATTGGCTAGACTCATTAAAGTGAATGAATGCCAGGAGATGACATCATTTACATTTAATTGTCTTGTTTATCAGTAAAGTCTACACAGTTGTTTTAATAAAGGGCAGAGGAAGATAAAGGCTACATTTGCATTCTCTAAGGAACCTTTGACAAGGGTCTAGGATGCTGCTGGCATTTATTGTTTGCAAATGAGATAATTTGGTTTCGCAATTTTTTTTCTAGTAATTCATACTTTTTCATTACTGTTATTATTCCCATAAATAATTTCCTGTTAACAAACAGACACTCCATTTCAGTATTTGAAAAGACACTTTGCAGAATTCAGAAATGACTCACATTCACCATGCTCAGACTCCTCTTGCTTCCAAACTTGAAGCACCAATTTTGCTAAAACTAGAAAAGTGCTTAAATGTAGCCATGAAGCTGTGAGCTTTCGTGAATTGGAGCTTCCCAGCTTTGAGTATCAGATGGCCAATATTTTCCAGGGGGGTGGTCCTTTTTCCCTTTTAAGATTTCCAGATAATACAAATTAAGCATGCAGCACATGGCAAATTTTACACTTTTTTTTTTCTTCATTCCATATGTAATTAAAATATAAATGGTTTGATGGGCTCATATGTGCAGACGCCATAATTGTTCCTCATGCGACCTCACAGCAGAACTATGTCAGCTCTTGGCTGTGAAATCTCCCAAGCTGGAGCTTCTCTATTATGTCTCATTCACAGTTCATCTTTTTTCCCTATTTTCTACCTTCATACTCCCATGAGGGTGCAGCTGTGCTAGCTGCTTTTTGCATTTATGCATTCAGCCCAAAGTGTTAACTTCTTCAGTGATAAAACCATGCATGCCATTGACATCTATTGGAGTATTCTTCTTCCCATACTGAGAAGGAAAGTTCCTGACCTTCTCCAGAGGTGTCTGGAATGCTGTTCCTTTTGGTTCACCTTATGTCCTGGCTACCTGTCACGCATCCACTCAGATGTTAGTGCTAGATAAGGGAAGCTGGTAGTAAATGTAGACAAAAGAAAGAGGAGAAAAGAGGCATAGAAATTTCTAATGTAGTCAAACAATGGCACTGGGTTTATGTGATGTCTCAGCTTGAGACAGTGTAAAAGGATCAAAGCTACCTATTTAACCTTAACCTTTTAGGACTGACATGAGAAAAAGAGTGATGGACATTGGAACTAAAATGGTTCTAAAATGGTCTCTGCAAGGTGAGTGCAACCCCCTCAGTGACACTGCCTATGTAGTAAGATGGAGCCCGGGATTCAGCCTGAAATGAATCCATGAAGACATATAAGTCCATCTTTGGCTTCCAGAATGGGTGATGTGAAAATAAGTAGAACCAGGATCGGATCATTTGTTTACTGTGTCTTAAGGGGTGCTTGGTATCAAAATCATCAATAGAAGGAAGACCACTGTCTACACTGAAAAATCTTCCACTAGGTATTTATCAGGCAACTTGCCCAAAGGCAATGGTTTTCTCCTTTCCAATTCCATTACATACTTTCTAATTCCATTAAGAGTTGACTGGAATTAATTCTTTACACCCTTTCCAAACTTCTCAAGGATTTCATTTTTATTTCTGATATGAGCTAGAAACAGCTTTATTTCATATTTTTTTTTAAAGGGAAAATGGTTTGTTTGGGAGCGAAAATTCAAGGCCTTTCCAGCCTCTGAAAGGTGCCAGTCCACTACAGACTTGTTTTTTTCTCTGATTTGCTGAGAAACCTGAGACAGCATAGGAATATAGCTGCTGGTTAGATCTATGCATCCAACATAAGTAAAAACATACTGGTTAAAAGCAGTGCTCATGACAAGAGTCTAAATGACATTTTCTATTCAATTACCAATAAACACTTTGGACTCGACTCTCTGCACCAATTTTACACCGATTTACCATCAGTGGATTTACACTGACATGGAGTCTGTGTGGCAAGGCAAAAATCAATTACTTTATTTCCAGAAGGACTTAAATTCAATTGCAGGTATATATTTGTATAAATTTTCTTTCCGGTTAAAGAACAAACAACGCAACCCTAAAAAAAAAAGTAATCTGTGTTTTGTAAAACCAACTGCTAGAGTACCTTAGAGCTATTCCCAGCGGACCTCTATATTTGAGGTGATCTTAAAATAACACATCATTTCTTTGCTAGTATTATGAAACAGTAGCAAGAAAAATAAGCAGAGTTCTGCTTCACTTTTGTCTAATTACTCTGGCAGATGAAGGTGTGAAATGATTAGCCAGCAACATATGGGCTTGAGCTTGGAGAGGTTCCCAGTGAGAATTCTATTTATTCCAGGCATATTTTATCATTTAATTTAAGGGCGTTAATCCATGGGTGAGCCTCTGCCTGCCACTCTCTCACTTGCTTTCTCGTGCTTATCGAATATATTCCTAATCTTAATCATGCTTTCTTGTGCTTACATGCAGACAGTGTAAATAACCTCCTGGTCTGATGCTGATGACACTGGTGGTGGGGAGTCATATGGTGATGTGGAGCCTGATCTTCATACGACAGCCAGAAAAGTGAGAAATTACTGTTTGGGTACAGTAAGGAGGGTTTAACAATGCTGAACATACCTATCAGCCCCATAAAGAGTCCTTTGCTTCCCCAGAAGAAACACATTCTTTGACGCTCTGAATGGGGCTGTATCACTACTGCTGCACCACATGCTGTGACTGGGGCTGTATCCCTACTGCTTTACTTGAACACAGAGGCAACTTCTGAGCTTGTTAAATATAGACAGCACAGGAAGACACACCCACACAAATACAATTTGTTTCCACTCCTAATTTAGTAGCAACATTCCTCAGTTAGCTATATTTAGGTTGCATCTGAGGTGCTTAAAATAATTGCATTAAAACAAGCGTGTGTGTATTCTCTTCATCCAGCCAGCCAAGACCACAAACAAGAATTGCATCGATTGGCGTAATAATGAACAACTCTGCATGTGTTCATTCATTTAATCCCCAAATACTCTGCTGTGTTTACCAGAGCTCTGTAGCCAGCAGATAACAATGTACAGTGTTACAAGACAAGGTTTCAGTTTTCAAACACAAGAAACTTAATCCCCAATCTGGGTGCTCCAAATTGCCACTTAGACATGTAAATGTCAATTTTATTCACCTAAGTGCCAATTTGAATGTCCAAATGCATGACTTGGACATCACATTAAGGCATCCATTGGGTTGTATCGCTTGTTCTGCTTGTATCTGAGTGCACATTATGTGCAGTACATAATTATGCTCTGTTCCATACAAGTAAATCAATTCACGCAAGTACCCTTCTAGAAGAAGATGATTTCAGCATAGCAGAAAATATTAAAAACAAGCAGCTGGCCATGCATCAGTGTCACACTCACCTAGGTGCCCCCTCCACTCCCCACCACCACCATGTAAATTGCTGGTGCCTGAGAGCCTCCATTCATTACAATTTCTAAAATGTATCCTGTCCTTTCTGCTGCATTGTGATGTGCTGCTGAGATTCCAGAGCTCAGTGGACTTTTTGGGGTGCACCCAAGCAGGCAAGATGGGAACTGCATGGTGCCTGGGACAGCCAGCATGCCTAAGCTTTCAGGGAATGCAGGCATTACTGTCTCCACACAAGCAAGGATGCTAATGGACATCTTAAAATGGGATTTTTCTTCCCCCATCCCCCTTCAAAATAGGGTTTAAGCGGCCTTGAGAAAATGAGCCTAGAAAATACCTACCATGCTTTTCCCTGAGACTCCTTAAAATGCTGAAGGCAGAGAGGTGCATGCAGAGGCCACTTTAACCCCAGCCTCTTCTGAGCAACAATGTCTAATATCTCTTTCACATCACAGCAGAGACTGTAAAATGAGGTGTAATTTGCAGCTTTAAGAGGGTGAAGAAAAGAGCAGCCAAAAATGGAAAGCTTATTCTCTTCCCAGATGAGAACTGCACAATGTGTTACCTGTTTATTTTCTCCACTCTTTTCCTGACTGAAAGGACTGTTTCAAAATTTCCAAGAAGAGAAAAGAGCCACCTGGAAATTACCCTAGAAATACTGTTTGACTGTGGATTTGCTTGACTTTTAATAGATGTTTCCTTTGTCTCAGTTGCTTTCTGTAGACATGCCATTGTAAAAACCCTGTTCCTGCAGGTAACCTCAGAAAGAGTCTGTGTGGCAAATAAGAAATATTACCCAGAAGATGCCAAACTGCATCCGATGTCAAATTTAAATGCTGCAAACCCTGAGAGATTTGCAAATGGTTCAGCTGTCCTTATCAAAGAATCAAAGAATCATGGAGTCACAGAATGACTTAGGCTGGAATGGACCTGTATTATACAGTCCCGACCCCATTGCCATGGGCTGGTTGCCACCCACCAGCCCAGGATTTCCAGGGTCCAATCTAACCTGCCCTTGATTGCCTTCAGGTATGCGGCATCCACAGATTCTCTAGGCAAGTTGTTCTTTATCATAAGCAATGCCTTCCATCCCTTTCATAAGCAGGAAGAGTTTGGGAAGACTGAAAAGTGAGAGACCCCAGCCTACCATTAGTGACTTCCGAGTTTCTATTAATTATTTGAACCCCAAAATATACATGAAGGTGCTTGTTTCTTGCAGCCCACCATACTTACATCCATGCTGTCCCTCTAAGGAAGTAAAACTGCTCCAAATTCATCCTGATTTCCTACTGCATTGTGGGTCTGGTTCTTTAAAAGCATTGCTTTTTGTATTCTATTTACTATTCTGTAACATTACTTCTATCCTGAATGAAGTGAGGAAATGAGCCAGACAAGGGCTGAGTAGACTCCCTCACAGGGACGCCAGCACAGAGGCAAATAATCTGTGCCAGCTGCAGCCCACTGAATGCAGTGATTATCTCAGTAAATATATGTATAAATATATATATATATATATATATATATTTGGTGGAGGGGACTACGATGATTGTCATCTGCTCACAATAATGTTCCCAGGCTACTTCAGCGTTTTACAAAGATAAGCCCATACATATCCATATCTGCAGACACATGTGGCTACTTGCTACAAGCACAAATACAAGGGAATCAAATTCCATGTAGATGTTAGTCAGCCAGCAACTCTTCGCATCACCTAATTTTCATTTCCTCTCATATAAACTCAAAAGGAAAAAAATAGTAAAAATCAGCTACTATCCCCCAGCTCTGCTATACTTCCTCTCTCTCCTCAGAGATTCAGGGCATTGGCTCATTAAAGCTGTTTTCCTTACACGTGCTCTGCCAACCCAGAAATTGAATCAATACAGCAACATTATGTGACCCATCAGAACAAACAGTTCAAACCCTCATTACCATACATTTGCGACAAACAATTTTTAAATCAATACTGTGTGAAAGAAAACTTGTAAAACACTATACTAAAAAGTTACGGACGTTGTCATTTTCTCATGGAAAATATATAGTGGGTTTCTTTTTCTAGCAGCCTTTTCCTTACACGACATTCACATTACCCTATGATTTAAGACTGCAGCAATTTTCTTCACTGTAAATAGAAATTAGGAAATCCACATGCACTGATACTACAAAGCTAAAAAACACATTGTACCTGAAGGCTTCATAGGAAGCATTGGAGAAGTATGGCCCAGTTTCTAAAATAACATTACCATGGTATTCTGCAGAACATGGAGTAAATTCAGAAGTTTTCCACTGCTAGGATGAGGAAAAGGGTTTTCCTTCTCTTCCTGCAGCTACTCACATTCAGCTGTACATAAGCAGATGGGGCAGGTTAGCAAAAGAAGTCAGAAATCAGAAGGACATTTTGTCAGGCAAGAAGTGTTAGCTTTCTGCAAAGTGCAAATCACCTTCTTTTTTTATAAATTTATGCCTTTGGGGGGGACAGTGCAGTAAGAAAGCCTGCTTCTTCCTCTGCAGCAGTTCAGATGCTTAGTGCAATCTATGGAGGTTGTCCTCTACTGTCTGTCAGTTGGAATAAGGTTTGGATTAGAGGTCAGTCTCAGGAGCCTTCAGCACTGAAAAAAATGTCCATTAGCCCTCAGATAGACTTTCCCACAAAGTTTTATTACTTTCTGATTAACTCTGAACACTTACAAATATAGACTATGTACAAATTTAACATATCTGTTCTGGTTTTAATAACAGGATCCCTATTCACTCTTCATGAAGGAATTTAGGAACGTGACATTATCCAATAGATCTACTCAAGTACAGCAGAAAATCGTTATTTGTTATTTCTGCAAGGCTCAACTTGGGAGATGATGAACACTAAAGGGAAGCTGTGACACAAAATTGTCAGTATAATGTTTTCCAGTAGTCTTGAGAGAAACAGACAGCCAGAGTTTTCATAAGTAAATGTATAGAAAAACATGACATGAAGTTAAACATGGAACATACGTGCAGAGGCTTTCAAATATATCAGTGAATATCAGTCCAAATCTCAAGGGCTAAAGCCACATTTCACTTTGGAAAAAATAGATTCCTCATTAATTTGTTCAAGGCCAAAAATTAGTCACTGGATAAATTAAATTAAACTCACTTGAAATGGAATTAAAATGATGGAAAACTGCTGAATATAGTTTTTGTAACAATTAGAGTTGCTCTATGAAAATTAATGAAAAGCTCCATCTTAATCAAGTCTTAGTCCTGTCAGCATCCTTCTTTGTCGTTCTCTATTGTCATTAAAATAGCTAATCTTCCTTTTTTCCCTACCACAGTTTCTAGCTTTCATATCAGCTAGTGTTGGTTTGCCTCCTAATTCCATGATAGTTACTTATACAGTTTGGAAAACCAGATGATTTAGACTTCCTGTGACTGAAGATACACTCGTCAGGAACATAAAACACATTAAAAAGGATGTATAAAATATATAAATGAATTGACATGCTATTTTTCTGTAACTATGGAAGGTAGAGCTCAAAACCGTCTCTGATCAACTAGTTCATCTCTCCACAAGAACAAAATTGTTTCCTCTAGGAATAGTTCCTAAGTTTTTAAGTAATCTAGTTTTAAGAATCCTAAATAATGAGGCTTTCATAATGTTGTCAATTTATTCTGATTACTCCTTTCACAAAACATATCCACAAATTCTTCTCCTTTTCACCATTTTTTATTTTTGCTGTTGTTGTTTGGAATAGTATAAGTAATTATTATTATAAACACACAATATAAATAATTTCAAGCTGTGTGGAATATAAACATTGTGCTGGATGAAAACACGCTTTCATATGCCTGCATAGAAGATTTCTGAGATATCTCTCAACATATGTCACACCTCATAGATTCTTTAGCTTTCTCTCAGTGAGTGCCATTAACATATTCACAGACAGCTTTGTCAAGAGAGAAGAACCAACAGCATGAATGACCCAATTAACTTGAATCTCTCTGGGCTTCTGTAGAAAACTAACCTGTGCTGACCTGCTATGGAGAAGCCTGGATAAAATAAAGCTATGCCCATGCTGATAATGTATTGTCTAACTTATATGCATCCTCAGGTTAGTAAAACAGCATTCTCTTTTCAAATAATAGTGTACAGAAAAGGACGTTGGAGGGAGAAACTGAGTCTTCCCAATAATAGGAATAAATCTTCCTTAATTTTCTTCCCAAAATTCTGAGGAAAATCATATAACTCTTAGGTGAAATTTAAATTAAAAACAACAATAATGACCATCCAACAATATATATATATTTTTAAATAAAAACAGCATCTTAAGAAGTTGCTTTTGTGCCCCACTGGCAGGACAGCAGAGCAAAAGATGGGGCAAGATTCCTAGCAAAGATTCAGCTTCTAAACTGGGACAGGGGTCACCTGCAAAGGACTCCTTAATCCTAACATGAAGTGAAAAAGATGGGCAATCTTTGCTGTTTCTATAATAAATACAGCAGGGAACAAAAAGGCACAGAGAGGAGAAAGCTGCACAGTGCATGCAGCAGCTGGAGGGTTTCACAACCACTTGTGTTAGCGACACAAACTTTTAAAATAGAGGAACGGTTAGCTGCCATAAATCAAGGCTTGCAGGACTGAATGGACAGCTAGCCAGAAGTGCCATAAGAGAGATAACCCAGTAATTGTTGCAGTGGGAATCAAAACACAATAATGCAGTAAAAACCACCAAATGATACCTATATTATCCTCATTAAGCAATTTTTACATTATGCACATTTATTTTATTTGTTAAACTTTTCTTCCTTCTTTGCATAGAGCTTAGATACTATATTTGTGTACTGACCCAGCGAGGAATCCCTGGAGAGGATAAAGGATAATGACAAAAACAAATACGTACTGCATCTGTCATCTACCCCAAATAAAAATCCAGCACCTTCACTGTACTCACACTTTGTCAGAGTTGTGGTGTAAGCATGAAGCCCAGAAGGCCTCTCGTGGTTACAAAACAGTATCTTTATTCTGCAATGAAGCTGGTATAAACTCAGCTTCAGGGAAGTCACAAAGTCTCTCTCAGTAAAGATAACTGCAAACATCTCAAGATTGAAGGGAACTGAGTAAACCATTCACACTGCTCCTATTCACACCACCCAATGGGCTGATAGTGACTCACATCTTCCCAAAGACACAGAGGTCATTCTGCAAAAAGTCTAAGTGAATTTTCGTAATAAGGCTATCTATATTAAAACTGGGCACTATACTTATTTTTCTAAACTAAGGGGTGCAACAAAGCCTATTAAAAAGATTACATTTTTGCAACATCATAAAGGCTCGATTTTTTCAGCTGGGCTGTCTTGGTTTTGGCAGCCATGATTTTTCATCTTCAGACACTTTGCATGAAATCTATTGGCAATAGAAAGAGTGAATTAATGCCTGCTTGCTTCTAGGCACAAATGTTTGATTAAAACAAGTGGACAACAAGCCCCTAAAATTATTATTTCTTTTTATTTTAAGTGTGGATTCCAATAAACACTTCTCAGAGAGCTCTACGAGTTTGGATCAGGCCCACTCTTAACGTATTTCCATCTTTCCCAACACTATATTACTGTTGCTATTTTCTTTCATATTTTCTTTCACACTCTTGCTTCTCTTTTTTTATTTGCTTTCTAAGACACTTTTTACCCTGGCCAGGGGTTATCTCTGTGAGCATTTGATCAGAAAATATTAAAACACAGCTATTTTTCCATCACAGAGGCAGTGGCAGTTTCAAGACTAGACAAATCGTATTGCTGTTTACCCTAAATGTACCTCACAATCTGAAAAATGTTACAAGGGTTTGTGTATTTTGTTCCAATGCATCCTTGTGATTTTTCCCTTAGAAGTCTTTTATGTATCAAATTGATTTGTTATGCTTCAAAGATATGATTACAAATCCCTGAAAACTAACCAGCGAAAATCAGTAATTTGAATCTATGAAGCACATCAGTCAATACATTCACTCTGAAACCCCTGTGACTTCCTCGTAACAATGCTTCATTTTTATCAGCTTCCTTCCAGATCAATATTTATAGTATCATTCAAACATTTATTATCGTAGAACAGCAATGCTCAAGATCAAAAATAAATAAATAAATAAAAGGGAGAAGGAAGCACTGATTGCAGAGGATGCTTTAAGCTGCCTGCTGGCCGAGGAGAGGAGAGGAGAGGAGAGGAGAGGAGAGGAGAGGAGAGGAGAGGAGAGGAGAGGAGAGGAGAGGAGAGGAGAGGAGAGGAGAGGAGAGGAGAGGAGAGGAGAGGAGAGGAGAGGAGAGGAGAGGAGAGGAGAGGAGAGGAGAGGAGAGGAGAGGAGAGGAGAGGAGAGGAGAGGAGAGGAGAGGAGAGGAGAGGAGAGGAGAGGAGAGGAGAGGAGAGGAGAGGAGAGGAGAGGAGAGGAGAATTCTCTGAGCTGGAAGAGACCTTTAAAGGTTGTCCAGTCCAACTACCCTAAAATAAACATGGACACCTACAGCTTGGTCAGGTCACACTCCTGTGAGCATTTCTGCAGGTTCCCATCCAGGTGCTGCTCATTTATTCACTCAGCCTATGTGCTAAACTTCTGGCCTGGGAAACTTCAGCTGAAAAGATTAAACATTGGCAAAGTTGGGAGTATCTGAAAACCGGATCTAACAAGAGGAAGTGCCAGGCAACCTTAGTAAGCAGCACTAACAACCTCGCCTATAACATATCTCTATGTTTACTGAGTAAGTAATGTATAATTATGATGAGTGATTTCATCAAAGTAGCCAGAGCTGTCAGAACTTGGCTCCCCACACAGCTAACGGAAAGAGGATCATAATAATTTCTAAATGTGACTGATAATGTGGTTTACATTTTTCACATTGTTAACTTATGCACATTGCAATTTCTGGCTGGTAGGGAATAGATAACATTTATGTTCCTTTTGCTTGGTTTTATCTCAGCTCTTAGCTGTTGCAGTGAAAGAACGAAAGTAGGTGCCAAAATTAGAAGAGCTTACATTTAGAGAAGAGGTATATTTTATTTGACTCCCTATGTGTTTGCAACTGCAAACAAACATCCCCAAACTCTAATGTTCTTGCAGTTCATGAGACCCATTTCAAAAGCTTTCACCAGCAAAAGATTAAGTATTGCAAGAGATTTTCTCTAACTCAGTCATGAGGGGTGTTAGAAGAGTTTTGAGGCTGCTCATGGTCTATTCTTCTCCTTCAACAGAGAAGAAGGAATAGATTTAGCTTCATTGCTTCTACTAACAATCTGAACATGAGCTTGGAGAAGTTATTTCAGAATGTACTTGCTGAGTTGGTGAGATGCTGCATTCTGGTCCTAAGGTATGTGCCCATATTTATACCAAGAAGGTTATTTACTAAAAAGCTATTTTCCCCCGAATGCTAAGCATATATGTACTAGACATCACCATTCCTCTGTTGTTAAGCTAAACAATCAAAGTGTTTTGTTCTCCTTTTCTAAAATGGGCCATGCTTTTCCAGTGTTGCTGGAAAACCTTCTCTGTGCCCAGTGCAGTTTGAAATCATCTATCCTGAAGGTGATCAGAACTGTACAACATATTTGGATGAGGCAGGTACAAGAGCTTTGTACAGCTCTGTTTGCATTTCCAGTTCTCTGCTGGAAACACATCTTGGGAGTAGATCTGATCATTCTACAGCTTTAATGTGGCAATATTCTGTGATGATTTCAAGATCAGGCAAATCCTTTTTTCCCCCCAATCATTTGTAAATGACAAGCTCTAATGCATAACAGAACTATTTTTCACATATGCACAACCTTGATTTATTTTCTCAGGTCAGCCTGGAGTATGCGTGCAAGTCCACACCTCTCCATCAACAGCACCTCCCAGCAGCCTGTCATCAGTAAATTGCATTTTATATTAGTTAATTTCCTAATAGTTCTGCCAAACTCATTAATGAAAATAGGGAGAATCACTGCCAGAACTTTTCCTTGAGGAGCACTGATTATGACCTCTCTTTAGCCTAATATTTCCATTTTAACCCTATCTGTTGCAATCTCCCTAGGAGCCAGGTCATTTTCTCCGTGATTCCCATCAAGTTTATTTTATTCAAAGTTCCCACATTAATATGCAACTGATACCTTCCCCAGTTCCAATAGCACTTCTACAATATCATTATCCTACCAGAGAAAGCAGTTGCTTCGTCCTGTGTGATCTCCTCTCATGCTCTGGAGTGGGATGGAGAATATCTGTCCCCTCTGCCTCTCCCTTCCCAAGAACCACAAGCATATAGCTTCATTCAGGAATGTATTTTATCTCATTTTATTTTTTTGGTCAAGTTTATCAGGCACTTTTCCTACTTTTCAGCTGTACAGCTAGACTTTTTTTTTGTTCACACCAGATGCTCTCATTATGACCACTTTATATCTGCATCCTTCCAAGGGCAGAAGTACAAGTAGTTTATGTTATTCTTGTAGGAATCTGCTTTCCCTACTGTCTCATTTCTGATCCTGGAAGGCCTGTAGGTATCACTTAGAATATCTTTGATAAATTCAAGATTTATGAGGAGTTACAAACAGCAGAATGTATGCAACTGCAGATTTGTTCTAAGTGTTCAGTCTGTGTGTTTCCTTCATCTTCATCTTCAGTTTCCTTCATCTGAACTGGCTGTAGGAAAAGGCCAGGTGAGCTGGGTGGGAGCGGCTTGGTGTCAGAGCTGGCAAAGCAGCTATGGGGCCAGGCAGCCCCTAACTGCACTGCCGTATGAGCCAAGAAGTAATAGCCACCATTTCCTCTCCCTACTTCTTCAGAACTCACACGAATAGCAATACACTTAGATTTAACAGCATTAGAAGTTCTTCATAACCCTCCCTCACTGCTCCACCTCTCTTTCTTCCCAATATTCCCCCTCATAGGAAAAGGTGAGGTCTCCATCTGCAACCTAAAGTTGCAAATTCACTTTTTTCCTACTATGCTGAGAAGCCATGAATACAGTCAGCCTGTTGCTAACTTATATAAATGCATTTTATCAAATATGGAGCTTCCTGAAAATTGATATGCTTATACACATGTGAAGAGAAATAAAACATTCATTTTTCATTCAAATTCACACACATATAGACATGTAGATACCCACATGGTATTTCAGCTGGTTAAATCAATCACTGTAAATTTACTTTAATATGTTTTATTTAAGTTCCTATCAATCCCTATATCTTAACTACTTTTCAAATCACTTCGGAAGTTCTTTGGTTCTTTTGTTGTTTTTTTGTTTGTTTGTTTTTTGTTTTTTTTTTCTTTTTTTAAGGAGGAAAAATATCTTAGTAAACTAATTGGAAAAGTCTGCCTGATCGAGAATTAAATAGTCTGGATTGGGAATAACTCTTCTACAAGAAGTCTTTTATTGTCAGAATAGTAAAAATGAATTAAATGCAATTTTGTCTCATCCATAATAATCTGTTTACAGCTATGATGGTTATTTCTGTTTTCCACAGAAACAATCGCTGCTAGATAGAATGATCCCATAACTTTAATTTATCACACACATTTCTTTACTTGCAGCCAG
The DNA here is from genome assembly GCA_036925125.1 of Oreortyx pictus. NCBI lineage: Eukaryota > Metazoa > Chordata > Aves > Galliformes > Odontophoridae > Oreortyx > Oreortyx pictus. Next base: position 50,468,857 of record JAUPFR010000006.1, on the reverse strand, counting down.
CTGACTGCTGTAAATATCCCAGTCAGAACAAAGGTGCAAATAATCAATACATCTGTTCCATTTACACCAATAATGGAACAGAGTAAGATTTATAGCACTTAGTATAAAGGAGCTGCACTACCCAATTGATTTCTTTTCAATAGCTGACATGCATTTCGGATTCACTTGTCTGTAAATATGACAAGATACTAGCTATTCATGAAACATGACTGAATATACCACCTACATCCTCTCATAAAGAGTTTTTCACTCTTGCTTTTTTATGACATCCTCTCTGGGAAAGAATACCTTGCCTTCTTTGCACAGGAAGAGATTTCAATTAGCGAGCTGCCTACATCCATAAACATTCCCATCTCACACAAAAGATAGGCTTGATTTTAATTCAAATCCAGATGTATTTTTTGCTACAGAAAGAATCACAGCTCATGACAGCAAAATTTGCCTCAGCTGTCTAAAATTGCTCAGAACATTAAGGGCTTTATTATCTAAATGCTGATTTGATTATCAATACTTTAATTGGGGGTAAAGAAATTGAGTTGCTGCTTGGAAGCTGAGTAGACTGCATGGAGAAGATTTATGATGAAGAGAGCACCACAGGTGAGGCTCTGATGAAGGGGAAGAACATTAAGCGTTGGTTGATGAAGGAACTTCTTACGTACTCTTTTTTGACATCATGTGCAACGTTACATTGCTTGGACTTGATGAGCTTGAAGGTCTTTTCCATTCTGGATGATATTGAGTTAGTGGGAGTCCAAGGCATGCTTTGTAGGAATGGTGAATTTGTTCCCTAGCTTTGCATGTACTGTTTGACTAAGGTCTCAGTTCCAAGAATATTTTCCTTTTAAACCTCAGAAAGCTAAAGTAAGATAAGATGAGAAGCCATTGTAGGATGGCAAGCTGACAGGAAGCCATTTAGTATTAAGTATTTTCATACCCTTTTATTTTGCTAGCAGCTGGTGAACTGCAGTATATAACTGCTGGGACAAAGGTGAAAATGACCAATAGATCCTTTCCATTTAATCAATAAAATCATTTATTATACGTCAGAATGGCCATGATGCACACTGATGTGGTATTCAAGGTGCTCCTCACTTCTCCCGAGGGTAACCTTTCTACTCAGCATTATCTGAGACAAGTTCCACTTCACAGTTTCTGTACACTTAACTTAAGGCATTCATTATCCTAAGTTAGCTTTGGAAGTCTTGGCCCAAGGCACTGATCTCTGGTGCAGCATGATAAAACTACATTGTAGTGGGAATGGTAAAAAACAAGAACAACAACAATCCAGTGGAAGAAGATGAGCCAGAGCTTTGGGCTAAATGCTATGAGCTGACCCACAGCAGAGCTGAACAGTGAGCTCAGAACTTCCAGCCCTTCATGGGCTGAGAAAAAAAGAAATACATAATTTTTATTCTCTTTACAGGAGCCAAGGTCCAGGAAAAGGAGAAACTGACAGTTCTGCCAGTAGGAATAAGGGTTTGAGTACAGCCAGCTAAGCCCAGCAGTATTCCCATATTCTCAGTAGAGTAAAAGAAATTCATCCAGCATGTAATTCACCTCACTATATACACATTGTTACCAGTGATATTCTCTGACTGCTTAAAGAAGTTGGAATGTCCCCTGAAGTGGTTAATATCCAGAACAAAAACAGTGTAATTTAGATGGTACTCAAATGTTAGGAAATGACAGAATTATTCTCACCCACATTTCTTTCTTCTGAACAAAAAAGTGCTATTGAAAATGTGTATGATCTAAAAAAGGGCAATAATGATCACAAGGTTAAAGTTGCATGGACAAGTGCATGATAGATATATCTCCACTTAAATTTGCAAAGCTTTGACCTTACAGTTAAAAAAATTATTTTCTTAAAATGGGCGCATTTGATTTTTGTGATGGTCACCATGGTTCCTTTGTCCATACCATGTACTCTCAGTGCCTCCAGAATAGACTGTTCCTATCTGCATTACAGGAGCTAATTAACTGCAAGGAGGAAAATACTGTTTTGTCAAAAGTGAGATAGACAGGTTCAGGTGCCTTGTCCAGTTGTGAGGCCAAGGTGTGGGTTGAAATGAGAAGCCCACTTCAGTCAGATTCTTTCAGTCCCCCCTTTTGAAACCTGCAGGTGCACTGTCATGGCCAGGGTGACACCAGCAGTCCAAAGGACTTGAAATGGACAAACACACACACTCATAGCAGATTTCATAGAAAACCTGTATTTTAAAAGCCTCAATCTAGAGTCCCTGGACTTAGTTTTTTTAAAAAACCATCTCTTCCAGTTTTCAACTTTCAGATCTTGCTTGTGTAAACGCTATTTCTCCAGGTGTCAAAAGCAAGTAAGAATATTTGCACAAAATATTTGAGAAAAGCATTTCACCTATAGGTAAAAAACGCAATAGTGCTGGCTCATAGCTTTCCTGGTCCTTTCCAGCAGCAAGCAATACAGTCATCAGAATGTCACAAAGGAAGAAAATAATCCTGTGACATCGGGATGCTGGAGCAACAGAATTATCTCAGCCCTCCATCTCTTTCTGCTGTGCTTTTGCTAGTGAGAGATTAGCTTGCCTCTGATCGCAGCTTGGGATAGCTTTTGGATTAACCAGTTCCCAGTATGGACCTAACAGTCACCAATCAGCCAACAGCAGATTATTTTCTGTGAAGTTACACAGCAGTTCAACTATAGGACCAGACTTCTCAGAGAAGATCAGGGCCTGAGCCTAGTGCAATCTGTGCTGTCTTTGTGGTTGTAAACTGAATTTCTGCAGGAAGATGAATTGGATGATTGGTGCCTACCTCTTCACAGGCTGATGATCCTGATTAGCATGAAGGCAGGGGGACAGACGAAGAGTCTTCCAGTCCTGAATGTATTTATTCCCGAGGGAAGCAGCAAGGCTGACAAGAGCTTTCATAAATGTAAAGGTTTACTGCTTCATGGTGGAATAAAAGGATTAATTTAGAATAGGTCTGTAGCCACTTGTAAAATATTTCATTTTAATAATTTATACTAATGGAATATATGGTCTAGAGAGGATCATGTGGGTTGCTTCTGGGCAATTGTTGACAAAGCACATGTGTCTGGGGATACCTGAGCTGGACTCACATTTGCTTGTCCCTGGTGGAGTTGTAGGATGTTGAAAAGAGTAAGAACAATCAAACAAGCAGCAGACAAAGCCTCTAATTCATCTGCTCCTCCTGTCGCTGCAGAGTTCTCATCAGATGGCAGAGCTGATCAGCTCAGCAGGTGCCTAAAACATGCATTAGAAAAAAAAAAACTTAAGCTTTTATCTCTGTAGTAAGTAATGAATCCTAATTCCCCCTTCTAACATTAACAAAAAATTATCTATAATAATAAAATAAAATAAAAAACACTTTCTTCTGTTAGCACAGAGGAGATCAGCATTAGCCACAATCTCAGCCCCAAGGGGTGTGCGGAGATCTGGGGTCACACACAATCTTGTAGGTCTGATTCTTATACATGCAGCTGACACAAGAGTTGTATGCAATAGGCAGAAATTATTCAATCTGTACGTAGAGAGGGTTGTTCTTTCCACACATGCTGTAAGGCTGTTATCTCCCTTTACCCATCTGAATTGTTTATGATGGATATTTCTAATGATCAGTTCTGTCCAATATCTGAGAAAGGACTCTGGTAGTACTGCACAGGGTCTCTTAACCAAGAGGATCTGCAGTTGTTTCATCTGAGTTTTGTTTTATAAATCCTTCTTCACTTTGACAGCATCACGCAGAGTCCAGTGTCTCCACAAGACATTTCCTCTAGCCCTTTGTTTTGACCGCTAAGCCCAACTGAGAAAAGGCATCTCATAAATACTTCTCAACTATTTCTGCCACTATCAATAAATCAGAACCAATAAAACTTCTGCCCTTGTTGTGAAAAATGATAATTAAAAAAAAAATGTTACACAGAAATTGCTAATTGTTCAGTTTCCATTTCAGAGTAGAAAAACACAAGACTTTGTCCTACCTCTGCCTCCTTTATAAATGTTAAAACTTGACCTCTTCTTACTGCCTACTTCAACAGCTTTGCTTTTGTTAAGCTGCAAACATTTTTCTTTCATAACAATTTACATATGTAATTACTACAAGTACTTCAGGAATTGTTTGCTAAAGGCTCTATGTAAATACTAATTATCACTAATTAAAAATGCACAGCTATTAGAAAGATACTGATAGGCAGAAAATACTGCTTAGGAAGCAACTAACATTTGTCTAGGCAAAATTAAACATCAAATAACTTTCTATCAATGTAATTATGTTATGTGACTCATCACTTGCTGCATAAATGAAAGCAAAAATGGGAGAAAGGTGTCCCTCAGTATATACACACACCATTCTGCTCACTAGCCGTGCATCTTCAGTACTGCAAAAGTCATTTCATATTGGGGGCAGGGACCATTTCAACCTCACATTACAGTTGCAGAGTTGTAACAGCTGCACTGAACACTGGAGTGCTGAATTCGGTGCTTCCACACTGATGAGATGCAAACTTAACTCTTCAGGTCATAAAATGCACTGGGATTGTTTCTTATACCAAGTAAGCAAAATTATATCCTCTGTGAGGAGTAGAAACAAAACACAGAAAAAAAAGACACCTGCCTTCTACTGTTACAAAAGCTCTGTGGTTAGTTTTTACTCTCTCTAATGTATTTTCTATTTGCTAATGAACTTGTTTCCTTATTAATCCATGTATTCAGAGTGGAACGTGTGCCCACCTACAGATGTCAGAGGGCATTTTGCCACTGTTGTTCATGGAACTGTATATTCAATTTTGTGATCTATTGTGGATTTCAGCTGGCTTTGGTCCATCTAAAATTAATCAACTTTCTAAGTCTGACAGTAAAAGCAAAGAGGTAACCTATGAACAAACCCCAAAGTTTGTTCTCTGTTCTACCACTCCTGATGATAGGGAGAAGCACCGCTAAGCACACAGGCAAGCAAAAGAGGCAGACATTTTACCCAATTTATGTGGGCTTTCTGCTCAGTCCCATCACTGCAGCAGGGGTACAAAGCTGTTTCTGACAGAAAAACAACACAGCTGTGAGACTGCATCTCCCCCCATAATAACAGGGCCATGGGGATGCTGTCAGCAAGACAGAAACTCTGGGTGTGCAGACTGAGCTGCCCCAGTAACCATTTCCCAGCATGTTTGTGCTCATTGTGCTGTAGAGCTTGCTTCCCCCCCGCTCCAACCCCCTCTCTTTTTTAGGTTCAGTTTCAATGCAGGAAAACAATTATCTCTGGATCAGGACCTCACACTGTATTGTGGCTGAGGCTTTGAAAATTGCTGTTATCAAAACTATTAGTAGACTTGCCTGTGCTATTTTGAGTAGGCCTGAAAGAGGCTTGGTGGGACACTGAGGCACTCAGAAACTATGAGTCAGACAGGAATAGCAGGAGTTTCACCATCAGCCTTTGGCTTTGGCTAGGTTTTTCTCCACAAACAGCACCCACAGTGAGGTGACAGACCCAAACTCCCCCAGGCTCAATGCCAAGGAGTGGTGCTTTGAGCAAATTTAGGCCATGCTTAGCTTGGTTTTCCCCTGACAAGAGGATACCACCAGCCTGGAGCTGGGGCTTTTCCCTCCTGGGATGTGAGTCTCTCACCAGATCATGGGGCAGCTCCAGGAAATCCATCAGTGGCCTAATTCCTATGGAGTCCAGACTCTGGCTCTGTATTTTCTTCTGCATTTCCCTCACCTTGGGCCTGGAGTGCACACCAAGCATGGGAACTCCTTGATATTCAGAAAAGCTTATCTGACATGAAGCTCCCTGAAACATTGTTTTATAGATGTACTAGCTTCCTCAAGTCTGGCAATAACTAATGCTTTTGATCAATATTTAGTTAATTCATAGCATTTCCACAGTCTTAACTCGGCATTTTTTTATTCTTCTCCTCAAACTTCCACTCTTCTTTTTCTCTTTTGCTTCTGCAAAGCATGAAATCATTGTTTGTCAAAAGAGAGTCTGCTCTCTGCTGCATCTGGTTGTAAATAATGGCGTCTTCTTCAGTCTTCTAGATAGATAGATGGGGAGACATGTAAATGTACTATAATTCAAGTTCAGTCAACCCAACTGCTCTGCTTGCAGGATATGATTAGAGACATGCCAGTCAGAACTCTACAGAACTGTTTGGCTTGCCCTCAGTTCCCAGGAAGGGTAATTGCAGCTGTACCAGGCACAGGGAGAGACTCCTTGTCTCTCTCTCCTGCTCAGCCCAGGCTGTTTTGCTATATGGATAAGGAACTGGACAACACACTGTGACAAACAGGCTTGATGACTGGACTAGATGAACTTAGTAGTCCTTTCCAACCTTAATGATTCTATGAAATAAGTCATAGTTTAAGCATTCAGCCATATGCCCACTTCACAAAGTGGCCATGGGCAATCAGACACCAAAGCAGAGGCTACAAAAGGCAATATGCTTCAGTGTGTGGAAGACATTCATCTGTGGGGACCAGAAATAAATGTCTAGGGCAGGAATGGGAAAAGAAGACCCTTTTGGAGAGATGTTTGCTTGGAGCTGAATGGAAAGTTTGCATCTAAACATAGCTAAGCCTCAACTTTCCCTGCATGTAGGTTCCTCGCTTCCCAAACACAACCAGGTAATTCTTTTAATGGAGAAGGAGAAGCCCCATCCTCCTCTTGCTCTCCAACTCATGGCCTAAACCCCCTGCAAACACAAAGGGCACAGTAGACAAGTTCAAATCTTTCTCCTGTTTGAAGGTACCAGCACTAGCAGCATCCAGTTAAAGGTGGGCCACCATACTGAGGGGAATTTGACAAAGGGAGAAAGAGCATTTTTTATCAACCCAACTGAAGCAATTCAGTTCTTCACGGAACATAAAAACATTCATTATGTATATAAACAATAAATAACTGTGCATGTTAACTGTTAGTAGCTACAGCAACAAAGAGAAGATCAGGCATCCACTCCAATGAGTACAGCACTACAGAGCTGTATGAGTGATTTAAGAAAAAGGGTGACTTAAAGAAAAAGGTCTACATATGATTCCAAGAACAAGAGAGAGATGAAAGTGCTTGTCATCCTCTAGTGAGTAGTGTGTCATGGTAATGGCTCCTGAAAAAAAATCACTGCTGAGCTCTGCATGACAGTGTATCACTCAGGACTGTAGAAGGGTGGCATATACAAGGAGAAAGAAAAAAGAAAAGTAGTGAGCTATCAGTGTTTTATAGTCTCATTCATCACATGCACTGCAGGAACTGTAACCACGTTCGCTGAAATGTTGTCACCAAAGCACGCCTCGGAAAATGGTCAAATTACAGGGAACTGTCTGCTAGACAGAACAGACAGCAGCATGCATGTGGTCCTTGCATGAGGCCTACATCTGTGCCCACCAAACAGGTAGGGCAGGATGTGGACATGGGCTCCAGGTGCTCTTCCCTCCCACCTGCAGGTCACTCCAACTTCATATTCAAAGCCATCCTCCAACTCAATTCTACTTGTTTTCACTTTGTTCTAAAGTAAAACAAAATAAGATTTTAAAACCTCACAAATTGCTGGCTGCCCTCTGATCAGTCTGAACTGGGATGCCAAACTACATCCCTTATAACAGCAGGAGAGATCAGAAAGCATCCCTAAACATAGACTCTTTGCTCTCACAGATAAAATTAATCTGGGAGCACAACAAACCAAGATCTCACACAAGAATGTGAGAAAGATTTTGATACTTTCAGCTTCTTGCTGGACTGTATAAAACAAGAGTTCAGGCTCTCCTGTGGCTTCAGAACCTCAGCATCTAGACCTGCCAGAGACCCAAGTGATCCAAATAAGCAAGAGGAGAGAATTAATGAATCTAAAACTGTTCAGAGTCTGATTTTATATTCCATTCAGAGCCAGCTTCCCTTGTTTTGGCACAGAGTTTTGTGCGTGTGTGTGTATTTGTGTACACTTGTGTGTGTTTACCTTGCAGTGGTCTTACTTGTAGTGGGAATTGTAAATGTGCTTGCTCATTCCTCAAGAGTTTCACTGTGCAATAGAAAATCCAATTGATTTAGAAGGAGCCTTGCCAAGGACAGTAGTAATGGCTTTGTGCTAAGTAAATTTAATACAGTATGCTTTAGCCAACAGCTGCTGCTTTGGAAATAAGCGATTCACCTTCTCCCAAAATAATCATGGGAAGCTAAGGCAACGGCTGAGAAGTTAACGCACAAAAAGAAGTGAAGGCCTGCATATCAAAATGTATCAAAAATCATGGCCAGATGAACTGGTAAGCCCCAGCAAGGAGGAGAAAAAGAGGGGAGAGATGAAAAGTCACAGGAGTGGTTTTCCATGTATATTGGATATACACTCCTTTGTTCTGGGAAAGATATAGTGGAATAAGAATGTCAGTGACTGTCAGTTTTAGGTATTAAAATATTTAAAGAAATAATCATTATAATATTATTCCAGAAAGTATTTTTTCTAGCAGAGATTAATATATTTTGTGGATTCTAGGGCCAAAAGAGGCTATTAGGATCATCTCGATTAGGTTTAATATAATTCAAATTCAGAAATAGATACAGAGCCCTGTTCCGCCAGACGTGTCTGGAGACATGGAGTTATTTTATGATCAGCTTCAACAGCTTGCCCAAAGCAGCAATATCTGCTGTGCAGGACTGTCTCACCCCTTGGAAGTAAAGGGCAGGTTTTGCTAAGGATGCACAACACTCCCTCAAGCCTCATCTCTATTTTCAAAGAAGTTTTCTTCTTTTCAAAGAAGTTTTTCCCAATATCCAGCTAGACCAGTTTCCACTGAACAGAGTGCTCTACAATCACTGTCCCATGTGGACCATGTTGACCCCTCCAGCAGCTGTGAGGGGCTGTAGAGCAGCTGGGCTGCTTCTACAAACACAGCCATGAGATAACCAAGATGGATTGTGCTGGTGGGTGGTCTGGCAGCAACCTGTGGCTCCTTGCAACAAGCATGGAGCCAGTTCAGCTCTTCAAAAGGTGTCTGTGTAGGAAGCTGCCTCCATCACTACACTCTGCACAGATGGAGTTACAGATAGAACATCAGCTCTTCCCTCCCCAGGTTCTGTCACCTACCCTGGGGTTATTTTTATTTCCACACCAAACTTACACTGTTCACCTCGGGTTTAAATGGAGGAGGGTGTACTATTTTCAGATTTACTTCTGGAGCTGTTTGTTTGTTTCCTAAACCTGCCCCTGTTTTGGTAGTAGAGAAGCAAAGTCTTTCAAAAAAGAAGTGGCTGGGAAATTTGACCTGGTTTATCAACGAGAAAAAGTAAATATACAAACAAACAAACAAACAAAAACAAACAAAAAAAACCACAAAACAAAACAAAACAAAACAAAACAAAAAAACACTCTTATTTTCATCACAAAAGATGTTTCACCATTCTTTTCCCACAGCAAATCTTGCATTTACTACACAACCCCCTCATTTCCCCAGAGATACTACGGGTTTCTTTGAAAAGCCAGTGTTCAGGTCTGGCACCCGGCTGTGCCTCCTGCCCCAGCCATGCAGCAGGTGCTGCAGGTCTCTACTTTTCCTCCTTTTGCCTTGAGGCAACAAGAAAAGAGCAAAGCAGACAGCGAGGCCACTTCTGAGCCTTATGTGTTTGTTTCTTGCTTCTGTAAGCGAGCTCAGGTGAGTGTTCTCCAACTTCATTTATATGCTTGGAGCCTATCTTGCTGTGGATCTAAAAGCCAATCATTCCTATTGATTTCACTGTGAATTTGTCATGTGCAACAGTCATAGAAGAAAAGGCTGAACTGTAACTATACACACAAAAAATAAAACAAAAGAACAAACACCCCACAACCCAGGAAAAAAGGAACACACAACTCTCCCATGCTCTGAATAATCATCCTGGCATGTTAAAATTACCTCCTACTGAAAATTAAAAGAAAGCCTCAGTTTTGTCACTGAAGCTGAAGAATGTTATTATTTAACAACAGGTTGTAGGCACTGTTGATGTTATATCTCATCTCAAATCATAACAGATGAGTGATCTCTAAACTGTTGGTTCAAATGAGATAATACTCCATGATGCCACTCCTTTGCCACACAAATCCACATAACTAGCACAATATAAATACAATCATGGCTGGTATAAAAGCTTCAAATACTATTTTAAATCCTGCAAGTATGGCTGGCGTTCAAATTGACAGCTCAACGCTCCATCAGTTCCACTGCCAATCTCATTATGGAAGGAAACGGCTTTATCTTATTTTATCCTGTTCTATACATGATGCACTTAAAAGGACTTTAAAAAATCTAGTAAATGGAAATATATGGTACAATGAACAGTTAAAAATGTCAATTGAATTAGCAGTTGTGCGATATCTTTTCAGCATACAATGTGAACACAGATGCTGCCTTTTATAGAGGTTTATGCATACGAGAAACCTGAAGTGGAACAAATGAGATTTGAATTTTATTATTCTTTTATAGCATTGCATTGCAGATAGCTTTTTTTAATTAGCTCCTATCTCAACACCTTTGGCAACTCTAAATAATTCAGAGAACCTTGTCTTTTGTTGTTGTTGTGGCTGTTGCGGCAGTTTCTTTCACAGAGAAGTGGCCCTCATGAATGGCAGGAAGCGTATCTATCACCTAGTTTAATGACGCCCCTCCAATTACACAATTAATCACACAGGGAGTGTGTTATAACCCACTCAGATTCTTAAATCAACCACTAGATGCATGGGGTGACCAATCCATCCCAAACCCTAGGAGGTGCCAGGGTTACTAAAAGTTTACTTCATTTTTCATGAGATTTCCTACACAGTCCATCAAGTGGAAAGTACAAAGACATCGATTTAACAGAGCAGGGCTGAAGGAGCTGAGCACATATCAGCCTGCTCAAGGCACATAAGGAGGAATGGAAAAGACAGATACATCTCAGAATGGCTTGGACTGGAAGGGACCTCAGAGATCATCCAGTTCCAGGAGAAAACTTCTACAAGGAGTGAGCCTATCCTGGTGCCACCACACAGCTTCATGAACCTGTTGCTGCCTTCTGCCCTGGTGCTATGCCCTTAGCAATAAATTGAGAGCTGAATACAAAACAGGCACAAAACCCATCTCTCCCAGGACTTCAAAGCACCAGGCAGTGTTTTAATTCAAAACAAATAAACAAATGCAGGTAGACAGAAGTTGATGTTTATGCTGTGCCGCGTAGTGCAGGGAGGGGAAAGTCTGCCCACCTCTGTTTCTAGACGGCACATCTTTGCACAACTTCTTTGTTGAAAAACTTCAGGGACACGGTGTCTTATAAGGATTCCCTCGGGCTTCCAGCCTCTCCCTGGCTTCACAATGTGTGGGCAGGATACAGCTGTTCAGCTACACTGCGCGGTCTTCTCATCCAGACTGTTCACATAATGCAAAAATTACGTCCCTCAAGGCACTATGGAAATTCACATCCTAACACCGTTTCAAATGCCTATTTATTTCACAGTCTAGTGCAAATATTACAACTGTTCTGGAGTCCACTGTTCCAAACGATATCGCAGTAGCTCAGACTGTCTGTGGAATTTATTTTATATCTAAAGAGGACACAGAGTTCCTCATTGTTTGTAAAACAATAGAAAAATATCACATGGATGTATTTTCACCCCTGGATTCTTTCAAGGAAAATCCAAAGTTGAGGAATTTTCTGAATTGTGTGAAAAGTCATCTGAGCTTGACCCAGATGTATCTGAAGAACTATTTTAGGTTACATGTTGTACTACAGTCTACTCACCCAGTCCAGATGTGCAGCCTCGTCAATCCAGAAGAGAAACAAAAAGGATTTCTGCTGTTCTGCATCATAGAAATGCAACATGATGTGAAATGTTTACAGACCTGGATTTGACAAATTTCTAACTTTAGCTTTCAGCAATGAAAAGGTGCTCATGTGTGCTCACACTGTCAGAAACCTTAGGTGAGCCCTGGTTTCAGGTGTGATTACACCTGTCCCAGCTGGGAATTAAGTGGCTTCCAAATCTGTCTGTCACAGGTCTATCTGGTCACTGCAGGTCATCTAATTTTTGCTGTTCCTGGAAGCAAAAAGTTTGAATAGCTTTGGGGAGAAAACTACATAGGAAGCAATCAGAAGGGGGGTTACAACTTGCCAGGCCAAGCCACTGGGGTATGTAAGACCTTACTTTCCCAACTACATAAATTCACTGGTCATTCCTAAGACTTCTGCCTTTGTAGCATTTCCCCCACATCTACGTGATGCTTGCATTTCCCACTAGGCACAGCTGTAAGTCTTCATAGTACAACTGTGAGGTTCTGGAGATTTCATCTTAAAGTCAGGGAAACAGAGGGAAAGACTCAGACAAAACAAAGATGAGCCTCAACACTATTCTGAACTTTACCCCCAGCAATATTGTTCACGTATTTCCTTCAGCTCCAGTGTGGAAGGAAAATCACACTCATCATGCTAAGCAGTAGGAAGTTTAGTTAAAAATGCAATTACCAACCCAAGATGCAAAAAATGGTCAACAGAGAGTCCTGGCACAGGCATCCTATGCTAAGCCTTGAATGTAATTCAATCCATCAGAAAGACAAAAGGAGAAGAGGAAAGAAGACAAGAAGCTGGCATTCTGACAGCATCCTACCTCTTCACAAGGCAGCAGGTGCTGACAAAATATTAGGCGCTCTCATCTTCTTTCCTCGTCGTTTTTGTGGTGTATGGAATTAAATCCTACAGTTTCAATTGACAACCTGTGCCAAGGCTCCTTCCTGATAACTGACAATTAGATCTTACAGACTCTGCTTCTTTGGTGCTTCCTCTGCTATAGATTTCATTTTCCCTCCATGTCTGCCCTTCCTTCGATATAGGTGGTGTGTTTCGATCATGTTTAGTGAAGTAAAGCCTGTAGGGCAAGGGGATTTTGGAACTGAGAAGTCTCTGTTATTCTAAATCCAAACACACATACGTACGAGGTAGACACGCTCTTCACCTGGCCAGGATGGCAGAACTCTCCAGCTGGATTATAGCAGAAGGCATCTATAAAATGCCTTTACTCTAAGAGGTTTTGCAAGGACATTCACACTCTTTTAGGGTGTGTAAGTTTCCAACCTGCTTAGGTAGAGATCTGCTGGTTCACTATGTTTGAGAGAGGCTCTAAAAAGACTCTTCCTCCTGACTACTCAAAATACCATCATAGACGCAGTGTAAATTGTCTGCAGACATACTCCTCCACGGGATTCAGAATAAAAGCTGGTACACCGTGAGAAGGATACTTCAAGCAACCCAGACCAGGTATCAGCCCCCAAATGCCCCAGCCCTGCAAGTCTTCCTACGACCATGTAGAGGAGTTTGATATTTGCTGTTCTGCCCCAACCCTCAGCAAGCTGAGAAGTTTGTCCTCTGGCCAAGAGCCTCTTTGGAAATGCAGCAATTTCTCTCTTGACTTCCTCTCCCAGGTTCCTTGCCCTGTGTTTTTCTGTCAGCAGAAGTAGCTACTTTGAAGCAAGAGGTAGGAATGAACTTTTAAAAGGTGGGCATGGCATTGCAGACACATTAGCAGCTGGCTATTCAGACAGCTCATTAGAAGAGAGCAGCACGGGATACATTAACAGCTACAGGGTACTTGCAGTGCAAATAGAGAGGCAGCCTGTTCTTTATTTATCAGCTGCCATGCTAGTAACTAGCTTTGGCAGAGTGGCAGACTAAGTCAGGAGTCTGGGGAACAAAAAGAGGCAAATTTCTTTCTACAGTGTTTTTAGCGGTCTTGCTAAAAACACAAAAGGCAGAGAGAGATTATGGCTGTGATAATCTACATAGCGATACAAGGCCTGGGGAAGCCAGATTCCTGTTCAACTGGGGCAGCAATGGCAGTGCCAGAGGGCATTTGGATAGCAAATATAGTGTAGCATACTACAAGTACAAAGATCTATAAGCAAGACAATGAGCCATAAAGTAGTGACACTACTGGGGAGGGAATATCACAGGAATAAGGCAGGGGCAGACTTTTAACAGCTCGGGATGCTCAGGGCTCACCCAGATTTTCTGAAGTCATTCAGCACAGCTCCTAACATGATTATCATAGGCACATTTTCAAGCCAACATTATGTCAGAAGCACTCAGTATATGGAGCTTTTTGGAAAATTGGCTTCTACTTTTTGGCAGTAATTGAAAGCTCAGCTCTTAGGAAAATGGGAGCTCTAAATGCTTGGATGACATTTCTCAACTTTGCTCACAAATAGAAGAACCCATAAGCCACAAAGGCAATGCCATCAGCCATCTTTTAAGGACATAACAATCAGACAGAATAATATTACATTCATCCTGCTATTTCCTCCTCTTGAGTTAGGAATACCTAACCACTTTTCTAAGGAAAAAGTTAGCACAGCAGCAGCCCACTAAAGCATTCATGTTTGAATATTCCCTGCTTTAATACATCATAGATATTCATGTAGGGAACAGTATTTGTAGTGCATGCCTGTACCTTTAAATGAGAAGAAATGCTAGGCAGTTATCTCCATAAGATTGTATTATTTGACGTAGGATGAACAATTGCATACTGTACAATAAGCTAAGTGAGGTTTTAATCGCTGCCGCATTTATGGATGGTTTATCTTGACCTTTCATAGCCTTAAAAACTAATAACTGAAGCAAAACGAAGTTTACCAGCTCCCCTCAGAAACTAGCCATGTGAGCATAATCAAATCCGAGGCATTAGTAAAGCCTGGATTCCTGAGCTAGTGAGGAACTGAGTCACCTCCCGTGTCAGATGGACGCAGAAAAGCAGCATCTTATCCTTCTGGCCAAATTAGAAAAAGGGTTATGGTTTTTACGATCTGGGCCAAATCATCGCCTGAAGTAAATTGCTGAGAACTCTTTCGTTGTCTGCATACTTCATGTGTAGGATGATCACAACTGGTGTGACAACTCTAAAGAATATTCTAAGATGCGCAGTGTAACTAAGTGTAGTTATAACTGAAATTATGCCAGATAAATTTCTAAATGAAAAGGGATTTCTCTATCTCACAGAGATACTAATTCCATGGAAATATGCTGCTAGGCAAAGAGATTTGATGAAGTCCATACACAGGTTAGTAGCAGACCTCTGAATAAAACCCAGTGTCACCTCTTTCCTATTATTCATTACACCACCATCGCTTTTCAGGGAGGTGAATGAGATGACAAAGAATAAGAGATGGTATTCAATGCAGTTTTCACATTAACATTTTTTTCCTTGTCCCCTGAAGATATACAGTTGTTCTTAGGACTCTAATACAGAACTGCTCCATTTCAGAGAACTTGCATTAAGATTTACCTCCCTTTCATGTATCCTTTGCATGTCATTGATTTATGGACTTCCATGTCTACTGCAATAAAGTGATGCCTCACATCCCCAGTGTATCTAAGAGGTAACCATTTGAGGCAAAAGATTTGAAGAATCACTACCATGAAGCTGACAAATGAAATCCTTTCACCACTGTGTTTGTAAACACAGGAATGCAAAGCCCCCTGTTTCAGCTTATTTTAGACATGAAGGAAACAAGATACTCTGTTTTTCTCTTTTTTCTTTTTCTTTCTCCAAGAGGGAAGACAAATTTGCAAAGCTTGCCTGCAGCAAACCCTGTCCACCTGTGGTCTACTTCAGAAGCACAGTTTTTCCAGGCCTCTCTCAGGATGCCTCATTCCAGGCTTGGTGACAAAATAGCCCACAGCAATACTTAGCCATTTTATTTGCCACTCTCAGCTGCAAATGCAAAGGAGCAGAAACGCCTGAGATTAAACTCACCACAAACACTCAGAGAAGTTAATTGTTATGATCCAACCCACAAAAGAGAGAGAAAATGTACATATCCGATGAGTCTGCCAGCATCACTCCTTGCAGCTGCACAGCTGTCCTTCACACATGAAAGAAACAGGACTGGCTACCAAATATCTTTCATCTTTTCCGTCTGTATGGCCACACTCAGGTGTCTTCAAACCACAGCTCTGCACAACATTACAGCTGCCTGGGCCAGGTTCTTGGCAGTTGTAACCCAACCTGGCTCCATGGATTTCAAACACCACTTCCATTTACTGGAGAATCTGTCTGCAAGTTGAAAGGTTTTCCATCTCCTCCCTTTCCCACCTACCGTGCAAACATACACACATACATCCACATACATGGTAAGTGGAAGGAGTCCAAAAAGTTTTTCTCAGCTTACTTGGAAAGAAAACTTTGAAAGCTTTTAAATGCAAATGTTCCTGAGGCAAGACAGCCAACTGTAAACAATAGCTAAGGATTGGTTCTGCGAGAGCTTTTTACATGGAGTGCTAAGTCAAACATCCTTTTCTTCTCCTCTTCTTTGACTTATAGCTACTGTGTACTGAACTCCATCAGACACTCTTCATGGCTGGTATGTCACTAAGTGCAGAGTAGTTTCTGCCAGGGAAGTAGAAATGTGATAGTCTGACATTTTTGGTAATGATTTCCCCCCAGTGAGTGGCAGGAAAATAGTTACTTTGTCTTGTTCATGCAGTTTGCTGTGGAATAGGTAAGAGAATCAAGAGTAGCATCTCCTGTTTGACTATATGGATGAGGAAACTTCTGGTAAAACCAAAGAGAAAGGATCCTATTTGCAGTAATCAGGGCAAGGAGAAAGAAAATGGGAAGATGGAGAAGATGGAAACTTTAGTCCCTGTTTTGTAGTTTCTTTGGGCCTTGAAGTGGTCATATCAAACTGCTTCTGATTTTCAGAACAGCACACTATCAGCCTTCTCAGATTAAACATCATTAGAGCGGGAGTGATCACATGATAGGATGCTGGGCAAGAGGTAAAACAAAAACCAAGGCCTCTCCCTGTTTTGTTTTGCTGAAGAAATAATCAGAGTAGGATTTGATGAAGTCAGTAGACCTATTGTTACTCTGCAAATAGTGTCACTTTCCAGTAGAGGAACTCCAGTTGGGCTGGGTAAACATCTCTTCCCATCCCTGGCTCTGGGAGCCAGTATGATCCCACCTTGACACGTGTACAAAGTTCAGCAGGCAAGGCCTCTTGGTGCCCTTGCAAGTCAAACCACAGGCAGACTATTAATGAGACACTATCTTTTAAGCTAATTTCTCCATGATAAAGTTGGTGGCTATGGGCTATTTATATTTCAGAGAACCATACTACCCAAGTACTTTCTGATTAAATAAAACTCACGCAATGCTTGTAGATGATTTCATCATTTCCTTATCCCTTAATCCTTTGCAAAAGCTTTAGCACTTCTCACTTGTAAGTTGCTGCTGTTGCAAAGATTTTGTTGCAGTTTTCTTTCAATTGGTTGATCAGCTGGATTTGAGAAGCTGCTGGAGGAGAAAAATGCTCATTTGCCTGCATACAGTTGTGAAATACACAATTAATCCCCAAAGATACTTGGATGGCTCTGCAGTTCACATCTAGAATTGTCGATGCTGTTGACTGCTAAACATTGAGATTCATGACACACTTCATGCAATGCAATCCTACTTGTGGCAAAGAAGATGGCTTGTTGGAAATCCCAGCCATATGCAAGGTTGCTTTTATATCCGACTGCTTCCTTTCTTCAGTAAACAACACAGGGATTTCCATCCAGCCACTCAGCATCTTTTAAAACATGCACCATATTTGTAACATCCCACAGGCTGGCTTTATTAGATTAATTAAAGAAACCTATTAATTTTCAAGTAAATGAAGAATATTTTTAATCATTGCCTGTGAACCACTTAGCACATTAACTTGTCCCTCTGAAGTCATTTACTTAAGTGTGCCCTAAGTTTGCTTAATCTATAACTGGTCAATAGTATATTAATATTGCAGTCTCATTTTGGATCTAAGCATGTCTTAGCCTATTAAACTGTCATCCTGGATTTACTTGCAGGGAAAAATTATCTGCATTCAGAGATAGAGGGAGAAAAGTATTAAAGTGAACTGAGCACTAATGAAATTAATCATAATCATGGTAAGTACTTTCAACTGCTATCACCCAGTGGGAGATGCTGCTACAGGAAAGTCTTCCTGTTCTGCTGTTTTTATGACTGAGCTGTTGTTTGTTTCAAAGAGTCCAATAAGATTATTGTGATTCTTTGGAATCGTTCCTTTTTTTTAACTGAGAATCAACCTTAGAGACAATCTTGAAATACAAGCCACTTTGTGTATAGCTTGTTCTACTGAACTATTTTAATGTAGGTCAGATCTACTGTAGTTTTTGTTATAATTCATTCAAACTGTGAGACTTCCTGTTTACTTTTACTGCACTACTTATGAACCTAATATATATCTAATTTACAGGAGCAAGACAATAGGGAAGAGCAAATCGGGCGAAAAATTATCTACTTCCATGTAAGGAGCCAGATCCTGAATGGTGTAAATCAAATAGGTGTATTAAGGCCAATAAAGTTATGCTGATTTATATTAGTGCTGAAAAATCATTCTTTACAGCACTACCCTTAATTCAGGCAAAAACGTTATAATCCCTCAATAATACTCGAGTGTTAAAAATGCTTTTTCTTCCTCCTCTTGCAAATGCTGGGGTCTGTAGTAGCAAGGCACTAATCCACATCCTGTTTAATACTTCATGAAATTTTTGAAGGGTTCCCCACATTTCTTCTTTGAATTCTTCAGCTGTCTGGAAAGTAGGGTGTTGTATGGATTAAACAGTTGACAGAAACTTCTGATGAAGAGAAACATGACAATGGGATAGACAAAAAATAGCAGCAGATCAAAAGCTGTTATCTCTTAAAACAAATTCTGTGCTATCCACAATTAAGCAACATTTGACATTTTAAAAATATTTGATCACTGTTTTGACTTACAGAACTGCTTAAGGGGCACTGTGATGTGTAAATTAAATTCAAATGAAGGTTAAATATAGTTCTTTGGGA
Source organism: Oreortyx pictus (assembly GCA_036925125.1). Lineage (NCBI taxonomy): Eukaryota > Metazoa > Chordata > Aves > Galliformes > Odontophoridae > Oreortyx > Oreortyx pictus. Next base: position 50,450,037 of record JAUPFR010000006.1, on the reverse strand, counting down.
AAGACTGCATAGTTTAAATTACCTAATTATTTGGACAAAATCTGTTCTCCTGTAATTAAATATATACAAAAGAATGTGTCTTTTCACTAAGTACATTTGGAGAGGAGATGTTTATCAGCAAATGATTACTTCCTCTTGAAGATTGTAGAGATACTGTCATCACTCAGAACTGTTTAAGAAGGAAGAAAGTTCATTTATGCATTTATCAGAGCTCTGCTGAGATTGGGTGGAAGTGAGTGCTCCTGTGTTTTGCTATATGGAGCTGTCCTGCAGCTTCTGCAAAGCCCTTTGACATGTGCTTTGCTTTAAGTCTCTTTGCTTTAACTCTTCCTTGAGTTCATGTCTATGCAGGAAGCCATGTACCAGTGCAGTGTCTGACCTGAAAAGAGTCATTCATCTGATCCAGTCTGCGACAACGCAGGACCCAGCACCAGATTTCTGCCTTGCATCCAGCTCAGCCCCTCTCATTCTGCAAGGGTTCCCAGGCTTCAAAAGGACAACTGCAGGCATGAGTTATGGCCCCGTATGAGTTTGAGGAGGAGAGTCTGGCTCACTGGGGTTTGTTTAGTCTATTTTTAAATGTGTTGAATGAGAGTATTTCAACATCTTTCTGAGGGAGACTCCTCCTGAGCTGAGCAGATGTCAACAGCAGGATATTTCTTCCACGGCATCAGGCATAAACTTTCTTTTTGTCTTGTCCATTCCTCTTCATTATGTTCTCTTCATTTCCATCGATATTCAGATCCTTCCATTTTGTTTCCTTCTACAGAGCCACGCACAATCCCATACACTGAATCTCTTTCATTCTGTCTGTGGTGTCACTCCATCTGGCTCCCTTCCGCTTTGGGAAGGTGCCCTTTTCACCCTTTTCTGCCTCCCTCCAGCTCGCTCTCAGTTCATATCTGTTGTGTGTGGCTGACAGACAGAAATGTCATCCCTGCTTACAGCTCTTTGCTTTCAATTTAACATGGCAATACAAGCATCATGCACTTGGATTGCTCAGTTCCTGCTCATAAACCAACATCTTGCTATCCAAAGAACAGGAATTTAAGCAGAATGGTGTTCAGAATTTTCAATGCCATTCACTGTAGCAGATACGTGACATGAAACAAAGGATTGAAAGATAAAATAAGTAATGGTTTAGTGCTTAAAATTCAGAAATGTCCAACTTATACCTAGAACAAAGAAAATATCCGTAGTTTCTCAGGCTGGAAGAAAAGTATTGTTCTAAATGTCTGGTCCCCAGCTGTACCATTTGTCACAATTGTATTGGAAAAAAAATTGCACATTCACTAGAAGAAGTGCCTAAAACCTGCACAGCTTTTGTTTGTTAGGCCCAGACCATCTGAATTACATCTGGGAGGAACTGTCTGGGTTTCAGACATGTCAAGGAGGGATTTTTAGCATGAGTGGGAAGTTAAGGCAGATTATCAAACTTTTCCACAAGTTACTGTACAGTCAACTCTCCTTATTCAAATTCACTTTGCAGAACATCAGATTACTTAAAGGAAAAAGAAAAGAGCAGGAAAAAAAAGAAGTAATTGATTTATTGCTAATAGTCATAAAGGGAAAACATAAATAGACCAGGGCTGTGCAGTGAGTCTCATAGTAAGTACACATGTAATCAATGTGAATGTATTCATTTTTATTTTCTCCCAGCAACAATCACTATGCATGGTCTCTCACTGCTGAGTAGGAAGGCACAGCTTTTGGCCCAGCGAGTTTACAATAATTCATCAAAACTCCCACTGAGTTTTGATTGAATAATAAGCTTGGCTCCAGCCAAACCAAAAGCAGAGGCAGGCAGCAATATGCTGACAAGGAGAAGAACCAGGAGCCAGCAATTCCAAGGGGTGCTGAGTGCAGAAATCACAGAAACAAAGGATCGTTTGAGTTGGAAGGGACCCATAAAGTCCATCTGGTCCAACTCCCCTGCAATGAACAGGGACACCTACAGCTCCATCAGGTGATCAGAGCCTCATCCCGTCTGACCTTAGGTGTCTCCAGGGATGGGGCATTTACCACTTCTCTGGGCAACCTGTGCTAGTGCCTCACCACCCTGATTGTAAACAACTACTTCCTCATATCCAGTCTAAATCTCCTCTTATAGTTTGAACCATTTTCACTTTTTCTATCACAACAAACCCTGCTGAAGAGTCCGTCCCTTTCTTTCTTATAGGAAGGGAAGGGAAAGAATGGAGCACTGAGAAGCAACTGTGAAGAACAAAGACAGAGGTGCTGCCATTCTTTCTCCAGATGGTGGAAAAGATGCCTTATACAGAGCACAAGGAAGCTGTCCTCAGACTTTGCTGCACTACAAAACAAAGATTCAAAGGTGACCTTCGTAGCTCTGCAGGAAGGAGTTGCTGTCCTGCCAGGAGCTGATCTCTGTAGACCTTCAGCTTCCACATGACTCCTCCAAATATTCCTTTACTATGTCATTATTAAACATGTCCATAACCCTGTCCCATGACTACATGCGCCCAAAAGGCATCAAACAGCACTGTCAACAACAAGGAGCAGGCTGAGCCCCAGGGAAGCCTTGAGGCATGATGGCTTCTGCTTTCATTCCCCAGACGAACACATCTGTGAGCAGGCATGCATGGGGCTAAGCTGCTGCCCTGTGTCCCACTGCCAACACTGCTGAGCAAGCAGCCTGTTGCACTCACCACTGACTTTTAATTTGCAAATAGCCTTAAAGCACTGCAGAAAACAGCATGCCATTTTTGTATCATTATTTTTAACTACGGTCACAAAGGCTTGGATGTCAGCATAACGCCTGTAGTGTAATCACTGAACAACCACAGAGAACACAAGGTGTCACACAGAAACAAAGGACGGGTCATCCTGATCAGAGAGTTATATCAGAGAGAAATATTCATACTCACTGAACAAAGCCTCTGTACTGTCATGCCTAGACACTGAACTTACCTAGAGTACTAATAATAACCCAAACAAATACCCATAGCTATTTAACATGTTCTTGAGCTTACCCACATGAGCAAGGGCTATCTCCCTCCCTCCCCCACAAGCAAGCAGCCTGCTACCCATTCAGAGATCATTCAGGTATCCAGCAGTCACTGACATTCAGGAGAGCTGGCCATTTAGCTGCTCTTTGCCCTTTGAAGACATATGCACACGAGCACGCACTGCTCTGCATCACAAAACATATTTCTCAAAGGCTCACTCTTTTCCTGTGAAATCCCAGAAAAAATTACACTGGATAAGCCCTTCAGGATTAATGTCTGTACACTGCTTACCTGTTTGGTTCCAAGAATTTTGGCACTCCACACTGTCCTGTAATGCCTTCAGTTTTGCTACCCTCCTAATGAAAAGATGCACTTCCTTCCCTGGGTCCTGTAATGCCTTCAGTTTGTTACCCTCCTAATGAAAAGATGCACTTCACTTCCTTCCCTGGTGCACATTTGGCTTGCTGGGAGGCTTGGCTAATGGTGTTGTGCAAATGAAGACAGTTATTAGTATGATTATGGGTGTTACACTAATAATAACCAGGAACTGTGGTCAGGTATTTCAGACATACAGGAAATGAGAGGAAAAACCTATTTAAAAAGAAGGTTAAAGAAACGACTGCTTTTCATGAACCAAGGAGAGAGATTTGCATGTGAAACAGAACATGATGAGCTCTGCGGAAAAATACCTATTAGCATTAGCTCCAATTTAAAAGTGATTTAATTTTGTCATGCATTTTAGCCCAGAGAACATTGGCTTTTGGCAGCCATGCAGGCAAGCTTGTGAATTCCTCATGGGAATACGTGGCCCATATCCAGTGAGAACTACACTACCCTGGACTGAGTGCTGTATTCAAGTAGAAAGCTTCTCTTCTGTGCCAGAGAAGTCAGTGATTAAGGGAGCAAGTAAAAGACCAGGCAAGCAAATTAAGGATGGTCTTTCCCTACTGCATTCTCTGAGCTCTTGATGGCCAGGTTTTCATTTCCCTGCAAGAGCTGCAGATGCAATTGGACTGTTATGCTGACAGTCTTCTTGAAGGATTTGTCCTACATGATCCTGTCTCACCTATCTGTACTTTTGATCCCCCCATCAAAGTCCACAGAATTACAGAACTGTAGGGGTTGGAAGGGACCTCTAGAGATCATCGAGTCCAACCCCCCTGCCAAAGCAGCTCCCTAGACCAGGTTGCACAGGTAGGTGTCAGGTGGGTCTTGAACATCTCCAGAGAAGGAGACTCCACCACCTCTCTGTGCAGCCTGTGCCAGTGCTCCATCATCCATCCAGTTGCGGTGAAGTCCACATTTTAACCATGTGATGTAAGTAACAAAAATCAAATTATCTTTTGCCATTTTTAATGATGATCACTTCAGTGAATGACCCCAATACTTTTGTTACAAGAAACAGCATTTTTGTCAAGAATTAATTTCATTTTCTCAAAGATATTAATTCTACTAGAGACCTCAAGCATCTCCCCTTTCTCATTTTTGGCCTCAGGACAGAAGACTACTGCAGGTGACTTGCAGATGGACAAGGAGAGACAAGCAACCTGCAGCTGGAGACCAAGGGAATGGGCTATTCATCTTCCTTCACTCTTCACCAGTGTATTAGGGTCAGAAGCAGCCATATTTCATACAGGAGAGTGTGAGAAAAAGGAGTAGTTTAAGCCTCACCTGTAGTCTTGTGTGCAGTCCTCCATGAAGTAACTCCGTATCAAAGACCAATCCAGGCTACTCTGTTCCTTCATGTCTCCAACACACCAACAAGGAACAAGTCAGAGAAATGTTGCTGTGTTCCACTTCAACATGGATGGGGAAAAAAAAGTGCAACAGCAAACATGTCAAATCAACCACTCACTGTATTGGCCTATTAATCCCTTTTTGTTCTGATACTTGTCCAAAACTCTTATTGCAATCCATCTATATTCTAAACTCTGCCTGGCATATTCCTCCAGAGAAAACCAGGAAGCTCATTAGCTTTCTTTAGAAGATACAAACCTGCATCAACATAAACCTCAAGAAAACATTTCCTGTAATGGAAGTTAATTTTTGCAAAACTAGTAGCAAAGTAGTTGATACATCTCCCAGATTTTTGTTTGCTTATATCCCACATACGTGACATGCCAGCTGTAGAATTAGCCATACTTTATCTCACCTGCAAAGCCTTGTAGGAAAATGTTATGGGAAGTGGAAGAATAAGGAGATGAAGTTCATGTAGTGTAGCAAGAACAGTATAGGAATTACATCAATAAAACAGGTAAATTAAAGAAAACTAATTTAAAAAAAAATCCAGGTATCTTTTCTTCATACTTTTTACAGCTGGCTAAAGTTGCAATAGTAACTTCTTGTACAAAAACATCTGCACAAACTGCTATATTTTCCTTTAGTAAAAAATATTGGAAACAGCAGAAAAATTGCTTGAACTTGCTTTCATGAGCATCCTGTTCTAACAAAGAAACGGTTAATGATTTCTGCTAAATAATGGAAAGTTTCAGAAACATGGTAGTGTATGATGTTCCCTATCCTCTCTTTGTCTAGGAGCACGTCTTAAAACTTGCACAGTCTACAGTCTAATCTGGTGGGCTGTAAAGGGACAGACCAGAGAAAGAAACCTGCATTCACTTTGCCTGGCTATGGAGTAGACCACATGGATTATTTTTTTATTCACACATATTCTACTGTATTTGTGTTTAAAAAGCCTAATGTGTCTGTCATAAAGTATTACATGCAATTGGCTTGATGTTCATCTCAGGGAAACTGGGCAGCATACCAGTGTGTTCAATTTTAAAGTTTGTATGTAGGGCAGTACCCAATAAAAATCCTTAACAACTGATAAGGCTGCACATTATACAATTTCTCAGTTGCCACTGTTTTTGTTGTTGTTTTTTTTAACCTTGTACAGAGAAAAGGTGGAATGTTTCTGGGCTTGATTAAGACAAGTTAGTAGAGATATATTAGAAAGTGTTGCACTGTGGTTTTGGTGTAAAACTCTTAGATCACAGCAAGTGACCTTTGAATTTGGCTGGGGCTGAAAGAAACTTCTTCAACAAGGGATCTACCACATCTACCTGTTTCCACAGAGAGACTGGGAAAGAGGGGGCAAAGGGAAAGGTCACTCTATTCTGCCTGCCACATCATGCAATAAATATTAACCAGAGATGATTAGTGAAATAAATAAATAACAAAGAGCTTTTACAGTTCTTGTGGTCTATATGCATCTTGCTAGATGATTAAAGAAAAGCAAGTTTAGGAAACAATGACTGCCAGATGAAATTTCACAGGTTTATTTTCTAGCTGGGTTGCAAACAAAGGAAAATGATTTAGGGGTTTATTTGCCCCTATTGCTCCCTTTCCTTCAAATTCCTCCTGACCCTTAACATCATTCCAGTAGTCCTGTTCCTGAAACCACACTGCCAGGTCCCCCCATCAGCAGCAACTCTTTTTCCTTTCCACTGCCTGCTTTGCGCAAAGCATCAGAGCTCTCCCAGTGGGACTATACAGTAGTGCCACTTCTGCCAGAAGAGGACATTGAAGCAAGTCCTTTCAGTTCCACCATCCAGGTGAAGAGGGACTTGCACACATTGTCTCAAAGGGGAAAACCTGACTGCTGCCAATGGAACTGAAGGAGTATCTTAAGCCTGTTGAGTTCCAATTTACTTGATTAAATTTCCCCATTAAAACAAGGAGAGAGAAAGAAAAAGAGAAATGTGTTCAGGAAAAGAGATTGGAGTCAGAAGATAGACTTCATACCAGAATGCACATGTTCATCCTTCAAGGAGCAAAACAACATGCAACTTTATTTCCACCATTCTTAGAAAAAGGGTAAATTAATAAAATTCACATCTTTGTGCAGTTTAAGGTAATGAATGTGCAAGAAGATGCATAAAAAAGATGTTTAGCTGACAACTCTTCTAACTGCATTACTTTAAATGATGGAGAAAATAATCAAAAAACTATTGTAAGCATCCAGAAGATAACGAGGAGATGAGTTACGGCCAGCATGGGTTTGTCAAGAACAAATTATGTCACACTAATGTAATTTCCTTCCCCTTCAGGATAATAGACCTTGCGGACATGGGAGAAGTAGTCAGTATCATATATCTTGACCCTGGTAAGTTTTCTGACACTCTCATATAGCATTCTGATAAATAAGAGAAAAAATGTGGACTAGGGAATACTACTAGAGAGCAAATGCAAAACTGGTTAGAAGGCCACACTGAAGAGAATAATTACCAATGGTTCACTGTCAAAGGCTGCAGCAAGTGGATTACACAGAGGTCTCTCCTGGCCTCATACTATTCATTGCAAATGAACTGGATGATAAAGGAGAGAGCGGTGTTATTAAACTTCACATTGCTGGGAGCAGTTCTGCATCTGCTTCAGAAGAGGACAAGAACTGCAGAGGAACTTGATCATTATGAAATAAAAAATAGGATGCAAATCAAGTGAGGTGACTGCTATATTATCAAGTGAGCAAGCAACAGTTTGTTAAGTAATATAATTGGCTTGGCACTACATTGTAAGGATCCGGGTTCTACAGTTGGTCAAAAGACAAACATAAAAACATAAGTTTTGCCCTTAGTGAGAAGAATATAAGTTTTTTCCTTTACTCAATACCTGCATGACCTCAGAGTATTGCATCCAGATTATCTTTTCCTCCACTAACTCTAAGGAACATATGGGCCAGTGAGATTGGAAGGTGAGCAAGAGGAACAACCAGAAATCTGGACATCTAGGAGAAAATGTAGGCTTCATACTCTAGAGAGATAAAGACTCATACAAAACACAACAGTGATCTTCAATTCTGTAAACTGTTGTTTTAAAGAGAAAGCACAGTCTTGGTAACTTTGTTGGCCAGGACAAGAATGAAATGTCTTAGTAAGAGAGTTTTAGGGTGGACATTAGGAAAAACTTTTCAGTGTTCTAAAGATGAACAATCAAATAGACATCTTAGGGCTGCTGTGGAGCCTTCATCACTCAGAGGAGATCCATGTACAGCTGGATGTTGTTCTGCAATGAGGAACAGACTATGCGACCTCCAGAGATTCCCTCCTAATCCACTTGTCTATAATCCCATGAATTCTGTGAATACCTCAATCTAGCTATGTTTAATAAATTAACTTGCAAGGGAGAGAAAAAAAATCTGCTAGACTCAGAGGTAGACCTGAAAACACTACCCATGTTGTAGTAATAGGTCATAAATTTGCTTTCATTCCCTAAGGAGATTTTATTGCACAAAGACTAACATACCAGAAGCCTCCTCTAACGGTTAAGTAACTTCAGCTCACTGACAGGTTCTTTGATTCATATTCTGGAAGAAGTTTATGTTTATAGAAACAAATTGGTTGCATCGGAAATACAGGTTAGGTCAATCTTCTCATCTCTATGTGTCTCCAAAATGTCTCTTTGTAAATCCTCATGTGCCTTGAACAGCAAACACATGATTCCAGACCATTTACTAAAGGGCATTTTGAATTATTTTCATCCTATTCTTATATTTACTGCTTCCCAGTATAAAATACAAATACCTTACCTTCAGGATGAAGAGAAGGATAAAGAAGGTTATCTACAAAACTGTACCTTTCCTCAGTATCAGACATCCATATTTTATAAAGAGCAGAAAGCGCTTCATAAGTTAATGGAAGCGACACTGACACATTTCCTTTTGGCACCATGAGTACAATGGGAAATAAAAGAAATTTAAAATCTTCCTAAAAAAGTGTTGTTTCACAGGAAGGAATAATTTTGCTGTGAAACATCATAAGACTAAAGCAATCCAAGTTATCAGCCAAGGTGTTAATTTTCTTTTTACATCAGCAGGTAGACTCCATAATACATTTTCAGATAAATTCTATGTTTTATTCGTTTTCACTTGGGCTCACTAAGACATCATAGGGGAATGAGACCTCTTTTACTCATTCTGATGAACGAAACCTGATGGAGAGAAACAAAAGCCACCAAACAGTCCTTGACTGGTGTGAAACTCGACAGCTCATTCAAGTTTGAATCTCAGAGAAAAAAAGGCCATAATAAACTGACCTTGCAAAATCCCATCCTCCCAAAGCTCATGGGGTTCATACAGGCTGCATTTGTTCAGAACAGTCCCAAGAGGACAATTCAACTCCTGTTTTACTACCACAGGATACAAGGTGGTATCAAATAATGAACCCAAGTATTTCCCTTCTGAACTCAGCCCAAAGCACTTTAAAAGTTTTCTAATACAAAATAATGTACCATGAAGTGGAAATCTTTCTGATATTTTGTCATTTTAAGCTGTGGTAATATATTTTCCTTTGGAAAATACAACACACTGTACTCATTGTGTGCTTTTTTTGTTTTCTGTTTAATCTGTGATGCATATCTGAATGGAATTTTTTGCCTGTAATTCTATAAAATTTACTCTGAAGTGCTTCTTATGCTCTACTGATCACAACTCTGTTCTAAGGATTGGCTCTTATTTTTTAATCTTCTTTTCACTGCCCTTCTGCTGTAGTAGAACAAGAGAAGTGAGAAGAAAAAATATTCTGCACCTTTAACACTTTGCTGCCCCTTTATTTTTGTTTAGTGTCACAAGGCCCTTGCTACCTCACATAAACGAACAGGAAATCACAGCACTGAAATGATGCATTTATGTCAATCTGATTGACACACACATCGATAGATAATTTTTTTCCCCCCCAGAAATTGAGATGTGTCCTCTATATTTCAACTGTGATAGTTATCGCAAATGTTATAAAAAAAGGAGGCTAGATTTTCAGCTGGTGTAAATTTACCTAACTGTGAAACCTTGAGTTATGGTTTACAAACCTGTATGTCAGGCCAGACTTAATGATGGCTTTAAGACCATAACCTCTGGCCATTGCCCTCTAACGGCCGCTGGTTCTAATGAGCTTATCAAAAAGACATTGATTGATGAAGCCTCACGTCATTTCATTCAGCTTCTGCAGGAAATAGCTTGATTTGTTTTCAGACCAAACGGAGCTTACAATCACATTGGGACCATAAAACAAAAACTATGACAATTACACCAAGGCTAAACTTGACCCTGCATTTACAATTACTTAGCAACTTCCCAGGTGCAAAAGTATAGGATTTCATTAGCTGCTAAGATGATGGTGCCCTTTATGCAGATGCAACTATTTACACGGTCTGTTGAAGCTGCCTCAATTAAGAAGTTCTAAAAGCTCAGAAATAGTAGGAAAATCCATGCTTCATCCACCTTGAATAAAATAAATCTTTGATTATTTCAGCCAGAGAAGTGATGTTCAAAGGATATCACAGAAGTGAATGGCACAGAGTTCTGGCTCCTGTGCCTAACCACAGAGGCCTTGTGATGTGTAGAGAAAGTGAAGAACATCTCAGAAGGGTGATAGTTTCAAGTGGGTCATTTCATGGCCTGAATTAATGTCTGGAAGATCCTAACAGCTTCATACATAAGACAAGAGGAAATCAGATGTCTGAAGTTCCCTGCCAGAAGTAAATGAATGACATCTGAAGTCCCTCTGCCTTTGAAGTAAACATGACTTTAAACACAAATACATTAAACAGAACACAGCTATTTATAGGAAATCAAATGTAAATGAAAAGGGATTGAGCCTCTATGAAAGGAAACAAAACAAAAAACAAACACCAAAAAAACAAAGAAAACAAAAGAAACAAATGCAAATGTGAGGAAAGAATAGTCAGCATTTGTAAGATGGTCATTAATCATGCTTTGTACTTCTAACTGTTCTTTATTTGCTGTCCTGTACTTCTGAATGTTCTTTATTTGCTGGCCTCACAATCTGTAAATATTAGGGTTTGCCTACAGAGATGCTGTGGTAGGAGATTATTTATTTGTTCTGCTGCCACTTCTGTCTCTGGTTACTCTTTTGCTCCATCAAGTCTGTTTACAGATGTAGTGTGACGATGGGTATGTGTGTGTATGGAGAACCAAACAAGGATCGCCCTAAGACCACACCCATTCAGAAGCAAATATATTCTGTCCGTACAGTGCACAGAAGGCACAGCCATGGCCAGCACTCAACACAGCACAAATCCTACAAGCTGACCAATAACAAACTCCAGTAACCAGCCACCACAGCAAATCCTGCTTCATTCAGGTTTTCCATCAAGTGGCATGGGGAATGTGGGAAGACCTGCCCCAAACCCTTCCAGTTCCCCTTAGGAACTGGCAAGCTCTGCAAAGCAGTAAATCCTGTATTTGAGTCTTTTCAGCAAGCCTGGGCTCTGTGCCTGACAATGTGGCTCTGATGTGGAGAGCTCTCCCAGCCTTCAGTTTCCCCACTTGTGCAGAGACACCATATTTATTACCTTCTGAGCATTAGGAACTACTAATGTAAGGATTACTTGCACATAGAATTGTTATTTTCCAGAGCACTGTTAGGTGATACCAAAAGGAAATGCCTTCTTTTATCTGTGTTGGCATTTTTGTTTCTCCTTTCATGCCTATAAGAAGAGCTTGGGAATCCTGTTTTCTTAAAAAACAGTTTGAAGAAATCAAACATTGGTGTCATAGTACAGTCAATCCCAACAGGTTTGCAAAAGCCTTGTCACTTTACATCACACAGCTTGATGAGATGCAGGTTGAGAGATCTGTATCTAAATGGTTTCATGGGTGGTAAGAGGGTCACACATGAAAGTAGCGCCTCTCCCTGCAAGGCACAGGTTGTCCCAGGAGATAATCAGGACTTTCTTCCCAAAACAGTCAGAAGATTACTCTGGTTAACAGCCCATTGCACACAGGAATAAACAGGGATGCATTTTTCAGATTTGATCATTGTGAGAGATCAGGGAAAATCAGAGAACTTAGGAGACTGGGTGCATGGGGACATATATTCAGGTACTCCTATTCTGCCATTATCTTTATATTTGTGCTTTCTCTCCAAAACTGATGGATTCATTACACTGCACCACCTGCTTTAGGCATCATGCAGCTGCCGGGGAAGAAAATGGACAGATAGATATTACATTGTCACAGAACTTACTGAGCTATCACTTACTGCTTCCTTCCTACAAAAGGGAAGACGATAGACCTGTTTCCCCCAGCACATTTCTTACATTGAGACAGTGCTTTGTTAATAAACCCAGCCCAGTATTTTAACAACTGCAAGGTGAAGGGTTGAAGCAGTAATATGCCTTAAGGTCATGTGGCACACGGTCATATTTTAATTACCAGTGCCTGAGGCTGTCTCCACAGGTATGTTTCCTTCCTGCATAAAACATGAAGCCAGGAGTGATTTCAAAACACGCTGTCAAATAGTCTGTGACTTCAACAGGATGTACGCAGTATTAGACTTTAATTCAAGGGCAAATTTTATTTCAGTATTTTATCTTGCAGACTCAGAGGGCGAGAAAAATAAACGTTTTTCTGTTGGTAAACTAATAATGTTTAGCAACACAAGGCGCATCATATGTTCTCAATATCTTTCATTTCCTTAATAAATATCCAAGCATAGCAAGCTCTCAACACCAATATCCTTTCAATAAAAGGTAACCTTATATGGTCACTACACGATACATGATTTATAAGATGTCATGTTAAAGTAAACTCAAACTCACCAAACACACTGAAGGAAGGAAATGGTTGTCTGGCTCCATATGGCGTTTTCATGTTTCTATTAAAACCAGACTATTCAAACACTGTGGACACCGACACAGGTTTCAGCTCTAAAAGAAGGATAAAGAGAGTCTTATCCATACCATCTGTACCAACAGCATAAAACCTGCTGGCAGCACATGAATGTGGTTAAAACACATAGGGTCACCTCAATGATGGAAATTAAAAAGACATTGCTCCCAAAGACTACTTTTGTATGAAGAGTTATACTTAAAGTGGATCATTAAAACCCCTTGCTAGCCAAATATCATGGAAATAAAAAATAGTGACAATTGAATTGCAAAGACCAACTCTTTCAAGATGCTTCCTTTAAAAGAGGATATAGTACTGCAGATCCTGAAACCTGATCGTTGTTAGACCCAAAATTTAAGCGTCAGTTATGGTAAATTTCTGTGAAGTAATGTTCTCAGCTATTTGGAATGAAAATATTGTGCTGCTTTTGCAAACGTCTTCATTCTACAAAAGTATCATCTTAAATAAATAAAAAGTTACTTATTTATTATGGATGACAATAAATAAATAAATAAATAAATCCACACATCCAAGGTATTGAAACCATTCTTTTTTTCTCCTGGCTGTTCTTTTTGTGCTTATTCCCTTGCAGATCCTGCCAGCCATTCTCCTACCACAAGCCACTTTGGGGACTCCCAGGCTCAGTGCTCGCCAGGCTCCACCCAGAAATCAGCAAAGGAAACCTGACGTAAACAGAGGTGGCTGAATTATATTTTTCCTTCCCTATAGGGGGCAACCCTTCACCACTTCAGTGAATCAGGGGCCACAACAAGTCTCAGTTCAGGGCCAGGAACGTGCTGCACCACGGCAACGTGAATGAAATCAAAGAGGGGAACAGATTTCAATGCACATCCCAGCAGGTCGTTGCATTTGTTTGGTGGTGTGCTGCACGAAGCTAACATAGTTGCTTTTGAGTTATTTTTAAAACCACTGCCAAATCGTGCTGTTGAAAAGCCCAGCTGAGCTTACAATCTGCAGTAAACTCAGCAAAGTGCTAAACCTCCTAAATTTTGTAGGGGAGTACTCATCCTGCACGTTTTCAAGGCAGCCTTTTGCACTGCACCACAAGCAACACTAACTCTCACTCTTTTCTTAGAGATTAATGTGTCAAACATGTACTTTTGACACCACAAAAGTTTTGGTTCACTCACTTCAATAGATAGAAGTGGTCATTAGCCTTCTCTGTCTACCACTACTTCTACTTTATTAACGCAAGCGCCTAAAAGATCTTCTGTTAATGAGAATGGCAAAGACCCAGAAAACACTGTCGATTCTTTGAACTTCATGTCATATTACAAGACTCATAGTGTCATTGCTCCATTAAAATTTTACCGCCTTCCGAGCCAGCAGTACTTAATGACTTAAACACTTCCTCCTCCCCCTTTTTCTTTCCACATCAAACGTTATAATATGTGGCAGCTTTTCTAGAAGCAGAAAACACCATCCATCTTTGTAACGTGCAATGGTTTCTACTTACCTTTCCATGTGCAGGACACATTACCTGCTCACTCAGGGTCATCAGTGGAGCCCAGGAGGCAGCACATCTTTATGCTCACTGCCTTCTGTGGTGAAGCAGGAGCTGTGTTTGTTGACATATGGTCTCCAGCAGGCCCAGCATTACCAGCTGCCATCTTACTGTACTGTAGGATTTTCATTCAGCCTTTTGATTCCTACACCATTGCACAGCTCTTCAGAGTTTCAGCAAACATTTGGAAGAGAAGCACAATATGCATCTGGAGATTTTCAAGATAAGGATAAATGCTGCACTGAGAGACATGGTTAGCAGGCACAGGGGGGATGGCTTCGTGGTTGAATTAGATGTTCTTAGCGGTCTTCTCCAACCTTAATGATTCTATGAGCTCTAACATTGTTAGTGCATCAATAAAAGGGAGGCATGAAAAGGGAGCTATTCAAGAAAATGGAAATCAGCACATGGAGCATATTATAAAGCCAGTGAGGAGAACTGGAAACCTTCTAAATGTGGTTCATAGTGTGCAGGGGGAACTCTGACTGATGGGGACACTGATACAAAGATGGGCATTGCTTTTTCAGGCTGACTGTTGTGGTTTGTTGCTGTGTTAGAGTGCTTTCTCTATTGGCTTCTTGTGCCATTTTCTTCTCTGGGGGCTTTTTTGTACAAGTGGTATAAGTGAGGCCACAGAAACCTCTTGTAGTGTCTTTTGTCACTTGTTACAGACAGGAACTGAGTGTGCTTTGAACTATATTTTGCAACCACACTCACAATTGTTATGCAAGTTCCACTAATAAATTTCAGCATAAATGAATACGTTCATCTGAACTTCAGACCCATTTCATTTCAGAGACACAGAAAGAAAGTGACAACAGCATCTGCCAGCAGTCTTAAGCACAGGGTGACAGTATGCAGAAGCATTTGGAAGAGTTTTAAAGAATAGCATGCTTCCTTAGCTTATTATCTTGCAGTTTACTATGTTGGAACCAAGATGAAAATGCCTTAGTGTTTACTGAAGCGTCATATATGGTATCTAACAGCATGTTATTTTGTGCACACTGTTTAACATTCTTTATTGCTTCAACTCATAAGGTTTATTTGAAATCAGTGGAGGAATTCATCCCATCTACTATTTACTCAGCTATTATCAGCTACTGCAACAGTGCCGTGTGGAGGGTAATAAACATCAGTTATTTATGAGCTTTCAAAGGCATGCAAACTCCTGACAGAAAATTACATTTCTAAGATTCATTTTTATTTATGGCAGATGTATGTCACAGTATGCAGTTGCATTCTGCATATAGGTTGCTCTAGAGGTAACCTGAAAATAACCTTATCTGCCTGGTTGTATTCTGCATTTGGATTGGTTTATGCTTGATTCCACCTACTGTCTTCCTCTCCCTGCCCTCATAACAAAACCCCTTTTTCTTTGTTGGGATCTACAATGAAAATGAAGTTGATGGAGGATTACACTCCACCTAACATTTTGATGAAATCTTAGCTAAGTCAATAGGTCATCTTCCTGTCAGAGGGGAAGCGCTGAGCATGGAGAAATTATCCCAAAAGCCAAGAAACTTCCCTACAGAAGATTCATAAGATGTTTAGCAGGCATTGGTCAGGAGTAATTTAGAGCCCTTTTACACAAATACAACCAGGGAGAGGAGAGATTCCCACTCAGAGGAACACTGACCACCTCACATGAGGACATCATTTGACTTGATGATACCACAGACAAAAGCTCACCTGCTGGCAACTCCTGACTGGCAGCATGGCAAAGGAGACTTCTAAATTTTCAAGCTAAATATGGGAACTTCTGACCTCAGTGTTCTATATTTTTCCTATATTTCCACTTATTCCACCTGGCTTCTTAAATTTACTATATTAATGGATTTTACCTTCTTCTCCTTTAATGTTGCAAATTTTTCCCTGGTCTTGCTACCCAGATAGAGACCAGCTTGTTTAATAGCTACTGATTACTTCAGGTGAGGAATTTGAGTGGAAATGTTTCCAACAGCTTCATATTTCATCTTTTCAGGACCTCAGTGACATCTAACCAGAAATACATAGTCAGGTTCACATCTCTGTATATGTATTCCTGGGCTTGGTTATTTGAGCTCTCAGAGGAAATAAATGCCTATATGCCTTTGTTAACTAGCTTTATGGTGCTGGTTTTGCATAATCAAGCAGCACCTTTCATCCAATAATATATTTAAAATATCTTTTAGACAAAGCTCAATTTGATGAGGCTGACTCTGCAGCAGCAGGGAGCATGCATGGTACATTGGGCTTTAGAGTAATGGTTTAGATCTCTCTACAGCATGTAGCACACATAAGCTTTGAAGCATAAAAATCATAAATGATTAACCTACTTGATTTCACATAAATGATAGAAATATACTCTTCATGGTTTATTTTATTGTCTGAAAACAAAGACATTATGCCTCCGTGTGATGGGGACTTTTTATGATCTTCAGCAATGCTAGTCCATTTTGTTTTAATTAGTAATTAATACAGTGAAAAATTGACAATTATTATATATCTGTATGCGTGACATTTCAATTATCATCATGTGATCATAGCTGTTTGGAATGAATATTGTCTCATCTCCATGAGCTATTTCCATCTATAAGGTAGATAGCCTTAAAAATCCAGATATTTCTCTTTTTTCGGAATAAAACCACATTTTGAATTAAAAAAAGTAACTTGCCAAAACATCCATTTTTGCAAGAAAACATGAAGGGCCTTTGAAAAACTGAAACAATTATTTATTAACTGTTCAGTGAAGCAGTAATTTGAATGAAAATTGGGGAAAATATATAACTCGTTAAAAAAAAGATTATGTATACCAATATTGACATCTACAGCAATAAAAAAAAGGACCATCAGCACCTACTTTCTAAGAACTTCACTGAGACCTACTAGTACCCTAAAAAAACAAAACAAAACAAAAAAAAAAGTGCATATTTTTATATTTACCTGATTTAAAAGTGCTCCAGAAGCCTCCTTGCAATGTTTGAAAATAAGAGCAATCTTCTGGATTTTTGTTTTTACAGGAACTACTAGCTGCGTGCCATGTTTTTTCTATAACATACCCCTTCAGGATGGTATACCCTTCCTGACCATCATTACCAAAGCCAGACAACTTGTAAGAAAAAATTTGGAAGTACACTTCTGATTGAGCTGCCAAATTTTTGCAACTTGGCTTCTCAGTCCATACATTGTAGTAAAATTGTTTGCAGAGAACAGTGAAATTTCTGAGGAATTTTTGAGGGTTTAGTACAGTTGATTTTAATCCTAATTCCAAATTGGCTTCAGTAACTACAGGAATGATGAAGCTAAAGTGACATTGTAAGGGCTGGTTTTAAATACCTTGGTATGGTTCATTAGCATCTTTCCCTCCGTGGTCAGAAAACAGGTTGAAGGCAGCCAAAGTAACCACAGGCCACCAGAGACAACTCAGAAGTTGGCCCAGTGTCACATACACATGAAAATTAATGGCATTGTCACCCACAAAACAAGTTTACTCATATATTGGTACACCTGAGTTTCTTCCGGAGGTACGATCTAAACTGCACATTGCTTCTGCAAACTAAGAGGCAATGATAAATTCCTCCACTTGTTTGAAATGCTGTTGTTCTTGACCTCTGGGATATGGAAAGATGTTCATAAATAAAATTCCTTTTTCTGCTTGTTTCCCTGTCCTGGAGAAATACTTATAAATAAGAGATCAAAGATCCTGTACAAACACTAAACGTAAAGCTGACAGGCTGCAAAAGCAAAGCATCTACCTCAGTGTCTCAGAGCACTGTGACTAAGTAAGCCCCTGGGACCCTGCAGGAGCTGCTTCCTGCACTAGCCTGTGCCCTGGGAGGGGACCTTTCTTAATTTTATTTTCATTTCAGTGATGCCTTTGAAAATATGAGCATGTCAGAAAGATTAGGTGGTAAACAGTTTGTATTAGCTGCTGCGTGATATTTTTGCAGCCTATTCTGAAACACACAATGTTATCTGATACCTAATCTTGTCATCTTGGCTGCTGAATCCCCATTTGGCAGTGAAATGGAAAGCTTCATCTTTCGCTTACGCCTCCCCAAAAAACACAACAAACTTTTTGTTTGTTTTAAAGTTAAAATAGATTACAGCAGTCAGTGTGACCTTTCCTGGTTTATCTCTTTTTTTCTTAACCACCCATCACTTACTTCTAAATATCCCAGCCAGCTGTGCAGATTCAACTGAGCAAATAAGGTCCAGTAGGAAATTATTGATGGCTTTATCAGTGTGAAATACTCACAATGCATCACCTGCATGCTTTGGAGTGTAATACTGACAATAAATATGATAATAGTTGTCACACATCAGTGAGAGAAATGTTGAGCTTCCAAAGCAGTGAATAAATTTTGTTTCCCTTTATTTATTCAGTGCAATAGATGGCACAAAGATGGTAGAACCAACCAACCATTTTGACATGTTTACAAGGCTTTTAAATCATGAAATGGATTATTGCAGTGCTGGAATTATTTGGCAAATGCATTTTATGCACAGCACATTCTGCTTGAAGAGGCAGGCTTTTTAATTTGCATTTGTTAGAAGTGCCTGTGAGGAAGAAGGATTATATGTCAAAGAAGCTACACCTCTGGTACCAAACACAATAACCTGCACTGTTGCATCCAAGCTTCTTCAGTCACAGCCATACAATACGGCAGAGAAGAAGTTTAAGAGTTAATCTAGGATGTCTAACTCAGCCTAGGGTGGGATTCAGAAGCCACAACTGTAGAGTTCTGCCAAGATTTCTTGGGTATCAGAGACACATGGGATTGCCTTGTCAGCAGGCTCACCCTGAGTGTTTAATATTTGATAGCCAGGTACAGATGAAGTGAATCCCTCTGGAGTATCTTTGCCCAGCACTTGGAATCCTATCCTGCACAGGCCAGCAGTTGTTTAAATGTTTTCCACTGGAAACTTACCACATCCCAGTGTTTTTTCTTGTGGCAAAATCTGCTGAACACTCTGTAAAAAAAACTGCTTTCCTTCAACCATTTCTTTTTCCCTTCTGTTTCTGGATCCAAATTCTCAGCAGCTGTAAAACAAACCCACTGCAGCTCTGTCGGTTTAGAACAGCTGATGGTGTGGTCAAAGCTTCTAAATCAGCATTTTGACTTCACTTACTCCTTGTTGTCCTAAATACAGTGTTCAGCCATGGGAACATTAAACATAAATGTGAATTGTATGATGAATTAAGAGCCAAAAAATAAAACTAATAAGGAACAAGGAGTGCATTATAAGCTGCTGGAAGACTTGAGTTTTATTTGATGCGTACTTACAGGCTAAATAACAGCGTCATTCTGCCAACTGTAAAGAAGTGGGTTTACAGAAGTGCCTTGGGTTTACTTAGAACAACAACAACAGCAACAAAATCTGAACAACTTGCAACAGGGGGAAATAAGTCATTCTGAAGTGATGAAGAAGGATTGAAATCCCTAAAACTCACTTGAGAAAATGAACCAAGAGATATGGAGTAGTAGGGTAAGGTAAAATAAATAAATAAATAAGAGAAATAGCTGACTCTTTGTTCTGCAAACCAGAAATTAATAACAGGCACATATTAGTTTCCAAATTTAGATGTGGTACTATTCATATTGATTTAAGCACATATGCATTATTAACACACAGCAAACTTCATTAAAGTAACATGAATGGTCTGATTTAAAATCCGTGAATGCCTGGCAGTAATGGATCGTCACATCAAGGAAAGAAGCAAGCAGAAACCTTTTCACACGTTTCAAGTTCTGCTGAATAGCATTGCATCCTTTGCATCATTTCAGGGCATGCCAAAATGAATTTCTCTTTGGAATATCTTTGGGATTCGGATTATTTGCATTGTCTAAGGTTATGAGGAAAGAGGCACCTTTAAGCAACATTGTTCGGGTAATAGGGAGCCCAAAGATGTGCATCTCTATCTGTGATGACCAATGGTCCTCAGGTAAAGATCACTTTAACGCTTCTACTGAAAAGGCTAAATATGAATAAAATCCATTCTAAAAAGTAGAGAATTCACAAGGGAAAATTGTTTTCAGCATATTCCAACAACAAAAGATGCTTCTCTTGAAACATCTTAAAAAACAGAACGCAATCCAACACAATGCTGAAGAAAACCATGTCTTATCAGTTCACTTCATGGAACTGCTTGTTGTCCTTTAAACTAATTTAGAACATTGCACAGAGGAACTATTTCACAAGTTTCAGTCTGCTGGAACAATAGCAACATACTCTTGGGAAACAAAAGAAAACACAATCTGCTATTCACACACTGATCTTCAGATTTTTTTGCATTGGTTTCCAATATCTAGATGTAAAGTTTTCCATAGTCTCCTTTGGTGTAAAGTAGCAAAACTCTAAAAAAAAAATAACTCAACTTGCCATGTTAAGCAAGGCTCTGACCTTTAGTTTATTTGGCAAGCGATCACATGGAACTGTATTAGTAGGAGGTCCATAGTCAACTGGAGTTTATGTGTTACTGACTTTTTTTCCTTTAAAATCTACATATAGAAAATACACACACTGAAAATGATCAAATATTTGAAAAATAATATCAAATAAGAGCAACCATCATTTCTGCTGAAGTATATAGAAAATATTCTGCATTCTGTTTCTCCTAGCATATTCTCCTGAGTGCAAGGGTGATGGTCATCCTTCCAAAACCAAGCCTCTTGCAGCAACAGAGAATCAACTCCTTATGTGCAGTTTCTTCAAGTTTCGATTCAATACAGATGCCTTTTTCTCCATTGTTATGAAATTTTCTTTCCCCTTGTACACATTTTTCTCTTCCTTGCCTTTTATAGTATATCTTGAAGGATATATATATTCTTTTCAGTAGCATTATCCCATTGCTCAATTCACTGTTTTTTTCAAGTCTCATTAAACTTCTCCTTTTACTCTCTACCCCATTCTCCCTTTTCATCCTGTTCCTTCAGTGCCTCTCATCCCCACAGCAGTTTGTCTCAGACCTTCCAACCTTGTTCATTCACTTTCCCCTTTTTCCTTAAAATTCCTCTTTAATTCCCAGGATTATCTATTTATACCCTGAATTATTCCATTTATATTCTCACTGTCCAGGATCTGCTATGCTCAGAAGCTCTTCAGCAGGAGCACGAGGGATTAATGCAACTTTCTCCCTCCTCCACTGCTTCTAACAACAGGTTGGGTTATTGGTGCTCAAGAGGAGACCAAAACTGCAGAGATCTTCAAAGCAAATGTAAGCAAAGACTACAAAAAAGCTGGGAAAAGAGCAGTAAAAAACACTGAGGATCACAAACTGAGGGTGGTGTTATAGGTTCCCCTATTGAGATGCAATAAAACAGGGAGCAGCAGTCTTCTCTAGCTGCCTGCCTCTGTCTCAAGTGGCAGATGGCAGTGGTTCAAATACACACCAGAACCAAACTGACAACTGCACATCCCAAAGACTTGTCAGTGGGATACATATTGGTTGGGAAAATGAGCAGTTTCTTTTAATTAAGATCTTGGAAGATGTATTTTTCTTTTTTTTCTTCTTCTTTTCTTTCAAAGCATTTAACATGATAAAAATCCAAATCTAATATTAGTAAATAATATTCCAGTCTTAAGACATTATATGGTAAATATGTAACCCCAGAAAATATATTTTATGGTTCATTTTGAGATGTCTGGCAATAAGATCTATAAATTAGAAGCAGAGATGGGAATGGCACTATTGATCATTGTTATAATAATGAAGCTCATGCTTGCAGGTTAAATCAGTTTGTGCTAGGGAACAAAGGCTTACAGAGAAAGCTGGCATAAATACAAGAACATTACAGTGACTCCAGAAGGACTGAAATCTGGAAATGCTTTTCAGAATTTGTAGGTTGGTTTTCCTGTACTGTAGGTTTAAGTTCTCCGTTTAAAATTATTATCATTAGGTTCTTTTATTGCATTTCTTTTCTGCATTTGAGGTGAACAATTAGTCATCATTCTATCTAGCAAAAAATGAGCTCCTAAAGGCAAAATATCAGGAAGATGATAACATGTTATACTAAGTGACTGATTTACCCTTCTTCACATGGGCCAATTGCTTATAATTAAAGATTGCCACTTCAGAACAAAGGTCAAAGACTAGGGCTTGTACAATCATTTTCTGAAGAAATTTTGAAGAGATGGAAGAATGGGCTCTCTGCTTCTTCCATCATTTCCTTCTGTTTCTGCATTGTTAGCAAAGCTTGTGGCTAAAATACATAATTTGCATGCACACAAGGAGCTTAATTTTGAAATCAGTTACTGATTTGTTATTACAAGCTAAAGCGAATAAAAGCCTCTTTATAGAACCAAAGTTTGAACAGAGTTCTGGGGGATCATCCTGCAAGAACTTTCTCGTATGCATTTGGATTAAGCTGAGTGGTTTGGAAGGGGTACAATAGTATGGATCAGGCCAACATAATAGGCTGCACAACTGATGCTAATGTTGCAAGTATTCTGCTTGTGTTCAGTCATTACCTGCAGGAATTACTACCTTCCCTGCAGGGAAACTATCTTGGAGGCAAAGCTCACAGCATCTTGGCCTTTTTTAATGCTTAATATTGTGTCAACGTTATTTGCTGATGTTGTTAAACTGTAAGAGAAACAAAATCCACCCATCACCAGAGAATCATCAGAAGACATGGGCAATATATTCTCATCAGGAAATAAAAAAGCGCACTGTGGCATGTGAACAACTGTAAGATATAATTCAAAGTAAACTAAAGGACAGTTAAACCAGATAAGGTGACAAATTTATTGTTTTGCAAAGGATTTTCTGAGGAAAAAACAAGTGACTGGAACTAATTAAATGGGCAAGCTCAAGAATTTGCTGAAGTTTAAGAGAACTTTTAAAAGGCAGAACGGTTACATGGAACAGGCACTCAAAATAGAGAGGAAAAAGTAATAGATGCATCAGACTTAATTCAGCTAAACTGGATTAATCAGTTTAAGATTAATCTTTGAAATCATTCACTCAGTGAGCAACTGCAGCCAAAGTAAACAAAGCATCTTGGCTATCTTAAAGCAGGTTATTGAGAACAAGACCAAAATTATATATATGTTGCTGCTCCAGCAACCTGTGGTGAAAGCCCTTGTTGAGTACCTGGTACAGGTCTACTCCTACATCTCCAGAAGAGTGTAGTGAACTTAAGGAAAAAGTATGGATGAGCTGGTAAACGATCAAGGGAATGGAGCAGCAGCCTCATGGAGAAAAATGAGAAAGGTTTGAGGAGGGGAAGGCCAAAGGGAATGTAATCAAGGTTTGCTAAGTGTTGAAGTATAAAAATGAAGAATAACCTGAGTGTAGAATCCATTTACCCATACCTGCAGTACGAGGGATAGGGGTCATTCACAGAAACTAATGGTATCAGTTTAAAAGAGATGAAAGAAAACAAGCACTTTTTTGCACTGGGATGATGAACTCATGAAACCTGCTGACACAGGAAGTTGTGGAGTTGGAGAGTATCTGCAGGGTCAGAGAGTTGCATTCAGGGACAATAGATCCATGAGTGGATACAAAAAGCTCTGGGCAAGGACATTCTTTCTAACATCCCCAGCAGAACAAATCTGGATGCTGGGAGAGCAGTGGGCAGACTGCAAATGGTGGCAGATGCCAGTGCTCACCCTAACAGCATCTCCACCCTCTGCTGCTGCAGAGACACCCTCAGGCAAGGAGAAATGCAGCTCGGATCTATTCCTTATATTATTAAAAACCAACTCTGAGGGCATGTGAACAGTAGTCTAAAAATCAAAATGTCTGGGTACAGAGGAAGCAAAAACTGCTGAAGTCAGCCTGAATCAGAGCTAGAAATGCAAAGAAAACAAACTGTTCGTGTTATTCCGGACAACAGAGAAACACACAGAAATTTAAAATGGAGTGGCTGAGATTTAGGGGTATTATATCAGCCACAAATGTGACTGTGTATATAAAGCCAATATAAAGGATGGTGTTCCAGAAGACGCAGAACTACCATAGGAAGCAGTGTTTAGACCTGCAAACTGATTTCATCAAACTTTTTTTTTTTTTTTTTTTTAATGAAAGTAACACTAATGGCTATAACAGGGAGTGGAGAGTCTAAATTAGGAGATGAAAACAAAGAATGTGGTGGTCAGCCCAACCAAACAAAGCTGAGAGGTGAGATAATTTGTTCTCTGTAAACATATTAGTGAACTAAACGTCAGAGGAGGAAGATGAGGTAATTAAGCTAAAGGGAAATACTGTCACAAAAACTAATGAGCAGGGACTTACTAGAAATATCCTCAGGCTGGAGTTGCTAACCTTTGGAAGAGTGTGATTATGGAAGAGCTTTATGTTTGGAGCAGAAGGAAAGCATGTACCGTTGGTCCTTCATCAGCTAGTGAAAGGAATAACAGCAGAGGTGGAGGAATAATGCAAGGAGGTGGTCTGCAATAGCAAAGGATCAAACTTGAAGATTCAAAAGACCACTTTCATTGCTGTGTCCTGTGCTCTGTCTATCCCTTAATTGTTGAGCACAAACAACAAATCTGAGTGATGAGTCTTCTGTGATTTCTTATGCCAAGGACCTTGAAAAAGGGGAGGAGCAGCTGCCCATTATCTGCACAGACCCAGTATCAGATCAGCAGTATTTCACAATCAGCAGCTTTGAAGGCAACAGACTAATCAAGCATGAGGCTTTGAATGACTCTGTATGCTTGTTACTTAAAATGGGGCTCATTATTAGGAGACCACAGCAGAGGATGTGGTGTGGATGGGGCATATCAAAAGCACTGGACATCACATTGTATGGTCGTCTTAGACACAAGGTCACAAATCTGCTTATTGAAAACCTACACAGTATTCTCCTTTAACCATTGTCCTTTCTATTGTCTGGAGTTTTCTTCACTCAGAACCTACTATCTACTCAGAGCTTTCTCTTTCTCTTTTCCCCAAACCACTGTCCCCCTTTTAACTTCACCGTTTCTGCATCCTGATGTAATCAGAGATGAACTGGAACAATCTAACACCACATTCTGCTTCGGTTTACAACCTTCCCAACCTTCATATTGACATGTCAAGAAAAAGAGGGAAAGAAGTGGAGAACCTGCTGGGGAGATATTTTTAAGCTGCCTCTGCTAAAAAGGGAAAGCAGAATGTATTGAATATTGGCAATATCTTAAATTATAATAATTAAAACTTCACTGCTGTCTCCTGTGTTCAGCGCACTCTTTACAGGCAAACAGAGTTAATGAAGTTATGTAGAATATGGAAGTTTCCATATTTCCAAGTCAGTGAACACAGTCCTGTGATTACTGCTATTTAAGTACATTCTAATATAGACCATTTAAAACCCACAGTACCATAATGAATTCAATCCACACAATAATACTTACAACACCAAAGTGCTAAGGAATAAGGAAACGGCCATGCATATATATCTAGTTAACTAATTTTAAAAGTCATAAAAAAATGTTTAATATTACATTAAATTAATAAATACATAAGAGATCTGTTTAATATTGTATTATAATATTGTATATTTAATATTATAGCCACAATCTGGAAAGCCAACTTTTCACTGATGTGCAATATTCCCAATATTCCTGCAAACTGTTAAAAGTCCTGAACACGATGCCTGCACAAGTCTGTGTAAGATGTCACTATAACAGAAGATATTCCAGCTGACCAATAGCCATTCCTCTGCAGTCCTATCTGCAAGACCATTCCCACTCCACTCCTCCCAGGCAGGAAATAAACAGCCTAAAGAAAGATGTGATGTGTCTATCACAGATGCAACTTGTCAAAACAAATGTAGGGCTGAATGTTTGCATCTGTGTCACTGTTGCTATTTATACTTATGTGGTTGTAAAAGAAATGGAGCAGGTATTGACATGTAAAGGTTGATTGTATCTCCAGCCCATAATAAAAAACTGATATTAGCAAAGGGTTTGTCAGATACATGGATCTGAAAAAGGAAAAACCTTATGTAGACAGCAAATAGACACTGCAAAGCTACCAAGAGGAAAGTAAAAGCCCGATTGTTTTGCCTGATATCACAGAGGCACAGATCTGTGATATAGCAGTTTTCAGCTCCCTGACAAACTGTACAACCAAAGTTGTCATATTTTTAAAGATAAATAGAATAACAGCCTTTTAAACTCTCCTCAAAATGTCAGGGCTTCACCCCCCACAGTCACCCCACCTTTAAATCAACAGTAAAGGCTTCACTGATTTCCAGGGCAATAGGAATTTGCTCTCATTTGAATGTGACATTAACATGGATATACTGCCCTCAGGAGAACTGACTGCTATGGAACAGAGTTGCCATTGATTTCAAACCAAATTCCTCATTGATCAGACTTGGTAGGAAGTCTATTCATTGAACTGATAACAGGATATAGCTATACAGTATTTGTTTTCCTTTTAATATACAGCTTCAACAGCAAGCCATGCATAAATGTAATAAAAGAAGATAATAATCTATCCATTCTAGGAGCTATAGTCCAAATCTGGATGGTTATCAGACCTGCTCTCACTGCTATAAATCATGTCAAATAGGAGACTTATTTTAGCTTTTTGAATGAAAAGAATTCTGTTTTAAATACACAAAACCTTTGCTTTCTTCTCACTCACATTCACTAAATTACTAATTGTACTCAGCTATAGCTTATCAATCTAAAGCTATCAACCAGAAGAGAATCAGACCTAATTGTAATGTCAGAAATCAAGCATTTGAGGGCAACACAGTAGCTCTAAACATTGCATAAAAGTATTTATAGTATCTCTTGCAACTACCCTCCTAGGTTTGGTATACTTTCACTGGTTTCTTCATGTTTAAGATCGAAGATTTTGTTAAGGTCATCTTGGAAAAAAAAAAAAATAGAAGATACTTTGAAGATGATAACGTCTTCCACAGAAGAAGAGCTCACACTGGTAATAGAGAAAATTAGCTTATGTGAGAGTCATTCACAATGAAAAGGTAACCAAATGGGCAGTAAAATTGTTAGCAGAGTGCTATGTCCACAGTTCAGTCTGGGAACAGATTTTCAGAACTCACTTTCAGACACCTGCTTTTAAATGATGGAGATAGGCAAGATGAATTGCATTCATAGTGCTTTTCCAGAATAAATAATCCATACTTCTCAAACACCAGTTGAAATATACTTTCTAGGTGCAAAGTGGTACAAATTCGGCTGTTACTTTCCATTCAGTGAGCACCAATAAAGCAGAATGAATACATGATATGAGAAGCTGAGCTGGTACATGTAAAGAGTGCTGTCTAGCATACAGTATTCTCATTACTTAGCACAACATCACGGCATGGCTGTAGTTGCTGTCAGAAATTAAACATTAGTTTTGGCAAATTACATCATCTCATTTTTCTCTTTTTCTGGCTCATGTAGAAAGAATTTGAGGTTTCCTTTCTACTCTACACCTGACCTAGCAAGTGTGATGCGAGTTTGCATAATGAACTCTCAGAAGAGTACAGAGTGACATCAGACAGCTGTTAAAAGTTAACTACGGAGCTTTAAAGGCTCCTTGCTCTTATCCCAGGGCGCAGCATTCCAGAAACTCTACAGCAGCAAAAGTAGCATGGAAACCTGATTATGAGCTCTGCTGAGCTATCTAAAGTAACAGATGAGCAAGGTAAAGGAATAAAAGTATTTCTAACTTTCTCTTAATTGTGGTATTCTAATAATCCTTCACAATCCTTCACATCCTTATTATAGTGAATTCAAACCAAATAAGACTATAAAAGATAGAAATGTTTGGGGAAGAAATTCAAACTCTCTCTTAGATTCATTTATTTTCTCTCAAGTAGCTGATGAGAGAAAACAAACAAACAAACAAACAAACAAACAAACAACTCCTGCTGGTTGCATGTGATTCATTCCCCCAGTCAGCTAAAAGCACAGAACAAGATGTTAACAGCCTAAAAAGAGGGAACAGCAAATGAAGAGAAATGACACAGGATGGCAGAGCAGAGAAAAAAAAAGGGCAAACCAGTTTAGTGCTGTTCATCCTTACCTGAGTAACTTGAAGAATAGCTGAGAGTGTGGGAGAGCTGAGATAGGGCACTGTGAAGAGCATAATTGAAGGAAACATGGAAGGCAGCCTCTGGAAGTCACACCACTGAGTTGACAGGCTGGGTAGAGCAGGTCAGCAGCATCTCTTCCTCCTCAAAGTCGGAGAGATCTGAGGACAGCAAGGAAAAAACCTCCAAGTAAAATATAATGCAGAGAAGATCTTGAAAACAAAGGAAGGAATCATGAAGTGTTTCATTGTACAGAACAGAAAACCAGTTGCTTTAGCAATAAGAATGCTTGTCTGAAACCAACACGTGTGTATTGCCTACCGTTAACAATGTTTGTAAGACAAAATCAAAAGACAGCTGTAAAACTGTAACCTTCATGGCAGCTTTCATCTGCACAGCTGTATGTGCTACTATTTCAAAGACTCATCTTGTTTTAGGCTGGATGGAAATGTCATATAACATGAACATCCCTGTCATTAAATTTTGTCTAGCTACTAAGCCAAATAACTAGTGATTTTTTAAGAAATAACTGGTACTCAACAGAAAGTCTCTTATCCAAGTCTGAAAGTCTTGGAAAATGGAGAATCTGTCTGTCCCAGGGAATATTCCAATATTTAATCATTCTGACAGTTAAAAAATTACAATGTATCTGAATTAATCTGGCTTCAGTTTCGAGCAATTGATTCCTCTCAGGCTTTTCTCAGATCAGCTAAAGAGTTCTTTAGTACCATCATTTTCTCCTTGCAGAGGTACTTATTCACTGCAGTGAAGTCATCTTTATCTTACTCTGATAAGATTCAGCTCTTGAAGATCTATTGTTATAAATAGGGCTGACTGGAAACAAGAACTGTGTTTTGTTAAGTATTCAGAATTCGGGTATTTTTTCCCTAATATTTTTTTTCCCTAATAAAACATCCTCTCTGTTACTCATACCCTCAGTCACTCTAAAAAGAAGGATTTTTTCTATTTACTTCCAAATTATGATCTATTTCATAGCATTAGAGCTATCAACAGCATCTAAACCCCTAAAAACTTAAATTTTTCATACTTTTCCTTT
Source organism: Oreortyx pictus (assembly GCA_036925125.1). Taxonomy (NCBI): domain Eukaryota; kingdom Metazoa; phylum Chordata; class Aves; order Galliformes; family Odontophoridae; genus Oreortyx; species Oreortyx pictus. The sequence goes on along the minus strand of JAUPFR010000006.1, from coordinate 50,420,891 downwards.
CATGACTGTCATTGAAAATGAGCTGTCTGGGTACTAAATAGACACTATATTTAGCTTTGCAAAAACATATCTCTCTCTCCATGTGCCAAATAAAGGCATTCAAGTAGAATGGGATAATGTAACAGTGGCTGGAATTTTAGAGAAATCCTCGTATCTGTTTGGCTTTTTCCAACATATTAACTTTACTATTCTCTCCAAATCTGCTCTTCATTAGTCCTCTTATTTTTTTCCAGTCTCCTTTTGTACACCAACCTGTCACAGCATTTCTTTATCTATAGTTAGGGGCTAGTTCTAAGAGAACAAACAAATAAAAACTGATAAAAATCTGGAATTTAGATGTGTTTGCTATAAACGTAAACAGAAATGTAAAGAGGTGGTTGAAATCAGTTTTCAGTGATTTTTTTCCCCCAAGTGTAGGATTCTGCTTTAAAAAAAGATGTATTTTCTAAAATGAAACAGGAATGCAGAATGTTAAACTGTTTCAGTAGCTTAAGAATTCCTTTTTACGTTCAGGATACCAATGCCATTTATAATGCTGATTGTGTTAAATTCTGATAAGCTTGTAAAAGAGTTTGAAAAATCCCCACTAGTCTATTTTCTGAATTTTCAGCATGCTTCACAATTCCATCTGCAACTCTAAGCCAAGAGGGAATTATTAAAAATAAATAAATCTGCACAACTGTTGAACATAGAGCAAGAACCAGACTTGGCTTCTCATAGATTTAAAAAAATTCAACTGTTTTTGTCAAATTAAAGCACCAAAACATTAGGATGATTAAATATCAAATGACATCATTACTGACCTTTAAACTAGAGTGCAGAATGGGAAATCATATCACACAATGGGAACTGATAAATATAAAAATGTCTTTTTGATGAAAGAAATATTTTTTCTGTTGATAATTTAGGTGACTTATTATGAGATCTGAACAGAAAAAATGAGCTAATGGCTGAAAGCTGTTCCTACTCATTTGGCAAAATAACTGGAACCAAGAAATAGATAACAATATTTTCAGTGCTGTGACATTTCAAATGTAATATATATATATGTATGTATATCAAGGATATCAATACTCGCATTTTATAACCAGTGAAAAAAGAGGAAAAGTAACAGAATCATAGAATATCCCATGTTGGAAGAGACCCATAAGGACTGAGTCCAACTCTTAGTTCCATTCAGGATCTCCTCAGTAAATCATTAAAAACCATAGGAATTGCAGAATAAGCTTGAACACTACCATCCACTCCTTGTTATTTTCTATCCACAGTGGACTGGTCATTGGCACTTAAAATCTACCATTTCCAGTAAAAGTTTCATTTCTGGATTATTTTGTTGTTTTTTCCTTTGCGTTTATCTATTTATTTGAACTTATAAATGTCTTCTAAAACACCAGTTCAAATTAAAAAGAGAGAGAGAGAGATCTTAAAAAGAACGTTTAGAGGAGTTTATAATCTTGCTATACTTTCATCATATATAATTCTCTGTATCCTGGGCTGTTATGGTCAGTTACAAGCAGGACCCCAGCTGCCTTGCAATGGTATTCTGTCCCCAAAACCCTTATTTTCCTGAATTCCCTTGTGCCTCACAGTTTGGCAGCTCCTTTTTTTTTTTTTTTTATGCTTCTCTTGAGTCTGAAAAAACAAAAACACACATTGCAAACAAAATGGTTCCTTGTTGAAAAGAACTATGAAGAACCATCTTGTTTCTTATCTGTACAGTATAGAGAGTTCTTCCACTCAAACTCTTCCCTAGTTCCAGTAGCTTGTAGCTCTTGTATACTGTCACAGAAGAGTTCACTCCAGCAGGAGTGATTAAAGAATGATATTAAAAAGAAAATCATAGGTTTATTTAAAATAAGTGTGATATGTGTTTCCCACTGTGTAACTGTTTCTCAGCCAAAGTACCTGTGGTCAGACAACATTAATTTAAGTGCTAATGAAGGCAGTAGTCAGTGGATGAACATGGGCTAAGAGAGAAGAAGAAATGGAGAAAGTACATGAAAAACATTTAAAGAAGGAACTTGTAAAAATGTGTATCTAGAGTGCTTGCATTTAATTATTTCCACAGAAAGCAATCAGGTTTAGACTCATCTTTTGTACTCTACTTATATTAAGTCTTTCATTTTCCTCACTGACTTAAAGCAATGTTCTTTATTCTTCCCACTTCAAATGAAATATCCACATCATTTGTTAATGCAGGTTGTTGGTTGTCAAAGCTTGTAAGGGTCCTTCAGTTTTGGGCAACTCACTTACAGAGCCTTAGGCTTCAATCCATGAGATGTAATAAGGCAAACTGTAATATACAAGCCATGAACAGACTCATATCTATGGAAAAAAGGTCTCACTTTCTAATGCTTATATAGCTCAGGGTAAATTCAACTAAAATCCTGTCTGAGTCTGACATAGCATGAAAGTAATTCTTATTCATTGGAAATCAGATGGAAGCAGAAAAAAAGTCCTTATTTTATATAAATATAAGGGTTCCCTCTAAAGTGGTTTTCATTTCTGTCCTGGGGAAAAGGAGGGGATGGAGTTCTAGGGTGATCTTATTCCATGTTTTGTTCTTTGTTCATTCATATTACCACATTTTTGTCCTGTAAATTACAGATGGGGAAAATTGTTCCATGAAAGTGTTTTACCTAGCTTTACCGCCCTGATCTCGAAGGATGAATTAATATTAGTAGTTTATAATTTCAGCTTTCATATTACAAGTCCATAGAAACAGGTTTCACAAACTCTGAATATGCCATACATCCTGATGAAGAACCTAGCCTTAAAAACACTTATTTCCATGCACTTTTTTCTTTAACCTTATATTCAAAGAAAAACTAACTTCATAACATTCATTGGTGCTAATATGCAGATTTAAATCCAAGTTCCTGATACCTGAGTTGATTAAAATGCTGTTTCCCACTGTCAATTTTTGTGAAAATTTATTCAAGAAAAATTAAAATAATAATATTTAATTGCCCAAGTTCATAGATATTCTTTCTGTAGTTCATTTCTCACATCAGGCATTATACAATGCCCCCAGGTGTCCTAAGCCATCATGAAGGACTACCTGTTTAACAAAAAAAAAAAGGAATTCCCCAGCAAACCACTTCTTCCCAGAATTCCTGACAGCATGCTGACTTCACAACAGGAGGAAGCAAAATGACAACAGGAGAAGGACGACATTCAGCATGGATAACATAGACACAATACCTTACAGTGTAGCATATTCATTAAGGCTTATGTTTCCAGAATCAGAAATAAATCTAAACTAACATAAAATTCCTTACAGTTTTGGAATATCTAGGAAAACAAAAATCTTATGCTTAAGTATTGTCAAAGTGGGAGAAGAATCAGGCTTAAGAAAGTGAAATAATTGAATGCCTTCTTTGCTTCTGTCTTTACTGTGGGAACTCCCCCTTGGGACTCCTGGACCCTGGAGGTAAGTGAGAGGGTCTGTGGAATGGAAGGCTCCCCTTTGGTGAGGGAGGAGATGGTCCAAGAGTATCTATGCAACATCATTGTATATAACCCCATGGGCCCCAATGGGATGCATCCATGTGTGCTGAGGGAACTGGCAGAGGTGATTACCGAACTGCTCTCTATCAAGAGGTCTTAGAGAATGGGAGAGGTGTCTGAAGAACAGAGGATAGCCAATGTCACTCCAATCTGCAAAAAGGGCAAGAATGAGGATCTGGGGAACTACAGGCCAGTCAGCCTCACCTCTGTCCCTGGAAAGGTGATGGAACAGCTTGTTCTGGAAGCCATCTCCAAGCACTTGGAAGAGAAGAGGGTTATCAGGAGTAGTCAGTGTGGGTTCACTGGGGAAGGCTGTGCTCAACCAAACTGGTGGCCTTCTATGATGTCATTAGTGTCTGGGTGGATGGGGGGAGAGCAGTGGACATAGCCTACCAAGATTTCAGCAAGGCATTTGACACTCTCCCATGACACTCTCCCACAGCATCCTTATAACAAAGTTGAGGAGGTGTGGAACAGACGAGCAGAGGGTGAGGCGGCTTGAGAACTGGCTGAGTGGCAGAGCTCAGAGGGTTGTGATCAGTGGTGCAGAGTCCAGTTGGAGGCCTGAACTTGGCAGTGCTCCTCTGGGGTCGGTGCTGGGTCTGGTTCTGTTCAGCATCTTCATCAGTGACCTTGATGAGGGGATAGAGTCCACCCTCAGCCAGTTTTCTGATGATCAAAGCTGGGAGGAATGGCTGACACACCAGAAGGCTGTGCTGCCATTCAGCAAGACCTGGACAGGCTGGAGAGCTGTGCATAAACGAACCATATGAGGTTTAACAAGAGCAAGTCTTGCACCTAGGGAGGAATAACCACATGCAGCGGTACAGGCTGGGGAGTGACCTGCTGGAGAGGAGCTCTGAGGAGAGGGACGTGGGTGTCCTGGTGGACGACAGATTGGCCATGAGCCAGCAGCGTACCCTGGTGACCCAGAAAGATCCTGGGATGCATTAAAAAAAACGTGACCAGCAGGTCAAGGGAGGTGATCTTTCCCCTCTACTCTGCCCTGGTGAGGCCTCACCTGGACTATTGTGTCCAGTTCTGGGCTCCCTGGTACAAAAAAGACAGGGATCTCCTTGAAAGGCCACAAAGATGATAAAGGTTGTGGAACACTTCTTTTATGAGGAAAAGATGAGAGACCTGGGTCTGTTCAGCTTTGAAAAAAGAAGACTCAGAGGGGACCTGATTCAAGTCTATGGATATTTAAGGAGCAGGAGGCAAAGGGATGAGGCTGGACTCTTCTCAGCGGTGCGTGGTGATAGGATGAGGGGAAATGGCCGTAAACTGAAGCACAGGAAGTTCTGCACAAATGTGTGTGGCAACTTCTTCACAATGAAGGTGATGGAGCACTGGCACAGGCTGTTCAGAGAGGTTGTGAGGAGCTGCTTTGGCGGGGGGGGGCGGGTTGGACTCAATGATCTCTAGAGGTCCCTTCCAACCCCTACAATTCTGTGATTCTGTGAACTAGTTTCAAAGCATACAGCAAGTAGCAAAACCGATTGTGTGATACTTACTATTACATTTTCAGAAAAAAAATATTGCCATTTCTGGGAAATGAATTGATTTTGATCAAGTTCTCTATATCTAACTGAAATCTCTGGAAAGTGAATTCTGCCAAAACTAGAACGTCCCAATCAGTAAGGGATGGCAACACCCCTGAGTTAAGAGCATGACTGTATTCAGTGGTGCAGCCAGTCCTTTAAGCTTTTGCTGGAGCCAGTCCACTTCTTTCCACAGCTCGATATTCACAGTTCACAGCCAGCAGCTGGCTCCTCAGCCTTATCCTGGTGGCACTGACCCCATCTAGCACTGATGCATGACTGACTATTCCAAACCCAGATGAGCAGAAATCTGATCCTAACTCTTTAGTACCATTTGGAAGGTTGTTATCACAATCTAAAGATGTGATACAGAGTAGGGTTCTGTTTTCAAAACAATTTTTTAAGCAAAAAAAAAAAAAAAACCCAGCATATCGACAACAAATTGAACACTATTCAAGAAGAACATGGAGAAATGTGACTGTGCCCACAGACAATGCTCTCAGTACTGAGACACTCATATCTGTGAAATACTATGAATATTACCCAAATTCAAGCATTTTGGCCATAAGAGAATGAACTACACCCTGCTGAGTTCGTTCACAGGAATAATCCCTAAGCTGTCCACATGATTGTTTGTGTCAATAAGGCAAAAAAAGTTTGGGCATGTCCTGAATATTTTTCACTACAGATTGCAACAGAGCAGATGTAATTATACAAGTGGTAGAAGGAAAGGCAGCAGGAACAATTTGTGAATACAAGACATCATTAAGATCTCACAACAGGCTCAATTTCCCAGAGGACCCAAAAGAAAAATTCTACATTTGTCTTCACGCATCCAAGTGTGTTCTTAATTGCCACATGCTCTTGAAAGGCTTAAATTCCTTGGAAAGAGAACTAGAGTCAAAATAGATCCTAAAAAGCATGTCAAGTCCCTCATCTTATAGAACTTGAAGCATGCATTGGAAAAGAAAATCCCAGTATCTTGAATATCAGGTACTAGAGATTATCACTTGTTAACAGAAAAAAAACAAATGCTTGCATTTTTCAAGGAGAAACAGTTGCTGCATATCTTCAGAACCAGACAACAAGAAGAACCAAGTCTGCAGAACTCTGAAATAAGTCAAAAGGCTGATAGCAGCCAGTTTTGGCCAAAGAGCTTAACACATCCAGCCGGGAAGGAAAGAGGTAGTGGCTGGACTCTAGTTCACTTTATAGGATAAAGAGTTAACATAGTACTTTGCTTTGCCTCAACATAACAGAAAATTCTGTATTACAGTTTGGAATTGGCACTCAAAACTAGCTACTCACATCTTCCCAAAATAAAAATCAATGACTACACTCAAGTCCAGGTCTCGGTTGGATTTTTGTATTTTTCTGTTTTTCTGTTTTGTATTCTTTTGTTTTTAGAAAAAAAAAAAAAAAGAAAAACACAACACATGATGTCTGGCTTTAATTCAAGGAGAATACTTTAGAACTTACTCCTTGAATTACTTCCCTTAGTTCTGGAAATAAACCTTGAGAGAATCACTATGTTTCATGTTGCAGTAACTAATGTTGTTCACATATCACAGCATAACACACAGGGTAAAGGACTATATTTTTGTAGGAAACCATGCTATATAGTTCTGTAAACACACACACATACCATAGAAGACAAACAAGGACCACAGACTAGATATCAGTTCTGATCTGATAAAGAGGGAGCAGCTCTATTGGATTTAGTGTGACAGAGCTCCAATCTTGCTTAGCTCTGTTGAGTGGTACTACCATTTCTGAATTGCTCTGCTTCATATTTTAATCAAATACCACTCCTTTGTGACCATGATATGCTGCTTCATAAATAACGGAGCTTAATGAACAGAATTAAAAGTTGATTAATTGTAAGCACAGTTAAACACAGAAATGCTTAGCTTCTTTGCCATAAAATCTGTCAACTGTTAAAAACTTGTCACTTTCTCTCCATCTCTCTTTCTTTGAGTTTGAACATACTTTACAAGCTTTTCAGTTCCTGCCTACGATTCAAATGCACTTTCATTTCTGTCATCCTTGGCACTTCTACATCACAGAGCAGATAAATGTCTGAGGGAGCTAGAATATTAATAAAGAATAATAAAGATTATCTGCTTAAAAAAGAAAAAAAAGGTGAAAAAAAATAAAGTGGGAAATTTTATGCAGGGTTGTGTGTATTTGTTTGCAGTTGATTTAATCTTCTTTCAACAGCCTTACCTGGAACCTGTTTCTTTCCTATACAGAATCCATATACACCAACACATCCTTTGGTTTCCACAGAAATGTATTGAGTAGACCTGTCCTCTCAATAACAGCTTTTCTTTAATATCCCAGCACACATACATACCTGTAGGCAGAAGAGTTAAAGTTAGAAAAATGCTCCCCTTCTTGTACCCTCTAGGGAATCTTCACTGGGGAAATACTGCCTCTTGAAAACTAAATTTGACTGTTTTTAGATAATATTTAAGCTCCTGTATGCCTTGGCCAATCAGGAAGAGGGTTATGTTTCCTTTATAATTGAAAACAATTATATGTTCTACAGTGCTTTTTAAGGAGGGAAATGTGATTGTTCAAAGAATTTCAGTATCCAGTTAAGGAAAATTATTAATTATGTGTCAGCTCTTCTTGTTTCTCTTACCAGCTCTTCTCACAAATAACAGGACTCAAAATGACTTAAGAAGTTAACTACAAAGATGAAATATTTTTGAAGTTGCAAATGATATATATGTGAAAAATCCAGATTCCCTAGACATTTTGAATCTCATCTATTTATTTCTAAAAGGTGTAGAAATTATATGATACAAAGTCTCATAAAAAATATAAATGCAGTGTGTCAAGTGAAAAATAATAATGATTAGTTTAACAGCATCTTGGGTACATATCTTTCATAGTACAAAAACATGTTTCACTCAGGTTACAGAATTGAACCAGGAGGAGGTCTAATTTGAATTAATATCCAGGTTCACTGTGAAATATTGATGGGTTTAAGTAAAATAACTAGTAATACGCTGTTCTATAGGTATGCAGTTTGGTTGATGGGGAAAATAAGCTGCCTAGACTAAAATTATACAGTATCCTTGAAGCATTTTAGAAAAGTTTTAAGGAAAATAGAACACAATAACTTCTTTCAGAAATCCAGACCCCAGTTCACATGGTGCATGAAATTGCTGTGATTTTGTTTACTGTGTGCTGCATCTTCAAAAATCTTGAAAGTTACTCTTGATCAGATGCACTGTGTTATCTCCTGCAAATTTGCCTGTGTTCTCATTTTGTTGCATTATCTTTGATGTACTTTATACACCTCCCAGGAGACAGGGATTCTCAGGGCAGCAAGGACAAGCAGACCACACTGGTAGAAAAGCTGAGGCTCTCCAACAAGCATTACACAACTCCTGCATCAGCAGTGTGCATTTCCACCAGTGTCACAATATAGATTTGGGGGTAACCTGGATCAAGCTGCCATGAAAAAAGCCTAGAAGGTTCACGGAGACTAGTGTACTGCACACTGACCTTCAACCACCACGGAGGAGTAGAAGCCTTGCTGGAGTAGATTACAGTCATTGGTAACTCTCTTGCAAACTCTGTCCAGACCTCCTGTTTCCCTTTCTCTCTGACCTCAGTTGTACATGTTTAGCAGCTAGATATAAGAATGCTGCTCTGAAGGCTGGTTAGTTTGCTATGACAGTGATGAAATCCTTTTCTCCCCATCCTAAGGATCACATCCATTTCACAGTTCAAATACAGGGTATTAACGCACACCCTGTTACTGGCATTGAATAGCAAAAGGACTCCAAAAATGAGATGGAAACAGCAGCAGCCATTTCTCTGTAAAACACTTTAGTCTTCTAATTATTGGGAAGAAAAAGAACAAAGGCATAGCACTGAGCTCATCAGCCTGAGCACCAGGTAACCACAGTAAGCTGGAGACAATCTCCAGCTCTACTGCAAATTTGCTCTAGCAAAGTGTCTCACTATCAGACAGCTTGGCTGAGTGCTTCCTGTTAGTTTCTTCACTGACACCTGAGTGCCATTGTCATTTGGTGAAAAAAAATGAATCCACGTTAAGTGTACAAGTAAAATGGCAAGCATCTCTCTGTTCTCTAAAAACCCTTCCTGATTGCATGCCGCTCACTTCAAATTCTGATTAAAAGAGGGCATTGAGAATCTCAGCTGGCAATGCAAAAGGGTAAGTAGACTTATCAACAGCTAGATTTTGCACAAACTACCAGTCTGGGCAGCATTCATTTCAAAGTACTAGAGACCACCCCTACACAGAATTTAGTATATGGTCTCACACAGCATCTTGGATTTTTTTGTTGTTGTTTTTTTTTTTAGAAATCAAACCTGTCATGCAAATTAAAGTGCTCTATGAAAAATCAAAGTACCATATCACCACAGAGCAGTAGGAGCAGCTTAATATGTACCCTTAGAGATGAGAAACTGAGAAGCGTAAGAAGTGCAATCAGTACTGTAAGACAAAAAGCAGGAAGATGCTGTGAGTTGTACCTTGGCATAACTTTAAAAATATCTTGTTAAAGAGCAGACTTAGATGCTAAAGGACAAACTGTGGGCAAAGGAGAATAAGATAGGACACTTAAACTAACAGTGTGAATGGGTTATCTGCCCACTTTTATTTTTCAGATGATTTAGAGAGAATGACATCCATTATCTTCAGAAATCAAAATAAAAGCTTTCAGTGCAGAGAAGGCCAATGCGAGAAGATTCATCAGCCAGTATGAGCTGGGCTAAAAATTAACAGTAGACTTGTCACTGAAGAAGTGTTAACTAAGGCACAAAAGTAAATTCTGAATGCCTGTGGAAGACTTTGAAAGCGAGAAGAAAGGCAGATTATCTTCTTCAGTGTGCAGAACATGCAACAGTGTTTAAGCAGTTTGTTACCCAGGGGCAGAATAAATCTCTCCAGGATGCCATTAATTGTTACTGTTGTCCTGGAGCAAGTGCTTCGCATATTCACTTGATCTCAATCTCTTTCTTTGCATTATGTTGCTACGCTGATGCCACAGCTGTATTCGGTGTTCATTGTCATTTTCTTGCAAGTGAGCTAATGACACTACTATAAAACACTGAGCAGCTGGTGGCACAGTACAAATAACTATTATTCATTATGAATTACAAATACCATAGAAGCAATAAAGAAAACTTTCCGCAAAACATGTGATGATGTATCCCCACTCTTTTCCCATCTTTTTCCATTCCCAGCTGCTAAATCATCTCCAAATGCAGTTCTGGTTCAGATGTCTCACCACAGTATGCATGTAGCAGTCATTCTCTAAAGCACCAGCTCGACAATACACCACCCCAAAAAAACACTTAGTCTCCATGGCATTGGATCTCCATTGTGTTTGGAGAGTCTCTAGACTCTACAGAGAGAAAAGTTAAGAAAACCATTTGAGAGAGTTCTACACAAACAAGCCTATTGGGGAATCTCTGGTAGGATCTGGGGCATTAGTCTTTGAAGAGGAAGAATAGGGAAATCCACAAGTAAAGCCACCATTGCCATGGAAGACAACAGGTGTGTTACAGTGCAGTCACATTACAGAGAATTCAGGAGAAAAAACAGTACTGATACAGTCAGAAAACAGCATCAGCTAAGTCTTCAAAATGAAGCCTGTATCTGATATGAGACCTTCAGCCTGAAAAGATTTTGTGTATATACTTGTCTTAATGTGCTGCCATTAACCCCATGGATGTCAGTGCAACTACTTTAAAATATATAGCTGCTGATATTCCATTTCTGGCTATGGATCACAGCTTGCACATGTGCACAAACTGCATCACAATCTCACTTGCGTATACAATGGTAAAATGACACACATTTAGATACCTAACTTTGATGAGCAAATATTGGATGCAAGAAGGCTTAGACTGAATGGGGTCTTTTATTACTGCATATCTTTCCCTCCCCCCAAAAAATCAATTTCTAATTGAAGTTGAAATGAGGACTGCTATTTGATTTGGTAGAAAAAAGGGGGCTGTTGTTTCTTTGGTGGTTTTTTTTTGTTTGTTTGTTTTGTTTTTGTTTTTCTCTGGATAATGTGTCAGTCCTCCTGTGTCAGTTCTCTCCAGTAGAGGTTCAACAAGCAGCTATAGAGAAGGGATCCTACCTTTATGTGTAGATGAAGGAGTTTCCTGAAGACAGAATGAAGTGTGGGTGCCCTCCATTCCACAAGACATCAGTATGAGCCCAGAAACCTTCATAAAACAAAGCAGAACTTGATTACTTCATGGATAACACCAGGCTCCCACTGACTCTAGCATAGTTTTTGTTATTATTATTGGACCACTGGGGTACCCAGAAGTCAGAGAATTTCAATACTCACACATCCTCATTGAATATTAATGCTAGAACTACAACAATAGTGGCTAATAATGAAGCTTTTCACTGCCATGTGAATTACACATCAATATTAATGAAGCCTTTGTTAACATTCAGTGTTCTTCCTTTCTGTGTCTCTGCCAGGATTTTAGACTGGTTTATGCCAACAACGCAGACTTAGATGTCAACCCTGAGTGGGTCCTAGACACTTCAGAAAGGGCTTGCTTTTGCAGACATACATTTAAATTAAGTAGTATGACATATCAAAATTGCTTTAAGTTAGTTGTTCGGGTGTTGTTTTTTTGTTTGTTTGTTTGTTTTTTGACGTAAACAGGACAGATGTGGCTTTACATGTTTGCATATCCTAAAAGTAAGATTCAGAGGGCTGTCTTTTTATTTCAAAATGTTATTACAACAGCCTTTGTACACAAAATGTGATACAATATTTCACAGGTATTTATAGTTATTCTTCCCAGAATCACATGTACCAAGAAAAGGCAAGGGTTGAGTGATGAGAAGTGAAGACACGTAGTTTCCAGTTCCGTAACAAGCCTGTGATACAGATCACTAAGCAAGTTCACCCTGATTTCTGCTCTTCTACACAGGAAATTGTCCCAGTGCTTTGAATCTTCATATGAAATTTAAATGTAATTGCCAGAAGCATTACCTTATTAATAAAAGTAGAAAAGCATCATTACTAATTATCGTGAGCTTCATTTGCATTTTCTAAACATTTACATTATCTAATCTAACTGTGTAACAGATGCTTGCATGATTTCAAACTTAGCTCTTTTCCAAAATGAGTATCTGACACCAGTAAATAATAAATGTTACTTCGGAATACTGCTGTCAGATGCATCATCTTACTTAAAAGGAATTTCATCAGCCACAGAAGCAGTACGTTTTTAATGACTACCGAACCCCTAACTTCATTTCGGTACAGTTGATCCACCCTGTTGAATGCTGTATCAACTGATCCCATTTCAATAGTAGATCCTGAAAGATATCTGCAAGAAATTACCTCTTTGAAAGAAGGATTCAATTGATTTGCACTAATCTAATTTAGAGGAGGACAGAATAAAATCATACTGGGATTTAATCGCATCTGAATACAAACAGTACCAAAATGCTGCTAAGTAGCTGATGTAATGCTCTGACACACCAGGGGGCTGATGTGCCAATCTCACTCCAATTGAGGAGAGCACTCTGCAATTCCCAATGGTGCCACTCGGATTAAGATTTGAAATTGCATGTTTTGCATAGAATATCTGGAACTTAATATCACAGGATAAAGAAAGGGAAAAAAGTTAAAGAAGACTATGCTTTGCAACAGTTGTCAAGAAAGGGACTGGCATAAAGATGTGATTCAGATGCCCTGTTAGTGGTTGGTGATCAATGTCTGTCCGTATTTAAGACAGATTTGGACAATGCCCGTGGTAATATGCTTTAACTTTTGTTTAGCCCCAAAGTGGCCCGGCAGCTCAAGTTAAGGATCCATTGAAAGTCCCTTTTAATTGAGCTGTTCTATTCCATTCTATTCTATTTCAGATAACCAACTCCCAACTACATCCATAACATACAACACAAGGATTCAAAGTTATACTTCTCACAGTCTAGTAAAGGAACATTAAGTAGTGCAAGAAACTAAACACAAGCCCAAAGCAGATCAAATCACAGAATGGTTCTTCTCAGAAAAATTGTACAGTTGCAAGTTAAAGGGAAGAGTGCACTGATGTCATGGCTAGTAATCATCAAAATCAGACAAAAACACTAGTATTGCTTTCCCTTCCTTTAAAACAATCCCCCCAGATTTTAGTGGACAGTCAGGTAGTTGAATTTCAGCAAAATCATCATTTTGGCCTGTGCTATTAAGTTCACTTGCAGGAGAGGATGAAACTACTTTTCCAACACAGAAAAAGTATGTTCCAAAGGTCTGTGTAAGTAATAACTGGACTTTGAGTCAATACATTTCATTTATGGACATTCATTTGTTGTGTAGATTTAGAGTAACACAGCCCACCACTGCACTGTGTCTGTAAAACGGTGATAACAATCCCACCTCCCTAGGAAGCTTGAGGTTAAACTTAGTAACTATTTTCAAAACACTCTGAGGTGTTGCAGTTCAGGCAGTAACACAAATGTAAAATACCACAGCATGGCAGCTGTTAGCTTAAATTCATCAGCTTCACCTGAAAATATATTTTTCTAAAGGGGAATACAAGAATTCCTCCTTGAAGGAAGTGTTGCTACAGAAATAAATGTGTTAATGCACAGGGAGTCATTTAAATGAACAATTCTTGCAAACTTGCAGAATTAGAACTTGCAGTAAGTTCTGATCATGTTGGGTAGGAAGCAAAACCAAAAGGATTAAAAGAAAAATAGATACGAAGCTGACCAAATTAGGGAAGTAGAAAGGATGTTTGGATCTAATTGCTAACCTTACTAAAATGCTTAAATTGCATTTGACTGCCTATTTGATCACAGTTCTCTTACCTTCATAGAACACAAGAACACAAAAGTAATTGGATTGCTAATATCTGTTGACTTGAAGACAGAATGTTTAAAACCATTACCCTCCAAAATCTCTAAGCATACTTCTTCCTTCACACCTTTGCAAATAAGTGTCATAGCTATCCCTTGAATTCTTCTATGCTTGGATTTACTTGTTGGTAGATTATGTAAATTTTCCTGGATGGTCTGATATCTTATGCAATGTTTCACATAAAATCCCCAAAATTAAGCAAAATAGCAGGTTGTCTTTCCATACGGACAACAGGAAGATTGGAAACAAAAATCGTCATCGCTATAGTTCAAAGATAAAAAGTTATAACATTTGTCATAACTATCATTGCAATTAAGTTTGTTTTCCTGAGTGATAAGAGAATAAGGGCTCTGACAACAGGCAATATTATCACCATTGTGATCTGTCGAAACTCACTTCCAGTTATAAGCTTTTTATAAACTGAAGTACTCATCATGTTTGAAACATATTTTTTTCTTAATCTTGGTTTCAGTAGCTTTCTGTAAGTTCACACTCAGCAGATCAATTTCCTGGTCTTATTCAATATTCATATATTTAAACTATGCTACAGGAAAGAAAAGGATTCATGGATTAAGGTGTTTATTTTATTTTATTTTCTATTTTCCTTACCTCAAAGAGAAAGCAGAATTTCATGATAAACAAACATGGGCTAAAACAATTCGCACTTATTATTCACAGCAGAGGTAAAACAGGATTTCAAAGGCTAGAAGATGCCCTCAATTTGCATTCTGCTTCGTTTGTCAGTAAATCTGTTTGCTGTTGGGAAGGTGTTTGCCATTCAGTTCTATTAGCCATTCAGTTAAAGCAAGGCTTGTAATTATCACTTGTGATAATTAGGCATTGGTTTGGTTTGGAATCAACCTCTGTGTTTTAATTAAATCTCAGGAATTAACAAAAAACGGATATGGGTTTTTGTTTAGCCAAATGATTAAGCAGTATTTTCTATATCATCTTTTTTTTTTTTTTTTTTTGTAGAAGCCATGCTATTTTCTATCCTGAGCAAGCAGGGATGTTTTATTGTGGGTTTAAATGAGCAGTTTACAAATAATTACTATTTCCTCATTTAATGTTAATAGGAAACTCATTCTAAAAACAAATCTCTAACCTCACACAGAATGCTTTCCCGTAGCAGATGCATTATCTTTGTGACAACGCTAGGTCAGCCCATAGTACACTATATTACACATGACTTATTCTTTATTGGAAGATAGGGAAAAAATATCCTCACATTGCATTTCACCTACCCCAGTAATCCTGTTACAGGAACATTTTGTCCACCAGCAAACAGACAACCCAACTGCCATGACAGATTCCAATTACAAAAATAAATATATCTCAAACAAATGAAACCCTTGTGTATCTAATGGCAGAATACAATAATTACAAAGACAGTTGGACCATCTGTGCATCAAATTTATGGCTTATCATCTACAGTCAGACCTTCCTGAAGTAGCCTATCAAAGGAGTAGAACTTAAAAGAGTTGAATATGTGACTACATTTTTAAATAGCTTCCAAAGAAACAAATACATTGTTTTGCTGATCAATCTTCAGAAAGTGAAAACTTCAGGTCAAAATTAATGTGAACCTAAGATTCTGGTATTTAAGCCATTTTTTGCCTGGTTAATTCCTGGTAGTAAGAAACGAATGATATGAGGATATGAGGATGCTACCAGGAGGATTTTTCTTTAAAAGTACCCTGTAGGATAGCACAGAGCACCAAGCATTGCTTCTCCTGTAGGTGAAGATGTCCTGGAGAAACTATCAATCATACAAGAGGGACTGAAGAGACAGAGAAACAGAGAAAATAGCTGTTGCTGTCATTGAGAAGGTTGGAGGACCACAAACATGCCCTAATCACTGACTGTACAACAGAAAAGCTGGCTACATTTGAACTAGAATAAAGAATGAGCAAAATGGGAAACAGGATTTTGTTTTAACAAAATAACATGTTGTAGTCTACTTCCTAGGACTCAGCACAGGACTTCGTTCTCAAGCAGAATGCTCTTGGGAGCAAGTGAAATTAAAACTTTTAAAACACATCCTGATTAAATATCCAAAATATATCTTGCTTCTAGAATCTGGTCAAAGCTGGCAGAAATTTATAACTTCAGTTTTTGGGTTTTAAGTCTTAAGAAGGCAGAATATTCACCACTTTAGTACAAGAATGTTACAAAAGAACATGCTGCAAGAAGTGCTATACAGCAAGATCCTTTCTTAAAGCAGCTAACTCAGAGAGCTTTATGTTCTAAAACCGACCTCTTTCCTCCACAGAGGAAACAGCAGGTTTGTACTCCAGGATTCATTACCTTTCTAAATGGCACTGAGATGAAGATATCAAGGAAATTTCCTCCCTTACCTTCCCCCAACACCAAGAAAAAAATAAATGGTTATGTTTTACAAAGATTCAACAGTTTCTTGTTATTTTAACTCAAAGTTAAAAGACAAACAGAATGACACAACAAGCTAATCCATGAAGAAGGAAATGAAAAAGAAAATGTAAACTCACTGGAAAATGATAAAGCAAGGAAAATTGTCCCAGCCTCCACCACAAATAGCTTACAGATGCATAATGAGCATGACTATTAGAGGGAAACATGTTCTTAAAAAACTCAGTTGGCTGAGTTTGATGTCATCTCCTTTGAATTTTCTCAGTACAGTTATCAATGAAATGGAACTTTGAAAGAAGAGCAAAAGAGCAGAGACTGAGATAAAACCAGCAGCAGAGGAAAAAAGCTGGAACTGAAAAATAAAATAAAAGCAGGGAATATGCAGGAAAAGTTAAAATACTGAGAAAATGTACAGAAAAATAGAGATGATAAATTGAAGATAAGAAGAATGAGGAAACTGAAGTCAGAGATAAAGAGTGAAGGAGGGAGAAAAACAAGAAATCATGGTTTGTACATGATAGGAGAAGACAAAGTGCAGAGAACTTTGTTAATACTTCCACCTCCAAAATAATCCAACACCATAATCATGAAATAGACTGAAAAGCAAAATAACTTATTTATCCAGCATGCAAGTCCTGTGCTAGAGGACTAGAACGTTATTCGTATAATTTTGCACTAGCATAAGGATGCAAGAGGCAGTGAGGAGACTTGCAAGTACCTTGCAGAAGTAGTGCAGTACTACTTGCAAGTCTTATTCCAGCTGCTACTAGACTGCCTTTGGCTGGGACTTCCCCAGAGAATATAATTCTCAGACAAATTTATCGGACAGAGAGAGGGACAGCCACTAGCAACCTCATGAAAATGAACCCACTAAAAGGTGGAAATGACTTAACGTTTTCTAGCTTCAGGCTGATAATGAGCTAAATGTTAGTCTCCCTTTAAATAAATAAATAAATAAATAAATAAATAAATAAATAAATAAATAAATAAAAGTGTAGAAAGAGCAGTACCCAAGTTACCTGCCCTCTCCAGTACAGAAACTGAGTTCCAGGCATTAACTTTCGGCACAGCTATTTATCATCTGTCTTTGCTATACTCAAGGGCTCAGTGCTGAGAGTATATAGGTTTTACCAACTGTTCCTTACTGTCACAGAGCTTGTGAGAATTTCCAATCTTTCCCCCTGAATTAGCCATAGTCCTCTTCATGGATGAGTTCATTTTTTAAATAATTTTTTTCTTCCTAAAGGATAAGTTTGTTTTATTATGTACGAGAAAATGAAGAAGCCCACACAAACTGCAGGAAGCTGAAAGAATTGGGCGGCTTTTATATTAGATTATTTTTCCACATATGAAACAAACCTCCCACTGACTGCATCAGGAGCAGAGCTGCAACTAAAGCTCATATCTGCCTTACCTTTTCCATCTCCACCTTTCTCCTTCTTTGTGTTTTTATACTCAGATGCATAATATAGCTAAACCTGAAATTAAACTATTGCTCTAAAGCTGCACTGAGACACATACAAGCAGAGAAAGACAAAAGAAAAAGACCTATAGATACCAGTAGAGATTTAGGTGCATTGTATATGAATCCATGCATGGTGTTCTCAAGGTCTTGTGCAAAAGGCAATGAATTCAATGAGACTTTTTTGTTTGCAACTGAAGTGCTTTTGGATGAGGCTTTAGAAGACCTGTAACACTGCCAGCTCTGCAAGTTCAGTGTAGATACAGCAAGAGATACCAGTTTGTCTTAGTTTCCATGTAATGTGGAATAGAAAACAATTGTGATCTTGAAATCAGGACAGTCATACATGCCATTTTTTCATGTCTTTTTCTCACTTAGGCATGTGAAGATTGATATTACAGTACATTGGAGGTGTTTTCTAAACAAGCATACGTCTTTAGATAAGAATCTAAAATTCTTAAAAAACGTTTTCTTCATTCCCAATTGGAAAGACACCTTTGAAAATACAAGCTAATTATGGCATTCACTTCTAGAAGGCAAAAAGACTTGATATAACTGATATTTCAGAGGTACTGGCACAAGCTGCCCAGAAAACTGTGGGTACCCCATACCTGGGGATGCCCAAAGTCAGGTTGGATGGGGCCTTGGGAAGTCTTATCTCTTGTGGGGTAACCAGATCACAGCAGGGTACTGGGAGTGGGACTGCCTTTAAGGTCCCTTCCAACCCATTCTATTGTATTTTAATAGCTCCTATGTTTCAAGTCAGCTGTAAGAGTCTTAACAAACTAAAGTCATGAAAACATAATGTTTAAGAAGCATCGCAGTAGAGTAACTTCATGTATTTATAAAATATTCCCAAGTTGGCACCACCCACAGCCACCAATTTCTGATAAGCCATGAGTAAAGAAAAATCAAACATTAAAACGAGCAAAAATAAAGAAGGAATTTTTTTTGCCAGAATAAAGAAAGAAGTAGAGAAGGACAGAAATAAATCATGCATCACCTTGGGAAGTAACAAAACAGAAGAAAGAGGGAGGAGAATTCTCCAAATCATTCCCAAGTAATGGATTCCAAGAGAAGAGTATCTAAAACATACACATGTTAATGAATAACCAGATGTTTCCCAAAGCCAGGAAATCTCTTTTTCCCCTTGAACACTTTCAAACTGATGTGAACTCCTTTTCTTGTTCTCATTTCATCAGTGCACACTGGATGCTCAGACGCTTCATTTGTGCCTCCTGCAGGGCTTACTGAAACCAAGGCAAGTCTTGGTGCAGTTTGGTTTTGGAGCAGTCTTCAAGGAGAACAATGCTGTTAATGCAACACTTCAGTTTGCTGTGAGACATGACCCCAGATTTTCCATTGCAAGGCATTCCCAATTGCCTTTCTTGTAGTCATTTTAATTATATACAGAATAAACCACTGAGTTATTGAGCCAAAGTTTCAGAAGATTTAAAACAGTATCTAGTATGCAGTCTGACAGTTATTTTTCACTGTTAATGCCAGATACTAATCAAATCGTGGCTCTACAGTTTTCTTTTTACACATCTAAAGACTTCAGCAGCCCTGCCTGTTTAAGTTCAGTATATTCCTCAGCATTTTCAGATCAGAGCCTCCGTTTATCATGAGATGGCAGTCTGAGAAATTAGCATGTTCCCATCTTCTTCATGGCATTCAACAGACAAGATGGGTCTGTAGTGTAACATGTCACAGAACTACAAAGTCCCTTTGGACAAGCTTCTGTAAGAATTAGATCCTTAGGATCACTTGACAAGTGACGATGCTTTTTCTTTTGTTCCTCCTGTTGTCCTCCATGGCAGGTAGAAAATGAGCAATTAGAAGGATCTTATGAATTCCTGTATTCGATGAAAAGAGATGTGTAAGAGCTTGTCACTGTGTCAACTCCTTTCTTCAACATTGCCTTAAAGACATTCCCATTCCAGCCATCAAAGGGGTAGAAACTGATTTCCTGTACAATTCCTTTGTTTAGGCCTAAGCAGCTTAAAGAACAGTCCTGCAAATGCACTCAGAAAGAAGTTCCATAGCTTCTGCCTAGAAAGTTTTTCAAACAAATTAGAGCTCACTGAGCATTATTACAGCTTGTTGCCTATGGTATTTCCTCCCCCCAGGGTAAAGGAAATAATCTTGATTAATGACACCCCCAAAAAATCATTTTTCTCCTTAATTCACTAATTGTTTAATCTTTTGTGACATCAAAGAAGGCTGCAGAGTTTGCAAAAAAAAATGGTCAATGAAAAAGCCAGATTTCCTGTGCATTTTCCATGTGTGCTTTGTTTCCTGATGTAATTTCTAACTGAAAAGGAATGAAAAATTGAAATCTCCAGTTTACAAGAGGAATGGCAGTTTTGAGCTCCCTATCAGACACCTCATTTTCTCTACATTAGTCACAATCAGACAGACAAGGCTCTGTCTTGTTGAGCTACATTTAGTAGTCTGTCTGAACTGCAAATTTAGATGACATCCAAATTACACAGATTCAGCCAGTAGGCTACACTAATGCAAACTAGGAGAAAAAGAATCAAGACTATTGATTTTTTTGGTCCTTTCTCTGTCATATTCCCTTAAAGGCATTTACCAAGGCTTTTAAGATCTTCAGCATTTTCACAAAGGAACAAATTACGTGCAAATAAGACTGCCTTAATCTATTCTTCCCTGCTTGGATTGTTCTTTCTGTACAGTCATTATGTGCTTTTTTACGCTGCTGCTGTGGTTTCCTTGATCCACTTTCATGCACCATGTGGTCAATATATATGTTGAAGAGTAACTGTGGAAAAGCACATCTCTTGCACCTGCCTACAATAATCAAAATCTTGTTTGTTAATTCCCTTCAATTCAAATATATCACACATCTCTCTGCTCTTTCTTGCAGCTGTTTCAGCAATTTGATGTCATATTCCACAGAAAGCTCTTCTGATCACATTTCCATTTACAGACAACTTGATTTTTTGCAATGAATATTTACAGGGGGTTTGTTACAATCTCACTAACGTAAAAAGCAAAGACCACAGATTCTACTGACAAACAGAGCTGATTTCCAGCATACTGAAGCTTCACAACTCTGTCAAAACCAAACATCCCATCCCTTCTGGCTCACACTAACCTGACCCTACTGAAGACACAAGTATTTCTACTGAACATATATGACAACATAATTTTGAATTCCTGAACTCCACTGAAAGCAATAAACTAGCATACTACTTTTCACCTACCAGTTTCTGCAGTGGAGCCATAGCCAATTACCAGCTCAACAGTGCATTAGTGAGAAAGAAACTCAGAAAACACACTCCTTGGAGTAATCAGTGCTGTTCTGTTCAGTTACAACACCTAAACAATGGACCAAAGACTGAAGTTTCTAGATGCTATGGAAAGTAATAGAAGGAATAACAGCTTTAGAGAGTTTAAGTGCTTCATTCTTTGAACCAGCAACCCACAGAGAGAATTAGGAAGAGCTTTTTCTAGTTGATCTCACTAAGCAGCTGTATAAGCTTTTTTAGGCATAGTTAGCAAACTACAAACTCATTAGGAACTACATATGGTACTGTCACTTTCCATGAAATCTGAAGCTCACATACTTTCCTTTTAGTCTGTGCACATGCTTTCTGTCAGAGCTGAACGTATCTGCCATCAGGCAGTAATATGCCCCTTATGCATTACCATTTGGGTTTGTTTGATTCTATTTTTTAGAGGCTCCCAGGTTTCTGGCATTATTTCAGCCTTCAAACTCACATGACCCCTGCTTATTTCCTGCACCTAGGAAAAAGATTTTATATATTTCCCTCTCTCCTTCATTTTTATTTTTTAATATGCCCACTAGGATTCCATCTTCTGCTCCCTCTCAGACGTTCTTAACTCAGACAGAAACTGAAGTTCATCCTGTTTTCTGTGGACATTTTTGCCCTTGCAAATCACAGGGTTCAGAGTGAGTTTCTCACAGGCAGGTAAAATGGCCAAGTGCTTTCCTAGTCTGTTTTTCCCTTCAGAGAAGCAAATCTCTCTGCAAAGTGCTAGGAAAGGTCTGTCATAATTTCTATATCATTTAGCATGTTTTTCTCTCCCTGTTAACAAAGAGTCATTTCCACTCTTCAAACTCACATTTTCCATATCACTGATACTTTTTTTCTGACCTTTCTATACTATAATTTTACTCCTGTCCCATCTCTTTGCTTGACCCTTGCTGGAGCAGAAGTGAAACAAAGCCTCAAAATTCCTTGATGCTTATTTCCTTTTCTTCCTTCTTTTGCTTCCATCTCTGACAGTCTTTCAACAATTCTTCATTTTCACTGATACTGTCTTCAATAGCTCATCCAAATCTCAGAAACAACCTATTTCAACTAACTGTATATTTTGTTGTCTTCTCTTTATTTTAAAACAAAACTTCAGGTTTATACCATTGCAATGGGCTCATGTCATCTCAGAGTCAAATGAAACAAAGATTGAATTAGATTTGAATAAGCCTTAAAATTAATTAGAATTACTGAAGCATACATAGTCATCTTCCAAACATTGTTTTTACTTCCCAAAGTTTTTAGTTGGTAAAATTTCCAATAAAAAAAGAATTTAGACAGTAGAAGAAGGCAACAGGTGAAGAAAACAGAGATGTTTAAATGAAAAGATGTGGCAGCTTCAGCAGATTTGATTGGAGGAAGAAGGACTACAGAGTAAGACCAGTAGCTTTACATACATTATTGAGTTAAAGCATAATGTTCTGAGCTACCACTTACTACCTCCACCCTGAAAATCACTTGAGAGACTTGAAACAATGCTACCATGTTGAACAGCAAATCAGCTGGCAACAGGAATTCATGACAGCACAGCATTTAGGAGATGTGGACTGCCAACAGAGAGATTAGAACTAAAACCTGCTTGTCTAAGTTGCAGATAGGGGATTCCCCACCACTTGCCATAGAGAAAACAAATGTCACAAATGGAAAAAGAAGGGATTTAATGAGCTGCTGTTAAGGACGATAGTGTTTCCTAGTACACCATTTTGGGAGAGAGGATAAGCTTGTGAGAGGAAGGTCAGCAAATCCATTTCACCTCCAGCTTGACACAACTGCTAGGCATAAAAGGTACAGTTGGCTATTGTGTGGGATTTTGATTCTACCCATATCTGTGTAGTACCAAAGTCAGTGATAAAATTCCATTTCAATACCAGAGGACCACAGTTTAACTCCTGCTGAATCATGAAAAAATGCCTCTGTACATCAGGTTTTATAGTAGCTCTTCAACACGAACAGAATATCTCATTCTACACTTTCAAAGTTCTTTGGGAAAAATGTATATATACAGATATGGACATTCCCTGGGCAAAGTCCTGAGCTGCTGGAGCTCAGGAAGCATTGGGACACTACCCTAAGACAGGGTTTGGATTTTTGGGTGGTGGTGTGTGGAGTCAGGATCTGAACTCAATGGTCATTGTGGGTCTCTTCCAACACAAGATAGTCTGTGATTGGAATATATATTTTACTATAGTTTAGACCTCCAAATGTTGCAATTAAGTCTTTAATGACACTAATAGTTTGGCCAAAGAGCTGTACACGGGAACTCTATTTCATACAGGAAAACAAGTCTGTGAATTGAGTAAATCAGCCAAATTAAAACAAAAAACTGACATACTATATATACTGTGCTATCTTCTGAGTCACTAAAATAGTAGCTATTCATACTTAAAAAAAATTCTTTTCATTTTCTGAAGCAAAATAAAGTCTGTTACTAAGTAAACATTCACATTTACATTTGGTGGATGATCTTTAATATTAAGAAGGGGTCACCTGAAATGCATCATCCATATTTGAATGGTTATATAGGGCGTACTTTACACAGAAGTCCCCAGGGTAATTATTTCATATCAGAACTAGGAAAGTTTAGTATCTGTATTCAGTATGTATTTACACTTCATGCCAATGCATTAAATAAAATTCTATCACATTCTGTCTTTGTCTCTGTATTTTCTTCTTTTCAAAGACATACAGTATGTGACCAGATTGCAAATTCACTCACAGTCTAAAAGGCTCTCTCTTGCTATTGTTTAAACATCTACGAAAAAACTTGGCAAAAGCTGGGATAAAGAAGTCAATAAAGAAGCTGAAATTGTTATAGAAGAACACACATCCTCAACGATCACTCTGTCATAAGTAAAAAGACTAAAAAAATAAAGGAAATGCATTATTACATAACTACTGGGCACACAAGCTTACATGTCTAATAACAAGAGAAAATGAGGTTTTAATGAAAGCCTTAAGGAAAGATCTGATCTAACTTGCACCACGTTGAGATCTGTTCAGCACAAAAGAAGAATGTACAAACTGAAAGGCCTGAAATAGGATTTTAAAGTCCAAATCAAGGCATTTAAAAACCACAAAACCCAGAATTTTAAGACTGACTTTGAATGCAGTGTGTTTCAAATCTAGACTCAGACACATCCAAATCCTATGGTCATCTCACACTTGCTTCCAGAGCTAGGTGAAGCTGAATACAATATCTACAGAGGTTAGCACAAGTCTTCCTTATTTGACATCTGAAAATCCTGAAACCACACAGCAAGTAGTTCAGAACTAAAGCAGAATGGTTATGACATAATAATCTCCTATCAAAACTCTGAGAAAGCATCTCTATTTGAAAGTTTATGGACAGGAAAAAAATGTCTGCTGCAAGAAATGCTTAGATAAATATAACATTTTCACATTTTCCAAATAGTTTCCATATTTCTTTCAGGCATGAAGTAGTAAAACAGAAGTCAGGTGTTTCTTTCTCCCTTCTCTCTGCTTCAGTTTTCTTACCAGTTTTCAGAAGCATCCACATAGAAATAAGTTTCTAAAAACGGAGGGGTTTTTTTTTAGAATTCCTATGTCCTTTCTCGAAGGAAATTAGAGAGGAAAATAGAAACAAAAAAGAAGAAAAAAAAAGAAGGAAGGGAAAAAAGACCTACTCTGCCGAAAACAACATTCTTTTTCTGTTCACACAAAGCCACTATGGTTTGTATGGTGGCGACACACAGGCACATATCTGCTTCAGTCCTCTCAAAGCTCATCTAATGTTTAGAAATTTAGCAAAGCTATGAGAGCTGCTCTGAAAGTAATGCGTCTTCTTGTATCATGTTGGCCCATAACATCAGAAGTGGATGTTAGTCATATGGCATCAGATGTTGAACCTTCCCATGAATAGTCCATTGCACTTTGTTGCCACGTGATAAACAGAAGCAGAGGGGCAATCTGACAAAATGATGTCTGATATGGCAATGTATACGAAGTAAAGGTGTGTCACTGAAGTCATCCATGTGGAAAAATTGGCACCCACTGACATCCATCAACAATTATAGAAAACAAACCACGAATGCAAGCACAGAGAGGCAGTGAGTGGTGCATTTCAGCAGTGACATCATCATAGCAACAGTGAAACCTCCTCTAGTGCATATTTTTACATTTACGAACACGGCATGTAGACTCTTGCTCCATTGCTTGTGAAAATGCATTCCTAGTTTTGATGACCATGATGAGAAATATTTCTGTAGCTAAGAATTTGCTCTATCAAATAGTGTTATTATGCTCTTTGTATCTGTTGTCACTTCTGTGGAAACAAAGAGGAGGCATTATTATATGAGTGTCTGTGACGAAGGGTACAGTCAGTCTAGAAGTCATGCAGAACCTCTTATGGCCAAATCATTTAGATAGGGGGGAACAGTTTGGTCCTGGACTGCCATGTCTTCTATCTCCACGTTGTATAACAGTACACACTGTACTAATGGAGAGGTGGGAAAGGGAAATGCAAATGCTCCTTGAATAAAATCCCCAAGTGCATGCATTTTTATATGGCATCAGTGGTGGGATCTGTTTCTCATTCCTTCCTTCTGACAGCTCAAAGGGTTCCGTCCAGAGGCAGGACTCTTTAAGTCCTAATTTGGGTTCATATCAACAAAAACAGGTAGCAATGCTTAAAACATGGGCAGTCCATACAAAACACAATTCACCTGAAGAAAGTTTATACCCCAAATTCCAATGACATCCACTGTACAGTAGTAGAAACAAAACACTGCAGGCTTTGGAGCCTGAATTCCCTTCCCAAATTAATTTTAGCTGTTAGATGCTTTGGAAAACAGGAGTCAATTTGGCACAGGGATGGCAGGATCTGTTCCAGAAAGATGGGAAATGGAGAATAGAAAAGTGCTGAGGGTCAGGACGGAGATACGTTGGCAACGTTGATTTCACAAAACTCTTGACAGTACTGTGCCTGTTCTAAGCCAATACCATTAATCATTCAGTAAACTCACTTGAAAAAAATTACAAATAAAAGTAATTAAAGTGGTGTCAAAGCTTTGTGTTTTTGTTCCACGGTCTACAAGCTTTGACCTTCACGTGCACATTACATGCAGACCATGCCTGCTTAAATAAAGTTTTGTAGCAGACAGAACATCTGTTAGGTCTACTTTATATTCATGTTTAAGATGGGATTACTCTCTAGGCTTTGTCAAATAATGAAGAAAAACAAAAGGGAAAAAAGAAATTAAAATCTTAATTCCCCTTTGATTTTGTGAAACAATTTGAATTTGAAATAATTAGTACAAATTCTTATAGGAAGCTCTGTAAGACCTTTGCTTGAAATCTTCCAACCTTTCAGAGATTAACAACACGTCCATAGCATAAGACCCTTAGAAATGCAGCACTTGTACAGCTCTATAATATTACAAGAAATGTTACTTTTAAGTCCAAGTGCTTATGCGGTGTTAACTGACACTGGAGGGAACGTTGTTAGGAGTGGTTTGCACCAGAGTAGGAGCTAGCACCAGCTAAAATGTTCTCTGTGTATTTTTTAAGTGTGCAGGAAGGACTGCTCACCAGAAGTCACTGTGTCTAGCAGCACTGCAGAGTTAAAGCTCTCCTCGTTTTAAGCTTCTCTATCATCACTTCAACATGCCAGCCAGAGCCAGAACGTCCCCCTCTGAAAGCGTGAGTGGCTGAAGACCCTCAGCAGAGGAATGTCTGATCACTTGCTGGGGGTTACAGCTCAGCAAGCACTTCAAAGCTAGTAGGAAGAAACCCATTGACAGCTGAGTCCCTGACCCTCACTCACAGCCCACCCACAGGTGATCAAAGCCTGGAGTTTAGGCGCCAGGGTAAACTGGAGTAGCATGTCTGCAACAGGACCAAGAGCTTGTGTTGGCAAAGGGCGGTAGTGACATTTTTCAAAGAAAGGCACAGAAGTCTGAGACTAGAAAAAGGCCTCAAAGAGAAACATAATTAAGGACTGCACTCAACTAAACAGAGAGATCATAAGGGGATAAGAACCCAGAGGCGACCCAGAGAATTGGATGAGGTGAGCATTCATAAGCCATACATGAATAGA
Source organism: Oreortyx pictus (assembly GCA_036925125.1). Taxonomy (NCBI): domain Eukaryota; kingdom Metazoa; phylum Chordata; class Aves; order Galliformes; family Odontophoridae; genus Oreortyx; species Oreortyx pictus. The sequence goes on along the minus strand of JAUPFR010000006.1, from coordinate 50,393,742 downwards.
ACAGTGGTGATCCATGGTGGACAGTGTGACTCAATTTCCCACCATACTGGGTTGGCTCCACAGGCTAGGCGGGGTTTCTGTGCCATGCTCCTAGTCTACTCAACACTGAGAAAAGCACGTGAAGAAGAGAACAGAAAATGGAAAAAAAAAAAAATAATAATAATTTTACATTACCTGTGTATGATCCAAGCGTCTTCTGTACTACTGAGAGGCAAGGCCAATTCCTGGACAAGCACAGATCTACAAATCAAACACGTTTTCACTTGCTTAGTTATTTGCACTACAGGACTTAATGTTTCTGCTGCATCAGAGTCAAAATCTTTTTCAAAGGTCTCCTCTTCCTACTTAAAACCCATCTGAACATTCCCCAGTAATGAGTATTACTGTAAGCATATGAAAGCAATTTGGAGGGGTCACTTCTCCAGTGGGGAAATAGATGGGAACAGGCAATTATCAACAGAGAAACACCGCGCACAGATAAATATCCGCTGAAGGGTGACACCAGCAGAGCTCCCATAAGAGTTAATCAAGCCCCTTTGTCTTCCAGACTGTGTTGCAGAGGTTCATAAAGTAGTGGGCAAAGGGGATGTGGTGGGTGTAAATAATTTGCAATTTCAAAGGGCTTTTGGTAGGATCCCTCACTGGAGATTATCAAACGGAACAAAAAAGTATGGGATAAAGTGTAAGTCATGTTCAGGATTAAATTCCAGTTAAATAATAGGAAACAAAGAGTTATAACTAATAGGTTTTTCTCAGAATAAAGAGAAGTTAATAAAAGGACACCCTACAGAGCATTACAAAAACTACTTTGGTTCAATATAGTTATTAATAAAGAAGGATCAGGGCTGTGGGGTCACAGCATATGTCTGGGACAAGAATAACCTCAGACCTTCAGGTTTGTTTTTTTTATCCCCCCAAAGCACCCTGTGAAATCAATGGGAAAGAGTGATCATGGCTCATGAAAACCAGCTCCCATTCTCAGACCTCTGTAAATAGTTGGCTATACTGGGACAGGCCGTAAATCAGTCAAAGTAGCTACTGAATGCTGCTGCTCTAATAGCAAACAGCTTATCTTTACTTCAAAATATCTCTGGCTAGATAATGATAAATTTAGTGTCCTGGCTGCTTAGGAAAGCATAGCTGGGATGTTATAAACCGCAGCATGAACTTTACATCAACAAACATGAGGCAATAATCGTGCACAGGTAACCTTGATCGATGATTAAACTTAACATAAGAGAAGTTAGAATTCAGGGAGCTGTGTTTTAATGCATGAGGAATTAATTATTTAAATCATAAAGACTTGTTTGTTTCTCTTTTCTGATCCCAGGCAGAACTCTGCAGGGCTTTTGTAACAAGATCCTTTGCAGTGATCCCTGTCTGGCACTTTAGGCAATTGACTTTCCTTTCTTCTACATACCTAAAGCTACTTTGAAGACAGCAACCTCCCTTACTCCCTCCTTCTGCTGTTCCCAGACTTCTGCCCTGGAGGGACTAGAAAGCTGCAACAGCTGCTTGCCACAAATAAGTCTTCACGTACACTAATTTTAGTGCAGAAAGAGCAAAGAAGCTGGGCAAGACAAGCTAGCCATGACCTCAGATGTGACAGAATAACACTGAGGAAATGTGGTTGCTTTTACACATCAACCCCCTGCACACACAATCACAGATGGAAGAACACAGAGGAAAAACTCAACATACAATCAGTCTGAAAACTAATCTAAATTGGAAGCATGGAAATACAGCAGTCTATAACCAAGAGAAAAAACAGAAGTTGCAGCATTCTGATTTCATCAGCAAAAGGAAAAGAAAGAATTTTAGCAGGAGGATTCCCAGGGGGACATACTGGTGCCTAAGTCCTGTTTACATCAGTGATAAAAACATCAGCTCCCACCAACCATTTCTAATATCTTGCCCTTGGGATATCATTTGTAATGTGTCCTCGTTATTTAGAAACAACACTTCCTAGAGAAAATACTGCCCACTTAAACCCACAAGTCTGGGTCAACAGGCAATGTAAATCATCGGTGCTTCACTACAGATCTAACACACAGTATCCAAAAATGGTGAAAATAAGTCACATTTTCAAAGCATTTTCTCTGCTGTTATTTAATATGGGGAATAACTTTTTAATTAAATCAAGAAAAGTATGCTTTTAAAATTTAACTACATGATTCAGTCATATAGATAGTAACATACTCATATGTATGCCTATCTTGATGTTAGCACATTTTTTAATCAGATTGTAGTATTCTAAACAGTCATTACTTTTAAATGAAAGAGAGAAGGTTTAACCTTGAGTGCCTAGAAGTGACTGTTCATAGTTCTCTGTGTTTTTATTATTATTATTATTAAAGCAGCTATAGAAAAAAAAAAAAAGACTGAGGAGAGCTAAAATTGTGAAATGCTTTATGGGGATTATATTTTTAACTGTGCAAATAGACTTATGATACTTGAGTGGTGTCAGTATAAAACCAGTTGTCATTTTTGCAAAATCTTTTAACATACAGCACTGAAAGTAAAATCAACCTTAATTAACTGGCATCTTATATTTTTGTTTCCAGCAAATAATTGTAAATAAATTGAAAAACAAAAGATATTCATCAGAAACAACAGATTTGGGGAATCAAACTATAAGATTTCCTTTCACCTCTTGGCAGAAAGTTGTGACAGCAAAGCTTCCCTTTCCAGGTCTCGTGCTATACGTCGGTGCTTCTAACCTTGGCCAGTCAAATTACAAATGTTGTGCTGTTGTACTAAATAAGAATCTGGCCTTCACATTAATAATTTATTCACATTGCTTCACTGACCAAGCAACCTTTATACATACACAAATCAGCACAAGAGTTGCAAAGAATTAGGAAATGTTTTCTACTGATCAAAACAAAGCAGTCGAGTTAGTTCCAGAACCAATTACCAAAAAAGTGCCATATTCTCTGTAAGCACTGATCTTTACCTGTACTTGGAAGATTCATTCCTTCCATTCACTTAAAATAATTTAAACATGAAAGAGACTGCAAGATGTTTGCAAAGGAAAGCTCCTTTCTGTGAGGGTGGGTTTCAGTAATTCCTATTTCATGAACACTTACAAAACAAGAAACGAAAACTGTATGACGAAGCCCAGGAGTGCAAAACTGAAATAGCTACTAGGAATGATAAAAAAAAATGTACAAACTGGAGCTGAAAGCATCAAAAATTCATAGGATCCAACATTTTAACTTCAATGCATTTGAAGCACTGAAATAGTTAAGGTATTTCACCAAGGCACAAAATAACGTCATTATCATTTCTTATACAGATCAATACTCAACGTTGCCCTTTGAAAAATACAGTGCTTGCTGGTCTGCACACTTATTGTGATACTTGCATTAGCACTCTAACATTAAAGCTTTCACATAAGCCCATTCCTAGCCTCTAGAACATGCCTCTTCCCCCACACACACTCCACCCCCCATTTGATCAACATATATCAGCATCAAATTGTGAGGGGGGAAAAAAAATAATGCAAATCAATACCCAACATATTGATTATTTCTTTTTCTTTCTTCCTCGTGACATTTTGTCAGGAGCCTTCCTCTGCTCCTTGGGGCTGCCTGGTGGCATTAGATGGCTGCTCCAGTGAAGACTAATGGCACAGATTCTGTCCCAGGTGGACGCCAGGGATTGTTTGAAGTAACTGATTGGTGCGAGAGCCCTCTAGCTCCCAATCCCCAGCATGTGGTCCAAAGCACAACATATGCTTCCTGCTTGCTAGATTTGTCTCCAATAATAAAAACAGGGTTTCTATTCAATTTTAGTCCGGTGCCCAATTTATCAAGCAAAATAACATCAAGGCTTCAAAAGGCTACATTGGTAATCTGGTTCTGCATTGGATTAGGGGTAGCACCGTGAATAGAGAATCATCAAGATAGTATCATCTGCCATACCATAATAAAATACTATAGATATATACACACACAAACATGAATAAATGTGTGTGGGGGGGGAGGGGAGGTCTGCATTTGTGTGTATTGTGACCCATTATTAGAGCTTCTCCTGCACAGAGCAGGGAACGGCAACCTGCAGCTCTTTAAAATGAGTTTAAAAAAAAATAATAATGCAGGGGGAGGAGAATTGAAGACATGGTAATGCTGAGATTCTGATATTTGTTCTTTTCATTGTAAATGCTGATAAAATACATTAGCTCCCTGGGGGAATGCAATTGTTTGGTGATGTTTCATTCATGCTGCTATAGGTCTTTAAACACAGAACAGGAAGGAAAAGGGGCCCAGCTTTCTTGTCAGTTTTGTTTATTGTTTTTTTGTTGGTGGTGGTGGTTTTATGTTGTGTGGTTGTTTGGGTTTTTTTTTTAGAAGCTTGAACCATGAGAATAAAACTCCACTCTCAATTAAGACAATAGTCCAATTTAAAGAATATTGTCACTGTTTTGCTAAAAAAGATAAACAGTGCAACAGATAAATTTAATGTTACTTCTAAAAATATAACAAACAAGAAAGCCATAATGGAAACAGCTATAGCATGAAAAATATTTAACTAGGATTTTCTTAAGAATAATGATTAGACTTCCAATAAAAGCCATTATTTGTATAGGCAGTAAAGATGTGCATAACCACAAGATGTATTCTATTCCATGAAAGATTTTAAGTTGCCTAGAAATCCCTCTAAATACTTTGTATTTATGAGGAAAAAAAAAAAAGAAAAAAAATTGTCTTTATTGATAGAATGAGTTTAATTTCTTTTTTCTTCAAAAGAGTATGCAATTAAGTTCATTACTTGAGGGAAGTTTTAATGCTGGTTGCACATTAGGTGATGCAGTGTCAAACCAAACACATCCAAAGCTGTTCCAGGAACTTACTGACTTCACTGGCACTCAACTGCACAAATATCTCAGTCTTCCAATGTAGCCACACTTGGTCTGAATGACTGAAAGCTGAAACTGGCTCTAGACATTAACCAGACTCAATTTTAGCAAGCAAAGATACCAGACATAGTTCCTGTAGAGCATCAAGCTATTCAGCCATTTATGCTGTCTTTCACCATACAATCCATCTCTGTTTGGACTTCTAATTTAGTCTGTATCAAATCACCTTGAGCAATAAAAGTTTACCATGTTGCTCTTACATAGAGAATTACCCCATGGAATGGGGTAATTGCACCATGGGATGTAGCCCCATTTGGATAGATTTCACAAAAAGGGACTTGCACAGCCTGTGCTAAGAAACATTAATACAGTACACTTCCTATTTTTCTCTCAAAAATTTGTAAGGTTTTATCCATGTTTTTCTCTTGAAGAATTTCTCAACTGCATCTGTTGTGCAGGCAGCGAAGGACTATACCTCCACCCACTCACACTCTCCAAGTGAGATGGAAGAGACAGCTGGAAAGGTAGAAGTGCAAGAACTCATAATTTGAGACAGTTTACTAGGTGAAGAAAAACTCAAATGCACAAAAGCCACATTTCCTTATACGTAGTCCAAGAGTCTATTTTTACTTGTGTTCAAGGAGCTTGCCTTCCCTAAATTCGTGCCTGTTTCTTCTCACAATTAGATATCTTCACCAAAACTTAAAAGAGAGAGAGGAGTTCAGTGTGTTCAGATAGACTGAATGGCTTTGTATCCAAAGAGGAGAGCAGAGCTGACAGGGCAAGATGCAGCTCATCACAACACAAAGTTGCTCAGTCTGTGGTGGAGTAATGCAGACACACACATGGGTATGAGTGGGATGGCAACCACAAAAGGCTAGAAACTTCTGAGTGTAGTCCAGTATTCATCTTGCAAGGAGAAATACTATGGCTGCATTGCTGTTTCATGTATAAATAACTGCAGTTCATCCCAACATTTCCTATGGGAAAGGCAGTCAAAAAATACAAATTTGCAGATGCACAATCAGATGGGAATACTACAAACTGAATACAAATATTCTGCTTTATCTGCTTTGCTTACATTTAAAAATAATACAGAGAATTCACTATATTGTCTGAGTTGTGAACACACCATGTGATCTACAGCCAAGCTATTCTTGGAGAAAGGATGTTTACTGCATTCATCTCAAATGCTGAAGAGCAATATTCAGAAACAACTGTCTAAAGCAAAGCACAACAGAGAACAGTAATCTTGTCTTTTAACTCTCCTCAATTTATATATGCATCTCACAGAATTATGCATCAGAGATGGGGTCAGAGAAATTTTATGGGGGCAACATGAATTATTTGTTCAGTTTGCGTGAAATCTAGAGCACTATATTAAAACCTATGGGATATAGCAACTCCACTGGAAACAATTACCACTGCATGATATGTGATATGCATTATATTTAGTTAATATGATTATTTGTTCCTGAGCATCAGCAAGAGGAGAGAGAATGACCCCTGCATGAAGGAATTTATGGTACAACAGCTAGTTTCTACGATTCTCAGGGACATAAAGTTCCCACTGAGTCTGATAACACCGTGTACTTAGGGTGCACTTAGGGATATACGATGGTTTTATTACATGCTGTAATTCTAGAAGTGAGAGTTCTTTTGTGAAGGGTTATAGGCACTACGGGTTTATCTTACTGAATATGAAGAATACTCCTCTGATAATCTGAAAAGAGTCTGTTTACCCTATAGATAAACAATCCTTTTAGAAGGGAAGGTTTGTCACAAGAAAAATTTAGTCATTATGCTGTTTGTATAGAATCTAGTCACTTTACATACAATTGGCACTGTGAAGATTCACAATAATCAGTTATGTTTTGTCATGGATAGGCCACCCAGGATAAAAGTAAAGATAGGTATGTTCTGTGTGATGAGAGAGGAAGTCTTTTTGCTGTTCCTCTTTTTCAGGCAATTGCACTTTCTTGTACATTAGATGAATATTGCTTTTGAAGAGTTAATCTGCCAGTAGATATCATCATCATTCTATAGATGAAAGATAATAGAGAAAATCCCACAAATCCTTGGACATTTGACAATGTTTCCTCCAAATAAAATGTAATTTCTCTCCAAGTACCGAGACTTTCCCCCCAAATAGATTTTGAAAATGAGGAAAAATGTGGTTTCATTATGCACACAAAAGGATACACCACAGCATTCATTAAGTACTAAGAAGACAAAAAACATTTTTTCCGTAATTTCAAACACTAATAACATCTCCTTAATTTCTCTGAGATATTAGTCAAAAAAATGGAATAAAAATGTTAATAAGACAACTGATGTCTCCTAAGCTTTGTTAAACACAATAGCCTGGGAAATTATAATTTAGACTTGATGAATCTGGTGAACACAAGCACACTAGGGAGAAGTTGCAATCTTTAACTTGCTAACCACATGGCAATATTTTGAGTCTGCTTCATCCTTTAAAGGCACAGATGCATGCCTTTCTTTATACGCAGTGAAAATATTTCCTCAAAGCTTTGTAAATCACAAGGAATACTGAAATAATGGTCTAAAGAAAGGGAGACAGCTCAACAAAAGTCTTCCTCCATTGATGTATGTGGCCTGTTTGTTATTCTTCTTGGTCTGGGCTGCGTGCCTCCAGCCAGAGGTTGGAGTGAGCTAGCAGCAAGTAAGCTTTTGTCACAAGTTGGCACTGCCATTAGGGAGAAGTAAAGGTGAAGAGGAGGTACCTTTGCTCCCAGAACGATACTAGTTTATTTCCTACCTACATCGCCATACCTCCACTTCCTGCATTGCTCTTTTGAAGCAAATATAGAGAAGAACAGGTTTTCCCATGCGTGGCATAAAGCCCTGGAAAACAAAGTGAAACAAGTGGAAGGAGCCCTCTTCACATATAACATCTCTAAGTTGTGGAAGACATCACAGAGGCTGTGTCCATGGGAACTGTAGCTGCCAAACTCCACAGGTCTCCTAAAATGCAGATATAAACTGAGATATTTTTAGTTAGTCTTAGTTTGAAATGATATTTTTGCTGAGACAGACAAAAATAGTTATTCTTGCCCACCAGAGCAGAATCTGAAATTACTGATTGAAAGCATTAGTTTTCTAGAGCCACTCAGTTATGTTTTTAAGATCTTCATTAGGTTATCAACAAAAAGATGAGATCTACTAATGGAAAAACAACACAAGAAGAAAAAACACTCAACCACCCAGGCTGCTTTAATATCTGGTTACTCTTCCAGTCCTGTCTGCCATATTGCTATATTCTCCTCTTTTCTATGGTAAGCAAGCTGCAGCTGAGACTGATTTGAGAAATGGGTAACGGGAATTATAAACAAGCGCAGATTTTTAATGGATGCCACCTGTTTTCAGCTATAAGGGAGACATATGATCCAACATTGGGTCTCCATCTGCATTCAGTATTTGCTGTAGCTTGGATGTATGGTTCAACAATATCATGCCAAAGGATCATGGCACTACTATCCTGCGTTCTTCAAAACCCATGGACCGTAACAAACTATATGAAACTATGAAACAATCACTTACCCTCATCAGAAAGTAAGCCATTGTTTCTATGCACTGTTGCACAGAGAAGTAGGATGTTGGGGGAAATTTGGACTACAAGAATTCCTGTAGATTTTGGACTTCGCTGTCAAACAGAAACTAGTGCCTCTGACAGTGTGTGCTTGCAGGTTCATCCAATATACATAAGCATTTAAATTCTGGCCTATAGATTTCCTTGGATATCTAAACACTGGTTTTCATGCACTGGGAAAGAAAAATAGATCCAAGCAGGTGGCTGTTCTAGTTTAATAAACATCACAATTCAGAGATAAAGTAGGGAGGTGAACAAATGAACTTCTGGAATACATTGATGTATTGGGCAGACAAACTCAGCAAACTCTGGCAACATTATGTTCAGCATAAAGCACTGCATCTCAACACCAATCATATTTTTTTTTCCTCTGGAGACTTTACTTTCAAAATGCATGAGCAGGCTCAGGTGTCATGGCTGGAAAACACAACTTCTTTTCCCAAACACTGTCATTGCACTGCCCTCAGAACAGTGTCTGTAAATTCAGACTGTCTTGCTTCCATGCACTCTTGAACTCTTTTCTGCATTGTCTCAAAAGGATGGACAGAGGTTGACTGCATCACAGACAGGACTTTGGAGTGGTAAACAGAGTCCTCTCTTTGGAGGATAGGTCCTTTTCATGCTGGCAAATGAACTCCACTTCCTGAGTAATCTCGTTATGCATGAGACTGCCTGCAAGCTTATTTCCCTTTACCGACTGCACAAGGAACACCAAATGCCTAAAAGTGGCTCAAAATTTTTCTCTAGGAGAGAGAGGACACAGAGGAGTCTGTCTGTCTGGTAATTTTCCACTGAAACAGTCATGGTGACTGTCCCTTGAACATCACAATCTGATTTCTGTGAGCGGGGATGACACAAGCTGCTGTAAAGTCCAAAGAAACGTGGCTGGCACCAATCAATTCACTATCCTCAAATCAAATCTAATTTGTTTCTCCAAAAAGGAGCATTTGTTTTAAGTAATGATGCATGGATGCATCTGCATCCATGAAAGTGTGTAATCAAGGCAAAGCCAGAGTTTGCTAATCCACCTCAAAGGAGCTGCATTGAACCTGTTAGTCACAGGATGCAGCAGCTACAGCTGCTAAGGATCATAAATGTGAACAGCCAAACACTCCAGCTTTCTTATATGGTGCTAGAGTGTGATCCACAGACAATTCCAGCGGTTTTTCAAAGCTAATATATGGGGGATAATGGTGTGGACTGAACATAGGGGAATTTGGAAGAGATCAAGAGCCCTAGATGGAATTTTGTTGAGACCTGATAAGAGAGGCAGTGCCTCCATTTTACATCAAAATTATAGAGGACAAAAATTGATTAACTGCTATGGTGAAGGAACATGATTGATGAATACAAGTATAAAAAGTTAGAAAAACACTGTGTGTGAGGCCAGTGGAAGTTTTAGCAGTGACTCCAGTGAGACCATGATCGGTTATGAACCATAAAGTTACATCCATAACATTATATTTAGCTGAGCCTCACCTTATATTAAAAAAATACCAATTAAAACTACTCCAAAAATAGAGTGAAGCCAAAAGAACTAAACATGTGATTCAGACAAATATGTCAACTACTTCCAGGTGGAGTTGATGCATCCTTAGATACATGAGAAGAAAAGTAATCATTATTAGGCAGAAAAAAAAAATAGCAGAAAAGACACTGAAGACATTGGCATCTTCCCAGAGCAGAGAGAATGCAATGCAATCAAAGGAAGGTACAGACAGCAGCAGAAATCAGAATGGAACTGTGTGGAACTTTTAATAGGATAATAATAGTTACATCATCATTTCCTGGAAACCCTGGCAAAGAAAAAAGCTCTACTGTTTCAGAAGAACTGTACGAAGAGATAGTGATTCTATCCAAGTAGTTTATCAATCAATTAGACAAAATGAAGAGAGAAAAGGAATAAAATGTTATCTTCAGCTTGAAAATGGGAACACTACAGAATTCTGTTTTGTCATAAATGACACAGGAAGTTTGCAAAGTCACAGGGATTTGACCTGTTATATTTCTCACTTTCCCACAGAGCATTCTTTCTTCTCACATATATGTTAAAAATTGAAGCTCTTATGGAAAGAATTATAGGAATGGAAGAGACCACAGGATGAGAGACTTGTTAGGAATACATCCTCTACATAAGCCTAACAGAATACCGACAGTATTACCATTAAGAAAATGTTTGCAATGTGAGAAATTTCCTGAGACTTCAAGTGTAGGAGGCATGATATTGAGTCCCAGGTCTCTGAAAACCCAAGAATCAGATTCCCAGGGCACAAAAATCCAGGACATTGACCTTGAAACGTTGGAGACCCAAAGTGCTGAAACCCAGACGTGGGGAGCAGGGACCTGGTCCTTCATGGAGCCACCAGTTGGATTCAGTGATCCATACAGACCCCTTCCAACTCTGGACACTCTATGATTCTGTGATTTCTTACTTCTGTTCAAGTACATTAATTCTTGTTTATTGCTATCAGACAAGAAGACATCATTTCCTTCCTCCCTCCAGCAGAATGGATTTTACGTATTTGAAGACTATTAGCCTATCCCCACTAGAATTTTCTTCTGTAGACTAAACAAACACTATTCATTCAATATTTCATCACACCGTCTAGATTGCTAATTACTGTTTACTGGATTTCTTCCAGTTTATCCCCTTCTCACTTGTAATGGAGAGCACAGCTTTCTGAGTACATCTCCAGAACAACAATAACATTACTCCATTCTCCTTCACAAAGCAAGAAACTGCACAAATGTTCTCTCTCAAAGAAAGTTAAGAAACAAGCAGATATTTGAAGGCTAGTTTTTCTTGTTCAGCTTGCCCACCATTAGCAAGGTCAAAGTACAGCTTGCAACAAGCTAGAATTGAAGCCAGAGTTAGCAGCTTCACTATGAGGCAAGGCTTTGTAAAGCAGAGCCATCATACCCACACAGCTGTATTCCTTCCAGCACAACCCAATGGAGAGAATTGAAATGAAGGAGACAAAATTTATAAGACATCAGGAAGAAGTTGCAGTATTCAAGCACATGGTTTTAACATCATTAGTAAATTCCAAGCCTTGTTTCTCATGTGCTACAACATTGTATGTTAAATATTGTTTGTTTGTTTTTTTCTAAGACAGTAATAGGCCAGCACAGCTTTAAAGCTCTTGCTAGCCCATGTTCACCTCTTCTTAATAATAAATGCATGAAAATATGAATATGTATGCTTTCTCTGAAATTTTATTACATTTTGAAATTAACAAGAGCACTGAAATGCACAGTCCGCATAACCCATGTGGAGTATGACTATTTAAAAAGTCTGTCCTAAGTACGGCAGGCCCAGTTCTACTGCCTTTTACTCCCCTTGGAATAACAGACTAATCTGATAAGGGACCTCTGGAGGTTATGCAGTCTAAACAGAATGTGGCCAATTTTGCTAAGGTTTCTCAAGATATTATTCAGTCAACATCTGAATATCTCCAAGGACTGAGATCCCATAATCCCTCTCATTTATTTGAAGGTATTCCTATTTCCTTCAAAGCATGTCGCTTGCTAAAATGTTACTCAGTACCCACAGTAGAATCCTGATGTAGCCCTCTAAGTGCTGTCCTGGTCAGCAGCTGCACTTCTCTTAAGTTAAATATGCTCACCTTTATGTTTATAGGCCAGATGATGAACTCTAGGTTCCCACAGTATGTATTTCGTTGCACTCACTGAATCTCTTCTGGGGAGCATCAGACCGTCAGCAGCAACATAGCAGGCACACTAGTGGTTAAAGGAAAATATATGAGTAATGTAGCATATGGAAAAAAAAAATACTGAAACTGTTGCTTTTATTGTGATTCTAGAGACAGAATGCATAAAAGAAAAGCCAGCTGAAACATACCTAGGCACAGCTAACACCAGTGATCTCAGAGAAGTACATTAATTCAAGTGTCTATAGTTCAAGCAATTTCAGAAATCATTCCAACTTCACTAGAAATTTTCCTTACTAATTCCCTCTACATTCAGTGCTAGTAATCTTCATTGTTATCCCATCCAGCAATTTTCATCAGCAGATCTCAAAATATAATATAGAAGTGCACATTAGTATGAGAGTTCTCTTTCAAAATCCAATAAGACTAATGAAATGTCTCTCTGCTGATGTCTCTCAGTTTTTTTAGTTCTGTTTAAAAGTATTGGATCTCTTGTAACACCCAAGGGCTGTAAAACAGCCAGGACAAGGCTGAGTCCCTTATTTAAGAAATCATCCATTTGAAGCAAGGGATGCATGAATTTAAAATCATTAAATCAAATTAATCAAATTATTTTTTTGTTCTGAAATGCTTTTATTCCCCTCTATTTTCCCTCTTCTAGATGGAAGCAGATCCCTAAGCATCCCAAATATTGTCAGCATTCTTAAACATGCATGAATGTGAAGTTTGGCCAGTGAAACATTTCTAGAAGATAGGCCTGCATGACCGTACAGGACTATTATGCTCTTAGATGTGGCACTGAGGGACATGGTTTGTGGGCATGGTGGTGATGTGCTAACAGTTTGAGTGGATGAACTTAGTGGTCATTTCCAACCTAATGATTCTATGATTTAAGAGTACCATGTTAACTAGGTGGCCTAAAACTAAAAGATGACTAAAAAATGTGATTTCTAAGGTGAGTTTTTAGATGAAAAAGAAAATTGAGCCCTTAAAACAAAACAAAAAAAAAACACAACCTGCTCAAATAAACGAATCAATTAGACAATTTGTCTAGAGTTGAAAAGATATATTTACCACAATAAATAGATTAAGCATTTCTGTTTTTCCTGGCTCTTTCATTCACAAAGTATTCCAAAGTAAAGCAATACTTTGTCCTTGTCTGCTGTAAATCTTTACGTGTATTAAAGTAATGGCTTACAATATAAATACAGGGCTCAAAGCCAAAATAGCTCTTGTGGGCTTAAACAGAGCTCACAGACAGCTCCTCTACATGGAGCAGTAGGCAACAAAGCCAGTGACGGAACAAAATATCACAGTGAAAATACTGTTTTGCCAACAGGCTGCGTGTTACCTGGATGTCTCCTTTGCTTGCTGCACCAAGCCATCACAGAAAGCTGTATTCATTTTTTCAACCAGTAGCCAGACCTGTGGACAGTGCAGGGAAAAAAAAAATCAGCCTCTAGTTTATAGGTTTTCCTAATCTACTTGAATGTTGACATAAGCACTCTTGACAGTATATCAGCCCATAGCCAAACCAGGTCCTACTATTCTTTAAGCATTCTTCCTCCTTGGTTTTTATGGCTTTTCAATAACTTCAGTAATATGAAGATGCAGTGAATACCTTCCATATCTATTTCCTTGACTCTGAATATGAATTTTTACTGGGCCTGTTTGTTTTGTAGTTGTATTTACTTACACAAACTTTACAACCTCTGCATTTTGCAATATCACAGAAAGCAAACTGACATTGGTACCATCATCCATCAGCTCAGTTTTGACCCTGAATAAAACATCACAACATGCAACACTGTTTGTAAAATCCTAACTCCAATTTATGTGTGCACGTATCCACGTGGCTCATACCATGTCCAGCCAGCCAGAGGAAGCAACATCACATGGGCCTATCTGCCAAATCACCTCTAACTAAAAATATAGAAGTGCCAAATCTGTCCAACAAGAGAAACATATCTCTGGTGGATCTCCAGAACACCATGTATATAATCATCTTTTATCATCAACTTAAGCATGCTCAAATAATGAGCAGCATTCAAGAAAATTACCTTCTTTTTGATTCAGGCAGGCAAGTAAGACTCAGTTTATTGCACAGATTATTCCTGGTATATTATTTGTACCTGGGTGCTATCAGTTTGCCATTGAAACAGGTAAGATTTTCATGCGTGTACAGTCCTTGAAGCTAGCTGGTAATCACAATCTGATCCCTTTATAAATAGAATTCTTTTTCGAAGTTTATATTCTTTTCTTACGGCAAATTTTAAAAATACACTCATTTTCATTTCTTTAGAGGAATAACTCAATGTTTCCTTCAGGCAGAAGTCAGAAACCTCTTCCATGCAGCTGCATCAGGTCAGGCTGGGTGTGAGGGAAAGGTTCTACACCCCCAGAGGGTAGTGGGCATGGCACCAAGCAGCCTGAGTCAAAGGAATGTTTGGACAGCACTCTCTGACACAAGTTTTGATTTTTGGGTGGTCCTATGTGGAGCCAGGGGTTGGATGGGATCCTTGTTGGGTCTCTTCCAACTCAAGATATTCTATGATTCAGCTGTTCTAAGCACTCTCATTCATCACAGAGCTTTTAAGTCCCAATCAAGCAGAGTCAAGAAATCGCCCAATCCTTAGAAGGAAACTGCCTTTGGTCTACTCCACTAATCTTGTATCTACACAAGATGCATCAGCCGGGAGTCCATTCTCAATGCAAGGAGTTTGGAGAAGTTGCTCCTAGTTTACTCTTTAAGCAAGAGCAGAATGAGGCTTTTTCTTCTGCGATCTTTTCTTACTTAACTAATGCTTGAATCGGGAATAAAAGCAATATATATAAGTACAGGGGAAGCGAAAGGAAATCCCCAGGCACATACCTGCTTTTGAAGAGCAGCTCAGACTTCTTGAAGGGGAAGCTCTGTATGTATCTGTGTCATCAATGGCAATACTACATTTTGAATCCACTCCCATTTTCCCCTTAATTGTTCTGTCAACCTGTTTGGGATCTCATCTACCTTCCTCATTACAGCCTTCAGAGGGAGGTCTCCTACCACACTAGGAGTCAAGAGCAGATCATGTCTTTCATTTAGACCCAACACATCTTTCCATAGCCCACTAATTGCATGGCAGCTCAGGCTCATTTGTCTTCTTGGATCGTTAAAATTCATCACCATGCTCTGTGAGCTCTCACTCCTGCCCTTGGATGGGCAGCTGCAGATTATTTAGCCAGACCAATCCCTAATGTTTTTAACTGGGAACTGACCCCAGCACCTGAGAACCTGCTGGGCTCTTAGTCTCTGTCATGTTAAAAGAGTGCACAGAAGGACCTGAGCCATCAAAAGCATCCTGCTGCATTACATTAAATATTGATTAAAAAAAAATATGCAAATTGTTTATTGATCTTCTCCAGAAAGGGTTGAGATAATGAGAGAGGGACTGTTTGAGTTGATGCTTGGGATTTTTAACTTTTTTTTTTTTCTTTTAAATACATTAGACAGTGTTGTTGATAGCTGAAGTTAATGAGGTACTTTGGTTCACTCAGTATTTTAGACCTTACAACTGGTTTGAAGATAAAAGAGATCAATGCACCTTTACTGTGCATCACTGCCAGAAGGTGCCCTGAAAAGGGCAGGAGTGTTTGTACAGGTGCAGTGCCAGCACTCTTTACTAACTTTACCTGTAACACCCTGGTTAATATTATACTACTCAAAATTGTCTTATCTTTCTTGTATTTGTCTTGCAAGGCTGGCATGCATCAGAAGTGGATGCTCACATCATCTCCAACTTATTAGCTGTTCAGTACATAATTAACACTCAGACTCTATCTGTTTTTAATTTCTTCTTTGCTCAGCACATTAACTGCACTGCATATGCTTCCTACCGTTTAAGAGATTGACATGTGACAGCTTTTAGCTGTCTTTCCCACACTTTCACCCTGATGGTGGAAATTTCTTCATATTCAACACCCTTGGCCTTTTTTTTTTCCCTTCCTTTCTATCTCTTCCTTACATTTTTAGGCACTCTCTGATGTCTCAGGGGAGGAAGCAATAAGAAACTCACAGCATCTGGGCCAGAACGTGGTTGCCCTCATACAGCCCATCCATTTAAAACCATAAATCTGTCACATATAGCTTACCTGGAGGATACTCATTCTGTGCCTACATCAGACCTAATTCCAGACAGAAATGCTGTGAATGTGGCTGCAAGCTGTTGCCCTCAGCAATTTGGTCCCCGTTTAATAAATTTCTAGGGCACCTGCAGTTTGTTCAGAAAACAGCAAGAAGCGGGTCATGAGGGCTTGCAAGGCAGAGCAACAGCTCTTTCCAGAATGTTACTGATTTGAAACAGTGTTTACTTTTCCAAAGCAGCCAAAGAATAAGCTTCACTGTAATTAATTAAATTTCTGTAGGATCTGGAGATTGACACTGTAGTAGAAGCTGCACGAAATTCATATTGAGCTACAGACTCAAAGAGCTTGCATGAACAGAGCAGATATGGGCATGATCTGAACATGAAAAAGAGTGACTGGAAACAAGGAAGGCTTTGTGGTTCCTTCTGTGCCCCAAAGCCCAAAAACATACCAGCTAGATGGTTCCCAGAAGACTGAAAAGAAACAGGGTTACACTTCCTTCCTTTTTTCTTTCCCTTTAATAACCTGCACCTGAAAACATAGAAAAAGAATGAGAAAGCAAAGAAAAGCACAGAACTACGATGATCTGCTGCAAATCATAGTTGGTAAGTGGCAAGATTGCAAGCACAACCCAGTGTCCCCTTGGGCCGTTGTACAGGCACACTCTATATGGGATGCAAACCTAATGTGTACTGCTAAAGGCAAGCTTATTTTGTTAACAGCAGTAGTTTGTTATGCCACATAAATGGGTTTCCTGAGAAATGTATTTCCAACACAAGCAAAGAACAGTAAACGAAGGTGGACGAACACTGCCAGAAAGTAGAGGACGACTCCTGGGGGCAGCAAACACAAGTGGCATGTCCAGATAAAACCCTGGATGTATCATGCTCAAGTTCAGGCATTCACTCTGTCAAATTCAGAGCAACTTGGAATTAAAAACTTGTCTGCATCTTGGCTTGATTCTGGATCTACAATGTGCTCACTACACATGCCACTCAAAACCAACTCTCCACCATCTCATTGCAATGTGAAAGCAAATATAAATACGATGGTATTGAAGTAACCTTGACTATAAAATCTGAAGTATTCTATCTCTAGTAGCAATTACATGCCAACATGGTTAGGAAAATCTCTAGGAGCAATTACTAAATATAACCTAATTCACACACTAAATATGTTCTGAGATTTTGTATCGTTCAGCATGATCTAAGAACATGGGAGAAAAGATTTTACTTGAGCTCTGCTTTCTCAAGGGAAACTACTTCCTTGAAAGCTGAAAAAAGTTGATTTTTCAGAGCAAATTAGAAAAATGGAAATAAACAATTATTCAAAATTGGATGGAAGAACAAAGCAATTGATGGACTAAACTTCCCTGAGCACAGTTTCTAGATTGATGACATACTACTGTGTATGTCAAGGTACAACAGAGCTGAATTATTAATTGCTCAATGATTCCCATACTCTGAATGATATACTCCCTGAGTGCTTCACTGAATCTATATTGTGCACATGTAAAACAAGAGCATTACTGTATTCCCAGATAAACATAAGCATTTTTAGGTCTGACAGCATTTTGCAGCCCCCACCAACAGAAAAAAACAACTGATTTAGAATTGCTAAGCAGCAGGAAAAACATTTTATCCCCTTCTCTTTCACATCAGAGTATTTAGTTATGAATTCATGCAAACAAAAATTTCAGAGCTCTCACTGCTCCAACAGTCTCTTGCCTGAGGTGCTTTCAAG
Source organism: Oreortyx pictus (assembly GCA_036925125.1). Classification (NCBI taxonomy): domain Eukaryota; kingdom Metazoa; phylum Chordata; class Aves; order Galliformes; family Odontophoridae; genus Oreortyx; species Oreortyx pictus. The sequence goes on along the minus strand of JAUPFR010000006.1, from coordinate 50,375,729 downwards.
TCCATAACTGCAGAACAGAGGGGGCGGAGTAGAGCCCCAACATTTTAAACAGTCAGCTCTGAATGCATGTTATAGCCTGCTTAGTTGCAGGGCCCTATTTATTTTCTGTGATTCAAACAAGAGTCCCTTGCACACTGCCTTCCCTAAAAAAAAAAAAAAAAACAACCTTAACATTTATTCAAAGAAATGAAAACATATGAAAACAATAACAAAAGCAAAATGCAAGTAAGACAATAGAAGGAAGCTGTTATACATGACGAAGGAAATAATACTTTTTTCTTTATTGGCTGTATCATAACTGAAAACACAAAGAACCTCTTAGTTACATTTCTGTTGGCTGAGAATAAAACCACTGAAGTCCTGATACCTTCCTCTGTGAATGCAACTAGAACAGGCCTAAGGTATCTTTGTGTTTCTTTACCATAGTAAATGTATTTGCAGTTCAAAACCTTGGTTCACATTTAAACAAAGGCCACTGTAAACATTTCTATGATGCAAACAAACCTCAAGGTAGGAGCAAATCATATTTACATCTACTGAATGACCTCGTTGAGCAGTGTGATTGTCATAAAGTGGCCCTCATGTCAATAGAAATCAGGTCTTAAGTTCTGAAGGAAGAAAGCAATGACCACGTTAATACATAGCAATGACTAATTTTTAAAACAGATGCTTTTAAACAAGGTCTTCCAAGTTAGTGTGGTTTTAGAGGAGACTTCATTTTCTGCTGGTCACGCAACACCATGCAACAGGGTGTACAGGAGCACACAGCTACACTTGCACATCTGTCTGGACAGAAGTGACCCCATTTAAAAGAGGGTTTCATCTCAATTTGGAACAAAATCTCCTGGAAAATAACCAAGATCCAAATGCACCATCCAGATGGGAATGCCTCCCCTGTTGCCCAGGTACTTTCAAGACTAATAGTGGTGGGAGCATTTTGTGGGCTGTGCTACAGCCACCAATGGGCTGTGGGCTGTCTGCGTGGTTGACAACCACTCTTTGGGAGCTCTGCACCAGCACCAGTGATCTCCCAATCACTGTGAACCTCTTCTCTGAGACAGTCTCCCAGCGATGCCTATTCAAAACAATGGAGCAACTCATAGCAAGCTGTCTAAAAAGCTGCTGAGATCTGAGAGCTTCAGAGATTCCCAGAGCTTTGATGGTTTTTTTAACTGGAAACAAGACAACCTGAAAGGATGTTGGAAGCTGCCCAGGAACTACAGGATCAGTAGTATATAGCAAGCAGTCTAGGCTTCCAGGCTCACAAACCTTTTACATCTCTGAGACTAGCACGAGCTGCTACCAGTTACAGATGGGAGCCAAGGAACTGGCTCCCACAGGCTTCTCAGTACTCACTGGACAGGTAAGCTAAATGGAAAGATGACAGTTATTAAAATAGCCTGTGCTCTTCCATCTCCATAGGTTATTTTGGATTTAAACAACAGGTATTTTCTGTGAGGAAAGGACTCTTGGGAAACATCCAGATGAGCCCAGTTTCCGCTTCCCTCAAGAAACACAGCTATCTCCAGCAAACACACAGCATCAGATACAACCAAATGAGAAAGAGAATGCTACTGAAAAGTCATTCCTCTTACAGGATTCCCACACTGCTAAAGAATTAGTGAGAAAACAAACCATATCTGACAGATATTAATCACATCACTTAATACACACACACACCAGGTGTGCTGGAGATGAGATGGCAGAAGAATTGATCTAGAATAAAATTAATTGTTTTAAAGCATGTTTTTCACACAAGAAAACCCTATAGCATTTATGCCTTTTTTTTTTTTTAATTATTAGCTGTTCTTTCATCAGTCCATTTAAAGTTAATAATCTGAAATCAGTCATTTGGAAAGAAAAAAATGATATGCTCAAAAAAGACAAAAAAGAGCAGCAACACCACACCTGGAATCTGCTTTGAAAAATTACCTAAAGCCCACAATTAAAGCTCCTGAAAGGAGCACAAGAATATAACAGTATCATCTTTAATAGCAGACAGCATTCCCATATCAAACACTTTCCCACCACCCCAGCAGCCCAAAAGAAGTATTGCTTGTCAGGGTGAACCCATGTTTTCATGCTCCCCAACAGCACTTGCTTAACCAGCACTCCAGTTTAAGCATAAATTATGAATTTAAAAAAAGTTACTGTGTGATCATTCCTCCCCCTGAACAGACCCTGTGTGACTCCTTGGCTGAGCAGCAGTCCATCTGTTTGTCTCTGTATTTGCAGGTAAGCATGGCAACAGCCAGAGTGAGGTCACTGAAGAAACATTCGGGTTAACACAATCATTTCATCCCTTTGAAACACAGCACGTCTTGCCTGCAAGGCCCCACACTGGGGAGGCAAGATGTTCGCTTAAGAGCAAGGGACTTTGCTCTTCTCTTCATTTCTACTTGTCTTGTATTAACATAACTGAGCAAATTTCTCTGAAGGAAATTTCTAAAGATAAATAGAAACTCAGCAATGAGCCAAGACCCAATAAAATCAATACCAGCATTACTGGTGACTGAAGAGGTACATCCAGGAGGAAGAGGGCTCTGCTACCTACCCCAGCACCACTGCCAAGAAGGGAGCACATGGCTGATCCAGTCCCTGACCTCTAATTGCTCCAGATCAGCATCAGTTCTCATCTACATTCCTGACTACACCACACACAGTCACAAAAATGGAGAAGACCTCATACTGCCTTGATCTCCAGTAGGACTAGCAGACAGGAAAATAATGAGGATCTTAGTAGGACAGAGGAACTAATTCAGTTGTGACCTCCCAGAGCTTCTGGAGCTCAAGATGAACACAACTTTCATCAAAACCAATAGGAGAAGGACTTGGGGACTACAAAGTAAAATAATGGATCCTACTGTTCTTACTTGGATTTCTTCTGTATATTTTGTCAGAGACAAACACACGCATACACACACATGTATCACTGCTCTGGCTGCTTCAGCAACACTGAATGTAACATACACAGCCTTCACTGTACTGTCCAGAAGAAACATAATATTTATTGGCTAGGAAATAGAAAAATGAAGCATACCATCTTAATACTGCAAGGACCTGAGTGAATATCCAGTGAATGTTTTTTCATTATTTTTAATAAACAATAAACTTTAATAGTCCTGATCCATAGAATTTCTACTTTATTAAATCAATATCAGAGCTACAAGTTATTTTGCAATCTGGCTGGTAGAGTTGTTTGCTCAAGATACAAATCTACTGCTAACCACTTTCATTTTTTCTCTCTCCCACCTCTTATGTTACTTTAGTGTTTGCTTTCAACGTTTTTTGTGCCTAGAACTCTAGAACTCAACAAGTGAAAAGGCTGGTTAGAATCAAAAACACATTTTAATGATAAACATTTCTCCTGTTTAATACAAAATAAATAAGCTTTTGCTTGAATAAAATAACATTAAAGGTCAAATTCTGACACAAACACCCCTCTCCATTACAACCACTGATAAAACCACCTGTGATTTACAGTGGCATCCAGATTTAGATCTGATGATCAAGCTGATAACCACGCAAGAGAAAAATATCGGGATTTGTACTGGAAATTCAAGGTGACACTTTGACCTTAGCTCATGCTGTGGTGATTTTTAAAAGGGAGGGATAGGAGCACTTTCTTCTCAACAACTTGAGTTCAGACTGAAGTGTAAACCCTTATTTTTACATCCTTCTTTTCAAGGTTTTAGTAAATATTGCTTAAATGTGTTCTGAGGAGGATAAATATTGTAAAAGGGGCAGTTCCTTGCATTAGGCAGAGTGCAATCAAAATTATTCTGTATCAGAGGGACAATACTTTTATGCATGCGAAGACTTGGTTTCTAAGAAGTCATTGCTTTTCAAAGAAAAAAAAAAGAAAAAAGTCAGCTTGTATTTCCTGTTGGTTTATCTCCAGTGATCCTTAAAATAACAGAAAATCCATTTTCCAAATGCTCAATTTCGACCAGAAACTAAGCTTGCCAAAATGGAAAATGAAGCATGAGCTCTTGATCTTGCAAAATCTAGAGATCTTGAATATACGTTTCATTCTTATATTGCCCTGAGTTGCTTAAATGCATAATGCTGATGAGATTGTTTGTCTGATTTTAATGCAGGTAATGTACTCTGAGCTCAGTGATCCAAGAGAAAATTTCCCAGCAGGCCACACTTGACAAGCAGGTGTCACTCAATCATGCACGTTTTCACCTCCCTGAGAGGACAGATGGTCCCAGCCTACTTAGCAATTCCATCCTCTGTTGGCAGTCCCCTCTCCAATGCAGTGCCATAATGAAGATGCTCTGAGATTTGTGTTAATCTGTGGTCTTCGGGGTAAACTGTAAACAAAGTGTGTAGAGTTATCGTTTCTCATTATGAGCTGGACCTCTTACCTTCTCCTCCGCCTATAGCATATAGATGTCTTTAATAGCCTACACCCCCTGGACTCAGCTTTCATGGAGATTAGTTCCTATCGTTTTAAGCACCACAGAATTACTTTGTCTGCAGAGACTTGACCTAATCTGTTTGCGGCTTTTACCATAAAGATGGTAAGGCTGCCTTTTTTCTTCAAATTAGGAGAACAATGGCTTAAATTGGCAATAGCTCCTGTTGCTGAATTTTATGCATATACATGTATTATACTTGCTGATTTCTTGCTCTGAGATAGGAGAGGTAGTGTTATTTCTCTCGTTGCCATACAGCAACAAGAACAGCAAGGGCTGGGAAGGAAGGAATAAAAAAATCCTTACATCTGAACACCATGCTGAGGGGGGTTATATGCCAGTTCTTTTTTCCACTGCCATGAAACATGTGTTCTGCATCTAATTCCCCCTGTGTAAAATGAAGATTATCTTCTCCTCACAATCAGACAAGTGCAGGAGGGAAAACAACAGGGAGGGAGTGTGTGCAAGAGTTCTCAGAGTCAAGACTGTGCCCCCTATAATTTGTGCCACTAGGGAATTTTCCAGGACTTTCTACATACAGAAAGGAGAAAGAAGGTCAAAGGTTCAGAGTCCTCATAACACTACTAAACACAAAGCCAGAGCTGCTTCCAGCACCACCATGTGCCACAGAACGAGGATGGAAGGATATTGCATCATTAAAATGAATTACCCAAATGCATGCCTCCATCACAATTTTAAGCCCCTTAATCTCACCTTTTAGTTACAACAGAGATTATATGGAAAAACAAGGAGCACTGTAACATCAGCTTTCAAATGTGCCAGACACCTAAAGGGTGGTCTAAGGGGTTTACAGTGCTTCCGTTGTGCCATCAATCCAGTAAGAGTGATTGGATGAACAGAACTTAATTGACGTAAGTGAGAATTTTGTCCACAGTTTAATTCTGATAAGTAGCAGGAAGACACAAGTTTCTTTAGCCAGTAGAAAAAAATAACACAGATCTAAATCTTGTTCTTTTCAGAAAATCTTCGTTTTCTCAATCACAAATCTTGCAGGCCTGGAAATGATTCTCTCAAAGGCAGTAGTACTTACCAAACAGGAGTTCAGAAGAATCAGCTGACTCACTGTGATGCCGATTTGATAGCAGGGTAGATGTCACCATAGGTCTCCAGGAAATGTTTTCTTAGCATCTACATGAGCAGAATATTATTCCTCTAGGAGCAATGAAGGCTTGCAGACCACATGGAAGCTAATCCTCTCTGATCAACCAGACAAGAGTGCTGGAAATGGTCCCAAGCTATTAGAAGACTATCAAGCAGGACAGAGATGGAAGTGGAATATAATAAAAAAATCTGATTAAAAATTCTGTATTAAAGTCCAACTCAGCCCTGTGGTCAGTAGGACACTGTACACTCCAGTGCCAATCTTCTGAACTGAAAATCAGTGAAAAGCTTCTCCAACCTAATAATATTTTATTAGTGACTGAGCCAATGCATGCTTCTCAGTGCGTAGCCTGGTTGTTGTCTGTATTACAGTGGTGCCCAGATGGTTCAGCCAATATTGGAGATCCAAGAGGCTCAGTGACAACCCGAGCAGCACACGGGCTGAAGGTACACTGACTTGAGCACATCTGGAAATCATAATCCAGTCCTGCCCAACAGGTAGGCCCAACCCTGATCAGGTCCCCAGAATATGCTGCTTTCTCTGACTTGCTTATTGTTCTGGGCTCATCAACAGCTGCAGAACTGCACAGTCAGAGCAGGATCCACCTCAGACAGTGATAAGAGGAAAGAAAAAGGACAACAGCCTTCCTTTCCATGACTGACTATGGAGATAAGCCCTGAGATGGAGGTTTCTTTTTCAGTCCTGCTGCTGGCATCCTATGCAGCAGACTACTGGAAAGTTCTTTCACTTTCTCCCTCACAATAGGAATGTCAGGAACTTCCTATAGACAACATTACCTACCCTGGGATGCTCAGTGAGCTGACTAGAGTAGTGTCAAGTTTCTTACCTCTTATCTCAGTGCCCTGTAGTCATAAAATTGCACAAAGCTGGTGTGTAAGGTTTCTCCAGCACCCATCAAGCTCTGGCCACGCAGCTCAGCCATCTCTGGCTTTCAGGAACTACAAGTTCTTCACAGACAGCTTGGGCTTATGTTCCTAGATACAAAGACTTGCTCACTTACTGCCTTACAACAATTCCAAATTCACAGAACATCCCTGTGCTTTCCAAACACAAGATGTAAGAATAGCCTATGCGTATACTTCAGAGAAACCATGTGAATTTTCTCCTTTCATCATTAGGAGAATTCATAGGAAATGAGATGCAAAGGACTCACAAGGTTACACAAATTGAAATTGCTGCCAAATATACCTTTCATCAAAAAGAGGAAATAATTATATGATTATTTCCTGTAAATTCAAACCACTGTGAAGTGAAATGCAAGCACAAGAGTACCAACACTAGGCCACAGAAGACATATACCTAGACATACCCTGTTTTCAGCAGTATCCATGAGTAGATACCCAGGTAATAATGAAAACAAAGGCAATTAAATGTGACACTTCCTCCTAATTCTCCTGTTTTCAAGTGTTTCAGTTTAGGCATTCTGCAACTGGAAGAAGAGGATGGAGGATGAACACAGAGCAGACTGTGAGAGCTCTTCTGCTAATTTAAACTCAGACTATCCTTTCAGTCATATCTGAAGGCAATTTTTACTACCTCCTTCAATTAGGATGAATCTTTTGGTTTTCAGATTTAAGTTTTGATTCTAAGAATTATTTTTCCTCTTTAAGTTATTCAGCACTAACAACAGAATCTGGTGACAGCTTTAATATATTATAAGCTTTTCCTGAGAGGAAGGGCCTATGCCTTTATTCCATGTCCAGCAATGATCACAGATGTGGAACACCACAAGTGAGAAAGAATAATGCAATTCAAAAAAAAAAAAAGAATGAACTACATCAGCAGTAATATACAAGCAACACTATATCTTCAGAATAGGCGTGCACCCTCTGACTCTGAATTAGAAACTAAGTGCATGGCTATTTGCTAACATGATAACACAAACACTCTACTCATGCAAAAGCCCTATCCATCATTGCAAGAAGGACAAATATATCCATGATCGACTGCACAGAATAGCACTTCCTTTCTCATCCATACACCTTAAAGAGTTGTGTACATACATACATACAAATAATTGCTCTATTATTTCCTTTCCCAGCTGTCATTCCTTTTAACATTCTGACCAGTCTCTGATTCACTGAAGCATCTATTGATAGCAAAAACCAACTGTCTCTGATCTTATTTTGACATAAGCAGAAGGAAGAAGCAGTGCGTACAGTAATACGTTACTCAGTTGCATATGCTCTCTCCAGCTTGCACATAGCCCTCTTCCCCTCCCCAAATCTCTCCCCAGATCACACAATGACAGGAAGGAATCAGGTTGTCTTCTAACACAGCTGGATTCAGTGACCACAACAGAAGTAAAGCACAATTTTCTTCTCAAACTTATTTCCTCTGCTCATTTACACAAAAAGAAACATCCGAATGCCTTGGCATGTTGATGATAAATACCCCTTTATGCCTCTGAAAGGAGTCATCTGAGAACCATAATCTCACCTATGAAATGGTGCACAATGAAACTAATGAATTTAAGAGAAAGAAGAATGCTAACAAGATGTTATTATCTTCAGGACTGGACTAGGAGAACATGTACAGGAAAGAGGAACAGGTGTCCTGCTGCATAAGGGCTGGAAGGGAAAAGACAACCAAGATCAGAAAAGCATTAGGCAAACAGAACTTTTTGTGCACTGCTAAAGCTCCCAGGGACAAGTTGACCAGTTACTGCTAATAGAAAGGATCAAGATGAATAAGGGAAGCTTTAAGGCACAAACAGAATAGGTGATACAGAAATCCAGTAGTCTGGAGGGAGATATGAAACTCGGCTGTTGAATGGGTTTGTGAGAAGTCCTGGACACCTGAGATGCTTTATCCAGGAAAGCACAGGGGAATGCACTTTGCATTAAAACCTCTGTCTAAAAGGAGAGCCTCACAAGGACCAGCCTCTGACTGTGACAGACACTAGTGGGGTCTTCAGTCCCTGACAGCGCTGGAGAGGTGAATCTGCAGTCAGGCAGACCAAAAAACAGCCTTACATCCAAATTATGTCCTTTCTGAAAAAAAAAAAAAAAAGAAAAAAAAAAAACCAATTACATCACTTTTTTTCTGGAATTAATATACTATTGTGTATTAAAGATCTAATTTCTGTTGATAGCACAGTCATTTGATCGCAAAGAGATGGTTTGGGATAGAGCAGGACCAGGGCAGCACCCTCAGCATGAAGCTTCTGCTGAGGCACCACAAACAGCAGGAACTGAACCTGAGTATAGCTCTGCCCTTTGTCAGGTTGTAGGTAAGTGAGTTTCTAAGCAGTCCTGTAGCTCCCAGAAGCTGTGGGAACTTTCACTCTGCACTAGCCAGATCTTCTTGCTATATGACCACTAAATGCTCTCCTCCAGCCTGAGGGAGCCCAGAGATAGACAAAGTATTTACTGAGTCCAAGATAACCTTCGCACCATTCTTCAAAGATTTAAAACTGAAGGAGCACTAGAAATTCACCTAGAAGGCAAGAAACATATCTAAAGTTGCAAGATATCACATATTAGCTGCCCTTGGGCTGGAACTTTCCAACTGATAGATCTACCTCCTGCTGTGAAGCACATCGAAGGGGCAGGATCCTCCACACAAGCAATTCTAGTGGCAGCTTCTTCCTCAAACACCTCATCACACTCGCTGCCATGACCCAGAATATCACAGCGCTCTCAGCTGGTGCTGACTTTATTGATCAAATTCCTTATAAGCCTGTGAACAAACATTCTGTATAACAGAACAGACTGATGGCTTTTTGTCCTTATTCTTTCAGTGTGAACTGACTCCTCACTCATCAGTGATTTCTTTCCAGTTAGAATGTATGCTGTTCATGTAATCTTTTTGCAACATTTTTTCCACAAACTCTCATTGAGCTGTTACTGAGGGAAATCATGTTATCATTCTCTTTTTTTTTCCCCCTATGTTTGCTCTTCCCTCAATACAGGTTTTCTGTGTGAGCGTATTATAGGAAAAACAAAACAAACAAACAAAAAAAAAACTAACAAAGAAAAAGAGGGTGGTTTCCTTTTTTTCCTCCAAACTACTATAGAATATAACAGTTAAAATGAGCAAAATTATTGAAAGTATTGATAAAACTAATTTAAAACATTTTCCTTCAGCTAACCCTGAGAACTTAGGAAGTTGTCTCAGATTTAAGATCATTTGGGATTCAGTTAAATGCAGTAATTGGTTGTAAGCCCAGCCCATCTATGCCAAAAGCATTGCCGGAAACTCCTCATGTATTTGAAAGGAAAAGCTGCAAGTCAGAGAAAGAATAATTTAGTATATAGCTCAGAGGTATCATTAGTAACAACAGTGTGATGTTAAGAAGAGTGAAATTTAGGTTAAGCAGCAGGAGGGGAGACTGAGCTCAGCCATGGGTGTGATGAGGAGTGGGAGCTGTGCTGACCTCAGGCATGGCACTGCTAGGGAGCTCTCCCCACACTCGTTGCTTCCCCTCCTCTTTCTCTACAGATAACTTTCTGCCAGCATTAAATTACTGGATAGCCCATAACGTTTTTAAAACCACGTTGTGTGGAAGATGCGTTGTCCTACTACACTGGAAATCCACAAACATGGCAGGAGGCTCTATGAGACAACTTCCCTCTTGCTACTGCCCCTCTATCAATTGTGCTGACAGGTCCCTGTGAGTTTCACAGATGTCTCCTACCTCCAGCCCACAGAGCTGGGAGGGGAGAGGGAGGTGGTTCAAGCTCACCTGCCAGATCTTTCTCCTCCTCACCCAGAACAGGAGATTCTGAACTCTCCTAACTCTTCTACCTAGTATATTTTAAGACTTAATCACTTCAACATCAGTGACTAAGGCAAAAAGAAATACATAAATAGAGAGAGAGAAGAGAAATCTTCATTGCCTTACCTACTGTAAAATTTTTGTACTTTATTTAAACAAGCAAAAGTGTATTTCCACGGTGGGTCTTTTTTTTTTTTTTTAACACATCAACCTGACATCCAAAAATTGTGCTACAAGCAGAGAAGGATTTAAGCACTGCATAATCTTTCCCAGAGACTTTTTCAAACAAAGATGCTGTGGTTTTATTTGGTTTCTATGTAACTCTCTTGAGAGGGCTCTCTTGAAATCCAAGCATGAAAAATACATTCTCAGTTCAGACAGAGATTTTAGAAAAGAGAAATGCAGTAAGACAGCATTTCATTTGCAAGTCTTATACACTTCAACTGTGTCTACCCTTTTTCACTCAGTAAATATTACTGAAATCAGTGCCCAGTGCAAAAAAGTCCATTAAATAAAAATATTTTAAATATTATCTATTTTACGTTTTAAAAAGTATATTTTAAATATATACAATTATATATTTCTATAAATGCATATTTCTATAAATATGTATTATGTAATTGTATATAATATGTACTGAAATATATAGAGAAATATATTAAATAGTATATACATAATACAAACAGCTTTGACATGTTTGCAAATGTGGGCACATAGGATGCACGTACTTGTGTCTGTGCATGACATATGCACTGACACAAAACATTAGACAACATATATGATAAAACAATGTGTGCCACTGATAAATATACGATATATAATTTTAGATACAATGTTGAGAAAATGAACAGCTGAAAATGACCAGCGAACTATGAATGTACTTGGGAAAAGTAGAGGAAAAAAGGAAAATAGTTGAAAATTAATATAAAAAAAAAATCACAGAGCTGACATTATGCTTGAGGAAGAGACATTTCAGTCCTAAAAAAGAGCTGGAGTTTTTCTAGTATTTAGTCTTATTATTCAGATTCTAAGAAAGAAAGGAGTATTGAATAGAAACGACTGGGCTTTGTTTGCATATTTTGGTGAGCTTTTCCATAATAATAAAAGCAGCTCAGACTGTTTTAAGCCAAGTAATTGTGTCTGGGAGTTCTGTTTTAAATATGCTCTGGGGCATCTCATTGTTCCCACTGAGTGTGAAATAGACTGTTTCTATGCTTAAGGAACTACAGTGTGTGGGATTAAATAATACACTTAATGAACAGGCTAAAATGACTGCATTCTTGCTATTTCAAAGGGATTCCAGGAAAGAAAACCACCCAGGCTCAGTGACAACAGACTTTTACCACCTCATATTTTATTAATACACATTCTGTAGTGCACCCTACTTAAAACTGCACTTAAGGAGTATCTAGCTATGAGATTACACACCACTGATTTCCTTTGTATAAATCTGAATATCTCATCTTTCAATTTACTTCTCCTTCCAAAACACGCTATTAACCCGCACTAGTAGATGAAGCAATGCTTAGATACCAGTGAAGAGATGCCCAAGTTTGTTCTATAAAACCCAAAACGACACAGTTCCTGACAGCCCTAATACACAATCCCTTCTGAACTTTGCTGCCCCTTTGCATTTGATACATCATGTGTGAAAGCATAATTAATTGCTGTGTCATGCTTATTTCAAATACATTCCTCATACTATCATCTTCCAATGTTCCTTAAAAAAAGTCCTATCTTCCCACACATCAACACTGTGGGGAATTATTTTCTTTTTATTTGGTGAAGTAACAACTGTATTTTAAAACTAAGAAATCAGAGTTCTTTCCCTGCCTTGCTTGACTCAGGTAGAGAAGGATCTGGATTAGCAGTTGTAGCACCACAGGGTGGAAGAAAGGAAGGATATGCCCCAGATCAAGCATATGTTTCTTGATAGTTATGTATGTTTCTTGTTATAGACAGACATGCTTCCTGACAGTGACTGAGAGTAAGGTCAAGCTCTTCTATCTCCTTTTGTCACTTCATGGAATGAAGTACTGTTTGCTCAAGTTTTTTTTATGACTGGGTATGTGGCACACGCTTTGCATAACCCTTTGTGCATGCCTCCCTGGCATTTGCCATATTTCACAGATGGATTGGAAGTAGCAAATACACACACATGCCTGTTTTAAACACAGGTGCTTAATACTGCCTTTGCTACCAAGCTAGCCAAAAGCCTACAAACCCTTAATATTTTTTGGAAAGGAAAGTGGTGTCTACAAAAAAAAAAAAAAAAAAGAGAAGGTGCCAAAAAATATATATATATCACTGGCACTTCTCTTTCTTCTACAGCATATGGAAGCCTCAAGCCAAAAACATTTAAGGCTTTCTGCCTTTCTCTGAGTTTTACTCTCTACAGGGTAAAATATAGATAGTGTATAAAGAACAGCTCTAATGATCTCAATTCTAAAGATTAATGCATTTAGAATTTAATGAAAACTGTAGACATCTGATCTTTATGTTCTTCTCAATATGTATAGGGAAGTAAAAGTTTTATTTATGAAACTCAAAGTATTGGTGCATGAAAAATATTCATGCACTTTGTTCAGCATTTGCAGATAGTCTCAGTAATTTGTCTCTGATGGCTCAAACTATTGTAATTAGCAAAATCAGCCAGTGAGATGGAGCCAACAGAAATTAAACATTATCTACTGCTGCCAGTGCTTGCATCATCCGGCTGAACTGATCCTATAAAATACCTAAAAGGTGAGCCAGTTGACTGGCACCATAAATTGTTCACTTCCATCTATTCCAGCTAGCAAAGGTCATTGTGGATTTGTCCTGCCTCCCTAACACTTGCTTTTACTCTTTTTTTTTTTTTTTCCTATTTTCCAAAGAGTATAGCCTTGGAATTTCTATATGCCCCTTGCTGCAATACAAACTCTCCATGGCCACCAACCAATAATATAAGACAATGATAAAGGGGGTAGTTTAAAAGGAGTCATCTCCCACAGTCCCAGTATCTGGGGGATCTATCTAAGTCTCCTGGACTTAGTCCCAGAGAAAAAGTGAGTGAGAAGCGTCACACATTCCCACCCCTGTGCTTAAATCCGGGCCTGAACCTTGCATAATCCTACATGAAACTTCAGGTTCACAGGGAAGTCCTAACTTCATGGAAGCCTACCTAAACTTAAATAAATAGAACACTACTTAAAACTCAGCAGTCTGATAAGCACATCCTACATCTGTTGCTCTCTTCCACATCATCCTTCCCCATGCAGCTTATGCCAACACGTGACAGCTGGCCTAAGAGTTGGCTCAAATGGCTCTATATCAGCTGAGAGCCACCTATTCCAGAGGAATTCATTGATAGTTCCTTGCAGCCTGGTGCCAAACTCTATGAGCTTCCTGAGTCAAAAAAAGAATTAAAGCCGCACGTGCTCACATAAAGCCACTGAGAGACACAAGCCTATATCTAGAAACAGTGCTGTTTTTATTTTGTTTTGTGGGTTTTTTTCCTAGGTTAAAGTATCAGAAATCAGAATGAATATGATTCAGTGAACACCATTATAAACAACTATATTAATTCTCTAAAGATGTGGATCCTGCCAGCTTTAGCTTTTGACTTCATGTACCTCTTCAACATTAAACTGTGACTTTCAGTGAAAGAAAACACCGGTCTTAATGGTTTCAGAAAGCATATGTAGCTGCAATGTACTATCACACTGACTGAAGCTTGTCTTCTCTGACTACCATATTATCCATCACTCTAAAGCTACTGTGAATGTATTGCACCAGCTTATCTGTTCCCCTTAAGCTTGGGGATTTATGGACTGCAAAGTCTATTTGTAAAATCTACAGTAGTTTGAGTGAGAATTCCTCACAATAAATTTTGCTTTCAACAACCTTGGATTTTCCTGTTACTGATTTGTCATATCCTGGACACCTTCTGTGAATTGGAGCCCCATAACGTGTCCTGAAGCGGGAAGATGACAAATACACAGTATCAGGCTAGTGAGATTCACAGTATCATACAACTGGCTCTCCAAAGATTTTTACCTCCTCTAGGAAGATTCTGGAAGATTCAGTTGGCATAAAAAGAGAAATAGGCAAATAACAGAGGAGACTCAGTACTTGGCATCTGATTTTTTTGTGTTTGATCAAATGTCCACCTTCTTTAGAGATCTAAGAGATTTTGCCTGGGTGGCATAAATGGGTATATCCATGCATCCTCCTAAAACTTCCTCAGTAAATGTGCATTACAGTATTAACGTCAGGATCTCTCTAACCAAGAAGGCTGTTAGCTGTTCTGGCATCATCACAGAAGAGTACGTAGGGTGCCCTGGTGAGAAGATAGAATAAGGAAGAGATGCTGTTTAAAGGTGATAGCGAAGCACTAGAGAAAGAGAAGACAAGTACCTGTAGGAGCAAATCTTACATAGTCATTACAACAAATAGATATTTGAACTCTTTCATGAACATTTGAACTGAAGCAGATAAGGGTGATTGTGATTCTACCTAGAAAATGGGTTTAAACTTGAGTCCTTTCTGCAGAATATTTAATCAACCTTGTACATATGTGGGGCAAAGCTAGATTACCAAAGCGGTGCAGTCGATACCACACATCCTGTCCCTTCTCAGGAATTCCTTCCACCTCTAAAAACCACTGCTTGGACTCTTAAAAAAAAGTCTCCTGATCTCTATATGAAGAAATTAGTGCCTTGTTTCTCAACTCCTGTCACTCCTCCAACATGCATTGACAAAGCTGCACGCACTATTTTTCAGCCACACAACTGAATGATAAGCCAAGGGAAGTGGTAGCAATAGAAAATAGTTCTCTCTTCCTGAAGCAATGAATCAGAAATGAGTCAATCTGTTCGCAAGTTTGACTGAAAACTACACTGCTTCAGATGTGCCTTTTTTTGTCCTTACACTGCCTGCAACTGTCCTTTCCCCAGTGGCACTTCAACAGCACCAGCTTATTGCTAGCACAGAGGGGTCTGAACTCTCTTTTTTCCAGGCCAAAGGCACTATAAAAGAACAGAGCTGAGCAAGAGAGAAGGATAGAATAATGAAACAAGTGGAGGGAAAGAGTTAATTGGCTGGGGTGCCAGCTTTGAACTGCTGTCTTTTAACAAGGCAAACTCCAGTCTTGGTCATCTTCTGTCATTACCTCAAAGCAGGGGCCAGGCAGGCCTCTGCATGCATTCGTATGCATATGACAGAGCAGCATGGGAAACCTTTAATAATTAAGTTCAAGTTCATTCCTGTTTACTCCTCAATATACCCTTTAAGCGCATTATTTTTGGCAAGGTTGCCAATTCCCAGTGCCTGTTGTTGCCCTGGCTGTTGGGCAGACATTGGGCTCTTGGCTCTCCCAGGCTCCCTGCCAGCTCCTTTGGGTCTCCCACAGTTGCAACCATTCTCTGCTCTTCCCACTTCCAGTCATCACAGCTGTAACTGCTGCCACCACAGACGAGTGCACATTATTATTAATGCATTATTAAATTTTCTCTCACATTTAGAGCCTTGTCGATGGTGCTCACACTGTGGTGATAAGCACTATAGGAATGGTTATAAATAATAAATACTATCCTTCTCATGTCTCTCCCAGTTTCCCAACCCAGTAGGTATTTGCTGCAAGGCAAATGCAGATCAACTCCATTTCTATTTTTTTTTTTTTGTTTTTTTTTTTTTTTTTGTTTTAACTGATTAAGAATACCAGGGTGGGGAGTTGCCACAAGGTAAGCAAAAGGCCCCTTCTCCTGTGGGATGCAGCGCAGGAGATTTGAGCAGCTTCTGTCCCCACCAGGGTACCTTTCTTTAAAAGAAAAGCACTAATTCTAATTTGCCCGCCATATTCCTGCTCCTTGTGCGGCTTCAAGAATTGGATAAGAGAGTGGAAGTGTAGAGAAAAGGTCCAGATTCTCTTGGTATTTGCTCTTTGAAGTGCAACAGCACAATGTAATTTTTTAATTGGGGAACACAATCTTCAGTATTTGCCTGTCATCCAGCAATGTTCAGACACCCACTAGCTACAAATCAGAGCCCAAAAGAGCAGAGTGCAGCCTGATCTACCTCATTAATGCTTACGTTTTTTCTTTTTTCCCTTTTCTGTAGCTCCTTCAAATTAAGTCTTTCAACAGTGTTAACGTTCCTGTGCACCTACAGTTCTTGATTTCTAAAACACTGAAAGATTTAGGGGATCTTTGTTATTACCTAAATATCTATAGGAAACTCTTGAAAAGAAATGGCTTCAGAGGAACATGGATAGGTTCTAAAAGAAGTGATGGAAATGCTTTACTAGTTTTGGTCCCAAGGGTGCTCAAACCAAAATCTAGACTAATTTTCTGGTCCAGGATACTTTAATCTCTTCTTATCTATATAATGAAAAAAAAAGTTCTTCTATTTTCACTTATAATCTTTGCTTGAGCTTCTTCAAAACTTGCTTAACATTCAGTCCTCATTGCTATTCTTTTCTGAAAGATGGGCTACATTTTATAACGTTGTAACAAAGAAATCCATCTCAGCAGCAGTACTTGGTACTACTTGGCTGTATCACAACACACAATGAAAACGTCCCACCTTGGTAGGTTGTCAGTGTATGTTAAATCACCGGAGTTCATCCTGTGAAACTGCTTTTAGAACTATGATGGCTACAAAACTTTTGGTCAGTCTAAAGTAGAAGGAAAATTAGTTTCTAGCTACCTGCAGAAAACTCCTTTGATGCACCCTGAGGAACATATACTGAAAAGCACACAAATTTGACTCTGAACCAGAACATCCTATGTATTTAACACATATATTCACCTTGATGCCATTTATATCTTCAGTCACTTGAGTGCTGCACACATTTACTAATAAACATCCTTATTTAAGGTTGTAAATCTCATACTCAAACCCTCATTACCAGGTCTAATTTTCACGGGAACTCTTCATCCACATTCTTAACTACTTTTTACTTCCCCAGTGTCTCTGGCCAATAGAGAGAAAAAAAAAAAAAAGTCAAGCAAATGTGGAACAATTGTAACTCAACACACCTAAGACAGAATCCTTCTCTGTGCTACTTAACCTAGAATTCCTCCACAAATGTAAGGTACTAACTCATCAGAGAGAGGAAAAAACACAACGTAGTAGCAGCTGGTGTCAGTGAAATAACGCTGTCAAGATCCCTTCCCTAAAGTGGAGATGGCAATCAGTCTATTCCAATATTTACTTTGTTATCTACCGATCACAACAAACAATAATTAGATTACCCTGGGTCAGCTTTTTCCTAGAGAGGTCACGCAATGGTTTAAGATGTCCCTGGTGTTGCCTTGTTGAGACAGCCCAAGAAGCATTTTCCATTGCAGCTCTATTGAAAGAGTTTCATCCTCTCTAATTACAACACAGTTGTTATACAACATACAAACCAGTACACAGAACACAGAGCCAGAAATTATACAAAACAATGATGGAAAGTGTCAAATATTTTGCATGCTCATCTTTGTGAATGAAGGAGGAATTGCAAATGTGTTTTTCAACCCAAAAGGGGAATGGTAAAGTTCTCAAAGCGTACAACAGCTCTCTCCACCCACCTCTTCTTTATCAGAGTTTACCCTATACCTACACTGTCTCCAGGATTAGAGAGGATTAGGAAACTTCTTCCATTAAGGTTTTCACCAGCTCACACATGTCAAAATGCCTCAGAAATCATAAAAGCTTTAAATAGCGATGCTCCCAGTGATGTACTTTCAGGAGGCAAGCTTGTCTGAGATAAATATTGCTTAGAATACAATTTATTTCTGCCCTTATCAAGGAAAAATTTTGTATCCTGAGGATTCCCCCATAAATTAGCCAAGCCCCACTGCTACACCCACTGCTTCCCTACAGCAACACAAAGAATATGGTAACACTCATTAGAGTGCACCACCAGGGAAAAGTCTAATTGCTGGATTTACATTTTGTAGGCAACGTGTATTTATACTAATAATTCTATTTTGTGCTGCTTTACTAGTCAGAGAAGAAAAGAGCATATTGTATTAAGCTCCAGCCCCCAAGCGCTGAAATAACACTAACAGATCTAGAGAGACGGGCTTTCATATAATTGGCATCTACCCACAGAATACAGTTGATGATGAAGCATATTTCCAGCAGTTCACAAGAAGGGCATGTGATTCCCTAAGGATTTTCAACCTTTAATATTCGCCTATCTTTGGGACCATCTACTCATCTCATCATTACAGCAGTGCTCGTTACTTCACTGATTGATGTAGGACTGGAAAAATAAGCACTTTAACCTTGCCCATTTGGATCTTCAGCATTATTACCCTTAGTGGTCAACTCTAAGCTCCCACAGATCCCATAGATAATGTCCTACATGCTCTTTATGGAGAATATCCATGAAAATAATTTTTTAGAGGAATAAGAAGCCACAAAACTGGTCATCCAATCAGAAACAATACCATTATCTGACACAGCCAAGTATTATTTAAATGCTATATATTTTCCATTCATTTTACAAGCCTTCCAGTTTTGGTCACTTATGCATTTAGAAAAGTAAGAATTCTCTTTCACAGTACTCCACTGTGTTTGTTTCCAGCTCCAGTTGACATTATTAGGAAGAGACAAGCTGCTGTCAGACCTGCTTCTCCCCGCCGCCCCCCCACAGTGAGTTTGTCATAACTTTTTGCACTTTGCAAAACAGCTTTGATCTAATTCAAGACTTCCACAGGCTTTTATTTTACGTGAATAAATTCAACAAGTCTGAATTTTTTTTTTCTTTAATACTATTAAAGTAGCAGTCCTAGAACCATCAAAACGATGATGGATAAGACAAAGTTTAAAACCAGCATGAACTCTTCTACGGATGCAACTTGTCAGATGCAGGGGTTTGGCTCAGGACTCTCTTAACAACAGCTAATTAAGAATAATTTAAAAGCAAACAAAAAAAGAAAAACTCTTTATTCATAAATAGCTTAAGTATATATAAAAAGTAAGTCTGACCTGATGGACGCTGATCAGTTTTCTTGTAAGCAAGAGATCAGTCTCAAGTATTCTTCCAACTCACGCTCACCCTTCGGCAAGCAATGATGTACTCACATTAAACAAGAAACTGCGCCATGCCAGGGTGAGGCTGCATCAGAGTCAGATCATGGCACAGTGATGCTTGCAGACTGCCTGCACAAGTCCAACTCCACACTAACAGCTTGAGAAAACTCTGGGATAAGTTAGGGGCAGATAATGTAGCTACAATGACTTCTGCACAGCAAACCTTCAGGTTCTTACAGGTGAAGATGGAACATTGCTTCATCCTAGAAAATAATGAATAGCAGTCAGAAAGTAAATTAAAAAAATTACAATAGTTCTTCTCAAAATGAGGGGCAGACCGCACAACTCTTTCTAAAAGGAAATAAAAGTCTGAAGGCACTGGGGAAAAGGAAGCTGAGGGAAGACCTTATTGATCTCTTTCCATATCTGAAAGGTGCTTACAGCAAGAGCAGGGTTGATCTCTTCTCACTGGTGACAGGACAAGGTGAAATAGCCTTATGTTGCACCAGGGTAAGTTCAGGTTAGATATCAGGAAACACGTCTTTACTGAAAGAGTTGTTAAGTACTGGAATAGGCTCCCCAGGGAGCGCAGGTAAGAGCACCTGAGATAAGGATACATGAATAACAGGCATTATTAGAGGAAAAGAGGCACTTCTGAGCAAATGCAAGTTTGCAGTCAGAGGTTGCATGACATTCTCTCCTTAGGCATGAGATGGAAATACTGCCACACATGTACTGATGAGGTGTATGACTACAAAAATATCATTTGGAAAAAGAAAATCCTTCATTACATTGTAATCAGAAAAATGCTGTGACCAGAAAGCCAAGATTAATTCATTTGCTAGAAGCCCCTATATTTTCTTTTTCATTCCATTTAAATATTCTTTAAAATTGTCATTCTGTCATAGAAAAAAAGAAAAACCTTTCTTTCTTGCCTTTTTTTACTGGAACAATGACTGCTAACAGCATCCTCCCCAGTACACTGTTCCCTGTGTCACATAGGGTATATAACTGTTATAGGACACAATGTACCATAAAACAATCCCAGCAGCCTGAGCAGACACCACAGATATTTTTGAGGATGGTCTGAGAGAGAGGAAGAAGTTTTGCATCTTTATTTAATTTGGAGGCAGTCAATCCTACATAGACTAATTTCTTTATCTGTAGACTTGTTTCATGGAGACTTTCTGATGTTAATTATCTCAGGCATCCTGCATCTTCCAGAGATTACTATCTAGTGTTCTAAAGGTGGAAAACATCAGTAGTTCATTGTAGGCTGCTGTACATAGCAGAATAAGGGTGGTAACATCTCTGTTTGATCTCCTGAAGAGTGGGTAATGCCAACATGCCACCACCAGCCCATATCCACGCTTAAATCTATCGTGTCAGTCCAACACACCAAACCCAAGGCAAGGGCCATTTGCACTGCAGTAGCATAGTCTCACTATGAAAATGCCTTCCGAGGACTAAGAGGTTACTATGCTGAATTAAATCCTTTGTAATTTTGTGTATAACTCCTAACTATGCCCCACATACAAGGTCTTGTTCCACAGTCACAAGTTCACACCATGTCCCCTACCCAAGACACGATCTCACATAAAGATGCATGGTTGTAATGTATTCTAGCCCCTGACACGTTTCCATGGCAGGAAGAGCAGAAGGCCTTAGGGATCAAGAAAACAGTACATTGAGAAATCTGTCCAAATCCTGGGCTTTCTGCTAACACCAGGCTCCAGGAATGGGAAGACCTATTGCTCTCAGTGGCTGACCTGGATCCTAAAGAAGTGCTGGCCCTCTTCTATGCATGTGTAGTTGTAAATCCTTGGCTTGTTCCCCTGACTGGACACTGGCTTAATTTGGAAGGCAGTCTATAGCTCTCAGCTCTCATTAGCTTATACCAGAGCATCTCTATTTGGGTTGCACACTTTTTTCATACATCAAAATTTAAATGGATTATGTTTCTTAACAAGAACAAACTTCTCCCAACTAAAGGAAATAAAAACAACTCCTTCCCAAAAGTTTCCTGACCATGATCTCTTATTTTGTTAAAAATAATTGAGAGCAGAAGCTCATCAGTGAAAATCCCTCATTTGTGTTTGTCCATAAGGAGCCTTGAATAGCTAGACAGTATAAATACTGCATTAAAATAGCAGTACAAAGGGAGAGGTTTTTCTTTTTATTTTTTTTATTTTAGGGAGAGAAAAACCAACCATCTGTGTTCCAAATGTGTTGCTTTTCAATGATCCACAAGCTGCTTCTATGGTTTTAAATTATTTCAATTCACTCTTCTTTTGAATTCTTGCCTTCACCATATTAAAATACGGTTCCTTGTCCTGCTGAGTGCTGTGTTATTTGTCTGGCTGCACTGATAGATAAGCATTGAAGAGGTCTGGAAATGATAACCTACACAAGATGGCAGTTTAGTTTTCACTGCTGTAGTGCAAGAGGGAAGGAAGAAAGCAAGGAAAAGTTCACATTGCCTCTGTGAACTGTAATTTTATGCATTTTTGGTGACAGAAAAAAGTATTTTAATTCCTGTCTGCAGATACCATGCACTGCAATTTCTCACCCCTGTTGAGTTAGTTCTAAAACACCTTAAGTGCCTAAAATGGATTAAAAAAAAAAAAAATCTATCGACATTGTTTATACAGAAAGCATTGTTTTGACTGAGAGCATATTGCTCGGTCCTATCCTCACTTTGAGATTGGGCATATCCCACTCTGTGCCCATTTTCACAATTTAATGATCTTTATGTACACACAGACGTATATACACAGATAAACACATGGCATTTTCATAAATTTAGCACTTCTAATTGCTTTTATCTTCAAATCTATACTTACTAACTAGCCTAACACACATTTAAGAACACTGTGGATTCAGTCGCTATTTACTGAAGGTAGAAATGTAAATGAAAAAAGATTTACATAAATATCTGCAAACACTATTCACCATTCTCTTTGTCTTCCGGAACACAGCCACATGCCAAGTCTTTTGTATATTAAATGACCAAACACACACAATAAAATCAAATAGCAGTTCCATTCAGTCTGTGCTTTCCACAAGTCATTAGACATGCTATGTTGAAAGGAGTGACTTCGTGCACGCTCAGCTTTTTCAAAGAAACATCTTGTGATTTAATGACCAGACCTAAGCCATACAGAGTCTGAACTCTGGGAAACTTTGCAGCCTGACTGCCATACACCCAGGAAACTCCTGCTATAAAGGAGTCTATAAAGATGTCATTCACACCGTCAGTCACCAGAGCCCTGGTGCATAGCAAACCTAAAAGCTTTTACTGAGGTCTATCCTAGAGAAATTCAAACAAACTGTTCCAAGTATGGAAGTGACTGAGACTGTTGAAAACACAAGGAAACACTTCATCCAAATTGGGCATCTCTTCTTGAGAGCAAATATCCCCCTTTTGAAAAAAAGCAGCAGGAAACGGATGCGTGCAGGACCAACTTCTCTCTGTCTATTGTACTGCCGTGGTTCCCATTATAGCAGCATTTCAGAAACTCATGGTTTAAACGCATTTCTCCACAAGACGTCCTTAGGAGGGACAGAAGCACTACCACCATTTGGGACAATAAATTCCTCCACAACAAGAAACAGCATAAATCATCTGAACTATGTCAAAGTAGGAGAATACAGACAATCTTTCTGGCTTAAAAAGTTTTGCTTTTGTGTTTCAACTGAAAATTTTCACTGAAAATTAGTCAGCATTTAAGAAGATTCACATTTAATTCCAGAAATGTAAGAACACAATCTCAACTATTAGAAGATACGCCAAAAATATATTATTCTTCTCCCCACACCACATCCGCTTCCCAAAACTCTTCTCCTCTCCAAGTTATTTTCTCTCTTCCCCACTCAAACCAAAAGGGCTTAGATCGACTTAACTCACATACACTGAAAACATTTAAAAAAAATATATAGAAAGTCTTAACCAAAGTCATCCTAACAAGCTAAATAGGTAAAAATGAACTGGAAATCTCATGAAAGCAGATATATATAATCTCCTCCTGCCCTTTTGGGGCAGATCACATATCCCCTCAGCATTTTACCCCAAGGGTAGAAATGAGAGAAATGTATGTCCTGCAAAGACTCATTCATACACGTCTGGCATCTGAATGCCCTCAGGAGAGTGAAGGGATTCATCTAACTCTGATTTAGGTTCTCTGACTGCCCCTCTCTAGCCATACCTGTTCTCCCTAGTCTACATAGAGATCTCAGAATCAAAATATTTTTGCCCCAGTCACAGCATCAGTTGTTACTTTCTTGGTTGTATTGTATCAGTTCCGCTTCATGCGAAGTATCACAATGGGCAGAGACTGCTAAAACCCATCTAGTACCACTGTCTAATATTTAACTACAGCCATAAACTCATAATTCTGGTCCTCTTAATTGCAACCAAATTAGATACAGTAAGCAATGGAAACAGTGCAATGTCCTGCATCTCAGTCCAGGGTTTTCATCATCTGTCACCAAAAGCAGCTGGAAATATTCAACAGGTTGCACTGTTTGTCCACATTCCATTTATGCAAGCAAGAAATCTGAATAAAAATGGCTAACAACAAGAAAAACTTTCAGAAAAGTTCAGACATCTCTATCTGAACAGCTGCCTAGAGAATGAAAGATTATCAAAGCAGAGAGGTGTCTCAAAAATAGGCTTAATCCACTGAATTCAGCTGCAAAACATTCATAGGCCTATGAAAAATCAGAAATTTGTTTCAACTTATAGAGATGGTAGAATTTTCATCTCCATTTTCCATTTAATAGAAATACAACTCCAGGAGAATGTTTAACACATCACATCAGCACTAGTTTCCTGAACGTACATTACAAGCATCAAATCCTTGAGGAAAAAAAAAAGGTATGAAATATCACTTCTTACCTCGACTTCCACTGCTTTCTGGAATATTTATAATCACAACATGCATTCCTTCATTCCTGAGTATATGCTGCCAAATGATCTTGACTCTTTGCCTACGGTTTGTAGTAATTGTGCTGCAATAAAGTCATTCATCTCTTCAGGTTCAGTGTAATGTTGGACTGCATTAGAAATTAGAAAAAAGAGAATAACATATCAGTGAGGCATAATGCAAAAAAAAAAAAAAAAGAAAGAAAGAAAAAAAAGGAAAAGGTTAATTTCCAAGCAGTTTACAACAAAATAAGTTCAAGAGTTACTTGTACTAAGTGGAACAGATTCTGTACTTCAGTAAGGCTCAGTACAAGGCAGGTGACTGTATCCCCTCTTAAAATATGGCAATGGTATAGATATGCATTTCCAATGTAACAGTTTAAATGCAATTCCTCCTTTGTCCTATTAGCCTACACTGTATTTACGGTCCTTACTGCTACTGAAAAACAACATGAAATACCAACATAGGCCTCCGTGCTGAAAAGCAACAAAACATTGTTGAAAGGCCACTGAAATAAAGATGACAGTTTCACTTAATTCTAACAGATTACATCTTTAAGGCAAGTAATGCTGTGCCCTTGTAGGGCTGGATGAAACAGCATGTATATGCTGGTCTTCTAGAGCTATCTTGCTCTTGAAAAGAAAGGCTAAAATTTTCAGAGATTATCAAGAGGCTCCAAGTAAACACTTCTTCTGCTTGTGAATAAGCTGAGCTTTCACAGATCTTTCTGCTTTGCTTGCCCCTGTATAGCTATAAATGACAGCATCCACTTCCTCTGAGAGATATGATGTTGCCACCAGCCTTGAGCATCCAAGGGCAAAAATTTTGGTCTCATGGATGCACGTAAGGTTATTAAATCTACTCCCACTTTCAGTTCACAGTTAATTCTTCAAGAAGTCCTTGATACCAAGCCACAGTTTATCCCTTTCCCAACTTATCTGTATGTTGATTGGATGACATGTGAAAGGGGTTTGTTGTCTGCACAAAATCAAAATGATTTTAATGGTGAATGATAGTTCAGAAGCTATCCTGAAATATTCCCTCTGTCTGATCAGGAAAAGAATCTCCAGAGTTCAGTACATATCCAAAAAAATTACAGTACTAATTTTACAGCAAAAGCTGTACCTAGATTTTAAGAGCAGGCAGATGTTTTTGTCTTTCAGTATCCCTCAGGGACATTGCTTGTGTTGCAACAATTAAAAAAAAAAAAAAAGGGGGGGGGTTAATGAAGAACACATAAGGATTATTCATTTTTACTGTCATTTGCAAAAGGAAAATGAATTTTTCCTTCCTCAAACTGAATCACAAAGCTCAACTGTTGATTTCATTGCTGGTACTCTCTGAACTGTGATTTAACTGTCTTCTATAAATTGAGAAGTAGCTTCAGGGAGAGGGTCCCTGTTTCAACCTAACATTTCCTCAAGAATATGTAGAAATGACAAGCAAATGGTAGGAGAAATAAAACTCATGTTTATTTCCTTGATGTGATCTAGATATGCTTCTTTCATAGGATTTCTGTTTTATTCATTAGTCATTTTTTATCAGAACAAACGTTTCAGAAATCATTTTGCTCTCCAGAAGGGACCGTCAATCACCATAAAACCAAATGCAAACCACAGTATTTCCCTACATTACAGAGTGTTTAACTCTTTAACCTTTCAAGTTTAACAGGGAAGAATTTGACCATGATTGCAAGTTATTCCAATTCTCTTAAAATATACCAGAGCTATGTTGTTTCATCCAGAGTCAAACTGAAAATGCCAAGACAGAAAAGCCTAGGATTTCATCATAAAACATACAAGTCAGACTGGTCCTTCAAAACCAGACAGGCTTCATAGTACCTTCCTCCCCAGATCTCACCTATCACTCCTCTCTCCTTGTTTTACCTGATATCACCAGTGAGGCATTTCTTTGAGAGGGCAGGAAGCAGGAAAGCTTTAACACTCCCTCTGGCTCCATCCACCCCCTGTGGCATGATGGCCAGATGTACAATCTGCCCGTCCCTGCCTCCACCCAGGACTTCCTTCACGCGCCCACCCTTCCCCACAGAAATCCCCTAGTCATTCTCCTCATCCAAGAGTGTAACAAGCAAAACCAGCCCAGCTTGCATTCCAAGAACTCTAAGCTCCTACAGAGCAATCAGCTTTTATTTATTTATTTATTTATTGTGCTTTAGCCTTCCCTCAAAAATCAGATGCCAACAGGACTTCAAGTTCATTGAAACAGCTCAACTTACAGACTAGCCCACATAGATAACTACTGAATACCAGAGTCCCAGGCTGCAGAAAAAGCAATATATACCAGAAATCTGTTAAGTCGTTACAGTAAAAAAAAAAAAAAAAAAAAAAAAAAAAAAGCTGATATACAACAATAATCAAAAGAATATTTTACTGTTTAACTCATCTTGTTATAAAACCTCACTAGGATCTGACTCATAAAACAGAAATTTCCCAGGTTTGCCATACACTCAAGATAATTTTAAAAGCCCTGCTACACAGGACATCTATTTCAGCACAGGAGAGCTTTTTGTTTTTATCTTTTTTATTAAAGAAGATAAGGCAGGGAGTAAAGACAGAGTGGTGGGACCTGCGTGAAAGAATGTCAGCACTGCAAAGAGAAGGCTCTTAGCAGTCTTTTCTGCCTGGGATTGATGGTGACAGAATAAATAACAGCTACTGCATGTTCAAAGCTGTGTTAAAATTTTAGCTACCATAAATCATCTCAGCTCTGCGTCTGTCCCTCTGATTTTATGAGGAAAGCTCTTTTTATTCCAGAATCTATGAACTGCAGTGATCACATCATCCCAGGCAGCTGGTCAGAGAATTGTATTCCTCAGACTATGCAACTCCAGAAAAAAAGTGAAACACTCAAATTTTACTTCAAAAGAAAGATAGAAGAACCACTGTAACAATGAAAAGCTATGATATTTCACAGAGACCATTTAAGGTTTCCGTGACATATTTTAGTGGGAAGATGCTTATATGTTATTATTTACATTTTAGAAGTTGTACAACTTTACGTATAGGGAAATTAACTGAAACATTATCCCTGGGGAAGGATAGCTTTTGAATTACTGAAAGTAATGAGAGGAATTTCCTCTTCTCTGTCCCTTCCTGGTCTCCTATGAAAAATGTTTATTCACTTCTTTGCTTTTTCAGTTCTCAGTCCTCCATTTCTAAGAGCATTTCAAACTGAATTCCCATTCTACAGTTACTTGTAGCACTGGTAATATCTTTGACTTGACAAAATGTTCCAAAATTCAGCATTTTGGAGTATAATCTCTAGTTGCATGGTCCATCTACCAACAGCAATCTTCTTGGTTTTCCTGCTGGATGCTCAACAGAGTCCTCGAATTAGAAGGAACCATATGAATCACTATGTAAATAAGCTTAGTCTTCTAAACAATTTTAACAATCATTTTAAAACCGTAGTTTTACCTTGCTTCCCTTCTATTCCACCATCTAGCCATTCACTTTTTTCTCTCCCCTTCAACATCTTTCTTGACTTTTTTTTCCTCTCTGACTCTACTTTTGTAACACCATAAATCACACTAACCCCCACACAGCTTTGACTTTTGTGACCATGTATTTGCAGACTGTACATGCTTCTTTCTTCCCTTTGTTGCATCGCACTTTGGAGTATAATTTCATACTCCAAAAGATGAGTGTTTTCAAAAAGCCTGGTTTCAACCAAAAAGTAAAAAGCAGCTAGTGCTTTAAGGATATGCTTCTAAAAAAAGAAAATCTGAAATTGTGCAGAGAAAAAAAAAAAACAGCAACCATGTAGCTAGGAGGATAAGATGCATGGAGCTGCTCTAAATCTGTTTGATGTTTAGTGGGAGACTCTAATGACTAATCCAGACACATATGGCAGAATCTATACCAAAGGAAGAGTTTCCACAGACTGACTAATTTTCCATGATGATACCTCAAGATTTGATCATGATTCCCAAGACTTCTGAGAAACTTTTGTCCACCCAGAACGTGAACTGCTCCATAATTCTGAATATCTCCAACTCATTAAAGGTTTAGACGTGTTCACGCTGTTGCTAGAGCTACCAAGAGATCTGGATGAGACCATTACTTACCATGTCCATTTTAAAACAAAGGAGCCTTAATCAATTACAAATGTTACCAAATGATCATGCTTGTCACTGGCTCTGGCTTCAGCTCCTTCCTGGATCCCTGTATAGGGCTGTCTGCCACCACAAAAGGCAGGTCCTGTTTGGAGGAGCTCACAGGAAGCAGAGTGCAGGTGGTCTTTGCCATTCCACCCCACAAAAATGATGGATAGATATATCAAACTTGGCATTTTCCAATAAGTCGACATGGACTTCTTCCTTCACTGTCTGCCTTTGAAAATCAAGGATTAAATGTCTAGCTTGAAGACACATAGGAATTATATGACAAAGCTGGATCTTAAATTCCAGACTTTGTATATTCTTCCTCTCTAAGGAAAGAAGACAAAACTCGTGCCTGCAACATTTTCCTCCAGAGAAAATAAAAATAAAACAGCCCTTTCATGGTCTACTTGTTCTACCCATACTCGACTTTCCCTTAGAGAAGCTAAAACTTAACATTTGTCCTTTTCTGGCCACACGGCCAGATGCTCCGATCACACTGTAAGTAAGTTTCATAAGTCTTTTCTTAATGCAGCTTTTCAAGATTCTTGTCTTTCTTTGTTTTCTGTATCAACAGTAAGTATATGCTGGACAGAAAACAAAAGTTTTAACCATTTTACTTTCATGCATATATCTCATGGTAGTTTTCTGAACGCTTCTGGGCCACGCCCACTCCTTGCTGACCACCCAAAGACCCGGGAGTTTAGCACAGTCTGTGCAGGATCTTTTCCCCTCCTCCCCATATTCAAGAAACCTTGTATATTGCTTGCTTCATCAATTTCTTCGAAGGCCTGTAACAATCATGCCAGCGTTATGTCATCTACTTAACTGTTGGAGCTGTTTAAGCTTATCTGAAACAGAGACGCTGACATTACTCTAATGTCTTCCAGTCTAAACTAATGTAATTATTTCTAAAATGCCCAAGTTTAAATTACGAGATCACGGTGTCCAGAATGCTGCTTCAAAACCTCCTTTTCAGCTTCTCTCAAACTCACAGAACATTTTTCCCCATGTTGGACTTATTAAATTGCCTTTGCATTTGAGTCTGTTTTTCAAATTACCTATAACTTCAAGTTTCCTGACAATTATGAACCTTCAGGAAAGGAAACCCCATGCATTTGCTTAACAATCCCAAATGCTTTGTCAAGCAAACTAGCCTATTCCAAGATAATGTTGGAAAATACATACTTTTATTTTTTTATACGTATAATGGAGTCTCACTTTACCTGATTTTGTTTTTTAAATCATGTTCTGGGTTCATGGAAGCAACTATTCTGGTACATGGGCAAGTTAGCTATTGGCTTAGGCACGCTACTGAAAACTGAGAAAATAAAATGGACATTCCCAGAACAATATCTGTGATTAGACTGATCAGTGCGAGGTGCATGGTCCTTGTTAAGGCTATCATGGTAATATTCCTTGGTTTGTTTACTGCAGTTATCATTGCAAGCATCACTGAAATCCATTGGCACTGGACATTTTCACATGAACTGAGGCCATCAGATCAGTGAAGGAAACCACAGAAGAGTCAACAATAATTGGTAACAACTTTCAAACTCTCCCCACCCTGGATTCAATGGCCTAGGTATAAAAGCTGAAAAGTATAGTTACACTCTGAATCTATCACCAAGCACTATCCAGTTTCCTATGATGGCTAGCACTCAAACTTCCATTTCACTAACATTTTAAAATGTTTTTCAACTCACCACAAAAAACTTCTGTGAAGTACCTAAGAAAGATGTTACACCATCAGATGCCTGAGATTTAGGTCATGTAATTTCAGATAAAGTTAGTCAGAAAATTCATCCGGAGCTTTTCACAATTTAAAGAAATCCCTTTTGAACTGATCACTTGTGTTGTCTACTTTAAATTACTGAAGATATCCAATTCTATGTCAGGCTGAATAAGACAGGCACATAATTCTGCAGAGAGGGTTGACAAAAAAAAAAAAAAAAGAAAGAAAAGAAAAGGATTCTAACTATAAACTGATGAGTGGATAGCCGCGGCCCATTTCTGCAGCATGCTCCAGGTAAGTGGCCAACAAAACCCCTCTGACTTCAATAGGCACAGCAGGCTGCACAGACAGGTTTGATTGCAGAGCCAGGGCCTACAGAACAACATCACATCACTAAAAATGAAGCATCCTGTCAAGCAGATTTTAAAAATAACCTATCAAAAGATGAGGAAAGAAAAAATTTCAAGACAAAGTTATCATGCTTTCTGTCCTGTCCCCACACATTTTTTGCTTTTAGCAGTAGCTTTACCTATCAAAAACTTAGAAAAAAAAGTGAAAAGAGAAGGGTTAGATCCATCCCTGTAGAATTAATTAGTTGTACAGAGTTTTGTCCCTATAAAAATTCAAATCAATTGGGTCTGTTAGCCCAAATACAGACCCCAGATGTAATTAGTGTGATAATCAATATATCAGTAGGAAACAGCTACTTAAGTGCACCCAGTGCAGTTGTAGATTTAGGACAAGTGAAAGGGGCGCACTCAACAACAGCAGGGAAGAGTATAAATGCAAATGAAGCTCATAAAAAAAGAATGAGTGGTTGTAGCTGTGCAAGCTGCTAAAATTCATCTAGGTTTTGTTGTTGTTAGAAATAGAAAAAACAATAGACTCCTGTGAATTATCCATATTTAGTTAACAAATGTCAATATGTACCATAGATCTTCATTTGTTTTCCCACTTGAAGACCTTTTAAAACATGCTGCTAGATTTTTTCTCTCTACTTATGCACAATAAAAAGAAGTTCTAATAAAATGTGCACCTGTCGCACTCAGATTTTTCATGTAAAAAAATACTCCCTGTTGTGTACACAGTACCAGCTGTGCCGGTAAGCATAGCACATGACTGACATGCTCATAGGCATCCACAGATGAAGGTAGCTTGAGTAAATTTGGCTCTGATATTCACTGAATCATAGAATTCTTTAGTTGGAATGGCACTGTTAAACGACATCTAGTCTAGCTCCCCTGGAATGAACAGTGACACTTATAGCTCCATCAGATGCTCAGAGCCCCATCCAGCCTGACCTTGGAAGTCTCCAGGAACAGGGCATCCATCACTTCTATGGGCAACCTGTGCCAGTGTTTCTCTCCTTACAACATGTTTTCAAGAAATTCAAACTTTAAAGCAACATGGTGGAAGGTCTCTCAAAGAAATGATGTAGCAGAGCTGTTTTCTTTTTCCTCTGCTTCGCAGACAGTTGGGATTTCTTTTATGTAGCTAGAAACAGGTTTCCAGAATCACTCTAAACACCCATTTTTACTCAAGAGGGAAATAAATCAGCTAATGAATAAAATGTATGTGTAAACTGTATAGAATACAGGCCCTGTTTTCTTCCAGTGAATAAATCACAGGACACGTTTGAGAAGTTAAATGCAGTTAAATGCACCCCACCATCTTTTAAATACAGAAAGTGCATGAAAATAATGAAGTGAATATCACAGTATGTGTTGAGTATTATTCTTACATCATGATACTCCTTTAAGGACAAAGGCATCTGATTCCTGAGATTTTCTCCACCATCAAAAGCATAGTGGGAAAAAGGACTCAGGACTCCTCCACTGAGAAACATGTTGCGATAGTAGAAATAAATATGGCTAATGTTAAAATTCAGCCATTATCTCATTTGTAATTCACATTCCCCTGAGCCATGTATGAAGAAAAAAGGCTGGAAAGATACAACTGAAGCAGGAAATAACTGGTTGGGATCAGACTGTCTATTCCACAGTGGAAAAGTACAAAGGTACATTTTTCTTAACTCGCTAGCCTGAAATTGTTTCCATATACTTGGTCTTTAGTCAGATGTAGAGGAATTTTTATACAAAATACCCATCTCAGTGCTCTGATCAACCATAATCCGTCAGACCTCGTGTTTCAATCTCACTCCAGCAGGAATTTCAACATTATTTTTTCACAATAGTCACCATCACTTTAAAGTGGTTTGAAGTGAACCATTCTGTGTTAGAACCTGCAGTGAAATTTCCAGGAACAGCTTCACAAGTCAGAGTCTGCCTCAACAAAACCTTTAAGCACTTGAATTTTTGCTCTGTGGGTAAATCCTACTCATAAAATCGAATTCATGCAACTAAGCTACCAGATTCATTCACAAATTGTGGCATAAGGAAGCTCAGACCAGAGGCTAGCTCGAACAATCTGCAACCCAACAGCAAAATCCACAAGGTACTCTCAAAACTAAAGTGCCTCAAACAGCCACCCATTACCAGTGATGTTCTTAGCAACACAAAAGTTAAGGTGAAAGCGTACCTGCCATTGTTTAGAGCATTCTACCTGTTAATTTCCATTTTTTCTAAAATTTAAGGAACGCCTTCCCTAGGAATCCAAGTTGTTTTTGTTTTTTTTTTTTTTATCACACAGTCTTTTCAAAGAGAATGCATACATTCTTTTAGGTTTTTCTTTATCCTGCAGTTACTGGTAAAGATTTATTACCTTGTGTGAAGTCGAATTATCCTTATGCCTGAAAATAGATACATCCACTAGAGAGAAACAGACGGTATGTATTCATGTATTTCAAAACCAAGGATTTAACCTCTGAAAAAAAAGATATCAAAATGCCACCGAAGCATGGACTTGCATTCAGCACTTTCACATTTGGTTCACAAATACCCAATTAGGTTTATATCTGAACCCACAGTATCTCAAATTTATAATTAATCATGTGTCAAAGTTACAAGGGCAATAGTGTACCATGTAATTTTGAGCAGAAATAAAAAATAATAAATGTTGAGGTTTGGAATATCAGGCTCTTCTACAGTGAAGAGTTATTAAAAAGCAAAACAATATCTCCACAGTTAGCTCAGCAGCCTGCTCAGCTCAAAATGAAAACAGAAAGGATACACAATATTTAGCATAAACTGGATTTTTATAATTGATAACTAATTTTGTAAAATGTAAATGGTTAGGAATCAACTGACATTTCTTCTCCAATTCTGATTTTAAGATTGATTGCCTAAAAGTTCAAATATCTTTTGAAAAACATTTTTTCCATTTGTTAATTGCAAGTGACTAATGGCCTCTCTTTGTTTTCCTGGGAATGTGACAGCCTGAAGTAAATTTTAACAATGTTAATTAACACCTCCATGTAAAGGAACAAATGTTTATAACCACCGAGGATGCAGAAACCCTAACAAACCAAACTAAAACTCTTCTGTCCTAATTGGGGATATAATTGGAATGAATCCCCCAGGAATTTTTCTGTTCCTTCAAAATAAAACCCTATTACCAGTTGATCCGCAAACAAAGATACTTTCCTAGAGATCCCCATAACCCTAATCCATACAGTTTGGTCCCTAGCGGGTACACAGGTGCTCATAAAAAGTGAAGGTCCCCATCTCTTTAAAGAAGCTTTAATTGATAAGACCCAGACAGATTGCAGACAAACACAGCAACATGGTAGGAAAATGACCTCTTCCTCACTTTTCCAGTGGGAGAAAAGATAAGGTTACAGCTACCCTTTGAGGCAAATAAGGTTAATTTCAGAAAATGGGATCTGTCTGAAGGCTGAAATGATATTCGGTATCAGCAGCCACATACTGCTATAATTTGGGACCACATTCTACTCCCTATGTATTCTCATAAATAGATCCACTATACAAAAAGACAGTTGCCAGGATTTATTCCCCTGATGTTATCTGTACTATTTCCCATGTTTCCAAAAATGCAACCAACATTTTTGCTTGCAGCATCAGGCAAGACTAACACAGAACTGAGTTTTACTCTGCTCTTATATAGGTGTAACCCCACTGGAAAAAAAAAAAAATAGACATAGAAAGAAGGAAAGAAACAGCATCTAGTGCTCACATCCACAGTCTTATTTGGCATAAAAATTCCCAAACCCGACAAAACTCAGTTCACTTCTTAGCAAAAGAACACCTCTCAGAGCCAGTCCAAAAGGCTCCTTGTGATGATGCACACACACTTAATGCTTCTGGTGCAAAGCAATCACCTCTCAGCCCAGTTTAATGTCTTATACTGTGGCCACACATAGTATGACAGAAGAAGAGACTACAATCAATCTTGTTACCACCTGCAGCTCTTGCTTTCATTTGCTTTCTATACACTGAGATAAAAAACACACAAACCTGTGAGCCAAAAGTTCTGCCAGCAGTTGGAAGTCTGCAGTCCAGTCACAGCCCAGATTAAAATAGTGTTCTGGTCTCACTGTGGGGACAGCAGAGCATCCCTCCAGAATCTGAAGGGATGAGGCCTACCAAGTTGTTGAGAGAGCAGAGCAACTACAGAGTGATTCAGATTGGGATTTCACAACCATATTGAAATGATTCTTAAAACACTTTGGCAATGACAACAGTTACCACTAATACGGCATAAACAAATCTTGTTAAATCTTCCATTACTCCCCTAACCACACACTGGTTGACAGGAACAGACAGGCAAAAGGTATCTTAATTATCTCATTGTTTTATGGTTCTTTCAAGATACAAAATATAATGTGCTTTACAAGGCACCATTAAAAATGCACCCTCCTAGGATTTCAAATTGTTTGAATAATATAATTATCATCAGTGTTAATGTTTGCTTTTATTGTTTTGACAGTCTCAATTCTGCTACTCCCTTGTTTGAGCTCTTTCCCACTAATAAAGCAATGAGCATTGCTCATCCTATCTCCTTCCCCAGATATATATATAATTTAGATGAGATATATAATTTAGAGAGAGAAAGATTCAGGTAATTTTAAATACTGAATTTTTATTAACTTTTTTTTTTTTTTAATTTTTAAATTAGAATGTTGAAAATGGAAAAACAGCAAGAGAAACAGCTTCAAGGAGGGAGCTCCCATTCAGGTATCTCATATAGCTTACATCATGTTGGCATATATTACAACCTCTCATTTCACAGTTGGTTTTTAATGGAAATAACAGAAAACAGGGCAATCACAGGCAGTTTGCTCTTAACTGCTAGAACAACTGTAAGAGCAAATCCTCTTGCAATTGAGCTCGCTAGGATACTTCATGCCAGAACCTCAGCTGGTGTAGTGCAGACGCTCCACTAGCACTTCTCTCCTGGTATCTGTGAAATCACCCAAGCAAACACCCATTGATGGGAATATTTCACTGCTCAATTTAGACTCTCCACTCCTTAGCCTCTCTTCACTTTCTCCTAGGTCAATTCATGTGAGGATTAACTTCAAAAGAGATATCAGCATTTGAAAATGCAACATTCTCCTGTTTTCCTTCTGTGCATTTGGCTACTACACATTCAGCATCAACAGAATGTGCATGAGAGAGAGAAAAACTGAGCATCTTGCTTCAGATTTCCCTCAGTCCCAAGCAATATCTGAAGTCATTCAGATTAAGAGCACTCACAGTATTTTTTATAATGGAGTATACAACTTTGCTGTACAAGCCCTAAGATAGGCTTCTCAAGCCAATGAGCCTTCAAAGCTGCGGGAAAGCAGAACTGTCATGGTTTTATGATTTTTGTTGTATTGTTGATATTCCACATCATAACATCATGTGGTGTATTGGGAGTTAGAGAGTTAATGCTACAGTTCTGTGGATCATCGATAGTTATGGATATGCTTGTCTCAGAAGAGAGGGAGAACTACATTCCCCAGAGGACTTTGCAATGCTTCGTATTTTTACATGTTTTCCACTCAGAGGGAAAAGATAAAAACTCTCTGCGGTCACGGGACACTCTCTTTCCTTCGGGATCGACTCAGCAGTGGGTGCTCGCTGCCGTATCGCCTTCAGCGTTAGCGTAAGGCCTTCGGTTTATCAGACACTCTCTCTTGCTCATTTTATTTGAATCATTAGCCTCAGTTCCAATTAAATTGTATTATATTGTGTTATTTTACTTTCTGATATCTTATTTAGTAAATTAGCTTTTCCTCCTCAGATCATTGCTGCTGTTTTGTTTTGGGGCCCATCTCCCTTTTCCCTTTCCGCCTTCCCGTTGTCCAGGGTGTCGGCCTGTGGGTCTCCTTCCTCAGTTGTCACGGAACCGGGCCGAACCGGCCCACAAGCCGTTGACAACAACCTATATGGTATGGAAGGGAAAAAGGAGGTTCAGACAAGTCTTCCACATTTGTACACAAAGAGATTAGGCTTATGGATCTTCACCGTCAGACTCAAAACATCAACACAAAATCCATGCAATATTCTAGGGAAAGAGGAGGTTTAGGTTTTTGAGAAAACCTTAAAAATAAAGAACATGCAAGAAAAAAAAAAGCAAATAACAAGAAAAGAAAAAAAGAAACAAAAAGCCAGAAGATGACATAGAGTGGATTTCTGGGGTCTGCTCTGAAAATGTTGCCTCCTATTTTATTGTGCTGACCCATGATGTCAGCAGCAGATACCAGTGGTATGGCAGTACTGGCTGAACTTTCCAGGCCATATTCTGAACAGACATGCAGATTTTCATGTGCACAGCATGCAGGCTCTTGTAGTAATATTGTGCTCCTTGAATCTGTTGTAGTTTCCATGAAAATAACTAAGAGGCATTACTTTCAGGGTGATCGACTTATGAAACCAGTGAAGGAAGAATTGAGCCCAAAGCTTGCAGCAGAGCTAAGCAGAAGAACAGAGTCTTCTAATTCATTGCCATGTGCCTGATCCATGAGCATGGCCTCCTCTCCACTACACTCTTCTTCCACTCTTTCACATTTGGGGCTCCAAGCGGTTGAACCAGAGATACTAAATTATACTTGGATGTCTTACTGAACAGAGTATTTTAGCAATATCACATCAGTCACAGATGAAAAACTAAGTGTATGGATGAGTACTGTATAATACATTCACTGTTTTAGAGTCCTAGCATTCCTCAGAGAATAGCACAAAATCCACAGAACATCCCTGTGTGGAATTTTACACTGAGATATTTGAACCAGCTAGATGCGTGAAATCATGGCCAGGCAGCCAGCTCCCCAGGGAGCACACCTCTGGGGAAGCTTTTCTACCTTGTTGATTCATACAAGAACCCCAAGTATCTTGCACTTGCAAAACAGGTTGCAGCAGCTCATTTCTGCAGTGACACTTCTATACACAGCTGACACACAAGACAAAGGTCTCACCTTGAGGGAAATCATGTCCTTTCAGGACATCCAAACAACAGACACGCTGGATTCAGCCATAGATTTCAGGGCTGATGAAGCTATGCATAAGCTGCTCCCTTCCTCAAGGATAAACACATGCGATCTAATTTTTCTTACACCATCAGTTTCCTCAGCTCACACACTGCTTTTTCTTCATTAAATTTCTGTAACCTAAAACTGCACCTTGGCATGAGGCATGGAATGCTCTCAAAATAAGCAGATCCACCCCAAAATATTAGCTCCATATTCATGTTTGCCACCATCCAACTGTTCCTCGTGGATACTGTCAGCTCACTTTTCACAGAGAGCAGGAACTGATCCCAACTCACATTATAACTTCTGTGGTCATTTTTATCATTCAGCACAAAATTTCCACCTCATTCCTGCTCTGTACAGCCTTGGTTTCTGGATCCACTTAGGACAGCAGAAATAAATTTTACCTTTTAAAAGACTTTCAGTCCTACCCTTTTTATCTTTCCTATGGTTTAGATGCATGTGTTCTTTTCACACATGAACAGAATCCCTAAATACAAACATTGTTAATAGGATATGATTTGGACTTTGTTCTTAATGAAGCAAAGAGCTGACTATTCCTGACTGAGCCAGTGTCTGGAGGTCTGATTTGTCTTAACAATTTATCACCTTTTACCATTTAAAACAAACAGTTTTATTTGAAATTAATTTGTTTCTAATTATCAGAAGGGAAAACCCATAAAAGTCTCTAATAATTGCAATCTATGTGCAAATTCTGAAGCACTGCAGAGGATGATGTCAAGGAGTTTGCTATTCTTTCCTTTTTTAAAGCAGCAATAGTTAGACACTGCTCAATTCAAAGGTAAGTTGTACATATTTATCTTTAGCTTACAGGTATGTATCAGATAGGACTAGGAATCCATTCTGTGAAGCATAAATGGAGAATATTAAACTTATTTTGTATTCTGTTACAGATAATACTTTGGTTAAGGACTTCTTTTGTGCATCTGTTGCCACAGTATAGAAGTTAATGTGCACAAAGATTTCTCTATATGCTTTTTCAATTCTCTCATTAGGATAACTTTTGGCTATTCAAAAACACTGAGATGAAAAGGATAGGTGAAACAGAGAAACAAAGAAAAGACAAAAAGACAACCCATTTCGGTTACCTCAGCCCCATTTATGTTACAGCACAATCATTGCCTTATTGACTACCCAGTAAAATTCACTTAACAAGTTTTCTGGTTTTTATAGCTAAATAAATGGCCTAATCTATTGCAGAAGAAAAACCTTATGCTGATGAGTTTATGTTAGAGATGTCATAACCCTTGGGTGTTGCTCACTAACCACTCGTTCATGACTTCTCCCCCTTGAGACCACAGTACAGACATCAAAGACACAGCTGGATAAACTGTATAGATTGGATCCTACGCAAAAATTATCATAAACACTAAGAAGCCACAAAGAATGTAGAAGGAATGATCATTTCGATCCAACAAGTTATTAAAATTCTTTCAGTCCATCTGCTTATTGAGGTATGTGACATTAACCAGCCACTGCATTATCACTCTCAGTTCAAAAAGTGCTTGTGAGGGAGGGATTACACAACACCCATTCCACAACAAGAGGCAAGACTTAGAGCTGACTTAGTCCCTATGAAATTTCTGTATCCTTAATGCAATTTCACGACATGTACGCTCACCACATTATCACAGCAACTGAATAAATCTGCTCTTTCACAGATCTGGCAGATGCTGGAAAAAGGTCCGTTTATTATTCACCTCACCACATTAACCACTGATGGACTACTTACTGCTCACAGATTTCATTAGAGCCCCTAGGGGATTTCCCAAACCTCAGCAAAAAAACACTTTTATAAATATTCTTGCAATATGAAATACACCCATTTTTCCAGGTTTCCAGTCAGATCTAACAGCAATTCTCCGGAATCAAAAGCAGAGCAATCTGCAGTAATAACAATATACTTAATGACTCTTTTAAGTGTTACTAGCACATGTAATAAAGCAACTTTTCAGTGAGTTTATCAGGAACTAGGCACTCCTTTTCTGGGAAAATTACTTTAAGTTCCTGGCATGTCTTGTACAGAATTCCTGTCTTTTTCAGAAAACAATTAATGGAAAGATGAAAGGTCTGCTATTTTCTATCACTATTAGTGCTATCTCCTGGCAACCTGCAGCAAGTTAGATGTTAGTTTTTCAAATCTGTTTAATAAAAGAGTAAAAATCCATTCAATTCCACAGATAAGAACACTGATCAACCTTGACTAGACTAAAACCAGATTTGCTTATGCCTGAGTGGCACCCCTCTATTTTATTTATCCCAACTAAATAAGCAATAAGAGCCAAATAATATTTTTTCCAGTGTACAGAAGCCAGAACATGATAGTCTTCTTGTATGGCACTGCATTTAAATGACAGCTTCTTCTCTGCCCTCACACTGTGTTCCACGTTAAATAAGGTGCCACTAGCATTGTGATTTTCAACTTTGGTTCTGTTGAGCCTTTAGGAACTATTCTGTGGGATATTTCTTAGTCTTGTGAAAGGTGCCCAGAGAAAGTAAGTTCTATCTCATGTTAGATAAACACAAACAGCAATCCAAACTTCTCTGTGAACTGCTAGATTTTGTAAAACAACAAGAAGCAGCACAGCAAAACCTAGCAGTTCACAGAGAAGTTTGGATTGTCTGCTATATCCTACAGTTTTTCATGTAGAAGAGAATAAATGACAATGACATGATGATGTCAACTCAGGAAACTATCCAAAGTAATAGATAATCAGGGGAACCCTTTCACTTTTTATGGCATAAAGATGCACAGCCAGGCTGGAATAGGTCCCCCATCTCCGTGTACGTAACCAACAGAAAGGGAATCAGGAACACCATGACAGCTACCAAAAACCATCGTGTTTTTAAGTCCATGCAAATAAAATCTCTGCCATCAAAACAGAATAGACTTTTGCACCTACTATACCATGCAGAAGAAAAGGACTTAGAGAGCTGTATATTACTGTTAAAGAAAAAAGAAAGAAAAGAAAAAAGACCAACTGGAAGGCCACAAGTGTCAGTGCATCCAGTTGTCTCCAGATAGAGAAACTGATGTATGCTGACTGGATAAGGAATGACTTTATTTTTAAGTTCCAAAAGGTACACCATTATGCTTGTGAAAATGCTGAGAAAATATACAGATGTTCCAAACAGATTAACATTAATCTCAAGCTGGAGATCCGCCTCCTCTCAAATAAAAACACCACCCTTTTTGCTGGTCTTTGCCTCTAACATCCAACACTACTTATCTCGCCCAAGGAGGAAGGAACTGTGAGGAAAGGGTGTATCACTGAATTGCTCAACAGGATTACTACCTCTCCCATTTCCCCTTCAGTTGATGCTTGCTCTTTTCTCCTTTGCATACTTGAAAAGAGGAATGTCTTGTTTTCTGACCAGTGTGGCTCCCAGAGATCATTCACAATGAAACACAGATCCAAAGTCCTTGAGAAACCTCATAAGGCAGCTGAGTTGTTTATCATTCCTATCTTTCTTTTTCTCTTCAAATGAAAGAGACCTTTGAAATTTCTGATAAAAGTTTTCTAATAGTTAAAATGACTTGTGAACTTAAGTAATATTTTGATCATGGTTTGGGATCTCAAACAACATTTTCAGGTGACTATACCACTCACCGATATAAATTCTCTGTGCTGAAGCTGTTTTTTTTCCAAGGCATTGCTAGGAGCCATCGGCCAAAATTGATCTGTAGGTTAGAAAACTATTTGTTGAAGGAGCCTGAGAAGAATTTTAATGCTCTTCTTGACATATAGTAGTGAAGAAATGGTAGGACATAATAGTACCAGAGATTACTGTGTAACATTTTTAAAAGCACCTGGTTCTTACAAGTTTCCTATTTCACTTGGACACTAAGATTCTAGTTTCATTTTTGACTAAGACTTTAAAATAGCTTAGGGCTTTTAAATTCCCTTTCAGGTAGCAGAGCTCTAATTGACTATTTTTCCTCAAATCTGTTACTATAGCTATCCAATGTCATAGCTGTATTAGTCTAGGGAATTTGGGCCAACCACCTCAGGAACTGGAGCCAATAGTTACACTTCCTAAATCCGTATGTGACTACCTGAATAAGTGCTTTGCTTTTCAAAAGCCAGAAGCACCAGAACAGCAACATTCATTTCCAAAGCAGCTGAGACATGGCCAGTGCCTTCACATTTCAACCCAACTATTCCACATCTGTAAAAAAAAAACCTTGTAAAACTTGGCCTATAGCTGGTTATCTATCACACCAAGATCAACTGATGTGTACATTAAATTTATTCACTCCCTTATTCTGTGATTTAACTGGGGGGTGGGAGAGGAGGAAAGAGAAAAGTGACAGTGTTTAAGATTGTTGAAATGCATAAATTATTAAAAAAAAAAATGCCATTCATGATTAAAAATCCTTATGTGCAAAAAATGTGTATGGTACAGAGAGCAGAAGTGGGCTGGGCTGTCTGGAGACATCTGTTTATATCTGTATGGGTCTGAACACCAGAGACTTCCATGCTGTAGTGAGAAGGAAGTAAGTATCACACAAGCATGATGCCTGCCATGTGCCAATACAAATCCTCCTTCTCTTCTCTTCCTTCCTCTTCTACCCTCCATGCTTGTTCTCTATATGATGTTCTCCTTTACCCAGCCTGCAGCAGTGTAATTTTCTCCAGCTATAGTCTTAATTTATCTCCACTCTTCTTTGCTGATCCCAAGCAGAGGAGGAAGACTGGATTAGACAGGAAAGTAGCTATTGAAACTGGGAGTGGATGAAAGACAGAATTTTCTGCAACACCAGTAAAGCACAGAAAACATGTATACCCTGTCCCACCATCTAAGCATGTTGCCCAGGAGCTATTGCTGAGAACAGCAAGTTACACACAGGTGGAAACTGCAGTTCATTAATTGTACAGTGATCCTTGGTGTGATTTACACCAAGAGCAAAGCAGGCACAGCTAAACCCAAGGCCAGC
Organism: Oreortyx pictus; assembly: GCA_036925125.1. Classification (NCBI taxonomy): domain Eukaryota; kingdom Metazoa; phylum Chordata; class Aves; order Galliformes; family Odontophoridae; genus Oreortyx; species Oreortyx pictus. The sequence goes on along the minus strand of JAUPFR010000006.1, from coordinate 50,333,317 downwards.
AGCCTTCTAGCCAGGACTCAAGGATGGTTCTCAATTTCTATTCTAAGCCATGATATCTGGACTGCTACAGCTACAGTTTAGCTGATAAATAACCAGAAATTAACAATGTATGCGTTAATCAAGCCACAGATTCATGTTCCAAATACAAAAATTTGTACTCTGATGAGGCAATATTTGAACCTTTCCCTCTGTATTAGAAGTTTCTGTTGTATTTCAAGTAGCTTTTCTCACTACTACACATTATATTGGACTGTCAGATGGTGTCTCAGATTTCTCTTCGTAACCAAGTGGCTTAGTAACCCTGATCCAACATGAATAGCCCCATTAATTCCAGTGGGAATATCCATAAGCCTTAAATGAAAAGTATTTTTCTGAGCTGGAGCTTAAACACCCAGCCTATAAAGCTGCTTAATGTATACTACTACTAGCTATCAATAGCATCATTAACTTCTCTCTTTCTCAAAGCAGCTTTTTAACAGTGGATGTACTTCTGTTCTTTAAGACCTTGATTTCTACTTTTACCAAAAGTAATTGGAAAGAAATTGTCCCACTACAAAATATTTCCACTTTACAGCTTATACTGTATATTTCAATCAAGTTTCTGATTAGATTTTGGCACTCAGACACTCCATATATCCCTGCAGGTGTACGTCAATCCATTCTCTGTCAATCTGTATAATGTATTCAAATGATCTTTAGATTATTGATATCCTTCTTTAGATCATTGGAGTACTCAAAATAATCCATCTTACTTCTCTGGCAAGCCAGGTGTTATTCTGGATCTTCATACTTTTAGTGATCGCCTCCAGGTATTTTATTTTTAAAGTAACTCAAATAATGCTTTTTGAGGGGAAAATAATGACTAAGCCTAATCTCTCTTGCCTGAAGAACTTCAATAACAATTTTTATTCTACAAGAATGTTTCTGTATGAGACAGAATTCAGATGCCCTGGGTCTTTCTAAATTGAAAAGGCTAAATGATGTTGATTTAATACTTTTCTGCATGAATCACAGTTACCCACATATACTTATTTTGAGCTTTTTAGTAATAGCATTTGTTTCTTTCCCAGAGTCTATAATTTTGAAGTTCTCTGATTTGTCTGTGATACATTTTTATCAAGCTCACTGTTCATTATCAGCTCTAGAATCTATAGAGGTTGTGACCCATTACAGTCTATGATTCTTATGCATATTTTTACGATGATCTCATGAGATTACAGCAATTTATTATTTATGAAACTCCCAGTCATTTCCCTTTAGCAACAGCAGGTTCTATAATCTCAAGCACCAGAGAGCTTGCTGGAGGTACACTCTCTCTGTTCTTGTACTTGCAATCCATTTTTGGGGTTTTTTTGGCTCACTTTGAGAAAGAATTAACTTCTCTGTATCCGTAATGCCTTACGTAGGCTTGCTACTTTACGTCAAGGAGAGCTTTTTCATTTATAATTCCTGAGGTTCTAGCACTCAAATACAAAGGACTGCTGGCTGCATCACTAATTAAATCTGTACCCTTTTGTTTTAGGCTTAGGATTTCTTCTGTTTATCTGTTATTTAGCTCTGGTGAAGGGCAGACAGTCTGTCAACTATTATCTAACTATGAACTGTGTTGGCTGCATTGATGATGCAAATCAAGTACACATACACTGAATTTTCCTTCATTCCAAATCCCACCTACTCAGTGGGGAAACGAGTTTTCCATGTGTGGGTGATTGCCAAGCAACAATAGTGTGGAAATCTTACAAGATTGATATGCAATTTTTACAGATTAAGATTCTGAGCTCTAGAAATAAAACCCCTAAATATTAATTTAAGCATCTATCAAAAATAACATTCTTATACAGTTAAAAAAAAAAAAAAGTGCTTGAAAACCAACCATTAATTGCCTTTACATTTCAAACAAAAACAATGGAAAGTTCTGCATCACTCCCACACATTCATGAACTCCTATTTTTTGTGGCATTTCAGTTCAATATAGTATGCAAATTGAACGACAATTCCCAGTGTAGCGGTCACAATGCACACATCCTATCAGTCAAGCATCACCCATTTCCAACCAGAATTTTCTCTTTCTTTGTCTACCCACATAACTCCTAGCAAGAATTCCAGATCTGCCCTTTGTAATCTGTGGCAAAAGTAATCACGTTGGTTAGAAAGCACAAACAAACCCATGACATTCTTATTCTTCACAGCTCCTCAGCGGCCTATCAATATTTTTGAAATGAGAAAGTTTGCAAAGTTCAGATTACTTATGGATGACAAAACCTCCTTTGCCTTACGTTTAAACACATGACAAAGTGGGGCTCAATCCAGAGGTGGGAAGCTACACATTGCAACATCATAAATGACAGCATACAAGAACACCCCAGAGCCACCAAAAACAGAGACTCCAAGCAATGGGCCCCAATGCTCATCTCTGTCTGTATAATGCCTCATTTCCAAGTCACCTACCTTCACGTCAGCTCAAGCAAGAGGCATCATCTGCACCCAGGTGGATTTGCAGCCCTCAGTATGCTTGAGCAACCCTTTGAGTGCTGCAGAGACCTTGGTGGCTTGCAAAATCACAGGCAGGTGATGGGCAAATGCCACCCCACAGCTGACACCTGTGTGGCAAAGGCTTGTGAAATGCCTGACACCTTGGGGGGTTATGACTTGTTTTCCTTTCAACTCCTCAATCAGCCTGACAGGAGCTCTCTTTGAGCTTGCAGTGTTGGCAGTGCCAATAAATTCCCCTCACACTGGGAGGTTTCAGGCTCTGTTTCTGCTCAGTCTCAGCTGCTGCCTTGTGGCATCACTCCACACTGGGGCAATTACTGAGGCTGTGTGGGATATATTAAGTTCCTGATCAAGGAGAATGCGGTCATAGTGCTGCTTCAGCCACTTCTGCACATTCTCCATAAAAGAATATGCTCTGAAGCCTCAAAATCATATCATTCCTACCTTGTCATTGGTTCAGACATTTCCAGAGGTGATTTTTATGTTGTTTTTGGACATCTTTCTAACCAGTGTCTTATGTCCTGGTAGAGGAAAAGCCAGCCCTGAGAAGTGTCAGAAGTGTGACAGCATTTATAAATCTTTTTCCCAGTACTTCTCCCTTTCCTCACAGTATTTTCACTGGATATTAATGAGCCAGGGTGTGAATTTGCCTGAGCAAGGTGTATTATGCAGCAGACACAATGTACACCTTCAGCACACAGAAACCTATTTTATCAGGTTGAGGTCAGTGAGACTTGAATTCTAGGGTTTCAGGGAAACACCGTTTCTCCTGAGAAAAAGGGATCAATCCACCCTCTTCCAAGCAGAGAGGAGGAGAAAAGCTCTTTGCTGAGTTCTCTAAAGCTACTATTTACTCCTACAGCTGGTCCAGGTTGTATCTCTACCTGGAGCCTCCATCATGATTATTTTGCATTAATACACCGGTCAGCTGTGACATGCTTCATGCAGTGGCCGCAGGCTGTTTGTTTTAAATAGTAACAGCATGCTTTCTTCTATTTCCACTTCCCTAATTTCTTCTATTTTCTTCCCTGAGAATAACCAGATTTAGCTGTCACTGCCTGTTCCCACCAGCAGCTCAGGTGCTCTCATCAACTCTGCCTGTCTGCTCCAAAACCACAGACTGCCACAGGCAGCTTCCACAGACACTGCTTTTCTCTACAGTCGATGCATACTGCCCCCAGGATTTGTTTTCTTCTAAACTCACTTCAGAAAAAAGAGAAATATCTTTTGCTGTCATAATGAGACATGCTGGTGCATCAGCATTTCTGGGTTAAAATGGGGAGGGAAAATAAAAAAAAAAACTAAGAATGAACAGTGACATTTAAAGCACTGGTAAGAAAAACAAATATCTGCTTCATCATTTAACTGTTATTTGCTTGATGGGATGGATCTATTGCTTTCCCTACCAAAGGGAAAGTCTCATTTGATCATTATCATATTTTTTTTCTTTTTGACCCCTCATTGAGATTTTCCTCACATTTAATTCTTAATGCTCCTAATTTGAAGTCATTGTCTCATAGCATGCTGTCTGCCTGCCTATTAATAATAAAACTCACTTTCTAAAAATACGATAGGCAGCGTGGGAGAAAAGATTTCTGCATTTCACCCCAGGGCAAAGAAGCAGTTATGCACACAAAAAAGAAAAAAAATTGAAAGCTTCACGGAGTTATAGATAGCTCTACTTCCAATTCATTGCCTGTAACATAAATGTCTGTATGTCTATATGTACATAAAAACAAGTGCAAGGCCTCACCTCTATTATGAGCCTAAACTTCACAAAGATCTGAAGAATTGCAGCAGATGAAAGTCTGCCCCATATGTGATAGATACATCAAGTCTCTTGTGAGACGACAGTGAACAATCATTCAGAAAGGAGCCTGACAAAAATATCTAAGAGATGTAGCAGCAGTGAATCAATTGCTTTGTACTGGGTTTTAGAATCCTACAGCTTCAAATTGTTATGATAACCTCCTCCTCCATCCTAATTAGAAAACCTCAGGCTTCCAAGACATGCAGCTTCCCCATGGCACTTGAATCTCTGTGAAAAGAACTACATGACTTCAAGTGCAATACATCATCTGCACAGAGGAGGATGTTCATTCATCCTTTCCCTCCTTCATCATGTGAAAATGTGAAAAGACAAAAAAAGACAGGGAGCATCAATTCAAGAAATTCCAGGCTTATCAGGTTTGTGTCGATTTTTAAAACTCGCTCTCATCACTGTCCCCCAAAAAGATTTTCTTTCCTCTCACCATCCGTGCTTTTCTGACAGAAGGACTCCTGCTCTTGGCAGGGCAGCTACCCCTTTGCTGAGCGTTAATTTCACACTTGCATGGAGGAGAGGAGTGTTGGTGCTTCTCTCACTGTTCATTCACATGGCTCAACATAAATCCTGCTCCCAGTAGTCATTCTTTAAACATTAGCCAAGCACTCACTGTCAGAACCCCTCTCTGCTTAAAAGCAGAGCGTTTTTCATTTGTTTAGATGTGATCAAACCGAGTCCTGAAATTACATGCCAGAATTTGTCTGCTTGTTATTTTTGCTGAAACACACCACATGGTTATTTAATATTCTACAAGATAAATTTTCTCTCAAGGTTGTAAACTTCTCTTTGCTAACACAGGCTCACAAGAACCACCAGAGGCAGACAAATTCTGAGAAAGCAAGAAGAGCATATGGGTTGTTAAACATTCAGCCACATATTTGCCCTCTTCCAGCTCAGGAGTTCCCAGTCAGGATCCCACAGCCCATGTATGGATCCACCTGCCCACAGGGAAGGAGAGCAGTTCCACAGCACATGGCTCCAGGCACGTAGCACACAGCTGGCACAACCATCAGTAAGAGCCAGAGACCTTCCATAATGCCCCTGCTCTTATTTCAGGGCAGTTGAAGTGAAACCTATAGATACTTACTCTAACAGCATGCAATCGGTTTTCCAGGTCAGCACCCATCTTCCTGATGACATCCAAACAGTACAATTCTAGTTTTGTTTGCTCAATGCTTTGTAGTCATTTGACAGACTTTTTTAAGAAGCGCTGTGGGCAAAAATATTTTCATACTAGAAGATATTTACAGGCATTAAGGAAGTATGAAAAGGGCATTGTAGGACCGCTGAAGTCAGTAAGAGTTTCTGTTGACGTCAGTGAGGTTTTGGATCAGATTCTAATTTATTGGATAGATTATTTGTTGACAAGTCTTCATTCATCTTTAGCAGGAACAGACCATGACATAAATAAGAATCTGGGCAGAGAAAATGTATTTGTATGAAAGCATTAGACCAAGTTCAGACCGAATAAATTGGATCAGCGGGGTGAAATGTGACACATCTGCAGATAGAGACATATGGCTTTTCATATAGGATGGACTGAGGAAAGGCCCACATGAAAAGATGTGATTTTAGCATTTCCTGTCAGATAACGTTACAGTGCAGGGAAAAAAAAAAAATGGTATCAGTACCAAACAGAGTGATTCAGCTATAGTTCCCTATTCAGCCACTGCTTTTGCTGTGTCCCCCAAACCCAAGGTGATCTGTGAGATATGCAGTCACCTGAAGCACAGCAACCAGCAGGGTAACCTCCAGCAAGGTAGTTATCAGAGACTAAAGAATTGTACGTCCATCTGGAAGGTTACTGCAATCCTTTTCTCTAGGAGTAATATTTTACTCCTGGCTCAGCTGCCTGATTTTCAGTGGAATGCCACCTCCAATCACCTGGAGACGCTCAGGCACAAACAAGTGGTAAAGAACAGCAGAATCCAACTCTTTGACAGCACACTGCGAAAGGTAACTTATCACAGTGCAATGTATGCAGGCTTGTAGCATACTGCTATGTCTCTATGAAAACATAGAGACCTGCACATGTAATATGCTCACATATAAGGGTTGTAAATGGGAAACAGCTGCTTTAACATGAATGGAGGAACTCAAGTACTAAAATTTCGAGTGGGACCTGTTTGTTGCTAGTAACTGAAGTCAGAAGTCTCTTTTCACTTTTAGTATTTAGTTAAGGGAAAATATTATTGACTCAAAGACCATGTGTAGAATAATAGATACATACACCAAGCAATTTGGTTTCCTGTGATTTAGTGGGTACCAACAAAGGGCACAAAGCCCTTTGTCAACAAAAACTGTCCGCTGCACATGTGAGGAACTCAGTTTTTTGCTTTTGTTTTTAATTTGGAGCTGCAGTTTATTTCCTTTCCTACTCCCCATGGGACAGAGAAGCAAGACCGGAATTTGAATCCTTGTACATTCATTCTCAGCCATGAAGGCTCAGAAGAGTTTTCTGGAAAACAGAATGAGAGGGGAGGGTGCATTGGTCAAACTCTGTCCTTCTCAATAATTCTTGTTACCAAGAAGCAGTAAATTGTCATTCTCTACAAATTTTAGAAATGTTATGAACTCTGGAAATTCAATGACATTTCTTTGTTCCATTCACATTTCCATGTCATACACCATTCTGTCAGACTGCCCCTCTGCTGCCACCTGTCACACAACTACCAAATCTAACAGAATATTGGTGGGAAGGTTCAACCTGTACTGCTATACCACCACCATCTGTCTCTGATATCGTGAGACATCATGAAATAGGAGGCACTACTTTCAGAGCATCTCTCATATTACCATTCTTAAAGAGTGATATTTTAAAGTACACAATAAAATTAGAAATAATTCCAAGTGGAAGATGTGCGTGACTTCCAAAACCCAATCAAGCCTATTAAAACCCAGCATAGAATTTAGTAGGTAGAGCTCTTCACTTGACAGCCAGACTTTTACTAGGCTCCTCCCACAAGAAAATCAAAACCATGAATCGTATCAGAGTTTATCTTCTCCTGGGAATGTAGGACAATCACGTATGAGAGTTAGTGCCAATGCATCTATGGATCTAGCTTTTATCCACGCTACTTCAAACTAAAACAAGTGCCTAAAGACAGATCAAATTCCAACCACTATGCTATGTTATTTACAGAATTATCTGCTGTTCTCCCCTGTAATAATCAACTGTGTTTCCAGCAGCTGCAAGTTCACAGGGATGTTTCTCATTTCCCAGTCAATTCTAGCCTTTATGGTAACAACATTTCAGCTGACTCTAAACACTGATGGATAAAATCAAAGCATGTGGCTTGCAGGATATCAGTCCTACCTGTAGGTGATCTGCAGGAAGATGAAAATGACCCAGGAATGTAGGCTTTGTTGTGTCAGCACCTATGCAAATTCAAATCCATGCAGTTTGCACAGGTGAAGCCTTTCCACAGCACAGCTGTGAACACCTGGGCATCATCTCTTCCAAGATGTATGACCAGAACATGGCTGGAAACAAAATAATGCTGGCAGGATGTGAATTGACCCACCATGGCCACACAGCGTTCCCCCAGTGAGGGAAAAGATCTCTTCCAGAACCTCCCCATGCCTATACAGAGAAGGGACAGAGGTGAACTTATCCTGCTCACTTCATGCAGTGCAATGCTTTTCATACCCTCTTCAGTCACTGCTCAGCACAAAACAAGATTTACCTGGAAGGGAGGAGTTCATAGGTTCTAATTTAGACATCTGAGAGGCAGCTGTCTCTGTAAGAGATGTGAGTCAATTCCTATAGCAATCCATGTCAGTCTGAAATTAAGCTCAAGGCCTTGATTTCTTGCCCACTCATTCCTCATCCCTCTGGCAACTTGATCTATCTGCTTGGAGTACTGCCACAAATGTATGCCAGGTGCATATATTTGCCATTCCTCAGGTAGAACAGGGAAGGTGCTGGTGCTTGACCCCATCCTACCCAGACTGGGTCAAGATGTAGTTGAGGTGGTTCAGGATTTAGTCTATGCTACTTTGCACAGAAGCTATTCCAATGATAGGGCAAATGAGTCATCTTCTGGTGATACCTTCATCTTGCCAGCTAGCTTGCCAATTGTTACTGCAAAAGGAGAGAATTCACATATGCACTGACTCTGGAGAATAGGTTGCCCTGAGAGGCTGTGGATGCCCCATCACTGGAAACTTTCAAGGCCAAGTTGGATGGGACTGTGAGCAACATGTTCTAGAAGGAGGTGTCCCTGCCTGTAGCAGAGGGTTGGAACTAGCCGATCTTACAGGTCCCTTTCAACCCAAACCCTTCTATTATTCTATGATTTCTGTCCTTTTTCCCCTCTAGGAACTCCTTTATCAGGAATCAGGAGCAGTAGGAGCCAATCCAGTGGTTGCTTTCCTTATAACTAACATTTCACAATATATCCTAACACTGAATTAGATGAATTCATACTAAGTAAAGCTCATTTGGTATTAACTGGAATACAGGCAGCAATTACATCACTTACCATTGCTGATAAATTTTCCCCAGTACAGGAGGATGTTTGTCCAGATGTTTCATTGCCACACTGACAGCACTAACATTATTTGCTTTACAGATAATAAATCTATGAAGAAAATTTAGTGCAATTGGATTGCTTTCTCTTCATATAACGTGTGTATGCAAGTCAGGCATATACACTTTCCCTGGTTCAAACAAGAAAAGCCCTCATTAATTTACACATGTAAAGGCCCACAAGGTATGCAAATAATAGACAAAATCTGTTCAGATACGCTGAACACAATTATTATTTTCTACAGCAAGGGTTATTTCACCTCACAATGATTTATTCAAAATACCCATTAATTCAGAGGTAAGACCTGCAAGTGCAATGAAAACTAAAAAGCTAAAAATCCCACCGAAGATAATAAAGGCAAAGTGGAAGGAAGCAAAGTGTGCACTAGCTATATAGCCAGCCACCATTGGGGAGCTAAAACAGTTGAAATAACAAAGGCTTGATCCAGATGCTGTATGTCCCCGCTGACAAGCACACTACAATACTGCAACCAAGGCAATTGTAGCTGTGCTACAAGACAGAGCCCAGTCCTATAAAGACATAGGAGGAGCACTATCAGAGAACACTGTGTAGCAAGACCTTGGGAAAGGCTTACTAATACATTAGCGACTCTGCTGATCTAAAAGTCTAAATGCCTCCAAATTTGGATCATTCATCCCTGCCTCTCCTTTTCCCACTGCTGTTTATTGCCATTTCTTTTTCTTTAGTACCAATTACTACCTGCAGAGAAGGACCAGTGCTACCACCTAATTCAGCATGAAAAAGACAGCAGTGGAAATGTTTCAAGTTTTCTCAGCTTCACAACTAAACATGGACAGAACACCAACCTCAGATCCCCACTTCACATACCAGTTTATGCTCAGGTGAACTCCCTTAGCACAAATCCCCACACAGAGCTCCCCATGTTGCAGAAAGACAGAGCAGGATTCCAGCAAAGCCTTTGACTCTTGTCTCTCTCAGATGAAAATGTTAGGTGGCAGAAGGGAGAGATCTGTCCTGCACTTTGTTTGTTTCTCCTTGCACAAAGTGTGTTACTGCCTGACAACCACAGTACAGAGTAACACAGGACAAAAAGTAAACAAAAGTAAAATTCTTGTGAGGAAGCCTCAAGCCAGGAGGACAGCCAGGGTCTGATTTCACAAATGCCACTCACCAGACAAAAGCAGCAGGAACAGCCTAGATTTGCAAGTAGACAGAGTGACAGATATGGATGCATCCATACCTAATATCAGCAGTAACAGAGCATAAAGACAGTAGCACAGATAGATGTATGTAGGCAGAGCAACAGGGAGCTTCATTTTCTTCTGGGACTGACTCTGATCCCCATTCAAGGAAAAGTGATATTTTGTGTTTGGGCTACATGTTTTAATGCATGGGTACTGAACCACAAAATGACCTGATTTAATGGGGAATTAAATCAATACAAGCTTTTGCATTTAAACTTAAGTTTGCTATTACCTGCAGATCCATTATTTACTCAGACAGGGAGAACAGCAGCAGCAACCCTTCCAAGCCACAGCATCAAGGCATTTCATTTTAAGAGGCTGAGAAGCAATGAAAGACACAGGGAGTCTCTTCTCAGGTGAAATTTAATGCTCAGCTCCCTTCTCAAAAAGAGTTGTGCAAAAAACAAAAAAGAAAAAAGGAAGAAGAGTTACCCTTCTTTTGTTGGCAATGGGATACTTTAAAAGTTACACTTAGCTGCTTACTCCCAGCTCCACAAACTGATTTACCTTTTGGAATCAGTGATCTTTCCAAACAAAAATAAACATCAGGATGGTAATTACTCTGAGCTTAGAATTCAATGTGTTTTGTTTTGTTTTTTAAGCATAGCAGATGCAGTTCAGGGCTTTTGTATCTTTTAAGCCATACAGTTACCATATTTTGAACTTTTCTCATTTCAGCATAATATACTGATTAGAACCTCACCTTTGAGAATGAGCACCACGATTTGTAAAGGAAACAAGGACTCAGAGCACACAGCACAAGCAGAAGTCAAAAAGATAAAATGTATTCCAAACGTTCCCTGGGCCACAGTGTCTGCACTACTCACTTGAAAGACTCAAAGTGGAATCTTCACTAAAGATATGGATACTCCACAGTGCCTAAATGCGTCCTGCTCTTCTGTTTTCAGTAGGCAATTAGGCTGCGTGCAGTCTGCTGAGCTCACCACACAGCAGGCATTCTTCCTATATACCCAACAGAGACTTTCCATATATGATTAATATAACCCAACTATGTCTTCACAGCTATGACAAGGTTCTCCTAAGCAATTTTCCTTGCTCGAGTGAGTTCAGAGTTGCAAACTGTCCTTTCCACTTGAAAATCTCTATCTACAGGAACAGAATGATTTTTCAAATGTGAAACAAAACTCATTTAGGAAATGACCAGATTTCTGGAGGAACTGTCAGAAGGTGACAAGCATGTGTGACGCAGACAGAAGCACAATCATCACAATGCAGAGAGCAAAACTCTCCAGATCCCATCAAGCAACTACTATATCCATCAGATCTTACCAGTCAACTGTAAAACAGGCTGACTGCTACCAATTGAATTACAATCCTCATCGCTAATAGCATCATTTTCAGCTGAAAATTATTTCACAATCATTTTTATCACCAGAAAGCACTGCACACAAGCCCCCCTTGTTTTGCTAATGAGCAGGCACTGAGTCACTATGTGTATGACAACACCAGAATTTGTTTCTTTCATAAATGAGATGGTTTCTACCTCCCAGGTGATTCGTCTTCCCAAACAAAGAATCTGACACACATTCAGTTTCAGGGGGGTTGTATACATTACTATTAATGTTATGAAAATAACTGTGCATCGGAGCCTGATAAGTTTAGCTCAAAATAGTCAATAAATTATTTAGTTCACAAAATGTCATTATGTGTGGGGTTTACTTAATTGAATAGAATAATTTATGGTAAAACCTAGAAAAAAGATCAATGCAGATGGCTTGCAAGAATGATTGAGTTTCAGTGAAGGCAATTTGATTTTTATCCCTCATTATAATAATGTTAAAGGGAAAGCATCAACTTTGGTAAAAATCAATATTTGATGAGTGCCTAGGCCATGAATTTTAACTAGAGGTAGAACTGAGGTAGGAATAGTTGTAAATAATTAATAACTTCCATATCCTGAACAAATAACTGTTTTGTTTTGGAACAAATGCCTATTATCCAGAGATCCTTCTGTTCTCATAAAAGATAATTTAGTAATGAGGGTTTGGTTCTCAAAATTCTTTTTTTTAAATTGGCTGGCACAAGCCTTAGAAGACTCTTGCAATATATTTAATAAAAGGTTTCTACAGGCAACAGAAGGCCAAAAAATATAAACATATCAATTTACTTAGTGAAGTAACACATTTCTCATTTTTCTGTTTCTCTTCACACTGGAAGAACGTTGCCAACTTTTCCTTCAAGATCTACAATGGTTAGAGATGGATAAAATATTTCAGAAGTACATATTTCACGAGCAAATAAAATCATACACAACCTTTCACGTGGACCTGCAGCTGCCAGAGCTGTGCTACAAAAACAACCTGCAAAAATCTGTCTGAAGAACAGCCTCACTGTGAAAGGGTAGCCACACAACATGTTCTATGGTTTTCAAATGAATGTATTATTGAGTTGGTGGCAATGGAGTATATACCTGATTTTTGCTAGATAAAATATTTTTCCCTTCAAAAAGAAACCAACACAACTTAAAGCTCAGATTTTCTAATAAACACCTTCTGCACACATTTCTGCAGGGCAGAAACTGATCGCTCAGCCACTCGAGTGATATCACAAGCAACCTACAACTCCACACTGACAGAACAATGAAGAGAATGGTGACACAAACCAGCAGCTATTAGAATGGAAACCTCCTTTGCATTAAGGAGGTAGGCACCTGGTTCAATTAGACCTGAATTCCCATTGTGGGTGGTTTACTGAGTCACACAGAAGTTTCTTTTAAAAAAATAAAAATAAAAAACCCTACTACATTAGGGAACCCTGCTTGACAGATCTCTACATGCATGCAGGTGCAATTTCATGGGTCACACACCACTGGTATTCAATTAGAGTGATTGCACCACCACTGGATCCAGGGCTAGAGGCTGTCACAAAGAAAACTGATGTCCTTCAATAGCTTTCCAGAAAAGTAACAAAATTTGCTTAACCTAAGGATTCAACTCTTTCATTTTCCATTAAGTCTTTAATTCAAGCTGAGAAGAGGATGCAGTTTTCAGGATGTCCTATTAACATCAATTTGTGTAACAGATTACAGAACAAAAAGACACAGAGGCATAATGAAAGATGGAAACCTCCATAGAAACGGGGTCAGAAAGCACACTGCTGCCTTCACTCCAGACATTAAGAAAGGCACTGCGTAGCAGTGTATTTTGGAAGTGTTTACTGTAAACTTGTTAAAGTTTCCTCTTATCACAGAGAAACATCCCATACATGGGCTTGAAGGGAAGCATTCCTCACAGCAGGGATTATAGGTTAGAATAATAAAGTAACTTCCTGCAAGGCTTGTGAATCTTCTGTTCCACAGCCTGAGCCTTATGGTTATCATTTACTTTTAACCTTTACTTCTAACATGCAATCCCTTTCAACATTCATTTCTCTCCTTAGACTTCCTTTCCATTCATAGCAAATCCAATATGGGATTAACACAGGTCTCACAACATTTAGAAGCATAAATCAATTAAGCACAGTTCTTGCTATGCAGGCTATATGATACAGACAATAAATCTATTAAATCCTATATTATTCTTTCTGCTGATTTTCTTTGTTTATTCCCAGCATCCTTCTGGCTATGAGTCTGGCCACTCAATTTGAAACAGTTTTTTTCTCATGCTGAATAGTTTCTTATGCTGTAAGTAAAAAGCTGGTTGAAGAAAGGTGTAAACTCCAGGCAATGCAATTCTATCAGCCAGAGCATACACTCATTTACATGAGATTACACTTGAAGGCACACTATGGAAATCAACTCACACCTCTGTTTATTCATCTTATAGTTGCATCAAGAAGTGACAAAATTAAAAGTGATGGCAAAACAGAAGATAAAATTCATCCCTGAATTTATGCTTCTATTGCCTGGTTCCATAAAGATACATCAGTTTCTTTTCAGAGGGACTGGAAAGTTTTAGAAAGGATACAGTATAGATAAAGTTAATCTTGAGCCAGATTTAACTAAAAGAACTCAGTTATAGAAAATCACTTCGGACATCACCAACTTTATCTAATCTAAAGCTCGTAACTCCATCTCTACGACAGAAAAGTAAGCCTGAGTATGTGAAGGAAAAGACTACATTTTGGAACTTCCAGCATCCTTGTGTTTATACTTATTTTGGAAAGAGCAAAGAAAGCTCAGCAAGCTCAGAAGTCCCATGCCTCCCTTCTTTCTGCTGCGTGCCCCAAGGTGCATCCTTTGCAGCATCCTGCCAGGCTGCTGTGCTGGATCTTCTCTACTGCAGCTCTGAGTCTGTGGGAACCCATGAATACAGATGTGTTCTGTACAGATGACTCACATAGCACTTCTACTTTGTTTTCTTGCCAACAACATCCAGGAAATCAGATGTGCAGAATGACCTGCAGAAACCTATCTTGGAAGCTTCCTTGCTCCTTTATGATCTTGTGCCTTAACTCTTGTTCTCAAGGGCAGTAACACCAATTGTTATCCCATGGAAACAAAGCAAAAAATAAGTCTTTCATGAGTAGTTTTCCTCCTATCCCTGAACTTTTTCAGCCTTTCAAAGGCAAAAATGACAGGAAGAAGCCCTGCCACCAGAGGAATCCTATGGCATCCAGTCAACCCCACAGTCACATAACACTTCACTTCTGAGCAGCACAAGTGGAAAGAAGTGTACCCTGAGTTCAAAGCATACAATTCAGTCTTAATATTTAGATTGGCTGAAATAGACAGTAATTTTGTCAGCTGGTGGAAAGGTCTCCAAAACTGCTTTATTACCTTTTTTCCCCCTTTGCTAACTGCAGAAGGGACCTTAACATAAAGTTCTCTTTGTTTTTTACAGATACATCATAAATCCCACAGTGATAACACTTCTGCTTGTATAGTTTTAGAAATACGTCCAAAAAATCCTTTTTCTCAGCCTGTTCTCCTACACGCTTTTAGAGTGATTTGATTCAGTATGCCATAATTAATCAGGTTAGCACGCTGTTTGGAAGCCAGCTATGAATTCTGGTCAGCCTAAGTCTGCAAACTTCACTCTCAGAAGGATTTAACTGCCATGATTCCAATAATCTTATTAACAACTCATGATGTATTCATGCTTGTTAATCCAGAAGTTGCAGTAAGTAAAAAAATTCTGAGCATATGATACAAACTGAGCATATTATTCTAATGCTTATGACCATCACTGGCCATGGTATATGTCATATGATGAGAAAAATATATAAGGAACAGCTTAAAAAATTCAAATATCTAGGAAAAATCCCTCAGGCTCATAAAACATTTTATTGCACAAATAAAACTTAAGTCACTGCTGTTTCTCTATTAAACATCAAACCTTAATCAGTACACGATTTCAGATTTTCATATTTAAGCTTTCATACAAATCATGCTAAAAAATTTTCAGAGGAAACGGCATAACCTCACACCATCCACATTTTTTCTTTGTAATGATTTTATTTTAATTGATTTGTTCTGATTGCTGATACAAGGGCATGATTTTTTTTCCTTCTCCCTTTTACCACATTTATATACTGTCCCTCAGAAGTATTGGAAAACAGTAAAGGCATATCCTAAGAAATAATCTAAAATAAATCACAAACCTTCATCAGCCTCTTAAGAGTAATGCCACACTTTACCTCAAGCAACACCACATGCAAAAGTGGACATCTGACTGACAACCATATTAATTTTTAATGCCAGTATTTGCAGCTGTAGCCCTTGCAAAAGGCATTTTGATTATAATATACTGTTCAGTAAAGGCACTTGTCACTCAAAAGGACAGAAAGACATGCATGAAGAAAAGATTGAGTAGGTGTACTGAAAACGCAGAGAAGTGAATAGCAAGTCTCCACATCTCACCTCCCAGAATGGATCACCACCACAGCCAAGCTGTGGAGCAGAGCTGGTCAGGCACGTGCAGTACCATTCACAGCTACCATAAAACAATGCCTACTTGTTCAAATAAAAAGCAAAGGCACAAGAGCAGAATTATGCAGTAATGTAGTGGTGAAAATGGTACCCAGCCCTTTTCTTTTTTCTTTTTAGCCCTGTGTTTCATTTAATGGCAATTTAAACAAGTAACAGTGTCCTATGAAGTACACTCAATATAGCATAGGCTGCATTTTACATTGTATTGGCCCTATGGATGAAACACACACACATGCTCACACACTATTCACGTATTGTCAATTTTATACTTTAAGATAATTTTATAGAATTATCTTGGCTGAGATTTTCAAAGTCAGCCTGAAGATCACAGGTCTCGATATGCTACTACGATTTAACTTCTGGTTCTCTCAGGATAGAAAACCTTACCAGACCATGTGCTGCAAGGTCAAGTATGGTCACTTTAGTATGCTAGTGTGGGAAGCAGTAATGCCCTCTGCTCATTTCCTCTAAGTATTAATTAATAGAGGGATTCTTGCTGTTGTTTATGCCAGGGTAGTTGCATTACACTGTACCATAGACTAAAGAACTACAGATCTACTCGCTATGCTCAGATTGACTGAAAGCAATGATTCACTTAATGCATTTTTATCCTACTGCTTTTAGAATAGTTCTCCAAAATCTGACCTGTTTTGATGCAGAAATGCTTTTGTGTTGAAAGGCATTTTCCAAACTAGTATTTATCAAAACCTAAACAAATGATAGAACAATCTAATCAAAACACTGAAATGACTGCCTGATTGTATTTTAAAAATCATAACCTAATTAGAACTGAATTGATTTTTCCGTTAGCATGAAATTAAAACTAATTTCCCCACACAATATTTACCCTAATATTCCCCAGATGCAAATATAGCCTCATAAAACATTTCATAAAATAGGTTTCCTAATTGTTTCCTGATTTTTTCATTACATCATCAATTGTACTTATCCTTCTAAATCATTCTTGTTGTCTACCCAGAAAATATATTAATGAAGGGAGAGCTGATAAAATATCACTGAAATTCTTTAACTGTTTGAATACTCTGGGCAGATAAAGAGGTATTTTTTAGAGAATCTAGTCTTAAACTCCCTTTCCTAGACAAACCTACCTCTGAGATGACTTCTAAATTAATGTTACACTGAGACTGATAGACTGCAAAAGGTGGCAGACGCTCCCTGTTCAATTTCTCTTAAAGAAATGGGTTAGAAAAGTATATTTGTCACTAAAATAAATTCTTCTGTCATCCTTCAACATATTCACAGTTTTCTCATTCAGTGTCACATCTACTGCCCTAGGCTTTCCCTTTTCTTTTCCACAGAAAAAGTTCTTGAATTCCTGCACTGTATGTCAATTTGTACGTTGGGAAATTGAATGGTGAGACACTACCTCACTCAAGCAAAGACACAATCAGATTTATAGGGCTATAATCTCATTTGCTACGATCACTGCCATAATGAGGAATACATGTTTCTATCCAACAAGGTCTATTCTTAATGTAATATACTCTTGACCTTGAACATCCAGTGGGGCTAAACCAACGGCCAGTCCTAGGGAGTCTCCTATCTTTAACGTGAAGATAACAAACAAAAAATGCCATGAAAAAGAAAAGAACATATACAATAGTCACCAAGCTTTTTTTTAAATTCACATATTTACGTACAGAAGCACATTAAATTTTGCAAATAAAAAGGTGATTCACAAGCTAGCAATTCCAGTTCAATACTATCACTAGAAAAAAAAAAAAGAAATCATAGAATAGCATGGGTTCAAATGGATCCTAATGATCGTGTAGTTCCACCCCCACATCATGGGCAGGTCCTTGGCCCATGAAAAAATCATGCCTATTTGCCACAATACAAGTAAGTAATAAATGGCGATGAGGGCTTGGGAAGTTTGATTTCAGTTCACACCTCTACCACAGACCTTGGGGAAATCATTTCTTTTCTCTTTGACTCAGCTCCCTGAATGTAAAATGAGGTTAATGATATTTTTATCATATCCTTTGTCTCATTCATCTACTCAGAATTCAAGCTTTCTGGGGGGGCTCTCAGTGCACTATTCCACAGTAGCCACTGTAACAAGGACAAATCTCTATTATGGTGTCTGCTTTCTTCTGTCACCCTTATAAATATGATAAATCATCTACAATTAATCATCAAGGCTAAAAAAATTATCCCCTCATGAAATGGTGATAACAAAATGATTCCAGCAATATCCCTGTAATTTATCATAAAAACAAGTCAGGTCTTAGCTGGTAGAAGCATAAGCAAACTGATCCAAGATAAAACCTCCCTCTATAAAATACGGATCATTGCAAGTTCTCATTCTGACTCTCTGCTTTTGTATTTGTTCTTTATACTTTCTTGAAAGAATTGATCAGAGATTATGACTTGCTATGAAATTAATCTCCCAGAAATACTTTATTTTCTCCTTTGAAGGGGATTCTGCAGGCTATAAATTCAATGAGTCTTAAACAGGAAAGTAAAAAAGTTTGAAAGCCTTAAACAACACCATTTTACACATAGACAAACAAATTTATTTTAAAATTATGACCATACAATGAAGAAATTGGAGTATGTGGAATATCTCACATTTAATTGACTGCTGTGCTGAGGAAATCTCCCTATTGAGCCGACCTACAAACATATGCATGAAGCAAGGCTATTGCTCTCTCTCTTTCTATAAATAAGAGTATCTTGGTAACTACATTCCTTCAGCCACAAAAGTAGATGTTACCTAGTCTCAGTCTTGTTCAAAAGATAAGCCTGTAACACTAGAAAATCTGCAACTCTGCTCACCTGCTTTGAGAACTCAGCAGCATACGTGTGTTTCACTGCAAAGCATTCAGCTAGCAAACAGCTACACTTGTTTGGGTTGTGTTTTTTTGTTTTGTTTTTTTTGCACAAATTTTCTCATGTTGATGGCATTGCTTGGCAGGCCATTAACCAAAGCCTTCTTTATCTTTTTTGCATGTAGAGAACTCAGCACATAAGCCTGTGTATATTTTCCAGGTTTTGCCTTTAATAACTACTTACAACCCAGCATTGTACCAAATTCTCATTGAGAACAAACTGAGTCCCTCAGCAGGTCCACACACAAAGCACTTCCATTGAAAGTGGTCCCAGAAAGAGAGAACAGTTTTAAATATGTATTGCAATCAACACAAATAACATTGCCATCTTAGATAGCTACACCATTATCTAAAATACTTTGCCTATATCATCATCTTAACACACTGCATAACACAAAATCCATTCTAGTATCTTTGTGTTGACTCGCAGTGATTATCATATTATTTCACAAAGAAGACCTTTAGAAGAAACACTGGAAAACAAGCATTTGATATTCACCAGTGCCTAAAAGTCATAGGCTAAAAAACAACACAGTACAAAGGTATCACCAAAGCATGTACTCATCTGTTGAGTGCAAATAAAAAAGGAGCAATAGCAGTTCTGGCAGAAAGTCCACAGAGCACTAAGTCAGTGCCCAAAGAAGAAAAAGTCTGCAATCCACCAACGGGAAGCAGTAGAGAGTGCAATTCATGGAAATTCTTGAGTGAGTGCATGCACGTGCATGTATATGCACGTATACCTATTCTCTCCGAAGACAAAACAGACTTGTTAATGCTGACCCACAATGCAAAACTGTATCACATCTTGCCCTCTCCTCTGATAAGCCATTAAAAAAAAAAAAAAGGCAAAAATCCTCTTAGCATGAAAACTTGGATAGACAGCAAGCTTTGCTCTCTTCAGTAAAACTACAAAAATTATGATAAATGTGCTATAGTCATTCAGAAATGGCAGTGATTTTGAAGTGTTTATTATATACCAGATGTCATGTGAAGGATTTGGGTTTCCAAGTGACATGAGAGGCTTAGGAACAGCGTGAATTCTAGGACAACATATTGCGTGTCTGTCTCTCTCTCTGTCACAGTAATGATAAGAAAGGGCAAGAATGCAGTGGTACTTGCTCCTCTCCAAATAGAATAACTGCACTCAAATTCCTAAATAACAGCCTCAAATCACTTGTTGGGGTGAACCGAAATGGTAATCCGTGGCCTAAATTAGCTCAGCACCACCACATAAGAAGCCTGTCAAGGAGAAAGCTGACGGCTCCAGACAGCACGACTGTTTATCTCATCTTACATATTCATCTCTCAAGGTAGCACTCAGCATCCCAAGCAACAAGCAAGCAGAGCAGCAGCATGCTAGGGCCTGCCCATTGGAAGCAGTGAAGAACTCAGGGCAGTTGTCACATGAGGTAAAGGACTTGCAGTTCAGGACAAGCAGTATGAAATTAGGAAATTAAGGAAAACAGTAAGCAAGGGAAGAAAACACTTAAATCTGGAATTTTGTGCATTCCTTGTCCCCAAATCCAGATGAATTGTTTAGTGTGCACAAGCTAAAGATACTAAAAGTGAACCTGCACTGCTTAGGGTCTCCCTTCTTGGAAAATGACAAAGATCAAAGACTCCCTGACTATTTTCTCTCACAAAAATTGAAAATTAATTGCTTGAATTCATGTACCAGTTTATTCAGGTCCTGTCTTCTCCAGTCATACAATTTGCATTGACTGACAGATACTTTTAGGATGCTAACATAAAGAGCTGGCCTAATACTCTATGTCAGAGTATATTTTAATTGGTAAAAAGCAATCATCTTTGTTGCAGCAGGGTCATTTCCTGAATGTCAGAAATCAAATTAACACAAAAGGATTATGTCCCTATCAAAAACGCTGTGTATCCACAACCCATGAGACATAAGGCAGAGAATAAAATCTATCAAGATTGAAGGGCAAATTCAAAGTGCTCCTGCATGGTCTTCAATTAGGGAAATTAGGGAAAAAAAAGGCAGGAATTAGAAGTTATATGACTGAAGCCGCAACATGTATATATTATGTTCACAAATCCTCCCGTGCTACAAAACCTGAGCATTTGGCAGTAATCTTAATTAGCCATAGCTAAGATTGTCAACAGCAGAGGCAAAGTCAAGCAACTTAGGGTGGTCTCTAGGTGAGCAGCCTGCCCCTCAATATCAATTAGTCACCCTCTTGTATTAAAACATGCACAATTTTATTACATTATAAAAAGGCAAGCGTGAAATATCAAGCCTTGGCATGTTGCTGCTCATTCTCTTCAGACAGCAAAAAAGGCCACTGCAAAAGCCATGTATATCTGTTCTGTAGATGCCCTGTGACTAGTTAATTAAGCGTCATGAATATTTAGATCTAAGCATTGCAGAGTGGATTCTTTGACTTTACGTTCAGTTCAACACTGCACTAACAGACCTGAGTCTGCATAAGCAAAATGTATAATCCCTCTATTTCCAGAGGATGAATAACGTCTGTATGGCACAGATCGACCTGCGAAGTGGTGCAGTTTGTGCCTGTCACCACGCTGCCCTCATCACCATCCTTCACAGCCTACCTGCAACAAAATCACATCTAACACCCTGCTCTACAGCCAGCATTTCAATGAAAAACTGAATCATGCAACTGAGCTTTATCAAAATATGGTCTCTAGCTCTCACCAATGATTCGTGCAAAATTTGGGAGTCAGAAATCACATACTCTGCTCCCGGAAGTTGCACTCCTTAAAGGATCCACAGCTAGAAGTTACAGAAAGTGTCCTGGAGCTTGAGGGTTAAAAGGCTCATAAATATCCAATGATTTGAAAGCCTGGCTACCACTGTATGAATAATGAATTGTTGTTCACCACAAGAACTTAAAGGAGAAGAAAGGAAAATAAGAAATAGAATGCTTCAAGGTGATCTTAAGCCATCTGTTTTCTTCTGTTTGTCCCCTAAGATTTTATATAGTCTGAATTTGACTTATTAGGCCTGAAGAATTCTACATGAATATACCACACCTTCAGAACAGAATCAAAACGGATTCCTTTTTAAAATATTGAATCTACTCATTTTTATTCTCCTTCATTCTTCTTGTAGCTGAAGCAACTTACATAAGCTTGAACCCAAGTTTGAACTACAAAACTTCTCAGTTTTCTAAATTTAAAACAGAATTTAGTCTTCTCAAAAGCTGCTTCTGCTCACCTCTAAAGTATTGTTGATAACATGATATTTAATCTTGTATCATCATCTATTAAGCATATACATTTTGTTTCAAAACTCAGTCAGATCCTTTTTAAAAGTTCTATGTACCAAACTTTTTGTTTGTTTGTTTTTTACCATCTACCAGATTAACTTTATTTTATGCTATTCTACTCAATACATAGTGAGCACTGCTTCCAGGAGACAGGACTGTTGAAAAAATTACAGTAGATGTTTATGGATTACACCCAGGTATGGCATTGTTTAAAAATAAAAAAAATAAAAAAAAACAATAATAGATAATCCTAAACAACACAGTGTAATTTCTGACCAATTTCAAAACATCATCTTTATCAAAATTCTGCCCACAGAGCGCGAAATCAATATATGGATGTTGCTGTAAAATTAATGAGCTTAATAGGCTGTTTGGAGATTTTTATTTTGAATCATTTGATTTTTTCTTAAACTGAACATATACATTGGTTGAAAAATGAACCACAGCACAAGAAAAATCTACAGGAGGATTTGTCCCTTGTAGTTATCTCCACCAGGCGCATATTCTTTTTCTGAACAGATAAACATCAAAATTAAGTACATTGGCTTAATTTGGTTGCCATTGCAAGCTCAAATGGGATACAAAGTGAAATCAATATTAGTGAAATAGATCAGACCAGAATTAGAAGGTAATATAATTAGGTTCGCTTTGCTATACCTTGTAATTCTTATCTGCAGTATACTACCAAATACAATACGGGGATCTATTTTCTGAAACTATAGGAGGTTTTTACACTGTATTGTCCTCCAATGCGTTACCACTCCATCTGAGAAGAAATTTTTTTTTCTAACATCCATCTTGAAAAAAAATCTTGTCATATGTGCCACCAGAGCCAGTGATACAGAGTTAGAAACATCCCTGTCAAGACTGCCCTTAAATTTTGAGGAGTCTTCCTCTAGTAAAAAGCAGGCTAAGGAAGTGTTCCTCCTTCTCAGCAAATACTTCCCCGCTTCTGAGATTAATGATTAAACCACAAGGTTTTAAATTACAATTTATCTTCCTGGATTCACAATCACCCTCTTAAACTGTGGAATTTTTTCTTGATACTGGTATGATAGACTGAGAGACATGGAGATGTTCAGTCTCAAGGAGAGAAGGCTCCAGGGAGCCTTTCCATATCTAAATGGAGGGACGTAAGAAAGAAGGGGACAGACTCTTTAGCACATTCCATTGTAATAGGACAAGTAAAAGTATTCTGTAACTAGAAGAGAGTAGACTGGATATAAGGAAAGTTGTTTATGATAAGGGTGGTGGCACAGGTTGCCAAGAATGTCCTTCTGAAGCTACTTCAGTTCAACTGCTCCCCCGCAGTACGTTTTGTGAGGGGGTGCACAGCAACAACACATGGCTTTACTGAAAGAGACCTGTCACATGCCATGGCTTACATGCTCCCAGACCACTCATAGCAAGAAGCAGCAAACATACAAATGAAACAACACTGGGAAGTCTACGCCACATGCACACCACTCATGCAATTCCCCAGGGGTGCAGAATTAAAGAGGAATGCCATAAAGCACTCTCAAAGAAAGGGGAAAGGGAAGCAGGGCTGACACAAGGCACAAAGCCATTGAGAAACAGCTTAGAAGAAGATCTGTAAAGGCTTGCATTTGCAGTTAATAACTCAGTGCAGAAATACTTGGACCCATAAAAATGAAAATCTGGCAGCAAATGACAAAACTTGCTTCCCTTGTTTCTAATTCAGCCTCTGAGGGTCAAGAATGAATGACCTTCTTCAGTGGGTGAAATAGTGCAACAAAGGAGCAATAACCAGAAATTCATTGCAGGGACAGTGGTGCTATCACTCTGACATACAAAAGATCTGGAAGGACAGGGCAAATTAGCATGTGAAAATAAGAAGAGAAATCACTTATAATCAGATTTTAATCTGATTAAGGATTGCTTGCTCCTTTTTTTTTTCATTCTGCTACCTACTTTCAAAGGTAACATAAGCCAGAAATCAAAGTTATGATAAATCAGTGAGATATTTTGATATTCCTATCTGATTGACGGAATGCCACAAATTTCAATGCATGTCAAAAATCTCATTTATGTAGACATACCAGGCTGGAAGGAAAAATAGGATTTCCTGCTTTTTAAGTACATTAAATAGAGTAAATTGTATGAAGTATGGCATCAATAACATGTACCCACTCATATTTTAATTACTGGTAAACATGCCTTGATGCAGGATATGTCACACTTGTACATCCTACTTGATTTAGACTCCTTAATTTTGATTTAGTACAGGTTTATTTCTTGAAACGCAGCAAGACGTTACAGTAAGAAGCTCACAAACACAGGAAAATGCTGAATGGTGACAAGTGAGAGAATTTTAACACAAAATAAAGTTAAAATTGATGTTTCTACCATCATCCAAGCCTACTCAACCTGTCAATTCGCATGCAATCAAAAAATCATATTGTCTAGGCCTTTTGCAGACACTGTCCAAGCCCCTTACTGTTCTGCTAAATACATCGTTTTTTTCTTTTCCTTCAGTGCTCCAAATAGCAGCTGGGGTTTCTTCTAATCAACACAAATACACATGCACTGCCTGACCATCTTTACAACACTACGTCTGGCAAACTTCTTCCATACAAAATTACTGGACTTCAGTAAAATTAATCAGTGAATGAATCAAGAATTTTTTAGCATTTTTAGCTGGAAGAGATATGTGATAAACATAGTATTATGTTGTTAGCACACTGGTACTCAGAGAAGTCCCATTGTAATGAGCATGCCCTACTGGTTACTCACAGGCAGTTTCCAGAAGTTCTAAATTTTTGTGTGGCACAAACCAGTGAGGAAATAAAAGCAATTCAGTTGGTATCTACTCTTGCATATGTTCCTTTTGAGGTGATCTGACCAATTTTTGCTGAAGCTCTTTCTAGACCAAAGAAGAGCACAAACTTCACTAAAATAGGCAGTTCTTAAAGCACAAGGCAGAAAAGGACTGCATTCAGTTTTGGGCCTCTCATTACAAGACAGACATCACTGTCCTAAAGCAAGTCCAGAGAAGAGCAACAAAGCTGGTGAGGGGTCTGGAACACAAGTCTTATGGGGAATGGCTGAGGGAACTGGGACTGTTTAGTCTGGACAAGAGGAGGCTCAGGGGAGACCTGATCAGCTCTCTACAACTCCCAGAAAAGAGGTGACAGCAAGGTGGGGAGTCAGCCTGTTCTTCTGGGTAACTAGCAATAGGACAAGGGGGAATAGCCACAAGTTGTGCCAGGGAAGGTTCAGGTTTGATGTTAGAAAAAACTCTGAAAGGGTGGTGAGTGCTGGAATGGGTTGCCCAGGGAGGTGGTTGAGCCATTGCCCCCAGAGGTGTTCAAGAAACATTTAGATGTTGTACTAAGGGACATGGTTTAATGTGGAAATATTAGTGGTAGGTAGATGGCTGGAATAGATTATCTTGGAGGTTTCTTCCAACCTTGGTGTTCCTATGATTCCACAAAAAAAAAAAAAAAAAAAAAACTTAAGCAGTCATTGGAAGTGCCAAGCTGTCAACAAAAGAATAAGCTTAAGCCTATCGTTCACCAAACTATAACGCTTTACTAATGAAAGTGTGAAAGTACTAAGTTAAACATAACACCATCTAATATTTATATATTTATGTTAACAAGAAAAGGATGAAATATAAACAAAAAAGCTAGCATTTGCAAGTGTAGCTTCATGTAGCAAGGAACAATAACTAAATCATTGTTTTTTTATTCTTTTAAAATTAATGTTAAAATATTGCACATCATAAGAGAAGAAAGGCAGAACCGATTACTGAGGAAAAGTGACCATGTTTTTCACTCCCTTGCAAGATTTTTCCATTTCTGTTTGACTGGAGTGACAACGTGAGCTCAAGCAGCAACCCTGATGAAAGTTTTTGGTTGGTCACTTGGCTGTTGTTTTTGGTTTTTAAACAAAAAGACACTTTACATTCTTTTCAAAAGAAAATAAAGATCATCAAGCATGTCTACCTGGAGAAGTCTTGCAGAACTCAGGTTCCTCCCCAGATCTATCCTCAGACTTTTCCTATCTGTAAACAGAAGACTACTTCAACTGAGGAAAAACAGATTGGAGTATTGAAATAAATCCTTCTCTTCCATTTTATGTTTATAAACGGTCTTATCTCCCTTTGCTACTCTAGCTAATGGTCTTCATGGCATTGTAATGAACATTGCAATGAACTCTACCATATTTCCTTTATCTAGAAATTGACTCTCTAATCAAGAAATGTCATTAGATTAGTTTAGTAAAAGCTATCTTTGATAAACCAATTGTACATTTTTATCCCATTTCTAATTTATCTTAATGCATTTAAATATTGATTCCCAGCATATAGCATTATCTAGTACCACTTCAGTATACATAACAGATTTTGCTTCAGTAGAAATACTAGCTGACAAACTTTCCAATTTATAAAGTAAACCCAGTCTGAGGAAGAAGACTGAGGTGGGACTTACATAACTGAGTCCCCACATTGAACACACTGAACTCTGCAACTGTTCGAATACAGATATAACTTCCTCTTTGTTGGTCACTTGTCTTTGAGTCCATGGTCAGTACTGTCATGCTTTCTAAAATACAGATGTCAAGTATACTTTTAATTCCAGGGTTGTCTTCAAAACTTCTATATCTGCCATTCTCACATCATAGATGTTTTGCTTTTCCTTATTGTGTTTTTTCTTTTGATGATTCCTAGATTTCTCTACATGAAATAACTCTTCCACAAATCAAATATTATAAGCTGTTTCATAAACATAGACAGCTTCCTTTTTCATTACCCAGATTCCCTGAAGACTAGATCTTGTACCTCTCTAACATTAAGGAACCCAAGTGCAAAGTCCCTAGCAGATGACTGCAAACCTCATTTCTGAGCCATCTGATTTTATCACAGAATTTTTGTTGTTTTCTTTAAGAGCACAATGTTTTAGCATCCATTTTTTTCCCCACATATTTTCATCTAAAAAGCAAAGCAAATGAGTCCATTTCAATTTCATGCTACTTATTTTTAAACAAGATTGCCATACACAGAAGTTTGATTTGCAACCCTCTTGCACTTCAGCCCCTAAGAACTGCTCTGCTTTCGTGGTTCTGATGCCACATAGGAGAGCACTGAGCACCTCAAAGTAAAGCTGTTCTTTGTAATCATGTCTATTTAGACAGATGTAACTAACTTTAAATCCTCCTCCTTGATTTTTTTTTCCTTGTGACAGTAGTGAAGAGTATGTATTAATCATGTATGCAGAAGCTTCAGTTAAAAATCAGAGCCCCATTGAATGAAGTCTTGTGCAAACATGAAGAAAGACAAGTGAAGGAATTGTGGTACTTCAGAAGTCTGTGTGGGGTCCGCATTTGATTTCAGCTGGATCAGGCTTTTTATGATTATACCTATTCCCAACCTTAATGCATGTGATGCAAGAAACCATTGCAAGCTAAAGCCAGAACGTGCAAAATGTAAAAAGAGTGCCCATAGCAGTTTCATGAGCACTGAAATGAATTATGCCTTATTTTTTATTCATATCTTCTTCATGGTTGACTGATTTATTTTTTTTAACTGAATTTAACCAAGGTAACAGTCCAAGACTCCTATCACTTCCATTTTTATGAAAAGAAGCTTACTTTTACTTAACTTTATCCTCCCCCAATGAGTTGCTTTAAGCTGCCATCTGCCCCACGTTGCATATACACAACCTGGCCAAGAGGCTAAGCACTATGTGCCTTCCAAATGGGCAGCTGAACACTACCAGTCAGCAACCAGATGAAGCAAAGCAGTAATAATATCTTTGTTGGTGGCAGGGCAATCTGATGATGTTTTTGTTTGAAGCTAACCATTCCACTTGATTTTTTAATTTTTTTTTAAATAAACTTCAGTATCTTGTAGGTTCTTATTTCCCTGTTGAAATTATCCAGCAGGTTCAGACACTCACAGGAGAATTGGGGAAACACATGCCTATATTAGGAGTGATTTCAGACACCTTATTTCCTTGGTTAAAACAGATAAAATTTGGTTTACTTGTGTTTAGTGGCCAAAGGTAAGTTATCTGAGCAATACTGAGTCATCGGGGCTGTGCAGCCCAGGTTCTGATTTGTTTTATATATAAACAGTCCCCGGTAGTTCTGAGAAAATAATAGCAAAAGCAATTATTAGCAATATTA
The DNA here is from genome assembly GCA_036925125.1 of Oreortyx pictus. Lineage (NCBI taxonomy): Eukaryota > Metazoa > Chordata > Aves > Galliformes > Odontophoridae > Oreortyx > Oreortyx pictus. The sequence continues at coordinate 50,305,098 of JAUPFR010000006.1, read as the reverse complement.
GTAATGTCTATAACATCACAATATTGCCATCTCACACTAACATTTTGCATGAAAGTCACACAAAAGCAGGAGGAAGCTTAAAAAAATTTAAGGTCTTAATCTAAATTAAGATACCAGTACCCAAAGAGAGGATTGGCTTTTTTTAATTCTCATGCAACGCACACAAGGTGAGAGTCAGCACCATTTTTCACACAAGTCTCACAAAAATTAAGTGTAAATAAGACATATTTCTGAGTGTATAATGTGCACATTAAAAATACTGTCTAAAGATATCAGCTGTACAGAACATGAATAATAAACTGACAAGCTCGTGAAAGACTGATGTTCTTTGAGCTCATCACTGCATACTTGAACAGGATATGAATATTTAATATTCATGCTAACTGTCATACTGCAAGTTGAGCTGCTTGTACTAGAAAGGCGTACATGTGGTACTACTATTCATGTTTACTTTACCCTGCAAACGTCAGCAAAACGTTTTTCTTGTAAGCATCTCTTCCCTCTCCCTCAGTCTTTAATTCAGACAAAATTATTCTAAAGGACTACACAGTAATAAGTCAAAAATGGAAGATAAGAGAGGCTTGTATTTAACCTAACTGAAGGCTAAATAACATTCCCATCCATATATATTCTGAGGAGCCCATTAGAATCTGCAGAAACTAACATAAACATGGAAATGACCTCCAGTGAAAACAGTTCTCTTACCTTCTATTTCAAATGATCATAACATTTAATATAAACATCTATTAGAACCTACACACCAGGATTGCTGAGGTTCTTTACTTAGCAACTCTATCACTTATTTTCACAAGATAAAAAAGAGCAGTAGTACCTCCTCATGACAAATATCATGCCACGCTTACTAGGACAATCAGAATATTTTTTATTTTTAACAAGAATTCACACAGTGACTATCTGCTTTGCTAATCTAAGATCAGTGATACAGCCACCACCAGCTCTTCATCACCATTCTCTGCTTTCCAGGATTCTGCGTGACCACATTTTGAGCATTTGTTTTTCAAGTGGCATGCTTGTGCACTGTGACTTCATTACAGGCAATCGCAAGCTGCAATTCTTTCAGTCCTGAACAACTGTACAGTTCATATTACATGTTTATAACAGGTTTTCAAATCCTTTCAGGCTATAATTTGCTTTCCATTGACACTTGCATAGAAATCACCTCCCAGACTTCTGACATAGTCATCACTTAGTTTCAGAGATCACACTGAAGACCCAGGAATCTTATTTGAATCTCTTTCATAATGACAGGCATTTTTAAGCCAGACTACTGCAGGGAAAAGATATCTTTTTTTAATGGTTCAGAAGAGGTCGTGTCATCAGATGAAGGAGGGACTACCAAAGCCTGGTGATGATAAGGCTTACAGTGAAATATGAAAACCTAAATTTAGTCCCTGCATTGATGGCAGATCATTAAGAACTGTCTTACCTGTATATTCATACGCAAACTGGCATCTACTACTTAATATCAGAGCTTGGATTTATCAAACTCCACTTACTGAAGAAGTGTTTTCCTTTTATGCTTCAAATATATTTCTGTACAACCTGCACAGAACTCAAACTATTTCAAACGTAGAGAGGCTCAAACTACACCAGACTTCTCTATGTATAACCACGTTTCAAAGGCTTTACAATCCAAACACTGTAAAAATTACTTATTTTTGCATGAAAGTACTTTCTAAAGAGTCAGCTTTTCTTTTCCTAATCACACTACACAACATCTTTACAAGACATCCTCACCATATTGCTTATAAACTAAAATCAGCAAAGTTAAATCACATAGTTTATTTCTTTTCTCTCCCTCTTTTTCTCTTTTGATTGTGGTAATTTGAAATGCAAAGGATGAAAAATTCATATCAAGATTACTAAACCAGTCACAATATCTAGGAAGCCCAGTAATTTCTTCTGCCACCTGTGGCCACTGCAGTCATTAAAAGGGTGGACAATAATCTAATCAAGCAGCAAGTTGTTGCAGATACCTCTTGCATAAATTGAGATGTAATTTTCAGAAATTGAAATGCAGCTAAATGTAAGCTAGTCTTGTCAAGATAAGGTAAACATTGGCACTACTTCTGTGGGATCAATGATAAAAGCCCAATTCATAATATCACAGCCTGCCCATAAGTCACAGCTCCTTCCAGTTCCACCAAGAGATTCAGCCATATGCCCCCCAAAAAACTAATTCTAGATTACAAGATTCCAGTATGCTTTTTCATATCATTGTAGATAAGCTTTCTTTAAAAACAGAAGACTTTTGTCAGTGTCACACACAGCTTTCACTGGCCTGCAGACCTGGATTGTTCCCCAGGGTCTACAAGAGTATGCATTTAATACAGATGGAAATAGAAAATACGAATACAAACCTGGTACCGTAACATATTGTCTGCACATTAAAAGGGCTCAGGACAACCCTAGCACCAAGCAGCCCACTAATTTCCACAAATGGGTCAGACCTCTTCCTATCACACGTGCTCCTTTCCATTCTGTACAGTTCCTTAGGAGTCAATAAGCTGCTCTGTTTTCTGGGTAACAAAACATATACTGTCTGCAAACGCGCACACAGTAACTTATAACAAGCCATGAATCTACACGCCTTTTCTAGGAAGCCATTCAGAAAAGGAGAATGGGAAGGAAGGGGGCCAATCTTTGCCTGGTACCAATTACTTCTCAAAGTCATAGTAATATAACACTAACATTATATGGAGCTCCTTTGGCTACATTCTTTGCTGGTGTTTCTAAATCTCCTTTACAGAAAGATATTTAATAAATGAGGTATTTCAGTGACCTACAGCAACCCTGCACTCAACTGTTTGTACTATATGCTGCTCTGCTTTGCTCACTGGCATTGCTCTTCGATGGCTGTTACAGCCCATAAAGCCATCTGTTAGAAAAGCTCGGTCATAAAATTATTAATGCCTGTAGCATAAAACCAGCCCTAAGTAAATAAACAGTACCAGAAGGCCCACTGCAGAATTTTGGGATGTTAAATGCACAGGAAATGCACAGAACTATAAATCTTATTAATAGTCATACATGCAATTATGTATTTACTGTGTGAAACACAGGAAGGCTAGACAGAAGTTGCTTCTAAAATAACACTGCAGATTTGCCTTATTGTTGAACCCCACATGAAAGGATCTGCAATACTGTTGTGAATCCTTTTGACATTTAAAGCTTCTGGAATTGTGCAATTACATAAGAAAGTTCGTAACAAAGAAGCTCACAACACACAAAATCAAGGCATAGAACAATGGAAGAATTGCCCAATTCAGAAGCAGTCAAATTCTTTGGAGAAGAGCATAAAACTTTGTGTTTTGGATATGTGGCATTCCAATCACAAAGAAAACTATATGAAATTCATTCATTATGGCAAGTCCTGAGTAAAAACCACATGAGACTACCACCTCAGATACTTGGTGCCAGCTCTCACTTTACATTAAAGCTGCTTCTCCCTCCTCACAGCTCTGGTAAGATCTTTAGCCCAGAGGGTGTCCAGAGGGCCTGGCACCTGGCTGGCTAGATCTCACACAGCAGGTATTAGGGGCCCAGCCTGCTCGGCTTCCCAGCCATCCATAAGCCAAGGCCTTATTTCTGTGTGGCACAGTTGAACAGCCTGTCACTCCAGTCTGGTAGCCACAGGCATCAAAACTTGCTGAAGATGTCAGCTTCTAAACATCTGCCAGAGAAGAGATGCTTTAGCATTAGGCATACATTTTTAAAAATGTCTGATGTTAACAAACTTAATAACAAGACTTCTGCAAGACCTTTGGCATGGTCCCACACACACTCTTATTTTTCCAAATCGGAAAGATACAGGATTTGAAGACTGGACTATTCAGCAGATAAGAAGTTGCTTGGATAGCCACAGACAAAAGTTTCAGGTCAATGGCTCTATGTCCAGATGAGCAGCACCCTTCAGCCTGTTCTTGGGACCAGTGCTGTGCAACATCTCTATTAATGGTCTGGATAGCAGAATCAAGTGCACCCTTAACAAGTCCATAGATGGCAATAAGCTGAGTGGCACAACTGAAACAATAGAAGTGAAGAACGGCATCCAGATGGACCTGGACAGGCTTGAAAAGTGAGCCTTGATGAAATTCAACAGCACTAAATGCAATGTGTTGTGTTTGGGTCAGGGCAATCCCAGATACACGTACAGACTAGGAGAACAACTCATAGAAAGCAGCCCTGAAGAGAATAACTTGAGGGTTCTGGTGGATGAAAAGCTCAACATGAGCCAACAGTGCATACTTGCATCCCAGAAGGCCAACAGTATTCCAGGCTGCATAAAAAAGTGGCCAGCATTTTGAGGGAAAGGATTGTCATTCCATCCATCCCCCCACACCACTCTGCCCTCTTGAGGCCTCATCTGCAGTACTGCGTCCAGCCCTGCAGCTCCCAGCACAAGAAAGAAGGAGCTGCTGGCTCGGGAGCAGAGGAGAGCCAAGTATCCACAGCCCAGGCACATAAAGTAGTGCCTGGTTAACAAATGACAGCCTGAAAAAGACCAAGACCTGACTAGAGACAGCACCGGGGTGTCAGAACCACTGCATAACACTCAGTCCTTCAGAAAATGCAGTTTTCTCTAAGAACGCAAAAACAATCAAACAATTGTATTACTTCAACAGAGAATAATTCCTACTTTCCAGGAGCTCTTGCTAAGCTCTTTGGGGCCACAGTAATCCATCAGGAATAAGGCAAGAAGATGCTTTATTTCACTATCTTTAAAAAAAGTTTCTAAAATCTTCCACTGTGATTTTAGTACCGCAGTGAAAACAGAAGGCTTTTTTTCCCCAGAAGTTTTTCTTTTTTTTCCCTGCAGTTTGAAATTATAGTATCCTTTCCATTTCTTCACATCACTCAGTTTGTACCCACAACCTGTGGAGCTTTCACTTTTTAAAATCAAGAATTTGTTAACCACAGAGTAAGGGAGTTTAGAACACAGGAGTTGGAGACACAAGGGTCCTTATTTACAATATGATGCATGTCTGGGTTTTCTCTTAAACTAACAAATTGGGTTGTGACTTTGTTCTGTGAACCACATTTTGATATATAACAAAGAAACAAGCACCTTTGATTCATCTATCAGAGTTAATATTTCCAATATTATGAAAACATACCTCTCTCCTCTCTCTAGTTCTCATTTCTTTCATTTCCTTTTTTCAAATGAAAACAGATCAAGAAATATCAGGAAAAGGAAAGCATCATCACCATAATTCAGTATTGCTTATTAAAATTTCACCAGTTACTAACTGGTATGTGACTCTATGGAATAATGCAACAATTCAAGGGCACAGAAGCACCAAGCACAGGTTGGGCAGAACAGACCAAAACTGAGGGCAGGAGTGTAATTGGATTGACAGGAACTTGCCAGGGATCAGAAAATAGGATGCAATAAGTAAGGACTAATGACATTTTGGCACATCTGTCCTGAAGAGTAGCATTTCATCTTCTCCCCATCTGCAAAGTCCACAGTTTAAGGAGTGGATCTGCAGGACTGATGAAGAGAATAGCAGAGCTGACACAGAAGAGAAGACAAAGTCAAACGTTCCAGACAGCAAAGGTCTGTACACAGCAAGGAAAGAGTCCCAGATAGATTTTTTAAGCACCTCACAGCTCCACAAATGAGAGAGAGAATGAAAGGAAAAAATCCAGACTGGACCAAGCAACATGGAAAGTTTCATCTGAAAAATGAAACTGGAAATGAATGTAATAACCCACCCCCCCACACAGAATGGGACTGCAGTTCAGCTTTTGGACTAAGACTTCCACAGCCTGAGTTCTGTTTCTAGCTCAAGTGAAAGTTTCCATCTCAACTTTTAATAACAGTTTTCATTTCTCTATGCTTGATATCTGCATCCACAAGCGACTCATGGTTATTCTGAAGTGTAGACTTTGGAGAGGAGAGACAAAGAGTGACAATATTGATAGAAACAGTTTCTTTACTGGGTTCTTACACACAAACTGGATCAGCTTTCTACAGAGAAAGGTCATTTTGCTGCCACAGCATACTGCAAAAAGAAGAACTTTAAGAAAACCACAGACGTCATTCTCAGAGATATCCTTTGATGCCTTACCTCACACTGTAGTTGTAAACAGGATACCTTAATATAATTTTCTGCTTCACTGGCTAGGGGATTATCATAACAATCTTTCAGAACAGACATGTGCACCAATTGTTATCTACTACGTTATCTACTGTTTTTATCCACAACCACAGGGTTGCAGACAGAGTTGTGTTTTTATGTATCAACCATTAATTTCAGCAGTTTTCAGCTTCTCTACACCCAACCCAAGTGACCACCACGATTTCTCTGTTAATTCAAATCAAAACAGTGTATCCTCCCAGGAAAGCATTTCTCAGTCTTCTGCTGTCTAACAGGTTTCTTTCAAGAGCAGGGGGACTCAATAGATCTGTATTTTCTAAATTACATATGTCGAAAGATATTCTAGGCACTCTATAATTAGCCAGCAAGGAAAAGCATTTCTGATTCATTAGGTCAACTTTAATGGTTTCCTCATTAAAAGTTTTTGCTGTTAAGCTGACAGAAGCTAGAATTTAATAGTAGCTTCCAGCACTTTCTTTATTAGCCGATCTCTATTGAATCGGTCTTTATCACCTGAAGAGATATTTTAAATGGAAATTCCTCAGCCCAGAGCAACCTAGATTGACCAAAGGCCTAGAGACTGCTCTATCCCTGCTTTAATAAACTGACTGTGTATATTGCTGCAAAGGTCAGCTCTCATTAGTCAGCAATGGCCAAGGAAGATTTAACACATTATATTCCAGTGCTAATTTGTCACTTGTTGATATCATCATATCTTTGTTGATATTAAATAGCTATTACATGGGATGGAATTTGTAAATATGCATCTCTGGAGAGCTTTTACATGAAAAATCGTCCCCTGTTCATTCACTTCATAAGAGTCACAATTCTGTGGTCCTCAATGAACAAACTACCATAACTTTACAAGTATAAAATTAACTCTGCCTCCCTCTGAATACAAACCAGGTCAAATAAAGCAACAGGTTCCTCTTCTACACACTACTGGTGAAGAGTTTTCATTAGTAGCTCACTGAAGCTTAGATTCCCCACTGTCAGATTTCAGACAAACCGAGCCACATCACATACTATTAGTACTGGGCGTGCATGGGAGAGAGGTGTTTTCTTTAAAAGATCAAAAGTGCCCATCTTCCATTTCTCGTTAATGTCCAACTAATAGACAATGAACTTAAAGAGGTGTAGACAGGATTAAGCTTGTACAATTTGGTTATTTCAAAACATACAAATTGCAAATACAGTAAGGATTAGCTCACTGAATCCAATCAAGACCACTCTATTTTAATTAAGAACTATCCTCCTCAGCAGACTAACTTGATTTTTGAATGTCTCCTTAATAGGTGTCTTCCCTTGAGCCTGCAAATCACTTAACACTAACTCCTGTTCAAACTTTTGCTTTCTGCAGAAAATTAATTTGAGGAGCTGATATGGCATTTTTTGAAAAATATTTGTCTAATGATTAAGCACCAAGACTCAGGACATAACGATTCAATCCATGCATCTCTCGCTGAGTCTGCATGTAACCTTGAAAAAACTCCCAGGGCCTCATTTAGCTCAGATACAAAATGAAGGTGACATTTGCTTTCTCTGTTCATGTTTGATCTGTCTGGATCATAAACTCTAGGTTGGCAGGGACTCCTTCTCACAATTTGTTTGTAAAAATGCCTAGTGTCACTTTACAAGCTGCAGCACTAATCTAAGATAAATTAAAAATAGTAATTCATATGGTAACATAGAAGTGAATTTTCCCATCATAAACTTAAGTAGTTGCCTTAAGTAGGGTTGTTTCTTTCCAATCAGATAAGAGAATGGATGAAGAGAAGTCACATTAGACACAGACAGTGCCAGAGGCAATTCAGTTCCTGCTTCTTTCTTCTCATCGAGCTACCTCAAATGCTAATTGCATTAATTTGGAATTTAGCAGATAATTAACTAGGAAATCTTTGGTTAGACAGGAAAAATGGCATGGAAGAGAAAAGGACTTCAGCCTTGGTTATGGTGTTTGGCTTTCCAGGATTCCCTCATTTCAGCAGGAAACTTCTGCTCAGTGGGCGGAAATGCCTTGCCTAGTAATCTTCTGTTAAGGAAAAATAAAACAAAACTGGCATGCTCAGTCCTCAGATGTGACTGTCCATAGCTGCAAAAGCTTGCTGGCCCAGGAGTGACCTTGGCATCCATTCCTGTATGTGGCAATGTTAATGGAGGATTAACGCAGGGAGGAGGGAACAGCAGAGCAGGGAATAGGTGGGGAAATGTGCAGGCAATAAAGTAGCAATGAACTGTCAAACACCCCTATACTCACAGACCATAAAAAGAAGCAGAGGAGTATTTACAGAGCCATACTCTGGAACCAGAATAATTCAGTATGACAGCAGTTTGGAGACTCAAGGTAAAAAAAAAAAAAAATCATTTTAATTTCAGATAAGAAAACAATAAGTTTCAGGTTGGAAGCATTACAGTAGCACCAACAAGTAGACACATTGAGTTGAGTTTTTCAAGTTGTATTTTTATTACTGTGAATAATTCTGGCTGTCAAAACATCCCAACTGACTTCCTTTAAATAACATAGATGTTCTGAACAGATTATGTGTGCTGCCATCAGCAGCATCAGAATGGAGGTTGAGGGTAGCAGTGAAGGACTGTTAAAGTGGCATCTAAGTCCTAGGCCCTCTTCCAATTTTATTTTTATTTTTTATTAAAACTTATACAAGCTGTAGAGTGGCAGACTTCTTGCTGAACAGAGCAATCTTTGAAGTAGAAAATAGCAAGAAGGCTTAGAAGCATATGGAACCCATTAGAAATGGCATGCTTGCAGGGGACAAATTATAAATTGGATCAACTAGAAAAGAATCTGAAAAAAGCCTGTCTACAGTTTAATCTCATGTGAACTGTCTGAATCCAGCTGAAGTGTGTTTCTAACCATAGGCTTCTCCATCGTTTCTCTATCCTACCACATGTGGAAAACACCCATAAGTGTTGACAGACAGCTGAAGACCCACACATTCTAAGACCCATCCTGAAGGGAAAGGAGAGAGTGATAAATGGCACACTCACCTAGCCATCATAATTTATAATCACTGTATCTTCAAAGCGTGCTGTAACCTCAAAGGAGGTGCTTCAAAGGTCTAATGGAGACATAACCCACGTTTGTACACAGAATCATTTGAGTTGGAAGGGACCTTTTAAAGACAGTCTAGTCCAACCCCTCTACAATGAGCAGAGACACCTACAGTCAGGTGCTCATAGTCCCATCCAGATTGATCTTGAGTATCTCCAGGGACACAGCATCCAGAACCTGTCTGGGGTACCTGTGCCAGCACCTCACTACCCTTATTGCAAACACCTTCTTCCCTTATATCCAGTTTAAATCTCCCCTCTTTTATTTTTAACCCATTTTCTCTTGTCCTATCAACAATGCACCACTACATTTGGGGTGCAAACCCAAGGTCCCCATGCCTGGATGGGATTGATGTGGCTGCTATACCAACACCAAATGACATATTGTGGGGAGCTCTCCTTCAGGTCCACACTTGCTGAGTGTGGATTTGACCCCCGCTGGCTTCTTTCCCCTTGCAACTTCTGGAGTCTGACCGCTAACTTCATTGTTTCATGCAGATACAGTGAAAATCACCCTAAAAGAATAACAGCAAGCCATTCATTAACATCAGACATGCAAAACAAATTTAGCTAAGCTGATTACTGTAGTGTGGTAGCCAAAAGCACTGTTCAAATTTACATGGGAGAAGAAATGCCTTTGATACTCTCAGTACATCAAGGTGTCTATTTTGGTGGAGTCTCATGTTTCCTAATTACCTTAATACTCTATGAATTAGGTAATATCAATGTACAATCACACTGGGCTCACGGCTTCCCATTCCATGGCACTCGCAGGGAATGCTAATCTGATGCAAGAAGGCTGGCTGCAGTATCAGACAGTTTCTTTGAAATCATCAGCCACATTTATGGTAAAAAAAAAAAAAAAAAAAAAGCCCTAAAACACCACAGGGCAGAGGAAACGCGCAGCTACCAAAACCCTTTTCACTGACACTGCACTAAGAAAGGACTATCCCCTCTCAGCCAAAATTGAGAACAGAGCAAGATCTGTCATCAAGTGCAACAAAAGCAATTCTGCCTTCCCAAACCTGTACGTACTAGGAGATACCTAACACACCATCACCCACACAGACTGTGCAAACCTAGCACAGCTCAACGGTGTAGCTGTAAACATGCCCTGAGAGAATGGAAGCAGTTCCTGGAAAGCTGCATTTCCATTCATCCAGGCCATTCCAGTAACCCTAAAATTTAGGCCTGGTGAAGTTGTATAGGTGATGCTGAATGATAGATGCTGCAAGAGCTGAGCATATCTGCGCTGGGAGCAATGAAGCAGTGCCTTTTGTGCTAACCCCATGGTGTGAGCTTAACACTCCACTATATTTCTCCGTATGTTTATTTATGGGCAGATTTTGAAAAAGAAAGCAAAGCATCCTAAAATGGGAACAGATGGGATCTGCCTATTATCCCAAATCATTCTGTGACAGAGAATGAAAACAAGGAAGGCTCATGTGTGGCAACCTGCAGTGCAAGACACTGAACAGACCCCACTGACAAGCAGTATCTTATTGCTGCACAGACCCAAGCTGGCTCCCCGCTCACGTATTTCCACAGAGTTAGCTCCAGCTTGCAATAATAGAAGTACTGAAAGGAATCTACTTTTGGTGCAACCAATGAACACAGCCGGGACACAGACATGGGTTCCTGGGCATTAAATAAAAACAAAAAAACAAAGCCACATAGCTATCAGCAGCATTAAACTTTCCACAGCTACAAATTGCTCTTTCATGCATGATACATACAATTAAAGCATGTTTAAATCCTGGATTATTGAGACAATAGGTTGTACCAGCTTTAATCCAAGCGAGTCACTAAGCTGTGCCACTTCAGTAGGAATCTGCATACTTAAAGTGTCTGTGTATCATACAGTCCATCTGTGTAACACAGTCCATACAGCCCAGCTCCAGTAATTAACTACACTTCCTCATGAACATATTGCTACCATGTGTATCCATTAGCATTTTGGCAATATTTTCTTTCTGCAAAACGATTGAAAGTATTAGTGCCAATGTGGTAAATCTGTCTACGTCTGTACATCTAAGCCTTATGGCTGTTCACAGGAATTGTCTCTCTCTCTCCTTGTGTTAGACTACCAACTGCTTTGGAAACTCTTTCCATTTCAAATGCACTGTGCTTCCATACTGAAATAAAATCCCCAGGAGATGACTAGCATCTGACGCAAGGCTAACAAAGGAGGACTGTTAGCTGCTGATGGTAAGTTGAGTTGTAAAGTTTACCAGGAAAGAGGCAGTCAGCATCCAGTGCAAACCAAGTTGTCAGACTTCATTCCTCAGAGGCAAAATCACACATCTGCTGGGCACCTTCAGTGGTTTATCAGCCTCTGCCATATAACCCGAGAAGGGAAAAGGAAAGCACAATGCAAAAACATGTTGGCAGTTTTAGTTTCATAGTTCCGGAACAAAACATGAAACTGGAAGAAACCCTGTTAAAAAGAGGCTCTTCCAGAGACTCTGGCATAAACCCCAAACCACTGAAGAGTAAGAGAAAAAAGCTGAGGCAGAACAATGCACTCAGCTTGCTTCTCTGATCTCCAGTTACCAATCTGAACCAGTAAGCCCACACCATAGCACACGGCAGTGTGCCTTCTCAGACCAGTCCTGTCTTGCAGGACAGACAGCTCAACTCTCCAGCTCATTTCTCATGCGCTTTTGGGAGTCAATACAGTGAAAGCCAACATGAGTATTCAGAACGCGAACAAGCTATTTCTAACTGTGCAGAAGGACTGGTGTCAGAGTCCTGTAAAGTTCACAGGTGACTTATCTAGTATCCTAGATAAATAACTGTCAATTCACCAAGTCTCCTGGAAACAGTGCTTACTCTGCTAGAGTCCAGAGAAGGTAAGGCTGATCCACTGATCCAAGATCCTGGCTCTGCATTAGAAACAGTCGTAAATAGAGGACCTGGTCTGGAGTCCACCTCATCTTGAGAGCCCTGAGAGGCAAGCATGTGGAACCCAAATAGAACAGCATGGTCCAGAGAGTGGCAGGGGTTTTACCAAGGCTGCAACACCTTTACCCTACACCCCAATTGAAAAAAAAGGAATAAATCATACTTATGTTTCTGCCATAGAACTGCTAGAGAACTTATAAAATCACAAAGGCAAGCAGCACTGATATTTAGTCATAACTGTAAAGCATCACAAAGAATCTTAACAGTACCTGGCAAATCACTACTCTCAAGAACTAACTATAAGTGCCAAGCTTTACCATCATTAAATAAATGGGAAAAATGCATTTAAGTCGAAGAGAGTCGTGCCAGAATTATGATTCAACATTACTTGCTAATCAGTGTCATGAGAATTACCTCCCCCTTCCATTCCAATATCTTTAAACAGAAAGATACACTTTCTGAAACATTTTAGTAAACGGAGTGCTAATTAAAATCAGTCTTGCAACCAGAAGTGACCTCAGATTTTTTACACACTAATTGAAATTACTAATACGTAGCACAGACTAAAGTATGTTTTAATATTATTTTGTGGGCTCCTCAAAATAGGACAAAACTTCAAATTATAGAACATTACAGAGTGAGAATACAACAAAAAAATAAACCTAATGCATCAATGATTATTTTTTTAAGAGTATCTTTATGTTAAACTATATTTACTTAAGTGTCTTCTGGGAATATCAGTGTCAGAGCTTTGGCTTTAATCCTTCCGACGAGACAGCACCCAGATCACCTCCAACCATGTATTGCAATCACTGGATTCCTACAAAGTCCCAGTGGGCAGAAGCAAAACAGCAGAAGATATAATCCACCTAAGAATACAACCCCGGGAAATAACAGCAAAACAAGATGCAAAAACTGCAACTCTTCAGGGTCATGGAAACTGAGCAGAGGCAGAGTGAACTGACAAGACAAACTCTGACTCTACTAACTGGAACACCACACCTTAACTCTGTTTAAACTGACATGAAATTGATTATTTTTTTTCCAACTCAACCTGAGAAAACTCAAATCTTTTCTGATTTCTACCTTCCAGATATTCCTGTTACAAAGTACTTTGATTTTGCTTTGATTTAACATTTCAGCAGGAAAGGAAAAATCACTATCACTTCAAGCAGTGCTTAAAGCAGAAGAATAATTCAAAAGAAGGAATAACTTAAAGGAGATACAGTTGACAACACTGATTCACAATATTAGCACTAAAGATTGAACATACTAGTGCCCAGCGTTGGCACTCACCTGTGCCATGCAAAGGGGTGAACCAAAAGAAAACAGAACAGCACACAGCATCTGTTAACATCCATTTTAAGAAGAGAGGAAGCAGATTTTGTCATTAATAACATGTCATGGAGCACCAGAGGGGCCAGCTAGCTCTGCTCCCTCAGTCAAGCCAGGTCATGGACAATCCACCATTGGCTCACATGTATTTTGGAAAACATTACCACAAATACAACATTCATATTCCTGTCATGGCAAGGGTGTCGACTAGGTCTTTAAGAAGGAGATGTGTGGGGAGAAGAAACAGCATTTGACGCCTAAATCCAGACACATATCACATATGGCAAATAACAGTGAGCTGAAGCTAAAACCGTGCTGAAGTTGCAATACCAACTGGGTTGGATGTCCCCAAAAAGCCGAAGGGTACACAATTACACCTTATTCTGGGTTCAGGCCAGAGGAAACCTCCTATAGCAGCAGCTGTAAAATAACACCTGCATTTCAGGACAGAGAATAAAAGTCAGATAGGGGCCACTAGCTGCCCTGTGGCTTGAACACACTGCCTCAGTGGGATAGGTATCAGATTTCTATTGCTTGTAATTGAACTCTAAGCCATTTGCCTCATTTGGTTTTGGATAATTTCATACTCTTTTACTTTCTGTCACGTTAGCAAGTTTGCTGGAGTGGGCTGTTTAGGTTTTGTTTTTTTTTTTTTTTTTTTTTTTTAAGAAAAAGATCCATTTCTTATTCTGTAGGTGACATTTGCTCTGAAAAATGGACTTCAATAACAAAAAACTCTTATTTGAGCTCAGAGGTACGGAGTTTTCAAGTTATTTTTTTTACCACAAATACTCCCTTGATCTCTGACTTATCCTGCTGTACATAGCAAAGATGCACACTTCTCAAATCCTCATCCCCTGAAATAAGCCCCCCAACCACAGTCACGAGAGACGGGATGTATATTTGTCATGTTTGTATAGACATAAGATACCTGTTGTCAAGCTACAGATAACCCATTTAAAAACCATAAGCAGTTTTCATTCCTTAAACCACAATGCAACACTGATCACACTGAACCATGCCTGCATTCCCAGAAAGCAGCAGCATACATCAGTCACTGCTGCAAACCAGGGCTGAAGGTGATGATGAGCCCACACCACTTGGGACCTCCGCCTGAATACATTCTTAAATCAATTAGTGAAACTCACTACAGTCTTTGTGCATGCACCTCTTAAGATTAATTCCAGTTAGCATTTAATATTTGCAATAATTCATAATAATTCTATTTGACATAAAAGAACGAATTTAAGGGGATTTGTTAGCTTTCTAAACAACCACAGTCAACAGAAGACTACAGAGTGTAAAAAGATCTGTGGTTCCTTTGAAAACCAACACAGTTCTGCTATCTCCACATTTATAACAAACTCATATGGAATTAGAAACAACACAGATCTGCTTAGAGTCAGCTTCAGCAAGGATCATTTCAAGCCATAAATTTAAGTTAAGAATAGCCTTCTTTATCCAGACTAGCCAAGGCCAACACCACCACAAACATCTGGAAAACAATGACTGAAAGACAGCAAAGTCATTGCTGACCTTGCCAGAGGCTTATTACCAGCTTATAACCATAACATATATTCTTTGTGACCATACAAAGATATTGCCCTACAGTTACCATATCACCCTACAGTTACCATAATCATCTCTCCTGTCAGTCACATTTTAGTGATTTTAGAAACTTTAGCATTTGACACTAAATATAAAACATTGCAGCAAAGGAGAGGCTAGTTGAGTGTTTGCACCATCACTCTCCAGTGGACTAGTATCTGGTTGCAATTATTGTCTTCACATTTCTGAAGACAAGTCAAGATTTTTGGACAACTTACTGTCTTTGGCAGTGACCGTATAGCCTAGAAGACAGAAATAGGAAACTTCGCTTAAAAAACAAAACAAAAGAAACAAAACAAAACAAAAAAAAGATAAAGGAAGCATATTGCAAACCTGTAAACAAAACTCTGGAATCCTGTCAGGAAAAGAAAAGAGTGAAGAATGAAAGGGACGCGGTTAGACAAAGGCGACATCTTGGGAAGCAGTTGGTAAAGCGAGAGACAGATTTCATCGTCTAGCTATAATGTTCTTCCCAGGAAAACCAGGTTGCATTACTCAAATGTCTAAGACATTTCTCTTTTGTTATGACTTGAAAAACTCTTGTTTTTCTTCCTGTTTGTTTACAGGGAAACATGTATGTGGCTGTCTGTTTTGGAATGAAACTTTCAAATTGAATGCTGTAACTTGGCCTAGACATTCCCTGTGATGAACACACTTCCCATGTGTGGAAAGAAAACAAGGGTTTTACTAACAAAGCAAAAAAAGTATTTGTTTTTTTTTCCAAGACAATTTTCTGTTTTGAAAGATCTTCATTCACTATTACATGTGCAAAATTGTACAAGAACTTGATAGCAAATAACTTAAAACTACAGGAATAGGATACGTTCACAGAAATGTGGCTTTGTCGGCATCTTGCAGAAATTCTAAGGTATAATGACAGGCATGTGATCTCACAAAGCTGTTCTTTTATGCACCACATTAAGGGCATTTCATCAAGCGCTAGCTTTGCTGACTGAGGAAGTCGGAGCAGAAGGTAGCAGCGCTGAGCTCTCCATCCCTCAGCTCTCATTTAAGTGGTATAACTGCAAAGACTTAAATTTATAGGTAGTAGACCAAATAAGTAAAATTTGTATGGAAATCACAGTGAAAAAAACATCTGTCTGTCATCCAAGGAGCTATAGGAGGTCTACAACAGCAGTATCAATGTTGGTCCATTGTACAAACAGCAAGATTGCCATTCACAAACTTGGACAAAGGTGTTTCTTGTCATCTTTGATCCAATCCCTCACAGCTCTTCTCTCCGACTTTTTGACTGCCAGCAAATACATCAGCTGAGTACACAGCAGGCAGGCAACTATCTGAAGAAGACAGCAGGGAAAAACCGCCACAGAATAGTACAATAGCACCAAGTTGGAAGGGACCCATAAAGATCATTCAGTCCAACTCCAGTGAAAACCACCTCAGAAGTAATATAACTCAGAAATCTCTGGCAGAAAGAACAAAGTACCAACACATTGCTCAGCGCAAACCCCAATTCTTAGTTTTGCAGTCTCAAACATAAGGCTTACACCTACAGTTCATCTTATTTCAATACTGGAACACTCCTCACAGACCCAGAGGAGTTGGGGCAGATAGCAACATCAACTTTCATATTTTGCTGACAGCCCTCTTTCATTTCAAATTCAACAGTTTTAGAATGGTTTGTATAACCCACCTATGCCTGAACCTATTCAAACCTCACACAGAGAAGAGAGATTTCACTGTTGAGATAATTACAGTCCCTAGGTGGATGGAATTCTGCAAATTCAACATCAACATAAAGTGTCTGCAGGCTGTATGGGTATGCCAAAACCCTCATTTGTCTTCCCAGAAATCAAAGGGCTTTCTAACAAAAACGGTTTATCCTAAGAAGTTTAGTTTTACAGAAGTTTACACCATTCACAGAGTCATTGCAGTAGCAGGGAAATCAGTGAAAGGAGGGGGGGGGGGGGAGGGGAAGTGCCCCTTTTCTCCATCTCAGAATAGTTGTTAAAGGCCATGCTGAATGGGGCCCTGGGCTGTCTGATCTGACAGGTGGCAACCAGTCCACAGCAGGGAGTTGGAACAGAATGATCTTTAAATGTCCCTTTCAACCCAAGCCATTCTCATCCAAGTAGAGAGACAAATCTACTCACGTGTACTGGCTCAGGCAGAAAACTTCTAGCTGACAAGGGGAAAAAAAAAACAACAGGTCTTTCTATGTTAAGCTCACTAAAAAGGCTCTTACCAAGTAGTGTGAATGTTTGCTGATTATAAATATTTACTGAATGGAGTAGGAGTAATAAATTTTATATGCCTACCAAGGGCAGTATATTTTCAGCTATTTTATTCTTTCTGGAAGGCTTTATGATGCATTTATGAAGACATGCTTACAGGCAGGATTAAATCTCTCCTGTTTGCACAGCTATAACAAAATATGCAAATACTGAGTGTGGTAAATTAAAGCAGTTTTTGTTGGCTTTTCTCTTACAAGGAAACTTGATTGCAAAAGAGTTTTCCCTTCTCCTGTTTAGCATCTTAAATTCAAAAAGAAAAAAATCCTTATCCCCTAATTCCTACAACTTAAGCATTTTTTCCCCCCCTCACACATCTACTTCCAGAGAAACTATTGTTTTTTTTTTTTTTTTTTTTTTTTTACAGGCAGAGAGTGTAGGACATGCTCTACTTTGGAGTGACAAGCCTGCAATGTGAGCAAGACAGAACTTGTACTTAGACAACAAGAAATAACTTACACATTTGACACAGATACTGATCACCAGAAAGAACATTTATCATATTAAATTGAAATCCATGAATAATTCACCAACATCAGCTGATGACAAACCCAGAAGTGGCAGAGTACTTGACGATCAATAATTATTTGAGATTTTTAGGAAGCTTGGCATCTTATAACTGAACAATTTAATTAACCATCGGATTTGATTGTTTAATTGCACACACTATATCAATCTCTTCCTTTTGAATTTTGTGCAGGTGCTAAAAATAGTTCCCTGCTTCTTAAACAAATGCATTTTCTCATCATGAATTATAAAATCTGTTCTCTAATAAGGTTTTCAAATAGCGCATTCTGCATTACACTTCCGCACTCACTGAACTGCTAACAGCCATCACATAATAAGTTTACTGGAAACTGTAGCTTTAAGTTCACTGAAATTATATTTGAATCTCATCTGTTGCTGAGGTTTATAATAAGTGACAGTGCTAAGACTGAATCCAATTTTACTCTGACCTAACATCCAGCACCACAATACTCCAGCAATAGATAACATTTCCAGCAGTCAGACAGAACACATCCAAGGTGTCAGTTGGACGTTTATGTATTTAACCAAACAGACTTAACTTTTTCTTAGAAAATCTAGAGTAGCTAATTTACTCATTGAGAGGGTCATTTCCTGGGTCTGGTGGCTTTGTGGCATCAGCTCAGGATGCAGAAAGTGAACTTGCATTTTCTTCATACAGGGTAAATGTCCACTGTGGATTCCAACAACTTCAGGAGTTTAAATATCTCCTTGGAAAAGGATATTGCTTTTTCTGAAACACAGGTCCTTCTATTACTCCTTTTTACAAGAAACTTCTATGCTGAACTGTTGATCTTCCTCTTGAAAACAAGTCAGGTCTTCCTATGCAGATACATGCTGCACCACATTATCCTCACATCTTTTTAAATCAACCTCCTGATCAGACATCAATGTATTTCATAGAATCATAGAAAACCGCAAGTTGAAGGGACCCATGAGGGTCATCAAGTCCAACCCCTTGCTCCAACAGGAGCACCCAAAATCCAAACTCTATGTCTGATAGCATTGTCCTGACACTCCATGAACTCCATCAGTTCAGAGTCATACCCCCTGCTCTGGGCAGCCTGTCTCATGCCCAGCACCTTTTGGGGCAGTCTTCCCCTGACCTCCAGCTGTCCCTCCCCTGACACAGCTCCATGCCATTCCCTCAGACTCTGTCACTGACACAGAAAGCAGTGCCCATCACTGCCCCTCCGCTCCCTGAGAGGAGCTGTAGGTCACAATGAGGCTTCCCATCAGCCCTCTCTGCACTGGGCTGAGCAAACCCAGAAATCCTCCAGAAATCATGGAAACCCTTTAATACAGACTTTCCACACTAAAATATTTCAGACCAGTCTCAGCTTCCAAGACTATAGCAGCACGTATGGTTCATTTTCTATCTGCCATGAAAGGTCATGTAAATTATGTCTTGTGCAATTATGAAACCAAGCTGATGTATGTAAACCATTGTTTCTGTCCTGGAAGAAATAACTTATTATAGGCACAATGACATATACTACCCCCACTACAACAAAGCTGTGGTGATTGAGAGAAAAATCAGTTCACATCTCTAGATATCCTTATGCTGAAACAGAGGACAGAGGATACAGGAAAAAAAAAAAAAAAAAACAGCAGTCAATTGTTCTTGCTATGTGCATTTTGCACTGCCTTTTAAACTTCAAATACTTCTAAGAAATCTTTTTTCAATTTAGTTTTCTTTGACCATTTTTCTGCCCATTCTTTATTCGCTTTCTCAAAGCATTTTTTCTCTACAACCTTCACTGTCAATACCATTCACCAGAGCACAATGTATGACAGAACAGTTATTGGAAAAGAACTATTAATGCACACAGTTGCCTCAAGAGCCTCATGTACTCAAGGCTAGGAATTACCCTGCTCTGAAGGGCAAGAGCTACATCACCAAATGGTGAATGTCATATCACATAGCCTAGAGTTGTACTCTATGCCAATTTGTAGTAGTATGGGCATTTAATTCTCTTAGCTCTGAAGGAAAACCCAGCCGGCAGTCAGCATTATGTTCATATGGCAGACATTTGGTCTAACTAATCAAAAGAATCCTTTTTTTGGCAGCTCAGTAAAGGAATAATGCAGTATACTCCAGAAAAAAGAAATGCAACAGTTCTATACAACATCAAATCAATCATGATTTTGTCTCACATAACACTTGTTCATAAACAGGAAAAAATGAATTCATTCAATTAACATGCAACTCCTTTTAAACAGATATAAAAAGGAGCTGGCAATCCTCAAATTTGAATATTTTTAAGTTCATTGTTCAGTGCATCGTTACAAAACATAACACATAGTTGGAAACATCTTTTCATAAGTTTCAAGGAGTACCTTTCATTTATAACTGATGGATCTGGACATTTATCCATTGACTACTACTCTCTAGGAAGAATCCTGCAACTAGTTCTTCCATCGAACAGTCTACCAACCAAAACCATATTTCTTCTGAATGTCAAAGTCATTAACACCTTTCAAACAAAGATGGAACAGAAGTCTTTCCTGATGACAAGCCTTAGGAAAACTTAAATATGGTGATCATTATCTTTGACTGTGGTAAGACACTCCAACTTTTTGTCACTGATTTGTATTTTGGTCTCTCCAGAAGAATCATGTTATAGGGATGTTCTGGATAATCTGTGAAATCAACATTGTTACTCAATTGCACCTTACCTTAAGAAATGTCAAGTCCTGAACATCTATTTTTAACCCCACGGAACAGAAAAATTTCCTTAATTTAATCTGATCTAACTAATGTGGCATTAGTTTCAATTATTTGGGTATTTTTTCTTGTTTTTAAAATTTTCCATTCTTACTTCTTTATTGCCTTTGTTAGCATATAGGAATTAAACTCACTGATTATTTCTCCTTTATAACTACCTTACAAGTATTGTATTCCATACTGGATAATATGTATTTCTACATTTTAGAATTATAGCCACTTAATTTCGCACCTCTATGCAAGCCAGCTCTTGCTATGTCTACTCATGTAAAATTCTCAATATCTAGTGCTACTGAAAACAGCCTAGGTGGGCTGACTTCACAGCATGACAAACAAACAAAATACATAGCTTTTCACTGGAGTTTTTCCACACCACTGAAAACAGTGTGTTCTTCTCAGCAGTATCCAAGAAAAGTGAAGAATTTTCACCTGTGGAGTCTGACTGAGGTAAACTTTAAGTCAAACACAGCACAACTGAAGAATGAACTGGAAGATTTGAACTGCCCTAGAAACTAGGGGAGCAGCAATTCCTGCCCTGTTATAATTTCTGGTCAGTCTGGCCCCAGAGCTCTATATCTGATATTACAACCACTCTAGAGATGTTAATGATTTGAACTATAAATATTATTACTGTAAAAATCTAGTGTATTATGTTACATGCAGAAGTAAATTAAGTACTAATTTACTTTTTTTAATTTATTTATTTCTATGTCTGAAGTTAGCTTTTATTTTTCCACAGCTGACATAGAATAAAAAATGCTTTTTCTTGGGGATTTCGTCTTTGCATTTTAACTCCACTTGTCCCAAGTATTCCTTAAAAGTTAATCACAGCTGTATCAGCCTTTAAAAGACTGCACTACTGAAGTCCATGCATTCAATTCTGATGTAAAGCAAATGTGAAAATGAACTCCAGAAAAAAGCTATGGATGCAGTAGGCGACTACTATAGAATGCAACAAAGAAAAGCTCAGCTTTGGATATGGAACAGAAGACCCTCTAGAATGCCCATCCAATGTTCTCCAGTCCTGAACATTTTTGCTGGTTTTGAGTACTTAGCACCATTCAAAATGGAGACTCAGTAGTTTCTTCTGTTCCATACACAGATGTGTCACAAACATTTTAGGAACCATATTTCACATTCTAACCAGAAGCTGCATACTGCTTTTCATCAGATAAGTTACTAAAAACTCCATGTATTGAGTGATGACCAGATGTTATGAGTGCAATATCCTCTATCTGCATTTATACATGTAACACATCGTGGGACTTGATCAAAATCCTGACTTCATAACTGGGACTCTCAGCAGCAGCTTTGTACACTGTGATGAAGCACAGAAAACAGGAGGGCTCTGCCTTCCCACAGGGAAGCCAGGAGCCACTGTGTCTCAGTAAAAAAAAAAAAAAAAAAAAAAAAAAAAAACCCACAAAACAACCAACGAGTGTGAAGGGAATAAATCTATAACTGCAGTCTTCTTTCTTTCAGAAAAGAGTCTGGAGAAAAATATTCATTATTTAAAATAAATAAAAAGAAGACTGATAATAAATGAAGCTTCACATTCCAAAGCTTAACCTATTAACTGGAAGAAGCTAGGTATGTCACACTGTGACATTTTGCATGTATTTTCAATTTATCTGGTACTGTCCAGTATTGAAAACAGGATATTGGCCTAAAGGGGCAATTAATCTAATCTTTTACAGCAATTCCTATATGTTTCTTTTCTCTAAACATATGCCAATACACAACTGTAAACAGTGTTGGAAACATCTGAATTTGATGTATCGGAGGTCACTAAAGAGCACATAACTCTCTCTTCCTTCCTCTCCATTCCACACAGCACTCAGTGTATATAGTTTTCCCATAATTAATTCCTATTTCATAAATAACTCAGTTTTTAGATACCTTTTACTTGCTTAAGAAACGATCAAATACTCACTTGAGCCTTGAAATTACATTGGCCTTTTCAATGGTTTAAATCAGCCTGGTAAATAATCTTGATCTCACAAGCAAGACACCTAACTGAGTTGAAATAGTAAAGCAGTTCATCTTCAACAGAGCAGCAGACGGTAGCTCTGAAAGAGTTCTAAATTATGACAATCATCCTAAAATATTTAACACTATTTCTTTGGAGATTTCTGTAGAAATCAATAGAAAAGATCTGTCTTCTGCTCACAAAATAAATGCAAATTCTTACAAAGCTGAATAACCATACTATGCCTCCAGACATATCTTTGGTTCTTTCTTGCTATGCACTCCTGTGAGACCACTGTATTCTCCTCAGAAAAAGAAAGTTTTTTACATGGCGGCTTTCTCCAGTCTCTTCTGACACTCATCAGTTCTTTTTCAGGCATCTGCTCTTTTCCCTTTCCCATCTAACAATTGCATTCATTGCTGAGAATCACATGGTTTTTTTTATACCAAGTATTTATGTTTTGGTGCATTAGACAAATCAACTCAGTTGACAGTGTTCATGTTGTTCTGTGGTTTAAAAAAAAATTAATAAGTTAAAAAAAATAGTTACCCTTGTGCACTGTCCAGTTAAACCGAGAAGCTATTAACAGTCTGTTCTTTAAAAGGATTAAGTTCACATACTGTTGACACACTCCACATGTTGTTGATCTCTTCACATTGAACACATGCCCAAGGTGGCAGTACTCTTGATCCTCAGATATGCAATACACACATTTGTGTGCCAAATTAACCTTTGGTTTGAAAACTGCCTTCAGAACAGAACATGACACAAATAAGCAAAAACTGAATTGGGTTCATGTTGACCTTCACTAGCCGGAGTTATCTATTTAACAACTTTAGGATTGCCTTGGAACAACTGTTTCACTATATAGGTGCAATCATCAGCACAATCACTTCATTCCAGCTATGACTTCCAACCAGTAATATAAAATGTAGTTTCAGAACAAAAAACTGGAAGGGAAAAAGGGATTTTCCTCATTCCAAATTCAGAAACTATTTTGAGTCAAAGTCACAATCAAATTACTGTGGTGAACCTTCAGCTTTTTCAGCAGCTGAAACTAAGACACTAGTTCATATCTGTGAAGAGGTCAAATATTTTTAAGAGAAAGGAAAAAAGTTATCTTTTCTGCAATATTTAATTCGCATTTAACTCTTCTTCACATTATTTCATTACATAGCTTACCCCAGTTAGAGAGTCTAACAAAGTGCAACTCAGCATATTAAAGTTCAGATTTCTACTGAAATAAGAAAATTCCCAAGCCTTCCTTCATCATCCATGCTTTCTATCTTTCTCACTTTTGTGAGAACTTCCAACTCTTATCGCTTGTTTTGTCAAACTTTTTACTACATCACATTGTAATACAATACATACATCTTCAGTGTGTAACTTCGAAACCATCTTGACTGTGCTCAGCCAAAACATATACATCAGATATGGACTTCAAAAGGAAGATGTGCAAATCCTGTTTTTATTACAATTAAACTGACAAACTAACAGCGATCCATAAGACACTAGACTCATCAGGTTTTTAGATCATCTGTATTTAGATAAATATTTATTCTTAATCTGTATATTCTGTACAGGTTTCATCGTTGAAGTAATAAACCAGCAGGTTCAGTCAACCATATACTACTGTAGCAAAAAAAATCAAACAGAAGAGGCACCATGCTGTTAATAGAGAAAACACACCAAGAGCAAAGGTCAGAAGCTAACAGAAGAAGGGAACTGAGAGCTTGAAGAAAAACTCAGAAAGGTGTGATAGGAAACAACTGCTCCGCTTCTGAGACTGCACTATAGGGTCATTTGCATTGGCTCAAGTGGCCAATTGCTATTAAGAAAAACAGTCTTGAAACTCTGAATAGCTGATTAATTTCAGAAAGCTAGACTCTCTCAGAAAACTCCAGACATGCAATTTTGATTATACAGTACTCATCAGGAGTACAGGTTAACATTTCTCAGTCACTCAAATGTAAGAAAATTACGTGGTTCTTGTTAAAGCAATTCCCATTCAAGTGAATATCTGACAGTTAGGAAAGCTTGGGCATAATTAATTAGTTAATACTAAGAAGAGTAAAATATCTTAGTTTTTAGCCTGTCCCAGTGCTGCCACTATCTATGGATGCACTATTTCCCCTGCAGATATTTAGGGAAACAATAAAAGGTATAAGGCACCTACAGATGGTGCTTGCTGTGAAATGTTGTTCTCAGGTGCTAGGAACAAATACTTTAGAAATTATTATTATTAGACCTTTAAAAGAGAATTGTATTGACAAAAAAATCTTGAAAAGAGCTGCACCAGAAGAAGCTGGAGTTGGAAATGTTATTATCAGATAATCTTCAGTTAAAACAAGAATTGCTTCCTCTGCCTCACATGGCCTCCTTTCATTAATCGAAATCAATTTACCATGTGAGAGATGTGGAAACGCAATTAGTCATGTAAAAATTAAGTGCTCTGAAAATATGAGCGTTTCACTGTGAAGAATACATGGCACTTCAAAATGCTAGTGCAGCAATAAGCTCTTGTTTGTCAACATAGTATTTCCTTACATAATTACAGAAATGTGTGTGTCGACCACTTTCCTTTGCTCCGTTAGGGAAACTAACTGCCAGCATTAAGAATAGCATGACAAAAGAACCATTTTCAAGTATGAAACAAACAAGAATTCCAGTCACTGAACAACTTGTACTTCTTTTATTTCTGACATATTTCATCTATGCCCTTTAACCAAGCCCAGGTCTTTTCCCAAGACTTCCAGGAAAAAAAAAATGCATTAAGGAAAAAGGATCAATGATTCAATTATCCTCATGCGTTTGCTGATATAAAAAAAGGAATTAGCTTAATTGCATCTAAAATATTCAGACTAAGGTCTAGGAAAAAAAAAAACAAAACATTCAACCACTAAAGCTGGAGATGCATTAGAATACAGCTGCATGACCTCTCTGGGCAATCTCCTACCCTGTCCCTGAAGATTTTTAATAGCTATGGAGGAGATCCAACCTGTGTCAGCACAGAGCATTGGACTCTGCTTCCTCTTGAAGCCCTTTCCAGCCTGACATGTCCATTATTTTCTGTTTATATGCACCCTGACTCCATGAGTACACTGTTGTACAGTTGCACTCTGGCACAGCTGAAGCTGACAGGGCTTGTCATAAGTACAGGGCACTATCAAAATACTAATAGCTGCAGAACAAGAGCTTTTCTTCAGCAGTCCATGGTTACTTTTTAAGACTTAAGGCCTCTACATGCTTCAGTTTCCTCGAAGATATTTAAGCATCTTTCAAGTTAACTCAGTACAGCTTGCTTTGTCTTAAGTGCAAATAAATACCCCAGTAGTACCAAATTCATTTCCCATCCATGATGAATATAGTTGCCAGGAAGAATTAGTATAAGTTATGCGGTACCTGTCATTTAAACAGGAAATAAAATATCCAACAAGAAATTTTTAAGAGCAAGCCAAATAAACCAAATACTTAGCATAATCTACCCTTATAAGAGAGTCAAAACTAGGTATCATGCTGATTATTTTTTCATCCTTTCAAAAATCACTGTACCTTTTCACAGCAAGATTTGTCCCAATTTGAAGATAACACATGAAAACAGATAAATTGCACTTGCTAGAGAAGTAATCACTTTCTTAGCTATTTTCAGGGACTCCACAGATTGATGTCAGTATCCATTTGCCTGTTATTTTTAACTGCAGTCATAAACCCAGCTGATGGCCTCAGGGAGGTTTCTATAGCTGCCCCACCAAACAGTATTTCTGGTCAGTATAGCATGACTACTCCCTTCAATACATACTCCCTAGTTTGCTCCATTACCCAAGAAACCACATTTTTCCACTAGCCTAAGATAAAAGTCAGGTAGCAGTCATGAGATCTGATGGGAAAAATATCGTTTATGTAACTAGTCTTATGTTCAACAGTAAAAGATACCGTTTCTTTACTGTGTACATTATATTTAAATGATTGGTGCAAGTAAATAAGAGAGGTTCCAAGGGACAACGAACTGGAAAACGCCTAACAAGTTTCAGAAGGAGTATTCCCATCTGAAACAAAAGCACTGGAAACTTAGAAATTCCAAGTGCCCTTTTTCTTTTTAATCCCCTTTCTTAAGGTACATTCATTGAGTAGAGAAGTGTGTATATAACGGGTGCTGGGGAGATTGGTAACACCACTCTGCTATCTCACATTACTACCAAAACACTGTTCTGCACTGAGCTCCAAAAACAACTGTTCTGAAGTTGTTTTGGTTTACCCCATTGACAGCCAACATAAGCAGGATTTCACTTGATTGTCAGTCCTGCTTGTTTTTAATTGTGTTGAAAGAGCAAGGCAAGATTTTACAGATGGGTTAGTTCTCATAGGCTAAGCTATAACATCCATGGAACCACCTTTGTTAATTAAAGTGCATTACTAGGTAGTCCTCCTTCCTTCACACTGCAGCTCATGGTATTTCTTACACTTATAGCATACTATATGTTAAACAAAATGATCTCTGAGGTTTACCACGTGCTACACATTCACAAAAATGAGCACAGATCCTGTTACACATGTTACAAGCATGGCTGCTTGGGCCATGCATCTGGACACAGAGGAATAAGCAAGATCACATGCTTTATTTTTTCCTGAATCACGCAAGAGGAAAACAGTCTTGTCAAAGCTTTATCCCTACACATACAGGTCCACACAGACTCATTAGCTTATATGGAGAACAGCTCAGGAACTTCCCCAGGGTGTCATTTTTTAGAAAAGGGAAAAGTATTTAATTCCTTCTTCTAAAGTGGTGCAAAATGCCCTGATCCTCATTCACGCATGGGACAAAACTCAGTTTCTGCATGATATTTAAATTTAATATGTTGCTTCTCAAGACCTAGGTTAGGCAATCAAACTAACTTAGCTCAGCTGAAGGACTTCACTGTTGCCTTGACTTCTTTTAATGCTTAAAGTCTTTTTCCTCACCTCTCCCCAGCTCTGAAGAATATGTAATTTTTGTCCAGCATATCCCCTACTGCGTGATTCACATGCTGTTCTTAATTTGCCCCTTCACATTTGAGCAAACAAATTCACCCCTGTCCTGGGCAGATCCACATTTCCTCTTCTTTCTCTCCAAAGAAAATAAAACAAAAACAATTTTCATTTGGCTTTTTCAAATAAAAAACAAGCATCAGCTGTTTGTTCATTCTCCATCCTCAGCTCTGTCCCCAGCTCACCAGGGAACCAGCCCTCTGCATACTTACACAGCAGAAAACTCTTGACCCCAGGTTAGAATGTACTGTATGACTGTTCATGTTCAGTTGTTCAGTATTTCTACTTACTCTTAATTGTCGCTAAAAGGGATTTATTTATACCATCAGCTGTACATTGAAAGTTGCTCGCTTATTACTTGTATCCTGCAATGAGCTGTGTTCCCACAGCAGTATCTGGTGCCCTTTTGCCCAAGCACTCACTCAGTGCAGATGGGATGAACATCAGCTCCAATCCCTCCAACTGTCTTCCCACCCCTTGCTGTAAACCAATGAGTTCTAATCAAAATACCTCAGGGCACTGTACAGTCCCTCAAAATCACTTTTGTGTTGCTGCATCTAGCACTCTCTCTTAACAAGTATTTCAAATTGGATGATAGCACTAGAAGGTTTTACTCAAATGTAAGCAGTGCCCATTTTCCAGGTTTATTAAATCATAAAGCACTCGATTCACTTCCAAGGATTAGGTCCAAAATATCCTCTGGCTATATTGACCATTCAACAAATCGCATTATAAAAGTAGTGCTGCACTAAAGTAGCTCTAAAAGCCTGCCTTCCCTGGATTTTGCATGGTTATTATTACAGTCAATACCAGGATGATTCAAATCCCTCGTTAACAAATCTCCAAGCTGCCTCCTAGGTGCTCCTCTTATCTGTAGAAACATTTCACTGAATGTTTGTGAACTGCTGTAGGGATCCATAACAACAACTGGCCTTTTCATCATCAACTTCATGCCACACCACTTCTTGTTTATTGGATACAGTATACATCCTTTGGGAAATCCATTTCCATCCTTAAGCGCAGTTTTGTATTCCAGACCCCAAAATTCTAGACATTTCCAAGTTGGTTGGCTACATACCATGCTCCTTAAAATATTTAGTCATTAAAAACTGAAGCTGCTGAAAACTAACAAGCCTTCTTAACATTCTGTGTCAGGCACAGGTTATAATGTGGGACAGAATTCCTTTCTAAAAACAAAGCAAGAAACTCACAAACCAGTACTACATTTAATATTTCAGTTGGAATATTTTAGCTCTGAAGATAGGATGCTTCCCCCCCCAAAAAAAAGGATACTAAATATATGTATAATCTGAGCATTTTTTTTCTTGTTCCCTTGTACTGATAAATCAAATGCCAAAAGGGAAGAAAAAAAAAAACTATGGTGTTTACACCCCTCCATCAAAGAAAGAAAATGCCTGCTTTCTCCTTCATTTGCAGAAATGCTTCTATTAACATGAGTTTCTACAATCCAATACCATGAACTATATATTGCCATTTGAATTCATACATTGATGGAGACCTACAGCACCACCTCCACTATATCACCTGAATTAAGTTTCATTATAGCCTGTCTACTACAAGGGTTAAATCAGTAAAATTCCAATGAAATTTCTACTCCATGCTCTCAATAGTGTGACAAATTGAAAGAAAAGGCAGGGGCACATAAAGGGTGCACTAATTTCAATCAGCTCTGTTCCAAGTGTGTGAATACCAGAGAATGATTGGATCTCAAATTCCATCCTATGTGCAAGTATTGCTTTGTAGTGAACATTTACATTAGTAGTTTAATCCCTTTAGGAAAAGAATACTAAAAATTGCTTTCAAAATGTTCCCTTCATTAGATCTGTTGCAATTTCTCTTGAAATAAAAGGCACAGTTTGAGTGAGTGAGAACCTAGCAGATGAACTGTTAGAAACATTAGATAAGGACCTCTCAACCCCAAAAAGGAAAGAAATTGTACTGTACATTTCCCAACTGAATTGTTGCAACATTTTAACATCATTTTGGGGAATAGAATTTTAAATAAACGCTAGCAAATGTGTATCACATTCAAAGACTTAGAGAATATCAACCACAAAATAGAATTTAAAATGTGCAGGGAAACCACATTCATATACAGCCACACATTTTTTCTAATCTTGCTTTTTTTTTTTTTTTTGCCCTTCATGGTAGCTTATTTACAGTACTTGGCTGCGTTGGAGACAGGATGATACAATTCAACCACAGGAAATCTCAGTTTTTTGCTTCAGCAAGTTACAATTTCAGAGAAAAGTTTTTAAGATTGTCTTAAGTCACTCTTTCTTGCAGCTCACCAGCGTCCTGCATTTGAAACAGAGAAATGCAGCACTTTTAATTGCTGTGTAAATAAAAAAATACCCAGGCAAACAGTACATGCACTAGTACTGGTTGCACAACCAGATGCCATCTTGTCAATGGTTTGTGGCCAGATCAGTTTGTTTCTGTGACAAATGGGGCAGGGGACCCACAGGCCCACATCTCGGGAAAGGGGGAAACCATGACACATGTTCATGGGGGCTTTGAAGGAGATTCTTGTGGAAGGTAAAAGCTGGTTCAGTAGCATTTCATAGATTCATAGATTCATTAGGTTGGAAAGAGCCTACAAGATCATCTAGTCCAACCATCCTCCCACCACCATCCCTACCCACCAAGCTACTAAATCAAATCCCTTAGCACCTCATCTAAACGCTTCTTGAACAGCGCTAGGGACGGTGCCTCAACCACCTCCCTAGGCAGGCCATTCCAGTGCCTGACCACTCTCTCAGAGAAAAAAATTTTTCTCAAATCTAATCTAAATCTTCCCCGGCGCAACTTGTGGCCATTCCCTCTCGTCCTGTCATTAGTTACCTGGGAGAAGAGGCCGACCCCCTCCTCACCACAGCCTCCCTTCAGGAAGTGGTAGAGTGTGATGAGGTCTCCTCTGAGCCTCCTTTTCTCCAGACTAAACAATTCCAGCTCCCTCAGCTGCTCCTTGTAAGACTTGTGCTCCAGACCCCTCACCAGTTTTGTTGCCCTTCTCTAAACACGTTCCAGGGCCTTGATATCTCTCTTGTAGTGAGGAGCCCAAAACTGAACACAGTACTCGAGGTGCGGCTGCACCAGAGCTGAGTACAGGGGGATGATCACCTCCCTGCTCCTGCTGGCCACACTATCCCTAATACAGGCCAGGATGCGATTGGCCTTCTTGGCCACCTGGGCACACTGCCGGCTCATGTTGAGCAGAGCATCAACCAACACCCCCAGGTCCTTTTCCTCTATACACTCCTCAAGCCATTCTGCCCCAAGCCTATAGCATTGCATGGGGTTATTGTGACCAAAGTGCAGGACCCGGCACTTGGCCTTATTGAACCTCATCCCATTGACCTCAGCCCAACTGTCCAGCCTATCCAGATCCCACTGAAGGGCCTCCCCACCCTCAGGCAGATTGACACATCCTCCCAACTTGGTGTCATCCGCAAACTTACTGAGGGTACACTCAATCCCCTCATCCAGGTCATCAATAAAGATATTAAACAAGATGGGCCCCAATACTGACCCTTGAGGGACACCACTTGTGACGGGATGCCAGCTGGACTTAACTCCATTAACCACTACCTGCTGGGCATGGCCCTCTAACCAATTCTCAATCCAAAGAAGAGTGAACCTGTCCACACCACGGGCTGCCAGTTTCCCCAGGAGAATACTGTGGGAGTCCGTGTCAAAGGCTTTGCTGAAGTCCAGGTAGACTACATCAACAGCCTTTCCCTCATCTACCAGTCTGGTCACCCAGTCGTAGAAGGAGATGAGGTTGGACAAGCACGACCTGCCCTTTGTGAACCCGTGCTGGCTGGGTCTGATCCCCTGATTGCCATGCACGTGCCGTGTGATCTACCTCAAGATTAATTGCTCCATAACTTTCCCTGATACCGAGGTCAGGCTGACAGGCCTGTAGTTCCCCAGATCTTCCTTAAGGCCTTTCTTGTAGATGGGAGTCACATTGGCAAGCCTTCAATCTTGTGGGACCTCTCCAGATGACCAGGAATGCTGACAGATGGCAGAAAGCGGCTTGGCTATCACCTCTGCCAGCTCCCTCAGCACCCTTGGGTGGATCCCATCTGGTCCCGTGAACTTGTGGCAGTCCAGAGGGAGGAGCAGGTCTCTGACTGTCTCAGCTATGATCACAGGGTGTGTATGATGCGCTTCATCCCAGACTTCCAGGTCAGGGCGAAAAGTATCCTGAGGATAACTGACCTTTCTATTAAAGACAGATGCGAAGAAGGCATTGAGAACCTCAGCCTTTTCCTTATCCTCTATGGTTACATTCCCTGCCGCATCAAGTAAAGTAGGGAAATTCTCCTTGGTTCTTCTTTTACTGCTAATATATTTGTAAAAGGATTTTTTGCTCTCTTTTACTGCAGTAGCCAGTCTAAGTTCAAGCTGGGCTTTTGCATTTCTAGCTTCCTGCCTGCAAATCTTGACAAGTTCTCTGTAGTCTCCCCAAGTAGCCTGTCCCATCTTCCAGAGGACATAGACTCTCTTTTTCTCCCAGAGTCTCAACAAGAGATCCCGGTTCATCCACACTGGCCTTCTTCCCCTCCGGCTTGACTTACGGGACTCAGGGACAGCCTGCACCTGTGCCTTTAAGATTTCCATCCTGAGGAGGACCCAGGCTTCCTGGACCCCTTTATCCCCAGGAGTGAGTCCCAAGGGACCCTTGCAACAAGCATCCTGAACAGGTCAAAATCTGCCCTCCGGAAGTCCAAGGGAGCAGTTTTGCTAGTCACCCTCTTGACATCACCAAGAATATCAAACTCTACCATTTCATGGTCACTCTGGCCAAGACAATCTCCAACTTTCACATCTCCTACTAGTCCTTCTCTGTTAGTGAAGAGCAGGTCTAGCAGGGCACGTCCCCTGGTAGGTTCTTGCACCAGCTGTGTCAGGAAGCTATCTTCCACACACTCCAGAAATCTCATGGACTGCTTCCTCTGTGCAGTATCATATTTCCAGCATATATCAGGGAAGTTGAAGTCCCCCATGAGAACAAGTGCTGGCCATTGTGCAACATCTATTAGTTGCTTGTAGAACACCACATCTATCTCTTCATCCTGACTAGGCGGTCTATAACAGACCCCCACCCTTACAGACCATCCCCCTGATCCTTACCCATAGACACTCCACTTGGTCATTTCCAACCTCAAGCTCTTCAACATCAAGACACTGTTTGATATAGAGAGCTATGCCACCACCCTTTATTCCCTGTCTGTCCCCTCTGAAGAGATTGTAGTTATCAATCCCAGTACTCCAGTCATGCGAGAGGTCCCACCATGTTTCCGTAATAGCGACAACATCGTAGTTAGCCTGCCTCACAATGGCTTCAAGCTCATCTTGTTTGTTGCTCATGCTGCGTGCATTGCTGTAGATGCACTTCAGCTGAGACATCTGCCTCACTCCTTGCTCCAGCACAGCCTCCCTGGGCTCTTTACTGGAGAGCCCTGTTATATCCCCTTCCCCCATCACAGCTAGTTTAAAGCTCTCTCGATGAGTCCAGCTAGCTCCTGTGCTAGAATTCGTTTCCCCCTTTGAGACAGGTGCATTCTATCAGCAGATAACAGGCCAGGAGCTGAGTAAACTGCCCCATGGTCAAAAAACCGAAAGTGTCTGTCTCTACACCAGCCTCTCAGCCAATTATTCATCACCTGTGTTTTCCTAGCCCATTCCGTGTCCTTCACCGCCCCAGAAGGTATGGAAGCAAACACCACTTGTGCTCCCACCCCTTGAACTAATCGCCCTAAACCCCTGAAATCTCTTTTCATAGTTCACAGGCTTCTTTGAGTTATTTCACTGCTGTCTGCTTGAACTATGAGTAATGGATAGTAGTCAGTGGGGTGTTTCAGATCTGGGAGTCTTCTAGTTATGTCCCTGACCCGGGCCCCAGGGAGACAGCACACTTCCCTACAGCTTGGGTCTGATCTGCAAATGGGGCCCTCAGTATCCTTGACAAGGGAGCCACCCACCACGATCACCTTTCTTTCTTTCTTGGCAGCGGCAGTCTCAATGCATGGAGTCAACTGCCTTGCCATTGGTGACTTCCTGGGAGAATCTTCCCGTACCTCCCCCCTTATTTCTCCTTCAACATCCACCGCTGCAAACCTATTGCTTAGAGGAACTCGAGGACACGAGGCAGGCAGAGGGGGAGATCGCCTACGGTACAGAGCAGGGACTCTCTGCCAGCCCTCCCCATCCCTCAGATAACCCCCCTCAACCTGACGGGGGCAGGTCAGGGAGTCCACCACCAAATTCGAGGTATCTCCCCGGCGCCTTTCTCTCTGGCACTCGAGGGAGCTACTCCAGCAGTCAATCTCCTGCTCGCGGTCCCTGATGGCCCTCAGTCTCTCAACCTCCTCTGTCACCACGTTAAGCAGATCTTCAACCTGTTCACACCTCACACAAGAGATCTGCTTGCCACCCTCCTCCAGCAGCAGCAGGCTCTGGCACTCACAGCAACCAGAGACCTGTGTAGCCACGTTTCTAGGCAGGCCTTCTGTCTGGGTCGACACAGCCTTTTTACAGCAAACAGAGACCATGGCACAAAAAATAAAAGAATAATAAATAAAAAGAATAAATAAATATATATATGTAGGAATGGTAATAACAAGAAAATAAAATAAAAAGAAAATAAACAGTAAAGTTAAAAAAAAAGTAAAACGCAACTCTGAGAACACAGAAACCAGTAATAAATAGGATGAATTCGCAAGGGAGGAGGGATAGAAATCCCACACCCTACTACACAAGCCCTGAGGCCTTTTCAGAGCTGAAGGTGTGGGCGGGGGCGCCGTTTCCCGGGCAACGCCTACGCTACTCTCGCGAGAGAGTTGCGGAGAGCTGAAGGGACTACCCGCTCTCCCTCGGTTCCCCTGAGGCGGGAACCTCCCGAAGAACCCCTCTGTACCTCAAAATGTGTCACTGCAGCTCCGGCTGTGCCGATTCCAAAGCGGTAGATCTCGAGGATTTGCTTTAGCTAAACTAGTTCATTCGTACTTTAGTCCTGGGACGCGCATACAAGAAGTTTTTGTGACCTGATGCATGGTTCTGCCTACATCCTCAGTTTTCCCCAGATCACAAACAGAAAACTCCTGGCTTTTAGAGATGTATATAATTTTAGCCTTTGAGCAAATCACCTCAGATTGGTGTGTGTGTGTATATGTGTACATACGCACACAGCTATATACACTCACACACGGAGACTACTAAAAATTGTGTGTGTGTATATATACATATATACATATATATATATATATATATATATATATATATATATAGGGACTACTATAAATTGGTCAGTCCTTGTTGCTCTGTAGTAACTTGTGAGAATGAGTTTTCAGCCCCTTCTCTGAAATCATTGAATTCCTAACATTGATTCTCCCCAACACCAGGATATTTTGGTATGGTTTATACTCTCTCCAGCCCTCACAAAAACTAAATCAAGGAGAGCATCAGTGTGATCAAGTTACTATTCAATGAATTCACACTTCTCGGTGGTAGAATACTTCATTCCAAACACACAGAGAAAAACATTTAAACTTCTTTTTTAAAAAGAGCTTTAGCTATAAGCAGAAGTTACATATTAGCCTGTTAAAAAATTCTTAGCTTCTCTCTGCAGGTTTCTAGCATGTCAAATTAAAAATGATAATACCAGAAGAATGGCATTGATAAAGCAGATTTTGATGATGACATTTGTTCACATTAACTACATCACTCAAGTTTCCAGTAATCTGTTTTTCCACTATTTAGAAAAATCAGAGTTTTTTAATTCATTAGTACAAAAAAAAAAAAAGGCTTTTCTGATTCACACAGAAGAGTTACAGAAAATAATGAATAAGACTAAACTGGGTGACAGAAGATAAATCTACAAAGATCTACAAAGTATTTGGTAATTGTGTCTTCAATAATATATACATCTTACAGAAGCAACGATAACTAACTACAGACAACAGTTCTCACACTCCTCCAGGTTCACTGCTGTAATAATGTTTTGGAGATAGACAAGTAGGAGTACACTTACATCTGTAACTGCTTCCATAATGGTGCCTCAATTAACTCTGCAAAAGTTGCAATAAATAGCCTGGTGGAAATGCCTAGCATTGTCCATCTGTTGACTTGTCTGATAGCAAAAAGGGCAATGTTATCTTTGCTCAGAACAGCCACCCATGACTTTAAATCTGAAAAGGTTAAAAACTTATGCTGACCTGTTTTATTGTTTGACATGCATAATGATACTGACAACAAAGACAGTAAGCAAGTCCTGGAGACTAAAAGTTTCCCATAAGCTCACTCTTCATCTACCCTTTGACATCAATTGCTCAGAAAGACAGCCAAGGAGAGAAAGTCCATTTGTTTGTGAAACTGACATGGAGAACAGAGACATATGATATTACTTTCTCCTTGGCAGCTGATTTTTTTTACATTTTACATTCAAGAAAAATGAACCTTCTATATTCAGTCCTAACCTGCAAAGATGAAATTGATGTGAGAATGACTAGAGTACATTCTTCAGGACCAATCTCACATTAAGAGGGGACTGCACAAAATAATATGCAGAAATCAAACTTAGCTTGTAAGAGCATGAAATCTTCAAAACAAATTTTGGAAAGTACACAGCAAAGCATCTGAATATTTTCTTATGTTCTAGTGAAGCATGTGGTTAAAGTTAAGCATTTGGTTTGTTTCTTTGCTGAAGTACAAAGCAATAAAGAGAACAGAAATTGTTATTTCCTTTCAATTTCATATGTGTTCTAACCATGTAAGGAACAGCAGATCACACCCTCTCTTCTACTGAGTCCATAGATATCATATTCCTCTAAAAGTAATCTGAAGTAGGACTGCACCACTTTAAAATGCAATCCTAGGCTCTGCAGTATACTACTTAAAGAGCTATGTTGCTCCAACCAGCAAGAAACCAACTTTGCAAAAACCTCTCACACAATTTCACAGGAAAGGAGTCATTATTGATAAACCACTTCATATAAATTGATCATTTTCAGTATTGCGTTTTAGTGCCAGAAGTTCAGCATTAGCTCAAAACTGACTGGATCTGTGCTTACACAGACACCCAGTCAAACAATTAGGAACCTAATCATTAAAGAGTTTAAGACAGAAAACAGATGTTCCAGCCAATTTTGTTAGAGCTGGGAGCCTCTGAAGAAAGATGTTTGGATTGTTTAGCTTGCTGCTTTCCGCAGTGCCAGAGATCACTTTTGTTACTGTGTTTTGAAGCGGTAATTTCTGAATGATGATGCTGGCAGAACTACAAACAAAGAATTACACTAATCCAATCTGGCTGTTACTAACACATCTAAGACTGCCTTCAGATTTTCACAGGTCAAGCAGGATTTAAATCCTTATCCATTAATAAAACAGAAAGACACCATCCTAGGACTTCTTAAACTGTCTTTGCCTAAAAAGGTACAAGAGCCCACAGTGGTTACAGGACAAAATGCTAGAACCAGGAGCTCAATAAAGTTGTTTATGCTGACTGGACTGCCAACAGTCAAATTGCTTTAAGCAGATAAAGCTTTTACTCGAAGCATTTGCCAAGAAAATAGCCTTAACACAGAACTGCCTCTCCAGGGCTTTCCACATACGTATATGCTCAGTGTGACTGATAACCAACTGTTGAGGAACAAGAAGCATTCCTTTAGCTATGAATTACAATTTCACATGAGAATCAACTTTCTCCTCCCAGATTTGGGAGTAAAGACCAAGAGCTGATTCAAAGCTCTGGATCCAAAACACAGTCCCAGTTTTCTTACCCTCAGTGGCATCTACAGGAACTACTCAAGGTTTTCTCAGCTTACTGTTTTTTTTTTCATTAAAACTGCCAAGACTCCTTTTGCAATTCAGAACACTTCAGAAAATGCAGTCAGAGTTTAACCCCAATGAAAAGCCCAGAATCCTTTGAAACTTCTTACTTTTACACTGATAGGACCTAAATCCAAAGGGCATTTACTGATCAGAAGGGAAGAGCCCCTATTCTAATACCTTCCTGCAGAACTTGGTACCATCCACACAACTCACAAGAAAATAAAATAATTTTGAATACTAGCATCCTGTTTCTTAACTGAATAGATGAGAGAGTGACTCAGATTCCACAGAGAACTGTGACTGCCACTGTTCTGAGAGTCAGCCTAAATACTGAGGAAGGGAGCATCAGCCATAATATATAAAAAAAAAAAAGCAAAGTTTGTAATTGTTTATTTGTGCCGAAGTTCTCCCAGAAGTTGAGGAACTCCATGAAGGCTGAACTGACTATTTTTTTCTCTTGAAGTGAATAAAAAGATCAGAATTGCATGAAAAGTATTTTGACAAGATACTCATTTAGCTCTCTCAGATTTTCTCATCTTTTTAGTGAACACAGGAAATC
The DNA here is from genome assembly GCA_036925125.1 of Oreortyx pictus. Classification (NCBI taxonomy): domain Eukaryota; kingdom Metazoa; phylum Chordata; class Aves; order Galliformes; family Odontophoridae; genus Oreortyx; species Oreortyx pictus. The sequence goes on along the minus strand of JAUPFR010000006.1, from coordinate 50,267,135 downwards.
AGCATCTACATTTCTTGCTTGTGCTTTCTCTTATTAGATGAAAACCTAATCAGCCACCAATAGAGCAACTCTTTTAGATACCACTGAGCTCTAAGTCACAAGGAAATGAGCAAGGTTTTTCCTTTCTCTGGCTACATATGCTTCTTGCTCATTAAAACAGTCACTCTACCAGTGCAATTCTGCATACCAAGATGGTAAATTAACGGTAATATTAGTGGGCAGACATATCTCACTTCCAAGAACAGGTCTTAATTCTGACTGAAATTTCATTTTCAGTTACTTACACTGATCACTCAATGCAAAAAAAAAAACAGGGTGAACAATGGTTAAGATGCAAAGCCACAGGGAATGCTTTCATAAACATCACTCCCTAATGGTAGTAATATCTTGCTGCATTTTACATGCCCCTGACGAAGATCACTTGGTGTCCATCTGTGGACTGCAGCGAGGTAAGCCTGCACGCCTTCTAGCCTCCAGTCTGTGTCTAGCCAAAATAAGCTGTTAGTAGTAGAGGAAAAAGTCTTAACAGTACATCATCTTAGTAGAGACAGCCGTACTCATTCACATCTGGCTCACATCTGCAAGAAGATTAAGCACATTGTCATCTGTTCTGCCACGTAGGCATACAGGCAGACCTTGCCAAAGGCAGATCTGTCCCTGCCTATTAATTACATTGTTAGCCAATTTAGGTCTTGGGATGCAATGAATTAACCAGGAAATCTGTGGCTTTAGCCATTTATGGTTTTGAACCCATATAGTGGCAAGGAAAACTATAAACCTTCAAAGGTACTTTAAAGAAACCTTTAAAGGTTTCTGACTTTCAGTCACTTGATTCCCCTGCACACACACACAAGCCAGCACAACTGTAAACCATGTAATTAAGAGTTTATTAAAGACCCAGAAAGAGATAGAAAAAGCAAGAAGCTAACTTCAGGATTCCCATTAGTCACAGCCACCTCAAACAAACTGGAATAAGTAGTTATATAATAGCATAGCAATAAACTAGAATTCAGTGGGCAACTAAGAAAACCACCCAAAAGCCCTCTCCAGCAAAAGAGGCACAGTTCCCCCTTATCAACAGGAAATTCTCCTTCAAGCTCAGCAGCAGCTGGATCAAATCCTATCAGAGAAAGGAAATATGCACGATGTGTTCAGGACATGTGCAGTTACAATAAGCAGAAAGATTGATACTGCTTTTCACTAGACCAGAAAAGGTTGCTGTCAGGTCCTAAAGAAACACAGTGGTGCCTGACTTAAGCCAAGTCCCCCCAAAACAAAGTTAATCATTTCTGTAGCAAAATTCACAAAAGATGATCTCCACCAAACGCTCCATGCAGCCAGGCCCCCAAATTCTGGATTAGCATCCAGATAAAATTATTAAATATAGTTAAGGTATATAGATGTTTCAACTAACACTACCATAAGATGCACAAGGAAAAACACAAAAACACCTGGGAGCTTCAAGTATAACCAATACTAAGAAGGGGAAAAGATGAAAGTAATGGAAAGCGAAGAAGAACTGAGGTTTATAAGGAAATATTTAAAGGCAGCAGTGTAAAAGAAGTTCAAGATGCATTTCCATAATGTTAGACTGTACATACTGGTCAGAAAGCACCGAATGCCCATGCTAAAAACAAGTCGCTTCCATTATTTCCCCCCATTCCTCCATCACAGTAGTAAAATCTCAAATGTGCTGCAACCTTACCGGAAGAGGCTAGGAAAAAGAAAATGAGGAGAAGAAAAAATGTAAAACCGTTGACAGAAACAAAACATCAAAGTTCTCCACTGCTCATGCCAGAGAATTGGTGGCCCATGGATGCATCATATGTCTGTCTGAGGTACAGACTGAGAATGGAATTCACATGTTCATGTTCAAATGCTTTCAGGCAGACTACCCAGATGTTTGTGCATAGTTGAATATTAATAATATTCTCTGGGCAGAATGCAATGGACCCAACAATCCTGCCTTGATGTGCAGAACATCTGCAGGAAAATGAAAGGCACAATCATAATTCAAGAAGCTAAAATTAACTCCTTGTGCAAGCTGCTTAACTAAAACTCAAATCATACTGATGAAAGAAAAGAGAAAGGTAACCCAGGTGAAGACAACCAAAGAAAGGAGAAAAGACATCCTTGCAGTTTTTCCAGTTTGGGTTGTGGTTCTAATTCTTTTCCACTGTCCTCATCAATAAATTTTCACAATCTCTTTTTTTTGTTCTGTATGTTACATGCTTATGCTCCTCCATGGTTGAAGGAACTTAATCATTTGGAAAACTTTAAACCACAGAAAACTCTCAAAATAAAATTAAAAAAAAAAAAAAGAATAAGATGAAGTACGCAGACTGGAATGAGAACAAAGATGTTGTGACCAAATGATTTCTGTCAGAAAACATTATTCCCTATAAAGTTATTGATTTTTAATGGAAGATTTGACACAGCCCACAATGACTTTCTTACTCATTTTCAGTCTTACTGTGAAAGCTGGGTTTCTCCAGGAAACCAAAGCTCTAATTCAGTGTCAATTCACACAAGAAAAGATACATTTTCAAACAAATATTTTTCTGAGGACAAATTTGTATCTCCATTAAGTGATACAGAAATCTTTACCACAAGTACTTGCTCAAGCAGATGATCAAGCCGCAGACTTTTAAGTTTCTTATAAGACCATCAGAAATCGTGTTGTTCATTTAGCTGCTTCGAATAGTGAAATGAGCTGAATCCTTGCCTGATAATCCATGCACAATTGTGCAGTGCTGCATTCTGAAGAACTGCTGAAGAGATCCCATAAAAGGCCCCATGCTCTTTTTTTTTTTTTTTTAAACCTTCAGGTCTTCCTTACAGTAGGAATCTGTAAGGATTCTGAACACATGCAACATGAGTATTTACTTGGCCAGATTCTAGGCATATTTTGGGCAGAAATCAGGTTCATACACAGAGGTAGCAAAGCAATTTACTTCAAACAAACTTATTCCAACATATCAGAGTGAACTTGAGCAAAGATCAGAGACGCTGTTCTACCTGCCTTTGGAAAAAAAGAATCCTCTACAGGGCATTCACTTGCCATTAGCATTAAAACAATGCTCTTCAACACAGGAGATGTCTATTAAATGGCTTAGAACAATCTTCTCTCAGTATGGAATTTTGCAAAGTAAATATGCTTAAGAGATCGGGCATTACCCGCTTCATCTTGTGTGTAAATCTGTCCTGGAAAGAAAGCCTCAACTTCACTTGAATCCATAATCTATATGCATTGTAGGCAACTTAGATTACTTAGAAAGGCCAAGTATGCTCATATATACCAGATACCACAGCAAAGGCATGTAGTCCAATAAACACAACAAAAAAGCAACAGCATCAGCAAAACAGCAGCAAAAATGTTAAAATCCATTGACCACTGGTAGTTCCTTTGACTCTTACAAAAAAAAAAATTAAAAGTTCTGTTTTAAATTGTGTCTCAGAAGCCTAGGATTCTGAAACAAAGCTTACCAGAAAATCCCCACTAGAATGGCATTGGAACTGCCAGGTCTTCAGGCCACACTGCTGCCTCCTGCTGCATATCTTTAGAATCCAGAACACAAGCATCCTCTTCTGCCATCACAGCTCACTCAGTATAAGATCTTGTTCAAATCTGTTCTGCTTCTACTCATGACCTTGTCAACTCATTTTTAATTCTCTCATCACACAGATGCCTCAGATTTCTGATTTTCAACTCATTGCTTCCTCTTCAGTCAAATCTATCTTCCCCAAACCAATTTTTGTCACATTTCTTACATCTCTGCCTCTGGCAGTTTTCCCCGTACATTATAACTGTTTGTAAGTCCCTTACAAATTCCACCCTGCACTTCAGTTGACTATTCAGATACCAGCTTGTTTCTTTAAGATCTCCAAATATTAACTGTCTTGACTTTCTGAAGCAGAACTGGATAAGAATCAGTCCTCCCATGCCATAAATTTTCCTGAACTTTAATTGCTTTTTTAGTTCTTCTGCTGTTTCAGAACCAGATAAAGCTAAGATCATTTGAAATTTTATTAAAAACAGAGACAGAGATGTCTAACTCAGTAGACAGTAAGTCTTGCAAAGGTATTCATATGGAAAAAATCTCAACCTATCTAATTAACTGGAGATTTTTAAAAAACACATCCAAAGTTAATGCTGCTGATGTTATTCTCAGGACTTTAACTCTTTTCTCTCAAAAGAGATCTTAAGATGAAAAATCATTCCAGCAAAAGGACTTCATTCAGCTGAATACATTGTAATCAATAGTTTTGGTTTCAGTGGAGAAAAAATCCCTGCTAAGAGCTCAGTTGCATCAACTTATACTTCTCTACAGCTCCTCTCTACCAAAGAAGAGGAATACTTCTTAGCTGAAGCTTACCCAAAGACATGTGTTAGGCCTAATACCTTCACCTTGAATCTAGTCCTTCCCCAAGATGCCCTTTACTCTGTCTGCAAGCAGTGCTGCACGGAGCTAAGGATGTTTCAGTTTCTCAGCTTCTCCTACTGAACTGCCAAAGAGGGAGGCTGAGGGAGCACAGAATCAGGACAGCTGATCTGACCAAAGGTATATTCCATACTTTACAGCATCATATGAATGATTGTGTGACACTTAACTATCTGCTGGGTTAAACCACAACACAAAGTTAGTCAGGGTGAGGTTTGAGAGTGGAGAGCGGCTGGGAAGAATGCAGGGTAAGACTGTAAATTGAGTAGATAGACAACACACGTAGCTGGAATTACCCTAAAGGATGCTGCATTTCCATAGTTGCTGTCTCATCTCTAGCCTGTTTCTTCTCCATGAAATTTTGCTTTTCCCCTATTTTAATTACCTTCCTAACTGGATTAGTTTGTTCCTACGCAGGGGATATATACAAAGCTTTATCACCCATGACTAGTTTTATTTATCTTCTACCGTACTGTTCCAACTCCTTAATATCCCTCCTAATCTTTAATAGACTGTTATCATTAAGTGGGTCCCTTTAAGATGGAGCCAGCGAGGTTTATTTACCAAAGTTTTTTTACTCTTAGAATAAGTGTTACTGGCATAATATTTCTAAATCTATTATTTTGTGTCAGTCACCAGGAACAGAGGGATTTCCAATATTCAGTTAAGAAACAGGCTAACAGACTATGAAAACCTTTATAAAAACACTGAAGAGATTCTCATATTAAAAAAAAAAAAAAGAAAGAAAAAAGCTGCTGACAAAGGAAATAATACTTATTTCTAAAGCTGCTTTCTAAAACCGCTGTTAGAGATAGAAGGATAAGCTGTTGTAATCCTAGGTCCGGAAGCAGGAATACCAAAGCTTTCAAACTGCTGTAGGCAGTAACCAGGAGACCTTTTCCCCCCCTCCTCCTTTCCTCAGCTTTAAACTTCTTTCCAGTCCACTGAAGTGGGAAATGCAAGCAGTGATACTGTGGCCACTTTCTGCCACCAAACAGATGGTGACTGCTGGAAGCCAGCAGCACAGCTCCCAGTCACTGAAACTTTATTGGGAGAGCCCACCAGGGTGAATAAATGTCTTTAGACTGACTAATTAAAAGGACTCTCTTCATTAGTTAGGACCATCTGTTAGGCCACAGACCTGGTGGAATTGCATACAGGTGGACATTCCTAGGTGGAAATCAGCAGAAGAGCATCTCATGGCTTGTAAAGTTACTGTGATCCAGTAGCAGACTACTGAGGTTTCATGCAGCACGTTCCTTCAGTCTGTATCCACAAAGATTTTTACTCCTCTCTCTCAGCCAGATAGGTATCGGCTAGCTCACCAGGCCCAAAAGCAGTTCTGCCCTCCTGGCCAAATGTTCCAGGTACCTCTGGATGCATCACAAGGGGCTGTTATCCTCTCAATTCTCTTGGTGTTTCCATGCAGGAGCAAAAGGAAGAGAAAAAAATTGTCAAGATGACAAATGATTGTGTAGTGAAAGCTTACCAACCTACTAAATGCGTCACAAGCCTAAAAGCCCTGACAGATAACTAGAGAAACACTTGTTTATAAAACCTGCTCCTCAAAACACCAACTTTTGATCTCTGCATCTAGACTTCAAGTCTTCATACATGGTCTGACAATCATATTCATTAGTAACAGAACTCCTGAAACCCCAACATCTTCTGACTGCTCATGTCATGAACTTTAAAAAACTAAAATGGAGCACCAAACTTTCTTTTAAACCACATTTACTCCTGTGTAAGGGTTAAAAACCCCAATCCAAACACATTAATACAAGTACTAGTCATTACAATTCTCCACCACTATCCTAAATGCTACCAACTCTTCCATGAGTGACAGCTGGAAAAAGGAGACTTCATTGCTAGGAGAAGATAAAGGTCAGGGAGGAAGCATTTTCAAGAAAAAGTTGTTCCAGGCCTTCGTATACATAAAAGGTCATTTATTTTTTTCCTGTTATACATCACCTTTAGCAGTCACAGAGTTAAGGCAACACAGACATCCAGGAAGCTGGCTAGCCAACATACAAAGAGCTTTAAAAAGAGCATAAAGGCCAATATGTTCCTATTTACAATATTTTGTGACCCTAACCTAATCATCATGTTTTATTTTCTAATTTTATAGCTCTGCTCTTTCAAGAGAGCCAGCTGCCAACATTTCATCTCCACTGGCTAAAGGAGCAGCCAAGTGTCTGCTTCACAGCCAACGTCAGTTACTGAACCATAAGCAGCTAATATGAGATTGTGAACGCACAAAGTAGCAGCTGATGCCCTTCTGCTGGAAAATTAGACTCAAGTTTTAGGCACCTAAGGGTTCTCTCTTGACTATAATTTTTGCTGGGGACCCAATTTAATATTATTTGATCAAAGCTGGATTTAAATTAGTGCAGCCAGTAGAACAACACAGATTTATGCCAGCTGAGGAAGGAACTATATTTTAAATATTACATTCTTGTGTTTTTGTACAGGAATAAACAGGCAGGAGCTCAAGCCTAAAGAAAGAAAAATGCCATTGTGCAATTTCAAGGCCAAATACAAGCATGTATGCTGAAATCAGAAGACATCAATTAAAAAAAACTTGACAGAAAAATATAATTTTTTTCTAGTGTGGGAGACTACATGCTTCAGAGTAAGCAAGAGTCACTGCTTATGTCTAATGCTGATCAAAAGCTGTAAGATGGCCTGTGCATCTCCACCACTGTGTAAACAGCAGCCACAACCCTCAGATTCCTTCAGGTGATACCTCTTCAAGCAGACAAACCACTCGTAGTCAAGCTGTAGAAAATAGTAGTAGTGCATTCCCATTGCTTGAGAATGGCATATTGTTCCAGAGAAGCACAGTTTCTTCACTGGACTTTCAGTTGTAAGAGAACTTGCCAGTCATTGCTAACACTGCTTCTGCAAGCTTAGCTGATGTTCAGAGAGGACACCAACAAGTTAATGTTGCTTGAGTCCATCTTAATTTAATTCATAGGAAACTAACACCTAGAGAGCCATATTAATGCCCCCTAGGAGACACAAACTTGAACATGCTCTGAAGAGACATGCATTTGGATGGGGATTCTTCGCAAAGAGATACACTGAGTTGAATGCTCATCAAAGGGTGTCTGGTTATGACTTGATGCAGCCAGGAATTTTTCCTGGGGAGCAGAGGCTTTGAAAGATCTTGCTAAAGATCATGCTCATTGATTGCCTTCTAAGGCTGGATTGCACCCAAATTCACCAAACTCACTCAGACCTTCATCTAAGGATTTGCACTGCACTTCATTTGGCCTTTACTGACATTTTGCAGAAGACCAAGCAACACTCCCTCAAAATCATTCCGAAGTTTTTTTTTTTTTTTTTTTTTTACACAAAAAAAAACTTTGACTATTTGCAAATAAAAAGCAGGCATCCCAGATTCAAACAGGTTTTTTAGTATTCATCTCCTCTACAGATATAACCGAAATGGAGCCCAATATGTAAGCAACACATACTTCCTAAATGGCAACAGTGAATTAGTAAATGACTTCAAACTTTCACTAGACCATGAAGTAGACTTCAGCGAGCAATTAAAACTGCATGTAAAGCGTGAAGATGTTTCAGCTAGCAAGGCTATCATCAATTGTTTTAATAACATATTCTTATGGCATGTAAATAGGCTCATAACACACCTAGAATCCTATGTAAGCATATTTATGGGGAAGGTGTGATCAATATTGTAGTTCCCCCATAAAGATATTTTTTCCCCGGGGCCCATCTGAAATGACAGTCAATACACCCGATTTGCAAGTTCATATTCAAGTGCACCTTATAAATTGCTTTCTGACAAATACAGAAGAATTCCTGTTTACATTGATTACACAGGATGCTATAAAATATTTTAAACTCTCCAATCATTCCTCAATAAGTGAATACTCATGATCTTAACTCTAACCAGTGCATTGCCTATGGATGATACTGCCTAAGGTATATAGTTCGGCATTCTAACTAGGTAGCAGCTCCATATTGGAAATCTAGGATCATGAAGAGAATCCTTCCTCACGTCCTTCAAGTAGTGCTGAGCCTCAGGAAGTGTCAGGAAAGATGCAGTTGAGCTTTTGCAAAGATTCTAAGTGTGCATACAAAACAGATTAAGGTATATTACATTTGTACAGGAGAGAAAAAAAAGGATAACAAATTTGGAATAAAAGTTGAATAGGAATATTAAAGCAAATAGTCCTAAATATGTGGCTCTGGGCAGCCGGGTCCAGTGGTTGGTGACCCTGCCCATAGCAAGAGGGTTGAAACTTTATCTTTGAGGTCCTTTTCAATCCGGGCCATTCTATGATTCTATGATACATATAACCTCATAACTTGTTATTCCAACTCAAAAGAAGTACTGGTAGTAGAGAAGGAATGACTCATATATGGGCTAGTGTTCACTATAATAGCATTCTGAAACCACTGGCAATAGCAGAAGCACAAGGAAACAAGCAAGATCATTCAGTTAAATATGCCATTACAGTGTAAGCAGAGTTGTTTTAATACACACAGGCCAGTAGAAGATTGGTGCTCATCACCTAATGGCATATGATTATGTTTGCATCAGAAGCAGATGCAGACAGGCAATGCAGATGCCCACAGATGCTACACAAGCAATGAAAAGCTATATTCAAGGGAAAACTGGAAAAACTTTGCCCTCTAGCAGAGGATGTGCCTGGATAAAGGCAGACTGGTATTTTCCCTTATCACATATCAGTGGATAAAGAGATAGTATGAAATCTTTCATTTCTTGATTACATGCAGCCATAAATGCCAGCTTGTTTTAATTAAAAGGCTGGAACATCAGCATTTAACAGGGATTAGAGATATTGTTCAGAGAACTTCCCTTTCCCCTCCTGTGATATGCCACTTGGTATTACATTTCCCCACACCACCATTCGAAAACTCTTTTTTCTCAGCACTGCTGTGTGGGATTCCCAGCACGTTTCATGAATTCCACAAAATACTGTGGAGATAATTCAATGTTCATCTCAGCTACCCACGTATGGGTTTGAATACACTCTCATTTACTTCCTCTGTGCTACAGTCAGTCTGAGAAATTCTAAAATGATTCTTCTAAAGCAGAATAGAAGTTAATTATCTAATGTCTTAAGAAGGCTGCTGCTAGACTCCAGCCTGGCTGTATTTGCTGTGCATTAAGTAGCAAACACCACTGATAGTCATTTCATACTGTAATGGTTCACATAACTTCAGCCTGTTTCCAAGACTTAGTCCACCATTCACATTCACCTCTACCTTATGTTTGACATACTTTCCCTTTTTTTTTTTTAACCTCACCTCTTCAAATCAGTGGTAATAAATTTAGAGATATTAACTTATGTCATAATTTTGTTCTCACACTGTTTTAAAGAAACTTTGATGTAAATAACTGGAGCAGGCAAAGACAACAAAAAATAGCTAGTTATTTTAGTGCTTACAAAAAAAATTAAGGCTGCAAGCTGATACATCCAACTTGACACAGACAAAATCCCTCAGTCAGATTTCCATCAAAATGCAGTTTGCACAGTCATCATTGTTCAGATGAATCTGGAGATTTAAGTGATTGGGTCAAACCACCTTACTAAAAAGGTGACCCAAGAATCGCAGGGGCTAATGTGAAAGAAGGAGGGCTTTACATACAAGTATGGCTAAAGCATCCAATATTAATATTGGAGATGAAAGCTCAAGTAGCCCGTATAGCCATTTCTGTTGTAATGAAACAACATATTTCACCCAATACCCTCAAGATGCAATTAGAAATCAAATCCTAAAGTTTAACTCACTCTTTCCTTTATTTAAACCAGCTTACCTACCCAGATGCATATAGCTAGTATAATACCAAGTGACAAAAATAGCCAAACCTGATTGCCAACAATTAAATGAATGAACAGCCTTGCTTTCTTCCATGACTTCAATTCACACATGGCTGAGACTTAACCATAAATGATTTCAGGGACCTCTAAGCCCTTAACATCAGGGCTGGTAGCAGTGAGTTCCAAAAATTAACGAGAGCCAAGTAAATAAGTTACCTACTTCACATAGTCAGTCCCGCTTCCATGTTTCAAAATGTATGTATATACATATGCAGAAATACACTGGCACAGTACCGGTTGTAAGCTACAAATTAGGGAGCTTACTTCAAAGAAATTAGAGTAACCATGATGTTGTAGTAAATAAGAACATATATGAAATTCCCCCCAGCATGTCAGGTGTAATGGCACCTTAAAACATTACATCTTATGTCAAATGCATTGCTAAAGAGTGCACACTTTCTTCCTTTGGCTCATGAGACGCAATCACTTCCCTGCAGAGCCTGGGGAGCCGTTGCAGTTACACTCACTGACACCTGCTGCATTCTTCTCCCTGTGTGGCAGAAGTCATCAGCTGCTGCTTAGAATAGCTCAGAAGTCCTTTTGCACAAATCTGGTAGAATGAGCTGACCCCAATACATGGCAGGATATAACCTTACCTTGTAAGACACGTATCATCCAACTCTTTTTTAACTGCATTCTTTCCCACTCCACAGCAGACCAAGGATTTATTACATATTTCTATCACTGTACTAAATTGAAATACTTTACATTTTACTACAGTTTTTCAAATAGAAAGACAGGAACAAAAATTTAAAGTTTTACGTATTTAAATAATGTTCAAATGTAAATGCCAGCAAGAGCTGCAGCAAATTGTGAGGTAAAAATTGCTGCTTTATTTCTTCTGCAGCTCACACCAGCACTCTTTCCTGTTCTTCCCTCTAAATTAGACACATGGTTATTTAAATGCATTTACTTAATTTCATTTAGCTATGCACTGGCTCCTTCCTCTGCAAAGCAAATTAAAAAAATCAAGCAGATAGCGATCAAATGTTTTAATAGATCACCAGTTGCAAGGACGTGGCTATTTTACCCTTCCTTCTCTCCACTCCTAAAGTAACTCGAATCTCACAAAGCGGCGGAGAGAACTGAGACTCGCCAGTTGGTTCTGACCCCATAATTCGGGCAGCAGGGTAGAAATCAGCCCTGACTTCTACATTTATGACCTTTGCTTTCTTGACAGGGAAAGCCACTCTGAAGAAATATATCAATAAATTTCCTCAGAAGGAGGGGAAAGAGTCTGATCTTCCCCTTCTCATACAGTATATTGGAGATGAGAACATGACGTTTCTATTCAACAACAACAAAATGTTTATTTCACTTGAAATAGGTAGCAGGAGCTTAATATTATACTCTTTTTAATTAAAATGAATTTTCTGGTACAACATGCAACCAATTTTAATAATCTGATCACTTGAAAAATCTTGAACAATAATTACAAGTTTAGGACAGATCCTCAAGCTGGTATAAACTGAAGAAATTCTTCTTACAGATTTATGCAAGGTTGAGGTTCTGGAGTCTCAGCAGAAGGTATTGCTGGTTATGATTCATTAGAATATGATTTCTGTAGAATAGTAAATACTTGTTTAAATAATAGAGATCAAGTTGTGCAGTGTCATTCTTCTAGGTATACTAAGCCAATCAATTTGCATCAGCAAGTGTGTGGTTTAGTGTTACATACCAGAGATTCTAGTGCAAGAAATGATGTATGGATGGGCCAGATCCATAACTAGGAGTAGAACCAGCAATTTCAGGGCACCCCCCTATCAATTTAGATGAGATGATCATTCAGTTCAAGAATCTGACCTTTTCCTCTTTTCATCTGTGCAAATTCCCATGCTAAGATGGGCTTTCAGAGGTTAATTTAAGAAAATTATTTAGGCATTTTTGCTGGCAGTATGAATGAATAACAATAAATGAATAGGATGAATAACATTAAAACTTTACTTCTCACAGGGCCATCGTGCAAAAAAAAAAACATCGCCCATTTTCCCTTTACCTTTTCCTTCTTATATTTCCTTGGGCAAAGTTTTCTTACTTGCTGAAATGAAAACCTACTCATCTCAGAGAAGATTTTCAGAGGTGGAAACAAAATGAATTCAGAAATCACCTCAAGTTTCATATATGTTATTGCAGCTTGCAGAAGTGAACTCACTGTCTTTATGTCTACACATTCATTTTGACAAGAGAGACTCAAGCCATGAGAGTAAGGTTGCATGCAATTCATTTTCCTGCCATCTAGCTTCCTCCACATGAAGACTTAAAAGTTATTTGGTATGTTTCATAGGCACCATATCCTGCAGAGGTGCCAGAAACCTTGTTAACACCTACTCTCAAACAGTCAAATGGACAATAATTTACAGTAGGTAGAATCCCAGTAATCCTAGCTCTCACTGGTTAAAGCCAAGGCTCGTATCACCATTAAAATTCTTTAGACACAACTCAATTATTCCCATTATAAAATAAGACCTTGATGTTATTTTCATATGAAATGCTAAAATGAAACAGAAGTCAAATCCTTTAATTTGCCTACAAATCAAATTCAAATCCAGGTATAATTGGATTTAATGCAGACTGAATCTCACTGCCTTACTTCAACATGACCAAACTCAGCTGAATTAGTCTGCTACAAAACAGTTGTATAGTCTAAAAAGGTAGAAATTATTCAAGAAAGGACTGGTAGGTACCAAACAAGTACAGGAAAGAGATACAACCTGGATGATCAATATCTCTGCAAGTCTGAAGCAAAAGCAGTCTAGGTACTTCACAGCTAGTGTTCTCACCTTGGTAACAAGATCAAAAAGATTAAATCCAAGGGATGTAATTTTCTCCTCCCTTGTCACTTCCCAAAAATGTTAAGTACAGGTTCTTTGCTAGCAATGCCCATACAAAAGAATAAAATGAACAGCAGTGTAGTTAAGTCTATTAAATGTCACCCCAAAAATAGGTAATCACCATATGCACATTAAACTGATATGCTCCTTTTGTTACAAGGTTCCCTTTTACTACCTAAGTATATTACCAGATCTTGATGTGCTGATGAAGACTCTTGAAGTTGCAGTTAAGACATGCAAAACTTCATCTGGCATCTAGTTCTTAACAGTGTCGACAAAAAAAATACTTCAAAAAATCCCCAAGTACATGAGCATGGTATGTGTGATAGAACTGGAACTGTACAGAATATTTCTCATGAAAACTCTAGGCTATCAGTACACAATCTGATTTAACTTCATCCTAAAGAAATACTTAACAGGTACTCTTCTTTCTCCAGTACTTCCTTCACCAGCTCTTTCATAAAATACGGGAAATGAGAGAAACCCTTATGGAGTTGACAGGGATCTTAAGAGTGGCAGTACATCAAGGGCAACCTTGAGAAAACTTTAAATTAGATATCAAAAGAGAAAATGGAAAGCTCTCCAGACAGGCCAAAGCAGGAAGCCATCTCACAGAGATGTCTAGTTTTGTTCTTTTATGAATTGACAAACCTCATGTTTCTTATATGTTATTTAACAACATAGGAGGCATATACATACAAAAACATACACTGGTGTTGATGGGATGAATAAATCCTGGTGCAACTGTGTGAACCTACATTAACTTCCCAACATCTACACCCTTCCAAACAAAGAAGCCAGAATTTACCGCAAAAAAAAATAAATAAATAAAATCTAGGGGAATAGGAAAAATTGAGAGGAAAGGAGAATTCTACAGAAGGAAGCAGACATCTGAAAAGCCACATCTGCATGTATGTGGTCTGAATTTACAGTCATATTATATTGCTAATCAGGTCACATTGTTTCCAACACATGAGGACAGGATCTTGAAAACAAAACAAGGTTTTCCAGTATCCTTTCACTGGCTCCCCACTTTCTTTTACAATCAATATTTAAAAGCTATTGCTTGTAAAATTATTCTCCCAAGCCCAAAGCTTTCTGCTTAGCTACAAATTTTATGTGCCTCTCCCTATGTAAATAACGTCACTCCAAATGGAGAAAAACAGAGAAGGGATCACATCACAAAGCTATAGGCCTTCAAATACTTTCAACACAGAACTAAGCTTTCACATCTATTTCAGTTTGACAGTTATTTTATTCATCTGAGTCAAAAGACAGATGCCACCTAAACTCTCAGTAGACCCAGTCCAGTTGGCACTGCTAAGCTCACATAAGCTTGATGCACAAAGCTACAAACTCTAACATGAGCTACAGAGTTCTTGCCACACAGATCTGCTTTCTGCTAGAGCAGCAGGAAAATACAGGGAACCAATCTGCTCAATTTGAATTATTTTTTTTTCCAGCTCCTCAAAGAGTTCAACTCAGCCATTCATTTGCTGGGACAGTTGCTGCCATCATGCTAAACTGACACAGAACTATGAATAAAGATCACTGGTTTACAGCAGAAGATTCAAAAGAAGCAAGCAGCACAACATAACTTCTGCAGAAAGAGCTTTATGGGGAGATCTGCCTGATCTTACCTCTTGCCCTTCACCAAAGCCAGAGGTGAACTCTTGGGCACTCAGTTCTGCATTATACTTGGAAGTAAGATCCAGACAAACATCTCACAAGAGCCACTTCCATACAGTTTAATTTTTTACAGATGCTCTCAAGGATCTGTCTACAGCTCAGCTGACTTACCAGAGAAGATACCTTTCCAGACCCTGCATGAGCAGCTTGGCAGCAGCAATAAAAATGGTCACAACTGTCACTGTTCAGCATGCACATTTTCCTGTTTGCCGGAGTTAGCACAGATAGAAAACAATTTGTTTCTCCAAGATGCAGGCAAGGAAACACATCCCCCTCAAATAAGAATATTGGCAAGAGAGCTTCTCACACTTTGGTGCTTTAGGACTGAAAGCTTTCCTTGAATCAGGATATTGGCCACCACATTTTAAAGGTGACATTTATTTCATTTCTTTAGCAGCAACATTGAAATCTTTTAACACTAGCATCATCAACTGAGTCAGGAATTAATAAGGAATAAGGACCATTTCTAATATATTTATGTCCATCTCCCTTCGCACAGACAGATCTTCAGATACATGAACAATTCTACCATGAATTGGTAGAAGCTTTAAAAGCTTCCTAGTTATTTTACTCCAAGAGAAAGAAATAGTTAAAGATTTTTTAAAGCCAAGAGACTGACTTTTTTTTTTTAACCGTATGAAATGAATTCAATTGAACACAGCAACCCAGTGGAATCCCTAGATTTCTTTAAATGAGCCCCTACAGCAGATAATCTCCTCTTAATCAGTTTGACACTCTGATAAATCAGCTCCTATTTCCTAAGCATGGGGAGAAAAAGAGCAACTGAATCAATGCTCGTTTGAAATGGAATATGTTGATAGAAGCTATTTGTACATGTAAATGCCCGAAAGCCTCTAATTTACAAACACAGGCAATTCATTTCTATTTTAAGTCCATGTTCATCTAATCATAGCATATTTTGAGGGATTTTATGTTAGCCCACATGCATGTCATTCCGCTTGTCTGCACTACAAAATTCACTCGAGTATACAAAACAAACTTGTTGGGCTGAGTAATAGTAGTAATCCATCTAATCATAGTCAATTCAGCTGCTGGTTGCTTATGGGCATCTTTTACACATTAATTTCAAGACTGAATAAGCAACATCAGAGCAGCTATTAAACAAAAGCCTGTTCATAAAGCTATCAGAACTGAGCCTAATTTTCAGAGGCTTGTGATCTGGGAGAATGTTCTTAAAGTAAGTCTACCAGCTTTAACCTTTCCATCTGTCACTAGACAAACCACACCAGTCAAGTCAGAGTATTGATTTATTACTAAATAACATTTCTGATCAGTAATTTGGTCATTGAGAAAGAAGACACTTCAACAACAATAAAAAATAATACATGAAACACTTACACTGCTTATTCCCAGCCTCAACTGGTCTTTTTATCAGAGATTTGAAGTTATCCCATTGAAGTGTAGGGCATTATAGGATGCTCAAGTGGCACAAGCAATTTTTATGAAATATTTGTTAAATATTTTTGAGAAGGAATACCACAGAGTCTAATGTTGAAGACATTCAAGCCTCCCCCTTTGTTTCCAGCTCCCTCAGCTGGCAGGCATCAGTGGTGACCAGCACCAAGCAGTTCATAGTCTTACTCACACATAGGTCAACACTGCAGCTGCTTTTGTTCAAACCTGATGATTTATGCCACCCTACACTGTCACACCAGAGAAATAAGGTAGTCCAATAGCTTGTGGCTTCAAGGATTCATATAGAAGTAAGGGTCACGTTTAACAAACTAAGTGGACATTCCCACCTGGAACAAGCACTCTCTGGCCTGGGTGCCAGACCAGCTTCAATTCATGGAACTGCAGACAGAATCCGGTCACATGGACCATGATTCAGAGATGCCTAGGGATGACACCTCCATCTCACTCCCCAGCGTGCTGCACAAGCAGCTCTGACTACTGCAGCAACTTGCTCATCACAGGGGCACAAATATTTCCTGCATAGGCCACAGGCAAAGGTATTAAGCAAGATCAGTTAATTCCACCAAGACAGCACCACAACAATAAACTCAACACTAAAGGTATTGGAAATCAAGGAGAATGAAGATCCTTCTGCCTGTCCAACACTACACAGAGGGAACATCAACAGTAAATCAGAAGGGCATTCTGTGCAGGTATAGTTGAGCATAAGAAGAGATAAGAAGCACTGGTACTCATTGAGAATAAAAACTACATGAAAATCAAAACCAATTCTTCCTGAGAAGTTCTTTATGGATTTTTGCTTTTTAGTCTGAGATATGGAATGCATAGGAAAACTCCAAGGATGAAGAATGGGTATATAGCAGTATATAGGGATGGTTTTTCTAATGTGTGCCTGGAATGCCTTCTGCAAAATGCCATTCAAGGATCCAACCTTTTTTATAACTGAACTTTACAGATAGGTTATATATTCCCTGGAGGCCCCCAGTACAATCACAGCAGGCAGATCATGGAATGCATGGATCAAAGGAAGTCCACTGATGATATAATAATAAAAAAAATTATGCAAGGATTAGGTTTTGTTTCTAAAAGTAAGCTTTTGACATGAAAGGCAGGTATGCATGGTAAAGTCACTAGTTCAGGTCCAGCATCATTCACAGAACCTAAGTTTACAACTAAAATTTGGAAACTGTAATTTTAGGCTTTACATTTACTCCTTCTAGTCATGAAAAAACTTACTAAGATCCATAGCTTGATTTACAAGAACACCTTTCTTTAGCAAGTGCTTGTTTGCATAAGACTAAAGGCATTTAAAGTCTCTTTATCTGGTTAATAGAAAATCAACTTAAATATTAAAATAGCTTTGGAGTTGTTGATTTAGGAAAAAGAAAGGTCTTCAACAATCAGCTCTGCTATCCAGTCCATTTAAAGACTTGCTACACACAATAAGACACCTATAAAAGTATTCTTGATCAAAGATACCATTATTACATCACCATTTGGGATACAGCATCCAGATTTCTTAATTAGGTTTACTAATCACCATAAATCTCCTAATATTCCAGTTAGATGTTTTTATTGTACAAGGTATTGCAGAAGTAAACAGACGGAGAAGCTGAGTATCTTGCCCTCAGATCCCTTAAATAGCCTGAGGCACATTCAGAGCGCCCTTTATATTAATGAAAAGGAAGTCTGCTTTACAGTTAAGTCACCAGATTGGTACTTGAGAGATCTGAATTCATCCCTTTCCCATACATGTTTTGTGTTGTGGCTGGCATGCTTCCAAATAGCTACAGGTCCATCCCTTAGTAGGTGAAACTAGTGACAGGAGCAAGAGTGAGAAGTTTCTAGATAAGGACAGAGTGTCAGAATAACCCAGCCACATGAAGCACAAATAACCTCAGACAGTAATATCTTCTGTATCAAGGAAGATGAAAAGTAACCCTTCTCTAAATTAATATCTTATCTAGTCTTAGGCAAGGTGAGCTAAAGGTTAACCAAAGGAGGCTACACACTACAACCCCCACTGAGGGTACATTGTAAACAAGGCACCTAATTCCACCTTCCCACCAAACTATAAATGCAATCTCATCAAGGCAGTCATGAAGCCCCAAGGACGTGGTCAAGTTAATGCTAGTGCACTGTACTTTCACATCACACCTTACTCTTTTTGTCTATCAGTGCTGTACAGGCTTCTCTGTGATAAGTGCAACTGCGCAGATTTTATGGAATCTGAGGCATCTGGACACACAAACTGAAGTCTTTGGGTTTAATAACAGCAATTTTTTCTCCAAAAAATACTGCTGTGAGTCACAAGATCACCAACGTGTGCAACTGAGACTCAGTCCGTTGCTGATGAGGTCTCCAGACTGAAAAAAGCTAACAGATTTGAACTTGTTGAAACCTTTCAAAGCACTTTTGATTGCCTATAATACGACAGTCCAAGGTGATGTAATAGTATCGAAAAGTTCTGAAGCATCTTTGTAGCTTGCAACCTCTTGCTATGCCAGGTGTGTAGGAATTCTCCATAAAAAGCCATCAAAAATCGCATTTTCTGCAAGTTTCATGTATATATAAAAACACATGTACACTTCTTTAAACAGTCTGGAAGATGAAAGACTTTAAAAACTTGGCAGATGTGTTCTTCAAACAAAATAATATTTTCTAGTCGGGAAATTCTAACCCCCTTGTTCATGCTGAATGAGAAGGCACCTAAAAGCCCACCTAATTTATACAGGACTGCTCCCAGTATCAGGCCTGCTCAGATGTGGACTTAGCATAGAAGCTCTGCATGCAAATCCTTATGAAAATTTGAACCAAACTCTTCAGTTTGCACAAATCCTTTGTATTTCATTGAAGCCAGTTGTTATATAGCCAGTTTGTGTCAGATAAAAGATTGGTCCAAAGAACCATGTTTTCCTCTCAGAGTGAGAAATTAATCTGAATTTAGTAGGCCTAGTCTAGGCCTTTCTAGAAATATTCTCCAGGATCATGTATATGAACCATGATTTGGCCCTTCAAGTTCCTCCTGATAACATCAACATAAAAGCATCACAACACGTGACCCAGTTACCAAATAGTGACTCGCTATTTCTTTTTTTCCCCAAGCTTTCATAATCAGACATGCTCAGACTCAATCCCATATTTATTAATTTTTTTACATGATAAAGCATGGGCATTGATAAGAAATACACCAGCAGGTTATTATTCAAATGTGGCAAGTGCCAGAGGTCATGTAAAAATGCACATAATAACATGCACCAAACTATGTTGTACAGAGCCTGCATATTTACATCATTGTACAGAAAATGCTATGCAATAACTTACTGCTTAAAACCACCCCACGTGTAGAGAACACCCCTACATATTGCAAATACTGCTGTAGCTTCATAGAATATCCTAAGTCAGAAGGATTTAATGATCCTTGTGAGTTCTAACTCCTCGCTATCCTAGTACGACAACAGCAGACTTCAAGCAACTTGCACCTGGAATGGGTATTTGAAGCAATAAATTTGCCTCTCTTGACAGGTCAGAGTGCTTCATATGCTTTTCTGGCAGCTTCAAACAATTGAAACCACTAGCTTCTAAACTCTGGCTGCCAGCATAGTCATTGTAGATGTGTTCCCAGAGAAACAATGGTGCGATAGCAACTTTCACTAACTTCCTTCATTCTCGTGCTTCAGATTTATTCAGTAACTTGCTTAATAAGAGTGCATCTCACGTGTACATGCCCCTAATACTCAGTGTTTATTTAATGCTTTCTTGAATATGTTCATAGGGCCACTGCCATATAATTCATGTCATGAATTAGCTTCAACATTTTCATTCCATCAGTTGTCAAATGCTTACAACACGAGATCTCTTCTCTACAAGGAAGAAAAGCTTAAGATCAGCAGAAATGACCACCTGGGTCTGACTTTAAAAAAAAAAATACAGAGAAGATTTGACTTTTCACATTCCTCTATAGCCAAATGTTCTTCAGTAGCTCTCCCAGTATCAGCAAGCCTGCTCATCTTAGGGGAATTACATTTGATAGCATATTTAGTTCACAGGACCAGCACAGCAACATTAAACGGAGGCTGCTAATAAAACATTACATCTCTCTCCACCCAGCACTCCATTTGCCATGATGTAAAAGGCAGACACCCCATAGAGAAATTAATCAGGAAGAAGGAGAATGAATCTAAGGAGTGAAAATTAAAGACCCCATGACATCTACATCCTTATACTACATCCAGATGAAATGGGGTCCCAAAACTCAAGGATGTATTAAGATCCTTCTGAGAGATGGAAGTGGTTACAGAATCCAGAGTATTAACATTATCAATATAAATTACAGTTTTAAATTGAAAGATTTCGCTCATCACTGAAACTCAAGAGAATGCAGTGTGTGGTTTTTTTTGTTGTTGTTTTTGTTTTTAAGAGGAAAGCACACACATTTTCCTCGACAAAGGAATGAAATAGACAAAGCTTAAAAAGAGATCTGGTAGAGTTCATGTCAGTCTGACAGCAGTAAAACCATACTGTTTTACCTCCTCTGAGGTTGCGCTTAAAGTATCTACATTTCTCCCATAGAGCAAAATCTGGAAGAGGTGCCCATGTTCAAACAGAGCAACATGCTAAGTTTCCCCAATTCCCAATAATTTCTGTGTCAAAGTTTTCTCAAAGTTTTTTGTAGCATCAGAACTGTGCTATATCAATTTCTTTATGCTCAAAAAATCTTTCCCCTAACCCCCTGTTTTCTAAGGGGGAAATATCAACATGTCATACAGAAGAATTCACTGGGAACATCTAAGCAGAAAAAGCATAGTAACAGTCTTCCCTGTCCGAGTGAAATCTAGAATCATAGGATTGAGTTGAAAGGGACCTTTAAAGGCCAGATGGCTCAGGTCTATAAGACTAGCAGAAGCACTCCACAGAATTGCATGGTTTGGAAGGGACCTCTAGAGTTCATCAAGTCCAACACCTCTGCTGAAGCAGATTCCCTACAATAGGTTGCATAGGTAGGCATCCAGACAGATCTTGTCTTGAACATCTCCAAAGAAGGAGACTCCAGAACCTCCCTGGAGAGCGTGTTCCAGTGCTCCATCACCCTCAGTGTAGTTATTCCACATATTTGCGTGGAACTTCTTGTGTACCGGTTTTTGGCCATTGCTCTTTGTCCTATCACTACACACCACTGGAGAGTGTGGCCTCATCCAGACGCCTCCCACACTTCAGATATTTATAAACATTGATTAGATCCCATCTCACTCTTCTCTCCTCTGGCTGAAAACACCCAGGTGTCTCAGCCATTCCTTGCACAGGAGATGCTCCAGACCCTTTATCATCTTCACAGTCCTCCACTGGATCTCTAGCAGATTTAGTTGTTTTTTTGTTTTTTTGTTTTTTTCCAATGGAGAGCTCAGAACTGAGCACAGTATTCTAGATACAGCCTCATCAGGGCAGAGTAGAGGACCACTTCCCTTGACCTATTGGCCCTGCTCCTTTTAACATGCCCTGGGATACCATTGACCATGGCCACAGGGGAGCTCTAATGGCTCACAGCTGCTGAGCTACTCTCCAGCCGGTCAGCCCCTAACCTGTACTGATGCATACAGTTATTTCTCCCTAGGTGCAGGACTCTATACTTGCTTTTGTCCAACCTCGTTAGATTCTTCCCTGCTCAACTCTTCAGGATTTCCAAGTCTCATTGAATGGCAGCACAGGCTTCCAGTGCATCAGCCACTCTTCTCAGCTTCATAACATCAGCAGTCATGAGGGTAGACTCATCATTCAAGTCATGGATAAAAATATTGAACAAGACTGAGCCCAGCACCAACCCCTGGGGAATGCTGTTAGTTACAGGACTAGATTCTTGATCATCTCTCTCCCCCAATTACTTGGAGATGGTATCTAGAACAAGTTGCTCCATCTCTAGACAGTCTGAGAAGGATCCTTTCCTTAGTTACCCATTTCAAAGATGCTCTATTTTCCATAAATAGTATATAGAGGTAAAACATCATCAGCTCACCACAGCTAGGAAAAAAAGACTAGTTCAGGTCTTTTACCTCAATTGAGCATAACAGATTTGGAAGTAGCATTTCACACATCCTTTATCTGACTTCTGTTTTCAGGAAACTTGTTATTCTCGGCCAAAAATAAAAAATAAAAACCAACAGCCCCTTGATATCATCCAAGAAGACAAATGGAGAATTTCTAAAGGACTGAACAGCTTTAAAGCATAAGACATTTTTAACCTAGTATTTTGTTTGGCTAACAGAAGAGCAACTGTGAGATTCAATTTCAGTTAGCTGAAATCATGTTCAGCTTTAGTTTAAAAACAAACAAACAACAACAACAACAAAAAAAACATGCTGAAAATGTTGTCCAGATCAGAAAAGTAAGAAGAGCTGAACAGCAAAAAAAAAATCAGCTCCTCCAGCTGTAGGACCTGCTTGTCAGAAACTTCCTTGTGTTTGAGAACTAGTACGCAAGGTGCTATTTTCCATTTATGAGCTGCTAAAAGAATGGTTCACAAAGCTTTTGAGCCAACACACCTGAAATCCTCAAAGCTTCAAGTGGCTTACTCCACATATTCTTCATTGTCCTTTCTAGTGAAAGCACTCAAAAGCAAAATCTATTTCGCATGCATACAACAGACTAGAAATTTCTAAACTAACAGAAGCCTGCAGCTACTCATCGTGGGTTTCTGACTTAGTAACCATTCACACATACAGAATCTGATGTGGCAAAACAAGAACCAATGAGCAAGAAGTAAATAAGGGTTAACTGTTTATTAGGGAGAAGACTGGGACATAGAATGAAGAAAAAGGAAGAGCAGACCACATCACAGCACCATGGCCATGCTTGACTCTTTCCTGGTACATGGTAATTACAAGTGATTAAATTTGTCTTGGGTTCTGACTCTTAGTGCCTCCCTGCGATCTCATCTTTGACAGCGAGATACCTCATTCCAGCAAAGCAGCAACAGCAAGGTTCTATCCTAGTTATGTGACAGGAATGAACAAGTACAAAGGGAGCTGTCAAGTAAAGTCACTTAATAAAGTTACTTACAGCACACCTTTCCCAGAGTTAAGAAATATCCCAAATATAGCCTATAAACTTTATGGCACTGTGTTTGGACGTAACAGGAGCAAAAGCAGTAAGAACATTTGTTACAAGTGTTCCTTATAGATGAAGTCAAGATAGCTATCTATCCCTAAGCATTCTTTGGAGGATGTTTTATTTGCCTGGTAAAACAATTAGGTAGAATAGATCTTAGTACTTATCAGCACTACATATGCAAACACTCTGCGAAACATTAACTAAGTGAAACAGAGTGAGTTGGAATTACCATGTGTTTCTAACTGGGTAACACCAGATTTCTGCAAGTGAACACTCATTGGTTCATTCTTGCTATTTCCCTTGGTTATTTTCCACTCCAGCCTTATGGACCAGGCATTATTTCATCAGTATGTTGAGTTCTGTATCTTCCCTTCTTTTGATACAAGTACAGAAACATTAAAATGAGGAGTCTATCTCACGGCTTTTAAGAAATAGGTCTAGTGCTGTAGGCACTTGTTGAATAGAAATATATAGATTTTTTTCTCCTTTTGGCACGTACACGGTTCTCTAATACAGGAGAAATGATAATAAGGCAACAGCTTAGCTGCACAATAACTTTGATTGTGTATTTTAGACTGAATTCAACTATAATTTCGTGCAGACAGGGGTTAGCTGTCTACCCAGGGTTGAGGCCTGGGCAAAGCAATGGGCTTTCAAAGAAGCTGTAAGGAAGAATTGCTTCAGCTTTCAACACCAATAAGTAAAACAAGGTATTTTAACAAATTCACAAAGCAAAGCAACTTCGTTTCAACCACAGTTTTCCACATGAGCACATAATAAAACTATTTATTTAATCCATATCAGTTTTCCCTAGGAACATGCTAGCACCCATTTGTAAAGATACCAGTGAATCCCACCCAAAGTAAGTCCAACAGAACTCACGTTTGCTAGTTTGACAGTGACAGGATGAGCATCTTTTTCTCAGAAGCACATATTGGTCCTGAAAATAACATTTTCACATTTCATTCGAGATATTTGTTCAGGTCCAGTCAACATTACACTGGTAGCCCTGGTACACTTAGTGCTCTACAACAGCCAGAAGAACAAGGAGCCAAGCCCACTACCTATTTGTCTCACTCCCTTCCTTAGTTCAGATTTCCCTCTGTCCTCCTGAATAATTCTGACATTAATTGCTTGCTTCGGTGTTTGCAAAATATACTCAGCAAAAGGCACTGGGTTCAAATACTAATGATTTCTCTTCACAGCATGATGAGCATCTCCAGAACCCAAGTATTTTGGTATGGCACGTAAGCATGAGAAAATGCTTTTTGCACTGTGATGAGAGCAGTTTAATTCCAGTAGGAATAAATACATCAGCACTTTGTGCTCCCCTTAGCACAGTGCAGGCTTTGAAGTACAGACAGATGAAAACAGGTGTATTTTGTAAACACATTTCTACATCATAGTGATTTAAGTCTCATCAACATCCTAAAAAAGAGCAAAAAACTTTTCTCCTCTTCTCAGAGAAATTAGGTTGATCAATTAGGCCTATTACAAAAAATCTTGAATTAGCCTGATTCACCACAGCCATGTAAATTCAGAAAAAGATACCTCACTTTGCAAGGCTAATTAAAGGCTACAGTCACAAAAAAAATAAATAGGATTAGGCACACTTAACACAATGTCTGCTGCTTGCCAGCCCTTCCCCCATAGGGGATGACCAGAGCAATTTGCAACTTCAAAAAATAATTACTACAAGGTCTCCAAAACTGAAACTTGGCTGCCTTCTAGAGACAAAGCTACATGCAAGCCAAGGCCACTTCAGATATTCTCCTCCTCTGATCATCCAGGCAAAGAAAAATACCCAGTCCACTTATACAGGGGAGCAGGTCAAAATAAAGCACTTATATGTTCTCCAAAGAGTCACCCCTACAGCCACCAGTAGGGTGAGACATGCAGAAAAGCAGAGCCAGGAAAGGAACAAACAAAACCCACGTCTTACCTTGTAATGCTGCAGCCAGCACAAGCAACAAGAAATCTGCAACTCAGAGCCACAAAATAGCTCATTATCTACCCCAGAAGGGGCTGTGTGGCCAACGCTGCCTTTTATCAAGTCCCTAACAGGTGTAAAATTAGCACTCATTATTAAAGACAATGGAGTTACATGGGTTGCCAGCAGCTGAAGAAATGTGCTTGAATTGTTTCCACCTCCAGTTAATCTGCCGCCATTCAATACTGTGCATGAAGCCTGTAAATTAGGAAAGTGCTCTTTGAAACACAGTAGTAAGTTAAACCCTTTCCAAACACAGGTGCCCTCAAATTGAAGGCCTAAGGACCAAATCCTGCTCTCATCAATACTGGTTTAATTTCAGGCAAACCAAATTTACTTTTGTATACTCCCTCGCAGTCTGCTCCAGTGTAATCTGTAAGAGATCCTCAAGTGCAAATTCCAAGACAGAGCAATTTTCAGCCTGTCTAACCCCACTGAGCACAGAGCATCCTCCCTCCTTGGCTGCTTACAATTCATTCCTGGAAACAGAGAAAGGAGTTATTCACTGAGAGAGGCAGAACCCGTCTCAGCTGTGTCTCATTACAGGAGATGACTTCAGGTTCAGGACGAGAAGTCCCTGAACCACTCAGGAAGGGGCAGCTTCGTTGCATGTTTTTCTTTTTTAATAGCAAGCTCAGCTTCGAAAGCAAGTTATTTGGATTCGTGCAACACACAGGAACTCCTCTGGCTGCCAACCTGTTTTTATTCAATTGCGATGTACATCACATCACTCCCCCTTCTCCCCAGTAACTTGGAAGAGCCTTGGCCAACATCAAACACATCTGACAAAGGGCAGAAATATCAGTGATAATTACATTCCCACGGGGTTTTGTGCAAACTGGCTGCACAGCCGAGGAGGAAGAAATTAACTCTTTCACCAAGGGAGGGGCAGACATGAGGCGGACATTGTGTGGACCTCAAGCAGCCAGGCTGCTCTGCATGAGCTTCAGCACGTGCTGCCTTTTGTCTGCTGGGGCTGTCACAGGAGCCTGACTTCAGTGGGAGGGGATGAAGGGAAGTGCTCATGAGTTCATAAAAACACGCTTTGTTTCTGCTGCCAGATCCTGTGTGCATGCTGAAGCTCAGACCGTGGGGCAGCACTCCCTTTTTATTAATACATTCTATTAGTGATGTGTGTGGGAAAGGTCTGAGGGAGTGCAGTAAGCTCAGAGATAGTCACTTGTAGCCGCGGGTTCTCTCCTGTTAGAGCTGCTCTGCAATTTTCCTATCATCGTTTTATGATGCAGTCAGAACATGTCTGAAACACCCAAAATAAAAGCAAACTGGTGCTGTGCTTCTATTGAAAGGCCCCTAGACAAGTTCAAGTTTGGACAACCCTTTTGCTTAGGCACGAGAACATGTTACTGCTGTCCTCGGTTCATTGCATATCTTAGAAAAGGCAAAAATCAACAGAAAGAATAGAGTAATTTGTTATGCAGAGCTCCGGTTGGGCCACTGGGTGAGCTGAGTCACTAGCACTGCTGGGGTTGTCAACTGTGGTGGCTGCAGCCCAAGGCAGAACCCTTCCCCTGTGCTTCTGTGGCCTTGTCACTCCTCATGCCCCACGTAATCTGCTTTCATTTCATGGCTCTTGCATCCCTCTGGGCAATGGGAGTGACCGCAGTCTGACGTAGGTTAATGCCAACAAAACTCCCATCTTGATGTTGTTAGGGAAAGGCTCTGCCCCAGAGGGCGGTGGGCATGGAACAAGCTGCCCAGGGCAGTGGGCAAGGTCCCAGTGCTGGAGCTCAGGGGGCACTGGGATACTGCTCTCATACAGGGTTTGGATTTTGGGTGGTGCTGTGTGATGGACTCAGTGTTCCTTGTGGGTCCTTTCCAGCTTGGGATATTCTGTGATTCTAGATCCCAGTGTACCAGCGTGCTGTGAGCTGGCAAAACGCATCAGTAATTCACTCTGATACAATGATAGCACAACAAAGGGAAGACTTACGCAACACTTTTGTAAACACACAGCCGTGCTTTGCTGAAGTATTGCCACATCTTAAATACAAATAGCAGAACAACTGTCTGTGCAGCTTGTTGCTGTGGGAGATTATGGCAAGATCAGCCCTTGCAAAGTGTGGGGAGCTCTGTGCAAACAGCAGCGCAACTGGAGCCACTTGTTGTGCATGCAGCAACTTGTGTGGGCCCCAGAGCACCAGCAGAACCCAACTTGTTCTCAGCTACCATCAGCTAGAAAATCATGGTCTGTCTGTATGAGGGGCAGAGAGAGGCCTTTCCCAGAGAAGGGCAGGCGTTCACATTTCCAGAGGCTCCCAGGCAGTTTGCACATGGTGCTGTCAGGCTGTGGTGCTCACTTCCAACCTTATTATTAACACTGCTAATGGGGAAAGGCCTCAGAGGGCAAGGGCTGCGCAGCTGCATGCCTGGTGCACTCCGAGTGGAAATTCCTGGATACATTCCCAACATATATAGACCTATCTATTATATTAACTGATCTTATAGCATCACTGTCTCAATGTCACACCCATACCATGAGAACTATGGATGAGAGGGGGGAGATTTTATGAAGCTTTCAGGTCACTGTTTACAGTTTATACACCTGAAAGCAGATCTTTAAGTCTCTCCAAGAAACCAGTCAGTGCATCACCAGTGTATCTGGAAGTATTTCTCAACAGAATACAAAGATGCAGCCCTTCGCTACTTGATCCGGTGGGTAGCAACCAACCCATTGCTGGGGGTTGGGCTGGCTGATATTTAGGGTCCCTTCCAACCCAAGTCGTTCCATGATTCTGTGATTCTGTGAGTCTATGAATGGCTTTCCCATCTTTTGATGTGAAAGAGAACTTCTGTAAGTTGTGTCATTGAATTTCAATGCTTCCATGCTGCTTCAGCACTTGGTTTGTGTTGGATTGGCTGTCTGGCAAGGAGAACCCCAGCAAGGAGCTTTGACCTTCACACTGGAGGAGGGAATTTTCCAAGGACACAAAAGCCCTGAATGAAGAGGGCTGCAGGGCATCCTAAGAATATCACAGATCTCACTGTACTGATGCACTGAGTTTTGTTTTATTCCAAAGAATGGATTAATAAAGTGACATCATAAGCTCTGAACATGTAAACCAAGGAAAGGAGATGGTTTCAGCATTTCACTCAGCAGCCTGCTGGGCATTCTATAAAGAAATCCCACAGAAATGAGGAGATAAGCTCTTCAGAGTATGATATGTGGTACAAACATATTATTTTAGTCGTTGCCTAAAATATAATCTTGATAACAGTGCAGGGTTCTATCTTTTTAACTTGGATTTAGTGATGATTATGGCTTCGTGACTACACTCAGCAGTGCAATCCAAGCATGATGCAAAACGGCACAATTCTCACATGTTGTTCAAATACCAGCACAGCTTGGTGGGCTTCAAGCAGAAGAAGCCCTGAACTGAAAGACAGGAAGATGACAAATAAATGTGGCTGCTTGCTCTCAGCACCACTGGTCCAAGCCCAAACATAACCTCACAGTAGAGTGTTTGGGTCCTAGAGGTGAACATCATTCCCAGTATTGGGCATTTCTCCTATTCCAGCGCCTGCCCAGAACACACAGCTTTGGGAAAGAATTGCACAATGTGGGCTCTGGCACTTCCTTTATTTGTAGATGTGTTTTATACATTATTACATTTTTCTCCTTCTCTTTCTCACCCCAAAAGATGAAGGGAAAAGCTGGAGGGAAAGCTTTGCTTTCTCTCCTTTCCTGTCATAAAAGCAAACAACACTCTTTCACTGTGAAAACTGAGCAGCCTGTAAATGGGATCCCATTGGAGCTTGTCAGCCAGGCTACAGTAGCTATGTCTGAAAGCTTTGCTCAGGACCCCGCAAAGGACAAAGTAAGTGACAAATTTTAAGAACTATTACATAGTCCTTTTGGAGGGAAGCACAGCAGTTCACTTCATCCTTCCCCTTCATACCCTATTGAAGCTAAAAAATGGTGTTTGTACAGCACTTAGCCCCATGAGATCAAAGCCTTTAGGTACAAATGTAACTCATTTAAATGGTAATGTGCAATGAAATGAGTGGCATCCTTCAAAACCAGGGGCATTTGTAGGTATATCTGTGTTGGGTGCTGACAAATGGAGCATCATTGTGACAGGCTCAGGGAGAGGTTTGGATGAGCCTATATTTAAAATCAGGTTTTCCAGCCATGGGCCAGACCCTGAAACACCCACATATTGCTCTGTGCCCTCGAGCACCGCATGCACCTCCCAGAGAGCAGCATTAGGGCTCTGCAGGTTTTTCCTAGACAAGGTCAGATTAATTAAAACAAGCTTTAAATACAGTCACATGAGCTGTGTCAAGCGCTCTGCAGCCCTAATTATGTCCCTGGTACTCTGAAGGGCAGCATGGAAAGCAATCTGGTGACTTCAGGCAGCAGACCCAGATAACAAGAAGGCTGAGCCTATTTTGTCACTGTCCTGGGTCTGAGGGCTTTTCTCTCTCCGCCCATGCAACACACTGGCTGTGATGCCAGGAGTTAGTTAACTAATGACCTGGTACTTCCTTGCTGAGGTCAGCAGCAAAGCTTCATTTAGTTTCAGTATCACACAGGCTCATGCTTCCAAAAGTCAGAACACGCTTTTTCAGCCTTCCAGGGTGACCAGAAGAGAGGTGTGAGCTGCTGCATTACTTTGCCACACCTGAAAGGAAGCTGCTAAGGAAGTGTTTACATTAAAGGAATAAAAAGAAGCAACAAATTCTGCAGAATTGGGCTGCACTGGCTCTTGCCAGGACCTGGCCTATCCATTTGAAAGACAGTTCAACCAAACAAAACATGTCTTACAAAGAACTCACCAAGATTTTAATAAGTTCATAATCTCTATAACACATATTAACAGAAACATACAGCAAGTGAATTATAGAATCATAGAATCATTAAGGTTGAAGAAGATCTCTAAGATCACCCAGTTCAACTCCAGACTAATCCCACCATGCCCAATAACCATGGCCCTCAGTGCCACATCTCTGCGGCTCTTGAACACCTCCAGGGACAGTGACTCCACCACCTCCCTGCACAGCCTGTGCCAATGCGTTACTACTATTTCCAAGAAGAAATTTGAACGTCCCAAGCGCAACTTGAGGCCATTCCATCTCATTCTATTACATAACTGCATGTGTGCTGATGCACTGGAGAGAAGCAGAATTGTTGCATGTATTCTCTGAATGGATTTCTTTATAGTCCATCTTCTGCTGAGGTATAGCCAAGGGAATGTTGCCCCTTCCCCCCATTCAGAAGCCATGAGAATAACCTTTCTCAAGCTGAAGGCAATAGTCAGAAGCAAAAGGAATAAAAGTGGCAAAACCAGGCCACTGGAGGTGTCTGTCACCTGCAGTCCCTGTGTGGATTGCTCTGAATGACTCTCATCCTTTTCCCACCACATTCCTGCTGCCCCTTCAGCTTTTGGGAAGAGTCTTAGGAAGGGAAACAGAATGAAATAATGATCTCCTGCGTAAGATGCTGTAAGGCTACTGCGGTGCTAAGTACACCCAATCCTCAGGCAGTTCCCCTGCAGCTCTGATAATAAATCTTTCTGAACACCTACGCTGTCAAGAGTTATGTCTTACTCTCTGCATTTCACAAACAGATTTCTGCAAGTCAAATTCTTCATGAAGGCATGAGACACACAGGAGCAGCCTGGGAGGCAGTTTTTGCTTTCCAATTTGCACTCGCAATACCACTGCACAGCAACAGAATTATTCTGTCCTTTCTCCCAAATACCACTGATAAGTGAAACACTCTGAGCAGGACCTACATAGCTCCACTGAGCCATTGCTAAGGCAATTTACACCATCTGAAGCCCTGGAGCAAAAAATCCAAGTCAGTGGGACATAAGCCAAAATTGGAGTGTTTTGCTGGATAGAAACCAGATTTACTTGTTTGCTTAAGCAGGTGCCTAAGTGCTCTAGTGAACCAGGGCCCAAATGCACCGCCATTTTTTATTTGTGTCAATTTCTGCCAGCCTGGACAGCTGATACAGAGGTCATCTTAGATCCAACATTTTTTCCTTAAACCCTGCTTATAGCCTTACTATAGAACAGCTGCCTGCGGAGTTATGTTCCACACGTAACTTTAAAAATAAAATGCAAGTGACTGGAAAACATGGGTTTATAACTAGAAACAAAATACACGAGTATCCTGAAATAGAAATAAAAGAAGCACTTACTGCATGCTGAGTAAAGAAAAAATAATCTCATATTTCTGTTGCATTGTCTACTACAACTGATGTTTCAATACTGCAATTAGGGTGTCCTAGAAAAGCTTTAGCTTAGACCAGAAGCACTATTTGGAAAAAAGGTTTAATATGTACATTGAATTAGGTTTTGTCTACACAGCATTTGATCTCTCTGTAGGGAATCTGTGTTTGCGATAAACATATTTACAAAGACGCGTTGGTATGGCATACACTTCTTAGTAATGGTCAGCAACAGAAAAGCTTGCAGGAGTGACCACCACCTCATCCATCTAGCTTGCAAATTATCACAAGCAAGTTGAAATCTCACTTCCCAGAAGTAGTTTTAGTTTACTGGCCCACAGCCATGGGAGAATATAAAAGTAAGCTTGGAGACCATCTCCAGAATCCAAGGTTCTCCTCACCATCCTGAGACATCAGTTACCAGACAGAGTGTGGCTTTCTCACTTCATTTCTGAGGCTTTACTGGGAGTCACCATTACACTGATTTAAAAATACAGCAGCTGTCTCTATATTCTGGGGGGCTGGGGGGTATCCTGTTGCCAGGAAATAAGCATAATGTGAGCTGCTTGGTAGACTGGGCCATGAGGGGAATGGGAAAAGGTTCACTGTGGAAGGAGAAGCTGAGGAATGTTATGGCAAGATCTGCAACCAAAAGCAAAAGCACTCAGATGTGACTGAGGTTTGCCAAGAGTAACTCATAGAGATCTCCAGCACCATTGGGATTCTATGGTTTTATTTGATACTTAATAAAATCAACAAGTACGTTCCGTTAAGCTCTCTTTAATGGTTCTCTTAGACCATTAAATCTCAAAATAAATTTGATGAAATAAAGCACCCAACTTCTTTTATCAACTCTTAATTGTAATTAAGCCTTCTACAATTAAGCCTTTTGCAAAATAATTATAAAGAAAGCATACATCTGTATGAATCGTAACTGGACAGGACTGCAAAAGTAGCCAGAAAGCAGGGACTGTAACAGGATCTGAGGACTTTGGTACAAAAGACACCTCACTATCCACAGCTATCAGAAAGGAACACAGTTTGCATAAGTAAATGTCTGCTATTTCACCCATCAATGCCTCACCTTATTTTACATCTCAGCCTTGTTTTGTGCCACCATCCAGAGGTTAAATGCATCTGATATGCATGCAACTGCCATGTTGACATAGAACTAAGCAGGTCTGAAATATCTCTCACTATGCTGAGGAAAACGTAACTATAGTTAGAAATTAAGGGGGGGAAAAAGTATCAAAAATCTGCAAGACTGAGGGCAAATGCTGTACGGAAGAACATGAAATAATGTTTATGTAAATCGGGGTGGATGATTAATGGCTTGGTTTTTATTTCAGAGGATTACAATACTGCTGGAGCTGGAGAGAAACAACCAAGGCCGCTCAGAGAATGATGTGGCTGGTAAATAAGGAAACTCTTGTAGTCATTCATTGGGGACTTACAGGCTACCCTGAAAACATGTGAGCCCAGCCCTGCTGTGCCTAGTGCTCAGAGATGATCACTGGTCAATTCACGTTACTGTAGGAGTTCGTTAAGATGCACAGAAGACAGTGTAATGGCAGCACTACAGAATCTAGCATTGCAGTCCAGAGCTCTCATGGATGTGTTCTCCACCAGCCCTTCAGTTTGGAGGCCTTCTACACTGCTAAGACATACTCATACCTCCACACTCTACTGCCTTCTTTTTGATGGTATTTCTCTGATCCTTGCTTCAGAAAATCCACAATGCACTGATTCATGGCTTGATTCCAATTCTGTGTTTGGAAGAACTGTGTAATTCTGCACAGACAAAAATGTTCAGCTTAATAAATATATCTCATATTCAAGGATATTATAAGGGGATCCTCCAGAAATTCCATATATATATATATATCCCTTGCATAAAACCCAATGAAGTGCCGAATTCCAATAAGCACAGTGCAGCTTTTTCCAGGGATAAACCGCAGAGACATTGACAAGAGTAGGGCATCCTTTGCAACTTATCCAAAATCATAAAGGTATTTTAAGCTTCAGACTCATGCTCTTTCTGTCCATTTCCTCCAGTTGTATAATGAGAAAGCATTTACCTCTCCCACCAGCAGAACTCAGTTCTGAGTGTCAAACAACGTGGTGTTTGGATGCTTTGCTCTAAGTGCAAGGAAAAGAGAGAGGGAAGGAGAGAGGGGAAAATGCTGTGCATTACAGGTTGTTTGGCCAAATAGATACAAAATACTCAATATGGTGTCATTAGAAACATTAGCTTTACATTAAATCCACCTTGAGCTACTACAGCTGGTGTCAGTGGGGGGATAAGGACCAGGCACAGCTATTGCCCAACCAGACAGCAAATGCAGCAGTGTCAGAAATGAGTGCAGTGGTTTGCAGTGATGGACCAAAGGGGCGCAGGGATCAATCCCAGTTCCCAAAGTTTTCCTGTGTTTGTAGACTCATTTTTAATTGCTTTGTCTCATCAGAAGAAATAAGTTATCTGAGCCACAGGTCTTTGTTCTGTAAACTGTGAAGTGCTGACAGTATTATCATTGCTATTTATTTTACCCTTTGGTGTTTTGTCTCTTTTCTGATTGGTTTATGATGACTAATGTTAAGACTCTCTTACCAGTTCATTCTCTTGGGCAAGGAAATAAAATAATATGACATTTAGTACTGTGCACCACAGGCCATCCTCTTTCTCCTAACATCAATATCACGTACACAGCAAGGAGAAATCGTAACAATAGATGTATCTTTTATTCACAGATAAAAACCGAAGCAAGCTGTTATAATACATATTTGTACAAAGGATTTGAAAAAACCATAAAAAGGAAAATGATCAGAAAATATGATTCATTATGAAATGTGGTATTACATACACTATTAAACCTTTTCAAAAGTATTTGTTTGGCAACAATTTATCAATAGTTTCCACACCTAAGTGGCCTCCTTCAAAAAAGCACAAATCTCATGCAGCATGTATAAACTTGATCCTGAGGGTTTGCCTTCCTTAGAAAAACTGTAAAAAGATATACTATTTGTCTTAAAAGTTCAAAATGCAAATGCTATATTTATAGTCAAAACTATATAAAAATATGGACCTAACTTAACATTTACAAAAAGTTTTTGCTTTTTTTTTTGTTTGTTTTATGGTTTTGGTAATAAACGTAATTCTCAATTCCTGCAGCCAGAGAGGAAAAAAGAAAACCAAAAACAAACCACAGTGCCCTTTGTAGACTTCCTCACATTAAGTTAACGACTCCAAAAAGATTAAGTCAGTGAAAAGTAAGGTTATTAACCAAGGAAGTAGGTAAGCAGTTAATATATATCTATATATGAATATATAAAATGGAAAACAAACATTTATTTTGATCTGAAAAAGTAATAATACAAAACCTGAAGGTAAAACAATCATTTCAAAATGCCATAATACACCTTTTCAATAGATAAATGTTCATAAAAATATCTTGAACCCTAACCAAGAAAACAATTATAATACAGTTTTAATTCTGCTACATAAAACAGCTTTTCTATGAAACAAGAAGGCAAGTTCAGGTATGAAAACATAATTTACTTATTGCTTTTGCTACAATGTTGTTTGTTTTTTACATATAGTCATAAATACACTATACAGTATAAAATACTTCGTAGGAATACATTTTGTGGTCTGCTTAGGTTTGCTGGCTTTAATTCTAGCACCAAATACAAAAATGAAAATCAAATGAACTTTAAAGGCACTTCCATTGTATGCTTGTTTGATTTTTTTTTTTAATGTCTTGGTTTGTACTAAATTTCTTCACTTCCCCTGGTCGAAGTAATACTTGTTCCTACTTTTATCTTTGTACAGTTCAGGTCACGTTGAGGCACCAAATGATTTATGAACATTCCCATCCCTCAGCCGTTTCTTTCTCCTACAACATTCATTGCTGCTTTTTAGTCTTCGCTTTTTTTCCTTCACTTCCCAGCTGCTTAATCTCTTTACTTCTTCATGTCGGACAATCCAGCTTCACTTCCTTCAATCCCTTGAAAAACCTCTCTTCAAACTTCCACTTCCCTTACTCCATCTTGTGCATCTGTTATTCCAATATCAAAACATGTCACTATCATGATATGTGACTTGCACAGATTAACACACTGCTCTAGTTCCTCTGTCACTTGTTCCAGTGCCTCCAGGTACTCCTGTGACTCCTTATCGAGATCAGGATCCACTTCAACTATCAGACACCAAAAAAAAAAAAGCATATTAAGATAACAAGCCCAGAAAAAATATATATTATTCTATCACGAGTTAAAAAAAAAAATAAAAATCAATGGGCAATTTTACTTCAAGTAAGAAATAGTTTCACTATCACACAGTTCACCTCGAAACTCACACCACTCAGTCTGCAAACAAATCTCATCGCTCAGTTTCCCACCTGTAACATGAATTTGAAAATACATTTCCTTCTTTGGAAAGAAGGTCAATAAAAGTTTATATGAATATTTAGTATTAAGAAGAAACACAGCAAGTCTTTATTGTTTCTTCCATTTTTGGTACTATTCATCACTGAACAAAATCCTGTATCACAGAAATGCTAATGGTCTCACAGAGCACTTAGGGCCTGTTTCAGCAAAGCATCTTAGCAAGTGCTTAACTTTGCCAGACGGGCTGCTCACATGCTGAAAATCTGTTACATGCCCATCATACTACTATTTTGCAAAAATACTTACAGTCTTCTTTCCATTTATTTGGATCCATCATCAACCTGCACTTTGTCTCTTCCAACTCTTCCTTCAAAAACTCATGCTTTGCCTTCACTTCTCTGATTCGCTGCTGCCGCCTCTCTAGTATCTTCAACTTGGTATGGAAATACATCAGACCCTTTTAAGACACAGAAAAAACATTTCATTAATTTGCTTGTCATGAGCTGACCTCTGACATTTGGACACAAATTGCTCCCAGTTCACTACTTATTAGTGTTGGCAGATGAGTTGTTTTCTTTGGTTGATTTTTTTGTTTGTTTTTACTATTATTAGTTGAAATTCACATTAATGGATTCCAGTCTAGAGAAACAGCATGCTACATCACTCAAGCATTTGTTGTACTTCTCTCTACTAGCAAAGACCTCCAATACATTCTGAAATTGCTACAGTTTGTAGAGGATTTTTTTTTAGTAGTGCAAATAGAAAAAAACGCAGCCTAATAATAATGAAGGAGTTATATTTAAACCTAAGAAATGTGAATTCTTATTTTCTTAAAAGTAGTCCTACCTTCTCAACATCCTGGAAAGGCTATTACGAAAGAAATAGGAAAAAGGCATCAGAAGAATACAGTATTCTGGTATCCAAAATAGAATTAGGCGAGTGTTTTCCAATTACAAGTAAATTAAACTCAGTGTACCCCTGATTTAATAGAATCCTGTCATTTACATAAAAAGTTAATGACCCTACAGTTGAGGAAAGCTGTAAGGTTTCATCAGCTAGGCTAAGATTATGAAGTTTTCTCATAATGTATTCATTGGTAACTTTCATTTACATCATCAGTCATGTTAAACACAATTAATTTTAGATAGTAATCACTTTCATTTTCTGTGTTAAGAGTACCTCAACATATGAATTGTAAAATTAATAATTATAGTGCTTTAATTGCAATCAATTTCTCAAATGCTGTTCCAGCATTCAAGCAAGGATTCTGCCTGTGTACTGTAATTTAAGTTGTCTACAGTTGTTGTAAAATATGTGCTGACCTCTGTTTCCTCTTGTCTGTGTCGGTGTAATCGTTCCACATCATCAATCTCATAAACTTTAATTTCAAATGGCTCTTTCAAAGTGCCTGGCAAAGGTGGTAGATCAACCCATTGGCCAGTGACACTGGGTTTTCTTCCTAGGGAGGCAGCATCTGGCATCGGAGCGGGAATCAGTCTACGACGCTGCAGACCTATAATAACAAAGACAAGTGATCCTCAGATTCCAAAGAGACTAACAGACTGTAGAACATTACTGCAGCAAATTAAAGATCTAGGTTCTCTGGAAACTTAGGAAGAAATGCTTTTCTTGATCTTTTCCTTTTAGTAAATCCCCTCAGGCTGCTGACTGAGTTACTACCTTGACAAAATATGTTCCTGTTGGTTTGTCAATGGGAGTAACAGCAGTTCCATTCCCAAAGCAGATGTCTGAGCACTCGCTGTTTATTCTCTCCTTGGAAAAATATTTTTCCTGGATTCATTTCTCTTTGGTGGGTTTTAATGGTATTCATTACCTTGTAATGGAAATGAGATAGAGAGTAATTTCAAACCAATACTGATAATGGCTGATAAGTCTGAATATCTCCTCCTCCTCCAGTTAAAGCCAAGCAAGGCTAAGATCCCTTTGATTCTATTACTTCTTTGCCAAGAGCAAACAGCCCCCTCCAGAACAACTATGAGTACTTAAAGGAATTAAATATCAGCAGTTTTGGTGACACAGTGGGATTACAAGATGTTTGGCACTTCAGAAGGCAGCAATCAATCAAGGTGTAACTTGTCGCTGCTATGCCTATCACTGCCCATTTACACTAACTCAGATCAGAGTATGACAAACCTCACAAATTCCTCAACAGGAGGGATTTGTTTTTCCACAAATAAAGAGCAAACCACCACAATGATACAATTCCCAGGACAAGGTTCCTACAACAGAAAGACTCATGTACTTCAAAAATGCTAGTACTTCTGAGCTGACACTTTGGTGTCCAGCACTTTTCACAGTCCAAAGTTTCTCTCTTCATTCTCTCTAAGTCAGAACTTTACATTACATACACCATGAGTACCTACAGAGGGCTGATCAGACAATGTTAAAACAAGGCTGTAGTCCAGTCCCTAGGTGAACGGAAGGGCTGAAGGCCACCAGAAACAAGCTGAAATGTCACACGTTAGCAGTAAGTACAAGCAGCTTTGGCTGAGCGGTGGCAATAAATTAATTGCTGACAAATCTCCCTCCTTCTACTGAAAGCCTACTCTCAGAGTTGAGTTTTATTACTTTTGGTCTTCTTGTGTATCAAATGGACAAGGCAGAGGAAAGTGACCCAGGGTATCTACTGTCCTCAAGACTTGAGAAATTCAAGTTAAGGCTGTCAGGTGAGCCCTGCCACAAAATTCCATATAGAATGCAGACAAAGCCCTTAGAGACCAATACACCTCCACAGATACCTGGTGAGTTACTTGGTTTACATGTTCTTAAGAAAAACATTTGCATCTTTGCTGATTTCTAAGTAACAACAATAACAAAGGGAATATTTTTTGAAAGGGTAAGACTCGACTCTGCAGCACTTGTTCATCGTTCTTTCATGCTCAATTTATTTAGCCTGAATGACCACTATTTGCCCACTGAAAACACCCACTGTAACTCTGATCTTGTAACTACGCTGATGGGAGCTGGTGTCTCTGAAGAGGACACTAAACAGAAGTAGTAAAATACGTATGCTAAGCACACAAACAACATATCCTTCCACTGAACCAACCAAGGTCGGTGTCATTTCTCCACAGACAGTTAAAGGATGAGGGAACAAGATTTCCAGTGACACCTAAGGGAGTAGGTTCTGTCTACAAGATGGGTTTTCCTTCCAGAGGTTCCATAAATCCAGAGACTGCATGACTACAGCATAGTTTGGAGCAATGTAAACATCAAGAACCTCTAACACTTTGCAAAGATTACAATATATTTTAGGGCAATAATGACACTGCATCAAACATTTTGTCTAAGAAATATTTCACAAAGTTCCCAGGAAACCTCATTTCACATATAAAATACATTATGGTCTCAAAATCTAAAGCACTCAAAAAATAATTTACTGATATAGAGCAATTTCAATTGGAAAAATAAATAGTTTGTCATTTTTAAAGACATTATAAGCATTTCCTGGGGCAAAAACAAATAGAAATCCATCATCAGGTAATGCCTTCTCAATATGTGCACAACTTATACAGCTGCTAATATTGATTTGTAGGAAAGGTTTAAGAGGTTGATATGCTATGGAAAGAGAACTGCAGCAAATGCTGCACTAAGTTGCCAAACTGATTTATCACCCACTGAAGCAACCCAGTTTCTTTGACCAGAAAGCACCATCAGACCCACAACACTTTAACTCATTTGATTTTACTGCCAGAATTGTGCATCATGAGTGTCTATACAGATTGCAAAAAGTACCCCTTGACAAACAAGAACTCAAGATTCAGCACATTCAGACATCCATTCCTACTATACTGCTACCAGTCAGTAACCTTATGCTGAATGAGCGACTTGGTCCTTAGCTACAAGGCACTGACTGTCACCAGTTCTTCATGATACAGGTCTTCAAGCTAGCTTGATAAAATTGACTACTGTAACAGCAGTCACACCAGCCTGATTTTGAAGCTTACTACAACCAGGAACACTCAGGCGAGCATCACCTGCAAGAGCAACAAGGAAAGGCACTGGAGAGCAGAAAAGGGGACCTGGCACTGATACACCCACCTCTGCATGGTGCATTCTAGTGCATCTGCCTTGGCACAGCATGTGAAAGAGAGCCTACTTCTTCTGAGCAACTTTCACACTGGCTTGCTATTCTTTTTAGAATCCACAAGTACATTGTAAACATTTTTCATGAAACCTCTTCTACAGTGCAACACAGTAATTTTGCGGTTAGCTGGCAGTATTAATGCACTCTCCTGCTCTGCCTGCAGGGCCTACCTTTGGATAATCTAATGCACGTCCAGCAATCTTCATTAATTCACAAATGCTGTTCTTCACTTCAGACCTATTCCCTTGTTTCCAAACAGAAGTCTCAGCCCACCCCACTGAAATTCCCCATCAGCAGAGCTCCTCGTCTCCTCACTACCCCCCTCTTGCCCCTTCTTCCTCAGCCTGCACAAAAACACTCTCTTCATCCTCACAAAAATGCTTTCGACATCTTCACTCTTCACAATCCATGTGTAACACCCTCCTAATCTGGGCCGTGCTGGCGCTGTGCTTGCTGC
The DNA here is from genome assembly GCA_036925125.1 of Oreortyx pictus. NCBI lineage: Eukaryota > Metazoa > Chordata > Aves > Galliformes > Odontophoridae > Oreortyx > Oreortyx pictus. The sequence continues at coordinate 50,226,615 of JAUPFR010000006.1, read as the reverse complement.
TGACCCTGCTGAGGAAGGAAGGTCCCCCATCTGCCGGCAGACACCTGTTGCCTCCCTCCTTTGCAGAGAGGCTGCCAGCGCCCCAGGGCACCCAGCACCTTCTCCTGCCCTCTCTGCCTCAGCACCTGTGTCACACCTGCAGCTTTGAAGTGAAATAAATGACAAGTAGCTGCTGTCACAGTGATACACGTGCACACGCAAGCGCATGCAGGCAGCCCCAACTTCAAGCTTGCCCCAGCCCTCTTCTGTTGGAGGTGCTATGAAAATTCTGCACCCTCCAGGACACAGCAGTACGCTGGTGGCCTGGACACCTTTCTTTTTACTCCTTACCTGTTGATCGTTTCTTGGGGGACTTGAGGCTCCTCATGCGGCCTGGAGAGGACATCCCGCTTTCACTCATGGAGTCGTGCGCAGAAGAGGCACTGCCAGTGGCCTCACTGTCCCGAATCATACTCTCATAGCCACTGCTGCCACCACTGTGGTAAAACAGAGCTGTCCTCCCCATGGCTGGTGGCAGTTCCCCGCTTAGGACACTGCTGTTGTCACTACCATGCCCGCTGCTGTACCGCTGAGGCCTCCGGGGTGCTGTTATCTTGCTGTATGGAGATGGCAGCACTGGGATTGGCGACTTCTCATCACTGAGATTAATGCCGCTGTCATTGCCGCTGTCAGAGTCTGTAGAGCCTCTGAAATGGCCCACCTTGGCAGAGCCACCAGACACCAGCTCGTTCACACGGCTGTTGGCCGCCCTCATGGCCTGCTTAGTCCCCATGATGGTCCCTCGGCCAGGTTTGCCACCGACAGGCTGCACGGAGCGGGGTGCAGCCTTTCCACCAGGGGCCACACCAGAGCTCTTCCCCACCGGCTGTGCCAGGGACTTCACGGACGAACTGAGAGACTTTGACCCACTGGCAGAGAGGCCACGGTTTTTATTCCCACCGGCTTGGACCTTCTGGTTAGCTGTGGGTTTTGGCTGGCTGTTTTTACCAGGTGTGGGGGTGTTGAAGGACAGTGGCAAAGCTCCACCAGAGGCAACAGGGGGAACACCCAGCCGAGGGACAGAGCGTCCTGCCCGGATGTTACCAGCGCTCCCATTTTCCCTCACCATGTTTGCTTTGGATCCGACTGATGTCAGGCTGTCACACCTCTCCAGGGACATGTGGCTCCCATAGCGGTGCACGGCTTCACTCTTTGATGCCTTTGCCTTCAAGCTTGATGTCATCTTAGGCAAAGACTGATCACCTTTCAGGTTCATTCTACTGCCAGCACTTTCACTGAAGTAAGACCCAGCTTTCAACCGCAAATCCACTTCATCTTCAGACTTTGGTGTGGAAGCTCTGGCAAACTCTAGGCTGGAGGCTTTACCCCCACCATTTCCCAGAGCAACAGGTTTTTGTTCCAGGCTTGATTTGCGCACAGGAGGTGTTGGAGGCATTGGCCCGCCTGGTCTGGGCAACATGCTTGACTTCTGTGGCATGCTCTTCTTTCCCAGTGAAGATTTCAAGCTGCCAGTGGCCATAGGAGCATCCGAATTCCCTCTGGTGATGGCCTCTGACGAAGAACTGTTAGCATGTGATACTGGCATCACTCCCAAAGTAGTGGCCCCTCTCTTCAGCTGTGGCATCTTCATCACAGCTTCTGACTTTTTTGCAGCTCCACTGGAGGATTTGCAGGCCATTTCACAACCATCTACAACCCTCTGAGAACAGGCAAGCATAGTTTGTGACTTTGTTGGCCCAGATGATGTGCCAAAGTACTGGGCAGCTTTTCCTGGCTGCTTCTCACTACCAAATGCATGAGATTTTGGAGACAGTAATGCATCCATGTGTTTTGTTTCCAGCTGATTATCTGTACGCAACAGCCAGGGATCTTCAAATACACCGTGTGGATTCTGCAGCTCTTTATAGCTGAGGACAGTATTATTGTGGATTGGAGACGAGGTAGTTTTTGTTTTCCTAGGAAGACTAGAATGTATTGTTTCTATTACAGGCGAATCGCGAGAATTACATTTTATTTTTACAGGCTGATCAGAGACACAAAAAGCACTTTTAATCTGAGATGCTTTGGTAGTTTCAGAGGTTTGAGGGCTTTTGCCAAATCCTGAGGACAGCTTGCAAGAACTCATGCTCTCGCTGTCCAGTTCAGAGAAGCAAAATCCACTGTCATTCAGAGCGCTTTTCAGAGGGACAGATAAATTGGGTGAATCCAAGTTGAAAGGTTCGTCAGATGTATTACAGCTGTAAGAAGTCTGAGCAACAAAACTGTCACTTGTCTGAGCTCCATCACTCTCAATTGTACAAATGCTGACTTCACTGAGCCACGAACTGATGGAGGAACGTCTGCTGCTGGTAAAGGGATCCTTAGCAAAGGGCACAACAATATCTATATTTACACCAGCGGAAGTTTCCTGTGAGGTATAAGCATCAAACTCATCGTTTATGCTGCTGATAATACTAACTGGCCTTGAGCCCGATGCAAGAGCCTGAAGGGAGCAGTCACTGTTAAAGCTAATGATACTGGAAGGTCTTCCATTATCCATAATCCCACTGATGGACAGTTCTTCCACCACAGTGAAAACAAGCTCATCCTCTCCATTCAGCTCAACAGGCTGCTGTAAAGTCACTGTAGTGGTTAGTATATCTCGATCAAAACATTTACCTCTGAACGCTGATCGGAAGCTGTGTACCTCTATAGCACCCGACTGATTCTGGCCATTGCTACCAACCAGAAATGTGCTTCCTATGGAGTTTTGCTCAGGTTTGTTTGCCATCTGCTTGCTCATTCCCACAGGAGGAGTCCGAACTGCATTGCTATTGTCCAGCTCCAAACTCTGAGCTTTGGAACTCTGCACCTGCTCTTTCTGCTGTGGAGGTGGGGGTGCTGGGCTTGGCAAGGGCCGCTTCACATACAAAGACTTTTCCTTAATGACACATTCAGCTGTGACTTTATTCTGCTCTGGATTCTTTGAAGGGCTACACGTTGACAACTGGGGGTAATCAGTGATTGTCTCCCCCTCTAGTACGGCTATTTTGCTGTCAGCTCTGCTCTGTGGCACAGAAAGCTCTGTTTTCAAGTGAGGTGTGCTCTTTTCATGACAATTACCATTTCCACCCCTTGGTGCAACAGCCTGGAAAGGAAGATTATGTCCTTTTTTTGGAGATGCAGTTTCTTGTGGAACTGGTTTCTTAAATCCTCCAGAAGGAGATGACAGTTTTTCCTTTATTAGTTTAGACTGCACGTTTTCTGTACCTCCGGATACTGGACTACAATTGGATGTAACAGAGGTCTCTCCACAACCATATTTGATAGGTTCCTCACTTCCATCAATGCACTCTAACCTTTCTTGCAGTTCAGCAAAAGTGTTGCATTTAAAATGGTCTTTGTCAGAACTCCTACCGCTAGTAGAATTGTCTTTACTTCTCTTCTTGTTCAAGGATGGGATTATGGGAACAAACTCTGGAGGACCTTCATTATCTGTCAGTTCCCTATCAGACAAAGCTGCGCCATTGGGCCCAACATAGATGACAGTATCACAAGACTGTTCGCTGCTAGAAGAATAATCAGGATCACTAGATATACTCAGGACAGGAAGGTCAGGGTCAAGGGCAACAGTTCGTGGGTGGAATGGTCGAAGATGGGGCGGTCTTCGGACATGTCCTTCTTCACATGAACTCTCTCCTCCAGATGAGCTGGATGCATACTGCAAATGGTCAACAACAGAAGCGTTATTAAGATGAATTGATATATAAGTGTATATATGTGTGCATGCACTTGATAAAAAGAACAGGTCTGACATATACACTGCACTCTGTGTGTACTTTCACAACTACATCATATTTCAGTATGAATTAAAGTAGCAAGGTCATGGTACACAAAATTTTATTGGTGTTACAAATCACACCTTTACAGACAGTTTGCATTAAATATTATGCATTCCCTTTGTCTTCAACAGTTTTCTCTTTCTTTCTGATTGCTTTTTAATTAACACAAATTGAAGCCTGAGATAGTTCCCCATATAAGCAAAGAAAGGATTTGTGTTTGGAACAAAAAGAAAAGGAATTTCAGGATTAAAGACTGGGGGCGGGATGATGGCTTGGTGCCAAGTCATTTGTCAGTTCCCCCCTTGAGCTTTTATGCATTTTGTATTACTTCTTAAGGCTGAGAAATCCCATATTCCCCCACCAAGAGGTTAGAAAAACTCATTTTCAAATGAATTAATTGTGGGTTGTTTGTGCACCAACCTTGGATTTCTTCTTTCTCATTCGGTGGATTCGTGATGAAAGCTGAATGGTGGTGAGGGTTTCTGCATAATTGGCTGGGGAGTCAGAAATATGCGCAATCATAGTAGTTCTGCAGTTGATGTTCCCAAGAGACTCCCTCAACAACATTGTCAACTTGTTGTCTCTGTGTAAGAAATGAGACTGTTAATACGGTTTAAAGAAATCAAAATCTTTCTGCAGATTTTTAGAACACAAGTTTTCTTTCATTCTCAAAGGATATAATCATTAATGGTACATATCGATCAAAAACTACTGCTATTATTTGCCCATACACAAAATGTGTCAAATTGTACACATAAAAATATACCAAAATTTTGACAATATATGTCTTTCTTGCTGTATGATTATTCATTTTGTTTGTTATGTAACACAACTGTAAAATGATTGTTATCTCACACTTAGCTCATACTGCTCAAGCAGCTCATGATTGCATTATTTTCATCTACGTACACTTTGCATCTGGACCTAACCTTTGTAAACTATGTGCAAATAATTTTGATAAGAAAAAGTCAACAGAAATGGTAAGAAATTCCTAGGCAAATAACAACATAAGATATCAGAAATATATTATTAGTGTTACCCTAGCTAACCTAGTTTCTGTTCTGCTTGCTTTGCTATGACTTGGCAAATGGGAAGCTATAACTCTCTCTGAAGGTTTTCTTTCAAAAGGTGATCCAATCATTAGGTATGCAGAGCAAAGCTGACAAGGCACATAACATTCTGTTCTTCACAGGTTTCCGGCACATCTACCCAAGGCTCTTTGGAGCCTGTTTCTAATCACTACTCTAAGCTGGCCCAAAGCACAGAAATTGCTGTCATATCTATGCTCATGAAATTGTAGTAGGTGCCCTTCCCTATTCTAACCCATCCATCCTGTACTCCATCCACAAACCTAGCAAGTAGCTTAAGAGATTGCCTACTTTCAGCCTAATATAGAAAGAAGGAACACCTGTTTGAGATAGAACACTAGATAATTAAGTGAAATGACATGACTGATAATGAAGACACGAAATCATAAAGAGAAGCAGAAATTAAACTTGAGGGCAGAAGGCTAACTTCTGGCAGGGGTGTGTACATTGTGAATACTGTCCTTAGACTGGGCTCCCCACAGACGTGTTTGACATAACATTTTTGTGAAGCATACTCCATAAAGCAATGCAACCTGAATGTTCCCTTCTGCTAAACAAATGTGCAAAATGGTCACCTTTTTTAGTTAGTTTTTTATTTTTTGTTTTATTTGAAAAAAAGTTAGTATGTACCACTCAAAATAGTACAGTGAAATAGAACCCCTTGATGACCATGTTTTACAGATATTACAGTATTTGCTGAAATTTCAAAACAGTTTCTAAATTTTGAAAAAGGAGAAAAAATTCTATGAAATTTCGAAAGATGTGTCCACTAGTCTCATTCAGCTAGTTGAGATACGTCTGAATGCCAAACACAGGGGAAAAAAAAAAGAGGAAAAAAAAGATCTCTGCCATTCCTCCTGAATTCTTCAACAGTCAAACTCTCTTCAACATACACATTTCACCCAAATTAAGCATATGCCAAAATCCATACAATTTCTGGTCACTTAAGTTAGAATATCGTGTTGGTAGATAAACACGTCTGCACCTAATCTGTAAGTGATCTTAAAAGAAGACACATCCCTCTCAGACAGAACGCCCTGTAATTTCATCTTAGGCAAAGAGTAAATTGTTTATGCAATTCATTGTTCAGGTAACACCAGCCACAAATTTAAGCTAATGCATGCAATAATTGACTTACTTATATGGCACGTGTTTAGCACCATTAATTAAGGCCAAAATTACATTGCCCAAGGCAGAGAGAGACAAACACAGAGAGCCTCCTCCATCTCGGCTCTTGCTCAGCACTTTTTCACAGCTCCCTAGATCAATGAGATGCAAACGGCTGCGTCCTCCAGACACTAAGACAAAAAGGGGAAAACAGTTGCACATCACATGCTTGTTCGAGCCATATTGGTTATTCAGAACTTATTCAAATGAAGAAAATAACGAATACAGAATAGGCGAATGACCTAATTAAATACTAATAGTGAGGAAACCAGACATTAGCCACAGCTACTGAAATTATAGGTAAAACGGCTTGAGGATTCACTTCACTTTTTCAAGTTTATTGCAAGTTATAGTTAAACTAACCCAAACCCAAGCCATTTAAAAATAAAGACTGTGTGAAGATTCATACTTCCTCCTTTGCCACTCTTCTCCATGCGATACTGATAAATGTGAAGAGTAAAGAGCATGTGCGAGTTCCTCCTATCTTCTTCCTCACATTCAGGTTTGCTGGTACTTCTGGCAGCAATTGCAGCATCAAGGAAAAAGGCAGCCTTCTCTGCTGTCGGAGCCCTTAGCTCACTTTGGTTTTGAAGCTGGAATATAAACAATAAAATGTCTAATTAGCACGTGAGCTTTTATTTTTTTCTTTCTGAACTAGCTAAATCTCTTGAGAACTGAAAGAAACAAATATGTACATAATGGGAGCACAACTTGCAAATTCAAAGCAGTATTATTATTATATTTTTACCATCTTAAAAGTCATCATAAATGCTGCCAGATACAAGAAAATAACAAGTGAAAGATACTCAGAATCAGAAAATCTCTGCTGTGATATCCGTTATACCTGGGTTCCACATATTGGATCTTCTCTTAGATAAACCCCAGGAGACTGGCCATCCTGAAGGCTGCCAGTAGCTACTTCAGCTAACAAATCCTTAAGGTTTTCATCTTTGCCACTGATCTCCACAGCAGACACTCTAATAGAGAAACGAGTCCCGGTTTTTTCTTTACGTTCATTGATTAATTTGAAGAGCCAAGAAATTGCACAGGGGATGATACCGAGGCTTTGTGTGGAACTATCCTTCCCAATCATCGTGAAAGATTTTCCTAGGATGAAAAGACAAACGTGAACTTAATTCACCTTTCTTGTAAAAGACAGTTTCTCTGCATATCACTGTTGCACATTATATGCAGTGTCACTCGCTGCACAGATAACAGGAAATAACAGAAGCAAAAAATGCCAAGTATTTAATTATTAATCCATTACTGTTTATTCAACTAATTTTGCCATTTTTGTAACACTGACCTACAGCAAATTAGATTTTAAAAACATCTCTGATTTGTTGATTTTCATCGCAATGCACCCATATATAAACTTGCTCTTGAATAGGCTAATCTGATGTTACATTTTACCTTTTCAAATTAAAACTTACAATCCCAGTGTAGAAATAAACCACGATAAGTTTGCAAAGATAATTAAAAAGAAATTCTAATCTATTCATATACTCCAGGTTTATTGTTCCAGGAGCTGACAGCATGTAATTACCAGACTGACATAGTAATTAACTGTAACGAATTTGGGAGCTCACCAAGCTTGACATGACCAAAGCAAAATATGCAACCATCTGCACCATTCACAACAGACTGGATTACTTCTGCTACTGTTCCAGAGCATACCTCCGCCTGAAAGAAAGATTGGAGATAAATAAGTAAAAGAGTATATACTGCTATGTTTTTTACTACTCTTCTGTATGAAATGACTCAATATTTTTATATTCTCCCTGTTTTTATGGCAAGAGTCCTATTATTTTCGTAACTATGCTATCTTAAATGTGTATATATATATATCCTGCTACTACAGCCTAAAATAGTTTACAATTCTATTAAACCAATTTTCTTGGAATATTGATTCTATGACTAATGTACCAAACTGAATGCTATCCAACCAGGCTTCCTGCTGCTATAATAGCTTAGCCAAGGCTATTCAGCAATAGCAGCAACTCCACAGAAATTAAGCTACTCAGGAGTGCGCACAGGAATTAAAAGGACATTTATACTGGAGAAAATGCATTAAGATCCCTGAATAAGATTTCATAGCATCACATTTTCCTTTTCTAGGGGAAACAGTATCATCAATAACTTGCTAAAATACCTGAGTGTACTAAAACCCGTTTATCCACATCAGTGAAGGCTTCAAACATACAACACGATGATGTATTAGGTATGGCAACTGTGTGGTGCAGTGGAGGAAGGGAGAGGTTTAAATATGTAACTACAGTGAAACGATAAAGCTCGTTGCAGGTTCTTAGCAGTGAGTTTGCCTCAAGGAATGATGCCTGCACACAAGTGGATGGGCTGGCCAATGTCACCCAGAATCACCATAAACAGGCCATCCAAAAGGTCCACTACAAGCACCTGAAAGTGCCCAGCCCAAACCAGGAATCAGTGATCCACAGAGCTGGTGCCAAAACCTGCACAGCAGCTGACTGTGATCAGCCACCCTGCAGCAGGGCTGGCTGGGAGTTTCAGTATCTGTAAGACAAAGCCATTTCCAGTTCTAGAACAATTTTGACATCATGGTTGCAAATCTCCACACAAAGACACTGTCTGGATTTATGCAGAACCTTAATGCCAGACTCGTGGTATAGTTACCATTGTTTTAGGAATGTATCTGTGCAGGAGGTTATAAGAATCTTTAAAGCTGGCTAGAACTTAGACCCCGCTGAAATTTTTCTCTCTCTACTTTGGAATCCAAAAAGATAATAAAATCCTAAGAGAAGATATAAGGGTTGGATTCTGAGCTACATCTCATCACATTTTTTCAACGCCTTTATCACACAGTTTTTTGTTTTATTTTCTTTCAACATAATCTAACTTCAGTAATAACTCTCTGAAAGAAAAGTTGGTCTCCTTACTCTGCTTAATTTGTTCCCCTCTTTAAAGCTACTCTAGGATTTATTCTGAACCCCAGGTTGTGCTCAGAAGGAAATGTCAGGTGTCCCTGATTACAATTTTCACCAAATACACTGCAGCCCACAGTCCTATCAAATGCCAGCCATGCTACCTGCATATCACATCTAATGTCTGGGACCTACTACTCTAGAAATAAAGCTTTCTGAATCGATCAATACGCAAACTAGAAAAGGTGATGAAAAATAAAAGCTCCCTAACTACTTCAGTATAGCGGTACCATGGGGTTAGCTGAGTCTCCTCTCCTAACAGCATTAGCACTTAACATTAAGTACATGCTGATTACCCATTGAAAGCAGAGGGGAAGGAGATTCTTTGTGAAATCAAATGGGTTAAAATCTAACTGGATGGAAAAATGAACTTCAAATTGGCTGTGTCTTCTACTAACAAGAGAAAACGCACAAAGATAATTCAGTCAGCAAATCCATCTCTCTTTATTTTATATCTTGGCTAAATTGAAAATGTTTGTCTATTGATTACTGCTGTGGGTTTTTTTTTCCAAGCATTAGGCAATTGATGCAAATAAAATTCCCCAGAAACAGAAAGTGTTCTAAAGGCAAATCAAATGCAAAAGATAGAAGATTTGTGCAAGTGACTTGAGTACCTGTGAAGCATCCTGGGGGAAAACTGCATCGAAGGCAAACATCTTAGGGACAGCAACAACACCTCTCCTGTGACCTCCATTGGAAGGCCCGCCTGCCGCTGGATCATAAAGCGTGATTTGCTTTTTTCGAGGATCTACCTTTAGGAAGGACATGGATTCGGATGTTTCATGTGCTCCTTGAGAGGGACAAATCCTTACCATCACTTTCACCTGCAAATATTCAGAAGAAAGTGACAACTTTATTTCCAAGCAAGAGATAAACACATGCATAGCATTCCTTCCTAATGTGCACCCCCTCCCAAGACGAGATCATTTGTATTACTTAGGTGTGTCAGGACAACCGTGGGACAAAACCAGAGCCAGATTTTTCAGGCTGGTTTCCACCTGGGGGTTTTCACTAAATTAGCTTTCAAAGGCACGCTTTGTCCCTTCTGTTGACACTGTTCCAGTTTCAGTGTTTCAGTTTCCAAATGTCTGAACTGCAGGTATAATCCACTGTAGGTGTAATACCATGCCCAAAGAAAAGGAAACTCTGGTCTCCTACCTTCCATGTCTTTATTGTGATCAAAAGTACAACTTGAACCATTCCAAAAATCCAAGTGAATAATGCAAAGCTGAGAGCACTAGCAAATTCAAGCTAAACTAAATCTGGAAAGTTTCAATTTCTTTTTCACATTACTGTAATAAACAGGTGCCTCTCTTACAGCTTTCCCAGGCAGACGCCTTTATGCTGTTATTGCTAAGCACTTCAGTGGTTAGCTGAAGATTTAATGGCAGTCTCAAAGAAGGGAAGAAAAATTACAAGCTTGAAAAGAAACTACTCACAAAGTACATTTTTACTCCTACATATGGCATTTTAAGGCAGCACTTTCAGAAATGTTGGCTGTGATTTTCCAAGCACCTCATGGGAGACAAGTGACCCGGTCTCACTGAAGTTCATCAAAGGCTGCACACCTGCTTCTTTTAGGATTCCTGGAAGTCATGCTCTTATTTTGAAAAGCCATGAAATACTGCCTCACACCTCTTTACGACCATTTATCCTTACAAAATGCTCCCAGGTCAGAACCAGTGTATTTTACACACCTGGCACTGCAGTAAATGACTATAACAGGAGCAGTGTCACTATGCTGATCTTCAGTTCTGTGCTACCCAGCATATCAAACTTAGAGGAAAGCTATGCTTGGCCAGAGTAACTCTCCCTGGCCAGTATAAAATGCTTCTAAAACAAGCTGAACGCTATTACATACTCTTAGCTAACAACTGACTTTCCCAGCAGTAGTGGGACACCCATCAGGACCTGTACATTTCATAATGCAACTACTGACCCAAACAAAATACCCACTCCTCCTTCTACAGTGCTTGCATCCTATTTGGATGGACAGTGAGAGACAGCAGCCTCCCTGCTGCAAATCCACCAGATGAACCTTCCTAATAGGGAGCACAGATAGTGTGGAAGTCAAAGGGACATGGCCAACCTCTTTTCAGTGGTCTGTGGGGACAGGACAAAGGGAAGCAGCCATAAACTTGAGCATGGGAAGTTCCAAACCAATATGAGAAGGAATTTCTTCACAGTGAGAGTGATGGAGCACTGGACCAGGCTACCAGGGGAGCTAAGTTGCAAGCAGGCACCACCTGCACAGCCGTGCAGGGGTATGACTGAGTGTCATCCCAAAGTATTCTCAGAAAGCAGCCATAAAAGCTTTTTCCCAACATGTTTTCCTAACAAAGAATTTAAGAAACAATTGACCCCTCCGGTAAGCACTGCAGGAGGCTCCTCCAAAGGCAGCAGCAAATTCTTCCACCAATTGACTCAAGCAATCCCGTCTTCTTTTTCTTCCCTTTTTACACTGTTGTGAATATGAAAACACTGTCCCTTTTATACTTATATAAATATAAAAATATGCTGCCAGAAAATAACTGCACCTCACAACAAATGAAACAGCTGGTTCAAAAGCAAAGTGCATCAGAGGTGACAAACTCAAGGCTGCTTCCCTATAAAAGCTCCAGGAAAGCAGTTCTGTGTATCAGCCTCTTAGCTCAACCTTGATGTGCAACCAAAACACTCAGAAAATAACTGCCCTTAGGAAAAAGAGAAATGCATATATATGTGTGTATCTAAAGAAAATAAAATGCCCACCTCAGGGTCACTCAATTAAAAATAATTTCAAAATATACGCCATTTCCAAAGAATTTCCCTAAACCGTACTTTCTTTTCTCTCTTACACTTACTATTAGATTACAGCAGGCAGAGCTTGGATAAGAGGAAAATTGGTTTCCCCCTGATCCAAACAGCAAGTTTCTTCCATCAGAGTGCTGCTCCCCCTAATAGAAATGTGGCTTCAGTCCCAGAAAAACTGTGTGTGTCAAATCAGCTTTTTGAGACCAGCAAAACGATACCAAAATCTCTTCCCATAGTGGATCAGATTCCAACTCCTAGCAACCTTCAATGGTCATATTCATCTTTACAGTGAAAGCTTCCAAGAGAAATGGGAGGGTGAAGAGAAAATTCAAATTTATCTAGATTTATCTACAAGTAAAGGTTTAATGTTTAAAGCTACCTATAAGAAATTGTTATAGCGTGTCACTTGTATTCACAGTGCTGAGCTGGGCACTCATTCACTTCACTCTGAAATGCAGAAATACTCATCTAAGTATCAACAAGACAAAAAATTAGCCAACCCTATGGCTTCACAGCAGCAAAAACTAAAATTTACACGGATCCTGGATGCCCACACATGCTTCTCAGAACATAAGAGAAAGGTCTGGTGCTATGTTAATATTCTTAACTTTGTTTGTTTCAGGAGCACTTCAAGAAAAGACATGAACTTTTAAGTAACTTTGTCTTGTAACTGGAGAGTACAGGGGGAATATCTGCACTGCAATCAAATGTGAGTGTTTTTTTTGCTTAAGAAATTAATGACAAGAATTAATGCAGTAACATTAATTTCACAGCTCACTCAGGATTCCATCCTCTGTTGGCAGATGTTCAGCAGTATGGCCACTTCTGATGCAGAGATCCAACTGCAGCAGTACCAGCTGCTGGTAAAATTTGCACGAAAAAAAGAAACCATGAGAAGAGGAACTTAAAGAACAAATGAATAAACAGGAAAGTAAGACAAGTTGGGAAAAAAAATAAAAAAAAGAGGGGAGCTAAAAGTAATGACAGCAGAGAAGAGAGCACATACAGAAAAAAGGAACAATACAGATAAGTCGATCCCAGAAGAGTCATCTCAGGCTCAGCCCATCTTTGCTTTGGCCAATTTTAGACTCCATGAAGAAAGCTAAGATGGCAAATCCTTCCTGTGACGAAGATGAACCTCCTTGTTATAACTGGGAATTTTTAGTAACTCTGTATTGTTCTTTTCTGTCTTCTTCAATTTCACACAAATATGCAGAATAAGAGAAGGAATTACAGGTAAGAGTTTATAATCATTAAGGATGCAGTAATTTTTACATCCACATCCAGAGATATACCGAATACTTTTTAAAGACTCTGTAATTAACTGGCTCTAATCCTGTGGGTTTTGTACACTGGAGTCAACACCCAATTGGACTTTCCAATCTTATGTTTCCACGAGATTAGGAGGTCAGCAGAACTGCTGAAGGAAATCCTATTAAAATCCTAAGTGTTTGGGAAAAGAAGATGGCAAACATCCTGAAGATGCTGCTAAATGATAAATAAATAAATGAGCACAGAATTTGGAAAAGCCCTGGAACGGGTGGCATAAGGTCACAGGTCCACCCACTCAGCACAACAATGGGTATAATTTAAACTGTCACTGGCAAGGATGGTAAAAGGATTCATAGCAATCAAGGATTTTTATTATTATTTTCTTATCAAGTTTGTCTTCCTGCAGTGGAAGTTAGTGTTCTGAAAGCATACACCTACAAACCAGAATTCCCTTTCTCTAGCCATGGGGCAAACACAGTAGATGGATGCTGAAGCATAAAAACAAACATCATAACACTCTTTAGTGCATATATAAAGAATTCTAAGTGAGTCAAGCTGGGAAAAGGCAGATTTTTAAAGAAGAAAAAAATACTTCATTTGCAGAGTCAGCAGGAGAAAAGAACCCTTATGAGAGGTACAACAGCTATGACTAAGACCCATATAGTTTTAAAAACATCTGATGAGACCACTAGAAACCCATAGATCCCCTTAAACACTCAAATATTTATCAGTAATCTGTGGGAGCCCTAAGCCAAAGCTCTAGACCTTGACATTTTTGACCATTTTGAAAGTCAAATACAGATGCACATTTAACAATTCTGACCTAAACACTGAATCTCCTCAGAAATTGAGGAATATAACACCCTGGCTGGCACCACCCTTTCTCCTCTCACAGATCATCACTACTGTCTACCTGATTTCACACCTAAAGGTCACAAGGAGAAACATTTTGGCTTGTGCCCACATGATGGTCATTGTTTCCACGTTGAGACCTCTGGGAGCACCAGCCCCACACACCCTCTGGGCTGGTGACCTCCAGAGTTCCCCTCACATAGTGTACCAGATGGAGTTAAGAGACCAGGATGAGACAGCAGGACAGGTCAAGATAGAGCAAAACATCAAGGATATGTCAGTGTCAAAAAGCAGGATTGGGAAAAGGAAAAGACAGACCAAAAAAAACATGAAAACCAAATTTAAAGGCAACTCTATGACAGCAAGATGTGAATGTGAGACTGATGGCCAGAGGTAAGCTAGCAGTCTTTTCTAATACATCCCATATATTTTGGATATGCTAAACTGAATGGAGATACAGTGAAGCCATGCATCAGTGAACAAGAAAGTCCTTGAAGACCAGCAAGGCAAGCATCATCTCAGAAGAAATCACTGATTTTTTTTTTTTTGAGAAAAGAGCCAGTGAGAGCAGAGAATGACACAAACCTGTACAATTTTAGACAGAAACAGACAAGGGACTGAGACAGTCAGATTCACAATGATTACGCCTCTTTACTCAAGAAAGATGGAAGGGCTATCAACATTGAGAACAGGGAAAGGTGAAGGACGATCACAGTTGAAACAAATAAATAGAGTATTTGGATTCTGTCCCTAATACTACCATAGACTTCTACAATTTTGTTGTAGAGGATGTTTACAAAAAATACAGCATATATCATAAAGTTCATCCTTCACCTTTCAGTGAAGCAAAGGATGCCAAATAATCTACAGGATTTAATTTGAGGCAGACATATAGACAGAAAAAAACTCTACTAATTCACCATGTAATTACCATACTCCATGGCATTTTGAATGCTGAGGGAAATTAAGACCCTGACCCAGCCAAGTAAGTTAACACAGGCATAACTGTAACATATGGTGCCTCCTTTGAAATCAATGGATGTGCAGTGTTCATGTGTTTATGGTGATGCTTTGTTAGCATTTGATGCTTATACAGTTGTCAAGTTTCAAATCAAACAGAACAAGAAGGAGAAAAACAGAAGAAACCTATTAAAAGCATGTAAGATTTTGAAATACATGGGCTCAAGCCTTTTTTCTATTTTTTTTTTTTTTTTGCTAAAATAAGCTCTCTGGCTTTACCTATCTGTATTGTGGGAAAGTGCTGGCAGTATACTGGAATCCATTCTAAAAATGCTGGTCATATTCTACATTACAACAGTATCATAATCCCTAAATGAACAAGCAATTTGGTCTTTAGCAATAAATGTCATTATATCAAATTTGAATGGACACTAAATATTCCCTGGAAACACACATCTTCGACAGGCATCATGCAGCCAGGAAGTTAATCTTGTTCAATGTTCACAAAATGGCATATAACAGCAGGTTAATTAAATAACTATGTTTAGACATCATCTACCATTCTGAATTAAGATTTCTCAGCAAGAAGTTACAAAGAATTCACATTCAGTTGAATAAAGGCCATTTTCCAATGAAATCACTGGTTTCTCCACTACAGTCTAAATCAAATTATAAAAGTCTTAATTCAGAGCCAATATTTTTCATGGATTTAATTGTAACTGACAGATATATAACCCTTGCTAAATTGGTAGTTCTTGCAAGCCTTTCACATACTGCCACTACCGATGGATGGCAAATTTATATGCAAAATTGCTATGCTAGCATAGACCATTTAGCTCCCCTGGGAGAACCTTTAAAAAAAAAAATCACTTCTGTATTGTACTCTATTAAAGAAGAATTGATTCTCCACTCCCAGGAGACATGAATTATTTTATTTTCAAAAGGTAAAAACAAAATAGAAGATATTGTGTATTTTAACGTAATCTTTCACATTTTTGCTTAAGTAGTTCAATGTATTTGAGCAGGGAGTTATGTACTTTTTAGTATATAGGGCTACACATGTGGATTGAAGAGTACTTAGTATGATATGTGATTTATATCAGAAATAACACTCTAGTCATTAGGAACAAGCAGCAATAAAGATGACAAAATTAAGTACCTATTTGTTATCCGTCATCAAACCATCGTAAGAACCAGTGAATGGGACATGCAGCACACTTAAGAAAACCCTGCATGATCAGTAAATCATATTAGCAGTACATAAGCTTTGGCTTGGTAAAGCATAAAGGAAAGTAGATGTCTAAAACACATAAATGGAGACCAATATGTCAGACATGTCTGTTGGACAGGTATATACAATTCAGGTTCTCTATAAATGCTCCCCTTCTATTGTCTCACATAGGAGGTTTCTGTCATTCTAACATAAAAAAAAATAGGATCCTTGAAAGAGGCAAGCACTTAAAGTTGCTGTTGTAAGTGATGCGGTATTATAAAGAATGAGCTGAATAGAACTCCAGAAAAAAAAAAAAAAAAACATTTTGCATGAAAAAGACTTCCTACCATGCTAAAGAAAAATAGCAAATTAGAATGCTACACAGCAGCCACTGTAAAAAGGATGTCTTTTTTAATACCACAATATGATAAATTACCTTAAGTAGCACATTAATGTCAGAAATCGAACACAATCTAACTTCTTTCCAGTGACAATATTAAATGGCTTTCAGACGTCTTTCCCACTATTCTGACATTAAATTTAATAACACCCAGAGAGACCACAAAAATGATTCAGTTACAAGAATCATAGTGTGCTGGATCATTGCCTTTTAAGTAGGATTCAGCTAAATGATTCAGACTCTGATGTTTTTGGCACATTCAAGTGAAAGGTATAAAATTCGTATTGGAACATCTCCTGGTAGTGAGCAAAATTCCTTTTATATTTAGCTTATACTGATAAAGGGATTTTACTTTGTGGATGAGGGTTTGATAATTGTTGATCACACAAAACAGTTCTCAGACAGACTTACCCAGATATTTATTTATTTATTTGTTTTCTTTTTAACCTTTTCACTGCTTGGTGTTCCTGAATACTGAAAACCCTGCAAGTAGCTGTAAGAGTGTATAACCTTTTGCACTCAAAGCAAAGAAAAGCAAGCAAAAGGCATAATTAAAGATTTGTATCACTGGATAAATCCACACACTTTTGCTGAATTTATGATAATAGAACATTTGGTATTCGGGAAATGTAGAAGTTAATAAGATATTTACTACCAAGCTTCCAGGACATTACTTGAAACAATGAGAAATTATAAACAGAAATTGCAAAAGATACATACATGCAGGATCTCCGCTGTAGTAAGTCACTAATACATTCAAGCTCTGTGAAAGCCATGTAGCTATTTTTCACCACAGCTGTACTGCATGATATGCATGGAAATGATGATGTTAGATCAGAGCAAATTTAAACCTTGGGTTCACACAATCAGTAATTGAGCTGAAGTACAAGAACTGGCTATAAGATCTTTTCACATTCCTGCCCACTCCGTCATTTTTGACAGTACATAGTTACAGACTTTCTTTGCTACAGTCACACAGTTCAGAAAAAACAAAAATTCAAATTCAGGCCTCTTCCTTTCCCTGAACATCCACTTGGCTTGCAAGTTCAAGATCCTGCAAACAGTAACAGGATTTGTCAACCAGAATGACTAACTCCACATCACTACAGAAGCAACCAGAATAATCCTGATGCTCTGTTCAGTGACTTCCTTAGATTCAACTGTCCTCTACCCCAGTTCAGAACAACTCTTACCTATTTAATTTTGAAACCAATTGAAAAGGACTAATGCATAGGGAAGCTCCCTGTTAAACCTGTGCTTTGGCCATAGCAAAGTTTATTTGACAGGATAAGAAAATAGTCACAGTAGGGCAGCTCAGAAAGCGCAAACCAAATCAGAACTTAAAATTCCAGGTACAGATGCTAATATTTGGTGAGGCCTTTTATTTTCTCCAGAGGTTTAGGTCCAAGACTGTGCTGACAGCAAACCACAACATTGCTGTTTCTGCATGCAGAGGTCTTAGATCCAGCAACAGGAACAGCTCACCTCTGAGAGGGTCCTTTAGAGATATATACAGGGGGAGGAGGGAAAATCATTATGTGTCCTTAATTCTTACCATCATTTGTAAGTTGATATGTCAAGGAAGAAAGTCAGTAAACAGTCAGTGGCTGTTCAAACATGATGAGCATGAAGAAAATCATGTATTTTTATCATAATACTTTTGGGTACCCCTTACAACTAAAGATGCTTATTCTTGTCTAAACAGTCAATACAGCATTTTTTTTAGAAGCTCTAATTCATGATAACAAAAACAATGCCATAGGCTCCTCAGGGAGATGGTTGAGTCACCATCCCTGAATGTGTTCAAAATCCATTTGGATGTGGCACTCAGGGAGATGATTTAGCAGTGGGTTTTTAGAGTCACAGGAGTGCGGTTAGGCTGCAGTTGGACTTGATCTTGAAGGTCTTTTCCAACCTGAGCAATTCTATGATTCTATGAGCTTCCATCATGTCTTTTCCTATATACATTTCCTTGTGTTAGTTAATATTTAAAGTTCACCTGCCTCTTTATCATCCCAATAATCTCAGCATGATGAGATCTTTTTGCAAGTTCTCACAATCAGCTGTAGCTTTTGGCTAGCCTGAATAGATAGCTTCACCACCTTACTGATATCATTTAGGAAGACATCAAACAGCATGGAACTCCATTTGACACTGTGGCTAACTTTGCTCCAGTGCTGAATCTATCCTTTTGTTTCCTATCAGCCATAAAGCCACTAAAGAATACATGGCAGCTTAGAGTTTTCTGAGAAATCTAGGTCAGGGCATTTGTCAAAAGCTTTTTCAAAACCCAAATACAATCAGTCAACCAGATCACCCCATTCAAATGCTTGCAAACTCTTCTGTAGAGCTTTAACATATGTGTTCTGTCCATAAAAACACCACCAACTGATCTCTTCTATATCATATTAACCCCTTCTTGCTAATTTTGATCTTTATATATTGTTTCAACAACTTTGCCTGGCCTGACAGGCTTCCTATGCTTCCAGGTTCCCTTTGGAACCCATTTGTCTCTTTTACCTCCAAAGAGACATCACATTTTCTACAATCCCTTCCTATGTATCTTCTAAATGTATTCTACTGAATGCCAGATTAAAGACAATCTTGAACAATGGTGGAGGGAGTAGTTAAAAATGACTGCAGATGGGGAAATACAGAAAGCAAATCATAATGGACATAGTAAACATTTCAACATTGACAAGTATCTTGCTCTAAGCTGTCAAAAGAATTATAAAAGAAATGAGACTTCCTAGCATGTGTAAGAACAGATTAACAGTCTTTGTAGGATCCTGGCCTTGTTGACTAGCTCCCTCTTAATATAAATGGTATTTTCTCACAGTTGATGTATCATTCACCACTTCAACATTTTATGAAGGATGCTACACTGCTCCCACTTGATGTATCACTGACGCTTCATGAGTTTTCAGTTTGTTTCTACCTTTTTCATTCTCACATAACTTCTTCATCTCTCCTTAAATTTTATCTCTTCAGCCCCTTCACAACACTAAAAGTTGTACTGTTGTATGGTATTCTGTCATATTCTGAAAGAAGCCATTTGACAAGAAAGACATTAAAACTTGTCAAGCTATTTGTGCTCGGAGGAATCAGCCCTTTGAAAAGAGTTCTGGTCCTCAATGGGTCACTCTCAGGTTAGTAAGGCAAAGTCATCAATACTGCTGCACTCTCACCTACACAGCAGATATCAGCAAGAAAGCAGTCCTCCACATCAAAAATAACCATGAAAGACAAAACAGCAGCAAGCAGGGAGGTGAAAAAGAGAAACATTGCCTCAACAGCTGTTTAACCCACTGTAATTGCACAGTAAGGGCCAGGCACACTGCTGACCTGGGAACAATCACACAAACCAAAGTAAGAGCCAGCCACAGCCACAACTGTGAGTTGTGAAGCTGTGAGCTGAAGTAGGAAAAACTGACTCCAGAATCCAGCATTGCTTCTATGCATGTGTTATCTCATATTTACTACTGGTCTGGCTGCAAGAAAACTGTGAGGAAAGAGATAACCAAGAGGAGTGAAAGTGAAAAGCTGTTAGAAGAGGAGGGACCAAAGGGCAACAGAGTACCACAGCACAATTGCCAGCATTTGCCAATCGCTCTCTCGGTTGCAATGATACTTAACATAAGGAAGATTGGTAGTTACTTTATTCTGTCATTACCATAAAGAGACACTAGGCTGGATAAATCTTGGTTAGCAGAAGTTGGTTACAAGAAAAATACAACAGAGAATGTAACCATTATAAAATGGACTAAATGTTAAAAGCAACTTGGTATTGCTCAGAGAAGGTGAAACTCAGTATTCAGAGGTAAAGAACTGAATGTTCTACATAGGAATGAAATTTTCTTCAGACCATAAATTCTAAGAATTAGAATAAACAATATTTCATTCCTGATGGTTTTTTGTTGTTGTTGTTTTGTTGGCTTGTACAAAAAAAAAAAAAAAACCTACATTGTTGAGTTGTAATTTATACAGTCACAAAAAATGAACAGGTTAGGTGGGTTTAAGATGTATCACACCTTTTAAATGATGAGTTAGAGAAGATGCCTCATTATTTTTTGAGGAGCATTAAAACCATGAAATAGCATACCCCATCATCACTTTGATGCTCTTCATTCTTAACTCAAATATGAATTATACTACTAGCAGAGGGTTCTTATTTCCAGCACATCGCAGCACAAGTGTTTTCCGAATGGTGGTCAACAAGTACATAATGAGAAATCCACAGCTGGAAACTGGAAACTTGCCCCAAACAAACAATACCTTCAATAATAGTTTCAGCCTACAGCTACACAACTGAGACACCTGAGGGTCAAACAGCAGTTGGTTTTGTCTGAGAATTCTTGGTGCATTCTGCCAGACAGGGCAGAAATACAAGCCATGCTGTCAGCATTCTCTCTATATATATGCCCTAGATCATGTGGTCAACCTACCTCTTCCAACAGTGAAATGTATATGCATCCCATATTGGAGAAGCTCATGCAATTGTGCAGGTGGACATTGCCCTGGTCTGTGGTTTGGTGCAAGGTCCGGTCCTGATCCGCAGCATAATGATAGCTCTTTGAAAGATGGTTTTCTGTGCTCACTGATTAAAAACGGTGGTTGACTACATGACCTAGGGCATAATTTCCTACCATCTGGGATCGTTCACTTGATGTTTAGACTTTTCTGGTCTGTTTGAAGACAGCAAGAGTTTTCTGCAAGACACAAGTCATGCTGATAAGCTCCACTGACCACCCTCAAAGCGTAAGAAAAAGGCTACACACAGCTGTAGGCACGCAAGTGTGGTGAGGTACAGAGGCAGTTTTTTGAGCTGTCAGCACAGGGAGATGTAAGCACACTTTAAAGGTCTCCCTAAGCCCAAGAGCCTCAGAAATGCAATGCTCCACATCACTCCTCATGCCACAGCAAAGTGCTAAGCCTCGGGGAAAATAGGCAGGCTCTAATGGGCTCTGCTAAAACACACGCACAGAATAGATGTTCTTTGGCAAACTCTTCTTCCACCTCGTGTTTGCTGCATTCCACCATTTAATACTGCATCGTTTTTCTAACACAATTTAAAAAACAGGAGCAGAAACCACATTTTCATGTACATGTCTCTGCCTGCTTAATGATAAGCCCTATTTATCTGTTTATCACAAACTCACCAGCTTAAGAGAATACTGAGTATTCTGGGAGAGTAACAGCACGACAGTTACAAGTATTTAGGCGGACAATCTTTTTATGTTAATGCTGATTTCTGTGGTTAGTCGAGGTGTGTATTTGAGCTTTCTTATGCACATAAGGTATTTCAATTTTATCTTCAAACACTAATCGCTTGTAACTTATGTAAATAAGTATTCAGACTGTCGTGTAGGTGATTAAACTGTTATAAGTATGAATAAAGCTCTAAGTAATTAGGTTGGATTTCAATTAATTTTAAATAAAACTAGCACAAATTTTACAGTTTGAAAGGTGCTAGATTTCCCAAGCTGGAGAGAAATCTACCTCTCTCTAGCTACATGATTTCCACAGAATTGCTCCTGGTTTACACTGACATGTGAAGCAGAGGGAAACCAAGTACCTGTGGCTATCTCCTTTACTCACTGTAGACAGACTGCATCATCTGCTGAGCCTTGCTGGTAACAAAGAGACTGCTTCTGCCAAAGGTGACACCTATATGCACACTGGTTTTGGACCAAAACAGTCATAAGAAATTCTGTCTCTTGCTTTAAGAGAGGAAAGGACAAAATCACCTTTGTCAGTTTTGTTGTCAGTGATGTTAACTGGTTTCAGCATAGCTGAAATTTATGCACTGAGTCTGCTCTGAGGCTGGAAACATATTCCAAAGTCAACAAATGATAACAACTCTCGGATATAGTCAGACATATGTGTGCACCTCTCACCCAAGACCATTCCCTTGAACCTATCCAAACAGGCTGAAAGCTTCCAGACCCATTACAATTAATCTGGACATCTACTTAAAAAAAAAATTGAAATCTAAAGTTACCTTTCCAATGCCAGGGTTGTCCTTGATTTTGGACACAGCTCTCAGAAGGCATGGTGGTGCTGGGGGAGGACAGAGCTGCAGAATGCCACTAAAGTTAGTAGCATAAATAGAGAAGTCGTGTGTGTGTGGCAGGGGTGGATGGTATTTCTTTCTCTTCGAAGACAGGTTAAGCTTCTGTGCTGCTCTGTATAAAAGTAATAGCAAGAAAGGACAGCGTTACTAGGTGTTAACAGCAGTCTTGACCAGACAAACAGATGTTCATTGTCATCACTGCCTGTTTTAACAAATCAAGTCATTGCATTCTGATTCCAAAAGGACAAAACATCAGGGGACTAATAAGAGGAAAAAGAGGTAGAAAAATTATGAGTGAAGTGTTCAGTTAATTTCTCCCTCAATACAGTTTCCTCCTCCCAACAGCTTAACCAGCTGAACCCTAAAATATTAAAATCTCACTGATGTAATAAAAAGTTGAAATAACCCCCTTGTTACTGTAAGAACCAGATGGACTATGCTGGTGATAACATTATGGAAGCAATGCTTTGTACGCCACAAGTTACTCAAGACAGAGAATGACACTGACAACACTTTGTCAGTTTTGTTGTCAGTCAGCTAAGCCAAGATCCTATCTTACTGGTTGCAGTGAAAATCCTTAGATAACAGAAAATTTTCTTCAGGATTGGTTTCTTCCTCCTCAAATCCATTCTTCCACATTAAAAGGGAAAGCTATTAGAGAGACCAGTTTCAGTGTTTAAAATGACAATGATCCTGCTTTTGAAATGCAGAATTTAAAAACATAAAAGATGAAGAAGGAAAAATTAAAACACACAATTAAAACTGTAGCATTCTTCCTTGTGATTAAGGATAGCAACAAAATCAGTTTTTATGCTATTCCCCACCAGCAACACCAAACAATATAGCAAAAAACAAAACCAGAAACAACTCTACATCAAAACTCGCATGGGAAAAAAACACCCTACAGAGTGTGTAACTGGCTGTGGCTGTGAAGGTGAAATCTCAGCTCTGCCAAAGGCAAGAAGTATTTTGCTACTTAAACATGTGTCATGAACCCTGAGACTGTCTGTAGACAGACAGCCCTCAGATACATATCAGAAATTAATCCAATATGCTATCCCTTATCGTTACTTTGAATGACTGTAAAGCCTGCTAAGATGCAAAGTATTACACTACCAGTATCTGCGGGTAATCTGAGACCACACTACTGACAGTACTTCTGTTGCTACTTCAGTACAACTGTTGGTAGGAGCTGGTACTGGTACTAACAGTTCTTCTGGGGGTAGCAAAGCACCATTCTGGGGCATGCTTGCAATATAAAGGACTGTCACTTTGGGTAAATTACTTTACAAGTATTTGACCACAAGAAGTCTCCTTATTACAATAGCTACTTTATATTTTCACTGTGACTTCCAGACAGTACCTCAAAGTACTTTCCAGTGAGAGTGAGCTGGCACCAATAGCTCTCAGGTATTATGTCTGCTGCTTATATGGAAAACCTAAAGCAGTGTTATGCTGTCATCCTCAATTCAGGGTAAAACTAGATCCCTAACTTCTCCATGAATCTAGTAATGACTCAGCCCCAGCTTTCATCATCTTAGTAAGTTGATCAGAGAAGGAAATTCTTCCTTTGCTTCTGTTTACAGTAGTCAGGAACAAAACTGAACACTGAGAGCAGGAGGGTGGCACAGTCTTTTCCAGCAGCACTACTGGTAGCATCAAGTGAGTTCCAGTACAAAGACCTGGTTGTGCCCAAGGATCAAAATTACTCAGTTGGGTCAGGATTACACAGCTAAGAACAAGAAGCAGAATTATAGATCTCCAGAGTTCCCAGCTCAGTGCCCTACATTGCCCAATGTGTGTGTTAAACTCCTGGACCTCTTTTCTTCACCAGCATCAAGAGATGTAGACACACTGTGTGCTTCTTTCTCCCTCTACAAACATTGCAATATTTAGAAGAAAGCAAAGACTCATGTGATGAAAAGACAGGTCTCTAGTTCCAAACTCAGAGAGAACCAGAATCCACCATCTTGTGAGAAACAAGCTGAATTCTTGCCTCTGAGTGAAGAAACTGTTTTTGACTCCTGCTGCATCCTGAGATCAGCAGGAACTGTGTCCCATGGTGAAGGAAAACACTGCAAGCATGAGATTACACAGAGCTTCAGGTTTTCAGGGGCAATGAGAACTGATTTAACTGCCTAAACCCCCAAAACCCTTGACAATATCTCTTTCAGTATGAAAACATGTGCCTGAAACAGGACACCAAGCAAACAGTTGCACAACTTCACTGGAGTTGCAGCTGTACACTAAAATCATAATGACTCCTAAATAGGCAATTATATTGTGCAGAAAAGTCTATCTACCTGCTTGAGCTCTCATTGCGGAACTCAAGATAGTAATTACTCGCCCTCTCCAAGTACCAATTAACAGTTCTGGTGATTATTTAATCATCTTGTTGATTAATATGAAAGGTAACATTTATTTCCTTGTTTACATGCTATGATCCCTTGTTGAAATGATAAAAACTCCTCAAGAGAATGTCTTCAAAGTGGAATCAAGATATGCATTACATCCTGATGAAATAATTATTCCTTCAGTTTATCTGGCTGGAGGAGCTCCTCTGGGAAACATACGTGAAAGAGAACAGGATACAAAGAACAAATTTGCTCAGTCGTTGTTTATTCAAAAACCCAACAAAGTGCTAACCACCAGTAAATGCACCCAAAAAGACCAAGCTAAGCAGCACATAAATAAATAAACAGAAAAAACAGCTTTATTAAAGTATAACATCTCTCAACACTGTTCAGTAACACAGTTTTAGACCATTGTAAAAGGCAGGTAGAAGACGCCCCAAACCCGCTAACAGCTGTCTAACTTCCCCAAGACAGACCACCTTTCAAACTGATTTACTCCTAGCAGTATCCACATACCTTCCGCACTTTCACAGTTCAAAGTACAGTGCCATATGCTAGCTAAAGCAATTGACTGCTAGAGTGCTGATTACTCTTCTTCCTATGAGTCTAAAGTATCACAATTTGTTGAGAAATTTGGCAAAGGGACTGCAGATGTCCACGCAGGATAACAGGAAACTGAGAAAGCAGAGGAACTGGAGTAGTAGTTGCAGAAAATAATTGGTGCTTTGACAGGCAACAGGCCAACTGCACTATTATTGATATACATGGTTCATAGTTAAAAAGCATCTCCTCTCTGGTAGCAGTGCTCAAAGCTTAATTGTAACCTCTCTGTGTTTACTTGACATCAAAATGAGGTTGTTTCTGGATCATGAACATCACAGGCATCTTGCACAAGCAGTACAAAACATCTTCTTGGGTTGGTTTGTTTGCTTTTCTCTCTAAAGGGGAAAATTTAAGGAGTTAAGAATTGAGCAATTGGGGAAAACAAAATATAACTAACCCTAGACTTTGAATATGAATATAAATAGCTGTCATCCTCAGCTCTTACAAAAAGGAGAGTTATTTAACTGCTGCAAAATCCAGCTGGGCAGCAGCCTTCATATGCTGTGTTTGGGTTCCTGTACTGGTCCAGGCAAGGAGAACCACAGAAAGGCTCATCAATCCTTCTGCAACTCTTGCAACATCAGAATATACTCACTTCATGAGATTATATACTCAGAGGCCATTTCTAAGACAGACAAAGATACTGGATTTCCTACAGTACTTATTCAACAACCCATTATTGAATTTACACCCGAGTTTCCAGTTCTTTTTTTCTTCCAGCATTCCATTTCTCAGGTAGAATCTGCCCCATGACAATAGGGAAGGCCAACCTCTAATAAGTTGGGCCTTCTCTGTCCACCACTAAAAGGCTGAAGCTGGGATTGTACCAGACCTCTATCTATAGGTGCTGTGTCTATTTCCTCTTGATTTGCATCTCTTCCTCAATTTTAATCTCTCAAGCAAGGCTTTTAAATTCATCGTCACCTCCATGGTGAACCGTCTGATTTTCTACAGTATCAATTACATCTTCACGGGGAAAATTACAACTTCTAAAGAATACAGTACAAAACTTAAGCATTAGACTAATTTGTTTTTATGGGCATTTTCCAAGTATTTCATCACAACTTCGACGCATGCACACTTTCCACCTACCTTTGGTTTTCCCCTTTCAACTTCAAGCACTAATCTATGGAGTATTCTTGCAAGGGAAGCTAAGCTCCACTATTATGTCTCTCTTCCAATTAAAGCTTCAGAGACACATGCATATATTATTTTTACTTCTAGCTGTGAGATCTACTGTCTGCATTTTGCTCAACTCTTTCCATCTCTAATAGAAGATGTCTTTTAAGATGCTCTGGAGAGTCCTTTTCTCATAGCTAGGTGTCACGGTAGAAAATAAAACTAATTTATGGCACATGCAGGAGCATTCAAATATCAAATGACAAGGGACAGTCTCTAACCTGTTCTTTCCCCCCAGCACAATTTACAGATTACTAGATTTTTCTGCCATGCATGGATGAGACCAGAGAGGAAAAGCACAATCAGATCAATTCCATAATGCTCAGCATCTAGGGAATAAGTGTATGCAGCAATGGCAGCTACAAAGTCTGCCCTGTGAAATAAAAAAAAAAAAAAACAGTATTTTTTACTTTATATTCTTTTTACATAGTTAGCATGACATTTCAGATACTCTACTGTACTGCAAGCTGCTTCAATGTTACATTCACTATACACGTTCTGCACATAATAGCTGTGAAAGTAAACAGCACAATTTAAATCCCTAAAGAACAGCGTTCCACCTAGGTATAATTTCTCCATGACATAGAAAACTAGAATTTAAGCTATTATAATGATGCAAAATTACAAAATTCCACGAAGTGTTTTTCTAACATGTATTAAACTTCACAAGGAAAAGTGATGTGAAATACCGTCTGGGACATATCCTAGAAATGAGTCAAATGAGACAGATGCAGAGGACTTAATTTGACAAGGTGGGTTTGCAGACCAAACCACACAGGTCAGATTAAGCTCCACTGATAAAATAATAAAAGAAAACTTCTTCACATTCATTTCAGGTTTACACTGGGTATCAGTCTTTACCCTTAAGAAGGATCCTTCTGAACTTTCTCAGCTCCCAGCCCAACACAGTCATTGCCCCTCATCACATAACCCAAGCCTTTCTCCCTGCAAACCTACTCCAAAAGAAGCAGTGGGAAAGTCCCAGTCTGTCATTGTGTCTGCAGTTCCAGTTATTGTTTCCTTAATTACTCGTCAATACAGACAACAAATAGACGGATGTCCTACAATACACCCTCAGCATTCTGTCCCGAGCCTTCCGCAGCTAACAGAATAAACTTGGTTGGCATTATCACTTTTATTATTGCTATTACTGTTGATTTGCGGTTCTAAAATTAGAAAGCACAATGAAACAATACAGTTGCTGCCCAAACACCATACAAACTCAAAAATAAGCAAGGTATCAGGTTCCACTGGCACCATTTAATGCAGAAAATAAAACTGGTACAGAAAGAGCCATTTCTAAACAGAAAGCTGGGAATGTCTAAATCTGTCACCAAGTTTTGGGAGCAAAAAAGTCACCATCTGTATTTCTGCAATAAATTTTGCCCAACGCATCTCTTATGAAGCATGAATTAAATTTTGAGATTACGTCCTGTTCTTCCCCCTAGAACAACGTTATTGGGTCTCTGTCATGCATACATAGTTTAAGGAGCACGTGCTGACTTTCCTCACTTCAGTGCCATTATACATGTACAGCACCAAATTTTTGTTTGCTTAGCTGTCCCAGCAATGCTGTCCAGACACGTTGCCAGGAAGAACAATAAATGTTCCTTATTTCACTGGTTTACTTTCCTCAACAAATAAATAATTTTATTTGATCACAATGCACAGCCTCAAACAATGGCATTTTCATAATGGGTGACAGAAATAAATTTCAATAGAAAAATATCATTCTAAAACATTCCAAACTCTATCTATATGGCAATATCCAAACTCTATCTATCTAATATGGCAATATTACCAAGTCAACATTATGAAATAAAGTATTTCCAATGGGAGATTAAGTTCAAGCCTTGCACCTTGCACATAGCATAAATTCAGGCTTGAATTTCAGCTTCTCACTTTGAGTGACCTCTTAATATTCTCTTATTATCTCTTATTAAAATATGAAAGGCAAATATATATATATATCAGCTACATGGACATATTAGGAACATCGACATCTACATTTCCCCAGTGGATGAATTCTACCTAATATATTTCCATTGTTTGCCCAAGTTGTTCTTAGAAACTTCAGGGAAAGCAAGTCATAGCCTCCTGAGGCAGCCAGTTCTAGCTTTTAACTATTGTTGCTGTTAGAAAATTCACACCTTGTGTCTCTCTCATAAATCTGCCTTGCTGTAATTTATGTTCCTTATTCCCCCACCCCCACCCCCCACACATGTCCCCAGCAGACGTGCAGAGGAACTTATTTCCTTCTGCTGCTGCAGCTGTTACCTGAATGAAGACTGCAAGCATCCCTCAACCTTCTCTTTTCCAGACAAAAAAAATGTCCCCAGTTCTTCCAATTTCCTTTTACAGATCAAGTTTCCTTGCTTTCTGGTCACCTTTCTTGCTCTCTCCCTATCTATTACCTTCACCAAGTACAGAATCAAGGCCCGATGGACAGGTGTGCAATAGCCAAGATCCACCAGAATTCAGGCACCACACAGAAAAACCAGACAAAGCCACTCTGTACCAAACTCAGAAAGACGTCAGGGAGGTGACAAGTTAAAATAAACCTGCAGAGTACAGCTGACACTAGAAGAGCTTTTGCATGGTGTAGAGACCCAACAGCTGATGTGCTTTCTCAGGCACACATTACTTCTTAAACAGATGCAGCTGACCAAGTGATTTCCAAACAAGAATAGAAGAAGGAATTTTCACAGTTCTTCTCCATAATTTTTCCCAAAATTTAAGTAACACCAAAGGGCAGCATTCACTGATGTTTCCACTCCAATTGTTTTTTCCACTCTCCCATACCAGTGGCTTCTGAGGTGACTGGTACAAAATTGTTACGAGTGATGTCAGATCTGTATTCTTCTCAGTATGCAGACTTGGGATGCTTTTCTGGCCAAGGAACATTGCTTCAGCAGCCATGACCAAGGATCAGAAACTGCAGTATTTATGCACTCTCTGGGGTAACAGCTAGGCACTGCAGCCTGCCACGTAACACTTCCAGCCCTGCTCACTAATGATGTTAAACAAAGCAGGAGCAGTTGCACATACTGCTGTACTGCAATGCTGTTTACATTTGTGTCATATGACAAACTGCTGAAAACCTGTGTAGGTTAATCTTCAGGTAAGCAGGACTGTCAACACCTAATATAGAAATATGCCAGTATCTGGGTCACACACAACATAGATAGCTCCATATTGAAAACATGGCTACCTGTCTGACAGCAGTGTTTTCTTGCCTTACTTCATGAGCTAACTGAGCTAAAGAAGGCAGAAATCAATCACCGTATCAATCTACGAACACACCTTAGGCAAAAATAGTTAGATTTATTTGCCAGTAAGACTCCTGAAACAGGTTGAGGAAAACTAAATTTTCATCTCATTGGTATTCTATCAAGAAAAAGTAATAAAGCCATTTTTAAAACTGAAAAGTAATGAAACAGAAACAATAGTGCTAACTAGCCATTCATTATTAAAGTAATTACTTTAATAGATCACTTAACATTTTGCTCTGCAGTGCCAGCTCCCGATATACAGAAGGAAGCCAGCATCAAAATGACTTATCAGGCAATACATTATTTTTGTTACAAAGGATATTGCACTCCACGCTATTCATCAAAAACAATCTGGTATGAAAAGCAAAAACATTCTGCTCATTCAGGCTGTTCCTGGGAAGGAACAAGCACATCTGCGATTGCAAAGGATGAGAGATAAAATGCAGGACATGGCTAACATGAGGGTCATCTGAAGCATGGGGTTCAGGCAGACATACAAAAGGAAGAGTGGGGCTGAACTAGGGCCCTCTAATTCAGGGTTTTCTCGTTTCTGGCCACTTATCATGATCAGAGCGTCAGCACCTGCAACTGTAAAGCCTCCAATAACTCTGGGGATGGTTTTATTTCTAGGTTACCTTCCTTTATCCCAGCACGCTGACCCCACACACATACCTTTCTTACCACCTTCAGCTCCCTCTGTTCCACATATCAGGGCACATCTAGAAAATCTACAGAGGGTCAGTCCTTGCTTCAGCCAGGTTTTATTTCAGATACTTAGTCAAAGCATTACAGAGTTTAATGCACTGACAGTACTAACTGATACAGTGGAAATCACAAAAGTATTATGCCCACACAATGAGTATTTTTAAACAAAGGAGAGACATACAAGCTACTTAAAGTCCAGTGTTCCTGTGATTTGTTTAACTGACATCAGAACTGAAGCAATACTTTTCACAGCTATAGCACATTGCAAGGGCACGCTGCTGGCTCACGTCCATTTTGCTATCCACCAGCATCCCTAAGTCCTTTTCAGCAGGGCTGAGCTCTAACCATTCATTCCTCAGGTTGCACTGATAGCAGGGGTTACCAAGACCCAGGCACAAGACCTTGTATTTGGAAACACCCTTCATAATCCAACAGGAAAGATGAGGGAGATTTTGAAATCTTGCAGTTGGTCAAGCTCTGCAATTGTAGTGCTGGTGCTTTATGTTACCTTGACATTTCATTTTTGTTATAAATGGTAATGATAAAAATGATAATCTCATTTTGCCTCTAGCACAAGCAAGCAAAGCAGTCAAGCTCAGAACACAGGCAGTGTCAGCTGAAAATGCACACACCCTACAAACTGCATGCAATACTTGGTAAACTGAGTGTCAGAGTGACTGCAAATCACCCATGAGAGATAAATGCTCTATTATGAGATTTTACTTTTTCAATTGCTAAGTCTGTCATGCCTTAATAAAGCATTAAAATAGTTAAGTATGTTATTAAAAGAGCCTGAAAGACACCAATAAAGTTGTGAAACAGGTGCAAACTGTCAAATTACAGCCCTGCAGGAAAGTCACCATTATCATTTTACAAATGGAATGCCTCATTCCTGCTGCAACAAAACCACCAGTGCAGCTGCCACAGACACCAAGCTAAGTCCCAATTAATGGGGTCAGAATAGACACTGATATTCAGAAGCCAAGGAGGCAAAAAGTACGCTGAGGGAAACAGCTGGGGTGGGTAAGGTGGGAGAAGTGTTCCTCTTGGCCACAGGCATGTTCAGGTGAACTGCATAGGGAGTTGCATTCAGCTATGGATGAATGAGAAAATACAGACAGGAACATAAGAAAAAATCCGGAATTAGAGGATAAAATATTGAGTTCAGGAAAGCAGAGAATGAGGGAGAGGACAAAATAAGAAGTATCTGCATGACTCCAGTCAGGAGTTCAAACTTCTCACTAGTTTAAAACTCCTTTCACTGCTTACGCCACACACATGCACATTCCATCAATCACTTGTGTCTCTATAAATTCAAACTTTGACAGCTCTGAAGGCACAAATTCTGTCCTACCATGCATTTGTGAACACATCTGTTTCAAGTTATTCTGCTTTGTTCTTCCACCTGGGCATCATGAACATCTCAGAACACAGAGCGAATCCAACACCTCAACAGTGTCTGCACAGAGCCACCTCAAGCAGCTCAAAAAGTCATTTCATCTCGTAAGGAGGCTGCCTCTGGTGCTGCAAAACCTCCCGTATTATTCATCAAAGCACTCAGGGGCTGACAAAAGCCCTGCACAGAATCACAGAATTGTAGGAGTTGGAAGAGACCTCTAGAGATCCTCTAGTCCAACCCCCCTGCCAAAGCAGGCTCATGTGAGGCTTCCCAGGGACAGCCTCACATGAAAAAGAACTTTAAGGCAACTGGTCAGCAGGAAGCACTGCAAGTGTTCGGTTATGCCTTAATTCAATTTTTTATATGAAGGGGTTAAGACCTAGAACATCCTCTTGATTATGACATATTCACCTCACTGCTTCTTTACCTCCTCTTTTTGCTGAACCACAGCTCTGTGTCCCCAGCTATCTTCCCTATCATTCTAAGTCTTCACAGACAAGCTCTTCATAGCAGGGAACATGGCTTAATTTACATAGTGCTTTATCAGTATATGGTATGATGCAGTATTAGTAATGACACCAGCAATGATGTCTCGCTCTTAAACACTGCTCTGAGATCATTTCTGTCTGCATGAACAAAGCCTACTAAATTCAGTGTTATCTTCTAATTCATCCTCATCATGCATGAAAGCTAAACAGGCTATGCCTAAGGCATCCACTATTTTGTTTGTCCTTAATTATAGGCACTATTATGCTGCCACAGCAACTAGGAAAGCTTAAGCTGCCCCAAGATGATACAAGATACTACACAATGCTACACACCCTGCCCCATCTCCTGTCCCTGCATAGCACTGGGCTATACACAGGTCACATTTATGTACCGGGGACTGCTAGCAACCGCATTCCAGCAGTCTCGGCATGGCACCAGCAGGACAAGGCAACCCCCCCAGTGTCACTCACTCCATCTCCACCTGCACATCTGCATGAGGATTTCTATCCTTAATGATTCTGTGATTCTAGGAAAAGACCTCTCAGATAACCTAATTCAGATGTCCACCTACCACCGATATTTTCCACTAAACCATGTCCCTAAGTATCACACCTACACATTTCTTGAACATATCCAGAGACAGTGACTCCATCAGCAGCCTGTGACACTGCCTGACCACTCTTCCGGAGAATAAGCTTTTCTTAATATCCAACAAGAAACCATGCAGCAAGGAAAAGGTGTCTGGGAAGGTGTCACAGTTCCAGAATCCTGTGGTGGGGCAACACCCCAGGGACCAGGCTGCTCCAGCCCACCAGATTCTGAGGAGAAATTCACTGAGGAAAAAAAATGGGAATTGCACATCTGACACACCCTAAAACAGCTGGATGCTTCACCTCATCTGCACATCTGTTGCTCTTCCCCAGGCTACATATTGCTTAGCCACCTTCCCAACTGGCTTCCAACAATGATTGGGTGGTAGCAAGAGAAAGTGTAGCACTGTGGGGATTTACCAAAGAGGGGCTGATACTCTGAGTGGTTGCTGAGATGCATTAATGCCAGTCAGTTGTTATGTCCCTGGAAGAGCCTCACAGCTCCCATGATACTGCCACAACACCACAAAGGGGAGACAAACAATGCACAGCTCTTTAGCTACCTCTGTCAGCAAGGCCAGGAAAAGCTGGGATTCCACCTTCCCAGATAATTCAATTAAATTTAATTTTCTGACACACTTCAGCATATGACTTCTAGGATGCAGATGATGCTTAATGAGGAAACAACTGACTCTGCTTCTCCTCCTGACTTGTGATTCACTGAAAATTTACTATAGTTACCCATAATCATCACAAGCGCTTCTGTTTCAGCCTCACAAACTGGCCTGGCTACCACAGGTCAGCACTAAATGTCTGGCTCAGAATTCTTAGTGTCACATGTTTTCTTCACCTTCTGATGAACTACTACTTACTTGTAACCCACTTATCTACTTTAACTGTCCAAGAGATTTAAATTGTGCCAGCTCTGCACAAAGTCAGAATACCAGCACATCCCAGCAGGGTACAGGGCAAAAGTTTACAGCTATTAAATACAGAGAATTGGTGAACTACGTTATGAGCTTAGCAGAAATATAATTCTTGCTTTTAAAAGGACAGAGAATGGCAAGATGAAGTGATTTAGCTGGAAACATCTTACACACAGCAACTTAAAAAAAAAAAGTGTGTTTCTTCTTTTTTATTTTTGTTCTTTTTTTTTCCCTGTATTAAATTCTGAAAGTACTGACAGACATGGAATAATCAGGTTTAACAGGTTAGCAGTAATATATGCCTCAAGTGTTCCTAATACATCATAATCTTCTTTCACAGAATTTGCATCACTGTCAAACCCAACTACTGATTTTCGGTTGATGCTTTTAACGTGTTTCTATGGTTACTTTCCAAGGTCGCATCACAGACGTCTGAACAGCAGTTCAGACAGACAAAAGGCATTTTGCATCCTTCACTGTACTAAATAATTTATGAAAGTTAAGGCATCCTCATGGAAAAAAAAAAAAAAAAAGATCATGAAAGAATGGTTCTGCGGTTATTTTCTCAGCAACAGTTTGAAGCACTGTAAAATCAATATCTCTACAAAAGCCTTCAAGAGGTAGACTATTTGACTAATGTTCCACACAGTACAAAATGCTAAGGAACACACTCTAAGTTTAGATCTATATGCACAAGCCTACATAAACTGCATGAGTGAGTCTTAAAGCAGAACATGTAGACATCTAATTTGCTACTGTCAGCTTCATCTTTTAAATCAGGCAGCAGCTATTGTCTCTGTAAGTATTCTGAATTTTAAAAATGCAAAAATAAAACTGAAAAAGTGAAGTAAAAACGGTAATGACAGCCTTTATTATTTCCATCATTTTTCATTCAAAGCCATGCAGATTTCATCTGTCCCAGAAACATTACAAATTTTGACTAGCATAATGAAAGCTTGTACACAAAATATCTGAATCCTCTGCCTACCGCTACACTAGATCAGAGTTTATTGGAACTAATTGAAGTGTCTGAGGCTTGGAACAAAAACACATTAGTCATTTAGTGGTTGTGCTAATATTGCTATGCCTTTCCTGCAGTTTCATTAGATACAGACTGCTTCAATACCCTAATCATATGCTCAGTCACAGCACAATCAGTACACAGAGTACTGACAAGCTGTCCCACCATGCCTTGTGCTGATAAGGTGTCTGCTCTATGACTAACCTCAATTATTGACTATATTTTATGGTCAATCTAATGACCAAATGCTTATCAGTGAACCATCAGGTGCCTGTAATAGGATAGTGACCCTTAGTTTATATGTACCATTACTGCTCATTAGTGAATAATTAGATTCTGTAATCCACAACTCACAGGCATTACAATTTGATGGAATATCCTGAATCTTGGAAAAGACTATGCTTATTTTAATTCTTAAGATGTTCAATTGCATTACTCAGAGACTGTACTTTATGTCTTGCTAAGAAAAGCTGCTTGTAAAAAGCATATCATGTAATGTTTTATGTCATGTCTAAATTGACACAGCTTTCCCAAACATGCAGAAATACGATGAGTGGAAAGATAATGGGTGTGATTCACCATTGTGATTCTCCAGATTTATTAACTTAACTGGTTTTAATCTAGTGAAGCCCAGCAACACTGCAAATAATTTAGAGACCTAGAAACTAGGGAGTGCACAGTGAGTGCTATTTGGAAGAGTAATTCATCACTGCTTCGAAGGCAATGGTCTCACGGCAGCAAGTGCAACCCTGTGCCCAAGCCAGCCTGGAAAGACATAAAAACAATCAAATATCAAAGGTGATTAATATTTAAGATGTAATTCAGCTTGTTTTCTGTTCAGTCTTTCTCAGGGTCAGCTGGCTTTATACACAGTTTCCTCCAAAAAGCTTTGATTCCTCTTAGCTACCTCATTGCTGCTCAAATCCCCACTCTGGATACCAAGGCCAGACAACCAAAAGAACGAAACCTCAGCTGGTGGTACGGACAGCTCTGCCATGACTGTCACCAACCACCAACAGGCAAAAATAATCACATTGTAATAGCAACAACTTCAGTTTTCAGGGGGCCTTGATTCTTCTCTCAAGGGAGTGGTATTTTTTCTTAGGCAATTAACCTCTTCCCAAGGGCATGCACATTCTCCTCGCTGCCTTTCTTCCTGCTCTTAGATACAACACCTCCACTCTTTCCCAAGTGTCCGGCTGACAAAATCCAACTGCTTATTACAGCTTTCTACTAAAATCAGTCAATATTTACTTAGCTGAAAGCATAAGAGAATTCAGCTCGCAGAAGGGTCCTACAACTTTCTCACATACTTTCACTCAGTAATTTCAAGTTTGTTCAGGTTGCTTATACAAAAAAAAAAATAAAAATAAAAAAGAGAAAGAAAAGAAGGCAGCACTGGAAACACATACAAAGTGTGGAGCACTACAGCAAGGTATGGCTCAGTCCATATGAATGGGCAAAGCCCACTTTCATTTTTCTTAAACCTGAGGAATGCCCACTTATAACTTCTCCTGTACTGTAAGGTTCAACTGGGAGCCCCTTCACAACCACCAGTGTTGATGAGCTGCACTTTTTACTCCAGCATTCTTATTCTGACAGTGACCTACTGAGAAACTGCATTTTCTGCTAAATCCTCCAGTCCTTCAGTAACACAACGATTGAGTAATGTCTAGCAATTTGCTTGTGCGGCACAGTCTGCTGTGAATCAAAGCCTTTTCTCCTTCTATGACAGATCAGAGTGAGGGAAAAAGGCTTAAAACTGATTTAATTTCTTAATACACTTCTGTCTGCTGGTTCTAATATTTGGCTTTGATTTTGAATACTTAGCACTTCCACATTAGACTCTCTGCATTTCTAGGTAATGAACAAAATGCTTTTCTTTTTTTTTTTTTTTCCAAAAAGCAGAGCATAATTAAGCTTAAAGAAATTAAATATGACATTCAAATGAAAAAGAGCTTTGGATGAATACATAAACTTGGACTGCACATCCACTTAACAAAATCAATGTATTCACTGCAAAGACCATCTTGAAGATATTCATTTTAACCCCATGTACCTCTTATCACGAGGTAAAGACTTTGCAGCAGCTACTAGTTTTTTTCCACATGAGGATATGAATATTGCTGTACTTCCTTCTGAATTTGTGACCTTACAAACTACGGCTGTCACTGAGGAATAAACTGGAGAGAAAAACAAACAAGTAAACCAATAAAGTTGCACAGACTTGACTTCACAGGTACAAGCCAGCCCTCAAGCAGGAGTCAAAGGGTGCTATTTCACTGAACAGAGATTCTAGTTTTAATCTGAAAGACATTTATGTGCTGCCAGCAAACCATGCCACAACCCAGAAGCTAATTGTGCTCGGACCTGTACAAACACAGTTAATGCTGCTTCATGAAGAACAAGACTAGAAGTCTTTATTCATGATTTACTGTTTCCACTGCTAAGTAAATCACAGACACAGTTTCCACAAGCAACCTACAAAGGCTTTGCCTTCTAAAGTAACTAACCCTGCACCCTCATACACTTAGAGTTAATATACATGCATATTTTTGCCTAGGTACTTTATTTCTATGACAAAACAACCCTTTTCCCAAGGAAAAGGCACATTGATAGCCACTTTTTAAAAAGGACTCCTGTAAAGATGGGAATACTCAATAGAAAGACAAAAAGTGGGCAGTGCTTTGGGAAAAAAAAAAGATTGCGTGCAAAAATCTTCAATATATTAACTGTATTTATTCCAGCAGCAAACAAGGGAAAAATATTCCAGGCTCTGCATAACTGAAATAGCAGACTGGCCCTTTAGAATTTAAGTGTCTGCAAAGAGAAAGATCATAGGGAAATAATCAGAAAATATGACAAATAGGGACAGCAGCATGTTGCCAGTGCTATGACTCCTCTTTTATCTCAAGGTGCTTGCTGAGAGAGACTTAGCTGAATGAGAGATGAAGGACTGTGAAGAAGAGCCTGCTACAAAGGATGCAAGGGAGAAATGACCTTCTACCACTTGCTCAAAGTTGGGTGGTGCAAAGGGAAAAAGAGATAGGGGTGGAAAGGTTAGATTGAACAATCCTGATATCCCACCATGACAGAAGAAAAACTGCTGGAACTGTTGATGTTCTAATACTTGTGCTCCCAGGATAAGCTACTTCTTCTTCCCCAGTTTCTGCCAGCACCTCTCTCTCTCATCCCTGAAGACTTCCTCTTCTTCCTCCCAAGGGCTACATAATTCAGCACTGAGAGAAGGATGCAGCAATGACAGTTTGATCCACAGGTTTTCACAGCAGGACACATTAGAAGCAAAGGAGGAGCAGTGGGAGAGGAAGGTTAATGATGATAGGAATGGATCTGTCTGGCCAGGATTAGGCAATGGTATCCACTTGAGGAATTGTTCAATGTATATATGACTGCCAGGGATCAAACTGGAACTCTCTCCCCTCCTACCTTCATCAGATTGTCTGCATTTCAAACTGTATGTTCAATCACAGCCATAACTGAACTTGTTTCCTGAATGCTTGCTTTTATGGATCAAAAAACTCTTAAGAGGGGCTCAGAGAAGACTGAGAAATGCATGCTGAAATGCACTTATCAGCAATATGATTAAAGATTACGAAATACTAATTCAGATAACTGCTAAAAGTAACAAGTGCTTTGTGGAAATAAATAAATAAATAAATAAATCTACCAGCCCTATTCTTTGGTTAAAAAATTGAAGAGAATTTTGAACAGAGAAAATGCACAGGGAATAAGCAAGGTACTAATGGATTTTAAAACATTTTAGCTAGCACATTGCTGCTAAAGCTATAAAACTGTGATTCACTCAGGGCAAAGACAGATTCATGCGAAGCAATTAGGGCCTGATCCAATACGCAGTGATGTCATTTTCAGTCCTCCTTTAGGACTGAAGACTTCAAGAATCTTTGAATCAAGCCAATGACAACCATTCGCAAGGACCTGTCTCTTTACAATAAAACCAGAACTGTGTTTTCCTGACCAGTGGCAGAAGCATCACTGGGAGGAAAAGATTTGGGATCTTTTTTTTTCTTTTTTTTCAGATTAGGCACCAATTTCTTTCTCTCAATTCTAAATGGGTTATTTTATTTTCTAGATTGCCCAGTGAAAGACAGCCTACATTTTCTTAAAGCATATATATTAATCTACTTTAGTTCACACCCCCAGTACTAGAATAAAACTTGTCCAACTGGTCACTCTGGCTATCATGGAAAGAATTAATTTGTCTTTATTTAGGTAACTGAAGGAAAAAAAAAAAGTTTGAGCTTTTCCCCTCCCCTTCCTCTCCACTCACACCAACTTCAAATAACTGTCTTACAACAAAACTCTTTATCCTCTGTCAGCAACATTTCTCTGTGTTGATTTTAAATCTGTAGCACAGACCTACAACATGAGTTTCCACACACGACAGTTGGCACAGACCTTTCTGTGCCTCTCATGTATAGAGGCATGGTGGTACATAGGTACCTAATGCTTCAGACTCATCATACCACATTCTCCTGAAAACAGCCTTGGGAAGATGAGCTGTTTTTGACTTCAGATTATAATTTAAGATTCATTTTTCAAATGGTGCAAAAAATAATTAAGGGAAAGGAAAGAATACAATTTTTACAGAAATACAAGATAAAAAGGATCCTCAATGCATAAATTTTACTTTAATGCCACTCACAGACATACGTTTTTTCAATATTGTCTGAAAACATGTTCAGTTCTGCATTTAAAAAGGAGTTTGGAATGCAAGTACAAAGCCCTGAATTTTGTTGTTTTAAATACCATCTGCTTGACAGCGTATTGCATTTAGTCAACAGTGCTAATTACAACAAACGTTTCACAAACAAAACTAACAGGTTATTTTCATTATAAGACCGAAGAACAAGGAAAAAAGATCTATGCTAGTGCTATGAAAGTCTTAAACTGTTTTAACTCCTGTTACCAACCATAGGGAGAAACAAAACAAAACAAAACAAAAAAAACCAACAACTTGTATATGCACCTGTGGCCACGCTGCTGAATAAAAATCTAAATAAAAACCTCTTTTCGTTTTGATACGAGCGTAAAAATGTTGTTGCTTTAGCTTCTGCTCCAAGGAAACCCACTGAAAACCAGTTTTGCTACAGGTAGAAATGTCCATTAAGGACTAGATAAACACCAATAGGCATGTTATGGTTATGGGTTATGGTCAACTAAGGTCCCTGCTCAAGTCTCCAGAGAGAGAAATGGGATGTCACTGTCACATCCCTGCTCATCAGTGGCAGTGGGAAAGCCACAGGTGACCAACTCTACCTCTCAGCAACCAACACCAAACACTTCACTTTCTACCTACAGAAAAGGACTCAAGAACATTTCACAACCATCTGAAAATTCACAAGCAGTTACAGAAAACAGAAAGGTGACAAACCTTATGAAGAATGAAGCTGCAGCTGAGGTACCTGCCGAGACTCCAGCTGGAGACACCAAGCTCTGGGAAGCTGCTGAGCCACCGGGTCCTATGGGATCGGAACTGTTCTGCCCTGAGCTGACCTGAATGCTGGGACCATCCCAGACACTTTCTGGTGCTGTTTCTGCCTGAAGAAGAAATTAAAGGAAATATACAGGTTAATACTCTTGCTGAATGACCACGACAGGGAACAGTTTCATGCAGTATTTTCAACGAGTGCAAGGATGAACACAAAGACGAGCTGAGGAGTGATACAGCTGGACAAGTATACCACAGAAGGTCCTGCAACAGAGAAGGTAAAAGCCATGACTGCAGCAGACAAGCAGAAAAACACAGAGACCTTTTGTGATGGGTAATGCACAGTTAAATAGTTTGACAGGCATGAAGAAATGGAAAACGATAAGCAGAACCCTTTTGTTTTACAGTGTTATTTGGGAGCTGGCAGAACTGTTTATCTGGTTCAGTTATAACTGTCAGAAATTATTTCTCAGCGGCACATCATCTACAAGACCTATCTGTTTAAGAGGAACTAACCAAAGAGTCACATTTGTAACAGGTTTCCACAAGAATAACTCCAGGAACTAAATAAAACAAAAAAAAAAAAAAAACATTTTTTAAACGTGTATGCAGCCCTACTTTGCTGCATTATCCATCTTAGCTGCACAAGTACATTTCTGTCTCCTATAAACAGTTGCAGCAGAAGAACATGAGGAGCTGCATCTTCAGCATAATGCATCCAAGATATCTGAGACTGAGTTTGGAGGGTGGTGGTTGTTTTTGAATTCTGCCAAAATGACAGACATTGGTATTGTAAAATTGTGTCACGTCGATACCATCCTTCCTAGGCAACTAACTCTTTTAGAACCAAGTTCAATTAAGTCCCGCCAGTAAAATATTCAATGATGGTGCTGGGAAGGACTC
Source organism: Oreortyx pictus (assembly GCA_036925125.1). NCBI lineage: Eukaryota > Metazoa > Chordata > Aves > Galliformes > Odontophoridae > Oreortyx > Oreortyx pictus. Next base: position 50,185,105 of record JAUPFR010000006.1, on the reverse strand, counting down.
CTTTTAGGAAGAACCTGCTCTCTGTCTAGAAGTGCTGAAGATTTAATTAAAGATGACATCACAATAAATATTTGTCAAAAGAGTTAATTGCTTCACATGTGAAAATATATGGTATTTCTGTCATCTGAAGTACTTCTTTGACATTTCCAACTAATTAGCTAAAATAAATTTGAGAAAAGGAGACAGTCTTATAATGAAGCACAAATGCAATTAAGTACTTCCTGGGATGCCACCAAATTTTAAATTTTGTGCTACCATAGATCATGTTTTACAACTACAGATATATAAACATGGTAATAGGGCCTTCCCAACCACATACACACAATAAACATTCTCATACACTGAAAAAATAGAGTTGCTCTCATAAGAACTGAGGCAGCCCTGTTATTAGGTATCAAGCACACAAAAACTCTGCCAACCACGCAGTGCTGGGCTGTAGACTCATTCCCATAGGTTCTTACTGCTGAATTCCCAGTTCCCAGAGAAGTCAACAAGAAGGAAGTGCTTTCAGCTCTTCAGCATTTCTGCACTTCAAAGACTAACATTGTTATCGTAACAGGAGAGGTGACAAGTGCTTTGCCTTACAACGCAGCAACGAAAAATAGTTTATAGGCCACACTGGAGAGATCTGAGGCCGAGACAGTGGAATATTCAAACAAATTAACTTAATCCTCGTGAAGTCACTTGTGCTATAAGCCTAACTTGAAGCTTTAAACAACCTTCTACAAAAATCCTTCACTTTGTAATACAGATGTCCCAGAAGATTAGATTTCTTAGCAATGCGGGAGACCAAGCACTGCTAGAGGTCAAGGATGACACAAAGAAATGGTATGCCAGCAACATACACACAGAAAATGAAGTCCGTCTACACCAGCCATGAGCTACTGACATTGAATCATCACACATGGACAGCCAGGGAATGAGATGACTGGAAAAGGATGAAATCTGCTTACAAGGTTAGCTACCTAAATCTAAATGATGGAGTAAAGAGGTGGTAAATAAAGCAGGTACCTGAGTATGAACGAATTGAAAGGGAAAGTCTTGACCTATGCCGGCCATGAAAAGTATATGGCACAGGGGGAAAAGTATGCAGACTGGGAAAGATCCAAATGTGCCATCTTCAAAGTTACCTGAACTGATTCAAAATGCTACTAATGAGAAGAGTTTTGCAAACTGTGGATTAAGAAATATACATCAGACGCATAAGAGAATAACCAGAAGAACTCATGACAATATCGCAGAAACAATCAAATGCCAATGAGCAAACGGTGGACTTAGTGTCTATGACCTAAGCTGCTGCATCAGCTGCAACAACAAGCTGCCCTGTGTGGTTACCAGCACACAGTGCTTCACTTTACTCTATAGGTTTCTCCTAATTAAGCATTTTGAGCGATGAAAGCAGAGTTACACAGCAAAGTGATGAAGCAAGATGGAGCAAGACTGGTTCCTGGAGAGAAGGGATGAGAAACTCGGAAGCTGGTACGCTGAGGGACTGGCATGCTCAGAGGCCAGAACAAGAGGGAAGGAAACCCCACCAATAGCCACTCCTAGCGTTAGTGTTTGAAAATTCCCTTATGTTCTGCCAGGAAGACAACCACAACCCCCTGTCATGTGCACTGTCTCAGATTAAAGATTGCAGGGTAAAACTGAGTTCCCAAGATGCACGCATATTTTTCCGTTCACTTTTAACAGGACAACATTAAACTGCAGGATTTTGAAATAAAGAAATCACACTTAAGCAGAATATAGAAAAAAGAATACTAAGCAGCAGCATGTCTCTAACCAAACATACTTTAACTTACTTATGCATAACATAAAGCTGAAGATAAAAATTGCAGTTATCAGGAAACTTTGGGGAATTTTACAGGAAAGTATGCCAGATTTATAAGAACTGACTGGAATCTGTTAACCAGATCAGGTTTTGCTTCTTTGAAAACACTCATCTTCTGACAGGTCAATTCCCATAAAAGCAATTCACGTTCAACAGAAACATGAGCAACAGATAACACACACACTTTCTTCACCACTTTTTCATTTCTATGAGAATGTAAAAGCCTACATTTCTAAAAGAGTGTAATGCCTGTGGACATATCAGGCCCCTAACTCAAAACATCCCAATCTAAACTCATTTTGCAGATAGCAGATGGTTTATATTTTTCAAACACCCATTTCCTAGCCAACATATCTAAGTTGGATCATCACAGAATCATAGAACAACCCAGGACGTTGGTAAATTGCCATTCCCAGTATCATTACACATGTTTAAAAACTCAAACTGCAATTTCTGGGTAAATTTGACAGTATTTTTTCTCAGTTCTTTACAAGAAATTTACATTGAATGAGGACAATGGGAAGCCATTAACTCTTGCAGAGGAGAAAAAGTGAAAGACAAAAGCAAGATAAATTCATCAGAAGCCTAGCACAGAAGACAATCCATACCTTTCTCATTAAGTCTTCAATTACTCAATTAGCAATCTTAAACATTGCAGGAAGACTGATGTTAATTCTCACCAAGAAGCTGTGAAAAAAAAAAAAAAAAAAAAGGCCAAACAAGCTCTTCCAAGCTTTGGATTAATTTTAAGGACTGTTTGTGGTATACAAAGTGAAAACATTTTTCAGCCCAATCGTTTTGATCTCTCCAGCATACAGCCACATCTCAGCTGTTGAGGACAGCAGGGTCAAGCTTCCTCCAGGCACATCCAGCATCCCTAGCTAAGGCAATGTTTCAGCACAGATAAATAAATCAGGAGCGCAAATTAACTTTCCAAATGAAGATGGCTACACAGTCAAACACTGATGGTCATGTTTCCTTTTTGCCTTTTTTCAGCTCTGTTCTCCACATTTACATTGTTTGCAGCTTTGGTGGAAACCAGGCAGCAGCCCATTGGGACCAAACAGGCACACAACTGCTTAAGGGGACATGTCCTGAGGCGTTTCCAGGCTGCAATCCCACAAATGTGCCCTTAGATTTAGGTGCCAGTACTTCTGGAAAATGGAATATCTGAGGCTGTACCACCTCAGAACAGGGGGACAAGCACAGGAAAGTGAAGATAGATCATGGGGAATGAAGAAAAAAAAAAAAAAAGACTACCTTAGGACAATAGCAAACCAAGAATTCCATGCTTCTATAGAGAAGTGTTAGGAGGAACAGCTCCATGGGTACATCCCTCCTTGCAGTCACACATTAGGACTGTTACAGATTCAGGAAAATCCAGTTAAGATATGAGGAAATTTTTCAGGTCCAAGTCATTTGCCCTGAGGCAGGAAAACTAAACAGAGATAATGGGACTCTCTTGCACACTCCTGCTTCAGATTGCATTGCCTACAGATGCTGAAGCGTACAGCTAAGACAAGTAGACTTTGTTTTTACTTTAAGCATGAGAATTATTTTATGCTTCACCCTAATCTCAGTCCATTCTCTCTTGGGGACTGCATATGGAAAATATTTCTCTAAAGGGACGGGAGCAGTTCTGGAGGGTGTTTTTAAGCACAGAAGTCTGCACAGTGAAAAGACTCCAGCATGTGGCTGAAAGGGAACTGTGCTTCTCTGTTTACTACATTCTCATAAATCACTCATGACCAAGCACAGAAATCACAAACTTGTCACTATAAAGTGTTGCTGAATATTTTAAATGTCACAGGCCTCCATCCAGAGACTAATGTGTTTGTGGGGTTTTTTTTAATTTTCTAAGAAAAATCTGGGGGTGATAAAAACCATTAACCCTCTGGAAAACAGCCAGTCCTCAAAGGAAGGATTTCCAAAACTGCTCTGTAGTACTGCTTTCCTTTATTTTCTCTCTGAAGCCATACAGGAACTGGTGCCAGTAAGCGTAGCACAGGTGAGGGCTGAAAACGTCACACAAGGTGTTCTGCAGGTTCACGCACCCTGAATGTCTGAGCACATCAGTGATGAGCGGGTTTTGGTTTGGGGTCCCACTGCCCATCCTGAGGATGTGGGAGCAGTGCTGGATGTGCTGCATTTTGGCTGGCAACATCCACACATACAACCAAGGCTGACAAGGCCACAACAACTAACTGTAGCACAGATTACTCCCAGTCCAAGTTCCTGAAGGCTCAGGGCGAGGACAGAGAGAGATGGAGGTGACCTGACATCCTCAGGCTGCAGAGATGTGCTGGGTATGGCAAGGGCAACCCCTGTCCCATCCCCGTTTCCCAGCACATGGGTCCCCTGCTGTGACCAGATGGCAGGAAACATCTGTCCGTGTGTAAACAAGTCAGACTTGTCCAAAATCACACTATAGAGAAGCTGGACATAGATTAAATTTCCAGGTACATAGTATGCTGTCAAGTCATTACCATCTAAAGGACAATTACAACCCCAGCAAGCTCTTAACAAGTTTGAAGTACATAGCCAAATGCTAAGCTGAAATGTTTTCAATTTTCTGAGTTTCCTTTCTCTGGACATTGACCTTGGTACACAGATCCAAAAAAGCCAAGCTAGGTGCTGCCACTTCACCTCAGCAATTTGTGCAAATCATGGTCCTGTTGACAAGCAAGAAGCAACATGGGAATATAAAAATCTACACAGAGAAAAATAGATAGCACTACGATGGTAAAAGAAAACCAGAAGGCTAAAGAGAAATGCAGAAGAAAGTAATCAGATTCAACATCTAAATGTGAGTATTAAGGACAAATTCACAGAAGTGGAAAGGATGAAAAATTAAAGAAAAATCCCTCCTATGTGGTAGACACCTGTGCAATCAAAGCTCAGTATATTATATTTCCAAAAACCAGTCCCATAACAAATGCATTCAGCACAACTTCACTAGTTAACTGCAGTTGAAGCTCTAGCAACATCAGCCCTGATGCTCTCCTGGGATTTTTCTTTTTCCCACCTCCAAGATGTATTTACCCCTTTCTGACTTGCAGGCCAAAAGGCAGAATTTAAGTAGTTGCTTTAATTGACTATTTTCCACTTTCGGACTACAACATCACAGCAAATTGAAATGTTAAAAACTTCTACCTGGGTAATGCTTATGCTATGAACCCTCCTTCCCCCCAAGCATATGCCTCCCATGAGAAATGTCTCCCTCTCAGGTTGACTTGCGTGACGTAAAGTTAACCATGAAGTATACGTCAGTTGAAATGAAACATGTTCTGGAGAAACTTTATACTACCGCTTGATAATGTTTCTGTTGGGGCTCATTATAAAATAACTAGGGTATTTTACAACCACAATACACTACTGTAGTCATTTCATAACCTGCAGCTGCAAAGTGGTAACAAGAATGCCTAAACCTGTACATTCAGAGTTTTATGAGTATTGTGCGTTCAGCATGAATCAAACAGAGTGTAATGTCCCCCTGAAAACAGGTTTTCAGCTACAAGAGTTGCTAATGCCTGGTTTATTGTTTTATCTTTAAAGATGAGGCAGAAGGGGAAAATCACAGAAAAGTACAATTAAATAGAAAGGCTCGTCAAACAGCAAAATACTGTAGAAGATCCAAAGGCAACCTCAGGGCTCTTACTTGTTGGTCTAATATCTGAATTACTATCATAGGCTAAGGATTTGTACCTTCACTACCCAAAATCATGCGCAGACTGTGTTTCATGGACTGCCCTCATTCTGCAGGGCACAGATACCCAATGTGCTTCCAGTGCTGATGTCTTTTGCAGTACAAGGATAGAGATGAAAGTTCCCCTATGACCAGGGGCTCCTGATCTCACCCTGACCCATGTCTCACCTAAACCATGCTCCTTAGACCCAGAGACTTACTGAAGTTGTGGGGAGACCTTGGGCTGGCCTCCTTTGTCTCTGAATGTCCATTCCTTCCTTCAGCCTGCCTGCATTCCCAGGCTAGGAAGACTGCGGCCAAGGCTCTGAAAGCACAAAGGTGCCAGGGGGTACAGATGAACCTGCTGCTCCCCTGCTCCCATTCACACCTTTGCAGTGACAGCATTCTCTCTCATTCTGACTCAGCCCTGCACAGCCTCAGCTTCAGCACCCATACAGGTGACCTCCCATCTCAGATGCATGGAGCAGCAGTGCCAAAAGAAGCAGCAAGCTATATTCTTTATTTCCTCCTTCACAGCTCTCTGACCACCAAACATACAAACGTTATTCTCTTATTTGTACATGTAAACCCACCTCTTGGAAAGATGGGGAGACACGAAAGGGTCAGGAAGGGCACAGACCCTGCTGCACATACACACTCTCAAAACCAGGCCCTTCCACGTACAATCAATTTAAAGCAGCCAGACTAGAGGAACTGTTTCTTCTAATGCCTCCAGGCAAGCATCAGAAAATGTTGCTTGGAACCATCCCTGCTGACATTACAATAGTTACAGCTTCCAATGCCAAAAAATATTGCTGTTTACTGCTCAGGGTGTTTTAATTTACCATTGTGGCCCAAATTAAAAATGAACTGTTTATTCAAATGGACAAATATATGGTTGAATCACTGCTTTTTGTCAGAGGCTGATATGAGCAAGCAAAGGAATTCATTAACAAGCTCATAATAATGCAAATTTCCGTTAGCTTAGGATTTGTTTTTCTATCAGAAGACAGATGCTTTTCCATTAGGACTGACTTCCAAAGGCCAGATGAGTCTCTAGCAGCCAAACACAGGACACACACAAATCTCTGAAGGAGAACTTGCAGTGCCTTCCTGAGGCTGCAACAAAATCTTTCAACGTCTTCAGGCAACTCAATCAAACTTTCACTGTGTCTCACTTTCTCTGTTCTGTAAAATGGAATCATCATGTTTCCACGAATTACATCTCCTTTTTATCACATTATTTTGCAATTATTATGTTGTTTTAATGGCTGACATGCAATGTCAGCAAATAAAAGACAAAGGTGGCCAAAGACTTTCATACCCAATTTCTTTTTCAATCATGCTTGAACTGCTCATATATTACACGTAACTTCTTTAAAGAGAACATCCCTCAGGACTAATTTGCTTGACAGCTACCAAGGCACCCACTGACTAGTGTCTCACTTGAATACATACAAGCCCTAGTTACATGAAGAGAAAGCTTGGCCTTCATTGCACCAGAATCTAGAGTATATGGCCCAATCGCCATCAAGCTTATTAAGCAGCATTAAGTTTCCAAGGGACAGTTCAGACTATATAATTGGTGAAGGACACCAACTTTTCAAATTAGGGAAGGAGTTGTGCAGATACTGCTCTTTCTCCCTTGTGACTGATCACTGCTTACTCCCCACACTGAAACTCTGTGACTCAGATGCACAGACAGTCATGATTCTCTGCAGGTGTCCTAAAGATGTTTAATTTCAGGTAGATAAGTTAAATGCCATGCCAGCAATGAGGAACTCCAGAAGAACCTCCCAAACATGAGTGGGCAAAGAAGGGCCAAGTGAGGTTTGACACACGTATCAGTAACGTAAGACACACCTAAACAACACATACTAAGTAAATTTACAGATGATACCAAATTAGGAGGAGTCGTTGACTCCCTCAAGGGTGGAGAGGCCTTGCAGAGAGATCTTGGCAAATTAGAGGGTTAGACAGTCAGCAATTACAGAAAATTTAACAAAAGTAAATGCTGGATTCTGCATCTGGGCTATGGTGATCCTGGTTATATTTACAGGCTGGGGAACAGGAGACTGTAGGCAACCCTGTAGAAAGGAATCTGGGGGTTCAGGTTGATGACAAGTTCAATGGGAGTCAGCAGCATAACCTGGAAGCCAAAAGGGCCCAATGATATCCTGGGGTACATCAGGCCCAGTACTGCCACCAAGCAAGGGGAGAAATTGCCCTACTCTGCTCTGCGCAGTGTGGCCTCACCACGGGCAGTGGGTGCAGTATGGGTGCCTCAAGATTACAAGGACATAAAGCTGTTAGAGAGCATCCAAAGGAGGGCTACCTAGATGGGGGTCAGGTGGGGGTTAGGGAAAGGGTCTGCCCCAGAGGACCATGGGCATGGAACAGGCTACCCATGGCAGTGGTCACAGACCTGAACTGTTGGAACTCAGGGAGCATTTGGACACTGCTCTCAGGTTTGGATTTTGGCTGGTCCTATGTGGAGCCAGGGGTTGGAGTTGATAACCTTTGTGGGTCCTTTCCAGCTTGGGATATTCTACGCACACTGAACTCAGAACTGGCGTTTACAACTCAGGGAAGACCTAAGAGTCATTGCAATTCTCTGAAATCTGTGGTTAAAGATGTAACAGCAAACAAAAACTACCAGATTTTGAGCACCACAAAGCAGGGTAATGAAAACAAGAAGGAGGCTGTCCACACATTGAGTGCAGTCCTTGTCCTGCATCTGAAGACAGAAGTTAGGGGATGACAGATAAGCAAGTCTTTGTCAAATGGTCAAGAGGATGAAGCAGCAGTCTTAGGAGGAGATATGACAAAGGCTGGGACAACTGTTCAGTGAGATGAAGGCTGAGAGGCATCTGACTGAGGGCTGCGAAGTCAGAGGTAGTGAACATGCTGAATGAAGAATTACAGTTCACCTGTCCCTGAATAGGATACCTAGCAGGTTCTGAATAGCAGATCCATTATATTTGCCCTACAGCATCAAAAATACAAGAGCAGGCTCCGTTCAAATGCTTCCTCCAAATTAGATACCAGGAAAGAACAAACTCATCCAATTTTGAGAGACTACCAACTGTATAAACCCAGTGGAATTAACTTATAAGCACTTGGGCACCAAACTAAAATAGTAATAGACCAACTTCACACAATGACAGACCTCATCAATTTGTATAATGATTTATACAGACTCACTTGTCTAGAAGTGTTTCATGCCTGAATCTTACAAGTACTACTTTAAGATTCAAAGTGAGCCTCTAATTATTGATCCTTCGTTACACTGGGAAATTACCTCATAGCAGTTTTAAAGTTCTATTTATAAGTCTAATAATCTCATCATTGATTACGGTGACTGTATTCTAATTATAAATCCATTATCTCCCCAGCAATGAAATAAAATCAATAATACACATAAATGGAAAAGAAGGAATTTAAATGCATACATTAATGTCATTCCAAGTAGCACTATTTTATGCACCATCTCTAACAAAACTGTGTCACATCATTAGCAATAATGTGAAAAATCTTTTTCAATTAACAAAGCCAATTTTATACTATGTTCAGTAAAGTGGCAATCCATTCCATTAAACACACACATATGAAATGCTTGAAACACCTATGAACTCTTATCTTTATATCATAAATTCTCTTCCAAGTGCTCAAACAGAAACTTAGATACATTTTATACTGGTGCTTTTTAAAACTCCTTTCAGAAGCTGCCACTTAGGGTCTCTCAGTGATTCCAATTGCAAGTAACAAAGAACATCAACATCTGCCACATGCTCAGCTGCTCATACCACAAAACAGGAGATGCTCTCACTGTGCAGTGTGGCTACCTGCATTCCCACAACCCTGACATGCCATCACTGGAGTATTCAGGCTATGGAGCAAATGTTAAACTCAAAGTGTTTTCCAGAATAAGTACCATATTCAATCTTATTTTATCCAAGTGGGTAATCCACATTTGAATCCCACCACATAGATTATTTCCTTTCATGTGGCACAGAGACCTCTGCAAAATACTTTTCCTCCATCTGCCTTCAGCTGACTATGGACTGAGCTCATTTCAAATTTATCTGGCTCCTCAGTTTTTCACCTCTGAAACTGTGAGGCATCATTCAACTGGAGCTCACCCTTAACCAGCATAGTGCAGAATGATGGAAGCCTGATTAAAGCACTCCTAGATTAGATATATAGTCTTACTCTCGTGGATGACATTTCTGATCTCCAGCCAAAAACTAAGAGCCTTTCTTGTAAGGTGATTTCTAATGTTAGAAGGAGTAGGATACATTAATTAACAAATCAGATAATACATACAGTTTAAATGTACTAAGCAAAAGGCACTGAAATGAACTAGGTGAACTGAAAAGGCCAACTCAAAGAAACTAATTCAGAGGGGAGAATAGAAAATGTAAACAGCTGGGGTAAAAAACAGGGAGATATTTTGCACTTACAGTGTAATTTATGATACATTTTCCATATAGTCCTATGGACCCTTATTACTTTGAAAAAGACATTGCATAAACCCAAAATGTTCTCAGAGAGTTCCTCAGAAGTTACATAAAGAATTTCTGGGAGTTTGAAGGCAATTAACCTCAGCAACAGTCCTTGAGATAACCTGAGACCCAGTAAAGGTAAATTCTGTGAATTATCATTTGCAAATAATCTCTGAAATCTGTTTGTCTTAAACCTACCCCTGATTAGTATAGGTGAAGTCTGGGCCAACATTCCTTATTATTGCTTGTAGACTGCAATTGTCAACAAAGGCCAGTATGGATTTGTTTCCCCATGAGAGCTGTAATAATAACTGCTTAGCCTAGAGGGGCAAAGGATCAAAAGAACTGTGCTTTCAGGTGGTAATCTGAGCCCCAAGAGGGTCTGAGTCCCAAGGATAGTTACCCTGTCCCACAATTGTAAACCCAACACCATGGGAGAAGTTTCAAATACACAATATAAAGGGATGCAAACCACACCTTCACCTATGAAAATGCTTGTTTTCATCTTGGAGCCAATACCCCTTCCACCAACTCTCCCTATTTTCCATGATTCACTCTGATACCTGAGCTGCACTTTAAAAAGTAAGCTCATTTTCCCTGTCAGCATCTCATACTGGGAGCAATCTAAAAAAAAAAATTAAAAAAATAACAAAAAAAGGCCATAGAGTCCTTAGCAATCACACAGAACAGTGGGCTATATTTCTGTGTGTTGTGTGTGTGTACAACACTAAATTTCTAACCCACAGTTTCTGAGCTGATCTGCTTCCTGGCTGCTGAGATTAAGGTCAACCTTGCAACTCTAAATGTAAGTGAACGTAAGGTATTGCTGACAGTGTCGTACCTCACATCCCACCTCTCTCTCCACACAGGTTAATATGAGAGAGCATTTAGTAACTTGGATCAAAAGGTTTCCTTCTGCTGTTTGGATTCGTTAAGTAGAATGACCAACTCTAGCTTTCTTTGCTCTTCTCCTTCCTTGATGTACCTCCTCTGAAGAGCAGTAGCACCAGCACCTCTAAAGCTAAAGAGAATACATTAAAATCTCTATGCAGTTCTAGCCCCATCACTAGTCTGGGGTTTGCCATTGCCTTCTGCAGAGCCAAGTTGTTATCCATATTGTCTGAGAAACATCCCAAAGCTCAAAGTCATCCAAATGTCTTATAGATAAGATTTGTGGTCAAAGCACTGTATTTTAATTGTTTCATTACAAAATATATATCAGACATAGTATTAATAAAAGGTCACTGAGAAAGCTATCAAGAAAGATTTTAGAAATCCATTTGGTATGACATTTACCAATGTAAAAAAGTAAACGCTGAAAAGTAAATCTTCTCTTTCTTCTGTTTTCCATAATCAGTTTCTATTACATCTTCCAAGCAAAATGCAAGTCATCCTTGGTATAAACAAAGGAAAAGGATTTTAGGAAAGTCAACAAGGGCTGAGCAACCCTCAAATGAATCCATGTGGTTTACATTAGGATTTAGTCACCATCTTCTTACCCTAAGAGCTCCAGGAAAGCTTAAGTTCTGACTGAAATAGCTTTCAGAAATTTTTCAAATGAAGAAAATTAACAGAACTCCTCCAACTTATGACTACATGCACCTATTCACACCCATACCCACTTTCTAACCCCATAGCTGAAGAACCTCACTCCATCTAGACATAAACATAGCTTTAAATTTGTGAATAGTTTCAGGGACACACACTGGACTGCTGATAAATTCACAATTTCTTATACATATGCTTTACAGTCGTCTTAGATTTAAGATTCACTTTTCCAGTACCTCACGTTTCCCAGTTTCCTAATGGAGGAGGTTTCTTTCTAAATACATTTATAAAGCAACTTAGATACTAGTAAAGATACAATGAAATCACAGTAGTTTGCCTTATAACCAGTACCATTCGTGTATATTCAAATTAGAAATAAAGTGTGGCAAAGATTTCATTTTGCATAAGATGAAAGAAAAAGCAATTTGCAAAACAAGCTCTATTTCACTGTGATGTTTTTACACTGCGCGGCAACACTGCCACTTTTATTCAGCACATCATGCTGCATACTAATAACAGTCAATTCAAACCATGCAGCTGAACCTCTTTTTCCTACAATAAGCAATATATGCAGGTATTTCTAATAGATATACAATGTATTTTTAATAGTTTTCATTTTCTCCATCCCAATCAGGATCTCAGATCTAGGAAGCCTGAAGCCCTCTTGCTTCTCTGTGTTAAACAATGTTTTACCAATGCTAAGCACTGATAACATGCTCCTTCATTTGAGTAGTAACCTTGCATTCATTCGTCAGGTTCAGAATTAAAAACATCAATATAAAACTATGTACTAGTCACAGGTCAGTTGTCCACTGCAAATCAGCTGTCATACATAGAGTTATGTCAGCTCCCTCCCCTCCACAGCGTTCACTGCCTGGTCAAACTACTTATCACTGCTACTGGTGATTATTTTGTGTAATTTTTCACAACACGCCACTTGGGTAAAGCCACTGATTACATCTTCACCTCTTGCACTCTCATTGCAATCCTCATCCTCCCCTCCCTGGACCCTCCTTCCAGATCCTTAATTACTGTTCCTTTTCACAGCTCCTGAAGCCCACTGTTATTATTTCAGTTTGAGCAGCACTCACACTATGCTTTGAACAGACATTCCTGTTCCAAAAATTTATAATCTATCTAATGGATTTTCACACTTGAACTCCAAACATTTATTAAAAATTTATGATGCAATGCACTTCTGACCCCAAACATTCAGCCCAGAAGTGTTTTTGTAACTGGAAGTGACATTACAAGGTAATACATGCAAGTTTGGGGAGGGAGACGAGAAGAGCAGAAATCCAATAATCCTTTTTATCTCTGCAGACAGTTGCAATACTTGCTCTGTTAAAACTGACCATAAATAAAATTACATATATATATATATATATATAGGTGGAACCTGGAGAACAGTTTGTAGATACAAAGTCTCCTAAGGTTTGGCAGCCACGTGTTGTTAAGCATTTTGAAGGCAGTGGGCACAAAGAACATTGTGTAAGCCTCCTGAGGGGGAGTTTACACAGCATCACCCATCTGCTGGCACCAGTAGAAAGCAACAGGCATCTTCAACAGACAAGGTGAGCAAACATAGATGTCCAAGATGAGCCAGGACAGACAACCAACATGAGAAGAATAAAGCACTTCTTGGAGGTGCCTGGTACGCTCCCACGGCTATAAAGGAAGACTCTGTAATTAGCTTGGAATAAACACCTGTCTTTCTGGCAGCTGAAAATAGTTGAGATGAATCCCAGCCTTCATCTGCATCTGTCATCCAGTCTTCAGAAAATGAATTATGCTCATTTCAAGTGCGGCACTGAGTTATATCGCTGAGATGTAAAGCACTTAGAAAACAGTTTCCTAGGAAGGAGTGCAGCTCTGTTTTAAGAAAAACCCTTCACTGAGCAAAGAGGAAAACTGCAGGTTCCAAGTGAATCCAAGGTATTTACTGAGTGGTCAAAATAGCACCACAAGTAAAAACCATGAAGTCCTCAGGGCAGGAGCTGTCTTTTCTTCTGCATTTATGCAGTATCTTGAGGGGTCCAAGTTGCAGTCATGTTACATTGCTCTAAAATTCCTCTAACCAGACCAGTTCACATCTTACATGGGTTCCATATCTGGAGGTTTGCACCACAGCTGCAACACTCTGATTTTCTGATTCTGGTGAAACTAAGGAGTTAACCAAAAAATGAACTATCCACCCAACTATTTATTTCAATGAGGTCTCAGCTAGAACAAAATGTCCTTTAGATATTAGGCATTTAGATTGATATGGGACAGAAAGATGCAATTTAGAGAGAGATAAAAGAGTCATCAGAAGTCTAGAAATCGTTACTAGCAAGAAAAGGCTGATTTGGAGAGGATTATGGCAACAAACTTCAAATAGAAAAGGAAAGAAAAAAAAGCCATGAAGAACAGAATAAACTCTAAGCTACACTACCTGGCAACTGAAATAATGGGTTTAACATACAACAGTGGAGATTAATTTTCTTCTATTTATTTCAAAAAACAAAAAAACCTTTCTAATGGGAAAGGAGGTTGAAAGCTGACAAGCAGTAGAACTTGTGAAATCTCAACCATGACAAATCTGTAGGACGAGGTAAGACAAACACTGCACAAGAACGCTCTGCACTGAATGCTGTGCTAGATCACCAGTTCCTGAAATCCTTCCAACCTTACATTCGAGGTATGGGAAAAGCAATGGGCAGGCAGTTTCCCCACCTTTCCCACCCAAACAGCTTCATCAGACACACGGCTCTTAATAAAACAAAAGCCAATAGGAGATTTCAGACACAGAAAGAATATTGTGGACAGAGATGAACAGAGTTGGGCTTAAATTAAAAATGAAAGAAAAAATAGCTTTCCTTCAAAAGCTGCTTCTAAAACTAAACTGTTCTTGCAGACAACTGGATCACATCCAAGAGGCCTCCAACACTCACTGCCTATCCTTTAATTTAAAGGTCACTTTTCCAGGCTATTGAGCTTTTTTGCACATTTCTAGATCGCATTTAAGGTCTGCTGCATTATACGCAATTTTACTTCACAGGGGTTAAATAAGGTAGCTCAGTTTTATCATAGGGTAATGCAGTGGTTAGGGGAAACCACATCTATCCGTGAGCATGGTTAAGCAGAAAGAAATTTGGAGCTGGCAGTTAATGAATTATTTAAAACATGAAAAAGGCAGAAAAGGGACAAGCAGAGACACTGAAATACTTCTGCTTCCGCAGAGTGCATGCCTCTTAACCCAAAAGTTCTCTCACTTTCCTACCTTTCTGAAATATAAACAGAATTAAAAAGATACTACAATACCACATGTGTAAACATTGGCCATACTGATTCCTAATGAACTAACATCTTAAAGAACAGCACTCACTGAAACAGTTCCTTATGGTAGCTGAATAGAACATTTTTTGTCCCTTTTTCAAGGTAATATCGTTAGACATCAAGCAATAAAGGAGGTACCAGATATAAATGGGGGCCCCTGAACAGTGGGACATGCAAGCATTCATAAATTTCCATGTGAAAGAAAAGTATGAGAAGCAAGAATCATGTCCCTGAAGACTTTTCTGGAATAAAATACAGCAGCTTCCCTGTAAAGTTATACAACAGCACTCTTAAATTGTTAATCGATGATGATCTTGGAGCTCAATCAGCTGCAACATACAACAGCACATAAAGCATTACGCTTATTCAGAACTTCCTAGCACCAGCGTCCCTGGTCTTGAAAGATCTGTTGCAATATCTAAGTGAAAAGCATGACTTCTGTTCACAATCTCCTGCTTACTATCAGGGAAAAACGGCTTATGAATAAATCTTAGTCAAAACCAGTCTGTATATTGTTTTGTTCTTAGCAGCATTCCATCAATGGTCACAAATCTTCAACAAACTCGGTTGTCAAATGTGACATGCACCTCTATAAAGATTTTTCCTTTCTCACAAGAGTTTTTAAAATATACACCAGATACAGGAATGGCTTAAAACCAGCTGTAACGCCTAGAATCCAAGTGCAGTACTATTTACAGAAGCGTGGCACAGAGGCTACCTTCTGAGCAACCTCCTTCAGAGCAAGCTGTTTTGCAACACACTTAACTTGAAGATTAATTCTCCCCATTGCAGTCTATCAGCAACATCTGCTGAATGGAACACAGCCATAAAAGTTCAGTGCTAGACTTGAGGGTCAAGTTCATCTTTGATACAACTCCCATGAAGCCCCGAGTTTTTTATGTGACAAACCTGGCTTTTTATGTTTTTCTGAAGAGTTCACCAGGTATTTGACAGCCAGATAACATCACCTGCATCCGTAAAACCACAACAGTTGCAAGAAACATCTGAGGAAAGGATGTCACCATCCAAGATAAGAAAGCAAATTCCTTGTGACGTCTGACAGAACATCGTTCAAAGCTCTTTTTAAGCTATTCAGTTCTTGACACATGGCTTAGAATACCATTAGCTGATCCTCTCTAAAATAAATATGCATACATCTCACATTTTTTCTTTATCCACATACAGGTAAACAAAAGCAGTGCATCTGCACTGTCACTACTTACTAGACAAGCCTGAGGCAGGAAGCTGTTCACCCTGGAGATACTCCACATGCCCTCGAGGTACTGCTGAGCTTGGATGGTGACCGAACTTAGTGCACCGCTGAGGCCACTGGGCGCTACTGTGACTTGAACACTGGAGTTTGGAAAACTGCCCGTGCCTTGAGACCATCCAAGTCCCTTCTTCCTCTCTGTCCCAGAGAAGAGATTCGGCGATTTTCCAGGCTGTCTGCCCACCTGCCCAGTAATCAGCGGCAGGTCCCGCTGGGAAGAGACTGTGACCACCCTGGGCACCATGCTGGTCACTGCTGTGGCACCAGGTGGGAGGTCGGGCATTTCTGTGTAGCTGGCTTGGTTGAGGGTGTGCATCATCTGGATGGCTTCCTGTTTCAGCTGGTTCAAGTGAGTGGCACAAGTTTCGCATCTGCTCTCTCCTTCATTCCTGTTTTTCTGTAAGTAGTCAGGCACTTGAAGCTTGTCAAAAATTAAAGCTGATAATCGTGGGTCCTAGAGAAGGGGAAAGCAGGAAAAAAAAAAACAAAAAAAAAACACTGAGTCAAAACTGAAAAAGAGAAAAAGCCAAAGTTCCACACATGGAAATACTTTAAATCTCTACTGGTATTTATCAGGGTTGTGGGTGTTTTCTTTGCTGTTGTTGTTGTTGTTTTTTTCCTGAATACCATAAAAGACTTGCAGGTCACAACTGACTAAGTAACTTCATTTGTATGAGATCCAGCACGAAAATTTTCATCAAATTAAACAGTAGAGCTGTGGTACACTTGATAACTACTCATTCTTCTAATTAACTCTCATTTGGAGATATCCAGTATACTTGTGTTTTTCATGCTCAGGAGCAACATTCATTGTGATGCTGACCCTACAGGTATTGTAATGCATTTCAAAGGCATACCACCACCTTTAAACCAGGAAAATAAGATTTCAGATTATTAAAAAATAAATAGTGTATGACCTAGTAAACACTTTGTTGTCCTCACCGTCAGAAGTGAATAATCAAGTGGAATAAAAACAGCTTACATGGTAGTGCTCACAACTGTCTCCTCTGCTAGCAAGGCCTATTATTTCTGATCTCTGCAATCCAGATGGTAGCAATATTCTCTTACACTAGCTTTGATGAGAAATAGATTTGAGACTACAGCTATGTGTGAAGGTGTGACAATGCAAACACTAAGGAGCTGATATAAAAGCAACACCTATTTTGCTCCTCCTCTCCCACCTTGCTAGTACACTTTAAGGCTGCCTAGAAATCTTAAAATCCAGCTCTGTGTTTCCAGTTCAGAGACAGAGTTACCTACCTCCTGAAATACACCAATTCCCATCCTCAGCATGCTACTGTAAAGATCAGCCAGGAGATTAAACCAGTCCTGCTGTAAGTCTGCTATCAAGATGAATGCCATGCAGTAAAACTGACCCAACTTCACACACTCTCTTCAAGCTCTCTAAACAACTAGAATTTTAATGAAATCACAGCCAAAGGTTTATTTGTATAATTATTTTAAGTGAAAATATTTAATTTGCTTGTTCATAATGAGGGCATGCAAAGCTAGTACGTCAGCCATCCTGCGTACGCTGGGGGTATCCCTAGATCAGTACTCCTTTTAAAACTGTACTACTTGATGCCAGATTGGAATTGCTCTCTAGGAAATGAATGCCCTATTAGAAAACTAACTCATTCTGGTTTTAATTACAGCACACATCAATAAAACTCTTAAGAAGTCTAGGGACTGGCACTTTGGCTTTGCTCATTATTCTCTTTCAACTGTGCCATTTCCCTTTCCTCTGAATTTATAAAATCCTCAAACACTGCCC
Source organism: Oreortyx pictus (assembly GCA_036925125.1). NCBI lineage: Eukaryota > Metazoa > Chordata > Aves > Galliformes > Odontophoridae > Oreortyx > Oreortyx pictus. The sequence goes on along the minus strand of JAUPFR010000006.1, from coordinate 50,167,174 downwards.
AACTTCTCCATCAGCAGCAGGGAACCTAGCCCATTTTTAGCTGCTGGACTGCTCCTGCAGTAGTTTTTGATCTATCTCATAAAATGCAGTACTGTGTTAATAAAAAACATTGTATATAGCATCACATCATTCCACAGCCAAAAACCATTAACAAAAGTTACTCTGTCCACAGTAGTTTAAATTATTGTTTATTTACTGGGAAAAAAAAATACCTCTCAGGCTGAGGAAAGCCACTCCTGCTGTTGACTGAACAATACATTGCATTCACACTAGTGAGTGAAATTACAAACTCAAGTCAAAGACAGTGCTCCATCTTTGTCTTTTTTCTTTTTATTGAGGCTTAAAATGCGTTTGAAGTTGCTCCATTTGTCTGTCCTCCTGAGCAAGAAAATTATTTCCCTTCAAGCCTCCCAGAAGTCAATAACTTTAAATTAACAGATATTAGTCAGGAAAAAGAAATAAAATATTTCAGAAACTTCTTTCTACTCGGTGACACTTTAGCAGAAAGTGCCATTGGTTAGACTGCAAGGTATCACAACACAGCCCCGCAGGCACCATTATGCTTCAGGCAAGCCAAAGACCATTATGCCTCCCAAGAAAAATAAACAGCTCATACTCCACAGAAACCCCTTCAAATGAGAGCCCTCTGAGCACACTCTTATAGGCACCAACCCATCACTGATTGCACAGCCTCAAAAATACACAACTGCTCAGTGCCATGCCACCAGGTCATGGCCTGGCATCCAAGGAAGTGCTAACTAGCAATAGGACTAGAAAAAACGTCCTCAAGTAGGGGAGGTACAGGTTGGATATCAGGAAAAACTTCTTTCCCAAAAGAGCGGTCAGATGCTGGAATTGGATGCCCAGGGAGGTGGTTGAGTCACAAAACATCTAGATGTTGCACTAAGGGTCATGGTTTAGTGGGGAAATATTGGTGGTAGGTGGATGGCTGGACTGGATGATCTTGGAGGCTTTTTCCTGTCTTGGTGATTCTATGAGGCACCTGTGGCTCCTGCTGGCACGGGCCTCATCTGGCAATGCTTATATTGCTATCAGATGTCAAAAGTTTCAAACGAGCAATTAAAGCAAATTACTAGGTGAAGCAGGCTTCTTATTTGAAAGAAACAGCTTTCGTTTGATGTAAAGAAAATTAATGAGCCCCCAGTTCTAGCTCCATAAACAGAGTTTACAGCACGAGGCAGATCGGAGTCAGGCAGTATTGCAGTTACAAGGAAACCGAGTGGACGGCATATTAAAAAGGGAAGGAAACAGATCTATTTAGATTACACAAAGTACAGAATCATAGAATCATTAAGACTGTAAAACACCTCTAAGATCATCTAGTCCAACTGTCCCCATCTACCACCAGTACTGCACACTGACCACGTCCCTCACTGCCACATCTTCCCATTTCTTGAATACCTCCAGGGACGGTGACTCCACTACCACCCTGGGCAGTCTGTGCCAATGCCTCACCACTCTTTCTCAGAAGAAATTTTCCCTAATGTTCAACTTGAAAACAAACCATACAGGCACATTTTGTGCCAGGAAAAAAAAAAAAAAGAAAAAAAGAAACCTTACAATATATATAAAAGACCATCTCATTTCCAACTGCCAGGACTTTTCAGTCTCATAGCCCACTCCCCACTGCCGTTGGTAGCCACCCTCCCTCCTCCAGCTCCATCTCAGGGCACAGCTGTGAGGTTAGATTACTTTTAATTTTCCACTCCCTGTGACAAAAACACCTGGCTAATGACTGGGTGTGAAAGGTAGAGGAAATGCAGGTTACTGTTAAAAACATTAAGCAGAACTTAAAAGTTAAGTCAGTCCCATTAAAGAGGTTTTACTACCTGGCGACAATGCTTGAACCTGTAGAGCCCCTGTTTCAGCAGCTTGTGACCTAACGAGCGTGGGTGGAAGTTGCCTTCTCATGTTTTACAGAGGAAGAAAATAAAGCTGAGTGACCAAATGTGTTACAGGCACAGATGGGGAGCAGTTAAAGTCATCCTCATCATGGCTCTGCCAGCAGGGAGGGGAGCAGACAAAGCAGGCGCGCAAGCTGGGGGGGCTGTCACAATATTTAAGCACACACAACCTACAAACCTTTCATCCAAACAATGCTCCAAATCCACTTCTGTCTGCTGTGTTACAAAGATGACTCACCCTGTTGACTATCTGCTTACAAATTTTAGCGATTCAAACACTTCAGACTATTAGATGAACAAAATAAATGGTTCCATTACAGACCACTGCGCCGGGGAGCCCAGCAAGCACCTAGTGAGATAATTACATGTACTTGTACGAGCAAAAGTTTTCTGAAACACCTGAATTTGTACATATTTTCCAGCAAGTAGCTCTTACAGACACAAGTGACCTTACAACCTCCTGGGAGACTAATCACACATGAGCAACTTGTACGCAGACCTGGTCTCAAAGCACTTCCTAGCTGAACCAGGGAAGACAATAAACACAGAAAACCAGGACTGTGTTCCAGCTAGAAGTAAAAGAGAAATACCCACATAGTTCAATACTGTTGCATATAGCCTGGAGTTTGCCTTCAGGCTTTGTCTCTGAAAGTAGAAAGTGAGTACAGAAAACACACTCCGATTTGAAAACACATCCAGTAATTTGTAACAGAAGGAAAAATAAAAACAGTAATTTTAATTCACGCAACCCTCTCTGATGTGAAATATAACTGCTGCAGTTTCTCCCTGTGAAATCCAGAACACACCAAGCAGGCTTCCAGCAATGCAGCCAACACCAAAGCACTGCATGTGGGGCACACACAAAGGTCAGCACCTCACAACCATAAAACACTATAGCCTGAGACCGCTGTCCTTGAAACTATAGACATCCTCAAAGCAACTGTGATATATCCAAAGGCCAGTATCTCTGGAAATCCTCGCTATAGCTTAGGGACCAAAATAATATGCAGGTTTTCAAAAGCACGTAACACCAAATGACCTTTCAAAGAGCTCAGCTCTTTGAAGCCTGAGACCATTTGAGTGACACGCAGTTAAAAAATAAAACTCAAATTCTCTTGAAATTTTACCGTTATCTGCAATTTATCGGTAAATACCAAAACACTTAAAGTCTGCACTACGACTGTTTGTTTAGCCAAGAGAGAGTGACAGAAAGCTTTGAAAAAGAGAAACAAGAATACAAACTTTAAATCTTACCTGCAGCTACTGACTTCTCACTCCAAAAACTAAGCAACAGGAGAGGATGTAGGAAAGCATCTGGATTCTCACTTAAGAAGTGACTGAAGTAATACCCACCCATCTGTAACCTAATCCTTGCAGTGAGGAACTGTCCACAGAGTGCGAGCAAACGATGACGAACGAATGATGAAAAGTCAAACTGCCAACAACCACCCTCTGTAATTACCTGTAATTCTGCCAGCTGCTAGTTTCTGCAACGCAAGTTTACCTGCAGCAGTATTCAGAATTAAAAGAAATCACGATATAAAGACAAGCAAAAAAATAAAGAAGCATTGAATGGTACACTGAAACACATCCTTAAACACAGATCTAGGCAAACCATTTCTTTAAAAGATGCGATGGGGGAATGAAATGTACTTTCCCAGTGCAAAGGGATCAATGATAATGATTTTTTGTCTTAATTGTCTTTGCCAATTTCTGCCATGCTGCTTACAAATTAGTTTTTATCTTACATGACATTATGGAATATCCACTAATATGCTCTATATTGACAAATATGTTGAAGGTTGATGGTTGCTTTCCACTATGTAATCATTGACAGAAAAAGGGAAGAAAAAAAAAGAACACAGTACAGATACCATTCAGTGTAATCAAATTAAAAAGAAACTATGCTAATAGCTTTTTGTTTTTAAAAAGTTTCCACATGGCTAATTATCTCCAGGGACTTAAAATATGAGCTCTGATTCTTCAAGTAACCCAGACTGCAAGATCATTTGCTTACTGACCTATGTTTTATCAGTGTAAACAATCAAGGAAAAATAAACACACAAAGCTTTCACAAGATGGGAATTCATTGCAAATCCCCTCTTCTAGGGGAATGTGGAACTTGCAGTGTAACTCAGCTGTCTGTGGAAACAGCTAGCCCTCTGAATAAGCAGGACAGCAATCAACGTTTCCAATACACATGAATTAGGAAACAAATGGATGCATTTTAAGGCCTAATTACATCTCATCTCTCTACCCAAACATCTCGCTACCTTTAAGCATAAGATTAATTTAAACGAATGGACTGCAGCCCTCACCCTATGCTGTCTGTCAGCAAGACATCTTCCAATCTCCAGTCCCATTATTCTGCTTCTAACCTCAACCTGAGGCAGTGCACACAGACATATCTCCTATTGACTCTGGCCAGCTGAGTCAACCCAATTTATTTTCATCTTTGGCAGCCCAAAGAGTTTGAGGGAAAATACACGTATTAGAGCACGTTTTATTTCTTACTTTATAAGTATACTGCATCTCTTTCAAACACCTTCATAACAAAAGGCCAGGCAATACGCAAAAAAAAACACATGACCCCACACTAAAAATGACTGCAGCACGTTTAGTTATCCTGAAGCCTCCACTGAACTCTATTTATTTCCATTTCCTGCCCACTTTAATGTACTTCAGTGGCCCGCAGTAAAGTTGAAGCAATAGGTGTCTGTCATAAAGATGAATAGTGCTATTGGAATGCATAATACAGTGGAAAGAGGAAATGAGAGCAATCTGGTTTATTTACATCTCAGACTCTCATCCGCACCTCAACCCTGCTCCCAATGGTTTCAGGGGCCTTTCCTGTTATCTTCTGTATAGTCTCCTGCAATGCTTGGGCTTTTAACCTCCCAGAACCAGAGGGTATGGGCTGATCTCTGAGATCTGTGTTTGTGAGCCAGCGGAGTATGGGAGCAAACGGCCACGCAGTGTGTTCGGTGCAAAGGAAACAAAATAAAGGTAGCACTCTTGATTTAAAACAATTAAAGACGCACACAAAACAAAAGACCCCAAAGAGATCTGCTATCATATTTAAATTTAGATCAACACACAGGAACCTGACTACTTCTGAAAAATAGTAATTACCGTATTACAAAATATTACTTTTAATCTCCTTTCTTTACGATCTAATTAAACAGATATTTTACTTGCCTTTGGAAAATGTTTTTCTTAATTTGATTCAATTTTAACATTCCACATATTCTATAAACTACGCATAAAAACTAGTATGTAATTTTGTGCTTATTTTTAACAGTGTATGACTTCATTTAAAAATGATGTGTTTTAATTTGCATGTTTATTGTTGGTTTTAAGTAATCCTTTTATTTTCCCTCTCGGGTCTGTGTCTCACTGTAACTTCACAATGCAAATTCAGAACTGATTTTGTTCATATGATAATATGGTATTCTAACATCCATTGTGTTCTTCTTTCCTTCTTTTTTCTTTCTTTTCTTTTCTTTTTAAACCTTCATTATTATCATTTTGCACAGCATCAAGCATGTGTGAGGAAACAGTTGCATTCCCCATCACCACACTGCACTCTGGAGTCCTTAAAAACCTCTTTGTTTTCACCATTACTTTCACAGAAACAAATTTAGAGAAAATTTAGGACCTGGGAAAAAAAAAAAAATCAGTTTTCCATCTTACTTGTTGCTTTGAAACCAAAGAATAAAACTCTGCTTATATAAAAAGTCAGAACTTCTTTTCTCTTTAAAAGAAAAAACAAGAGCAAAAACTATGTGCTTAGGAAAAGTGTTTGAATGACTTCTTTTGGAAGCAGATGTCATCTACCACTATCTACCCCGCATGGGGTTTGAGTTCAGTTGGGCCGCTCCAGTCACACAGTACCTCTGAACTCCAGCACTGGGATGAAAATCCGAGCAGCACCCAACACAAAGGAAACATGCTGTGTGTCAGAATGCCTCAGAAACATGATCTCTTGGGTATCATTTTACTCATAACAAAAGGCTGTTTGCACTATCTCATTTATTCAGACAACAGCCTGTGTTTTCAGAATCAGATCACAACGGCAAGCCTAGTGAGATAGACTTCTTCGCCAACAAGCTGGCCGGAGACCAGCATCCCAGCCCACACATCCCAATGGATCAGGAGAGGAGGAACGCTCTAGATGAGATCTTCAGCACATTTAAGTGATTGTAATGACATTTATCCCAGGAGAAACATGCCCATTTGCATCAGGCAAACCTTCAGTGGGGGATTTCAGGAATGCCTGGACTCCAGCCTCAGTGAAAGCAACATTGGCTTTGAAAAACTGAAGAGAGAAAAAATGATTGGAGCACTCAGGACATCTGTATATGAACCCTACAACAGTTTCAGTCCAACCATCTGAATCCAATTAAAAGCACACTCAGCAGCAGAAGTTAGGGAGTGGACACATCTTCCAAATGAACATCATTAGCATAATGTAGATTTAAAATCAACTATGAAAACCAGTGCTTGGCATTGGATCACACCCTCTTAAGTGTTTCTTTCACTTGCTCATTTTATCAATTATTTGTTTGGTAAATGAATACTTGAGGACCATACAGAAACGATCTAGCTTTCAGAATGGAAGGCTGCCAATCTGTGTATTCCTCCTGAAAGCTACAAATTACTGTACACGGTGCACAGTTAGCATACCATGCAGTCTGTCTCCAGAAATCAAGTGGATTACACTTATTCTCCATTAAAACGCTTCAGTTTGTTTTGCCAAAAACTGACTTGTTGGCTTAAAATAAAAAAATGAGTTTACATCTGAGTTAAAGCAACTTTACAGTAAGATAGAATTTTGCTTCTGGTTTAGACTTAAGAAAAACAAAATAAAAGAAACTTCCAAGCAGAGACAAATAGAAAATTAATGATTAAGTGTACTTCTAACTCCTCAGCCTCAAGCAGACCACACACTGCCCCAAAGAGTCTACTGTAGTTCCTTTGCTGATTTGTTGGCATGTGTCGAAGAGCTTCTGCAAGGTGAACAGATTGGGGAGACAGTGGTTTTTCACATTTATTTTTTACACCTTTTAGAATGGAACTTCAGCAAGTAAGCTCACAAAACTTTCCATCAGTCCTGTTGAAAAGCAGCACCCTGGTGTCTCTCACAGCTCCGGACTTGGAGAGAACCAAGGTCCTTGGTTTTTGCTTGGTTTCAATTAAGATACTAATCCACAGAATTAACTGCTTAACTAGTGTGTTCTACCAGCTATGGTTTACTTGCATGGTTCTCCTACTTCAACAGTTTCTTAGATGAAAGGTTTTGCACTTAGCACTGCAACATTTTGGACCATGAGCTTGTAGCAGCATCATACCAAGACACTGCAAAAGAAATACAGCAAAATAGGTAGTAGTAAGATACTGTTGTTGCTCATTTTGTTGATGGTACTGCCCTCCAACAGCTCTTACCCAAACATTAACAGATAATCCTTGTCCACAAAGCAACTTATTTTCTAATACCGGACTTACAATGACTATACTGTATTGTGAGCAAGAAAGCATGTATCCAGCCTTGTACCTTATAACACCTAACAGGATCACTGAAAGGCACTGTACATTTTCTAGGCAACCTAAATGACAAGTCAGAAATTGACTTTTTTAAATTGCTCTCGTCTGTCAGTCCAGCAAATGATGTGAGCAGGGAAAGTGTACGTGATTAATGCCCACCTGTAATCCTTGTGGCAGCAAGGGTGAGAAGCCCCACAGTGGTCCTGAAAAACCTGTGCATTGTACAGCCTCTCTCCATCCAAAGAGCTTGTGTAATCAAAGAGGACTAACTCTCTCTGCCTAAAGTCTCTCTACTGCAAACATATATCAACATAGCCAAGTCCACAGGCAACAAAAAGTCACTGCTATGCTCAGGACATCTTGAAAACCACACTGGTATGGATTATAAAATATGCTACAACTCAGGATGTTAACATAGTAAATATGTGCGCAGAGCGAGCTTGTATCTGCCTATAACACACATAGATTCAGACATTCCCACAGATGGCTAGCTAAAATACCTCAGCAAACTCTTTCAGGCTCCTCACAGAAAAAAAAAAAAAAAAAAAAAAAAAAAAAAAAAAAAAAAAAAAAAACCCACCACCACCACCAAAAAGTCTTTATCTCCTGAGACACAGAAGCAATTGGACACCTGGCAACAACTTTCAACACCCTTCAAGCCAGATCCTATTAAAACCAGCAAGTAAGAGATGAAAGGCTCTAACTCACCCTACCAGTCACACTTACAGGGCTCTTAAACATTTATGGTATCTAACGTCACTTCTATAGAAATTCCACAAGCATAGACAATGCGTAACATCACAGGATACATTTATACTTCCATTCCATTGTTAGTACTACATAAGAGGATGGTTTTAGTTTAATTTGTGTTCTGAGACCTTGAAAGACAAGCTTTCTCATCACATGCTGGAAAAGGCCAAGTACAGAGGAAGACAGGTTTATTTTAAGAGAAATTATAGCCCCAGAGCAAGACCCGGGCCCTACAAAAAGTCATGGCAACATTCATGTTGAATATAAGTCGGTATTTCCCTCCAAGTTCATGCATCCCTATTTCTAACTTCAAATCAACACTGGAGTCTCTTTCACCAACCCACTTCTCCATTTATCTCAAAGTGACCATGAAATGTACGCTTGCAGTTGCTGGGAGAAGAGTTAAAGTCCAAAGATCCTCTTCAATTGAAAATTAAGCTTTGTGGCAACAGATAGTGTTGCATAGTGTATCAAATTTGCTGAAAATCGCCAGAAAAAACACCATACATGCCACCCAGGGTGATTTATTATTATTATTACAGATGTAAATACACATTTAAAACTAGAAAACTATGTTTAATCATGCTTTGCTAACATCCTTATAAAATCTGACAGCTGTAGTCAAACAGCTCTAATTGTGGACAGCCCCAAAGCACTTCTATAGAACCTTAGAGCTTGAGGCCAGTGAAGATAACCATCTTGTCTGGACTCCTGCACATCACAGCCCTGCTAATTTCAGCTAGGAGAGGCAATGACCCTGACAGGCCCGTTTAATGAAAATAGGAACTTCAGGATTTTAAGAAACATTCACTTTTTAATTCCACCCACAGGTCTTTCAAAGCCACGGTGCTTCTGAAAGAATCGTATTTTTGAAGTGCTATGAATAAAAACATACAATCAAGCAGACAGCAGCAGTACTTCAGGTGATGTAAATCCCAAGCTGACACATGCTGTTCTTTGCTCTTGTGCTAGCCTATATCAGTGAGGCCAAAAACTTTACTCCATATGATCAACTTGAGAAATCTGAGTGGCTGACTCCAGGACTCCCAGCTTGTGAGATAGCACCATCCTGAACACAGGCTGCGTACTTGGTAATCTTTGATTTACCCCTGCAGCTACAGTCTCAGAGCAGTCCATTATGCAGGATATGCTCAAAAATGTGTGTTTTACTTCACAAGGCTGATGCTGTGATTCACAGGAAAAGCCAGCGCAGAAGGCGCGGATTGGAATGTTACCACTCCAGTTTCAATCAGCAAACACTCACTGAAAATTTACATCAGCATTGCATGGAAGTCCCTGCACGAGGATGTTAGGCAAGATTTGTTCGAGAACGCAATCTCAGGGGCAATTCATCAGGAATCAGAGGTAAGCCAAAAAATAAATAAAATGAAAATGGGACCAGCTAGAATAACAAAGCAGCGCAGCCAAGACAGCATCCACATGACAACCAGAGGCATCTCCAGAGCAATCAGAACAACTGTCCACAGATCTTGCCAACGAGCCAGATGCTGCTGCTGGAAGAAGGCTTGTGTTGACATAAACTCGGAGATGTGAGATGCTTAACACTGAGAGCAATCAATCTTCACAATTACTATCTGGCTGCCAAGCTTCACTATTATGCCACAGATAGATGAAAACAAACTTCATAAAACACATGCAGATTCTACATGACATCAAACTTCCCCCTCCTCCTTACTCCTCTGAAACAAACCGGCAATCTGGGTGTAGCCACAAATGACCTGATGCTTTTCCTGAGTTAACAACAGAACCAGGAAAGAATATCATCGTCTAACAGCTCACTGTGCACGCCCTGCCAAAAAGCCAATGAACTTATCATACTGTATAGGAAACTCCTATCTTACACACCAATTAGTGACCCAACAGTGATTGATTTTATAATCCCAAACTTTGTAAATAAAGTAACTTCCTCTGGGACCAACTTCCCATTACCCAGCATGTGGAAAACCACATACAGTCAGTGCGCTATGAAAAATCAAGGAAATATAAGTGCTATTTAAACCCCAACTGTACCATACCTCCACATTCTTGCTTTCCTAAGGGAGGTGCACTTTTGACAGCTACTTCCTTTCCCTGCCCTAACATCCTATCACTACCATACACCGGCTGGGCTCTCAATCAAAACAGAAACAACAACAGGAACTAGCAGTTATTCACTACAATAGGATCAAAACACTTTAGGCACTAGCACTTTGCCAAGTCACTGTCCTTGAAGACCCTGCTGCAGTCCACTTCTTCCCTCCCATATTGGACACCGTTATTGAAAGTGGCTCTACTTCAGTGTGATGTACCACGTATCAAAAATCCCACTCAGGAATCCACTCAGGAGCAGGCGGCCACATCTCAGAACTGCAGGAGGCAATGAAATCAGCCCTCAGAAAGGTGACAAAATTAACTGGCCAACAACACAGACTAATATTTATCCTTAATTTTAATCAAGCTAACATTAGCTCCAGTCTATAAAACCAGAATTGCACTGCACAGTAACTACCAGCGTAATCACAGCAACAGCACCACAATATGATTACTGGACGCTAATTATATCTTATAAAGAGTTAAAGACAATCAACTACATGTAATCAAGATTTATATGCAGTTTTCCACTGACCTGGAAACAGCTTCATACATTAATAAGTTAACATTATTGCCAGAAACAAAGCAAACAGTTACATCTACATGACAAAATACATGAAGCACAAGAGCCAGATGTTGGGTCCTTTCATCAAGGAAGCAATTATTTAATTCCTGGGAAAAATATTTTCTCTCTCTTTATTCCATCAATACATAACAGTGCTCATAAAAGACCCAGTCCTAGCTCCAGAGCCTGGCTTGAGTTCAAAGCTGCAGTGCTGCACGGGGATAAGAACCAAGGGTCTCCTCTTCCTGCCATGCAGACGCTTCTGGGCAGTAAGAACAGAGCAGCTGAAGACATCCTCAAAACACATCCACACCTCCTTATTCCACATACCGCATCACAGCCCCCACAATGGTTGCTAAAAGATTCTGCACTGCCCCTTGTGTCTCTCCAGGAAGGCTGGTCCTCCACAGATGAACACTGCAGGGACTACTGGGGAGCTGCCACCTCTCTCCATCGCAGCTGCTGACCTCCAGCTCCATGAGGTCCCCCAGTCATCAACCTAACAGCTCCTCACTACAAGCACTGCTGAGAGTTGCTTGTCTTCCTTCCCTGAGACTATTCTGCCAAACCCTTCTTGCCCATTGTCTTCCCAGCTAACAGCAGCCACTGTCTCTAACAGCTGGACACCCAACAGCCACCATCAGCAGACACCCAAAATGCTCCTCTTTGACTCTGGTGCTGAAGGCAGAGCTATCTTGTCTGTCACCAGCCTCCATGCTTGGCTTTGCACCAGAGTGCTTACAGAGGCAACGAAGATAAATATTTACACACTAGTCACATTTGGAGGCCCAGCTGGATCTAGCTCCCTTGGGTCAAACTTGCAATTCTAAAATGTTTAATGAGTTTAACAAAATCACAAGTTACACAGAGCTCTACATGACAAGCCAGTCAGCAGTTTCACTTCAGACAGTGAAGCACCATGTCCCTCAACAAGGTTATTTTGATTTTGAGGCTGTTGCTAGAGAAAATAGCCAGATTCAGTGCAAAAATAATAAAGGCAAAGTAAGACACAGAAGACAGAATCAGTTAATAAACAGATCCATTAACAAGGAAACTTGACTAGGAAACATCCCTGCAGCATTTAAAACTTTGCAAAATATTACCATGTACACCTGGTTATTGCTGTGACATCTGCTTCAGTGTTAGTATTTGTAAGTTGGAACAAAGAGAAAGATAACTGAGTTTACAGACACAAAATGACAAGAATGACAACATGTTACCGTTAACTGCTCATGAAAAATGGCATAAAAAACTCAAATAAAGCAAGCATACTGCTTGCAGTGTTTAAAAGATATCACATTTTGTAATGAACCAAACATAAATAAATGGTGCTTTTCCAAGTGCTGAAGAAGAGCAATTTTATTCTGAACTAAGGATCCCATCATAAAATGAGTGGAAATTCAGAGCCTGAACAATCGCAGTTGTGCTGAGTGCATTTTTAGGCATATGGCGAACTTAAAATGGTCATTGGGGATGAAGAGCTAAAATTCTGTTGCAGACTCTGAATTCAAAACATAAAACAATAAATTGCTAACTGTGCAGCATCATAACATTATAGACAATATTCAGCATATGTAAATCCAACTGTCTCAAAATAAGAATTCTATTTTAATTCTGAGGACCCTATCATTTTATAAAGGGTCCAAATAAGACAAAGCAATTGCCTGTAGACATCATTAAGGGAAAACAAATAAGATGAGATCCTTCTGAACTTCATACAGTCTGAGTTCCCTCAACATCACACAGCTACAATACGCGACGCAATGTTCCCAAGTAAATGCTCTGATTACCATTGTAAGTCTGTCATTTAAATAGTTCCTTCCTGTTTAAAATGCAGAAAGCCAAAAGTGCTTTCCCACCACTAAGTATTGTGTAAGACTCCTTTCTGTTCCAGCAAGCTGGCTGAAGATGGATGAGCTTCCAAACTGATATCATTTTTAATTATGCGTTTTTCTCTCATTACTAATTTCCTAAACATGTTTCTAATCTTGCAGTGAAATCTGAGTGCAGTAGGTGTATCCACATACATCACGCTCTAGAAAATTAATATGAGATAATGATCAGGACTGCCATCATAACATAATCTGAAACAAGCAAGATACACTAGAGGTGATACACACTCAGACTCTGATCTCAAGTGTTTCTGGAAAGCAGCTGTTCATGGATAGCTTCCCTCCCTCCTACATCTTGAAGCCAGAAATGCATTTATTTGGGTACGGGGGAGGGAGAAGCTTCCAGCACACATTACAAAGCAGCCTCTCCGACACGCTTTCTCTTCTAGGTGGTTACAAGCTTGTGATGCCCAATGCATACTCACTCCGTCACTCTCTTACCCTCAATACTCTACCCAGAACCACCATTCCCATATGGAATTAATAATTGCTTGCTCCTCAGCAGATGATGCAGGTGTCCCAGCTCCCTCTCACCATCAGAGAGGAGCTCCCTCCACTTGGGACAAGGTTTCCTAAAGTAAGATATCCTTTCTGAATGCACAGGACAACAGAAAGCACTGAAGGTAGCCTATGCACCCATTAAAGGGGTGGGAAATCACATGGCCCAAAAGGATCACACACACACTTCTGCATCAGATGCTCTTACAAGCAAGCAATCAGGACTGTGTCCAACACTATGAGCCTAAGTCAGCCAAGAGCCATTCCATTCACACGCAGGCTTACTCTCATTCCTCAGGTATCTCTCACTGCTTGGAAGGCACTGCACAGGTTAACATGTTACAACACTGTCACCATTAAACCAGCAGAGCTAGGTGATGGGTGCCCTGCCAGTTACTTCAGTAACTTTCCTTAGATTTCTGTTGTGTACGTGTGAATACTGTGTCCTCAGACCAGTGGTATTTTGAGATATTAAAATACACATATATCAAAACAGGGTTTAAAGGATAATTATTTTGGTTATTGGCTTATATCTAAGTGCTGTTTTAGTCTATGCTTAAACTAAAGTCACCGTCCCTGAATGTGTTTGAAATTTGTTTGCCTGTAGTGCTCAGGGACACGATTTAGTAGTGAGCTGTTGGAGTTAGGGTAGTAGGGTTTGTTTGCGGTTGGACTTGATGATCTTGAAGGCCTTTTCCAACGTGAGCAATTCCATGATTCTATGATAACTGAGCTTTTTCCCAGCTAAACAAATTGCACACCAAATTCTTACAGGAGCAATGCTTTCAGCACACCAGCTGCCTTCTCTTCAGCTAATGAGCCCCAAATAAAAGGGGCAAATGCTAAGGACTGTTCTAAAATATTAGCCACTGTGAAATCAAATAAAGCAAAGTGAGATGAATCAGAAGCATTTAAAAAAGCTTATATCTTCCAAGCGGTCTTAAAATATGCCACAAGTACAACTCTGCCTACTTACTCAAAGAAAAGGCAATCACTGCTGCCTCATTCAAAAAATATAAAGGTACAGAGAGATCGGTGCTATAGCTGAAGCGTATGCAGCAGAGTAATGCACATAAAAAATGGTGCATATATAAGGAGCACCAGCTGGAGAGAGCTGGTATACACGCAGCAACTCACCAGCCCTTAATCGTAGACTGAGAAAAATGCATATGCTAAATGGGTAAGTGCATCTAAAACTGTAATGCTAGTTGACTTGCCCTAGCCCCTAGGGAAGTCCATAGCACTGACAGTGCCAGTTGGCTAGAGGCAGGATGTTTCACTGTACTCATGATGCTACAGATTCTGACTCAAGAAAAATAAAAATAAAAAATGAATTTAAAAAAAAAATACACAATTTTGTTATCTTTTAAAATCTCTTATTCTGAAAAGAAAAGTTTCCCAAAAGTGCTACTGAATCTCATCCTGTTTTTCTACATACTGACCAAGATCAAAAGCTTTACATCCAGCTTTGCCTTCCTTGAAAACCTGAAATTTGCCCTCCTGTGAAAATGCCTCATGGAAACAAAAACATCTCTCCTACTAAACCTCAATCAGCAAAAGGAAGCAAAAGCTCAGGGATGCCCTCATTTTCCCTTTCCCACAGCTTCTTGAAAGGAACACAAAGAGTTACAAACCTGGGCATCACCGGAGCCTGGCTGTGCATCACCCACCCACCACTGGAACTGGAGGCCCACGCTGGACTCACGAGAAGACACATTGCTGGGCAGCACAGTGTAGTCCTCCACCTCCCACAGAAATCAACTGACCGCTGAAGGCAAACCTTTAAAGCAACTCCACTGGGTTATGACTGGGTTCCCACTTCTTTTTAATTCTCATTTGCATTTGCTGACAACTTCTTTACAACCAGAGGGACGGGTTCTTCCTAAGAAGCTGTTGCAGTGGCTGCAGCTCATGTCTTAATCCACAGACTGCAGCAGGTCAGATTATCTACACATATCAAAGACAACATTATGCTTTATAAGCTATTTTTCTGCCTCAGCAAGGAGTAAGCACGTTTTTATTTCTTACTATGTTTACCCATTACCTCACCAAGCAGCATTGTTGTTAGTCTTTCTGAGGCTCTCCTAGAATAGGAACATATAAAACAGGATTTCCTCCAGCTCTGCATACCTACTTACTCCAGAGTCATTAATGACACAGGACTGGTTTGAACAAAGACTTAACATGAAACGAACATTCAAAACAGCTGGGAACAAAAATATATCTGCCTAGAACACTGCATCTCTGCTTTGTCTTCAAAATAAAGCCAAGGAGGCACAAATTCGCTTTAAAGACCAGTTTTACAGTAAAGTTCTCATGAGAAAAATGGAAGAGCTAAACATTTGCATGTGGGACATGTTTACGTATCCCAGTGGGTTCCAAATTAACCTTAATGCAGCCTTTACAGAACAGTCTGCACATCAAATTTTCTTTTGTACAGGAGATTAGAAGCAACTTCACTGCTATCAGAAGGAGCTCTGAAGACGGAAAGACAGAAACGATCCAAGTCCTTCACAAGTGGCCTCCATAAACCCAAACCAACCACATACTGTCTTCCATATGACTACAGGTGACAGCTGGAATATCCAAAGCCCTGAGATTTTAAAATATCTCTGACCAATATTTTAAAGAAAACTTCTGAATGTACATTTATAAGAAAAAGACAAGTAATATTGCCCAAACAAACAAACAAACATAAATAAATAAATAAATAAATGAAAAAGCCAGTGGCTAAAGACTGACCAATTGTATGTGGCCCTGTAAAGGGCAAGAGATGCTAGGATGCAGGAAGAAGTAATCCAAAAGTTGCAAAGATACTGCAGCATCCAAAACTACCTTGGCAGTCTCTTGAAGACCTCCATACCAACAGTGCTCATGAGAGCACAGGCAGCCAAGCAGGCTGGGAGAAGCACATGTGATGCAAGGACGCAGGAGAAACACCATTGCTCACTTTAATGCTATCAGCTCCTGTCTGCCTGAGGATATTTCCTGCCTCTACCTACAAACAGAGCTTCCAAACCACTAAGTAAACATTCTTTGAAGATAATGAAGCTTATTCTAATCTCACAGCGATGACACTCCTGCATTGTATTCAGCTGAGCTACAAGACTCCTGGGTAACTCCTCTGTGAAAATCAGGATTACCTTAACTCTTTGCTCTTACACAGACTTAAAGGATCTTGTCAAAGCATAGAAAGAGGCAGGTTTTTCTCTCAGCAGATCTACTTTTGTTGTTGTTGAATAATCAGAGACATTTTCAGCTCACTCCTTTAGGTGTGCATAAGCTGCTTCTGTGTGCTTAATGAGACAACCTTCTGTACCAGACTTCTCACTACTTCCACAGGAAGCAGGACCACAGCCCTTAGAACGGAGAGCAGATGCCCAACTCTGGCAAACAGGGCCGTTGTTCCAGTGGCAAGAAAGAAAATTGGATCAAACCTGGACAAACAAGAGGAACTGAAATGAAAATGACAAAAATAAAATACAGAAAAGTAACAATCTTCCAAAGTATCATCTCGAACAACAGTGCTTTTGTATTCTCACTTGTGTTCTCTTCCCAGGGTCAAGTGTTAACCATTATTCTGCACTGCAGTTCTTTGCCTGTCTACTTTTCATTGCACCCAATCCTACAAGTGTCAAGTCCCATCAGAGTAATGAAAAGTTCAGTGAAGAAGCTGGGGTGGGTCAGAAAAGCCAGCCCCGCATATAACACGTCTTCAGTGTCATCAAGAGACTTGGCAGTAGGATGCTGCAATCCAACTAAACTCTTATGGTACAAATCGGATCTATTTTGCTCTTGGGCTACAAGCACTAAGAAGAGGTCATGACCAGAATAATAAGGATACACAGTATAAAACTGAGAAAAGAGGTTCAGATACCATACTGCTGGTGCAGCATAAACTCTGTTCTTTAGCTGTCCTTTAACTGCCTTCCCAAAGGCAAGACCGCTACCCTCTTATTTCAGCTGTTTTCAAATGCCACTGGTTGGGCTGAATATTCATGTCCAGCGTCAGTCCAAAGGCAGATATCTTTTGGAAGGTCTGCATATCATCAGTCTCAGTTGTTTGCCTCTTAGATAAACGGCTGTTAGATTTGGATAAGTTGTACCTGAGTTGTACCAAACAGATCCTGGCACTGTTCCACCCCACTCCTCAACACAGGTTATCATATTCCCACTGAATGGAAAAATGAATAGGATGTGCTGTTTAAAAAGGACATAGAGAAACAAATTTGGAATACACACACTGATCCAACACTGTTTCGCTGGTGTAAATCAACAGAAACCACACAGAGCCAATAGGCTTCATTTTCCACCTGGCTTCCAAGGCTTCCAAGTAAATTTCCAATAAATGAACCATGGTGCAAACTGTTGTGAAATGAGAATCCAATGCTGTATTTATCTGAAGACAGAAGTAAAGAGATGTACTGCCAGATTCAAGACTACATGCTGTTGAAGATGCTCTTCAAACCCAATCCTGGCTCCCCAAAGGGCTGTTAGCAAAGACATGACTACTCTTCCCTGCCAAACTACCCCAGGGAAGCCGAGAAGTACGTAAGCTGGGGTCAGGGTGCTGCTACTCACAAACAGCAAATGCCAAGCACAAAGTCCATTCTTCCATGCAGACAAAAAAGAGAGAAACTCATTCACAGCCTGAGATTCACGAGTATAACACATCGGGCTGAGAAACTCTAAATCATGCAAGCATTTTTTTGCTCTTTGTAGGAGTCTCAGAATTTAAACTGAATTAAAAAGTAACTTCACCAGAGGTCAGTGAGAATGCACAAGGCGACAGGTTAAAGCATCTTATAGTTACAAGAGTGTAAGCATAAAATTCAGAAAGAGCCCTCAGGGATCCCAATGTAAGACATGAAGATGTAATTAAAAACCATAAATCCATCAAAAGAAAAATATGTAAACTGAATGTATTAACTCATATTTTTCTTCCCCAACCACATTTGGGTTACACTACACTCCTCTGGAGCCTACAAATAAAAAATTAACAATACCAGAAGAAATATTTCTTAATATGTAATTATCAATAATAAATGCCTTTTATTTTATTCTTACAGGTAATTGCTTAAAGAAGCCCTCTAAGCCAACTGCTGAGACTCTGAGTATTATAAATTACTTCAACTGTATCTCCTCTTTACAAAACCCACAAAAGGACAATATCTTACAGTGTTTCCATGCCTCTCAGTCATCTACACAAAACTGCCCCTGTGAGAGCTTGCTGGAGGATCGTCAAATATCCTCTCTTTTCTCCGCAACAAAATCTTCAGCAGAAGATAGCAGAATGGCTCACTTCTGCATTCAGTTACACAAGCTGCACTAATGCACGAACACTTTAATTAGGGATTCTGAGTTAAACTTTATATTTAATTACAAGCTACAGGCCAAACCCCGGCCCATGTTCACCCACAGCAGAGTTTTCAAGACAGCTTACAAAAGCTCTGCAATGCCCATAGCTCACATTAAGGCTAAGAAACTTCCAAAGGCAGTACTTAGGACAAACCAGCCCTCTTATCTGCACACCTACCAGAGAAAGGAGCACTGATGTTGTCCAGAAGCGACAGTGTCAAACATACTTTTGCTTCACCTCCTCCTTAAAAGCCATTATGGATCCCTACTACGGTTCTTACACATTTTGGAGATTTTCATCACTGGTGACTGCCTCCTAAGGACCAGATGGTCCTTAGGCCAAGCAGGTATGGGAACATCTCTCTTCCTCACAATGCCCCCAGCAGTAGGACATAAGCCTGTGGATTACAGGATGTCTAGATTACAGATTTAGCTTTGTTTCCTCTCTGACTCACAAAGCTAGGTCCCTACAACACACATATACATGTGTTCAGCACAAAACCGATCCATTATCACAACATAGCCAACACTTCTCAAATAATACCTCAGTCCATTCACTTTTACTAAATCCAGGCCAAAACACCAACACAACTCATCTGCTCTAACAACACAGCATTGGAAGAGGTTGACATGCTCTTCATATTTATTCTAAGAATACTCTGCACGTGGAAATAAACATCCCCCTCACCCTGCCTGCCACAGATTTGCTTACTCAACTATTTCCCTACCACTGTTTCAATCATTTGGATGCCGACAGCTCTGGCATAACTGGTAAAGCTTTATCAGCTGAACACAGGCCAAATCCACCCAACTTTTGTTGACTATTTATTCCAGCTGAAAATCATTTACTTTCTCAAAACAGGCCGTGTGGGTTGCCCAGTCCTCTCAGCAGTCTTGGCTTCTGGAGCCACTTTCACGCTAGCATCTACCAAGGGCTCCACAGACAAAGCACATTTATAAGGTTTGGCTCTTAGCCACTTTTACTCCTGGGATGTGTGCCATTGTTTGCTGTAGCCTGGCTGCAGCTGGGCAGTAGATACAAGCAGTTGCTTTTTCCATGACACACTCCAGACAATTTGGTGTTAAAGAGAGGGTCTGTTGTAACACCAGAACGTTTCATCCAGAGGTGCTCAAAAAGAATCTAATGAAGGAAGAGCTGAATGCTTTTACTGCATCAAGCAGGAGAGCCCAGCCCCACTACAGGTGACCAGAAAGCAGTAAAGGAATTGAAACAAAGATGGCCAGATTTCCCATCATATGAGCCACTCACAAGTTTTCATATTCCAGATAGCTGTTAAGACTGCCACATCCTTTTGTGGCCTCTCAGTATTTAAAGGGAGCTTATAAACAAGACAGAGACCAACTTCTTACATGGTTTGATAGTGACAGGACAAGGTGCGAGGGCTTTAAACCAAAGAGGGGAGATGTAGGTTATATCTTAGGAGGAAACTATTCACACAGATGGTGGTAAGGCCTTGGCACTGCTGGCCAGAGAGACAGGGTTGCCCCATCCCTGGAGGTGCCCAAGGCCAGGTTGGATGGGGCCCTGGGCAGCCTCATCTGGTGGGGGGGGGGCAAACTGCCCACAGCAGGGGGTTGGAAATGGGCGGGCTTTAAGGTCCCTTCAAAACCCAACCATTCCACGACCCTACGATCCCAGAGTTCCAGGAGCCAGTGTGCAGCCTGAAGGTAACAACAGCTGCCAGTGTCCGCTTTGGGATGAGAATGGGACAGTACCACTAATCCACCATGGTAACATTGTCTCAGTCACCTCCACAAGCTGATCTCTTCCAAACACCAAGCAGCATCGCGTGATAGACCACGAGCTCAGCCATTACTTCTGAACTGATCAACAGTCAAGACTGAAAAAGCAGCAGGCAAACCACAAAAAACAGCTTTTATTTGATAAAAAAGTCCACAAGCTGTAGCAAACTGCTGCACTCTGAGAATGGCAGCAATACCACAGCAGCTACCACAAACAATACAGTAAGAACAACACAAGGCAATAAAGAGAGTACAGTGCAGACTGAGTGCATCTAACTTCCCAAATGACTTAAAGCACAAAGCCAAACGCTGCCCATTTGCAGTGTAATCAGCACTGATCCATCTACACACACTGACAGCAACACAAACCACGCTGTAACAAGTTGCATGTTGTGGTAAAACAGGAAACACATTTAAACATAATCTTTTGAATGCTGAGAGAACTAGGACTAATACTTCACCGTAGCTGTTAGTGCTGAAAGCCAGTCAATGCCCAGCCTGGCCAGAAGTATCACGTTTCAGAGCTGTACAGAACACTTCCCATCCTATTCACCCAGCAGTGCAAAATCCCTCAGCAATAGTCGGGGAAGACCTGCTAAGAGCTAAATGAAAATTGATCATTTTCCCACAGCCACCCAGCATTTCAATCAGTACTACGCAGGTATTGACATATGGTAAATGTTGGCCCAACCCCAGCAGAAGCTGAGAGCAGTCTGTCAAATTCCAGGAATGCTGATCAAAGACTGATTTTGAGGCCTGACTCAGAAAGAAGGATAACTGTGTGCACCTAAGCTTTTTTTCTCTGATCAAGTGCTGAGATTCCGCTGATTCACCCTACTTTTGAGTGATGCATTCAACAGTCAGACTGGTAGTGATGAAACAAAATTGCAACAATGGCATTACGCTGCCTAAAATAGGTGGGTTTATTTATACCAGCTAAACATTCTTTCTCCAGCATGAAAATGAACATCTGCCAGTTACGCCCTCAAAGTTCACGCCACTTCAAAGCAAAGCGGTCAGTGCAAAGAACTATGCAACAGAAGCTTGCATTCACTTAAACTTATCCTAGAGAATACATCGCCTCTGCAAAGCAGTGTTACCCCCACCCTCTGCTTGGGAAAATCATCTGAAGCCTCGCTCCTAGATTTCTGTACAAAGTTATCTTTTTTTCTTCTTCTCCATTTAAAACCAAAACATTTTAAATGAAAAACTAATAAGTAGCACACTTTGGCATGAACTTCAACAGCAGAAGTGGGACTGAAACCATGAAAAGCTCCTGACTTGCTGCAAGGACACACCCCATTTCCTCAAGGCAGCTTTCTGATTTCATCACAGGGATCATAGGACAGCCTGCAGATAAGCTCCTTTTAGATGCCATTGGTACTGCTTTAATCCACACTCCAGGAGCTGATCTGATACCTGCTATTTAAGCAGGCTCCACTTTGCCCAGATGTCCTCGGCAGCACCTTCAGCCCCTTTCCACAGCCTCACCACTTCTCTCCAGGGGAACTGGCTATTTTCAGGAGTGGGTTACTATCTCCACAGATTATCTGAAGTCCTTGGCTACGTTTGCTGCTTTTACCAATACAAAGACCCCTGCCTTAACTCTTCCTAGTAGAGGTAACCGACCTGAAAATTCAGTTCACAGAGCCTTCTGGTTCCTGTGTCATTATGTATTTCTCTTTGTTACATCATCACAGGAGCAGTATGCCCGACTAACAACAGCAGGTGATGATGCCCAGTACCATACCAGACAATAGACAAGAGTTCTCACCACAAAAGATGGAAGAAATTTATCTCTGCTGGGCAAAGGAGAGGTTAAGCACATGGATATTAAGCAGCTTGTCCAAATCCATGCATAAAAGGAGCAAAGGGTCTAGGGGTTAAATTTTGAACCTGAATCCCTATTCAGTGTCTGAACAATTCTTCTAATGGCAAAGGTAGCAGCAGCAGATTTGATTCCCACAAAAGTAAGGCCCAAGTTATCTCCCATCAGTACCCATTTGAAACAGTACACAGAAGCAGTAGACAGCTGTAAAAGAAACCAGCCTATTCCTAATCAAGTGCACACCCAGTAGCAGAAAGAGGACTCATGCCTTCCTGAAGGTGCTTTCCATTCATGGATATACTAGAAATTCACAACAGATCAAATTTCACAGATTCCCAATAAGCAAATACACACATACATAAAAAAAAGATAACATGATACTCTCAATTTTACAGCAGCCTGCCACACTCAATGTGAACAATATCCAAATAGATGTAGTTCATGAAAGTGATGCAACTTTGACAGAGGTAACAGCATCATCATGGAAAAATCTTCCACAGGACAAACATGCAATTTCATACAGATTTTCCTCCTCTGCACAGGGTGAAGCAAAGCCTCCAGTCATTTCTCGTAACAAGAAGTTCATCAGCCAGCTGAAAGCCCAGCTGGTTCTTCCCTGCATCAGCATCCTCACAGTAGGAAATAGGATTCAGACCTACAGAGTGCAAGCTGACAGAATGGTTGAGCAAGGAAGGAGCCCCTGGGTCCATCTGGTCCAACCCCTGTTCAAGGAGGGACACCTAGAGGAGGTTGCCCCAGACCACATCCAGACAGCTCTTCATCACCTCTAGGGAGGAAGACTCAGCTGTGAGGTACTCGGGCAGCAGAAAAACTAAGCAGCAACATACACTTAGCAGACGATTCTGCTGTTGAGAAAGCCAAATCCCCCAGTGGCTCCAGCCGTTCCCTGGCACTGTCAGGCCCAGAGAAGCAGCCGCTATCAGCTGCTGCAGGCCATGGGAGAGGAGGATGACTGCTGCCTCCTGTAACCTCCCTGCGAACAAGCCAGAGGCTGGGATCACTGTAGGTGGAAACTCTTGGCAAAAACAATAAAGCAGTAACTACATACTTCAACAGGTTCAAAGTAACCTCAGATGTTAGCAGCAGATGCTCTTTTCCACCCCCTGGGATTTTGAAATGGTTTATATGTTTCCTCCCTTTCCCCTAATAGGGCAGGGTGCTGAAGGCATTAGCCACAGCAATACTAATTACCCCCAGCTAGCTGGAGACCGCAGCACCTCCAGCTAATTGCACAACCCCTGCTCCCCCACTGCAGATCCCCCAGCGAGAAGGCCTGTGGCCTCAGGCATCCCGACCGCTGGATGAATCCCACTCACCTGTATTTTAAAAGGGCGTACTTGAAAATCCTAAATGTCTAAAGCAAACCCCATCACAGTTAGTTTCTGCAGCCTACCATATAGCGTGGGGACTGCTGCACAGAGCGAATCAAGCGAAGGGCTGGTGTCAACACATCTGACACAGTGCTGTCACTAACCCTGTTATTAGACTGCACAGTGCTTGCAATCTGCATCTAAGCTTGTAGCCTGAAGCACTCTGCAGCCAAGTCCCTGCAAGAGTGCCTCTTGAAAAATTAAATATTAAAAGTACGTCTCAAAAAATGCCCTGTAGTTTCATATTTATTAACTGTGGCTTTTCCACTTAAGTATTTTTGAAATGTTAAATACAGAACATTTCAAGGTGCACTCAGTGCTTGTAAGGAGCCCTGAAAACTCAATTACTCTGCAGAGGTAAAAGATAGTTCTGCTGCTTGGCATCCCTTATCGACATCAACCTGGTTACATAAGGCCTCCGATGGAAAGAAAAACAGACCTCTTCTTAGAGAGGACACCGAGATTGGCCAAGATTGGTCTTTCAGTCTTCCCCTACAGCTTTGCTACATTAAATGATCTGAAATTGAGGTGGGAGACTCAGAGCAAGTGCTCAGAACTCCCGGAGCCTGGTGTGAGAGGAGCTGTGCAGGACCAGCCTGGTACTGGTTCAACAGCAGACAGGTGGCTGGTGCCAGCAGGTGTGCATCTCCAAATGGCACAGAGCACTCTTTTCAAATCATCAGCAGCACAGAGGAACACCTGGGATCAATGCAGAGGCACAGAAAGAGCCAAGGAAGTGAGCAGCGCACCCATCCAATGGAACCATCCTTCCTGAGCTCTGCTGCTGGTGGAAATACACAGGGTTATTTAGCATTAATGAGAAACCCACAGGGAAGCGTGTGCTGTTCCCAAACTTTGTTCTTTGTTTCCCTTTTGGATGATGCCTTCAACATCACACAGATGTTCCAACAGCTCGTGGATGTGGGAAGCAGCAGGTGTGGCGAGAGGCAGCCCAGCAGCACGGCTGTATGCCTGAAACTTCCTTGGACTCCCCTTCCTTGAGAGCAGGTTTCTCCAGCTCAACCTGAGTAACACTAACACCAAGGGATAGAACGCTTCCCCTCCAAGAACAGGCTGAGAACTGGGGCTGTTCAGCCTGGAGAAGAGAATGCTCTGGGAGAGCTGAGAGTATTTCAGCATCTAAAAGGAGGCTGTAAGAAAGAAGGGGACAGACTCTTCAGCAGGGTCTGATGTGACAGGACAAGGGAAAATGGTTTAAAACCAAAAGAGGAGTGATTTCAACTGGATGCAAGGAAGAAATTTTTTGCAATAAAGGTGGTGAGGCACTGGCACAGGTCGCCCAGAGAGGTGGTAGATGCCCCATTCCTGGAAACAGCCAGGGTCAGGCTGGAAGGGGCTCTGAGCACCTAATCAAGATGTAGGTATTCTGGCTCATGGCAAGGGAGTTGGACTGGATGGCCTTAAAGGGGTCTCTTCTAACTCAAGTGATTCTATTTATTATTCTATGAACACAGTGCCTGCCAAGGGCACAGAGAGCCAGAATCAAACGATTCATGGTTCATTAGCAGCCGAGGGCACGAGCCATCCTAATGACCAGCACTCTCTCTAGACCAGACTGGTAAAATGCCTCTTTGTATCCAGCCATGGCATACTGGGTTGCCTGGGATTACAGGGAATGCAGGGCTTTATGTATCAGGAAAAGTACTCTTCATCCCAAGGACACACACTGTTCCTTCATCTCCCGAGCGCTCCGGGAGCATTTCAGTGGTGTGCTCTTGTCTAGCCTGCAGTGAAGGTAATGCATCAGGAATCCCAACGGGGAAAAATAGCAGCTCCTGGTAAGTAGAACAGTGAGAACTCTGCTGAACTCATGATAACGCAGAGCATCTGTCTCCCTATCCCATACTGTCCACACTGCACAGCGCTGACTGCACGGGCTGAGGACAGGGAAAACAGTGTCATCCTTGGGCTGGGAGGGTCACAGTCATCCGCTAACTGCTCCCAAAGAAAACTTCCTCTTGTCTTGGCCTCCTCTTAGTCCTGATAACACACTCTTATTTCAGTAGAATTGGCACGTATGGTTGTTACTCAGCTCCAGTGCGTGCCTGACACCAGACAGTCCCTGCCTGTCCCCTTCCCTGCGGGACACACCTCTTTCCCACACACACCTCTCTGGACATGACAGCTCGTTTAGGTTTACTGAGCAGGGGCGCCGCGCAAATTAATTAATTAGCACTTGGTGAAGTACTGGGAAGACTTTAGGTGCTAAGTATTATTATTACTAATTTAATCCACAGCGCCATTCAGTCCTCAGCCTCTCTTGTGAAACTGCCAACAATGATGCCAATTAGCGGTAATTGTCGGGGTAGCTTTGTGACGGGGCTCCTTGCCAGCCGGGAGCCAGGCAGCGACCACCAACCCACCTCCCACGGCTGCCAACAGCAGCAGCTTCCAGGCACACCCGGAGCCTCGGGAACCCAATACAGCTCCCCAGGGACACGGCCTGCAAGGCACACGCAAAACTTTTAATTAAGGATAAATCGAGGCACCTTTTTTTTTTTTTTTTCTTTTTTTTTAAATTTTCCCCCCTTTCTTTCCATCTCCACTTGCTCAGCGCATGACCCAACAACTGATGCTGCAACACCAAACTGCCAATCTGCGGTAATTTCAGCTTGAACTCTGCTTTTTTTTTTTTTTTTTTTCCTCACCCCTCCCCATCCTTTGCTGATCCCGATCCGCTCGCAGCCTCACCGTGGCAGCAAACTGTAAAGACAGCAGCAGCAAAAAGAAGGGAATCAGCAGCGTGGGGTGCAATAAATCCGGTATTTAGGGGAACTGCAAAGGAGTTGTAACATAAGCAAAGAGGTATATCTCTATATCGTTTGTCAACAGAGATTTGGTGCACTTGAAAAAGCCCCAAACAACGAACAGCATTCTGTAATCAATGCACATCATCTGAGCACCGAAACTTTACATTATTTATATATTTTAAATAAGTCTAATTGAAAGGACAGCAATACACAAACGATGAATCACCGCCCTCCCGAGCAATTAGATCTGTTATCCCCGCAGACTGCAAACAGTGCCTTGGTTTTTTTATTCTAATGTGAATTCAATCCCCTGTCAGCTGCCCCACGCAGAAGAATACAACTGCTCCCTTTCATCAGCGCAGATATCAACAGCAGGAAACTGGCCCTTCTTTCATCTCCCAGGCTCCCACCCACCTTTCCAAAGGGCTTTAAACCAGGTGTGGAAATCTTTCTCAACCTGTGCTGAAAGATCCCTTCACGGCGACGGCAAAGGACAGTGCTCTGAGAGCAGCCTGCTCCCAAGCAGCAGCCTCCCACGTCCACTCACCCGGGAGCTGCTTCCTCTGACACTGCATTAGGAGAAACTCTTTGGACCTTTACAGTACAGGCACGAAACTCAGGAAGAGGAGCTGCGTTTTCAGATGTCTTGTTATATAATTAAACAAGAAAGAAAGAGGGGGGTGGGGGGGGGGGGGGGGGGATGAGGAAAGCACAAGCTGCCTTTCTGGCACAAACATTACAATGCATTCAGCCTGCCAGCTTATTGCATCAGATTCCCACTGCAGCTGAGCACCCCAACCCCTGCCGGGTATCTCCTGCTACCTGCTAGGCAGAAGGCACTGAGTGGGGTTGCTTGCTGCATCTTTCTCCCTCAGGAGCAGCTCACTGCCTGGGTGAAAGGTCTCTGAGCTTTCAGTTAAGGCTGGAGGTCTCATGCACGTCGGAAAACTTAGTTTTCAAAGACCCCAAGTATCAGTATGCTGCTCACCCAGTAGCCCCCAGGTACCCGTGACTCCGTGACTAAGCCTGTCAAGGTTCCAGCAGAGTGATGATGACTCTGTTATTACTCTCCTAGGCACGCTGCAGAAAAGGGGGATTCATTCATTCATTCACCCATCATCGAGTGCTTATGAAGGACCGGAGGGAAAGGACCACACAGACACAGCCCTTTGCTCCCCACACACCTGGCCAGCTCCTTCCCCACACCGCTCTCTCCCCATCAGGGACGGGTGCCACCACAGTGATGGGAATTGGGTTGCGTGCACCCTGCTCCGGCCCTACCACACGCATCTCACAATGGGAATTAAACCATCCATAAAACAAAAGGTCCGACGATCCCGATCCTGACTGCAATGGGATCCGAGACCTTTACACACCACAGAAGAGAAGCTCACGTTGATCCAATCAGTCAGGACTCCTGTCGATTTCAAAAGGTTTTGGGCCAGGCCTGAGAACACAAACCTCGCTGACACTGCTCCACAATGCACTTGCAAACAAAACTATATTTAGATTCAATGGGAATGCTGTAGATCATACAGGAACTCTTTGAATGAAAATGAAGGTCAATAGGGTTTGGCTTCCTCTTCAGACCCTCCCCCCCCCACCTCCCCCCTTCTTGCAGGCATCCAGATAAGCATTGTTTAGAAAACAATACCTTCCTGCCAAATGTTATCAAAAACCCAGCACAGGTTTTTGGTCCTCCAAAACAGAATCTCAGGGTCTTCCACAGCATTTTGCCCCATCACTGAACTTCAAGGGTCTCCCCAGGTCCCAGGGCTCGGTGAGGAGGTTTCTCCTCCAGTATCACCTTATAAAAGCTTTGTTTCACCCAGTTACTTAAAGGAAGAGAGACCAGAAGTGATGATAAAGACCTCTGATAAGACAGAAACACAGAAAGAACAACGGTGCACATCTGGAGCGCTCACGCACTTTATCCACTCACTGCCAGAGCCACTGCGAGGTACAGACCCGAGGGAAAGCAGCACCCTGAGAGACTCCAGGGCCACAGGAGCCCGAGCAGCACCGGGCAGCGAGAGTCCCACAAAGCTCCGGCTTCCTCCCGGCCACCACCACTGGGGGATGCGGATGGGGGGCATAGGGGGGTGTCAGCTGCGTTTCACATCTCCCTCGGGAGGAGGAGGAGCCGAGCTGAGCCCCCGGCAGCCTCAGTGCTGTCCCACAAACGGGGCGGCGCGGGAGGGAAGCCCGGACAGCACTTCTTTCCCTTTCCGATTACACCAACGACCTCCAACTCTTAAAAAAAAAACAAAACAAAACAAAAAAAAAAAAAACAACCAAACTTCTGCAGCACCCTCCCGCTTCGCAAAGCGTCGGGGTTGCCATATTCGCGGGGCGCACACACACACACACACACACACGCACACCTGCACGCCCCGGGGCCGGGCTCGTACCCTCCCCTCTCTCCCCACCCGGAGCTCCCACTTACCGGCGGGGCGTTGGGCGGGCAGCCGCCTGCAGCCAACCTGGCCGCCTGCCTCCTCAGCTCGGCCAGCTGCGCCTGGCAGCTCCGGCACCAAGCCCCGGCGGCCGCCGCCCGCTCCAGCGGCCGCGTTTCGCTCCCGACGGCGGCGGCCCCGGCTCCTTCGGGCGGCGGACGGCGGGCGCAGCGCTCCTCCTCGGGGACGGCGGAGGAGGAGACGGACGGAGGTTTTTTCCGAGGGGAGAGCTCCCGCCCCGCGCTCCCCTCCGCCACCTGCGGAGAGAGCAAAGAGAGCTTCAGCTCCGAGCATCGCGGAAAGCTCGCTCGGTACCACTCCCACCCAACCTCAGCCACACGCCCCGGAGTAGGGGGGTGGGGGGGTGGGGGGGAGGGGGGTGGGGGGGAAGGAATAGATAGATAGATAGATAAATAAACAAAGAAATTAATTAATTAATAGAAGCACGGCAAAATGAGATAAATAAATAAAGTTAGCAAACAAAAAAAAAAAAAGAACCCCACGAGCGGGCTGCAGCGCTCCCACAACTCACCCCCTCAGCCCGGGGTTCGAGCCCCGGTCCCCTCCTCCAGGTCACCGCGCTCATGTTGGAGGACGGGGACGCGGCCGCGCTCCGCTACTGCGGGCGGTGCGGTGCCCGGCGGCGCGGGGAGCCCATGGCGGGCAGAGGGAGAGGTGATGCTAGGTGATGCTTCCTCCCATGCTGCGGACAGAGCGAAGTTTTGGTCGGGAGAGGGAGGCGGAGTGAGCTCCCCACGGCAGCACGGAGAAGGAGCCGGAGCACAGGAGCACGTCGGAAAAAAAAGCTGCAAAAGTGCTCTCCGGGCAGGGGAGGAGGGGCCGGGCGGGGTGGGGTAAGCGGGGGCGGGCTGGGGTTGGGTTTGGAAGGTGAGGGGGTGCTGCTTTCATAGCGGCCCTACGGGACGGTCCCAAACCGCTGAGGTCGGGGCGTTGTGTTCCACACGAGCGGGGGGGAGAGAGACGGGAAACCCCGCGGGGGTCGGGGCAAACGGGGCTCGGGGGGGTCTCTGCAAGGTGCCGGGGTTGCTCCCCCTTCCAGCGCATTCCCCCTCCCCGGGCCGGCTCGACGGGCGCGCCGCGATGTTGCTACACGAGACTGTTGACCCGACAGATGGGGAAATTAACGCTCGCAGCTAATTGTCTACTTGGCTGCCGCTCCAGTTCGTGTATTTAGCGCTATTTTTTTTTTTTTTCAATCTTTTCTTAAAGTTCTTCTCCCCCAGAGAGAGCGACAGGCGCCGCTGTCTCCCCCTCCCCCCCCCCCCCCCCCCCCCCCCCCCCCAACCCCCCCTCCCCCACCTCGCAGCCCGGTCCCGCTGCCCCACGGCGGCGGCTGTGCGGGGCTCAGCCCGTCCCCGGCTCCGCCGTCGCTGTGACTGTGGCGCCACCTTGCGGCCATAGCGCGGCACTGCACCGCCGAGCTCGACTCCCGGGCCGACCCCGGCAACGCGCGGTGGGACCGGAGCACAGCATCGCGCCGCGGGAGCGGCGCCCAGCACGGGGTGTTGGGGGGAAAATATACGGAGCTAGTCGTTAGTTTTCCCCCCCCCCCCCCTCCCCAAGAGACATCCTTAACCTCTTCTCATCGGACACCTTCTTCAAACTTTCCCGACCACGTGTTTGAAGAGCCCCCCCACCCCCGCCTCCTCCAAAAAATAAAACCGGGTGCCTGTCCCCTGGGGGGCTGGAGCCTCGTGCGATGCTCGTGCACCGCTGCCAGGAGCCGTCACAAAGTTTTCGCGTATCTCGCGTGCCTCCCGCAGAGCGCTCCGTCGGAGAACGCCGTCGGGACGGACGGGGGCGACTCCCCCGCGCTTCTCCGCGGAGCCGCCCGCACTGTTCGTGGTGCTGAAAGCCCGCAGAGCCTCCAACTTCACCCCGCTGGAAGTTTGCGGTAGCTCCCCACCTCCCCCCACCGCCCCCCCCCCCCCCCCCCCGGGCCCGGCGAGGTGCCCTTACCTTGGCTTTGCGCCGCAGGAGGTGGCTGGTGAAGCCGAAGATGATGTCCGTGTCCAAGCACAGAGCTCCGATCTCCAGCAGCCCGGGGCTTCTCCTCGGAGCGGTTGAGGCGTCGGGAGGTTTGGGAAGAGCCATAATTTGAAGGTCGGAGATATCCGGCTCCTGAGGAGGAGGCGATGTGTTTGTGATGGAGAAAGAGCGGGAGGGAGGAAAAAAAAAAAAAAAAAAAAAAGGAGGAAAAAAAAGAATAGCCGACACCCCTCACCCTTTAGGGGAAAGAAAAAAAAAAAAAAAAAAAAAAAAAAAAAAAAGAAGCCACACGCGGGTGCGTTACTCCTTCATCCGAGAGGATGCGCGCCGCCGGGCTGAGGGAGCGCAGCAGGGCACCTCCCTGCCTCTCCCCGCTCTCTCCCCGCTCTCTCCAGCCCTCCTTCCCCCTCGGAGCACCTTTGCCTGACGAGCCCGCTCCGCTCAGCGCCCCGGCGGCACCGCGCTGGGTGCGCGGGGCATGCACTGTGATGCTCCGCCGCCGGCCGCCATCAGCTCCCCGCGCCCGCACCGAGAGCCGCCTGCCGGCCCCGTCCGCGCGGGGAGGGGGGGGGGGGGGTCAGGGTGGCGGGTCTGCGTGGGTTTTTTCCCTCCTCCTTCTCCTCCTCTTCCTCCTCCTCTGGGATGAGGAGAGCTGCCGGTGAGGGCAGCTTAGGAGGGGGAAAGATGGGGGCGCAGGAAAGAAGAAGAAAAGAAGAAGAAAAAGAAAGGGGGGGGGGGGGGGAAGGGAGAAAAAAAAAAAAGGTGAGAGAGAAATAGAAAAAGGAGGGAAAAAAGGGAAAAAAAAATGAAGAGGCGGTGGGGGGAAAGGGAGAAAAAAGGAGGAAAGGGAAGAAAAAGAGGGGGAGAAAAAGAAAAGATCGTGAAGAAGAAAAAAGAGGAAAAGAAGGGGAAAAAAAGGAAATTAACAAAAAAAAAAAAAAAAAAGGAAGGAAGGAATAAAGGGAAATTAAAAGAAGGGGCCTGGGGGGCGGAAAGCCTGAGGGAGATCTGGGCCGGGTCTTTCACTCCTCTAGAAAGCTATAAATATAAGAGAGCTCTTCACCTGGGGGGGCAGGGCTCCACGGTTGCCAGTGAGGCATCGCAGCCCCGGTCGCTCCCACTCCCACCACCGCCTGCCCCACGTACGGGGTCCCCACGCGGGTCCCAGCCCGGGGCCGAGCGTTCGCCCCGGGGATGGTTCAGGACCCAACGGGCTGCCCGGTCCCCGGAGGGGGCACGCTCCTCTCAACGCGTTAATCCCTTTCTGTGTACTTTGCCGCTGAACAAATAACTCACGTCCTGACAAAGGCATTATCTCGCTTCGTAGTGCCGGCAGTGATAGTCAGATCAATCGTCTGTTTAGCCGGGCCTCCGGGCTGCGGCCCATGCGAGAGTACCACAGATTCACAGAATGACTTCGTGTTGCGTTTGGAAGGGTCCTTAGGGATGTTTGAATTCCTACCTCCAGCCGTGGGCTGGCTGCTGTCTTCTTTTCACTTCAGATTTACCACATCTCTGTTCTTGGGGTTCCAGCCCCTGCATTAGGTAAGGAAGAGGGCTCAATAGGCAGCTTTGCGCAGTCCCACACTGGTGGGACGTGTCCCTGCCCCTGTAAGGTACCGCGCTTGAAACGTGCCACACCACCAAGGAAGGGGAAGGTAGAAGGAAAAACAATTCAAGCATAGTAGTGAGATGGACATCCACTGTCCGGATAAAGCATTGCACAGAAGGCAGAAACAGTCCCACCACCAGAACCCAAAGCAACACATGACATTTACCGTGCATTGTGGAAAGAGGCTGGGAAACTTCCAGGAACAGATAAAGCCACGACTCACTGCCCACTTTGGAGGCATCTGCCCCCACTCCCCACATCTGTAGCCCACGATGAGTTTAAGCATTCCCCCAAGAGGACCTGGGATCTTCTGTGTCCCTTGTCCCCCTCCCCATGAGCTCTGCCTTTCACCCTGCCCTGTCCCTACTCCCCAGCTCTGTGAAATGACCCCAGGAAGGTCTGGGTCTTAGATGGACACTGGGCATCAGGCACTGACAGTCCATGTACAGCTCAGCCTCGCCCCTAATGAGGAAATGTCTCACTTCAATCACCTCTAAAAGAGGAAAAATTTCCCCATCCTGCTACCCTCAGGTGTCTCGCCAGCTGAAGCAAAAGTTATTAGCTTTTATTCAAGGCAGCTAAACTAAAGTAAAACATCAGCAGGGTGACAGTACGCAATAATGGACTAGATAAAGTCCATTTTTCTTGGGCCCTCTGAAAGTGATCCCCGAGCATTAAAACGGGTCTCTTAATAAATACCTTATCTCCCCGACGCAGAGCCCTGGCTGAAGATAAACAGACAGCCATTACCCTACCTCTAAAATGACCTATTTCCATCAGGGCCACTTCAAACAGGCTCCTCTTTAGAGACCCCCCCCTTCCCAGGATAGGCAGGGAAGGCATGAAGCCCCCTGAGTTGGGGGAGCCAAGCAGGGCAAGGGACCCCATCCCCATCTCCAGACAGGGTCGGAGACGCTACACTGCAATGTATCCCCATCCCCCCAGATAAATCACCATGGGGTGAAGCATTCTCTCTGTGAGCCAAAATCCCAAATCCTCCCACTGTGCCTGCACTGGGATGGGCAGTGCTGGGGTCCTGCAGTCCCACTGCCCAGGGCCAGCCAGGGAGATGCTGAGCAGAAGACCAGAGCTACAGTTGACTGTTGAATCCCAGTGGTGGAAAAAATCCTGCTCATCCCAATGTGATCATCCCAGGCTGCAAGGTCCTGCTGCACAGGTTGCACAGGAGTCGTTTATTAAGGTCCCATACAGGTGATAGCGGATTTATTAAGTATATTGCTGTGATTTCACATTTAATTTACTAAGAATACAATGGTTTGGGCTAGAGGACCCAAGGGAAATCTAGGCAACAGTGAGCAAAAATCCATGAAATTCAATGTAGCACACTAATCATGGAGGCATTATAGTATTAATTGCTATAATGATATACTTCTAATCCTATCTTACACCGCGCCACATAATTTCATTGGGTAAGAGAGGAAAGGAATTAAATTTAGTTCAATACAGGCAAGCGTGTAACTTAATAGAGTAGTTTGACTCCTGCACACTCATGGGTTTATGGCTAATGCCATGCAATGCGTGCCGCGGCAGGGAAGGACAGCACGAGAGTTCTGACGCCCTCCCGGAAACCTGGAAGCAATGAGGAAAAGTGCGAGAATTCTGCTTTTCAAGAGGCAACCCGGCCATATAGAGGATAATTAGAATTCGTTGTAAAGATGATTTATCATGTCTATCATTGTGCTTGAAAAGGCGAGGTCACCCATGAATGCTGATGAAATTTCAAAGATCCGCTCCCCAAGGACTTTCTGCATCTGCTGCCCTCTGAGATGGGGAAATAGCCCAGGGCAAGCTTCTCATTAATACCACAGGAAAATATAAGCATTTTGTCAGACCTAACATTTTTCTTCGGTACGATACCTGACACGATTAGACCTTTAAACAACGCGGTAATAGGGCTCACTTTCAGGTTCACGGACTTGGCCTCCCCCCAGGTTTCGCTGGGTAGCAGCACCCGGCCCAGCCCCACTCAGCCCCAAACAAATGCAGCATGGGGTGGGCGGAGGTGGGAAAGCCGCTTTTGATCTTGTTTGTGTAATATGCAAACGAACATCAACGCGAGGGAAAGGAGGGGCGGCAGAGAAAGAAAAGCAGAAAAGGAATAGCCCTACACGCTGCAACACCGGAGAGCACGGGAACAGCCAAAGAAAACAGCACTAGGAAAACACGATAAATCAGTGGGACTTCGAAGACCACGATGGCGGGCACGGCCCGCTTCAGAGGTTGCACCGAGGAAACCCGACAGAGCCCACCTCGCAGCCACAGGACCGGCCCCGCTCCCCCAGGCACGTTCCCCGCAGGGCACTGCAGGTTTCGAGGCGTTCACCAGGCACTGCCTGCCCAGGGCTGAGCGGAGGGTTTTTGTTTGTTTGCTGTTTGCTTGGTCTGCTGGGTGGGATTGATTTGTGGGGCGGGCAGTAAAGACCATAAAGGGAAACTTCAGCCCGCGCAGCCTGCGGAGAAAACAATGATTGTATCTGTGAAACCAACATGAAAGGCCAACACGTCCCACTCAACCCTTGCACGTGTTCAGATGCTGATGTGGCAGCCTCCACCCTGGGGACACGGGGGTGGACACCCCTGGTGTCCGGGGGGGCTCCCAGAGAATCCTCCCCAGCTGTCTCCAACTGCTCCCTGAAGACTCTGCAGGATAGGGTGGGACATACGGGATCCAGATGGGCCCGGAAAAGCAGGAAACGAGAGAAGAGAGGGCAAATTCACTCGAGGCATATTTCCACTCTGCCTCCAGGAGGAGAGGGGCTTGACAACTCGGTCCTGTTTTCCACTCCCTCTGCACTCTTATTTCCCTATGATGCTGCGGCTCTTCCCCTTGCTCCCTGTACTGCCACTTCCCTTCCACTCCCATGGTCACAGAGGGGCCCAGCCAGGATATCCCTCCACGATACTAACTAGTTCCCACTTTTTATCCGGGTATCCCTGCCACAGCAAGGCCACCTCCTTCCTTCTACTTCAGGCAATTCAGGCACAGAGCGGATTCCAGCAGCCTGCAGCAAAGCAGGAACTTCAGCAAGTCCTGTGTCACAACCTGCCCTGTCAGGCAGGGCTGGGTAAAACAAACTGATGCAGGGGCTCTGCTGAGCCTGCCTGGGCCTGGAGGCTTGGAACTGACCTCAGGCCCACCACTGGCTCAGTTCCTTGCCTCCCTGTGACCTCGCTCTCTAAGAGGAGATTGAACCTCCTCATGTAAACAACCTGTGAAGGTCAGGGGAAGGAAACCCTGACACCATTTAATGAGAGACAGTTGCAGACAATCTTTTGCTCAGTTGTCCGTGTCTGCAAGGCGTGGGGATCTCTGTCTTCCAGCTTTTTAATTTCCATTCTAATTTGCAAGTCATAAAAAGAGACAGTATGCAACCCATGGTCTCCTGTTTAATTCCTTGTATCCCTAATCATGCCAGTTTAACCCTCACTCACTTGACTGGGTGCTTCTCATGCAAAACCCCAGCCACCCTCTCCACTGTGAAACATGCCCATCCAGTCACATTAGATTCCTGCTGGTGCTACACATCCGCGCTTCTAATACTATTTCAGTGACCTCTATCTAGATACAGTTAAGCCTCAGAATGTAAAATAAAAATAATTATGCCTCCTTTTAATGTTACTAGGTCTTTAGGGGGCTGCGGGGTGGTGGGGGGGAAGCCGGTCGAAGTTGAGCAGTGCTTCAGCACCATGGACAGCGGGCCCGCACCGCCTCGCTCCTTGGGCGTACAGAGACAGCCAAGGGATGTCCCGAGGTTGGGCAGCCTTGCCCAAACGCTCCTTGAGCTCCGACAGCATGGGGAGCCTACTCCGGTGCCCCACCGCCCCCTGGTCAAGAATCTTTTCCTAATAACACCCAGCCTGAACCTCCACTGAAGCTGCCTCCTCACCTCGGCAGGATGATAAAGACTTGTGGGGCAGAAATCAGGACCTAGGGGAGGATTCATGCACGGAGGTGGTTAAAGAAGGAGGGAAAATCCCAGGCCTGGTTTCTAGCTCTCATCTGCCCAGAGCAGTGCACGAAGAGGCATTCCCAGGGTCTCTCTTTACTCTGTAGCAAATTACTCAATTAAAAAGCAAACATCAAGTTCTCTGCGGCCATTTTTTTCATGACGGATAAAGTAGCAACATATCTTAAACAGAACGGTCCAAGAAGCTGCACCAGAAATAATTAGCTTTGCTGGCCACATAGAAGCATTTATAGCTTTTGTGACTTGAGAATACAGTGTAAAAATTATACTGTAGAGAACAAAATCAGCCTACGTGCTCCAGAGAGGCTGGAGTGCCCCATCTTTTGTATCACCTCACAGCCCATCTAATGTTTTCTCTTACAGGAAAGTTGCTGCTTTATTTCCTTCCCCTCAGTGGACCCTGAGAGTATTTTTCTCACCAGCCCATTCAGAGATCAGTGCCTTATTAACCCTTTAACCAAGCAGAAAGACTCCATTTTCCGAACTTTTCAGTATTTAAGCACACTTGATTGGAAAGAGCAAATTGTACATCTCAACTAAAACAAGGCTGCTTTGTCAGTACGAGACAAAGAACAAAGCAAGTGACAAATTCCCAACAGCCTAGAGGATCTTCAGAGCAGATTTCACTGCCCGCACCAGGGCAGAAGTTTTCTGTTTCAGCAATACTGCTGATCATAGGGACTACACCGGAGGAGTTCGAATCACAAACCTCAAGGAAATTCAAAACAAAGAGCATTTAGCAACACTGCAGGAGCATCGCTTCCAGACCCGCAGCTCCCAGGCTGTGCTTTCCACTCTCGGCAGATGGCACTGCTCGGCCGAGAACTGCCCTGGGAGACCTCTTCCCAGAGGAGGGAACTCTTCTGCTGTTGCAAGACTCTCTCAGCTCTCCAATCTGGGTTTTGAAAGAAGGCGCAAAAGAAAACTCAGTTACTAAGAAGGCGTAAATTACAGTGTATAAGTCAATACATGGCAACTGTCGGGGTTTCAGCATGCATGCTGCCATTTCACCATGCATCTTGCACATTAGAAAAAGTCACAATAAAATACATCTTAGAACAAACTACTGAACAGATAATTTATGGCTCTTCCCCCCTCCCCCCCCCCCCCCAACGAGGGTGTTTAACAAAACAAAACCAAAACGTTTCAAAATCAAGTGGCTAGACCAACTAGTTCATTAAGGTTTTGTTTTTCAGAAAGTGCTCTTTCTCCAGTTATTCAATGCTTGCACTGAAGTTGGCTATGTATTGTTTATTCTCAGTCCCAGGATATGAAAGATGGAGAGCTGAATCAGTGTCAGGGCGTTGACAGCCCAAGAAGGCAAAGCAGAATGAATGCAGTTTTCTGTGAAATAAGGGGGGAAAGGCGTGTGGGAGCATCAGTATTGCACATGGAAAACATTGCTGGAGAGCCTGTGACACAAAAAGTGATGACAGGTTCTTGCATAATACGACACTTAAAACTATAAATGGTTCACAAAACTGGAAAAGCACTCCCTCTGTACCCACTCATACCCAGACATTTTCAGGCTACAAAAAAACTTCACTGGTGCATAAACCTCATGCATGCTTTACCACCAAATACAACACATACCCTCGCATTTGTCTCTCTGGGCCATCCTGAACCAGTTGGCAACAGAGGAAAGGGACACATGGACCAGTTCCAATACTGGGAAAGCAGATATTGTCTAGATAGAGCTGTGGGCAAAGAGACATAGCAAAAAGAACATGAGCTCCAGGGCCTCGACTGCCTTTGCCAGAGCTCTAGAAAGCCAAGATGGTGGCTGCTGAGCCTCTGAAAGGTTGCTCTCTCATCTCCCCCATAATGGTAGGGACAACAAACCACAGTGCCCAGTATCCTCCCTTCTAATGGCAGAAGGCACCTGGCCCATGTCACTATCTGTAGGACAATGAATCACACTGAATAGCTGAGAAGATCTAAGCCAGCTCTGCTGAACACATCAGGACAAAACATTCCATCACATACCAGATGTGAATTGATTATTCAAACAAAGGAAAAGCTTGTTTCCAACGGGGGAGGGAAGAACTCAGAAACATCAGAAGAAGAAAAAAAAAAATGAAGAAACAGTAACTGGGAGGGACAATCTCCATGATCCACTGATCCTTCTAACTAAACCTTTACTGGGACATACCTGGAAAAACAAGCAACAGCTTTAAGCATTAAAGGTCATTTACCTTTCTGTTGATCCTTCTGGCAGGTGAGACAGAAGGAAGAGATCAGAGTGGAACAGGATTTCATAAATGTAGGCAAGAAAATGGCACAATGCATTGGCTACCGGCTCTTCACCACACTGGTCCTACAGCAGAATACTCTGGCTGCCAAGCTGCCATTCCTCCACGTCATGAACAGCAAGAGCCCCAGCTCCTCTGGAAACAGAGCAGGCCTTCCTGCCCCACAAAATCCTATTCTCCTCAGTTTCTGAGGAGATGTAGTCAGGAGTAACCCCATCTTATACGAGGTTGCATGTGCTCACTGCAGACTCTGAAGTCAACTACCTACCAGCTGTAAGGATGGTAACGGCACTAGAAAAGTCCTCATCTATATCACTTACACTTATTTTTAATTTCCATGCTATTTAAAACCAGTGACTCAGCTGGGAAAGGCCATGATTGAACAAGCCAAACTGCAAGGCTTAGATGCCAGCTCACAACCGTAAGGTTGCAAATCTGGTCAAACTTACACCAGATCAGATCTATGATCACTACTGGACTGCACTAGACTGCAAGTGGTAACACCCCCACAATCCTGGATGCCAAACGGCTGGAAGATGCAGAATCTTGCATGTTGACTTTCTAGACCACTTACAGTTCAGTTTAGATACAGATTCTGGAGTTAAGTTTACTACGAGGCTGGAAAGGCAAGACTGTGGCCTCCTCTGGAATAGTAGGTGTTTAATGAACAGTTTGGTCATACATAAAAATCCAGAGCCTGTTTATAAAGCAGTACAGTCACTCTCTTTCTTTAAAACTTTATTACAAAATAGAACATGTAACTCAGGAAAAATATGTTTGTATTTACTAGGAAAAGAAAAAGTGGGAGGGGAGATGCAAACAACATTATTATATGTGATGAATCTCCTGTTTATTTTTGAGAGTCTGGAAATTGCCTTATTATTTTCAATCGAACCACAAGTCTCTGTAAAAGATGTGTTCCACTCCAAACCATAAATATTCCAGGGACATCCTATTAGATGTGTTATGCAAGAGGGGGAACCAGCTTACCCCAAAGCATACAGACCTGCACTTACTGTAAGTCTGTCCTCTACTGCAAAGGAGATACCGTCCTCACTACAGTTCTCTGCCCTCCCTCTGGAGAGGCCTGGAAGATAAGCCTCTCACAAAATGCTGCTTAAAATTAGTGTCATGTGAATATCCTCTTTTGTCTGCACAAACTTCAAGTCTGTGAAAACAAACACTATTCTTCAATTTGACATGAGCACATAACTGTCTTTTTACAATTTTACATCTGAACCTGGT
The DNA here is from genome assembly GCA_036925125.1 of Oreortyx pictus. Classification (NCBI taxonomy): domain Eukaryota; kingdom Metazoa; phylum Chordata; class Aves; order Galliformes; family Odontophoridae; genus Oreortyx; species Oreortyx pictus. The sequence goes on along the minus strand of JAUPFR010000006.1, from coordinate 50,127,233 downwards.
TAGACAGAGCCTGCAATGCCACCACCTCAACCTTTAGTATTTGCGAGTACACTGTAGACGTACAAAGACAGCAGCAGCCTCCAAAGAAACATGTACAACTGCTAAACCCACATCAGCCTGTGAAAATGTCCAGAGTGAATACATCCTGATGAGATGAGCTCACATACACACTGCAGTGAGTGGACAATCAAACATATTCCAGTACGTTCCTTCAACAGGGACACAGGAGACACTGCATACAGAAAGACCGCACGCAAAAGGCTTCTTACTATTCCAGGTTCACCCTTGCCTGGCATCACGTTTGTGAAGCCTCCCTCCCCAAGCAATAGAGGCATCTTTTTAGATCAGGGAGCCACTTTTCAGATCTCTTTCCATAATTTAAACTGGCCATCCCATAACCTACCAAAAGTAATTTTTCCATATACCAGTGCAGCTTCACAAGCCTTCTGACCTGAAAATAGGATTAATAAAGCACAGGTCAGGCCAAGCAGCATTTGGGATTAGGAATCTCTGGTTTCACCTGAAGTGGCAAAGGAACAGATCATTGTAGCAATATAAGTAGCTATTTGTTTATTCTATTCCATTCACGTACACAAATAAATTGGAGTTTCTCTGGTCTTATGCCCACATGAAAAGAGAAAAGATTTGGCTTTCTATTTGGATGTCATCATAATAATGGAGAACATCTTTACTGGTTTAATACAATGTAATATTGCCGATTCCAAGCATTAAAAAAAAAAAATAAAGGCATAATGAATTACTCATCCCCACCCTACAACAAATATCATGAGAGGAAAAAAAAAAAAAGGCTTTGATTCCACTTGTTTACCAGTTTCTGAGCACTTCTAGTGCCATCAGATTACTATTCCAAACCCTTCTACCACAATGAAAGCTGGTAACTGTCCTAAGATTTACAGTTATGTTTAAGTCACATGAATCTTGAAGCTGAATATTTAAGGAGAAAAAAAAAATCTAGCAAAACAGGCTAACAAGGAAACAACTAAAAAAGGTTTCAGGATAAAAATTCCAGAGCCATTGAGACATTGTTATTGAACAGATTCAGAAAAGTCACTAGGGTGTATGACCCTGGGAAGCTGATATATTCACTAGAACAGATTAAAACTGCCTGACATTAACAAGTACGTCAACATACTACATGTCATGTGTTAATCCAGATCAACTATGCACAATGTTCCTGACAAAACCTGCTCTGGGTGGTCCTGCTTGAGTAAGGGTTGGACCAGATGCCCCAACAGCCCCTTTCAGACTCCCAGTTCGAATCAGTTCTCTTGGTTCTGATTTCTTACGAAGTGAGGTAAAAAAAAAAAAAAAAAAAAAAAAACAAGAAAAACACCCTACTTGCAAAAATTGCTCTGTGTAAAACTCATGAGATGTGGTAACTAAACATTATTATAAATTTATTTCATCCTGACACCAAAAACAGCTCTTACAGCTGTTTTATGATAGTGTGAAGGTTAAACTACTACAGAACAAGCACTTCTGCATGCTGCTACTATAAAAGTGTCACTGAATTATTTCTAATTTTAGTGCCCGTTGATCTAAAAGTGCCTCCCGCTGCACTCCAGGAAGCAAGAAAAAAAGATAAATCAAATAAAACTGGCAGCAGAGCAACACACATCTAACCCAACAAGCTGAGCAGCTCTTTACAGAGCTAGGACTGCAGGAAGACTCAGGAAGGGTTCAAGTCACTGTAGCCCACAAAGGAGAAATCTGTGGTCAATTTAGTGATGTTGTACCGGTTCACAGCAAACTGCAGGCAACGTGTACTTCTACAGAGGAATTAGTCTGTCTTCAGCCAGCTACTTCAAGATGGTAAGATGCCCGAGAATGCCCATTTGTCTCCACTAATCACAAAGTTAGTATAGAAAAGTAGGTATTTCATTTACATTTGATCAGGAGAATCCTATCCACGTGCCCAATAAAAGGTAAATCAGCAGGACACTACGCCATCTTCAAATGCCATTACACCCCCATCCTGAGACCCAAATTCAACACACACAAATGAGGGGGAGAAACATGATCAAACAGTAGAAGTAACAAACTTCCTGGATATACTTGTAGAAAACATTGCTCTCAGAAGACTTTTACTTGAACCTTTACCAGTACTCCCAGATACCAGCAAAAACATTATCTGAGCACAAGGTCTGCAGAAAGCAACAAAAAGGATTGTAAGGAACCACGTAAGCTAAGGGAAGGTGTAATTAACCAATCTGTAGATAGATACAGAATAAATACCAGTTGGTGAAATGATCATCAGCACTCATCAGCTACCAGTATGAACTGCTGAAAATCATGGAGTTTTACAATGAAACTCACACACGTTCTGAAATTACGGGTTCTCATAAACTTTGCCAAGGAAGGGAATCAGAAACAAAACAGCTAGCAAAAAATCATTTTTTCATATAATAAAGCAGAGACTGTGTCACCTCATTTATCTCACAGGGATGTCATTACTGCTCATATGGACAATTAACTGTATTTGGAAAAAACATCTTTCAGAAATTCTCTGCAATTCTCCATCATCAGTTTTGAGTAAAAAGCCATTACTTGGAAGAAATTATTTCCTCACTGGGGTAACTGGCACAGTTACACAGAGATGAATGATCACCCACCAATTACACACCAGCAGAAAGCACAGTCATTGATTCACAACTATGGGAGGGGTTAATTTCTTCTTTCCCTCCAGTCACTAAAGTTTAGTCAGATCAAGTCTACGTATTCCTTCTGCTGGCAGTGAATTACAGAATCATTTAAGTTGGAAAGATCCCTAAGGTCATCCAGTCCAACCATCAGCTCACGCCCGTGTCTACTTAGCTCAGTGTTACATCTACTCTACTCTAAACACCTCCAAGGAAGATGACTACACCACCTCCCCAGGCAGCCTGTATCTCACCACTCTTTCTGAGAATAAGCGTTTCCTAATGTCCAACCTGAACTCAGAGGCAACTTAAAGCTATTGCCTTTCTTCCTATTACTGCTACCCAGGAGAAGAGGCCAACCTCCACCTCACCACAACCTCTTTCAGGGAGCTGTAGAGTGCAGTAACATCCCCTGTAAGCTTCCTCCTCTTGAGACTGAGCAGCCCCAGCTCCCTCAGCCCCATCTCATAAGACTTGCATTCCAGACCCTTCACTAGCTTTGTTACCCTCCTTTGGATCTGCTCTAGGACCTCATTTCCTGGTTTTCCAGCATGGAAACTGTGCAAATGCCATTGCCATCACCATCCCAGAAGCTGAGCAAGAAAACGCAAGAAAACTAGCACCTAGAATTTTTTCTTTTTTCATTACTAGCTTCCCACAAGACAATGCCTAGGCTGTTACTGTCAAGGGCTTTTAGAGAAACACCTGTTGCTCAAGAATAAGAACTTAAGCCTGATACCTAGGGTGCCCCAATTCCATTATTACTCAGCAGCAACAAAACCTGTATCACTCCCACACAGAGAGGTGTTCTTCAGTAGATGACACAGAAAGAGCAAAGCTGAACACACCTTTCTTATTTCAAAGGTGAATTTGATTTGAATGCATCTCTCACTAGGTGTTGCCATGCGGCTCTCTGACCAATCAGCAGTGCCTCCAACATACTCGTGTGTGTGCTGAAACTGAAAGGTGCTGCCAGAGCATGAAGCAGCCTACAGAAAAGGGTGGGGAGGGAGGAATGCACTGCTGCTTCCTGCTCTTGGGCACAGCACACAGGAGACAGGCTCCTTCGAACAGGGGACCAGAAGGTTTAACTCACCCCTGCCTGCTTCCAGTCTGACCATAAAATACCTTTGCTATTCATTTTTTAAAGGGAGAAGAAAAATTAAGTGCTATTATACAAAGGCCAAGATTCTAGCGATAAGAAACTTGAATGCTGTCTGCAGTGTTAATAGTAAGAGCTAAAGACGTGCTCTGCAACTGCGGGGCAACATTTGACTAAGTTTGGCAGCAGCCTCCTCCCTTCACACCCTCAGGCTTTTGCTTAGCTTAGACAATATCACAAGGAAAGGCTGTTTGCCCAGAGGTTTTCAGTGCATATTTGTTGGGGATTTTTGTTTGTTTGTTCATTGACATGGCTTACCGCCAGCTTATGAAAGCTTTGTCATCAGGAGTTCACCCAGTCTGAGAGAGGAAAAACAACGGTTAGAAGTCAACCTTGTTCTGTACCTTTAAAACATCACATTAGAAATACAAAAAGCACACAAAGAGATGTTTCAGAAAACCTTGTGATGCTCCTTGATTTCATAGAGGGGTTATAACGAAGCATCAGTTTCTATACAAGCGTAGTAGAGGTACATCACGACACAGACAAACCCAGTGCAGGAACACTAACTTTTCTCCACTTAAGAACCTCCCCACTAGGCTTGTTATTTCAGAATTACCAAGACTGTTCTTGGAAAAAAATGGAACATTTTCTGACTCTTATCAAAGGAGATCTTAAAAGTTTTTTGGGGTGCACTGGACTCAGAGGAAAAAAGCCACTACTTACATCATCTTGAACCATACTATGAAGAGCAGTGATAATGCCTTGGAAGCAGGAAACCCTTCTTTAAACAGCTCACATTGCCACGGAAATCAGCAACTAGTTTGGATAGAGCCAGATGGGACAATCAGGCTTATCAGCTGAAGATGGCACCGGGCAGAAATGCACTGGGTCAAACCCCAGCTGATGTAAATCAGTGCCAACTCCCCTCAAGTTAACAGAGTTAGGCCGATTCAAGCCAGCTGTGGATCAAACCCACAGCATGTTTTGCAAGTCTATTTCCAACTCTTCAGGGCCCTGCTTTGCTGTGTTTAAACATTCACAACACCCACTGAATTTAATGAGAACTGTGTGTACAGAACACTAGTGTTATTTCTTTTTAAATATTTGGGAGGTGCTCAGAGACCGTGATAATGAGTGCCATGTATTAGAACTGAGGCAGAATGGTATTGAATCATCCGACCCTTAAGTGGGACAGGTCATTAATCTTTTCCTTGGGAGAACATTTCAATTTTTGCCTTGGCAAATGAGGAATCATCATTAATAGATGTGGGGGTTCTACCTTTGCCAAGTCCCAGACAAAAATGTGTTTTTCCATTTGCCTTGGGCTTGTGTAAGCTTGCCTAAGGAGGCCAGCCTCACAGTTTGAGAAACACTGCTAGCAGCCACCATACCCTCATTCCCGGCTAAATTAAACCCTATTACACTGTAATTAACCTTGCCTAACTTGTTCTGAGTTACAGCAGTAGGTTAAAAGAAAAAAAAAAAAAAAAAAAAATCACGCCTTGCCTAAACTGTCCCTGAGAAGCACTTCTACGTACCAGCCTTGCCTACTATTCAAATATTTCAGCTTCTCCTCAGAGCTCCTCCTCTGAAGATCACAACTTGTCTGCAGAAAACACCAGAGCTCTTCTTGGCTTCAGCGTGACCAGGATCATCTGCTATTATACTCCTGCGTTCAGATTTCATGCCAAAGCATTTTTTTTTTTTTGAAGAAAACAGAATTGATGGCAAGACTACGTACATTTAAGGCTTAGGTACACCAGAGGCTTAAGACATAGACACAGGCAGGTTCACTACATTTCTTAGTTTATATTTAAAGCAGTAAAATTCTACTTTATGAATTGGTCTGTTGACCATTTTATTAAACACACGGTTAAAAACAAACAAAAAAACCCCAAATGTTTCTAGTTCTATTTGGCTTGTGGGCAAGCATAAGAAGAATAAGAAAGTAGGAAAAACCTTTCAAAGTTATCCTTTCAAAAGGAAAATAAACTGCTGGTAAAACCATTGTTTCCAGATTCCTTTTTAAAAAATCTTCTGAAAGATCCACTTTCATCTGAGGTCCATCGGGCTTGATTAAGCCCAAAGCTTTTGATGAGACCATCAGTGCAGCAGTCTTAAAACTGTAAAAACCCACTGAAGTCGTTCTGATGAAGGCAGGAGACAAGGTTTGGATAATCCTTTAACTGCCTGCAGTAAAAACATACGTGGGGAATACAGCAAAAAGCACCACAGCATCAGCTTTGCCCTCCTCCTGATAAAAGGGTGCTCACAAAAAGGAAAAGCACTCGCACTTAAGAAGTGCCATTGCTGATTACGTGTATCAGCGGCAGAAAGGTGGTAAACCTCTGAAGGGCAGCACAGATGGCCAAAGCCAACACGAGTTTCCTTTAAGTCTGGATGGACAGGGAAAGAAAATAAAAAAAATAATAAGAAGAAATGGTTATACATTAAACATAGCACGACGCCTTCCACAGAGTCAGACTGATCCTACCTGCTCCTTTAAACACACTGCACTCCTCCATTCGCGCGGCACAAGCAATAACAACCTTTTTGTTCGTTTGTTTTACTTTCAGTACCCCCTCGTCGCTACCACCGACACTCCATCCTTTCTCCTGCTTTCCCCTCAGCCGGAGCATCCCGCGGGGCTCTGCCCCGTCCCCGCTCCGACCCGCGGCGCTGCGGCTCTCCGTCGGTGCCCGATGCCCGGGCCTCGCTGGTCAAGTGGTCCTAAACATTTCACAATTATGATAGAGAACTGTTGAACTGTTAAGAACCACTGCACCAAGGAGGCTGAGGAGGCGCGGGGAGAGGAGGGAAGAGGAGGGGGACGCGCTTCCCCCTCGCTCCTAACAGCCGGGCTTGGCTCTTCCTCTCGCCGCGGCGGACCTGGGGACGAGACAAAACACACGGGGCAGTCGTGGAGGTGTGGGGGGGGGGGGAAGGGGTTGGAAGCACCCGGACCCCCCCACCCTCATCCCCCGCTCCTCTCACAGCTCTGCCACTTACTCCTGGCCAACGTCCCGCCGGCCTCGCGCTGGGGCTCGGATGGAATAATAACAACAGCAGGAGTTTTATAAAGAAAAAAAAAAAAAAAAAAGAAAAGAAGAAAAAAACAAAAAAGCCATTCTTCTCAGCTCGCAGCCGCTGTCTCCACCACCCGCCCCAGTGCCGGGCTCAGCGTGCGGGGCACGCTTTTATACCCGCGCGGGCACGAGCCGTCCCCTGCCGCGGCAGCCAGGAATGCAGCCCTCGCCCCTGCCGGGACCAGTTTTTCCAGGCTGCCTTCTCCCTGACGGGGTGGTTTTGTTTCGAGCCATCATCATCATCATCATCATCATCTGGGGCAGCCCGACGTCAGCAGGGAAGAAAGGACAAACCTGTTCGGCGTTTCCTCCCGCCCTCCTCCCTGTCACCGGGGGGGGGGGGGGGGGAACCGCTCAACAGGTTTCGCCTGAGCCGGAGGTGGCGGCTGCGGGAGCGCGGGGCTGACTCCACCCAGCGCCCTTCTGACAGCGGCTGCCGCCTGCCCTCGGCTCCCTCCCGGCTTCCTTCCCCCCCCCTCCTGGCTGCCGGCCTCACACCAACGGGATTTAAAACAAAATAATAATAAAGCCCTAAACCGGCCCGTCCCGTCCTCTGGGAGAGGGATTTTTTCTTGTTGTTGTTGTTGAGGCACCACTCGGCGCCCTTCCTCCAGTAAAGATGGGTTGGGGGCTGCTTGATTTTAAAGACCCTTCTGCTGAGGTAGTTTGGCTGTGAGGGAAAGGCTGCCTGGATGGTGGTGGAGCTGCAGGTGTCCCTGCTCGTTGCGGAGGGTTGGACTGGATGGCCTTTAAGGGTCCCAACTCCAACAACTCTATGGTTCTATGAACTTCCAGAAGTCAGGCCGCCTGCCACGAGTCGCTTTCTCCGGATTTGAGTTTCTTCCACAAATTCCTCACAGTTTCCCTCTCTCTGCAGGGGAGGAACGAAGCTGAACCCACCAGGCTTATGGAGCCCTGCTGCTGCTGCTGGGGCGGGCGGGAAGGCCTCCACGCTTTGCCACGCTGGGACGGGGCAGCCTGCGTGATGGAGGAAAGGTGTGGATGGTCGGCCCTGCTCTGCCAGCGACTCAGCCTCAGGCCTTCACCAAGTCACTTCGCCACACCTTGAGGAGGAGAGATAATGCGTACCTGCCTCATCTTATGAGGCTTCACGAATGTTAATAGAGTGTTTTGCATGTTTAAAGAGCTGTATACGTGCTGTGTATGAATTTTGGCACTCCAGATCCTATGATCTTTGGCCCTTTATAAATATATAGGCAACTGAAGCCAGTCCTGGAGGAAGTGCCCGTAAGAACAGGCAACGCAGAGCAGCGAGGGACTCCAGCGCATGTGATTGAGGCACTCCCACCAGAGCAGGAGCAGACAGGTTGCTCCAGGAGCCTATGCAAACTCCCCAGATCTAGGCTGGAGGCGTTTCAGTTCACTTTGGTAAAACCAGCTCCTGCTCTCCTCTGCTCTCTCAGACTCAAACCCAGAAGTTAATTTAGTACCCTTTTTTTTCTAGACAGTACAGTCCTTACCGCTTTTCCGAACCTTCGTGTTCTCACAGAATTATTTTTGCCTGCGTAATATAGAGGAAAATGCTGTGTTTTTGAGACATGTGTCATTGACAGCAGTGGAAGTAAGGCTGCTTCTCTGTGAGAAGAGTCCCTTGTTTCATGACAGGGTCCTAGGTCTCCTCTTACCCGTGATGCACACGCCACGCACACCATGATCATACTAGCTGTTTTCTATATATAATTCCTTGCTAACTACTGCCAACTCTCATCCACCCCTAACAAACACAAACACACACCCACACCCATGACTCTACAATACCACTCAGCTAAATAATAACCCTACTGCCCATACTGTAAAAGCCCTTTCCAGACAAACCAGTCAGAACCCATTGCTGTGATGGTGAGATGTAACACCACCCACTGACCCCACTGCAGGTCTGGTCCAGATTCAGACACGTATGGCTGATGGCCCTGAAGAAAGGCTCTGAACCCTAAGAGGGGAATTGCCTGGGGCAGCCAGTGGGAATTGAGGTACAAGAACTTGTACTGGATTTAGGCAGGACGAGTCATCTTTTGCTTTGTATTTTTTAGTAAGTGTTGGTGGTTTTATGATTGAATGTTTAAGGTTGTTGTTTGTATTTTCAGGGAAGAATATAATAAAAGGTGGCATAGGTCTCATATTTGGTAGGAGATATGTAAGGGGTGGCTAGGATGGATTTTACTGGCTTAAAGGGATCCACCAAGCAAATATACACAATCCTTCAGGTCTCTAGTATGAAAAAATGCACTCTTAGAAACTTACATGTTAAACAAATAGCAGCGGGAAAATGTGCTTTAAGTTTATGCATGTAATCAGCAAGTTATGTTTCTCACTTGTGTACCCCCCATTTTTAAAGTAGTGGAGGTAGCATCCTGTTACCTCTCTCAGTTGGGTGGTCTCACAGAACAAGATGAAGGTTTTAAAAGGTAGGAGAGCAGAGACACCAAACAGTAGAAATGTACTGGCAGCACTATCCAAGGGATAAGCCATGAATTAACTGTTATTCCTCTGTGGAGGTATGAAGGGCTATTGAGGCATTAAAATAGTAGGATTGGTTCTGAAACTGTATAGAGGGGAAATTTAGTTGTATTAAAAGGAACAGTAATTAGCTTGTATTTCTACTGGTGGTTAAACTAGGTATCATTTATATCCTACTCTTCTCAGCTGCATATATATGGCCACAGTAGTTATGTGCTTGGTTTGTAATGGACCATGGTGCAACAAATGGCCTTGTTAAGCAAGCAGCACATGCCACCCAACAAGCTTGCCATTCAAGGGCACAAACCCAATAAATAGGGCAATGCTATCTGCTAGTGGGGACTCATCCTGCTCGACACTGATTGCAGTGGAGAAACAGCACACTGTATCATAGAACATGATGGTCTGATATAGCAGGTGGAGTTTGCTTGTGTGGGGAAGCAAATACTAATCAGCTGATAGTGTCAAACAGCAGAGCAGCACAAGTGAAGGCTTAATGTCAGGGATGGCTGTAAGATACAAAGAGCTGGCCTAGGAGAAAGCAAAGATGTAGGGTAAGCTTATGGGAAAACATAAAAGGATGTGCTGTTTGCATGGTAGAATATGGAAGTCTTAAGATCTTGAATATACTGATAGTGAAAGATTATGTGACATTTCGGCAGATGATTGGAAGATGCTATCATTATTTTCCATCAGTATTCCCATGCTCCTTGGCATAAGGTCCCAATACTCTCCTTCCAGTACTGTATTTTGGCAGGTAATATTGTGGAAGGGTGTGGAACAACATACAGTACGATTCCTTGTACTACAGTGTGTTTTAGCTGACAATTCTAATCTCAGAATGAATCCAGCATGCAAAGTAGCTTAGATTCAGAGCTTGCTACTGTTTTTCCCCCGTCCTCAACAGCTCCCCACTGAATCACTGTTCTTGCTCATTACTGCTTGCCTAAAATAAGATTGGAAGTTTCTTAAGCAAAGACTTGGAGTCTGACACGTGCTATAAAATACCTGTCATATTCTTGGGAAACAGACCAAAAACCATGCAAGTAGACTTTCTCCCACCCTGGGAAATCACCGTTCCATATGTTCATAGCAAGCACTGATGGGGCAACTTCTTGTTTACTTGAGTTGACTCAAACTCATTTGCCAATATAGCAGCCCACTATGTGTCACATGTAAGCGTAATAACAGCTTAATAGTAACCTGCTTTGCGATAATAAGCACCTTGAGAGAGAGCCTAATGCTTCCTCATAAATGGGAAGTATTTTCATATTATTGCCTAAATAACAACAAGTAATTTAAAGAGAAAGAAGATAGGTTGGGATGTTTTCTTCAACCAAGAACTTTCAGAAAGATCGTTAGGGGTTGCCACTCAGTGCTTAAATTGATACTAGAAATTGAAATATGGATAACAGTGAAGTTAAGAGTTCACCATTCCATGCACAAATTTTTGATCAATCTCATAATTACCAGTTTAGTGAGAGAGGGGTTTGTAGGTCACATGATCTGCTTAAACAGTTCATCATCCCTGGGCACTACAGAGGCCGTGTATCAGTTTGGTGCCTAATACTGCACCTCACCATTTTCCTTGCTCTGATTCAATATATTGCTCATTCAATTCCAGCAGTTAAAATGTGTAAATTATGGAGTACAAATGATTGTACTTTTCCCTTCTTAGGGAGAATTTTTCAAGTCAAGCTTTGCCTGTATACAGTAGCACAGTAGTTAGCAGTTAGTAACAGCAGACATTTTTCATTTCCTATTTCAAATTTTTGATCGTCTTGTTAAACACGTTGTCAGTTCTTTTTAACCAGTCCAGAGTAAGTCAACACCAGAACTCTGTGCACTTGCAGGCTTAATCAGGGATACAATTATCTGTACATCAGCAGTATTAAAACAAACAAAATTAAACCAACCAACCAAAAGAAAGAGGGTGAACGACAATCCTTGTGCTGCAGAGACTGTTTGTGAGCTTTCAGGTGGACGTGCCCTGAGAGATGAGTCAACTTCTTCACTGAGAGACTGATACTGGGGAGAACTTCCAACTCTTCTCACAGAAGCTGTAAAAGATGTTAGGAAAAGCATATTGCAAACAAGGAGGGGGTACTTCTGTAGTCATAATTTATTGTCACTTTCCACTGGAAGCTATGGATCTGCAGCAGTACTTTCACCACGCACCCAAGATATTAAAAGTCAACGGTTAAAAACGTGTTCATAAGAAATAAAACCCACTGGGTCCTGTTTCAAAATCAACTCTGGGTACATAATCTCTGTAGTATTTTTACCAAATTTCAGAATGTTTGCTCTGGGCTTTCAAAAAAAAATGCCAGCCAACTTTCACAGAATGGCAGCATGAGCTTCTGGTGCACTGGTCATTCTTCCCCATGTTGTGTGGTCTGCAGATATTTTTTCAGAGTTAGTAGAATGATACGATCTGTTCCACAAAGCCATGAGATAGGAAATCATTACTCATGATTTGACCGTTGAGATTTCCTAAAGTGTTTTCTGGTTCAGACCATAGAAGATGGAGAGTCAGAGTGGTATAAAATAGTATGGTGATTTTTAGCAACTTGTCATGCTTCTGGTTTTATATCCTTGAATGCAGAACTTTCCAAACAACAGCGGTAAATGGTGACATAGCTGTGGGTAAAGAGCTCGGGCGAAGTGGTCAAGTAAATAATGTGCCTTATTTGACGTCCCAGTCTGTCAGTCAAAAAAGATAACAGGCAGTCGTCTTGGCCTCGAAGCCATGGATCTCTGCTGGATTCAGCAGAGATATCTGCAGGATCCTTGCCTTGGAGGTGCTGAGGATACAGTTATCACCCCAAAGTGATCATTCAGCAGGAATCAAATGCACCACTGAAAGAATTTGCTGTACCAAAGCCCCACTTCTACTGGGCTCTGGTCACAAAGATCCACAGCAGTATGTATCTAGGAAGGAAGCTGAACACCATAAAAGGCACAAGTATAATCTTTCATGTACCATTAGAGAATCTCTCCAACACAGCACCTTCTAATGTACAACGGGATTAATTTCTGTCTCTCTGTTGTAATTGTCCTTATCTCTCAGTAGAAGATTGCCATTACGATTCCTTTTTCTCTATCCTGATCTTCTTTTCTTTGCTGTGCATGACCATCGCTTCTGAGTTGCAAGGTCTGATGTTCCTCTTATGTGCTAATAATTAGTGAAATAATTTGAAATCACAGTGTAGAAACAGCCACCTTACAAAACAAGTATCATTTTAATTCCTTTTATTCCCTTTCTTATCAACCTTTACGGCACTGAGTCTCACCTAATCTCACTTGCAAAGTATGAAAAGCAGGGTCTGTGGCAGCTGAACAGCACATACAGGATCTGAGACAGTGGCACATGCATTGTACACATACACAAGTAATTGGTGGAACTAATTTGCACTCAGAAATGCTGCATACATACACGTCTTAGCAGGCAGCTCCGGCATTCTTCTCATCAAGAGAGTTATAGAGGGCTCCCGTTTCGACACCTAGAAGGCACGAGGGCCTGTGGAATACAGCGCCTTGAAAGAACAGTTATTTGTTGCGCTGGTAGTTATTGATTCAGAGACTAATCTCTTGGCCTCTTCCCATCCTGTTGTGCCAGATGCCACGCACCAGCTTGCTGCTGGAACCAGGCTGAGCTGCAGGACGCCGCGGGCTGGCACCTGCCCAGGGCTTGGCTGCCACCTCCCTCTGAGCGCAGCATCCCGGCTGCGAGGGAGGTGCTGGTGTTGAAGACGCTAGTGGGAGAGCACGCGATCCGCACCAGCTGAGCGAGTCTCAACAAGCCAGTGTCGGCAGGGCTGGGCAAGGGGAAAGGGACACTGCCTCTTCCTCACCAGCTGGGCCAGTGAGGAGCCGTGCTCCCCATTCGTTTTTATTTGCTTCTCTCACGTCTGCAGCAATTTTGGTCAGATGGTAGTGTAGATTTGTACCAAAGTCTTTAACCATGAGATTTATATCGACTCTCCAACTCAGATCATATGAAGGGGAGCTATTTTGTGTGGTTTACACGAGACGTTGCCTTTTGCTGCTATGAATAAGGGTACTTTTCTCAGCTGAGCGTTTCGAGATGCAGGCTTCTGCCTCTTCCCATTCAGCTGATCACAGGTAAACAAATGTATGTATAATTAAGTTTCTGAAGTAATTTTCAAGAAGGCACTTTGCACGAATAATAAATCTAGTAGTACCAGGTTTTATTCTGACTCATGGACTATCTAAGATTGCAACATCTGAGTCTCACAGATTAATTTGTGTGGCTCAGTAGGGTATTTTAAATAACTTCCAAGCTTTCTGCATTAGTAGCTGTTCCAAAAGAGTCACTAAAATTGAAGTGTCATTAAAGCTGGAGAAGAATCATGGAAAGTCTAGTCTCAGTGATTTCACTGCTAATACAGCCCGCTTGGAAGAGACTCAGACGTGTCAGCAGTGCCTGTGGTGACATACACCCCACACATTTGATCGGTTCTTCATAATTTATTTTCACTTATCATGAAATTATTTTAGGTTTATGAGTGATCTAACAGATTACAATGATGGAAACTAAAAGCATTTCATTTCATACACTGCTATGTAGGCCCTACGTAGAAATCAGCATAAGTGCCTGGAGAAGGGGATTACACCTATAGCTGAACATGATTTTGCCACAGGACCATTAGTACTTGGTTTGAGTGGAACCAAGCACAAGTTGGTTTCTGTGCTCAGGGGATACGTTTCTCTCGTTTGTCATTTTGCTACTTGAGCTCATTGTAAAAATGGATAAATCTGTAGATATCACAGTCTTTTTGGTGAATCCCCTTAGATCATACTGTTTAAAAGACAGCAAATAAAGTCTGCTTTAAGCAAGTTAAAGGCTTTCGTTTCAGATAAGGGATTTCATTGTCACTCACTGCTGAACACCAAAATCATTGTGTGAGACACCTGAGATGCGCTATTGCACAGTGATTGTCAGTAAAGATGTGCAGAAGTGGAGTTTCTTAGGAATTTAAGAAGAATGAGTGAACACTGAAGCCTTGTGAACAGCTGATGTCCTTCAGCAAGTACTGATCAGACACAGCCAGTCAATCTGTCAGTGGGTCAGCCAAGACAACATGCAATGAGAGCAAGCACATGCTGATTTTGCAGATAATTAAGAATACCCTTCCGCTGCTGAAGTTTTATAAGAGAATGTCCAAACAGAAGCTTAATGTTTTCAGACATTGTTGAGAAAGAAACTGGTGGCATTCGGGAAAGGAAAGCTGTAACTCAAATCAGGAACTCAGACATATTAATTGTGCAAATCCCTGCTTTTTACAGCGTTAGAGAAGTGCTGACATAGCCCAAGCAGTTGCTATCCCTTGGCAGTATTTGCTGGATCATTAGGAAAAAGAAACAAAGTGGAAGCTGGGTGTTGTCTTTCAAGTGAGGAAAGCTTTAAAATTGATGCAATGTTTGACTTTTACATGAGGCATTCACAGCGTCTCCTCTGTGGAAGAGGAGGAGGAAAGGCAGCAGAGGTCCAGCACCAGCACTCATTTCAAGAGCATCACTTCAAAGCCCCAGCACCAGAAGCAAACCCAACATTTGAGCAGCAGCTCTGAGCCTCAGATTTCTGCTGTCATGTTCTCACAGATACGGGTACGTCATTTTTACGTCCTGTTAAACATTAAAAGCGAAACTGAAAAACATCATGACCTCTTCTGTGCCAACAGACTGCAAAATGATCCAGCTTCTGCCATCCTACTCCAGTATGTGCTGTGTGCAAAGTGTCAAGCTGGGATCTACAAATGATCCTTGAATGATGTGTTTGATCTAGCAGATGGATGCAGATATGAAAGGGTGTAAGGGCATCATGGCTGACTCGAGGTAAAGTTGTTAGAGAAGAAATAGACTGGCTGGTAGTCCTGGGCAGTAGAATGGATGTGTTAGTGTTAGTGTGGTGCTGTACAGCTGCTTAACCCACAGACCTTTACCAAGTAGAAGACTGCTGGATAAAAAAGAAGAGTGCATTTGATCTTTCTGTGGTGACCTGAAGGAGAATATCAGGACATTTGGAAAGCTAAAGCTGCCCCTAGAATACCTAGCATATTTTAACTCATGAAAGACACTCAGCTGCTTACAGTTAACAGAACAAATAGGAACAATTTTCATTCCTTACTAATATTAAGATTTTGCTTTTAACCAGTAACTATGCAAAGCTGAAGCGTTACTGTATACAAATAGATTCATCACAAGACTGGGAGTTATCACAGAGACTACAAGTATGATTATTCAATCTACTACACAAAGCAAAGGGTATAATAGACAAACAAGACAAATACAGCATCTTGAAAGTGTTACTGAAGTCTGCCCAAACTGAATCAAGAGCTGAAGATTCTGAGACTGGTGATTGTTGTCACTTCTGTGATCACAGCACCCTATGCAAAGTTTACCTTAAAACCTGATGACTGCTACAGTTCTTGAGTGAAATTTTGACTTACGTTAAAAAGATTCAGTTCTTTCTCAGTGTTAACTGTGTATTCATGCATTTGTTGTTAGCACTTGTTTAGATATCCATCTATTTATAGGTCAAATCATGATCTTTCTCATAAGGAATACTGTCATATGCAAGGAAATGCCTCAATAGGACATTTGCTTTTGTAGAGATTTGCCAGAAGTAACCTCATACCTCTTTATTCTCACTGTGAATGTGACCCAGCACACTTCATTTTAGCTTTCAAAGCCTCTAACAGCCTTATTGGATCACACTTCTAAATGTTACCCTTAATGTCTTTACTACTAGGCTAGTTTACACAAATAAAATGGTAGCCCATTTTATTCCCTCTCTTTGACTGTTGAGTTTTAACTGTTTCAGTAATTTAGACCACAATACCACCCTTTTCTTAAAAAAATAAGTTTTCTACTTTAGACAGATGTTAGAAATAGAAGAACATCATTGTTTCGAATGTTTTCTGTAATCAAATCAGTTCTTACTGAAAGGCATAAGGGTGCTTCTGTAGAGCAGCCATCCATCCTGGTACACCGAGTGCGTGCTGCTTTAGACAAGTCACTGCATCTGAGAATTTTCTTTTCTTAAATTCTAATCCCAAGGAAGTCAGTTACAGAGAAGTTCATCAAGGAATTTCCCACTTCAGTGCACCTCCTTTTACACAAGAGTTCAGATACTTGGTCTAAGTACCACAGGAAGAGGAGTCTGTGCACACTTCCTAAGTGTAGAAATTTGCACAAACGTGGCTTTGTTACAGACATTCCATTTGTGTATTTGCAGATAAGACACTGAATTTGAGGTCTGATTTTTTGAAGCTTATCTTAGATCTCATTTACTTAATTCAATATTCATTTTATTTAATCTGAAGCGTATTTATTGCTGTCAAGCATCAATTGCTTAATAACGAGGCAGCATAGCTGGAACATTTGTGACCATACTGAAGAGGTACTTTTCACATTAAAATATTGCACTTTTTTGTTTTGTTTTCCCAGAGTACACACAGAGTTGCCCAGTTTTAGGGGGATCTGATACGCAGCATACCTTGAGAACCTTTCAATGCCAGCCAGCTCAGCAAGTTGTCCATGCAGCTCTTCTCCATGATAAGAAGAGCTGTGGGAAGGTTGAACATCATCAAGAGGAAAAAGAAACGACTATCTGCACTTCAAAGATTCCCTTCAGATGAAGTAGATATATAATCCACATAGATTACTGCAGCAGCCGTAGGTGAAATTAAAAGCTGCCATCTCCAGTATATGCATTTGCCTGGAGTACTCTCTGTGTTTACATATTCTGGGACGGACAGAGCTGGAAAGGTATCACTTTTTTTATTTATTTTTTTCCCCTTAGTCTGAAGGTGTTGTGACTTTAAAATTAGGGTCTGTTAACAGCAAGATCCCATTTCCAGTCCAAAGAATTCAGTGTCCAGCATGTAGCAATCTTGATTACGTTCCGGTCAGGATGTGGTAGAGATGCTATTAGAAACAAAACAATCAGTTCACTCAGACAGTCCCACAAACATGCTTTATGGCATCTGCATCCTACTCATTTCAAGTGAGGTTTTACAGTGACACACTGGTGAAGATTAGTACACAACTGCAGGCAGATGCCCACGGCTGATTCAATTGTTTGCACTGACACTCACAATTGCTGTAATTGCAGCTGAAGTGATACAAGCCATTGCAAAAATCAGACGAAGTGAAACCAACATTGTTCCGCAGAGATTTTATTAGTTGAAGCACAGAAATGTACAATCCACTGTTTTCTCTTGGAACAAGTTCACCACGGCATTTCCTTTTGCCATGCCTGCAATACTGTCTTCGGTGATTTAATAAAAGAAGATTCAAAAGGTCTCCTTAAAAACAGAGCTTGTGCAGGAAAGACAATACATTCCGGCCTCACTTGTTCATGAAACTTTCTCCAAAAAGAAAAAAAGTGATTAAGACATAAAGCAGCATATTATTTTCAGACAATCAATGACAGCTAAATGTGTCTGTAGGTAAAGAATATTTCTAAGTCAGTTTTAGTTTTCCTGTATGCTCCATGTGCAGCTTCCATTGTTACTTTCCTTTTTTCTCCCCATCATCACTGAACACCACTAACGGTTCAGAGCTGGTATTTCTGAAGAGAAGTGACCGCCTTCTACAACCTATGGATGAAGAGAAAATGGATGTTTAGCAGTTGACATTATCCAAAAACCTTCTTGGGAAGAGATCACCATGCAGCCTGTCAAGCAAGTTCTCATGCGGCACCGATTACTTCCATGAGATCGCCTGCACTGCTGGTGGCTCAGACTAAAGGAGCTGAGATGATCCAAGCAGGAGGTGAAGGTTTAATGCATTTATTGCCCACCTGTAAACAATAAGTGACCTCTGCAGACAAATTTCACTGCAAATGGAAATAACTTTGCAACACCACTCAGATTGCGAAGGTATTTTTAACATTTTCATCCTGGACACCGGAAAGCTTCCATCTGAAAGCTCAAGACTGTGCTTGTACCTAATCCTGCTGTAACAACTAAAAAGAAATCAAAACTTTACAGGCAAGGAAAAAAAATGCCTGATTCCGTCTCATATTCTCATTTAGACCACAACTATTTTTTAAATGCAATTACCCACCTATATACATGAGTTCACTCACACTGATCAAATGGGACACGGAAGAAGCAAGGTAGCCATGACTGCAACCAAACCTTTAACTAAATTTAATGTTCATTTGATTAAATAAAGGACATCATCTCCTCCCAGTAATTAAATTGGTATTAGACTTGCCAATATATTGGAGAAGAGATATCTAAAAATCCACAATGTATTGCATCAGAAAGGAGTACAGAGAAATGAAAGGCAAGTTTTAAATGTCTCCAGTTACAGCGCAGCACTGGAGATGGTCAAACGCCCAGACAAGTTCACTGCAGAGAGACTTGTCAGATCTGATGCTTTGAACGTGGGACTCACACCCTTCTCACAAGCATTCAGCCAGGAGAACACACCTCATGCGTTAGCAGCAAAAAAGAGATTCATGCTGGGAGTCAGAGACAGCCGTGAAGCTACGTACATAAGTCAGAGAGGCCACGGCACTGCCCAGCCCTGTGCTCTGGGTGGGAGAGCTCTGTGCAGAAAGGGAGCCTTCCACACCCTGCTGTATAGCTAGCTACCTTGTGCCTACTGAGAGCCTGCCTATTTTTCTGCAGTGCTTGACTTCCTTACCCTAAACCTTCCAGAGTTCAGGGAGTGTTTTTGACAACACTCTCAGACACAGGGCTTGTTTTTTCATGGCCCTGTGCTGAGCCAGGAGTTGCACTTGATGAACCCTGTGTGTCCATGACAACTTGGGATATTCTGTCATCTTAAGATGGGCTGGTGTAAGGTGCTCATGAAAAAGCCAGACAGAGAGCACATCTGCAAATGCTATAGGTACCAAGCAGTGTCTCCTGAGTGGGAGGCTGTGATCACACCGTGGCTCTGCTGGAGAAAGGCATGCTCCCATGCTCTGGGCATGACACCCTGAAAAAACAGGCCTGGCAGGGTGACCAAGGAAAGGAACTTCCTCTCTAATGCAGACAGAGGAACAATTTACTGCAAAAGGCCAGGAAAATGAGATACTGCTGCCCTCAAGAGATTTACTGACATAGCATTTAGGTACCCAACCAAATTGTGAACCACAATGTAGAACACACTGTAAAAAAAATCACTTCTTGTTTCAGGCCAAAAGAAGTCCCATTCTATAGACCAAGGCAGAGATAGCAGCTGAGCCCAATGCTCAAATGTGAGCTAAGGCTTAAATAGAAAGTCCTCCTTCATATACACATATGCTGACCCGTGCATTTCAGAAACCAGGCCCCTGAAATCTGGGTCTTACCTTCTTTTGCTGCTTCTGTCTGAGGAAGTCAAGAACCTCCTTATGCCCCGTAGCCTTTGCCTGTGAGTAGAAACATGAATAAATCCTGCCATCCTGTGCACCAGGACATGCAAATACTTACTTGTGGGAAGTAAGAATACATTACCACAATATAATTAAAATCCAATTTAAATTTTAATTCCTTTGAGATAGATGAGAAAGTTCTGGCTCCGACAATTTATTACTTCAGGACAGCACCAGACTTGAGTTCACAACATACAGTAATCCAGCTTATAGCTCCAGAGCAGCACTTACTTTTTCCAAAACTCGTATTACCTGACAGCACTCACAAAGTCAGAGCGCTGTGTGGAGTACGGCCACGTGCACACTTACTACTTGTAGGGCGTTCTTGCCATCATAACCAGTTTGCTCCAGGTCTGCACCAGCCAGGTACCAGGCGTACAGCCCATCCACATCACCCTTAGCTGCAAGACTGGAAAAAACAAATATATTGGTTTTGAGTCTTTCAGTCTGTTTCACTGCACTCCTGTGTGCTGTCAATGAGCTCTGCGAGGAAATGCTGAACCAGAACAGGTTCAATATGGCTGCAGGACAGAGAGGTACGGAAAGGAACACTATTACAACAGCTTTGAATAGCTGAGCAAGCAACACAGCTTGATGAATCAGTTCCTTAAATTAATAAGGCTGTGCTATAAGTACTTACAACAGGCTAGTTTCACACAGTGGGTGTGACTATGACCAAGGGGGAAAAAAAAGTCATTCAGTTTCATATTTCACAACAGAGTATTTATCTCATGAAATGAGTTGGGGGGGAGGGCAATGGCTGCATCAAGGTGCAGCTGAGTAAGTGAGAGCACAAGCAGATGTGTTCACAATCAGTCTGCCCCATTTGAAGCCACTGAGAAAACCCCTTTGTAAGTTTGCACAACTGTGTTCACTACCAGAAGTTATGACAGCACATTTATGTGCTACCCTTTGGAAAGCCAGCTATGCTTTTTGAGTCAAGGTAACTTAGAAGATTTAAATGGACAGCATGCCCCCCCAGAAAAAAGAAAAAAAGAAAAAAAAAAAAAAAAGAAAAAAAGGCTGCTGAAGAAGACTTCTATCTGCCACCGTAACAAGCAATAGTGAAGATCAACATTAACCTTATTGAAATTAGGGAAAAATAAGTGAATTTACATCTTCTGAGCTATTTACACCAAAACGCTTCTTTGCACATCTGCTGGGAGTCTCATCTATAGTTCTTAAGTGTTGTTTTTAACTTTTTTTTTTTTTTGTAAAGAAGGGCTGACAGCCTGCACAGAGCATGCCTGTCCCTACCAACCCTGCAGGCTGAGCCAGGAGCACAGCTGAGAGGTCTGCCTCCGCTTTTCTCAGGGTAGGAACACACCAGGCTACAGAACGGAGCACATGCTGGTACTGTCTGAGCACAGCTCCCTGATAACCATCAGATGAGGCTGTAGCTCATTATGAAAGGGAAACCCCCCAGTCCTTTTAAGCTCACCGTTGGCTGCCTGAAATGCTGCCTGCTGTGCAGGAACAGCAAGGATGGGCTCTGAGATGATGAACACCTCGGCAGACCAATGGGGAGCAAAGCATGAAGGAAGATGCAAGGGGCAGAGTCAGTCAGATAAACTTGTGGAAGAAAGTCTGAAAGCAAGTCTGAAACTTCCAGTTCTCTGCTAGACTGAAATCACCTCTGATGTTGATTAAATCTCTTAAGTACCTGAAAAAATGTTTTCAGGGGAGTGGAAGCCTCTAATTGCAGCAGCCCGAGGAGAAAGGCAGAGAGAAGCTTTTACTTGCAGCAGCCCCAGATGTTGTGCAGGAAAAGGGAGCACAGAGGATCTCCATATTCCTCCCTGCAACACTGCCAGCCCCAGGGCAGGGCTGAGACTCACAGCTGGGGCTTGGGGAGACAGGGATGTGGCGGTAGGGTCTGACATCATGAAGAAATGATCAGTAAACCATTAATTACAATTGCTGTTACAAAAAGGGCCCCTCAGAAAACAGAATTAAACAGAGGAAGCAAAGGCAGTCTAACAGGAAGCTCAGTGGGAAGCCCTCAAGGAAACTGCAGGAAAAAGTAAGCTTTAGTGAAGAAGCGTTAGCAAATCAGAGAAGTTGTTGCTTAGCAGCCACTTCTGAACACAATAATTATTGTTTACAAAGACACTGAAATGTCCCAGAATTAAGGAACGAACGAACTGAAAGCTGTGCCAATGAGCTGCACTCAAACACTTGGCCTGTTTGCCGAGCAGAATGTCACTGCAAAGTGGAAACCACTCTCGACAAAGTCAAGAACATTCAGAACTATTACTAACACAAGGCAATTCAGCTAGCATCACTGTAAGCAGCAAACTGCTCTTGGAAACTAAATGTCTAGTAGCACCTTTTCAGAAAGAGCCGTTTGACTCGCAGTACCAGAGGTCAACAGCACGAAGTGTTCTCTTTCTGTGACATTAAAGCAATCCAAACACGCAGAAGTGCCTCCAATTTTACAGCAGCCATTTACTGATCAAGTTAAAAATGTATTCTCTGGGGATTGTGACCAGAGAACCAAATACAATGGAGCTTGCTAGAAAATTCAGATACAGCCCTGAACAGAAGATACTGGCTGTTCACAAAGTTGGTTATAATCAAGAACTTCATGAAGAATTTTCTCCAACTCCAGATCTCCACAGCCAAGCCAAATGTAGCTGCAATTCCTTCACACACCTTCATAGGGTCAAACATATATATCTATAGGACTTCATAGTATACACACACCTAGGGAACTTTATTTTGAATTTTCCTCAGAGGTACTTAGAATCATAGATTCACTAAGGTTGGAAAGGACCACTGAGATCATCCAGTCCAACCATCAGCCCATTGCCACCATGCACACTGACCACGTCCCTCAGTGCCACATCTTACAGCAGCAATTCCAACTACAAACACAGCCCCTAAGCAGCAAATCCATCATTTTCGTGTCATGAAATGGAATATAAACCACCTCAGTGCCCACTTATCAGCATTTTTTAGACTTGTTTCTTGGCAAGTATGTACTTACACTTCGCTAAACTAAATACCTTGTGCAGCAGAAAATCACAGGTACGCTGCGTATCAACGATACATCATTTTTGGAAGAAATGATTATGCACTATTTCGCAGTTTCAGCATGGCCAGTGTAGTTATGGTGATGACAGGAGAGCTAAGATCCTGGGAACAGTGATAATGCAATTATGCTGCCTCGTTTTGTGCCTCCCTGTCACACTAGTATTGAGTAAACTGAGTTAACAGGAGCTGTAGGGCAAAGGGTTCTGTTGTGGTCAAATGACACCAAAGAAGACTGTGAAGGACAAGAGCCAGTGCAGTTGTAGATCTGGGAAGGAATGCTAAACGACATTTTGGGTTCCCTCCTGCCACCTCTGGTAACAGGATTTCATCTTTCCAAGGAACACAAAGCTCCACTCTTCCGGTGATGCCCCTGTTTCAGTTTTACACAAAGCAGTCAGGAATTACTTTCTGGTTTTGCGTGCAAAATCAACTTTTTTTTTATGATTACTATTACTACTTTCAAGAAAATCTTTAAAAAACTCTAGTACAACACATGGGTTGTTCCATCCTCAGCACATCTGGGAGTGCTGTTCTTATCCAGTATTTCCACATCTCTCATAGCTGTGGCAGATTGTTTTGTAAGAGGGTAGGCATTATAAGCTTGGTCCCAGTTTGTACAAAGGCGCATTTATTTTTCCTCTCTCAGAACTAGCCCTCAAAATTCACGTTAAGTTATGAGCATCTTATTTTGAATGTTGCTGATTTTGAAAGGCTAAACCTTTGTATATTATATGACTTCATACAACCTAAACAAATAAAAAAAGAAAAAGAAAAGTGGTTTGGTTTTATTGCTTCTACTCAATTTTGTGAAGTATGCTTGAAGAGAGTGTCTCAGTTCTGTACAGATTTCTTCTTTCTAAAACAAAACCAAAATGCAACTGTTTGTCAGTTCCAGAGCATGACAAGCCTTCAAAGTGAGACTGCATGCACCAGTGCTTCTGATCACGGCCTGCTACTGCAGAGATGCCAATACGAGAAAAGATTCTGCCATTTTTAGTAGATACGATACTAACATTGAGATCTCTTTGCATTTCAAAACAAAGCCATGAAACCAGGTTCCCAGCATCAACAACACGACTCTAAAAAACAACCAACTCCTCTCACTTTCTCAAAATAAAGCAAATGAAACCATGAAAGACTTAACAAGATCATTTTGGCTGCACCCACGAGCATCTCCACCTCATACATGAGTTCCTGCGTACACTGTCCAACTCCCAGTTCTGGCGGGTACTCCTTTCCCTCTCAAATCTCACTAGTACCAATGGAGCACATTTATTTTCATCTCCTTCCCAAATTCAATGTTTGGGGTGTTATATGGAAGTCGGAAGGCAGAAATGTGCTTCTCGTAACAGAGAACCATACAAAGAAAAAAGATGAGCTGGTTGAGCTCAGCAACCAAGAGCATGTCAGAAAGGAAGCAGCTTTGTCATTCTGAACTCCAAGAAGTGGACATACTGCCATAGGGACAAATTCAGGTACAAACTGCAGCTTAGGGTACATTATATAAGGGTAGAAGTGATGTAGGAAAACAGTTCAGCTTAGGCAGAGGGAAGGTGTTAAAAACAGCCTGTTCTATCAGCAGCTCGGCCATGTGAACACGCTGTTTTTATATTAACATTATTACCATTAATAAAAGTTTAAAATACCTCCAAACCTCAAAGGCTTCCTAGCAAAATATTAGCTCTGAACAAGAAATGAAGCAAGGCAGACGCACTACGTGCCACAGTCCCTGAAACGCCGTAACAGACAGCATCAGAAGCACTTTTTGTTTACAGGCCCCTTGTTCTCTTTGTGGACGCCCCACTCATGTCAGCCAGCCAAACAGGTTCTGCACATGGTGCAGGGCCAAGCAAGGGGCCAACTTATTTGCAGAGGAATTCTCTAAGCCACTCCTCTTTTGTCTTGACAGATAGAAACAATGCAAAGGAAGGGCTCCGTTCTGTCCTATCACCTGCAGTGCCCTATGAAGCACCAATTAGAACTCTGGTAAAACTCTTGTTATCTGCTCTCCTCTGAGTGAATTACACAAGCTGAAGCTTTTCAGTTGTTATTTCTTTACTCTGGAATTATTTAAAGGACAGGGTCCAGACCCTACACATAATGCATACTTACCCAGACTGTATAGTTTTGAGAACAATATGCAGTCCCCACAGTGAGACTTGTCCTGGCAAGTCTCAATTTCCAGACAATTCCTGATACTGAGGCTGGTATTGAGGGATTTTTTGTTGTTTGTTGTTGTTATTTAAGAGGAAAAGGAGAAACGAAGTAACAACAACCAGTAATGCTATGAAATTATTTAAAACCTTCTTACAATTCTGAACTTGTAATTCAAAATGTTTAAGGGAAAACACAAAATCAGGTATCTATTTCTTTTCAAAATATATATCCATAACATTAAAGCACCTTATCTATTAAAAGCAACTGTATGGAAAACTGCCTTAACAGAGGATTATATTCGCTTAAAATTAAACTTATAGATGGCAAGCTGTTGTTTTGGAGATAAACGTATTCATTTGATTTATGTATTTTGAGAAAGACTCTTGTTAAAGCTGTTTCCATAGTAGTAGCAAGAGAATTTTATTTTAATAAAAATGATGCACTGTGTGCAGCTTTGTTTTCAAATAGAGATGCTATTAGAAAATATATATCCTTCTCACTCTTTGACACTGAAATTGCTTGGAAAAAACTGTATTTTCTTCTTGGTCGCTTATCCTCACACTATTCCCCCACTTTGGGGTCCTCCTGATTTATTGGTGCTCTGGCACAAAGCTGATTATAAATTTCATCACTTCTCTCGTTTCTTCATTATTAGTTTTGCACAGAGTCACATGTCAGCTGCCAGGGACACAGGGAATAACTTCCCTGAAAGCTGTTCTCCACTTTGAGAGTGTCCTCTGGAAAATCATTCCCTTCCCTCTCAATTTCAGGGCTCCACCTTCCTTAGAGTCACATTTTACCTGCAAAGTATCGTTCCAGTGTTCTCCAAGTCATGGCTTGAAAGATGTGCTCCCGTTTCTCGTAATAAATTAATCACCTGTATGTGCCTTGAAGAAAGAAACAGAAATGAAAAAGAAACATTTTAATCACAGATTTTGAGAAATTTCTGAAACAAAT
Source organism: Oreortyx pictus (assembly GCA_036925125.1). Classification (NCBI taxonomy): domain Eukaryota; kingdom Metazoa; phylum Chordata; class Aves; order Galliformes; family Odontophoridae; genus Oreortyx; species Oreortyx pictus. Next base: position 50,101,355 of record JAUPFR010000006.1, on the reverse strand, counting down.
TTCCTCCCCTTTTCCACAGAAACTCTGCCAAGCCCTGGACAAGGTCAGCCCCTAAGATATTGTCATGGGTAGAAAATAACATGAGCGATTTAAAAAAGAATTGCAAATCACATTTTCACAAATGGCCTATTGAAAGGTTTGGAACCAGGTTCCAAAAGGAGGTGACTGCTCCTCTGCTGAACAAATAATCTAGGTCACAAACTCAAAAGGAATCAGGAATAGTTTCCAGGATTTTCAGGAATAATTTTTCAGGAATAATTTCCTATTTCCTCTATAGACCATACTTGAAGAATTAGGCATAGCAGTGTTGTAGGAAATATTTGAAGTTTCTCAAGCCACGGCCTAAAAACTCATCTGTATTAATTCAAAATAAAAAATAAGCTCATCTCTCACTTACATTTTCTCAGAGGTAGCCATGGGCCTTCCCATTTTAGAACTGGACTAAACTGCTTACCTAATCCCACTGCTTCTCTTTAAGAAACTCTTGAATGAGAAGTAACTTTAAAGTTATCCAAATTATGTCTTCGTAATCTTATATATCCCATGTAAGATCTTACTTTATACATTATAAGCCAAACACTGTACTGACGATGCAGGAATCATTTTGCTTTTCCAAACATAAGTTATTTACCCTATCAGACATATTTTTTCAAAATATATTTTATTTCTAGATATGTATATATTTGTTCCATGGCAAAGCGTTGCTGGAACAGCAAACACCATAAGGTTGTTCACTTATCTGAAGCATTTTCTCAGGAGGGTCCCTTATAACACAGGTAGTCACCCACAAGCATCTCCTTGACAAAGCAAACACTGGTACCACATCCTATATTTCAGCCTGCAGTGGAAAAGGAATTCTACATTTACGAATTCTGAGAGCATTAATTAGCTGAAAATGAATCTGATTTAAATAGATTGAAGTAAAGTGTTTGTTCACTCAAGCTCTTATTCAGATCAGAACTGAACATGGATAGCATCTCCTGACTCTCTTAACAACTGCCCCAGCTTATTCCTCATTCTCCACCTCATACTCAAAATCACAGTATGAAACTAGAGCTTCTCAAAATAAAAGTTATGCTATGGGATAGGACTAGAAGATAAAAGGGAGCAAGGCCTGTAAGGTTGTGTGTGCTCAGTGTGCTCCCCTTATGAACTCCTTATCTCCAGATTCCAGAAAAAAGTTGGGCTCCTCTATTATTGCCACCATGTACTCAGACAACCTCCAAAACTCACTTTGTGTCCCACCTATGCTGACAGAGCAGCTCTGAATGGGAGTCTGAGTTTATGATCAAAGAGTCAAAGAATCGCAGGGGTTGGAAAGGACCTCAGGAGATCATCCAGTCCAACCCCCTGCTAAAGCAGATTCCCAAGGGGAGCCTGCCCAGGAAACAGACAGATACAGGCAGATTTGGGGGCATTACCCTACATGTGTAAAGCGGCATATTTAAATGAGGAACAAAGGTGGTTTCAAGTAAAATAAATCCTTAAGGACTGAAACAATTCGTCTATAATAAGTGCTTGCAACACAACATTTAGAAGCAGAAGTAAAATTTCTCGAGGACTGAGAATTGTTCAAAATCACCTTTCTTGATATGATGGGAACAACTGCTGTATAGAATTGCTTGTTAAGGGAAGGACGAGGGACACCTTGTTTGAGAGAAAGAATAGGGACAAAGAGAAATAGGCAACTTAGAAGAGTTAAATTTGATACCGTGACTATGAAGAACAGATCTATGCAAGAAAACACAGACTACCTCTCACATTCCCATCACTCAATGTGAAAACCACGAAGGGGTAAGCTGCACTGCATCTTGTACCTAACCTACTTGCATTCAAATGGCATCCACATTCTCAAAAAACTTAAGCTCTAACCAGAGTACCACTTCCTACATTTACCCACAAGAGCATTATTCAGACTTCAAGAGGCTGGCTGTGAATTTGCTGATATGTCTCATGCACAAGAGAGGTGCATGAGATGTTGGACGTTGTTTCTGTAGGTACTGCTCTTCTACAGCTTTGCTAAAGCCTCAGTAGGACCGTTCTCAGCTGATCTGTAGTTTAACTGATGTCATGAGCCACGAAATTCTGGGCAATGGTTCAAATGTGATTCCCTTCCTAACATGACAGCACACAACCAAGAGCAGCGCAACTGCTGGATAACTGAAGTGTAATTTTAAGGACAGGCCAATGTCCTCATGTTAACCTGGGGTGCAGAGCTGCTTGTCCAGTCCAGCTCCATCTAATAAGCAAAACCATGAGCACGCATGGTACCTGTGAACTGCTCTTGACTCTGCCTTTCCTTAGCTTCCTCTGTTATGTAACCATGGCTCTGGCTCAGGCACAGCCTATACAAACAATGCTATTTCATTTGTTACTGAAAGATAGCTGTTTGGTACTGCCATTGCCTCTTATTTGTTCGACAAAAATATAAACAGACCAAAAGTGTTTCCACAGTCTTCCCCTGCTCTGATTCTATTACTGATGATAACACTGAAGATTAACAAAGAAATAAAAAAATCAACAACAAAATAATGTAAACTAGTCTTTTAATGACTCAAGCACAAAATAAAGGGTTTGGTGTGGTCTTCAAATATCCATTCCCATGCTGCTCAAAGTTTAAGTTCCAGATAAAGACACCAGAACGTCTGGTTCACAAGTGCTCTGTCCCTGCAGCCACCACAGTGCTGCGCAGTACGTACCATCCTAGGCCTTGACTTGGCAGACACTCACCAAAGAGGATCAACTTCAAAAGGCGTGAATCACACATGTGAAACAAACACACATGTAAGAGTTTGCAAGGCTGGGGCCTTAGGGTATACACCTTCCACCAACTCTCTTTAAAGAAATGCAGGTGTAATGTATATCCAAACTTGACAGGCTTCATTCTTTTTAATGCTTGCTTCCCTAGCAACTGCAATGGTTATGGCAGGATGAGCTTAGTTTCACTTCTTCAGTTTTCTGCAGGGTATCAGTTGGAATTTTATGCTCAAATATTTTAAGGACAAACTTCAGCATACTTTTCTAACGTTTAGTTTTTAAATTCTCACTCTGGCTTAGATTTCCTGAAGTAATGTAAACGGAACCTTGCAAAATAGCAAGTATTTAAATTTTTATTTACGTGGGAGGTAATTTTACTGCCTCTAATCTGATGTTCTCACAGCAGTACACCAGAAACTCCCTGTTTTCAACCACTTAGCACTGTACTATAAGTAAATGGAAGTGCTTTTACTACATAAAATATATGAAGTTTTTATTCAAGACATTTTCCTGCTTAGAAAAGTTTCTGTTATTAAGAAAATATTATTCTATTGTTTTGAAAATGAATTATCCCTTGAGGGTACTCTAAAAAGTTAAAAGAATGCTACTAATTTAGATATGTCAAGCAACTGGCCTAAATTAACAGTGGTCTGTTTAACTTCATGCATAAAATGAATGAGACTACTTGTGAATTGCATAGTCACAAATGAAAAAGCGGAAATGCAGTACTTTATTTCTCATTTGGAAACGGACTCCACATTTTACCATCTACAGAATTAAAGAGTCACTTAGTGAACAGGAAAAAAAAATTTAAGAGACTACCATTGATACAGATCAAATTGCTGGTCTATAAGTGACAGTACTATGTTAAGATGCTTTTAAGAAGAGTCGTAACTCCTGATCATCTTTACACATTATTAAATGGAAAAGAGAAATCAGTCATCATTACGCAGATTTACATGCTAGGTTAAAAGCAAAGCTGCTCAACAATGTGACATACAAAAATGAAGGTAAGCTGTTTTTAAGATGAGCGGATTCTGCACTGCAATTATACTCCAGTTAAGGAAATATTAATTCTCAGAAAATGGGATTAAGCTGATGCAATATTCAGTAAAATTGAGAAAGTTACAATATGAAACATTTTAAAGCACTGACGGCTCATTAAAGTTGGTGTTCCCCCTTCCCTTTCTGCCACACAGCACACTGCATCAGGATAATCTCCACTTTCAGTGCGCAACCGTTTAACAAACAGAATTTAAATATTTCTGTGGCTCAAATCTTTCTGGTGGGTATCTAATTACACACACATAAAACTGTCTGATCTTTACCCATCTTCTCTGCATGCTTATCAGTGTGAAATGCAGTGCGAGTACACAGCAGATCATAAATACAAAATTATGACATTAGTTCCAAGTCAACTCTTCTCATCACAACAGTTGAAACAAAAAGAGAAACTGAAAATGGTTATGGTGCAGTTTCCTTTTACAGTTCCCAATATCAAAATGTGTGTGCAGTTTTAAAGAGCTTAAGAGTCATAGTAGGAGTCTTAATATAGGAGTGGCAATGCTAAAGAATCCAAACAACAAGCTCATGTGAAATTCCTCAGGCAGTAGTTGGGTGCGGTAAAAAAAAAAAAAAAAAATAGGTAGGTGCCTGATTTGCAGGAACATCTAATGGTATGTAACGCTTTAACATTTTCTCACATTGGACTAGAGCCACCTCTATACAGCTATGAGGTTATTTGTTTGATTTGCTGTTGGGCTTGTTTTTGCTTTAAGACTTCAAGGGTTTGCCACTAAAGAGCTTATATATTCGTAAGATAAAGAAACAACTTATAAATCCGCAGGGGACCATGCAGCAGCTATGGCAGGAGCATGGTGTGGCCAAACAGGACTTTAAATCTCAAGTTAATACGGCCTGCTGAATTTTCTGCATTTGGTCGCTGAGAGAGCCAAAAAAGTTACTTCTTTAGCCAATGCAAAAACATGGCTGCCAGACCTGCCAGGGAGCAGTCTCTAGCCTGAAAGACCAGGTGAACTCATCAATGTGAGAAAGCTGTAGGAATATCTGGGGACAGACACCCATGAAGACCATTACAGTTCCACCATTCCAAGCTCCTTTATGGAAAATGGCTTCTCTCCTGCCATCGTACAGACTGAACATGAGATAAGGAGCTGAAAGTGGATCAAAGAAATAAGAGATTAGGGCATGCAGCTTCCAACACGTTGGAAGACCAGTGGCTCTAAGAATCCCCAGGCTATAAAAACCAACTATTTTAAAATTAAGCTTCTCTTAACTGATAACTTTTATACACTATGCCATGGCCATTCCTTAAGACTTTGCAACATGGAAAAGACCAGTACATCGTTTGTTTATGACTATCATTCAAGAACTGCCGACACTCGGAACAACAGGAAGAGGAAATCCACAAAACAGGCAGAGCCACACAGACATCTCATATTATTACGAGTGGGTGGAAGAGAAGGAAAAAAAAAACACACAAAAAAAGTCACCCATCAAGAGTCTGAAGCAGGCATAGGTGGAAGAGAAAGACTAAAACATGTCAACCTACCAGTATATTTTGTGCTAATTGAAACAGGCTGGTCTTGATGAGAAAGAAGAGGGCAGAAAGAAAACTGCCCTGGGTCCTTGCACTTCTGACAGTCAAAATGGGTATTCAGTTTGGCTCTGTTTTATAAAGAAGTCTCATAGCAGAATGTGGAGACCTGAAATTATGGACAAAGCCTTGGCTAGAAGGCAGCAGTAAGTTACCTTACACTAAAATTCTCCACACGTACAAAGTTTTTTGCTTTAATTTTCTGTTATTTCAAAAATACTTTTAATTCAGGCTAGTCACATCCTTTGAAACAAAGCCATTTCGTGTTATTTTCACTGCTGTCATTTATGTACGACCACTGAGACAATACAAGGCCAAAAAACAGAGATGGACATTAAAATTCAAACTGACTTAATGTTTATAAACTTTACATGAAGTGGTATATAAATTGTTACCTGAACTTGATCGCATTCATCAGTGGGGTAGATCCGTATCTGTCTCTAGCGTAAACAGTTGCTCCAGATGTTAACAAATACTCAACTAATGGTAAATGCCCTTCAGAGGCTGCAATATGAAGTGGAGTTCGGCCATCATAGTCTTCACAGCTTAGGTTTCCACCCTAGAAAAGAACAGGTCTTTCACATGCTAAAAAGATAATGGCTGCACATGACATTGTTGGTACAACAAAGCACAACAAGTTGTACCACCAAAATATTAAACTTACAAGTTTATCTCACGGTGATATTTTGAGCACCAGAACAGGTATTTATTTCACTTTCCATATCTCATTACAGCCCCCTCAGATAGGGTTTTTGCTGCACTACAACACACAGCAGCTTTGTGCCTAGAGTCTGCTGATTTTGTCTTAGCTTATTGCTATTTTCAAGATACGTTTATCCTTTTTCTAGGCCCATTATCAAAGCCTCAAGAGTAGAGTTAAAACAAGAAAAATTAAAAACAAAGAGGTGTAGAAGATGGTATAGGGAAATTTGTTTTTTCAGGTATAATCCAAGCAAGTGCTATGGGGAAAGCCAAAATCCCAATTTAACACTGCACTGCGTTTCACTTAAATATAAATGCTAAGTTCTTCTTTTTTTTTTTTTTTTTTCAAATCATGACAGATTTACATCCAAAAGCTGGATGCTATGAATATGCATAAAGAAAGTTAAATGAAAGAAAACAGCACAAATCATTTTAAAGTGTTCCAAAGTTAGCAGATAAGAACTTGCATATTAATCTGCCCGTATTTCTGCAGTTCAAAAGAAAATGAAAGCAGCTGAGAATCAGATAGAGGAAAGAACATGCCAGTTTTGAAGGCAAAGACTGAAGTGCCTAGGAACTAGTTCTTTCAGTCAAAGCACCTTGATTCAGAGACTTATATCACTGATTCCCAGTGAGCATCAGCTTCCTCCTATCATTTACAGCTCTCCTTGAATACTCATTCACAAACGGTGGATTTCACATTACCATTTCTGCTATGGCTCTCAGAGCATCTATGTCACCCAGTTTAGCTGCAGCACAAGCCAAAGGTGGAATTAACACATCTCTTACAGCTTCTAACTCCTGAAAAAAATAAAAATAAACATTTAATGTCAGCCTCGGCTGTAATGTGATTAAAATCTAAATCATAAAAACTCTGCCCTTATGCTTTCATGTGAAGTTTTCTAATTAGTCATCTGGATATCTTAAAATGGTAGCGTTTTGTTCTTGGAAGGAAAGAAGTCTCATGTTGACTTTACATTCTGTAGCTCTCCCATCCATGACGATTTATGTCCCTCCCTAGCAACACTACAATTACCTGATATATATATATATATACCATTTAAAGTGCACATACTAATTACCATCTCTGCCCTGCCACAGTTACACATCAGTACAGTAAGAGAAACAGGGCTGGTAGGAGTTAGAAGAGATCATTATCATTTATTCTCGTCAAGAATGAATCAACTTTAATCATGTGAGTCCTCAGATATTTGTGTAACCTGTACTTCCAAACCTCCCATTTCTCATACTAAAGAACTACCATAAATTCAGTATTCATATAGCTGTTAAAAATCCCGTCTTCCCTCAAATCACGTCAAGAGAAAAGGAAACACTCATATCTAAGAACCAATACTATAGTTTCCAATTTTCCAATTGAGAGAGACTAATATTAAAAACCACAAATTATCCTTGTGTAATGCTTCCTCAGTATCATCCTGCTATGACTGCATTTACAATTAAGCTGTTTTACCCCTTATTATTTGGCTTGCTCCAAACTGTCAATACATTTGACCACAAAAACACACAGCACTTTTTCATATCATTGATACCCTGAATTACAGCAACTGTCTGAGGCTTGTTATTGTAGCCAGCCAGCCAAGAAAATAAACTCAAGATGGGGCAACAAAGAAGGAAAAAACAAAAAAACAACAAAGTTAATGCGTTTTTAATTGAAAACATTTTAATGCCCTGCTTGTCATTGTGTCCTTTCTCCCTACCCAGCTGGTTAGCTGGGGCACTCGGTACTGAAAAAAAGATTTAAAAGCTCCAGTGTTCCACTTTCCTTTCAGCTTTGCTGTTCATCTGTAAGCTAGGTTCATTTAATTGAGTTTACAGATTTACATGAGTTTGGGTTTAAATATTTAAAGATATACCTCCTTGCAGCTGATACTTAGAGATCTGGCAATCACTTGAATAAACTTGCTATCTCTGAGAGAGATCTTGGCTCCTGTGGGTACAACAGTCATTTCTCCTCTTAGATTCTCACTCAGCATCTGAAAAGCAAGTAATCAGACCCTTTGTTAGCAAAGGAAAAATATAGTGGTAGTCTAATAAAAAAAAAAAAAACACTTAGGATCAAGTAAAAAAAATGTTTGGAGGAATTATGGAAAGTAACTGAACGCAGACAAAAGATTAAATAAATTGTTACTGTCCCATGAAGACAGAGTTTAAAAAGACAAAGGGAAAGGAAAAAAAAAAAAAAGGGACAAATAACACTTTCTTCCAAAGCAAAGAAACAAAGCTAAGCACATAACAAAACACCTCAATTTTTAGTTACACAGAAAAAAGTACCCTAATGGAGTACACTGCAGCCTACTTAAAAGCACAAAGATATTGAGTGATTAGCAGAGTAAGGAGGAAGACCAGAATATTTTGAAATGCTGCCTTTTGCCAGCATTCCCAACACCTGGTACTCCTACACAGGTCGCGTGCTTAGGCCTCAAAACAAAGCCCTGTGCTGCCTGAGGAAGTCATCTATTTCAGCTGATTTTCAGTCAGCTCCAGTAGCCCTGATTTTGTTAAACTGTTTGGCCACAGAACCGGTTTCGAATGCAGAGGTTCTACTGTAGTACTTGTTATTTAATCATAAAGCAGGTGTGAACAGTATGCAGCACGAGTGCATCTGATACAAGCAGGAAAAAACAAATGAGACAACACAAATGGACAGCCAATTCACGTGTAGAAATTGCCAGAACATGACAATGGAACAAAAATGCTGTGAAAAACAGGTTCTGTGAAATCTGGAGAGCAAGGAGAGAAGCCATTCACAATTTCACTTACTGGCACCCTTTCACTACTGATTGCTGATGCAGCTACAAAGCACGTAGCTGCTTCAATTAGAATTTTAAAAAGCAGGATTGTGAAAGTCTGCAAGAAACAGATGTGATGTTGGAAGGAGGAATGCCCCAGGTTCACTTATGTCTAGGCATGCCCTTTATTATAAAAAAAAAAAAAAAGCTCCCAAGCGCTGACAACACTATAGCTGTGTTCTGTGAGAGTCCCACATACATGTAACTTGTTCAGAGGATACCAACTGCTTTGGCATGCTTTTAGTGTTTGACAGGTTGAGATCATTACTTTGCACAGGTAGCCCTAGCAAGTGGCACCTATGTTAAAGGCACCCAGTGCAAAAATCCTGTGTGCCTTACTCAGTCCTAGCAGCTCTGCAGCCATTTGCATTTATCTTGGGGTACATGCATTGCTTCTTCATGTTGAAAGAGAAACCTAAAATAACCATGCCAGTTTCAGGAACGCTTCTGTGCCTTGGGAGACCATGGTTTGGTGATATGCTTAGCTGAAGATATTGCCACAGACAACATACTTCCAGGCTTTCTTCTTCTCCTGGTCTCTATGTTGCTCCCTTAGTTGTGCCAGCACAACTGTTTGTGAGTCTGTATAGTGAGATGAATAAAGAAAGCAATCCTGCTTAACTCAAAGAAATTGCAAACGTTCTTTGTTTTTCAAGTCGTATAATGGAGCCTGGCAGAACTACCTCATAACACCACGTAACACATCACAGAGGGAAGCACATGATGATGCAGGAATACCATGCACCCGTGGTACCTAAAATGTAGTATCACCAAATCCTCACCTGAATAATTCAGCTATCTCGCCTTGGCAAACTGGATCTCAAATTAAGTTTTAACCCATGCACCTAGGCAGGATGTCAGCCGGAAAGTTTCTCCGGTTCCAGGTCAAATGATCCTCTGTGCAAGAAGATTAAAGTCTACATTAAGAAAGAAGCTAGTATACGTGTATCCCCCTACCAAGGGGGCGGCAGTAAAGAGCCTGTGCTCCTGAAGTGTACGTACACAAATACATGCAATACCACAACTTATAATGTCATGCTGCCTGTTTAGCATATTCTTGCACAGAGTATGTTCTTGCCATTCTCACTGAAAAAAAAAAAAACCAAACACAGCCTCTCTTCCTCTCATTTTTCAGAGTAAGGACTTCAGCAAACAATACAAGGCTCAAAAACTGAAAGTATTTCCAAGGACAGTATGTGGTGCTTCCAGCCATCCACTTATGATCACAGGTACCCTAACACGTTTGTCTCAGAGCTCCTAGTGGCTGAAAGCAGCTGAGCATGAAATAAGGTCAAATGTCTTTCAGTTTTAATTAAAAAAACCACCAACATTGTAAGATACACACATGCACTCAGTGCTTAAGACTAGAGAGTGACTCATCGTGATGTCATCTCCCAGAGTGTCAAGATTTTGGTTTCACTGCATACAGACACAGAAACACATTCCTGTAGTCTGCTTCTCCCCACCTAATTCAAACCTGTGTGTTCCTTGTACACAGGAACCATATCATTTACAGGAAAACGACAAGATTAAAAAACAATGAACAGAAAAAACAATGTTAAAGGGGCTAAGATTTTTAAATACATTATGATTGGTTTTTGAAATAATCCCCTACTTTTGATGTATTTATAAAATGCATCCCTAATGCTCACAGAAGTAGTACTGTAAAGGAAGAGGCTTGTACCTACCATTTATTTTCAAAAGTAGCTTTACCACTAATATAAATGACAAGATCTTTGCTGACATCAGGAGAGGAAGGATTCTGCCTCCCTTATTAATTTCCACACGTATTCTTTTGCGTGGAAATGCCTAACGCAGAGTACTGCATTTTTATGGCTTGGTCATAGTCTTCAACTGATTTATGCAAAGAATTCTCTTCTTCCCCAATCTACAAATGTTTCTTTGCCTAAAAGTATTTTCTATAAGAAAAAAAAACCATCACGACATTCACATTATGGCTCTGGAACCAATTGCCTTTCAAATGGAAGAGAGAATCCCAAAGCATTTAGCTGAGCAGAAGTTACCACAGTAGATGAGAAAGTTAAAGCCTTTCAAGGTCACACTGAAATATTTACCTGTCTTTTCTCCTCCCAGCTAAGCTCACTCTTGCTGAGCGTGTATGACAGTTTAGTTAAGGCTGCCTCTGGTGTCATATCACATCCAGGAATTACTCCAACATCAGCAAGGGTCTGAAGGAAAAGAAATAATGGCTCCAATTAGCATAGCATTCAGAAATATCTGTGTGTACAGAAAACATAACACGAATGTGCAGCGACGCTGAATACAGCATGCAGCCGTGCCTCTGCACTCCTACTGCCACTGTAATTTCTGTAATCTTAGCTATCAAACACTGGGCAAATACTAGAGTCGGTTGAATAAAGCTGGCTTACACTTTACATTCTTTCTCACGCAGCAGCACTGAAGAATTCAACCAAACCCTTGCCGTGGTCACTTACTGTGCTCAGATGGAAAGGTCACTGCCCCGTATCAGCCATCCGCAGAGTTGTCAGATTACTTTTACTGAAAAGCTGCAGTTACTCCATTTGAACCCAGTGGCGTTGTGAACACTGCCAAGTAGGCTGCTCTTACTCAGACATATTTACCGTTCTTTTATGGGGCACATCTTTGGATGAGTTCCAGCGCTACAGTGTGCTCGCAGCAGGAGTGCTTTTCACATCCTTTCAGGCTGCACGAGCACCGCGTGATTTAGAACGTGCGACTAAAATGTGTAATTTACACAGCTGCAATGAGAACGAGTGAAAGAGATGACCCAACGTTTTAAACTTATGTTTCTGGTAGTTAATAAAGGCACACAAGCATCTGAACCAGAGTAAAAAGCATCTCTGCCCATGGTTAGCAAGCCTCTTCAGTATATAACAGATGAATACTTCAGATCCCATCAGGAAACTGTACACGGGCAAACATTCAGGTTTCCTTAACTACAGGCCATTAGCTTTGCTATTACATGATGCCTCACAGCTAAGCATTTTGTAGTAGATTCTTTACGCTGATTTACTTTTAAATGCCTTGTACATAAACTTCATCTTTGGAACTTGTTTTGACAACTAATACCTCAGAGACTTGATCAGCATATTAACACCTCTGAAAGCCCCAGACCCACATAAAAATCATACAGAAAAACACATACAAAGAAGGTGAGAAATACCCTCTCTGTACTGGAAAGCAAACCAAGTAACAGTTGGGGCTTTTTCAGTAGGCTTAGGGAAGAGGAGGAGGGAGGGATTTCCCAGCTTCCTTCCTATACCTGAAGTCTCCTCCTTAATTATAAGCTTCTGCTATGCAGATAGTTCAGAGGCCAGACATTCTGTGATTCAATTCATTAAATAAAACCAACACTTCAATGGAAACCAGGGACTCAGCTGACACACCAGATGAGTAAAAAACAGCCTAGCCACATGTGAATGGCTGTATTTAAAGAAAAAATAAATAAATAAATTTAATGTTATAGCAAGTTTCCAACATTCATCCACGATACTTCCTCCAGTGAAGAGTTTTGTATAAAAAAGAAAAGGCAATGAAAAAGCAATCATTAAGTAATTTTAGAGGATTCAGCTTTCTCAGCAGCATTTCAAAAGATGCCAAGAAAACAGGACAGCCTCCATCTATGGATGCTGAAGCAGCGTAATACGTGTTCCATGTTAAAGATGGATACCAGAAGGGAACACATTTCTACATGGCCTTACGTGTTTGTTAAGACAAATGCTAGTGACCTGAGTAGAACATATTAATTAAACAAACCAGTGGTCTGGATTAGAATGTAAAAAGCCTGGCCCTGAGGGACATGGTTAGCAGGCATGGTGGGGGTGGGCTAGGGTTGGACTAGATAATCTTTGTGGTCTTTTCCGACCTTAAAGATTCTATGATATTTGCTACAGAGCATGAGAGCTCTCCTAAAGTTGATAGTTTTCAAGACATCCCCCTTAGCAAAAATTCTACCAACACTCAAAAGACTGTTCATATCGCAATATATCCAGTTAGGGTACCAAAAAGGTGAAAATAAAAAACCCTGACAATTGCTTTTCTTTCATCTCAAAACAGACTAAATCTTCTTACAACAAATATTAGGCAGGTTTCAGCATCAGTTCTGAGGATCTAGGTTTGCCTAACAGTCAGAGTCAAGACCAACCAACGATGAGAGCAACCAATGAATACGCTCCACCAGACAGCTGTCTACTCCCAGCTAAACCAGGGGGATACGTCAGCCTACAGTAGTGCTTCTTGGATACCTAATGGCTGGCCTTATTAAACCAGCTCCCTTCACACCACCACATGTAACACATACTCTCCTAAAGCTCTGAGCTCTTATGTGACGTCATATCTTAATACACAATTAAGAAACTCACTACAAAATGTCCTGAACAGTAGGAGCATCCACAGCTTAAATGCAACTGAATTCCAGTGCAAGACATGAGCTTCCTTACACATTGCTCCCCTTCTCTTTGAATTCAGTTGCACTTCCAGTCAGATAAACACTGATGTTTAGAATATTGCTTGGATTTGAATGCTTGCACAAGCCTCACCTGCCCTGTTGCATAGACTGTTTTAACAGACCCTCGCAAGCACTGGGTACAGTTCAGAATCACTACTTTTCGTTCAGTTGCTCTCTTAAGTTCTTCCAGCAAGTCTTCTCTGCTGTTTGGGGCGTTGCCACTTCCATAAGTTTCAAGTACAATGCCCTCAATTGGAGGCTGGAGAAATGCTTTCACCTGTTTAAAAACAGGACAAGAGAGAGATGACGATGGATGTGTTTATGTCACATTAAGATTTTCTTATATGGCAGTTTTAAAAAAATTGGCTTTTCCTGTTACAGTCTTATAGGCTCTCATGCCTTACAGTCTTTTCATGCCCTTCTGTATTCCTCATTTGCAATAACAAGGACTGATGAATAATGTTTAAAAAAAAAAAAATGAGCATTTCAGATCCTTCTTTTCCTGTAAAATTCCTGGAGGTTGTGATTTTAAAATAAACTATTTTCCACAGTCACGACGTTAGTGTGAGAAAGGATGCTATTGTTTAAGGGCCATTAACAGGCTATAATGTTGCACCATGGAGGAACAAAAGGGTAGATTTACACTTCCAAAATAAATACAGAATTATTAATTTGATCTAGAACTCCCACCCCTGCCTAGATTTTTTTTATTTTAGCAAAGAGCTTTACAAACAAGTATCTGCCTAACTAAGAGATGGCGTGTCTCACCTTTCAGGAAAGAACACTCTACTGAAACACGGAGGGATTTTTTTTTAACTCAAGAAGAAAACTGTTTTAATGCAAAGCTGCTAACATTAAAAATAAAAATTAAAAAATGGAGGTTCAAATTCATTCTGGGATAGCTGTTAATGAGACAGTTATTATGCCTCACTGTAAGAAAACGCCTCGCAAATTTTTCATCCTAGAAAAATACGTTTTAAAGAATCTGAACGTTTCCTTGCTGATCACATATGCTAAATGCAATACGCTGTAAGCCCCAGTGAGACTAGCTATGCAGTTGGAGTTTTATTGCAAATATACCACCCCTCTGCCTTTCCATCTGTTCATATTCACCTAAAAAGAATGGTAATATAATTGAGGAGTGCTTCTTAAACTACTGGATTCAATTTAAATTGGCAACAGCCGTGAAAGACCCATCAATTTAATGAAAGTGGTACTAGACAAAAATTTAAAGACAATTTCACCTAAACCCACAGTTCTGTAAAACTACTTTTACAGGCTCAGATCAGGAAAATCCTACTCATCTTCAGCTCTGTATGAATGCTGAGGATGATGCTAACCACCACTATGAAATGAAATGAACCTCGAAAAATAAGCAAGATCTGTGGAAGAGATCACACCTCCACAATCATATTCTTTGGTAAGGTATCTATTAGTATGCCTTAACGTGCAGCAAGAAAGCACTTCCATTGTCATTGTAGCCTACACTTCTCCAGAAAAGCACACTTAATCTATTTATGAGCCCTTTTAAGAATTTTAAGTTTCAGAGCCCAGACAGTTTAGATAAAACAAACTTTAAAAGCTTTTATTAATAGATTATGGCCCATAAAAATAGTCTATGAATGGTCTGATGTTACAGAAAATGTTTATCAGAAGACAGATACTTTCCTTTCAAATCCCAACCACTGCTACAGCAATGTAGCTTTCCCACTTCAGCTTGCTAAACAAGTATTAGTGCATCATTTCATCCACTTCCAGACCTCAGTGGTGACACTTACAGCAGCAGCAGTTATTCCTGGGAACATTCGCAGAAGCCCAACATTCCTGTTCATATTGGTATGAACTCGAAACTTCTTTTTGGTATTGGCTCTCCACACTGTTTCCCAGTTTACTGCAAAAGAGAAATGGCCTTTTTAATATAATATCAAAGTCATAATGTTAAGTACATTTTCAGCACCTCATACTTACAGTGGGATCTTCAAAACTATTCCTTATGTAGGAAACTCATAAAAGACAGTATATTTTATAAAAGAAGAAATGAAGAGTCATTTAAGTCAGCAGCCTTAGCAGCTGATCTAATGCACTTTATCTATTATGTTCCACAAGATATGTCTTTAAGGCCATTTCCAGGTCAAACTCAACTGTGTTATATTTTAGCTTTAACTCCAAAATTGTGTAGATTCTGAGATAAATCAGTTATTACTTGTCAATATTTCTAAGTTAGTGCCCTTCAAGGAGATATTTAGGTATACATGTTTAAATTTAATAGCATTTTACAGCTAAGGCTTCCAAAATGGACATTTCAGTTCAGTGATCGCTCATACTAAACGTACTACAATGCCTTTGAAAGAAAAGTCTGGTGGCTACAAAAACCACCTGAGTACAAGACCTGACTGGTTCGCAATGACCTGTTGGTATCAGCTCACCCAGTTCACAGTGGCCAGGAGGTCTCAGCTAACATACTGATATGTATGTCTGGCATAGACAATATACTGACTTACCACACACTGATCAGAACCGTACTGTTACATAGCTGGACTGATATTAATGCCTGGATTAATGATTAGAAAACAGACTTTCATTTTCTCAGACAAGAGATATGACAAATGCAGTTACTGTTGCTGCTAATCACCTCCCGAGTTTATTATGTAGTTACTAATGATTAAATAAAATAGCAAGGATTCAATTAACTCCGATTACACATTTAGAGCCAGAAGCCAGCTGTTTAACTAATAGTTTGTTTGTGCTGTATTATTAGAAGCCAAGTCATGCATTATTGATTTCAAAATTTTACTACTTCAGTAGTGCAGACGACTGCTACAAGTCTGCAAAGGAAGTTTAACAAACAGCCAACAGCTCTATGCATCATGTTTCAGTGGAAGCAGACCACACTGTATACCTGTCTCCTCGCTGTGATCTAAGCTTTTTAGAGTTTGGCAAAATCCCTGAGCAGCAAGACAGATAAAAGGCCTGAATGCATACTAATGATGCGTCCTCAGCCATGATAAGAGTTACTCAGACTAATTACTGTTCAAATCTCTTGCAATCAGCAGACAGCCGTTTGCAAGAAAATTTAGAGTACATTTAGAAACCTGTGCTGAAGCCTATTCTACTGCCCCATTACCAGAGATGCTGAAAAGAACACAGTCCTTAAAGTCAGGACAGAAAGAGTCACCTATAAGACTTTATGAGCTTCCCCTTCTCAGGTGCCCATTAAAAACTACTGAAATACAGACAGTTTCTACAATCTATTTTTGAGAAGCCAGACAGTATGGGTCTGGAATCACCTGGCTGGAACTAGCAGTTGGCCAAGTAACATTTTGGAGTAAGTTAAGAAACTTGCAGGTGATAAATGGGCAAGTGCATAACGGCATACATTTCTTCTGCTTGAGGTTCATAGAGCAGGCTATCCACATCTACTCCTGAGCACCGTGCTTTAAGAAGAAACAGTGTTTAGCAATAAACTCAGTCATTCCAACTTTCTAACAAACAGATCGATTATTTAAAAGCAATTATTCCTCTGTGAGAAGGGACAGCAGTAAACCTCCACCAAGTTTTGTTATCCTCCATAAGCTAAGAGTCCCTGCCAAAACTTCACAAATGCATGCTGCTACATTTGGCAATGGCTAGCATCCCTAATGTCATCAACAAACTCGATGAAAGAACAGAGGAAACCCATCTTGGCAAGGATGACTAACACACTGCTCAAAGTAGAAGACCAAGGAGAGAGATCAGAGGATAGGCTCAAAAGCCAGACCGTACCAGGCCTATATCTGTGCTCATGGGAGTACACTGTACCAAATAACACGTGGCCTTCAAGATAAAAATAATGCATTCAGGGACAGTAGAGTGATGCAATCCTAAACAATATTAAAAAAAAAAAAAAGAACTAGAGATCATCTCTGAGTTAGCATTCTCTTGTTCATGAATCTCCTCAGTTTACATAATGTGCTCAGTACTGCAGACTCTTCAGATGTCAGATTTCCATTAGAGAAATGAACGTAAAAAACGGAACAAAAGCCAACAGTGATGCAAGAAGCCACAGAACTACCCAGATTTCATAAAAGCTCAACATCACCTCAGATTTATTCGGGACTGTTCTAAGTGAGGCTGTCTTGGAGGGGCGGGGTGGAGAGGGGGCAGGGAGGGAAGACATCTGAACACGTTTTGCATCCTCTACGTCAAAGATTATATCCCCCTAAAGGAAGAATATTTAGGTAACACAGTTATGTTTTATCTTCATTGGACTGAATAAACTAGTTGTCCTGAAGCCAGTGGAAGTATTGCAAAAGAATGTTTACTTCTGGTTTAATAAGAAAAGTGGTAACAATCTTAGGAATCACTAACAGTCCTTAAATAAAAAACTCTTAGGCAAAGTACAAAAATCCCTACATGTTGGTGTTCATAAGTTTTTATCCTATGGATAAGAGTGACTAAATAGGGATATAAAGATTATGCACAACAAAAAAAAAAGTACCCTGTCCTGACTTGGATGGGGTGTGCTTGTAAAGAGGTTGACTGCTGCATTATGTAAATATAGATGCAATGCAGGGGAACAAACCTAAGTTAGCTACTGGTCTTACACAGCAGAGAAAACATTTTTAAAGCATGAAACAGAAAGTTAATGGCTATTTATATATTTATTGAGAATGGCTTGGGATAGAAAAGATCACATTATTCAAGGACACAATATTAAAAGTATTAAGGCCTTTTGTTCATTTATCCAAACAAAACAAACACAAACAATACTTTGCTGCTCCCAGTCTCTCCCTCCTTCCCAAACACTACAACTTTCCAAATGATTGGTCAAAAGACAAATCTGAAAGAGAAGCATATACATAAGTCACAAAGTGAACTCACAGGGGTTTGAAGTCTGGCTAGCTTTTGTTTCCCCTTCTGTGCTGACTAGTGCAGGGTTGGGAACAGAAGGCACCCTGCAGTACTTGAAGAGGCAGCTTTTGCTAAGAAATCTCTGGCTTCACTCACATTATCCAATGGTTGAACAGTGATGCAGCAGGAAACAACCAAAACCATCTTTCATTCAAGAAAAAAAAAAAGTACAACTTCAGAGTCCTTATCTTATTCAGCTTTACACATACCCACCCACACATGAGATAGGTCTAGTATGGGGGGGGGGGGGGGAACAACTAAAAAACAAAATAAAAAGAGAAGCAGTAGCTCCAAGCATTGTGGAAAGCAGCAAAACCCTTTCCTTTAACACTGCCTATGCCACAATGTGGGTTTCAACTTATAACGGGGGAGCGGTAACACAGAGGGACAAATCTCTTAAAGCAGTGACTGAACTCCAAGTTATGAAATCAAACAAGAAATGCAGCTTTTCTTGATTGCAGAGCTCCAGACAAACAGCAGCACTTTCTTCTCATCCCTCTCTGCAAAGCTGCAGGTGAGCCATGCCATTATATAAGCTACGCCAGCGTTCATTAGAATTCATGGCGACAGCCAAGGGGTGGGGAGCACAAGCCAACCTATGGGTGGAAATTCCTGACAGGGACAAGCAAGCTTAGACCCCCTTTTTTGGCAGCTTATTATAAAACAATTGACACACGCCTTTTAAAATGAATATTTAAATTGAAGGGTACCATTGCAAGCATTAACATGCCTACTTACTAGGCGAAAAAAACACCAAAAGCACTTCAGTGAGCAGAGCTGGCGTTTGCCTTAATGGAAAAATGACTTAGGCTTTTTACTATAAATAACCATAACTGCCATCCAAGACAGACTTGGCCAGTGGCAAATAGCTTCTCTCTAATGAGACTAGTGGGTAGACGAGACTACAAGGCCTTCCAACCTGCTGCTGCCATACCACACCTGCATACACAGGCACAGACTCTTTTCATCCCCTACACAAGTTATGTTTCTAATCATACGGTCCTGTACATATGCACCACTCCCATGAGTTACATGCATGTGTGATGAAGAAAGTCCAGTCATGGTAACAAAGCAGGTTTCATATTTGCCTCATTAAAACAACAGAGAACAGAGGACGGTAATTGGTTATGAAATATATTGAGACTCCTTATACATTGCAAGTGAAACAGACCTCCTCATTTCTGTTTTCAAAGCATGAGAGATATACAAAGTATTGTATTTCATCAGCTTTACAGTTTTAGAAATAATGGGTTTTGATTCACTATTGTTCATTTCTTACAGTTTTCTGATCCTGCTGCAAAAGCATTACCCACCACCATTAAGTTTCCTATTCATGTGAGGAGTTTGCTCAAATTTTTCACTTCAAGAGTTTTGTGTGCTAAACTGAAATTGCTGAGGAAGCTGCCACACTTGTCAGTCTAAAATTCAGTAACAGGACTCTTAGGTGTTGGTAACACAGTTAAGGATCTGTCGGAGAACACAGCCAGGCGGTGGGAACAGAAATCCACTGGGAGCTTCACCTGAGGGGGAAGATGGAGGAAAACGTAGATAAAAAGAAATGGGAGAGCAGCAGCTAGGACAGGAAGAAGAGAGGACTAAATTTCTCCCTCTCCTCTGGTACATCTAACCTTGAAACACGTCTCCTCTCCTTGTTCCAGCGTGCCAGCCCATGATCACAAGCTCTTATCCCATCATGTTCCTCATTCCCTCCACTTTGCCACCTGTTCCCTCTCTGCTTCTCCAAACTTTTCATTCCCAGCTTTGTTACAAACTAGGAAGCCCAAGGAAGAGTTTCTGCATACGGCCTATTCCTTCTGGCACTGTCAGACTGCTCTACATAATGCTGAAGCAGCAAGAGTCAGCCCGGCCTACAGGAAGATTAAGAGGTATTACACAGAGTGATCTGAAAAAAAAGGAAAATGAATTAAAAGATGCTAGATTTGTTTGGTTTGTTTTTAAAAGCCCTGAGTGGTTCCTTGCCTCCGTGAAATCTTCATACTCCGACTGTATGAGCAAACACAAGGGAGACAGCTACGTTTCAAACAATCACTTTGGACAAAATAAAGCAGCACTAGTAGATTGCCCATACCATACACTATGTTTTCCAGAATGAAACAATCCTTCAATACTGACACCGTCATCTTGGATAAATGATGCTACCCTAACTGGGTAATCAACTGAAACAAATAAAAATAGAGCCTATCACACCATCAGTTTTTAACTCAGAAATCCTCACTGACCTCAATGGAGCATTCTACCGAAAAGATAATGGGACGAAATATGGGCCAAGCAAAGTCCTTAGTAACTTCCATTTTTCTTCCCTAGACAAGGAATCACAAAACAGGTCATTTAAATCCAAAAGAGAGATGGCATGCGATTTGCAGCCTGATTTCATTATCGATCGGTCAGTAAACTGAATTTATTTATCACCTATTTGATGCACTCCATAAAAACCCAAGAAAGAAGACTTTCCTTGATTTTCCAAAACAATCAGCTGACAGCATATCAGCATTTGACACAGCACAGAGAAACAACAGCGGCAAACTCTCTACCAGAGAGAAGTCTCAAAGACCACTACAGTATTTTACAGGCTTCTTTAGTTTATCTAGCCCTGCTACAGACACAGCCCTCTGATCCTGGAACTTTGTTAAGTGATGCCCATGCATTTGCTTGAAGGGATACATTTATTTTTCAAAACTACAGAATGTCCCTCTCTAATAGCAGAAACCATTCAGAACACCATGCTGCAAAATCTAGAGCTCCTAGCAGAAGAATCTGTGGGGCCCCATCCATTTCTTATTTGTGGGAATAATGGAGACTGTCACCAAGGACTCTGTCTTTTAAAATATATCTAAGCTATCCAAAAGCAGCTAGCACAACTCATTTTTGACAAATGCCCTTTAGTATGTTTTTCGACAGCCCCTCATCTGACAAGATTCCACATGGGTCTCTTTTCTCCCTTCTCCAAAGACACAGCACCAACGTCCAAGAACCAACACCAGAATGTTAATGACTTTACAAACAGGTACCGAAATCTTTCTGCAGTTCTTCCCCTCTTTTTAAAGCAGACACGTACAAATTATACAGAGTCTTCATAAATTAGGGAAAAAAACTTCCCACAAAGCATATTTTCAGTGTGCTTGCAGTTTAGACAGGTCCTAAATATCCAGTAAAACATCTTACAAAATATCATGCATCAAACAGACAATCTGTTGAAACTGCATGTACTCAATAATGACTCTTTTGCCTGATCTCAGAGCCCAGCACGGTCATTAATGAGAGTAAACTCTTTGTTCTTTCAATCCTCACTCACTCATTTTTATCTTCAGAGCAAGCATTTTCATGACACAAGGGAAAAATTCCCTTTGGTTAGTCTAGATCTTGAGTCAAAGTCCGTCCAGCTCACATCTATATTCAAGAGATAAATACAGTTGAGTTCACAAATTCTCAGTCCTACTAACGTTTGAAGTTTCAGAGCATATAAAGTGGAATCAAAATACAGTGCTTTCAAACATATTTGAGTTTAAAAACAGCATTTCAAATACCCAGGCACAGATTTTCAGCTAGAGCTCTATTACATGTGGCATAAATTACAAGGCTTAAGAGAGGATGTTGCTTACTTGTAATATCAACCTCAGCATTTGCAAGTGGAGGCAGGTTAGGTGAGGAAAAGGCATTGAAACTCCCAGCATCCACCTTAGTCACCCTATTTCCCCTGTACAGTTTATTATAAAAATACAGGCACACCTGCGAAACAAGTAAAGAAACAGGTCTATGAATAAGCCAGTAATTAAAAGATTCAGCAGATAAATACTATAGTCTGTCCTTTATAAAGTGTTTTCTAAATCTTTAAAGCTACTCAGAGGCTAGTAGATGTTTACAACTCCTGCCCTTTCAAAAAGAGTTGGCACATCTGTTGCACTTTGGTTTAAGAATTGAAGAAGAAAATAGGTTAAGAGCTAACTAGTTTCATAATCCTTTTATGAAGCAGAGTCTAGGAGACAGCAATTTTGCCTGAGCCCACTTCAGAAATAGAGGAAAGGAATAGCGTGCACAGCTTGTGCACACTTATATCTAAATTTGGAGCCCAAAATCTTAACAAAAGGCCTAGTGAAAATGAAGGATAGCTTTCAAGAATATAAATAATATTAGGTACCTTTTCAAGCCCCTTAAAGTATGTCAACTGGAATTTGAACAAAAACAGATACCTCAAAGTTGCTGTTAGTTTTGAAGATCTTGGCCTTGCTGTGATCCTGTAAGGACCGGCAAGTAGGGCAGAAGTGAAATAAGGTGTAACCTGATTAGATTTTTCTCAGATTTTTGGCTTGCATAGCATCACCATCTTTAAAAGCAGGGTGCTGAGACCATGGAGATGTTTCCATGTTTATTATGTGTATCATCCTTGACACTTCAGTCTTCAGGTACTAGAGCTAGAAGATACTGCTATCAGTTCTAGCACAACTCGAGAACTTCTTCAAAGTAACTTTCAGTTCAAAAATTAAATTAGAAATGCTTCAGATCCCTCACATTTGTGAGGGAGTCTCTGATTTCAAGTCTGCTGCAAGCTATATTTCAGACCTGATAGTCCTTATAGATTGCACGCAGGCAAAATGAGGCATTAATCCTGAAAAAACAGCGTGTGCTTTGCCATGCAAGGGGCAGCTACCTCAGTAGAATCATTTTTTTTCTTTCCCTTTCAAGTGTAAATCCTACGAGATATTTTGAGTACGTAAGTATGCGTCCTAGCTAGAGGGAGAAGAGCAGCTTCCAAGATGGTCTTCACAGGCAAACAGACCTCGGGAATCACGAACTGCCCAGCAAAAAGCAGTGCCCCCAGAAGGTTGGCTCGGCCGTCGTTCTGCAATTCATATATAGGCACCTGAAGAGCAGAGAATGAAATTAAACCCCGTCCCTTCCGTAAAGCCTACACAGCAGGAAAAAAAAAACCAACCAACAAAGAATCCAACTTATGCAATAGAGATACATGAATAATTCATATAACAATGATTTATGGCAAGTAAAGTTTCCTTCTTCATCCAAACTATTTTAAACTGCAGCAGAAGGTGGGGTTTCCCTCTGCTTATCTGGCTTCTATAATTTAAGTGCTTAAAGATAATGTAGAGATGATTCTAGTATGATTAAGCAATTGTTTTTAGAAGGAAAAATATCAAGAATAGAAAGTAAGCAAACTCAGTTTACGTGACTGAACATGGGAGAAGTGATTGTACAGAAAAAAGTCTCAGTTCATACAGAACTGCCTCTATGGTTTCAGAACAGCTCTCTTGCACCATCTTTGCTCATAGCAGTATACAAGAACTGAGCCAGCAGGTTATTACTGACGGAAATGGACAAGATTGAAAACAGAAATCTGGTCTGCTGAATGACAGGAATGACCTCCATGCCTCCGCAGACTGTGTCTTTATTAACAGCGTCAGAGCTCCCTTCAGCAAAAAAAAAAAAAAGTCACGTGCTCTATTGCTAGATCATGCCAGGCAGCTCCCCAAATAATAAAGCAGAAAAAAGTAAAACCTTGAATATGATGTACCACAACTAGACTGCTCCATGTCAAGACACTAAGTGTCTTGTATTTTTGTATTTTGACTTCAAATAGACCACATGTGAAAGGGAAGTTATGAGATGTTGGACAAGGGTTTTACAGAGCTATGTTTCATCTCTCTTTTGTGATTAGAGCTGTGTTATACACTCAAGCAAGCTATTCTAGTAAGACAACCCCTCCTCCTCAGACAATATGCAAAGGTCTGATCTCCAGCTAAGAGAATGAAAATTAATAAATCTTGTCTTTAGAGGAAAAGACAGACTGTGTGAGATGCTCTGTGGAACTGCAAGGATAAAAAATGCATACAATGCTGAGATTGTAACAAAAAAAAAAAAAAAAAGAGAAATAATGCAAAAGTGAGTAACATAAGATGGGCTAAGAAATGATGAAGTAAATAGTAATAAGCTTCAGGGCTTTAAAACAACAACAAAAAAAAGACAGCTGACAACCAGCAGCCACCTGAGGCTGGAAAGATGGCTCTCATATAAACAGATTATTACACAATGGCCAATGACAGGCTCTTATATCTTTCTCTGAAGCATCTGCCTCCAACCATAATGAACTACTGGTCTGATGTGGTACGGAGTTGTAAAGTCACTAATGATAAAATTATGGGGCAGATCCTCAGCTGGTAAGCCCATCAATTCTCACTGATTTCTACCAGCACTGTGAGCATTCACCCTGGTAGTGGCCTGCCCTGTGCTACTAACAGCTATACTGACGGTCAAGGTTCAACATAGCTTTGCATACAAAAACAGAAAATGAGGTTTTATTTCAAATAAAGCCCGTTACCTGCGATCCTGTCAGAACTACAGTTTTACCCAGGTTCTCGCACATGAAGGACAGGGCTGAAGCCGTGTATGCCATTGTATCGGTGCCATGGAGGATCACAAAGCCATCATACTTCTCATAGTGCTCCTGGAGACAGAGAGACATTTTTTCAGACTGTTAGAACAATGCACTGGCATCAGCGAGGGACGGACTGCATGACTTTCCCTGATGCAAGCAACAGTGTAATACTTTAAAGGGTACTACACACATAATTCCTCCTCAAGTATCCACGTTTTCAGTTTAAATATAATTAAGAGTTAACAGCACAATAAACACTACAGCTAGCAATTCTAATGAAGGAACAGTCAAAGAGATTTTTCTATGTATACATATTAATGGAGCATTTTTAAACCAGAAGCCTGCTAATTAAGAAAAGCTTAGCAATGGCTCGAAACAGGAATGTTAACATATGCAAATCGGTCGCATGGTCTGATTTCTTGTTGCTGCTTTCACTGAGGGGATTACATCATTTACAGGAACAGAAGAGGCAAAGCGAGGCTATCATGAGGTGCACATAGAAAAAAGCAGCCCGTTTAAGCCGGTTGGCAGCCAGGCAAATTGCCAGTGTAAGAGTGCCCTCTTCTGTTTAGATGTCATCACGTCTCAAGCAGTACGCCACTTCTGAAGCTCAGGAGCTGAAGAGGCTTTTACTGTTCAGAGTGAAGGTGCACATGCTTGCCTTAAGAGTATCAGGCATGTACAGATGCAAAAGGGAATTTTCTAATGACTTTATGAAGTCGGAGTGTGCTGCAGAGAGCATGGCCAGCAGGGTGCGAGGGTGGTCATCCTGCCCCTCTGCTCTGCCCCCGTGTGGCTGCATCTGGAATACTGTGGCACTTCTGGGCTTCTCAGTTCCAGAAAGGCAGGAAACTTGTCGAGAGATGCCTGCAGAGAGCCCGGAGCATCTCCCTTGTGAGGGCAAGCTGAGAGACCTGGGACTGTTCCGCCTGGAGGAGAGAAGGCTCAGAGGGGATCTTATCAATGCTGATAAATAATGGATGACAGTCAAGTGGATGGGGAAACCTCTTTTGAGCAGTGCCCAGTGGCAGGACAAAGGGACAAGCTGGAACACAGGAAGTTCCACAGAACACGGCAAACACTTCTTTACTGTGGAGGTGACAGAGCACTGGAACAGGCTGCCCAGGCACATGGTAGACTCTCCTTCTCTGGAGATACTCAAAATCCACCTGCTTTCCTGTTCAACCTAGTGCAGGGAACTGCTGTAGCAGGGGGTTGGACTGGATGATCCCCAGAGGTCCTTTCCAGCCCCTACAATGCTGTGGTTCTGTGATGTGATGTACACACAATTCCACATAGGAAGTTTTTAATGTAAAGCCACAAATTAAACTTTGTCCTGATGGAATAAAATTACCAGATGGTTTTCAGAGGAAAAAGGAATTGGTTCACATAGTAAACACTGCACTCAGAGAAACTGATGTTTCTAATGTGGTTTGGTTTACATGGAAAGGACTGTGTAGCAGTCTGAGCAAATACAAAAAGTGCCAGTGGGAATTTGTTTTTATTTTCCATAGAATTAAATCAGATTTCTTTTGAAGTCAATTTCTTACGTTACATTGGGCACACACACTTGGCATCTCCTGATAATATAGTCAGCTCCAAATCCATCCACACATTTCTACTTCTCCTTCACTATTTCTTCACTGATACTCATCCACGCATGTTGTTATCTACTGAAAGTTTCAGTGAAGTTCTGTTTATTTCTCACTGGTTAGCCACAGAACAACAACCAACACTGCAAGATTTTTCTGTAGGCCAGAAACTGGGATGCATAGTGTGCTGCTGTAACAACATAAGTGAATTCCAAGGGCTAAAATCACAGAAATAGCCACTTGTCCTCTCCAATTCAATCTGTACACTTCACTATTACTTTTAATCTTAAGAATCTTATTAAATTATACAGAGCACAGCTTGTCTTAAGCTTCACAATACAAAAGATCTGCCTGTTAAGGAGAAATCCCCAAATAAACGTCTTAGATTG
This sequence comes from Oreortyx pictus, assembly GCA_036925125.1. NCBI lineage: Eukaryota > Metazoa > Chordata > Aves > Galliformes > Odontophoridae > Oreortyx > Oreortyx pictus. The sequence continues at coordinate 50,074,742 of JAUPFR010000006.1, read as the reverse complement.
TTCACTTCTGAGAAGACTCAAGCATGTTACAGCTGCTCCAAGTAAGTGCTCAGGATGAACACAACGTGGCAGTGTCTAGCCACAAGCTGGACAACTGAAGAATTTTTTTCCTTCTCAGCACTTGTCACTTGGATTGCCTGCACTGGATGCAGGGACATCCAATTCTGCATACAAAAAAAGAAGCATGTTTTGAGAAGCTGTAATGAAACTAACGTAACGTCCTACTAAGGAAGAAAGGTAAGTTCTCTCCTGTCAACATGGCACTGACTTCTTCAAGATATGCTACTCTCAGCCCTGGGCTTTTCTCAGCTGCATCCCTGTTCCATACCTTCTCTGTCTCTTCTCTGCCCTGTCAAGATTCATTCCACAGGAGAAGCATCATCCTTACTTTGGGGGTTTCAGGATTAGAGGACCTAAAGGTCAAAGACTGTTACACAATCTTCAGCAGCATTCCCAGCATTATTAAACCCTAAGTGAAAACTGGTATTGTTTGGTGGAAGAAGACATATATCACAAAGACTTACACCACTAAAGAGTAAGGAGGAGGGGAAGAGCAGAGTCTTGGGAGGCCCACGATTATTTATTGCTAACAACTACATACAAATTCCTGGTGTGAAATATTTAAAATCATTCATATTTCTGCTTTCTTAAAAGCTTTCTTAAAAGCACATAGTTAAGAAATGGGAACAGAAGCAGAGAAATGCTCTTAATCCAGAGAAGGATGTAACAAGTTTATCTACACATAAATATCTAGGGTTTCGACCATTTCCCAGTGTGTGGAAGCCAACCTTGGTAATGCTTTTTCTACCGGCTACAAAACCAAAGCTAGTCAAGACAGTGTGTGTCTGAGTAAGAAAGGCATATAAAATCATTTCCTGCACTAGTGGCCAACCATTAATCCAGCAGAACATTCAAATGCTGTATAACTATACAACCTTCCACACCTAAGGATTTTACTTGACACTTCTCAACAGTGAATCTCAGCCAACTTTTTATATTATATATATTATATATTGTAACATATTAATCTACGTATTACACATCTTATTCAGTCATGGCTGCAATTTTTCTGTTTATTATATTTCACAGAATTATGGCATGGCTTATCATCGAAAATGCTATATAACTAATGAGTCTGCAACCTTTTCAAAATGAAAGCTTTGCAAGCACCGTGCTTGTTGTTTTACAAGTAACTAAGAAACATGGATGTCATTAAAACTTTAAATAAACAAATATAATTATAGCACTCCCACACTGTTATACCTTGCTAAGCATACTAAACACATTGCTATTTTTGTTTCAGCAACAAGTGAGTTTTTACCCCACAACACAGTACCTCAAGTTTCTTTGCAATTTTGGCCCAGTCCTCCGGGGTCATATTCGAAGAATCAAGTAGTGGTGACAGCTCCAGGATTGTGTAGAAAATCCTTTTGTTTTGCTTAGAGACACTAAGAAGAAAGATAATTCAGGGAAAAAAAAAAAAAATCAGTAGTAGAGCTAACAGCAGCTCACTGCCTCTGACTTTTTTCACTAAAGCAATAGCTTCCCCCGCATCGCAAAGTCTATAGCCAAGAAAATGGTCTTAAATTTGAAACAGTAAGTTCCAAGTTTAGAAGCTCATGACTTGATGTGGTTTAAAGCACCAATACTTTAATTTACTAAACTTAGAATTTGGGAGGCAGGGAAAAGTTGGCAAAAACAAAGGCAGGTAAGAATAACCCAGAGTCACTCTGTTTAAGTTTGGAACTGAATTCTAACGTAGGTTGATATCTAGCCTTAAGGTTTAAAAAATGCTTCATAAGCTATTGAGAGGAATCTGTAAAGTTCCCAAGATACATAGAGGGTCCACAGATGAGTTTCAACAACTGTTTAATGCTTTGTTAACTACAAATTCCTTGACACAAAGGGAATCTTCTCTTCAGAGTCTTAGGACTGACCTTTATTATTTTAGCCTTTAGAAAGTTCACCTTCTTTGGTTTCTCTGACCTCAGATTTCAGAAAAGATTTCCTTTTTTAGCCAATACCTTTGAGAAAACTGTTGCTAAATGGCCCACAGTTTTCTAGTATTAGGCCACCTTCCAAAAGCCTCAGTCCTAGTCTATCAGGCCTGCTAACATCTTGCTACTTGCATCTCTTTTTTGAATTGCTACCAGCTATCTCTTGTGGATTATGTGAACTTCAAGCATGAAACAGAATTAATGATCCTAAAATACTGACATAGTAGGAAATGGAGGCCCTACTGGTAACCATTTGTTGGCTACTGAACAAGTGCAACCTTGATAACTGGGAAAAGACTTCTCTGAGTACAACGCAGATGAGACAAAGCAACTATGCAGGTATAAAAAAGGTCAAACAATAGGATGAAGTACATGTGGGGCTAAGGGATGCAATGCTTTCAAACATCACATAGCATGAAGCCTAGCAGAAGAGGACCAAAGATAAAGAACTGTCTAGACACTCAGGTGTCTTACAGAAGTGTCTTACAGAATTCCAAATTTAGAAGGGAATTTTCAATGTCAAAGTGGAAAATAGCTGTGTAACCCCCGTGGGATTATTATAGCTGTCTGCTCTCCATGCCTTCAAGGACCACCCATCTCCCTTTCTTCATCTGAAATCTGACTCTTTTAAGACCTTTGAATTGCCAGCCATGTGGGCTATGTACAGAGCCAGTGTTTTATCACACAAAATATGCCCATTTCTCTGTTCTAACTCTCTAACCCTTCAGTATAGCCAACGGCATATAAATGGAGCTTTGCTACATAAGGTTTGGGGTAAAGAAAGAACCCTACAACCACTATTTTCTGCTACCTTTTTGAAGCTTGGAATAGATTACCCACCATTTTCACCCATTCTTACGTTAGCATCTTAAAGGAAATTTTTAAAGCAGGAGTGAGAAAAACCTCAACTGATGTCACTAAAACTAACTTACCGTGAGACTGTTACAAGGTTCAAGTGACAAGGTAAAAAAAATGCGTTTAAAAACCCCCAAGAAACAGAAATATACTTAATAGTCAGAATATGTTTGTTTTTAGCAGTACAGTGTCCAACAAGCAGCTAACAAATCAGGACTACTAGCAGGCCAGCTCAGCCTTTTCTGTTTTCTCTTCCAAGCAAAGTCATCTAGGAGCATAGCCAGTATCTTCAGAGCCTTCTCAATGTTATTCCACTGTTGAGGATGATGCAGCGTTCTGTAACTGACTGAGGTTTCTGCATTTATTTCCTATGAGTGCAAGACAGTCAAAGGCTATATAGATGGCTACAATATTCCACAATGTATGGACATGCAAAATAAAGTTTCTGAAAGAATGTGCCTAGAACACAGAGTTCATTACCCTCCCTCAGCACTTGGAAGTGCTTTTTCCCCCACTTGCTATTCTGGCATATAACAATATAAAATATGCAATAATTAATCCACTACCTGACAAAATCTGCACAACGACTCCCCATATGAAGCCTATGTGAGAGCTGCTTACAGCAGAGAAAACATGGGGTCACTGTTCGAAAACAACTGACTTACGATAACTAAGTTACCAAAAGAAATATTGCTTTATCGGCAATCACGTTTACATGTGCTGCCTAAGAGCAACATCAGAAGTCAGTGGAACATTCGTGAAAAGAGCTTCTCAAGGAAGTGCTGCTTAAATAACACGCAGCATACCAAAGCCAAGACCAGCCTGGTCTACTGCTTTTGACTCCTTTCTCCAAGAGAGAAGATCATTAGATGGTATCTTCACTCATTACGTCACAGTTACACAAAGTTCACAAAATACTCCCATTTTCTTGCTTCAGAAAGCTCCATTATTTCTCAACTGCCTAGTTCAAATACCACTCAACTAGCACAAAAGAGAAAGTGGCAAATTGCCACGACTGACCTCCACAAATAGCTTGCAGTAGTACCAGCAAAAAGAAGACAGGACTGTTTTTAAACTTCAGTTCTCGATCTGAATGACTGTTTTCTGCTCATTGTGGAAAATATACATCAAAAGATGTATATTTACATATATTACATGCACGTATTTGTATGTGTGCATATCAGTGCAGCTACGTCACAGTTTAACTCTCCAGAAATGTTTAAAAGTTATTCAGTATTGCAACAAATCTCAAATTTCCTTGGTATAGCCATCATATTTAACATGAATTGTATATTCACATCCATATTACACAGTGAGAAGTCCATTATTTTCCCTTCACTCATCTTCTTGCTCTCTGCCTTCTAAGAAGTTACTTTTAACACTGAGACGTCAGTAAAAAATGGAAATAAATTGATAAACTTTATAATTTGTTTTTATGTTCTGATTTTCTCCATGAAGTTTAAGGAATATCCGTTTGTCCCATTTATTCTTGAGTGACTATAAAATCATCCTTTGCACAAGGAAACACGTTTACAGGAACAGGCATTCATCACAGCTGTGGAACATCTCAAATTAGCATACTGCCCTCTAAATAAAACCTAAAAGCTTACTAATCGTTGCCCAAGAGTTAAGAAGCAGTGCAGATTAATTATAAGCCCATCAGCTATTATCATAATGTTGCATACATTTGGGAAAGACAATCAGCTTTTGGGTTTTTTTTTTTAAACAGAAGGCCTGCATAATTAAAGCATGAGGCCTATTCACAGATGCATTAATTAGATGCTTCTTTATCAGGCATGCTGAAGAGACAGAGCTGTATATACAGTTTTCCTAGTTACACCAGAATATTCGTATGCTTGCACAGCAGCACATTAATACCAAAATCCAGAAAAAATACAGGATTAAGCTGCTCAGAATATCAGCTGGTTGATGAATTTAAAACTGCTTGAGAAATAACTTATATCACACTTCACATTTTGCATAGTATCAGGCAAGTTAGTTTTTTTTTTTTCTTTTAGAATCATGGAATCACAGAATCATTAAGGTTGGAAAAGACCACTAAGATCATCCAGTCCAACCATCAACCTATCCCCACCAAAAAGCCTGCTTTTTAAGTCAGTGTAAACATTTCTGCGGATGTCATAATGGAACCGCCATACTAATTGCCTGCAGATACAGCTATTTCAAAAAGTACACGATCCCCTGTCCTCAGGGAAGCAGTACTTACGGGAGCACCAACGTGTCATCTGGAAATTCATGGAGGTTGCAGAGTTTTGTTTCCTGGGCATATGCATCATCATGCAGCATTGGCATCGTCTTCAAGCTGTCTACTAACTTATTGGCCTCAGGAGCAAGCCCTGAAAAGTAAAGAATAAATGAAGTAAATGAAGGATGGGAGGGAGTAAGTAGCACCAAAAGGGGAGAAGAAATCAGTTTAGACAGCTTGTGGCCTGCCCTTTCACTTGACACGTTAGCAGTCTACTGCCAGTTCAGAATGTGAAAACAACAAACCTCTGTGCATTTACTCTTTTCCTGGCTTTAAATAAATCAATCAATTCTTTATTTGGCAGAAGTAATGTTACAAATCTCCTCCGTAACAAGTGCTTATGTTTCACCTATTTAAACTGTTGCTTGCGTGCAAACACTGACAGCAAAAAGCAACCATTCTCTTTGACGTTTGCCACAGCTACTCTCTAGTCAGTGGCAGGATATTTACCAAACACTGAAGGCTGTTTTGCACTATAAAGCCGTGATATTTCTGCCTAAGCTCCTTAACCTACAGATGTACTGGCACAGACAGCAAGGCACTAGTACAACTAAATTGAAAAGCTGCACGTTAGGTCTCACTGACCGTGGCAACAGCATTTGCACAAAGGGGAAAAAATAAAAGGGAAAGCTAAAACAAATCCCACACTAGGTACTGAGCATTGACAGATATGGAAAAGGATCTGTATTAAAAGTGTGGATGCATCCTAAGCTCTGTTCACCCTCTCCCCACCCCAGGCATCCTCCTCTCCGTGGCAGTGGCTTGAAGATGGCTGAGGCCTACACCGGCCCATGCAGGGTGTGCTGGACCTGCAGGCACTCTTGGGGGCAAGCAGGTATTTCACAGCTGCTCTCTCCTAGACAAAAAGGCACCTCCAACGTTAACATCACAATTAGTTTGACAGTGCTGAGTTCTGCCGTGAATCCAGCTTGCACCCACTCTGACAGTGGCAGGGTGAAGGCGGTCTTTGCTGAAAGGAGCAGAGAGGAAGAGGGAAGTTCATTCATGGTCTGAATTTAGCATAGTAGAACATGACTTAGTAACTCTCATGTCTTTAAGTGACAGCAGCACATTAGGAGTTTCTGGATAAGCAATACTCCAATTAGATTACAGCATTTCTAGTTATTACATTATATTGTAGTGCTCAAGCAGAGGCACTTCCTTCTGAACTCTACAGGCACTGCTGTCCAGATCTGTGCAATCTCACTTGCTCCGACAGCACAGAAATTCTCAAACCTCATAATTCAACCTCCGCTAGTTCCAGTCAGTCATAGTTTGAGGCTAAATAATCAGAGAATCATCAAATTGTTTGAGTTGGAAGGGCCCTTTAAAGGCTCAACTCCCCTGCAAGGAACCGGGACACCTACAGTTAAAATAATTCTCTCCCACTTCTTAGCTGTTACCTAAATACCATTCTCACACAAGTTGACATATTTTCTATTACTTCATCTTCAAACACGTTTGTTCTTTAAAATATCCCAAAACACAGAGAAACAGTAACACCATTAGCTGAAGTGCATGCAGCCTGCTTTGCTTGGGGTCTGTTTACTTTCCAAACTGACGGAAAATGCTTAAGAATGCCCTAATCTCTTTTCTGGCTTGCCCTAAATGAAGTACCAGGCCTTTTCATAGCCAGCTTCCTTGCAGTACAGCAACAGTATTTCAGTGGCTTTGGTTGGATTCCTGCTGGAACATTCTGTTTTACAAAATACACATAACGTACTTCCAGCTTTGGATGTTTTGTTCCTTAAGTTTTAAGGAAGAAGGCAAGCCATGCAACTTGCCCAAACACCTCTCATCAGCTGCTGACCTGCTCCTCTTCAGTTGGCCAGCCCCATGGCAAGGGGAACAAGGATGATTCAGTCTCGTCGGAGCAAAGGACTCGGTGTTTTGGTCCACTACTAAAGCCAGTATAGTGATAGCTACATATCAATCTAGTTAACCTACAGCCTGTGTTGAGAGAAAGGGGACCTGAAAGACACTGATTTCACTGTTTCTGGGGGATCTGACACCCATGAACCCATCACAGGAGGGAGTTTGGTCCCATCTGGGCCACAGCAGTCAGTCCCTCAGCAGCCTACTACATCTAGAAAAGACAGAAAATTAACTGTTACCCAGAAAAAACTCTATTCCAAGTAATCCCTCTAAGGGGATTTAGCTTAGCCCTACTTGTGTTCGTCAGGTAAGATTTTTTTCTCACTTCTTCAGGTAAAACCTATGACAGGGAGCAGTGCTCAAGGCTGAGGAAAAGACCTCCCCAAAAGCACCAGCCAGGAGGAGCAGGGCACAATCTGGATGTGGGGATCAGCGTTACAGTAACCTCACTGCACAGCACAGCAGGATTATCTTTCTGAACTGAGCTACTGATAAGCTAGATGAAGTGGGAGGAATGAAGCAGGAGGAAGGAGAAGGAAGAAATTTAAAACATGCATCGAGATGGCTTATTGGAATGTAAAGCACGAACGCTGAGAGAGACTGCAGGTGACTCTGGCCGTCAGTTCACTCATATGAACACAAAGAGACCACCCATCCTCTGATAAAAAGACTCCCACAGGGAGATCCAGGAGCACAGGGATTTCAACAGGTGCATGAAGCACTGGAGTTGCCACGTGTGCACAGATGAACTGCAGCGGGCTTAACCATCAGACTGGGAGCACTGACTGACCATACATTAACCACAAGCCCAGGGAACGTGACTGCAACCAGGACTGCACGCGGGGGCAGTTCTGCAAGGAGTGAACACATCAGGCTTATCAAACTGTCAGCGTTTAAAAACGATACTGGAAAAGGCAGTAAGAGGAAAGGCCATAAAAAAGCTTGAAAGCCTACATAGAAATTAGGTAGGAACGTTGCTTGCACCCTTCAATTGCTGCTCAAGGAAGTCACTGCTTCGCTTGAAATAAAATACAGCTTGAGCTATGGTTCTAAACAGGTGTTTTCTAGCTATTAATTAATAAAAGAAATGAACATTGCGTATTTGTCGTTGTTTTATTACCTTTTAGGCACGCTGCCTTTCCCATGCCCTTTCAGCAGCTTCAGTCTAAACACTGCGGGCTGCCAAACGTCCTTAAAGAGGCACTCCAGCTGCTGTGCTGCTGGCTCTGCGCACAAGAAGCAGGAGAAGCCCCCACCAGGATGCAGCATCGCTGGATCAGAACTGCCAGACTGTTTGCGTGTGCTTTAAAGACTGACACGTGTTGGAAAATAAGGCGCACAAGAGGTTACGGGGTTCATTTATAAAAGAGATTTTTTTTTTTTTTTTTTTTAAGGTGCCTAGGGAACCGAGACAGCAGAAGTAGGAAATGATGTTAGAAGCAACACAGAGGAAAGCGACCACGTGTCACTCGATACACGGATTCTTCTCGCAGTCGTCACACACCGGGCTCACTGCGCAGGTTAAGGCAGCCATAAAAAAAAAAAAACAAACAAAGCGCAACAACGCCGTGAATTACGTTCCCTACAGCAACAAGGAACAGCAATCGCCCCAAGAAGGAAGGAAGGAAGGAAACAAATCCAACGCGGAAAGCTCAGAGGCGCAGCATCGGGAGCACCCCAGTTCTGAGGCTGGAAGCTTACACACTGCACCGCCGTGGGACGCTCCGCTGCCTACCGAGCAAAGGAGAAAAGCGAACCGATGCTCACCGAAACCGACCTGCTCCCATTCCCTCCACGCTCCCACCCCGACGTCACCCCACGTGCAGCGGAGCGCGGGATGATCGTCTCAGGGCTAAAAGGAGCGCGGCGTGAGCGGCACAACGAAGGGAGAGAAAGGACCGGCTCTCCAGGAAACACGTTGTCCTCCGCCCACCGTCCCCAGCCCAGGGGCCGCTGCTCGGAAGGATGCGCTCCCACCGCTCCAGACGCGGGATGGAAGGATAAAGGGACCCCGCTTCGGTGCCGCTTACACCCGCTGGAAGCCCGGCTTCCAGAGCCGGCACAAGGAGCGGGGGCCCTGCCCGCGGCTGCAGCCCGGTGCCCCTCACCCTTGTCGTCCTGCACCATGCCGATGGTGCCGCCCGTGTTGATGACCAGCACCCGCGCCTCGCTGACGGCCTTACAGCCGGGGAGATCCTCGCGGTGGGTGCCGGACAGGGCTCTGCCCAGCGAGCCCGGCTCCATCCCGGCGCCGGCGAACCGCTACCTCCGCCGAAAAGGGGACTTAGAGGACGGCCCGGGGCCGCCTCCGCCCCGCCCCCACCGGGCGGGCGGGCAGCGGGGTGGGGCTGAGGGGCGGGGAGAGCGGCGCCGCCTCCGGAGCGCGGGAGCGGGCGCAGGGGCACGGGCCCTCAGTACTTCTGCCCACAGACTCCTTCATCGGAGCTCGTGTCCGTTTTTTAAGGACATTTGCCCCCCCAGGGACTGTTATCTCCCGCAGATCTGTGACCACGCTGTACACAGCGTGTATACACAGCTCCCGTTGCTCAGCCCCTCCGAAAGTGCTGGGGGAAAAACAAGCTCATGGTCAGAAAAGATGCTTGGTGTGACGCGGCATGCCGCTCCTCGTTCCCCCCAGCTCCAACCCTACCCTCGTACAGGAAGGCAACGAGGAACAGCAGTGATAACATGCTTGCTAAAAACAGATTAACAGCCACAATTTTGTCTGCGACCAGAGGGCCGATAGCTGACACCTGATTCAACAGCCAAGAGCCAATTGAGCATGCACTTACAAGTCTGAGTCAACCAGCTTACCCCATAAGTAGTGAGCAGCCGAAGACTCCGTCCCCTTGAGCTCTCCTGCATGGCCATGGGCTGCACAACAGGACTACCCCCTCCCCATCCAGAGATCCCTGATACCTTGATGTCAAGACACCCTCCCAATGTAGATCCTCAGTAAGTGACTGTTTCAGCTTTTCTTAGCTTTCCTAATATTGTATCTGTGATTGATTACACACATACAATTCCTTAGACACAAACGGCTGTCCAAGTCTGGGACTAGGAGTAGATTCAGCTACACCAAGGCTCACCTCTGTGGTTCAAGGAGTTTAGAAAGGAACAGGGTCCACTCTAACCCTCATGACCTACGTGTGTGTTTAACCCTACCTGCTACGCACTAAACAATCAGGTCTATCCAGCCATCCCAAATCTTTCAACTCCTGCTTCGCTATGACAAGTGAAGTGTACAGTGTGGTCGTTTCCACACATGCAACCAAATGTTGTACTTGTAATAAATATTGTAACAGTGAAATTGCTGAACTGCCAGTATAGGGATCATAAAGTCAGTTTCCATCCTATTCTACACTAGAGATGTATATAGGTATTTTTGCTGTTGTCCCCGCCATCATTGAAATCTCTTGGATTGCTTTGTCCCTCACCCACACCGCCCTCCTCACAGCTGCTGGGGTTGCTGAAGTCCCTCAGGAGAACCAGGCCAATGATGAAGGTAACTTCTCACTTTATGAAGGCAGTTTCACCCACTCCTGCCCTTGACTGGCCTTTAGTGCCTACTGCTACTACTCATGGCGATGATGTCACTCAACAATCAGTGATACTGACCAGAAAGCTCTCAGAAAGCCTGAGATGGATCCATGCTGTGCTGTCAGCTCTTCACACAGAACAGCCACAGCCTCCACCTCCCTTCTCACCAGAAAAAGCCTTTATGCAGTGTACAGATACAGGTCTTCAGGGGTTATCAACTCTATCTCGTGAAATGGACTAGTTATTTTTCCCGAGTTTGTCTAGGTGAAAACAAGCACCCAGTAGTCTTATTCTCCTTAGTTTACTATCTCAACCTCCTTTATTTTGCAGCTTTCCTTCCCTAGCTTTTCAAATTTTGCCCTCTTTAGGAACAGAGCCTGATGAAGCAGTTCTCAGACCTCCCACTTGATCCCAGCCTGTCCACTCGCATCTCACATTACTTTATGTGAAGCTGTCCAGAAGAGTGAACAGCAATCAAAATGAGGGAGTTTTAAAAATTATCCTGGGTAAAAAAATGGTTGAAGTGATGACTGTTTCCAACCTGGACAGGTTTTCTGCTGCAAAAGGGTGGGGAAGGCCTTAAAACAACAGCTCCAATGATGGAGCTCCAAATTCTGTGAGAAACATGACTGGAAACAGAAAGAGGAAAAGAAGAATCTGTTAGCAGTTTTCTGCCCAAGTTCTATATAAAATTCAGGTGATCGAACAAAAACCAGTAACAATGACTGAAGGGAGAAATGAACTACCTACTATTTCCAACTGCTGTCATTCAGCTATGTGCATCACCACATCCATTACAAAACTTCCCAAATTAACCAACGTTTTGATTCATCTGCAAGAAACTTTTTTCTAAACAATGAAAAACGCACAGCAAATTTTGATTGTATATCGTAGTTACAAAGCAATGCATTCCATTTTATTCCTTTGCTTCTACTCCAAATCACCAAGTATTTTTAACTGTTGTATTCTTCCCTTTAGAGCATTACTGAGTAATTTAGGAAAACATCACATGAAAAGGATCATTTGTTTTAATCAGATCTAATCTGATCAGATCCAGTCAAAATAATAACAATAAATGCGTTACATGTTATGTAATGTTCTCTTTTATATCTCTGATCAAAAGAGACCCAATTCAATAAACTTAAATATCTGACTGAGAAAATAAAACAACACCTCTTGCTTTTAACAGAAAAAAATTCAACAAGTATGATTATTATAGTGGTTCAGAATCTCAAAACTTTGTCTTATAGAACAGTCAGGATTTGAAAACATCTCTGGCAAGAAAAAAATGATTATTTTTTCCAGTAAGAAAACTACGTAACTTTTCTTTTTCAATATAAAAATATATCCTATTTAAACATAACAGCTGAATGCTGTTGTGTACACCCGATAATCACTTTTTATTTTGTACTGCATCATTAAGAATGATATTGATGGATCTAAAGTACACTGAAAATTAACGTTAAGAATGATTCATTGCATAAATGGATGGATGGATGACTAGGTACCAGCACCACAGAAACAATCTGAAGAATACATGGGAATAACACCTCAACTTAAGCAATAGATGTTGACAACAGAAAACCAACGAGGGAGCACAAAAAATTGCAACAGATGTATTCCCCAGATTACATTCTATCACTTGTGACACCATTTCTAACAGGGGAAGCAATACAACCTTAAGCCATCCCTTCCATGGTGGTTTTATCCCAGCACTTCCAATAGCTCAACAAAAGGCCCAGATGATTTTAAGAGTGTAAATATGGAAGATTCAAAAAGCCTTCCTGAAAACTGAACCGGCAAGGCTACATTTCAAATAATGTTCTTGTAAGCAGAGAACAATGATGGCCTTGAATGACTTAGAGACACGAGATCCAAAGCTGTCAGAAGTGTGAAGCAGGGAGTTTGGAATCAGAAAAGCAAAGTGGTATTTAATATTACGTAGCTAACAGCATCCAATATATCAGGAGTACAGTGACACTCACTAGCTGGAAGGAGCTCCTGCCTTCCCAGCTGGTTTGCTCCAGCAGCCAGGTGCCAGGCCCTGCAATCTGTCAACACGACCTTTAGCTCTGAGGTTCGGAAAAGAAAGAAAAAAAAAAAATCAGCCCAATGACGCAATTTTCTGCTAGTTAGCATTGTCACAGTTGTCCGGAACATTGTGAATCAAACAGGATTAGGAAGTCTGCCAAGTGAGCCTAAGTGAGAGCTGAGGAAAAATACAGCAAAAACAAACATGACAAAAAAAAACTTCAAACTGCAAACAGAAAGCAAAGAACACAGCTACAAGGTGTAGAACTTATCAGGCTTTCAGGACAGCCTTCCTTTCTAAAAAATAAGTTTAAGTGAAGACTTACCATGTATTTAGGTGAATTCTTTCTGATGAGTAACAGTACAATGACTCATGCACAAAGCATTATGGGTTTTTACCAGTGTGCCACACTTCAAACTCTACAAAATACACTCATTAAAGTTCTTTAAAGACGATAATGCAAAGTATCTAGTGCTCAAATCACCCTGATTACATTGCCTTGCAGGAAAAACACTTTTAATATTCTCATGTATTACTACCCACTGTTAAAACATCTATACAAGCACACATTATAAGGCCCTGTGAGATATGTCAGTGTTATCTCCATTCTAAGGTGAAGAAACTGAGGAACGTAGCTGGGCACATCCTCTGGAGTTATGCTCTCAGCCCTGGATTGGGTAGGCAGCCCTCCACCCAACAACAACTCTAGTTTTAGGACAACACATTGAAAGTAAAAAAAAAAAAAAAAAAAAAAAAAACCAAACAAAAAAACCCCAAACAGGTTATTTTTGGATATTAAACTAAACATTTTCATCTGAGAGTTTAGCAATATTTTTTTTAATTATTATTTGATGATAGGTTCCTGGAGCTATGTCAGACTATTGAAAATGTGACTCACCCAAAAAGGTTATTTTTGTCAGAGGATCTTTTAAATTGGCTGTATAACCCAAACACCTTATTTGAAGTTACAGAACACACAGTGGGTCACTGCAGCAGTTCACCACCTCGTTCTGGTTTTTTTTAAAAACGAGAGTGACCTGTGACAAGCTGAAACTGGAACCTGTATCCATAAATTACTTTTTACTGCAGCCTCATAAAGGAAAAAACAAACAAACCCTCGTTCTCCTTTTTACAAGTTAACTGGACTGCATTCCTCAGTGGAAAAGCACCGCATCAGTCTGACAAACTGTTGCACTTGACTGTGAGACTTTCATTCTGTAACCTGAGGACATTCAACAAGCACAGTAATAACACAAAGATCACACAGCCTTCATCAATGAAAAATTATGCAAGCACGTTCTATGCCATTCACTATATGTGAAATGGCATTTAATATAAAATTATACTCTGGATATTCAAATGAGGCAAAAAAAGTCATTCCTCGGCAGATCTAGGAATTCAGCCTTCAGTTCAGGCATATGAACCACTATCTTCCAAAACAATTACCTTCTTGTACCTCTACTACATGTAAACAACACAACACTCACTGCTCCCATTTATGTTATTACTACAGTTATGTGGGCTAGCTCTTAAGGAGGAATTTAGTGATCTCTTTTGATAATTCAGCAATCACTGGATTGAAACAGCGTATGATATATACAAACAGATTGCTCTGGAAAAGAATCTCCACACATTTTTGGACCACAGACAAGGTTATTCTTTTCCATGAGTTATGTACATAGGAGGGCTGGGACCTCAGGTAAACCTCTGTGAATGGTTGACTCACTGTGCTATAGATATTCCCTTTTCTCCTTTCGTTGGTACTCTCATCCCTCCTCAACTATGAGCCTTTTATAACCATATAGTTCAAGAGGACATTTACAAACCTGAAGTGTAGAGGTCAACCCAATGACCCTCATTCCTGAACAAGAAAACTGGTCAATGGAAGATGGGGAACCATGCTGGCTGCCCTGACCATCCATGATCGAAAGTGCAGCAATCAGACGTGGCCAGTCTAGAGCAGCACTCAAATGATTCAGTAAGAAGTCTGCAGGTTTGAGTTTGCAGCATATCCTAGAACTCAGCAGCAACATTTAGCAGCAGGCTGCATGTAGCTGCAGACAAAGTGACATACATAGTTCGACTCAAGGACTAAAACACAACTAGTATAAAGCAGACAGGATACACGAGCAACACACAGCACGAGTCAGAGGCCTTGTCACAGCAGAATCCCAGAGGATGCCAGCAGGATAAACTACTATTTTTTTTCTTAAGGCTTTAGAGAAACAGAATAATATTGAGGCATACAACCAGAAGAAGTGAATGAGTGCCACAGCAAGTTGACAAAGCACGTGCATGTGATCACCCACTGAGGATGTGGAACGTGCTGTAACCAACAGACTGTTTAGCTGGCAGTTTGTACTTTAACTACTAGCTGGGTTTTAGGGTGGCCGGAGCTGTTAAAAGTAACAAAATGTTTAATTGCAACTGCTAGGGTGTTTACTACACTCCTGAGTAATGTGTAGTAGGAGGTTGTAGGGGTTTATTTGGCTGCTGAAATCATTAGTTGGTGTTTAACCACCAGCCACTGGCAATTCAGAACTACATAAACACAATGAACCAGAGCACTTGCCAGTGGTTAACTGCGTCCTTCCACCTGATAACCTGGGATGCTGGACCACAAGGCCCAAATTCCCATGCAGTGTCCCACCTCTGCCCGAATCAACAGAATTCTCATCTCTTTTCCGGACACTGAAAGACAAAGTCACACCACAGCTGCTCCTTGATAACAATCTCCACACGTTTCCTTTAGCTTCTGATTTTCTTTGTTAAGTACTGAAGATGACAAAGTTCCTTCTGATTCCAACTCCATAAATCAATTATATTAAATATAATAGCATAAAGATATACTGTAGTCTATAGTCCTTTTTTCTCTACTTTGCAGTAGGTGTAACTGTAAGTCAGCCTATGTTGCAGAACAGTTTGCAGCAGCTTTTTATTTACTTCAGACAAGAACTATTTCACACTCCATTAAAACTAACTGTCGAAATGATTCAAAAACTGAGAAAACTTACCAAAAAGCAGCCAGCTGAATCTGACTGCACATCAATACTCAGCATACATTAAGAAAAACAGCTGGAGAGCCTCAACACCTGCATTCATAGTTTTCAAGCAGTCATAGTAGGCCATATTTGTATTTTCCTGGTACATGTAAGGACTATCTTAGTTCAAACAAACTGAAAAGCCATAGTGTGAAATCTGTCAGCAACAAATACCTCACCATCCTGTAGCACTGGCACTGGGTTGCACTAGTTTCAAACAGCAGCTGATGCTGAATGTACTTAGCTTCAATAATGATTCCAGTTTTAAAACCATCAGCACCAATCACATGTTTTTTCCTAGTGTATCCTCAACCTTCTTACCTTCTAATGCACAAATCCATGCTTTAAAGAACATATGAAATAGATTTAAAGTTTTTCTGTTCAATACTCACCTTAATTAGTGAGCATGCAGGAAGACTTCACCAATGGCTGCTGTCCAGGCCAAGTTAAACCCGCTCACAGAGATCTATCATTTTAACTAGAGAAAGCAAAGGAACTCCCTGCAGCTAGCATTTAAACACACACACACGAACTTAAATGTTGCTGACACATCTTTCCTTCTTTAAACACAGGTGTTCAAGGAGAAAGTTCCCCCTGGATCTTCTATTCTGTTTTTGAAGGGAAAAAAAAAAAGTGAGGTAAGACTTAAAAAATCCTTTGTGGAAAGAGCAAGCACAGTAAAGAAAAAGAAACCCATCACACTGATTTGTGCAGCACTTGGGGCAAGGAGACTCGAGACAAGTTCCTTAAGTGCTGCGCTGAGAAAGTGCAGTTTTCAAAGGAGAAAAGCAGTCGCTGCTCTTTTTGGACGGTATGAGGAATGCAGCCCAAATAATTGCACTGTAAACCAGACAGTCAAACATCCCAGCAGCCTCAAGGACTGACTGAGGTACCTCCAAAGCTATAGTTCTAAATTTATCTTCATTTAAGTGAATGCTATTTCTTCTGCAATAGTGAATTACAAAAACTGAAAAGGCCTGAAAATCTCTCCGCTGGTTGTGCATGACTGTGTTTCTTTCCCCTCAAAAATCAAATAAATGATCCACAAATCTCAGAAAAGTTTCACCCTCAGTTACAAGCAGCAACATCCACGCTGTCTCTCCAAGGCAATTCCTCTCTCCAAGGAAACAATTTATGTGGCTGTGTGGACAGCTGACAGAAGGGAAGGAAATTCACAGGGGGAAAGTCCTTGGGCATGCAACTGAGTTTAGAACTCTCCCTCCAATTCTCTGAACGTAAGCTTCAGACAAACCCTGCCTTCCTAGAAGCTTTCAATAAATCACTGAATTTGCATCTTTCTTGTGCTGGGGGCCCCGGGCCTTGACACAGTACTCCAGATGGGACCTCTCAAGAGCTGAGTAGAGGGGAACAATCACCTCCCTCATCCTACTGGTTGCCCCTTTTTTAATACAGCCCAGGATGCTGTTGGTCCTCCAGCCTGCAAGCACACACTGCTGACTCATATCCAAGTTCTCATCCACTGGGACTCCTAAGTATTAATAAAACCATCAAATACTGCCCACATCCCCACAAGCAACTTATATAGGGAAGGATCCATGTGAAAATATAATGTCCAGATTTATTGCTTATTTTCAATAATTACATAATTTTCTCTTCCACTTTGTAAAAGCATTCCTAACAGTATGATTTGTTAGCACTTGCTTTATAGTTATTGCAGTACAATACTATAAAGAAGCAACTCAGGAATCAGAGATTACATTTCTCTGACCTTGCAGCAATTCTTGTGTACTTGGAACAACAGCTGCTATAGTTACAGAACAATTATAAGAGTTAAAAAAAAAAAAAAAAATCAAGCAAAATAAACCCCAAACAAAGCCAGCTCACTTCAATCAAGCTACCCACCCAGGAAGATTATGGGTTACTGGTCTGGGCAGGAGGGGGAGTTAGCTACTCCTTTATTCTTAAGGACAAGAGCAGAAACCTCTGAGCTTTATTAGGACATAAGTCATTACATCACACAAGCGGAGTTCAAAGGGCAACGATAAGCACAGGAATACCGCCAGCAGATGGCAGCACATGCACGCAAACTCACTGTGACAGGAAGATGCATCATCAACAAATTAAAAACAAAGTCGGAATATAAAAATACATACAGTTCCTCTGTCAAATCTCAACTTCAGCGTTACTTATGAAGAATCCTAAGAAATCACATTACTTATACCATCCGTTCTGGTACTGCAACATTGCATTTTCCTACAGAGATTCCCACCATTACCAGGCAGAGCAAAGACTGTGACATTCTGCTGATTTCATTTGCCTCTAGGGAAGCTTAGCTGCAACACAGTGAATCTGGATACAGCACTGTTGAGAAATACCATCTAAGGCACTTAATACCTGTGAATTAAAAAAGCATCATACTTCATGTTGTCACGGGTTTAATATGTAGAAATTGCTAAATGGATGAGGAAGTAACGCTCGTAAGAAGCTACTGAAATCCCCTAACATATACAAGTGCCCCTCTCGACTCCAAGTGCAGTGTAAAATAATTACTTAAAGCATCACCTCACACGTCCCCCAAGTCTGCTTGCCTTTTAAAAGCATGACCACTGATGATGCACATCCTTCAGAACAGCTGGATTTAAGTGACCTTGAAATTGTTAAGGCAGAAAGGATGAATATTCTTTCAAATACTGTTTTTGTATTCATGTATTTCATGAATGCAATCACACAGCATCAGTAATTAAATTTAGCTTTTATTAAGCACGACTGCACAACAAAACAGACAAACTCATTTTATTTCACTTCCACATTTTATTCTGAAACCACTGACCTCATTTTTAGAGCTGAAGATCTCACGAATCAGAAAAATAAGCAGGCAGATGAAACAAAGGTGCAAAGAATCAGTAATCTGAAAGCATTCTTCTGCCGCACAGGACATTTTGTTCTCAGAAAAATTAATGAAAAACTGCACCTGACGTATGAAGTTGTACTTTTGATCAGAATACAACCTAAATCTTCAGTTTCCTTTGACCCCCTAACTTTTAGGTTAAAAAAAGTAATCAAAAAGTAATGACAAAAAGAATAAGAAAACACAGCTTTCAGTTACAAGACTGAATCACAACCCATGGTTCAGGAGCCTTCAAACAGAAAATGAACAATTAAAGCTGATTGTCTTTCACATCCATTGTGACAAGCCAGCGCAGTATTATTAAACAGAAAATTGCATCCTGCTCTATGAATAAGTATATCTGCTCAAGGTCAGTATATCTCTGCTCTGAGAACATAAAATGCACCAAACTATGTTTTAACAGACTTATACTAATTTTAAAGAACAATCCAGTGAAACATATGTCTAACCATTATATATGGAAAACAACATTTTTAAACTGGCTGTAATCATACTTCCTCTGAAAGACTTCTAGCAATACTTAAACATTCAACCTAACAAGCTTATGCAGCTGATAAAGACCATCTTCTCTTTTATGCTGCTTTTCAGACTGGTCAATGATATGCTGAGATTCCACCTAATCAAAAGGAAGATATAAGTTAGAATTCAATCTTATAAATGCTCTCTTCTGAAACACAGTTAAATACAATACATTCTTGTTTCACTTCTGCTATATATTCCAACTTAAGAGCTATTACTATGAAATAAATGAGAATGCTATTCCATTACCAATTCCAAGGCATTATATGTAGTATTTTATGTAATGACAGTGTCCTGACAACCCTCACACTTGAGATGCACTGGAGAAAATCCTGATGTAAGGTTTATCCATTAACTAGTTATAAAAAGCTCAAGGCTAACATAGCTGACTGAATAGGAGATTACCTTGGCAATACACTAAGGAAAAACTAGTCTCAGATATATAAAAGAAGAGTCTGGTTTAAGACACGATATCAAGACATACACAAACTTCTCACTGGATGCATACTAGAAACATGAGCAAGTGGGGTTGGTCCACTGATATCAGTCTTTCCAGTGACACCTAAATCCCTTATTTATCTGCACTGGGTTGGGAGAGGGACTGGGAGAGTGCATATGGAAATCTTACTCCTGCACTCAGCAATTCATCACTTCCTTCTAGTGAAGAAAATACAGTCGTTTATTATGGCACTCTCATAGGGAATCCAGCAGCCTGCAGAGGCCTTTTCAGAAAGGCAAGACTTCTAATAGAGTAGGAATCTATGCTTTCCAGTTGGAACCCTCCCAGATTTTGAGGAAGCTACCCTCTGATCCCATCAAACCAATTCCAAATCCAGCCTGTCAGCTTAAGAGGGAAATAAGCTTGGAACGCAAAACAAAACTAAAATGCACTGTATCTAAATGAATCTTAAACAAGAAAAATGAAGAAAAAAATAAAGCAGTGCTGCTTGATGGGAAGAATACAAAATTTTAACTTGCAAAGGTAAAGCTGCCTCTACAATCTCAACTGAAATATAAACATGAAGTGTTCTGTCTGACAGGTCTGAATTTTTATATTCATAAAGCTATTTTTCAAATTGATTTTCACAAAACTATGGTATCAGCATACACAGCAGCTGTTAATGCTTGAAATTTGATTCTGCAGTGCTTTCCGTATCTTTAAGTGCAACACATTTTTTCCATCAGCATCAAGAAGCATCCTTCCAAAGAAAAATTCCCAAGAAATTTTGACCACTCAACTGAACACGCTGGGGTACCTAGCTCCCTTAAAAAAAAAAAAAGTATGAAGTTCCACTTCTGCACTCACTTGATTCCACACATATGGTGTCTCATACCACTTAGGAGCAACTTCAGGTCTTGATTTGCAGATCAAACTGAAATTAAATAAAAATAGCTTTAAGAGATAATCTGCACTGGACTGATCAAATACAAAGAAATGCTTACAGCAGGCACAACTTGGTATCTGTAAGATGCCCACGCTGAAAGAGATCTTAATTTTACATGTTAATATAGTCTAATTAGTTCACTTACCCGTACTTTGCCCCTTCAGTTGATGTCAAAAGATAAACTTACAGGGACAGTAACCACTGTTGTTTGTTGGCTGCTTTTTTTTTTTTTTTTTAACTAATTATTACTTAAATTGACACAGAACTACAATTTGCAACCATGATTTATTCCATACATTTTGTATATGCTTATTCACTAAACATATAATAAAGCTATTTTCAGGGCATTTTGTTTTGCATGACAACTCAATTACTATAGACTGTCTGCCTGCTCCAGTTATTTCCTCAAGCCGTGCAAACTACAGCAGCAGCAGACTTTAATTAATTCTGTCTAGATATGTTTTTCAAACACACATTTTAGTCTTAAGTAGTGGTGACATGCTGTATACATAATTAGCTCGCAAAAAAAAAAAGAATGAAAGAGTGTTGAAGCTATATTTTTTACATATTTACTCTTAATAAAATCGCTTTCCCCCCCGAGGCATTAAAGTGAGATTAAAAAGTACTCATAATTAAGATGTATTTCTAACAAACAAGAGAGATATGACAACCAATTGTTTCTTCCTTTGAAAGGATAAGATGCACTGCTTTATAAAGTTTGAAAAATAATCCAGAGTTAATACCAACAATTGCTTAATTTTGTTTCCTGACAGTATGACACCTCCCCATCATCCCAAACCCTGCCATAAGCTCCCCCAGCCATGCTTCAGCTGCCTGCGTGCCGAGGTCAAACACAGGAGGGCTAGGTAATCTTGGCTCAGCCAAGAAAGTGTGGTGAAGAATACGGAGATGAGTAAGAAAAACAGAAATTAGTAGTAGTACTGCTGGCTCAGCATTAGTAGAAGCACAAGAATTTCAGGAGATAAAAAAAGACCAGTGACATTTCTGTGCCCTCAACTTTGCATCTGAGAGTTTTTATCCAAGTGTAAGCTCCTCCTACTGCTACTAACAAACAGGCACGTTTAGGTTTTGTGTTTCTGCTTCCTTCTGCCCCTCTGCCTCACCACAGTTATTTCCACATGAATCATGTGAACAAGCAAGCTTCACTCAGATCTGAAGACTAAACATGGTGCTAGATGAGTGTCCAAAGGCAAAACAGACATCAAATAGCCTAAGGTACTTGGATACAAACGGGAAATTAAATATTGCATCAACAGTACAAGCAAGAGCTGGTACTTGACCAGGAATTCTGCCGATGTGAAGTGCCAACACACTGCTGGCAAGCATCTTTAAGTACAGCCTTCATGAAGCTGTACCACCCCTTCATGGATGTGCACACCGATCACTAACAGCTGGCTTGAAGCTGCCATGTCTCTGTGCAACAAGAGCAGCTGGCATGTCTTCAAGACCACAGCATGCATGGCGTAGCATCCAGAAAAATAACCACCTGGAACCCATGCCTGATCCAACACCTGCTGGGCAGCTGACATTGTCAGCTACCCCCACATCTACCAGGGATTTTCTATGGCTTTTTAATTGCACGTCATTTCCACTGCCTCAGAGGGTAAGGTTGGCTGCCCCTACATTTGCACATTTATCATGCAATATATTTAATTTTACTTCAAGTACTGAGAAGTACATTGCATTTAATCTTTTCACAGATGGAAGAAAAACTGAACAGCTGTATTCAGAACCAAGAAACACCTGAAAACTCAGTATGAACAGCTGTTCTGATAATCATTTTCATAACAAGGTATTAGCAGTTAAGCTTAAAAGCTTCTGATCCAAAACAGCATGAGAAATTGCCTCATTTTAGCACAGTTACTTTAGAAAAGGTTACTGTAGGAAAACGTCCCATTTACTAAGGATGAAAGCAATACTAGAGAGCGTAGTAACACACAGAAGGAGCTGCTACAGGGACACCTAATTGACCTGGCTCTCCTGAAAACTTGCCACATGCCACAAGCTGAAAGGATTCCCAAGACTGGCTGCACTGACTCATGGCACTCATTTCAGAGTCACTGTTACAGTTATAGAAGCTGGGAGGTCTGCTGGAGAAATACAGGTGGTCGTAAGTTCAGTAATTCAGGACTTCCAGCAACTAAGCTGGCCAGCACCTCTCCCACTGATATCTAGGGAAGAAAAGCACACAGAACTCAAAATCAATCTAGAAGGAGAAAACTCCATCTTTCTGGCTTCTATGCCTTAGGTCTGACTACACTAAAGTCAAGATACCACAGAACTGGCATTTCACAGAACAGGTTTTACAGACTAGGCTTATGACTATTAAGTGAGCAAGCTTCCCTGAAGAGCCAGTGCTTCCACAAGCAGCCTAAAGTTGTTGAGCACACTGCTTTTTTAAAGCAAGCAAATTAAATTAAATGCACCACTAAATCAAAACATCCTATATTATCATTTTCTCAAAGCCTAAACTGAGCTAAGCTTTAAAGCTGTGCTTCGAGCTTTTTCTTATTTCTATCACATGATTACCGTAGAAGTAAGTGCCGAGTATGTTCCTGCAGCTGTGGCATCTTCTCTTTCTCAGAGCACACTGCGCATTCACAGAGCAGCTTATTAATGGCCGCCCTTAGGACGTTGATCTGTAAAAACAACAGTGACAAAATATAAAAATACATAAAACTCTTGAACCACAGAACAGCTTGGGTTTAAAGGGACCTCAGAGATGCTTTAGTTCCAGCCCCCCTACAGGTGGCAGGGTTGCCAACCAGGCACCTAAACTAGTCCTAGTGCCGTGTTGCACTCTGTTAACACATACAAAAGGTGGCTGTGGCCCTCATAAAATTGAAATGCAATTGGAATATTGTTAACAAAAGCAAAAGCATCTGAAGCTTTGAAACACTTCTTCCAGATGCACCACTGTTGGCAGAAGAGGTCAGTGCTCCAGATACTTCATATCAATCTTGAAGATTAATTGGATACGCTTTGGAAGATACAAGCTACCAACACAGAATTCCTTTTAAAACACTAAGGATTTTCTCTGTCCATAATTTTCACGTACACAAGTGGCTGGCACTACCATTATGGCTAAGGTGTAATACATACAGACATTACACAGACAAATGCTTTCAAAATAGAAAAGTTCACTGTATCTGCACACCAGCATGACCACGACCTCCTTAAAAAGCCTCTAGAAACCACTGGTAATCTTCTGTGTACGCTCTGCACATAGAACTGCTCAAGGCACCCGAGGTCTTTCACCGCCCAAAATCAGACTCCCAGAGCAGATGAGACAAACAACTACAAGCCTTGCATTCCTCATTAGAGCATATTTGCAGTTTGTAGACAAAGGTCTGTCAGAAGGACATTCGCAGGCACGTGGTCTCAGACAATACATTAAGCTGTACCTAACTTGTGCACAGGGGTTTTTATTGTTTGACTGCTCTGTTCTGGAAAAAGCAGCTAGATATAGTTGACTTCTAAGAACTGTAAAATTAAACTGAAAAATGCAAAGCAAAAATACTACGCAGACCCATAAAATAACAATCAAACAGTAATTCTAAAGAGCAGAACAAACCTTAAGTAATGACAACTTGTAAATGAAAAAAATCAGCGCTTTATTTTGACAAGTTCACAGAGTACTGTACCATAATATTTGACTTTACTCAGCAAAACATATGGGCAGTAACTTTCTCTGACAGAAGTCCAAGGTTCTAAACGGTAGTGCATATTTTAAATAAAAATAGTAACAATAAAGCTTCCACTGTTCCGAAGGCTGCTAGGATTCCAGCTAGTAAAAGATTTAACAAGTTACAATGCAGTAAATTCTAATTCACACTGCAGTAGGGTATGAATTCTTACCTCCAATATGTCATCTACATCAAGACGCACATCAAATGTCAGTTCCATGTCATTTTCTGGAAGCAGCGGAGCCCTCCGAGTCTGACTCCAACCCAAACCACACAGAGCACCAGTAAAATATTTGCAAGCTTTATCAACCCTGTACAAACAAAGAAAAGTCTCACCTACGGATTAGGAACAAACTTATATGAAGACAAACTAATTTGTCTAAGCCATGCCAAACAAGATCACAGAATCACAGAATTGTAGGGGTTGGAAGGGACCACTAGAGATCATCAAGTCCAACCCCCCCTGCCAAAGCAGCTCCCTAGCCGAGGTTGCATAGGTAGACATCCACGTACGTCTTGAATGTCTCCAGAGAAGGAGACTCCACCAGCTCTGGGCACAGAACTGCAGAACTGTAGGGGCTGGAAGATACAGTACTCTTAAAAAGTAAAAGCAATTGTTACACATTCATATCTTGTCAAAATGCTTTTTTTTTTTCCTTTAAATATTGCAATGAAACAAAGCTGGACTTCTAGTTACGAAAGAAATCGAAGTTTGGGAGGAAAAATCAAATGTGTGCAAAAAGAAACCTAAATCAAGCAAAACTGATTCCCCTGCGCTGAAATGGCAGTTTACAGATAAGACAATTCAAACAAAACAGCAATAATCCAGCTGCCAGAACTCACATTTTACAACATTCATACAAGTTTCTCTCCTCAAATAGATTTAAAAATCCACCCAGTTCTACAGTTCACCTTCCTAGATTTACAGCATGATTATTCAAGAACTGTATTATTTCAATAAGAGAAGCAAGCCTGCAGTGACACTTCAAGTACACGGAACAAATGATCTTAGCAAATGCTATACTAAAACTAATAAGGGATGATACAAAAACCATACAAATACCAATGAAGACAATACAGTAACTGCTGAAAAGAAAGCAAAAGAGTGTGACACAAAGCTCTGAGGGTCCTAAACTAAATAAAGAGACTTTAGAAACACATGGATACCTCAACTCCATGGCAGGAGCAAACAGCATACTAAGCAGAGCAAGCAGGCCAGGAATTGGTGGCATCAAAGATGTTTCATCTAAAAACACAGTAGATCCTATAAGCACACACACAAAAAAGAACACAAAATGAAGTTGCTAACCTCAATATGGTGTAATATAAAACTACAGGAACATGTTTTTTTACGTGAATCGCTCTGAGTAAACAAGTCTTGAAAAAACTGCCAAAACATTTGCATTAAGCATTACCGTTTTCATTTAGCGTTAAAAACGCAGCAACCAGGAATTGCTCAAAGGAGTGTTCTGGATTATCTTGAACAACAACGGAGTTTATGCTTCTCTTTTGTATGACAGCATTTCTGGAGAGGAAATAAGTATTTTCAACATGGAAACAACAAAAAAAATCAGCAAAAAAAAGCATACAAGAAAAAAGAATGCTTTTCATTTCAGAGCATAACCAGAACAGAGAGCAAAATCTCACGTAGGAGATGTATATGGCTTAAATATTTCTCTGTAAGACATTAAAACATCTTAAATTAGAACTATTCTTCCTAAAATTTTACACAGCAATAGCATGCACTTAAATGCAACTCACAACTTAGCACTTCTGCATTTTCAATAGTAGAAAGTAAAATTAACTAGGATGAGTTTCACCAGTTTATGAAAAGTAACAGTTAAGAACACATCTATGCTTCAAGTAAGAGCATTATCATACCTGAACTGGGATACCTGAGTCATACTGTTGCACTTCACCTCATAAGGACTGAATGGGCCACTGACTGTCACCTTTGAAAAGATGAGGAACGTCACCAGTAAGCTAGTGTGCATTTCTCTCCTCAAAATACTTATAAATGAAAAAGGTAAACATGTTTAAAGATCTTGTGCAGACACTGAGCAACACTGAATTGATAAACAGGCAACGTTTTCATCATCACCCATCTAATGTAAACTTACCACACGGACACCTAACTGAAGTAATGTTATTTTCCATGGGTGCTGGGAATCCATGACTTCCCCCAGGCTTAAACAGCAAAAAGTTCAGCCATTGCAGAGAATCTAACCAAAACAACCCATTGCTCATTACATGAAGTCTTCAAGTTTGAAAATACTACACTTCAGAAAACTAAGCAATTAAGTGGGGTTACTCCTCTGGGTAACCTGAGCACCACTAGGAAAGAAAAGCCTAAATTTTGTCAGACCTGAAACAGGAAGAACTATAATGTAGACCAGGCTTAAACTGGAATCAGAATACAGAAAGGGACACAAATCTTTCTGTTATATATTCCAGTTCAGCAGTGTAGAAGTCTCAAACTACTTAAATAGAAGAAAATTCTGAGCTTGGAGTTGGCAGCTGAAGAAACACTCACTGTGCCACTATTACCATGTGCTATGGTGTTCTCTGAATCACTTTTCTACCGCTAGCTAAGGAACAACTAAACACTGCTTTTTTTCCCCTCTCAGTAATTTCCTTGAGAACCTGAGTGACAATTTTGCTTTTTGCTGCAGCATATATTATGAAGATTACTAAGGGTTGAAACACAGCGTTCAGCTTTTCAGCTTTACCTTCTTTTTGCAGTGGCTGGAAGTGCTGCCTGGGAATGTGGTGGTACAGCCAGTTCAGATAGCTCTTAGGCTGTAATTCTAAATTTTGTTAACAGCTGCAGTAGATTAGTTCACAGCAGGGCTGGTATTACAGCTCCCTACTCACAGAATGTACCATGAACAGCAACAATACAGTACGGTTATTAAAAGTAATTTCAGTCTACTGCTATGTTATAATAACATGAGAAAAAAGGATATGTAATGCCATACTGAAACCACCACTACTCACATTACCTTATGAGTTGGTGCATCACGTTTGTTGTCAGAAAACAACTTGAAGAACCTTTCTATGAGATTCTTCTCTTCCTCTCTTGATGACATAGATGTGTTCTCTTCTTTCTCCATTCCGTTTAAAAAAAATCCTTTCAGCAAATCATGACTTTGCTACATAAAAATAGAGTTAAAACCATGAAACTGTATATTTCTCAGATTTTACGCAGAAGTGTTCATGACAGGAACAGAAATATGCAGACAAAAAAATCCAGTGATGTTTACATCACCTTTCTGATTGTATGAGACATGAAAATGCAGTTCAGACTAAGTTTCAACGAGCAGCTGAAATGATACCGTTATTTTCAGATAAATATCTCTTTCAAAGGGTGTCTCAAAGCACCAGTGCTTTTGGCTAACAGCACAGTATGCATTACAGAGAAGTAAAAAAATTATATGTCGTCCCATTCAAGTATTAATCTTGTCCAGCCTCATCTGGCACAGTCCCAAGGCTTCAGCTCAATATCTATCTGAAGTTGTTAGAAGGAAGAACAGTATAAGCAGAGTCAAAGAAGCTTAATGAATACGTACTTGTGATTCATATGACTCTTCTGCTAGTTCAGCAAAATGCTCTTCAATAAGCACATCTCGAATATTCACAAGGTCCCTGTGCCTCGTGTAGTGGAAAGCATCCACACGCAGAACACTTCGCACGAACGAATACACCTCCACTAGGAGAGTATAACCATTTACCAGTGAGGCAAATCTCTGGTTAGCACTGTAACTCCACCGTTCCCCACATACAAGAGATTTGGCAGATGGTCTCATCTTGCATATCTGGAATTCCAAAGCCTAAAGCAAACACATTAAGAGCAATGTTTGCCCAAGAAAAGAATGAGCACAGAAGTCTTATTTTCTCAAAAGTTTGACTATATTATAAAATGACCTCATAATTATTCCAAAGGTTTATGTGAATTCATTAGACTAGGAACTAGGACAATAGTTCTGCAGCATTCTGCCATTGCCAACAGAGCTACACGTTAAGTCTCCCATCAACTCAGTGCTGCAAGAGGTTGAAAACTGAGCATAAATAAAATACAAATCTGTTTTAATTCACCACCCATACAGAAATCCTATTAGTCTAGAAATGTCTCCTCTAGAAAAACTTCATTATCTGCAGATCTTTTTAACTAAGGTAATACAGAATGACAGACAAGACTAAGTCAGTTCTCATTTAACCCCTTTCCAGAATTGCTACTTGCAATTACAGTCTTAAATGAATTTAATTTATAACCCTTGTTTCCTAGACATTTTGGAGGAGAGGTAACAAAATTACTTAGCATTAAGAACAGAAATAAATAAAACCATAGTTCTGCCGGTTTTTTAATTTCTTCAAACACTCTAGACAACAAAGAATAACGTGTTTGTTTTAATGAATTTAAAATACCTGAACAAGTAATGGAAAGATGAATTTTAGTTAAAGCAGTTATTTTCTTTGTAAATACAGTTCTAAAGAACTATTTTAATGAAAAGCTAGATACTGAATCAAGTCCTTCAGACTTGCTTTACAGGTCACTATTTCATTTTCAAAATAATTCTGCCTGAAAAAATGCAAGACAGTAGTTAAAACACAAAATAAAAACCAATACTTCTATCTGGTTGAAATACAGCAAAGCTATCTGCCACGTATTTGTCCTGTGACTAACAGAACAGTACAGCAGGAAAAGCAAATATACCCTGCACAGCAGCAATACAGAAGACACTGCCACTGCAGACTTCAACCACGCAGGTAAGTTATACTGCACTGCCACTTCTCTGTGATGGGAACAACTAAGATTAAGCAGAGGGTAAGTAATTAAACTAATCACTAATTGTTTCTCCTCTCTGGGCTTTTATGAATGAATCTGTTTTTAGCCAGAAGTTCTTAAACCAAAGCACTGCTAATCTACTGCTTAACTTGTTAGTCTTGAGCTTCATGTGTAAGCAAGCTATAGAAGAGCCAGAACAACATTCTTTCTACTTCTCATAGAACTTGAGGACAACAAAGAAACATAACCAAAAGCAAGAAACAGAATTTAACTGAGCAATTGCCTTGTTTACTACTGCTCTTGTGAATTACAGGTGGGAGAGAAAACCCAGTACACTGTCAACACAGGAGGAAAGTTAGTTCAAACATTGTTATCAAAATAACAATGTTGTTGAGATTATTTTTTTTGCTGTGTTTTTGTTTCTGTGTTGTTGTTTTAATGCCTAAGCCAGGCAGCAAGTCCACGTGCTTTCATTTTGCTTTTAGTGTTTCACATGACCACCCCCATGGACCCCAGGGATAAAGAGTGGTTAACATTTCTCTACCATCACACACACAACACAATTGTTACACAGAAGAACTGCTTGTTCTGTGAATACATACCTGGGAAGACATTTGTCAAACTAGTTGCAATATCAGAAAGATGATTTGTAAGATGTCGGACATTACTAAAATACACTTTCGATTGTTATTATTATGAAAAGCATTGTGACTTGAAGAGCAATTCTGTTTTCCAGGTGAGACAAAAAAAAATCCCTACCTGGAAAGGAAGCTCTTGAAGTTCGCTTGGAATCGCTTTCAGTTTTTTTAAAGGCACTTTTGCTCTATCACCATAATCTACAAAAAAAACCTGGCAGGGGGAAAAAAGAACCAGGAGCATCAGCAGAGACCCTACAGCATAAAAATCATACTTCCATGGCAAGAAAAGTAACAGCTTGAGCTTAATCTTATCAAGTGGATCATTTTCAGAGTCTGGAAAATGTGCTAATCAATACAACCCAACATTTTTGTATCATTATTTGATCCCTTGGGATTACACATCCACTGGTAATTCAAACCTGCTAAATCTAGAAAAGGCAGATTTCTAACCCTCTCCCTTCAATTAAGTCTGTGTAACTTTATTTCTTAGCAGTGAGTGGTGCTACACAGTAACTTCCTTTAGACAGGCAAACAGTTAAACATGCATCGGCTGACTATTCACAAATGTAAAGAAAAAATGATGAGATTAGCATTATTATTCACTTGTTTTTCATGACTTTTAGACTTACTACTGAGCTTCTGTGATTTGTCTGTACTGGTGACACCCAGCTGCCTTAAAAGTACATTAAAAAAATAAAAAATCAAGAAACTGAATGGAGGAATGGACAGTACAAAAATCAAAAAATTCTTCCTTACATGCTGAATAGGGAAGTAATAGACTTGGCAATTATCAGCAGTTTTAAACTGTGGCACAAATTCCCATAACTGATTTTGGCACAAAATAGCTAAGATGTTCTGACGAAACCTGCTGATGTAAACGCTGATACAAAAAATCCCAATAAATGGGTAAAGGTACCGAAGGAAAAAACAGGAAAAACTGTTTTGCTTTGCTCTGCTTCAATATACAGAACTCTAAACAGCATCTCAATTTAAACACTAGAATATTCCTATGTCCATAAGCCAGCAGTGCGCCTGTGGCCATGGCAGCCAACTGTATCCTACAGTGCATTGAAAACAGTAGGGCTAGCAGGATGAAAGATTATCCTGCTCCTCTACTCTGTCCTGCTGAGGCCTACTGTAGGGAACCTGCTATAGCAGAGGGTCTGACAGGATTATCTCCAGAGGTCCCATTCAGCCCCTGAAAACAAAAATCAATTAAACACACCAACACGCTATTTAACCTGTTCTGGTGACACCGTATGCTGAATTTATTTTATTTCTAGTTTTCTAGACTTCTCCTCTTTAGTGGAAAAGATCATGAAAATAACCCTTAAAGTTCTTATTAAAATAGATCCAAGATGGTTACAATTAACCCAGCTACCTCTTACCAAATTGATACAACAATGTACTACTGTACCTCTGCAAAGTCTCCCGAAACACAAAGAATGCAAGCTCTACAGTATCCTGTGCTTTCAAGACGAGTGAATGGTGCCAGACATAGCAACTGTGGATGTGGAGTCACAGACAGATCTGTCAAGTTCTGGTAGTCCAATTCAGCAGTCAGAGTCTGGAGGACGGACATATTTTTTTCATCTATCCTGTATCCCCAGAAGTGTCCAACTTCTACTATCTGAGAGCAGAAAAATTAGACAACATCAGATGGCATAATTACATTCCTCCACACCAAGTACAAAACAGTTCTGAGCAAAATCTGTGAAAGCACTCCTACCCCTGACACACACAAGTCTTCTCACACTGCAGTGAAGTGATGAAACACTTGTCTCTCACAAGAGGTTATTCTTCATATCCTATTTTAAGTGTCTCTCTACTTTGTAATCACAATACACTTCTTTCTTAAGTAGAGTGACAGAAGTATTAAAATACAGAAAAGAACACGTCCAAATAAAAAAACCACATTAAAAATTTAAGGCATATGATTGATTAAATAGAGGCACCCAGCTACAGCACTTGTTAGTGAAAGAACACATCTAGTACAGGACATTACAATTAGCCATTCTTCAGGAAACTGGGAACACCACAACTTCAATCAAGTCCAACAAAAAAGGGATCTTTCTCCAATTGCTTACTGAACTCATCTACCATTTCTGATTTTATACTGAATGTGATTTAAAAAAAAAAGAATATTTACTGTGGAACAAAATACATATTAAAGCTGACACAAAAAAAAAGGACACAGTTGCACAGATGGGAACATGTTTGTGGATTTGATGATCAAACATTTTTGGACTAAGAGACTTAACTGAAAAAACTAAAGAAATTATTCCTTTCTGCCCTTGCAAAACATGCCAGCTCTACCAAGAGCCAGTTTAACACTTCAGCATCTAGCTTCCATTACCCCTGGTGGTTTGGATTTCTTATTTTATTTTTTAATTTCAGCAGCATACATATTGCTTTATATTACTCAAACTGTTCAAGAGATAATAGTTAACACAAGATCTAAACATTGTTGCTTCAGATTTTCTAAATATTTGTATATACATATAGTTTTTCCTTAACACAATGTTTCGTGCATGCAGTGCTTTCTCGAAATGACTGCACAGTACCATTAACTTATTTCTCACATCTGCAACTTCTGAATAAAGCTACCAGGTAATAATAACCAGGTCTAATGAATGCACCAAATATCTATCAATGATCAATTTTGCAGAATATACATTTATTACACGTCTGCCATTCATCTTCTCTACATTTACTCCATCATTTAGCTAACTTGTTTCAGCTAAGATCTACTGGCATTAGCATCCATTCTTTTCACTACAGCTTGTTCAACAGTCATCTCTAATGTTAGCTAGGCACTGACTAATGATATGACAGACATAGAAGGCTCCTACCTCTGTTACACTGATGGACAGGAGACGATTTGGAATCATCTTTAACAGCTGTGAAGTGCCAAACGAGAATTCAACAGGCTCCACTGTCTGCTTCTGATAGTCCACACTGACTCTGAAGTTTATGCAATAAAAATGTTAAATGCCTCACTCAGAAATAAAAACTTAGGGGTCTGTTTGCTTTTACTGCTTCTTATACTGATGAGGCAAACAGGTATGCAAGTGGAATATGGGGGAAGGGGGGCGAAATTAAAAAACAAATCCTCTGACGAAAGTCATGACAATCACTCTTCGTAAAGTAAACATAAGCACCGAGACTCATTTATGTATTTAACCTTTCTGTGAAAATGCATTAGATTAGAACATAAAATGACTACACAGAGCCAACGTACCATAGGACAAACTAAGATGCTCTTATGACCAAACACAGAAAGATAACGGGAGGTACATACCAAGAATCAACCATGTCATCAGCTTACTAGAAATCCAAAGAATGAAGGTTAAATAGTGAAGGTTGTTGGATTCTTTTTTCCCCACTACGGTATGCTTTGTATTCAAAGTGTTTTTAAAAGTAAATTTGTGTCACAGCACAAATATAAAACCAGCATATCCTCCCTCCTCCAGTCCCTGCAGAACATGGTTACCTTAAAGAGTCCATGGCCGCAACTGCCACATGTCGCAAATCCTTTCTGATATCATCTGGATAATGAACATCCAGTTCAATAGGAATTTTGAGGTGTGACATTTTGACTGACATGTACACTGCAGGAAGAACCTTTAAACCCTCCACTGGGTTATGGGAAAACTCCACAAAAGCCCTAAATAAAAAAATAAAAAATAAACAAGAAATTATTTTTTTATAATAAATACCTGATGGAAAAAAATCAAAACTAAAACAAGGCACCTATAAAAACATAAAAGCTATCATTTTTTTCTCTGCCTTTATCATAGCAAGTCAGAGAACTACAGAACGTGTTTTCCTCACAGGTTTTGGTTACCACTCTTCTGTACCTGAAAGCTTTCCTTCTAACTGTTCTAAGAAAAAAGTTTTCTCGCAGTCTCAACAAGAACATACCAAATTCACTATATTTAGTAGGAACAGAAGGAATGTGAAGATAAATGTGAATAAGAATTTTTTTTAAAAAAGGGAAAAGGTATAACAAGTTCTACATGGAATCATCTTTGGGCAGTTCAGTCCACAGTCAGCCTGCAGACAAGCTAATACTGCCAAATCACATGCATTTTGTGGAAAGACACCTGATGGTACCAATGAGCTGAACTCTCTATATAAATGAGAAACAAAAACTGTTAGATCAGCTGCAGTTAAGGCCCTTTGTTACACAACAGAAGAAGTAATTGATCTCTAAGGAGATAGCTTATTAAACATTATTACAACCAATGCATACTCAATTTCAAAGCTCTCCTTTTTATTCTAGTCAATAAATCAAAAACAATTCACTGATTTCTAATCAAATCAAATTAAAAATATTCATTTTGTCAGTACACCACTTAAAGAAACTGATTAGCAGACTCATAACTGAAACCAACAGAAAAGCACAATGCTTAAAATATTTTTTGCTTACCTGAATCCATCATAAGTAACAGATTTTACCTGTCCACACTGTCTAAACTGTGACTGCAACTGATTATGGTATAGATAACCATAGGGAGGAATATTCTTCAGCTGTTAAAAAAAGTTAAACTTAGACACATTCAACCACTTCAGTGCACTATTAACTACACCTAAATAGTTAATTGCAATCTTTTTCCTTCACTTGAGCTACAATAGCAATAACCTAAAAACCAACAAATTAAAAAATTAAAAATTAAATTAAAAAAATGAAAAGAAATTTTTGCTACTAATCACTGCCATGCCTCCTTCCTCCTGGAGTCAAGATTCAGTAAAAGTTTTCAAGAGCTGGAGAGGATGGAAGCGAGGATTTCTTGAGGAAAAAAATAAATCAACCTGTAAAAGCTAATGAAACAATGGGGGGCTGCTCTCAATGATACTGAGACAGCTGTCTGAACACAAAGCTGCTCTGCATCACCTTGGAAGGTCACAGAGATTGGGACAGGTCCCTGACAAAAGAATAGAAAATGTTTCATCCAGATTTTGAAATCCAAAGGATGACCTAGGCAGGTCAGCCTCACTACAGTCTCCTGGATAATCACTGATCAATCAGATATGACAAACATTTTCCTAGGCTAATCCCAGCCAATCCACAGAAGACGACAATAATTTCAAACTTGTACTTAATCAGATAAAAATGCCTACAGAATAAAAAGAAGAAACAATGCAACATCCAAGTAACCTTAAAGTAATTAGCATGTATGTCATACACTACCAAGTACAAGATTACAAAACAGTAACACTGAAGATTCAACAATTTTTTCAACTCAAAAACGCACTCCCCCAAAACCTTTCATTAGTTTTATGAAAGTTGGCAATCTGCATGAGGCCGGCAGTCAAACGTGTAGACGTACTTTTAAGTAGGAATCCCTTCTGAACTGTCCACCCACACAATGTTTATTGCAACGGAAGAAAAGAAGATGGGAGAGAAGACAACAGACCAAGTGAGAAATACATACCCTGACTCCATCTTGTCCCAAGACAGAAAAAAAACCTTAATAACTGCCACTAACACTACATACATAATATTCCTACTACTTCATGATTGATTAAATCATTCGCCTTCATAACATACCAACACAGTGGTTTTTGGATCTTTGCCACCAAGCTCTCTCACTGCACCTTCCTCATCACATTTTTTAAAAGTGAAGTAGTTTGGATAGAACGCACCAGCCATTACAACCTAAAATAAAAAATATTTTCTTGATATTACAGGTCATTATAATGTTCAGTTGCTCAGAACGAGATATAGTTGAAATATGTGAAGTGATACTGGCAGACTTGCATATGAATCTTTTTTTTCCACCCCCTTCTCTTACCAGAAATCACTGTTGTTCCTAACTAAAGGTTAACTAATACAAACCTTATCCGCTTTAAACATACATCTATGACTTCAGCCTCTGGAAATGTATTTTAATATTTCTGCACACAGACTAGGTCAATGAAAACTTCAATGGATAATCTTCCTTTCAAAAAGGAATGCCAATTTTAAGAAAATCCATATACAATACTGCATGACAGCTGTACAATTTTCATGTTAATTCATAGATTCTAACAATTCAGTGCCAAAATTTTCATTATTTACACAGTTAAACCAATTGCCATTGAAATGGTTAGTGGGTCTGTGAAAACAAAATCACTCTAAATGGGAAAAGAATTTGAAAGCAAGTTGCAGTAGCTCAGCATTATCTTACTTTTCCCTCCAGTAACTGATCAAGCCACGGCAATTTCAGAGAACTCCAAACAAGCAAAAATATCTTTTCCATAGATGTTAGCTTTTATCATTTCAACTCAAACCCTCTGTCTTCAGAGTATTTTCATGACTCAAAGATTAACTGAGATACAAGTTTAATTAGTCTCCATACCACTTTGTTTTAATTTAATGAACTGTCAGAAGGAAAGGGATTCCCAGAGGTCCAATACTCCAATCATAATATTTGCCTTTTTAACAAAAAAATTCCAGCTGCAGTCTTGAAAATTTACAAGAACTTCAAAAACACAGGGTATCTCAAAATGTCTACCTGTTGATGCTAGTTATGTAAAAACCCAATTATAAACTTTAAAAGTAATATCTCTCCCCAGAGAGCTATTGTTACCTGCAAAATGAAACGCTGTTTGTATACGTACTCCTTATCCATCGCAGATGGCCAAGTATGAACGTACATGTTAAATGGTTTGACTCTGTCTTTCAGAAGCTGAACTAAGTCTGCAACCTGAAATTCCAACTTTAAGTTACACAATCAACATACCAAATCCATTCACAAATGAAAAAAAACTCTTTGTAAAAGTCTAATCAGGTAGGTGAGCCCTCTTTCTAAATGATGCTAGTATTTACTTCACCTAATATACTGCTTGCATCTTCACTAATACTTTCAAAACACAGCATAGTACTACATTTTAGTTTGCATGCCTCCAAGCTCTTATATGACACCTGGCCAAGTGCCTGGAAGTGCTCAAGTTAATAATTTAACGCCACTGTGAACAATTTTTATTTCCCTGGGAATGGGAAAATGATCTTATGTATTCACAGTTTAAAGAATATAAATACCTAGTTACATATACATAGTTGTACATTAAGTGGGCTTATTTACCATAATGGAGCAATTTACACCATCTGTGGAAAATAAAATTGACATCTCATTCATAAAAATGACTGTTTATTTCAGCTCACCTCTCTGACTTTCTTGATATGAATACAGTTTGATCGACCCCACTGAAGCTCATCCTGGAAAAGAAAGGGAGAAGTGCAAATGAAAAAGTTGCTAGAAACTTATTTGCCATATAACCGTTACATTCACTCACTTTCTTTAGTGTAGCAACTAATAGTTACTTACACACAATGAAAAAAATTCATTCATTTCACAGCTCTCTTTATTTCTGATCATGAATTCTGATAATGTTATGACAATAAATCTGACTAGAACTCTACTTGGATTATCAGCAGGGCAGCTGCAGGGCATTAAGACTTCTCATATAAACCCAAATTTTAAACTGTTTTGCTAGTACAGAATCTCCTTTAAGATGACTACCTTAGAACAGAAGAAAAACTTAAGATCTAGAA
Organism: Oreortyx pictus; assembly: GCA_036925125.1. Taxonomy (NCBI): domain Eukaryota; kingdom Metazoa; phylum Chordata; class Aves; order Galliformes; family Odontophoridae; genus Oreortyx; species Oreortyx pictus. The sequence continues at coordinate 50,037,692 of JAUPFR010000006.1, read as the reverse complement.
CTGCAGACATTCATTTCAACTCAGTGCATCCAGTGCAGTGATACTCATAAAACGTATTACAGTCTGACAAAAGAGGTGAAATCAAAAGCTTTTTATCTTACGCATACAAAAAATCTAGAGGCAGTTAACGTGTGCATACTACTGGACTTTTGAGACTGACACAAAGACTATTTGTCCCTCAGATGCTCCCCCTGAAAGGCACCTATGATTACAAAAGTGCCTTTCAGCTACAGCTCAAGTTCCCTTTTCAGCTTGATTCCAAACCTTCTGATCACTGCCAAATCCATGACAGCAACTACATAAGCTGTGGTCTTTAAATACTGGATTCAACGGCTCGCTATGACACCTCAAAGCCTGTGTTTCTATTTAGGAAACTGGTAATTATAGTAAAGAAAGAATGCTAGTCTAAATTCCTTACTAAGAATATAAATTACTCCAGCACTGAAGTCACCAAACTTCAGTACTGAGCAAGAGTGAAGAAAAAGTTAAACTAACCTTGGGATGTCTCAGGTCCCCATTCTGTCTGCAGATCTGCCATGCCTAAGAAAGAAGTAGCTTAGTATTGAAGTACAAACTGTAAGGAGTAATTAAAAAACAGTCACGACACACTGAAAACTGAAAATTTTCCACACCTATGCTGAGGATAATTTTAAGATACTGATTCAGAAATCAGAGGTGACCTTGAGCTGACGTAGCAGGGCCAACTTCAATGACATTTTTGATGTTTTTAATCAAGTTCTCCAAGGATGGAGATTCCCCAACTTGTCGCTGATGACAAACCATTCTACTGTTTGACTGCATCTTAGAGACAATTTCTACCCCTCTTACGCTGCAGCATCTCAGTAGAACCTCATCTGCTGCAACTTGCATCCACAACCTCTTGCCCTAGGGCTGCACACCTTCAAAAGGAGGTCTGACTCCTACCCCCTAATCCTACACTCTGTCATCAGTTATTGCTGAAGTTACCAACTAAGATTGGCCTTTAATCACCCTCTTCTTAGGGCTGAACAAACTCACCTCTAAAACCTTCCCACATATGTTCCAGCACCCTAATCACCTCAGGGCCTTCTGTGAGACTATCAGTATTCCCATGTTCTCCAGTAATCCAGAGTCTCTTTAGTACTACGGAGTTTAGAACTTGACACTGTACTCAGAAGTGAGCCAGTGACAGGAATTTTAGTTCTACTAGAACTTTACTTTCAATACTCAGTTGGATATTAAGAAATACTTGCTCAAAAAAAAGGGTGCTTCAGCAGTAAATCAAGATGCTCATCCATTTCACGCAGTCTCCTTCCTCTGAGGTTTCAAATACTAAGTCTGATAAGCCCTGAATCACCCTGACTGATCTCACCAATAGAAGACTGGACTTCAGACATCCTGTGGTGTTTTTCAATCTGTATTTTATGATTTTATTCTTAAGATGGTTCTTGCCTAGTCGGATCCTAAGCAGATTAAAAAAAACCCTCATTCTTAAAAACATTCTTACTCCGATCTTATTGAACATTGCAAAGAACTCTGGGTCTTCTGCTTATACAAGGAAACAAAGTGGTGCAGCTGTAAAGTGTAATTTTAAGAATGCACTACTGAGGGTCTGAAAAAGGGTCTATAAAAGTGTTACAACATCCTGAAGAACCTCAACCATTTTGTGATTCATGTGACTAATGCTAGTAACTTCTTTCTTCTTACTGAAGAACCACCGTTTGTTCTGCTGGAAGCAATGAGACAACTTTAAAGACACCTTCACCAGTTGGAAAGAATCTGCATCCCATGTAAAACAGCTTCTTTGTGATCGGAGGGCATTAAGAAACCCTAAGTGTCTTGACCATATCTGGCTCAAAATCTGCCTCAACTTCTAGCAAGCAGGAATGAAATGCTCTGCATCCTCTTTCTCCACTCTTCACACTGTTTTCTACTTGCTTAGGAGAATAGTAGAAAACATACTAAGAAACTGAGCTGTGCAACTTATATTTACCCATTTCTTGATGCCTTACTCCAGTGCAAAATTCCCCAGCTCCTTCACAGTACTAAAAATCGACCCGATGAGCACTACTAATAGTATTTCATAGTGCAAAACAGCCTTAAAATTATTCATAACATGACTAAATAGACAAGTGTAACGTGACGTTTTTAACAGCTTCAAAACAAAAACACAGCACTGATCATACAAAATGAGAAGGTTCCACCTCGGTCCATCAGAATTCATTGGTAAAAACAGAAAGAATTACCTTAAATGCATTCACAATTGCAATACAGTCACTCTTACTATTCCCAGAAAAAAAAAGTTTGCTCCTGGTAAAAAAAACCAAACAAATAATTATCAATATTTTTTCTTATCCTGAACTTGTAGCTGAACTATAATTGTTACAGTTATAATAAATATAGTAATAAAAATTGTATAAAGTATTATTAGAGCTACACTATCAGTATCTTCCAATATATTTACTGTAATTATCTGTCATTTTTCCACACTTCCTCACTGATGGTAAGCTGTGCAAGCAGGCTAACAAGGATTTCATTTTTTATATTTAACAGACACTGACACGTAATCCTATCAGAAAGGCAAAGCTGAAGAATCAGGTCTCTTACTCAGAAAAGCATGAGTTAGCTCTGTGATACTGATCCATCCACATAGTAGTATTTCATCTGGCCCTTTGGAAGGAATTTAAACTCAAGACATTAAAAATTGTTTTAGTGATCAGCTTTGCTCTGTGCTTCTAAGAACAGCCAGGAAGACATAAAACATCAACGATTATAATACCTGTATCCATCAATAGTCTTCTTGAAAGGCTCTACAAAAAAGTTCTGCAAAGAGAGTGCTGCAGCTACAATGAAAAGAAACTGCAATTAAGACCTGTAAGTTACTTGTTTTTATGGAAATATGAACATACAAGAATTCGTATCTTTTACCTATAATAAGGCATTCTTCTAAGCACCCAAAGACGTGTCCAAGAACGATCAGTTTTCCAAGATGCAGATCCACTGGCAAACATACCAATACCCTTCCTAAGAAAGTCAGCTCGCCATCGTGCGGATTTTCTGTTAGCCCACAACCTGTAAGTGCTCCTAGCTACAAAAATTCAAATTATTTGCTTGTAAAATCTGATTAAATAAAGATTGGTTTATAAGAAAATAATACATGAAAACCAATCACAAAGCAATATCAATTTAAGCCGTAACTGTAATCAAGTTGAATCAATTTGAAAAATCTACTATCTGAAGGTTTTACAACAGGTACTGGATATAAAACCAAGCTATTGTATACAAGTATCATTTCCACTTCAAAAAGAAACTTTAATACAGCTGGTGTTCTACCACAAACTAAATATATAATTGGAAAGCAAAATTGCCAATTTCCCTGAGCAGTTAGAAAGGGGAACGTTCAGGCTCTAAGATGATACTTGTTTAATAAACAATTTCATTTTAGATCTCAAGTTCTCTAACATTTTTCTTATTCTAATTGCAAGTGGTAGTTCACAACTACTATAATTTCCCCAGGATTCTGTTTTTACTCTCTCATGAAATTACAATCCCTTCGAAATGCACTAACAGCAGAAATCATGCTGAAGACTATGGCAACCAAATAATAGCCAAACATGACAAAACACTCCCTAGACACTGTTCTCATTTCAGGTGCTAATCAAGGTTACTAGCACCTTAAGTAACAAGGAATGCAGTACGTTTTCATTACTTGGACTTCAGCATCTTTAGAAAAAATGCCCACCTCTTTCAGGTGAAGTATGGTACGTTCAATGTCACTTATGTTAGGTGGAGAAAGAGCTGTTTCCAACAAGGCTTTTGGTTCTCCCATACCAAGCATTTTTATTTTTAATATTGTAGCTCCCAGTGGGCAAGTCTGAAGAGAAGACAATGTTACTCTTACTTTTCCTCAAGGGAGGTGCTTACTTTATGAATTAATTGAAGATACTGAACCTTAAAATAAGTTCAACTTTTAATTCAGTAAAAGCTGAAAATGATTTATCATAACTAAGGATATTTTTCTTTTGAATAGAATGTTAATTTCCGAAGTCACACCCATTTTACTATGAACAACATAATAGTCTCAATTATTTACTGATTCAATTTAGCTGTATAGCTATTGGTAAATACTCAAATAATGCATTCACTTCAGGTGAAGTCTGTGCTACAACCACATTCATAAAGAAATTATTTTTTTAGCATTCCCAAAAATCCTTACCAGTATCTCAGGTAGCGATTTCTCTCGGATACACTCTGTCCAGAAGCTCTTGTGCACAAGCCTGTAACAATATCCATTGGAAACACGTCCAGCACGACCTTCACACAGAACAAACCACCAATCTGTAAACTGCCCAAGCCACATTGTAAAAACATCTACAAACATCATGGACAGCTGAGAAACTCAAGGGGACTCCATTCAATGTGTGAGATAACTCCCCCAGGAAAGTATTTTTAAGTCACACACGTAGCAAGACCAAGTTCCCTGCTATACAAGATGTTGCTGCTATTAGTTGTATACTGGACAGCTGCCATAATCAACACTGACCCAGAAACAAATGGAAATAAAGTGTAACTGTGAAGTTCACACAGTACAAAAACTTTCTACACAGTGAAGATACCGCTGTGGATCTTTCACTAACTTAAGAGTGACAAATAGACATGATTCTTCTCCCTCTGAAAGTCACAAGCAGTGAATAAACATCTAACAGGTGCTTTCCCTCTTCTCAAAAAATGTTATGGTTAAAAATACAGGAATCATTTAGTTTCACGGCCCATGAATTTTAATATTTCCCCATCAAATACAAAACCTTCCTCCGAAAGAAATACTTCAACAAAATGCATCATTCAGGCATAGTAGCTTAATCACTTCTTAATACCTGACTCGGTAAGGAAGTACATTTTCCATATAAATCATTCATGACAAAAATTATCTGCACTTTTCACTGAATAAACAAACTGTCTGGAAAATAATGTTGAATTGTTGATCAAATTCCTTTCCATTCCCTACTGCCACCTTACCTCTTCTTTGATAACAGTTTGTTTTAGATGCCCAGCAAAGCCTCAAACTTTGATAATTAGTTTCGTCATCACAAAACAAAGTTCTAGTTAAGCAGAAATCTATCACTGCAAATAAAAACAATGCGATCTTAGTAATATAAAGAAGTAGTTTACCTTTACAGCAATACAGCGGCTGATTTTATAATATTATCAGAAAAGGAAAAAATATTTTTCCACAAACAGCATTTTCTTCATTGTTTTTTGAATAAACAGATTCAAGCTACTGAGAATAATAACTGCAAATAGATTTTTTACAGAGATATAAAAATAATGCAGATGCATTGAAAGAATCATTCTGCACATGTAGTCTAAAACAGAATTTTGTAATCTGACACAAGTATCAAATATATTCAGAGTGGAAATAAAAAGCTTAAGCTACTTGAAACATGAACTATAACCCTGCTTGAAGTAAGAGTGAACTTTTCTTCCAGTACAGGAATAAAAGTTGCTCCCTAACCCATAGCTTTTTCTCTATGTACATCCAATGTAAAACTTTCCTGTTGAGAAAGAAAGAATTCAGTAACTGTCAGAATTAAACTCTAACAGGAAGGCTTTGTAACAGGGTGACATGTGCTAAGATTCAGGCCAAGTAGTAATAAATACTACAAACAGAACACACGCACGGTTGGAAAACTTAGAAGTCTTACCGTACTTAACATCAGGAACTGTTACAGAGCTCTCAGCTATGTTTGTAGACAGAATAACCTTTGAAGCAAGGAAGAAACAAGGACTGTATAAAGATAGGAATTATTTACATTAATAAGTCTACATGAAATATCTAACCTGAGAAGAAATATAGTATTTCTGTTCTACATATAAAGTACAAACAGTGTAACACCAGAAAACCTGCATTCTTGTCCTATTAGCTGGAAAGCATAATAAGTAGCACAGTATCTAAAAGAGAAATAACACACTTCTCTGCACATCTGTCATAAAGTATCACAGTATTAGCAGTGAGAGAATCGATCACAGAATTACAGGGGTACGAAGGGACCTCTAGAGGTCATCTAATCCAAACCCCAAGAAAACGAAGACCTCCAACCAAGAAGTGGCACAAAGCTAGACACAGACCTCCGTATAGGAGGGCCACACTGTCGTGCAGAGTCACCTTCATGCAAGTGAAAGAATCAACATGCACAAACTACCTTGAAGGATAAAAATAGCGTCACATGATACATCAAGGTTAAACTTCCTCTATTTGCACATCCCTGAATACCAGTAAAGTCAACAGCTTGGTAAGAATAGCAGTTTATATATTAAGAGGAAAAGTAAACAGAAAAGCATCCTTCGCCCTCATACAGTAATTTTAGTTAGAACAGATAATATTTTTCACAGAAAGAGGTTGTACACACTTAACAAGAAAATAACAGTTCAAGAATACTTACTTTTCTGTAGCCAGGAACTGGATGCAAAAATACATTACTCTGTTCTTCTAATGAGATGCGTGCGTGCAGAGGGTACACTTGCCACCTAAAGAAAAAGCATTAGTGAGTACTTGCTGATGCAAGCATATAAAAATAATTATACTTCTATGCTAAACCATCTGTTCTACTCAGGACTCCCTTACGTAAAGGATTCACATTCTATTTTAATCCGTCTGAAATAAATAAATGTAGTTTAACTTACCTTTTGTTAAACATATGCGTGAGACGTGAGTACATGTAGCTTATTTCACTCAAACCTAAGGAAAGAGTAATCAAGAGTTTTCTTTTTTAGGCATCACTAACAACTTTGAAATCAATTCTCACTGAACTTCCTTATTTCCTCCAGGCATTCCAGTGCTCTTCTTTGACTAGCACAACAAAGAACCCATACTCCAAGTGATTAACAAAGCACTAAGCAAAATACCTTCAGCAGTGGAGACAAAAATATGTAGAAGTCAGCATGTACATGTATGTATTCACATGCACATTTTATTATATAATTATAACCTTATGATTATCTGTTGTGAATGAAACTAAGGCATGTAAAGGTACAGACAAGAAAATCAGGATATGGAACTGTTTGAACTCTGCCTGTCAGACCTACTCGACCCCAGTGTGTACTGCCTATCTCACTGCCCAATGCTTCCTGTTTGCCATGCCCCTTGATTCAGTATCTGAATGTGAAATCAACACTCGAATTCAAATTACACTTACTAATAGTTAGAGACTTCTTCCATGATTAGTAGAAATAGACTGTACAAACAATATTAATAATGATTAATCCATCTACTGATTACCTATACTAGGCACAGTAGGTAGTACCAGCTGACCAATTCTAAAAGTCAAAACTCCAGAAGAAAAAAGGAATGTCAAAAGGAGATCTTTGACTGTAAAACTTTCTAGTAACCAAACTTGGCAAAAAAGAAACCTAGAATAAAGAGAGTTGGGCACGAAGAAGTGGAAAATAAAAGTAAAAACAAAACAGAGGTCGACATGAGTAAAAACAGATAAAAGCTTAGGACAGTAACAGCATAATCCCTTTGAAAGGGCATCACAGAACTTGAAGCCATGCAGCTTATGCCATGAAGAAGTAAATACAAAGAACAGAAGTGAGACCATTCTTATCTTGTGCAAAGCTCTTAAGGGGATGATAAACTACTGCTGCTTTCATTTAGCCCATCGTGCAGGGACACGTTGTATATTTGAATGCCTAGCTTAGCAGTGATTCAACCAACACAAGCTCTTTTACTACCTTTTTTTTCCTGCAAAGAATCAAAAGAACATACATCAAGGTACATAAACAAGAATCAAAGTTGCCACAACAAGCATTCACATCAAAAAGTACCAGAATTACAACCTGTTGTGCAAATTCAATGCTGCCCCACTGAGAACTTCTGAACATGTATGTTAAAAAAAAAAACCTGCATCATTTAACATGGCTGTTTATATAGCCTACTATAAAAATAAGGAAACAAACTGCTCAAGTAGGTTCAGACTAAAACGTAGTCAGAATACCTCAAAGTCTGAAAGCACACCATACAAACACTAAAATGGGAAGCCAGAGGCAACAAAGATGGCCACCGTACTTTACTTATGAGAAAATTCAAGTTAAGTCCTACATCTTCACAACAAAGCAATTCCTTCTACCTAGAGGGTTTTAGAGAGAAGGTAACTGAGAAAGAAAGCCATAACGCCATTTAGCTGGCAGGCAGCAATCTCCACTTGAAGCTACAATATCAGTGCAGTATACTTCTCCACTAGTGTGCTGTGCTTCCAGCCCTAGAGCTACCGTGCCCACTACTAAGCTTAACGTAGCAGTGAGATCCAGAAAGATTTACAGAGAGATGAGAAAGATTTACAGGTAGATTTACAGATAGATACAAAGTCCTGGTGAGGGCAGACAGCTCCGCATCCAAGGAACAGAGCTGCCCCAAAGCTTCAAAGTGACTCTCCAAGAGGACATGCCCAAGGGTTTCCAAAATTTTCATAGCTATGAAACTTTGCTAGATAAAGTAAAAGAAAAACTTTAAACCAACAGACAGTGATGGCTGTGGTGCTGAAAAGTCTGATCAGCAGCTGAGTTACAGAAAAAAAAAAAAATGCACTGGTTATTGCATGCTTTAATTCTGAAGTCATTATTACTTGAAGCCCTTAGCTAGATTTCAGAAGCAGCCTAAAGCAATTTCAATCTACTGTATAGACAGACTTAAACCACACACCACCAAACGCTCTTTGCTCATCAGCTGCTACAATGTTCCACACGGCTGCTTTTGTTTTTTAAAAAAGCATTCCTACTACATTAACCAACTTCCAGAGAAAAAAGTGAAACTAAGAATTAAAGAAAAATCCAGAAGAAACTACACTATATGCAGACCAGGAGATGTCTCTCTGAAAGAGCCCTAGGACTTCATAAAATATTTAATAGCTATTTCAAATCAAAATCTCTAGATTAACTGTAAAATTAATTTTATTAAGCTAAGTTCAAAAGAAAAGAAAACCAAATAAGCAAACTAGCCCCAGTTAAATGTGTTTAACAAACAGCAGAAAGAAATAACAGGAAAAATCTTGTTAAAGGGCAAATTAGGAGCTAGAAAGTTACAAAGAGCTATACTCACCTGGTAGAAACACTAGTACACTTCCACGCTCCAGCGTAAAACTCCCCCTAACAAAAACATATGGTTTCATTAGTTACACAACCTCAAGCTATTTATCATCCCAATATATATCTTGAATGAAAAAGCAAAATTGTACATCATATAACACGTATTATTGAAATTTCTTCATGAAAGAATTTAAGACATCTAGAACTGCTTTCTGAAAAACGTGTCTATAAATTTTGTCTAGATCATTAGGTTTAGTTTTGTCTTTAAAACCAAAACATTCTTACTTAGCAGTTAAATTCATCAAAATTAGGTTGTCGAAGAACTAGAAGAAGTATTCCATGATCACACAGCTACCTAGACTCATTTGGTATACACACACTGAAAATAAAGCTAGCTCACTCTTTCCTTCTCCCACTCCAACAGAAAAAAAAAAAAGTGAAGTTTCAAAAACAAAATCATTTCTTCAGTATTGTTACTGATTGCAAATATACACATGGAACCAAAAAAAGATCCACAACAAATAACCAACTGGTATTAAAGTGAAGTTGTCAAAGCTACTTTACTACATTTTTTCAGAAACTAACCATCAATTTACAAAATCTATGGAGTATGTCAAAAACACATCACTTCTTGCAAGACAGTTAAAGAAAGCATTAGATAAACAATCCATGGAAATTAATGTCTTGCTTATAGTTTTCATGGCTTACTGTATCTTCTTATTTTATTTTTTATTTTGTTACTTTATTTATTCTTCATACAAAAAAATTTAGCTGTGATCAGAAGCAAAGAAAGTAGCTTCTGTATGAAATGGCTTGCTTGGATAGCCATGCTTTGGGGCATAAATTTTATTTCAGAAACACAGACCATTCACTAAGACCTACAAGGAGTCTCAGTACAGAGAAGAAATCAGACTAACTCATAAAATAAAAGCAGTGATAGGTGGAAAAGTGAGGAACCACTGAAAATTACACCACGTAGGTTGCTTTAGGCGTTGTTCCTTAACTAGTGCCTCGTTTCCCCAAAGAACCATTGAACTTGGAATGTATCTTACCCAATGCATTGCATCTCCAACTCATCAAATGACTGAATCAAAGACACCGCTACCTCGTACATTTCCCTTCCTATCCATGGCTTGTCAATTCTTTGACAAGGAAGCTGTGTGAAGAAGAAAGTATTAAGGTTAATGCTAGATTACATGAACTGATTTGTTAAATGCTCTTCAACTAAAACTAATGCAGAACAGATGTACAAAGGACACTAGTTACCTTCCAAATACGTAACTCCAGTTTCCTACTACTCTTAACGCTATAAAATTACTGACAGTTAACTATCTTCAAAAGCACTAGCTCACATTTCCTAACGTGTAGAACGTGCTTTTTAGCCAGAAGTAGTAAACATGCACAACTAATTCCAACACAGAAACAGGATGATGTGGAGGAATTTGTGTAAGGCACAGTCCTCCTCACAGTCCTATAACATATATCACAACCTTACTGCAAGTATTGTCGTGTACCTCTTCTGATTTAAATGATCTTCTCTTTCAATGGACCTCGTACGTTTGTTGTTTTTTTTTTTATCATATTCTGCACCATTGTGTTGTACACAATGTAACTGCAATTAAGTTTCTCCACAACATTTTCTAGCATTCTGTCACATATTCAAGGCTTTAGTACTCAATAACACAAGCCACCAAGTTTTCAGAGCAAATTCAATGGCTTAATCATGTTTCAGTTTTAAAAAGAAACTGATTAATGAATGAGACATGCTCTGGAAATGGTCCATAGCATTACACATTTTCCCCTCAGAGAAAATGGCTTTCAACAACAGTTCATCTTTAATTTTCACTATTTCTCCTCATTAACAAAAACTTGTTTACTTAACTGATCATAACCTCTGACTTTAACAGTATAATACTATATCCCACAATGAGAAAACCTGTAGCCACCCTGCACTTCTCTCCCTCATTATTACACTGTTGAGGTTCTTCCCTCAACTGCCTCTCCAGCCTCAAGTAAAATATTCTTCTTCCTTTCATGTTGACAACCTTTAGTTTTTATGTCATGCACAACTGTTTAGATAAGAATCTTGAACTAATTGGTAAGTTTAAGTCAGCTGATTTTTCTGTTTTGTTTCACAAAGCAGCTCACGATGGAATCAAAAGCACCACCACTGGCACAAAATTGGCAACACTGGTTTGGATCACACCTTACTACTGAGGCTTCAGTCTTCAGCTTTCCAACCCTTAGCAGAACAACCTGCTCCTAATACTACATCCTCTTAACTCTAGGTAACCTTTGGTATCTACAGAAAAGCTGCTTTTCTGGAAGCCCTGAAAATATCTCTGTTCTGATAGATGCTGGATTGAAGGACCAAAAGAGTTACCTATGAGACAGCTCAACAGTTCTCCCTGTATGAGCCATCCATGTAGGCTTTTTAGGTGTACCACTGCCAGTCCCTGAGCTCCTTAATGGCATTTCACACCCACTACAGTCACACTTTCTCCACAGAAGCCTTCTAAGTCCATAGGACAGTATATTTTATTTCATAATACAAAATATGAAATAATCTAAGTTTTCTATTTTCTGTTACTGAAACAGAAACTTTTGAGATTATCCATGCTTAAGTAATTGTCTGGTTTGTCTTTTTGGTTTTGTTACCTACTGTACCTTCAGAATTCCTTAACATGACAAGGCTGCCAAATCACTCTTAATAAAAGGTAACAATGTGAGAAACCTAAGTCCCAAAGCTCAGTCAGAACTGAAGTAATATAGATTCACCAGAATTGCTTTTGACAGCAGTTTACTATCTTTCATCTGGACTCTGACTGCAGCTGTGGGGATTTGAAGGAGTCTTTATATTTGCAAACCAAAAGCAGAACTCTTCTTTTTTTGCCTAAGAAGTAGATACATAGGATTTCACAGACCTATCAAAGACTACAATCAAGACTTCCTACTTGCTTAAATTTTAAAAGTCTGACCTCACAACTAGCTTCTAATTTAGTAATTAATTAGTCAACTATTAATTAACAATTAATTTGCATTTGATATCTCCACTGCTAAGCTGCTGCACTGGGTATGCATTTACAGAATGCAAACAGCCTCAAGTTTGCCTTCAGATAGAGTCTTTGTGAATCTTTAAATCAAAACCTGTGCTGTTATGATAAAATAATGACTCACTTAAACATCCGCAAGAACGTGCTCAGAGGTCATTACACAAAAGGAAATGCACTCTGACTTGTACATAAAAATTTATCAGTAGCACCTATAAATGACCCGATATCCATTGAACAAGGCTACACTGAAAAATGTTTTTCCTTTCTCCAATTTTCTAAAAATGGTTCCATACAAGGGGAAAGCTTTATCTTTAATGCAGCAACATCTACCTTACCATAGAAAAGTGATTATAGTATTGCCTAGAGAACACAAAATAGCGAGTGGCATTTCTGCTTATCTTCAAAGTCACAATTAATATCAGTGAATTCCCAGATTACCTTGAGTCACAACTGCCCAAAGAAAAAGGAATTATTTCCAAGGATAGTTTTAAAATATTATCACCTATGCAAACAAGCAACAATATTGAAGCCAACAAAACAATTCTACTTTTATACTGTAACATCAAATTATTCTGAGATTTTATGGAGAAGGGACAAAGGTTCAGACCTCACAGCATACAACACAATAATTGAAGTTGCTTTAAGCAATGAGTGTTTATTTGTGACACCTGATCTTATAGTATTAATTTTAAGATCAAGCTGAAACTTGGGAAAAGAAAATCTGTTTACCTATAATGAATTTTTCTTCCATTAATGATCCTTTATTCTTTTGTGAGTTTTCTAAAACAAATATTTAGAACTATAGCCTGAAATCTGCACCTCAGGCAGCCATCTGATTCTGAATTTTAACATGCTGAAAGATGAATTCCTACTTCATATGGTAATACTCAAATTATTAGAGCCTGAGAGTTAAGGCAATTTCCTGTTACATAAATCTTCTTAGACTTTCCATTTTTCTAAGTATATTTCCAATATATTTCTTCTTTTAGAGGAAGTCTCCACACAGAGAGCACCATAAGGAGCATGACGTAAGACCAAACATCAGTGCTTTCCAACTCATTTCTTTGTTGTTGTTGTAAAGATTAAAAACCATTCAAGAGTGCTCCTCTGTTTCCCAGTTGCCCTAGGGTAAAAGTAAATTCTGTATTCGTATTCCTGTCCTCTTACTATACAAGAAAATAGCTATTGCCAGGAGAACACAACATTAAACAAATGAAAACTTAAAGTCAAATGTACAAATACACAGAAAAAAAATAAAGAAAACATAAAAAAGTATTAAGGACTAAAAGCAGTTCCTTTTGTTCACAGTCTTTGAGCTGAAAGGTGTGGCAGCTGACCTCTAGCTGAAAGCTTTGACAAATGCAACTGGACTGAAGTAGACTTCTTACTAATTTTCTTGGTTATCTTTTTGTTGTCATCTATCATCAAAAATCTCTTAGAAAAACTCACGTTATATAATCTCCACCATGTTGTCTGAGTTGCCAAGCTAATGTACAAACACTGACAAGCCAAGTGCTATATCCATTTATTGTATTTTTTTCAGCTGCATTAAAACTTCAAGAGTTGACAGCCTTCTAGCTTGACTTGCCTGCACTCAAATGTCTGCTGTGAACAGCATAAGGAATTACTTTTTTCTGTCAATTTTTTGTTTTTAAATATAGTCTCTGCAGAATGAGAGATGAAGTCTAAAGAATAACAGTATGTTCACAAACTGCTGCTGTTCAGACTCATCCCGTTTTCTTCACTGTATTAGTTTTTACAATATGTTCTGAATTATCAAGATTGAATAATTACTCTCATATCTCAGTTATTAAATCCTAACTGTTTTTATTCTATTTTAACTTTTAAATTTTACCCCAGATCACAATACGGAAAAGTTAGACAAATTGTCATATCAACATAAACTAATTTCTGTCTAGAACTGCAACATAGAATCAGCTACTCATTTTTACTATGCAGCTTTTAACTGACTACTCTAATTTCTTTCTTACTTTGTTCAATGATATAAAATCTTATTTTCCATACCTGGAAACGAACAAGGTGTTTCAAATCATCAAGATAATATTCTTCAACAGCATAAGGTTTGCCTTCCACTTTAAAAATGCAGGCTGGATTCAGACCGTTTTGATCTGGAATTGCAAAGTAATTAGCAATTTCTTCACAGTTGATGGAAGCAGACATCAATATGATCTGTTAAAAAAAAATTGCATAGTAAACATAACAAATTTTGAAGCAAAATACCATACTACACTGGAATCTTAGAATCTCTGTGTTATGCTACAGTGGTCTTCATTTGGTTTCTGCTGTCATGTATCCTAGGGAAACTGAAGACAAGCAAAACTGAATACTTTAAAACCCTAGATACAAGATGTGGAAAAAGGCATGCATCCTTAAGAAAATAGCTCAGGCCAGATAGCTAGGGCTGAGAACGTGAAGATTCCCTCCTGTGGTTATAGTTCAACCCAAAAATTTAACACTCTTTCTTAATTTATGATCACTTCATGGACCTCGAAACAATAAAGTATTCGCTATGTATTTGCAACCAGTTTCACTGAGAAGTTAGTTAGATATTAGTGTCTTTACTTTAATTAAAAAAAAAAAAAGGCTTAGTCCTGTAAGACTGTAAATAAGATTCCTATAGCTTTGGTAGTATCTCAGCCTTAAAAATCTTACTGTATTTTGTTTTTTCTTTTAATATGCAAAGTTTTCCCTTAGTTTCAGTAAATATATCCAACTTAAAGCTCTCAAGCATCACATTAAAGCTCTTTGCTTAGTAACTGACTGCTAAAATTCTTCGTCTCTATTCACAGCCAAACAGAAGAACACCAGCTGCCTGGTAAAGCCTTTTTTCTTTTAAACGATGTTATAAAATTCATAACCTCTGCAATATGAGGGAAGGGAGAAGAATGAAGTAGTAGCTATGGTTATTTACTGTTTAACTTCTTTATTTGGAATGTGGACCCAATGCCCAGCACAGCCAGCTGGAGTAGGTTACACCACTTAAACCTGGAAAAGGACAAAAGCGAGGAGCTATGATAACCCGATATGGAGTTTTGTCATCCTCAGGTCTTTTGAGCTACTTCTAAGCACTACCCGTAAACTGGGACACTGTCAGTCTTTTTGTTTTGTTTTCTTCCCTGACACCTTCCATTAATTGAAGAACAAAACAACAAAATAAACAAATCAACACCCAAAACAAAAGTGCAACAAAAGAGCATTCCTCATACACAGAGGCATGCAGCTACTGAGGTGAGCATCAAATGCAGGTGAAGGAGAAGGAGAAATCTGAAAGGATGCAACCATGCATGCATAATACAAAACCACATATCAATACAGTATTAGCTGCCTCATGGCTGAGACCACCTTTGCTAGAAAAACAGGCTAAATACAACCTTGCCTGAAGACTACTAATGCTAAATCCAATCCAAATTATCTCTTGTCTGTAAACACAGAATATTAAAATAACTCTTCTTCCAGACCATATTAAAGCAGGCAGTTCTTCAAAACTAAGCAGTCCAGAAACACTTGTGCAGCAGAGGTACACCTGGAATTCCGTCATATCAAAATATGCACAACGAAATCACCTCTCACATTCACATGTCTCCAAAATGGCCTTTTACTAGAAACTTGAATTGTGTCCCATGAAAATACCACCACCTTCATCCTGTTCTTACTTTCTTACCTAAGAAGCCATTACCAGACACCAAGTGCAACGGTCCTGTTTAGTGCGACCCAGTAGAGCCATTCCAAAATTCCTAGGTTATCTTACAACAGTTCCATTACAGAAAGAGAAACGAAATGTCTGCCCTATGATGTAACACCAGTAGCCTGACAGAAAATTCAGCATCGCTGATGGGTGAATCACAACAGGAAGATCTTACTGTATTACCAAGAATTGTAACCCTTTCCCTTAGAAACAGGCCTCCTTTATTTCACAAATCCAGGCACGAGAGAATTGTTCATTTTTTGAATGAATTGGTTGTATTATGAAAGCCCCTTTGAGTTTTTTTCAAAAGGGGATGAGGGAGGAAACACTGGGCTTAGTATATTGAGCCTATAGTTTTAAAATAAATGACCCACTCCACTCTGCTCAAAAAGTAATTCCGTGCCACAGTTCCTTTCTCCCCAGCATAAGAATCTGGGGAAAATAAACTAGGAAAATTGAAAGAATCCACAAATTTTAAATTGTCTTGTATTTATATAATATTAAGCTGTTGTCTGAAGAATCAATTACAAAGCAAGGTAACGAAGCAGCTCCAAACAAGGACAACTTGGGGAGATGTCACCAGAACACAAATTCATTCACATTTACAACAAAAAAAGCTAATACAGATCCAAGCTACCTTTGTTTTGAAGAGAAAAGCATTAGCATTAGGATAACATCTGAGTACTCAAAGGACACACTGCAGTCTTGCAAAATTTCTGCCATCCCCAAGAGCTGCACAGAGATGCTCTGTGCCTATTTCATGAATTGTAAGAAATTAAATACAGGAGTTCATTACTTTGAGACCACAAAGACTGAATATGTCATGCTAGATCTCTGCAAACTGTTTTACAAAACTTCCTAGCATGCAGAGAAAGATTTCAGACAGATTATACCAACAGTTCTGCCTAGAAAATGCAACCCAACGTTTCTGTTTTTTGTCAACACTTCCAGAAGTTAATGCTACTATATTTAACCAAGGGAAAGCACTGCCCTCAATACTCCATACATAACTCTAGTCAAATCTCCATCTTGCATTTTTAGCCTCAAGCAGACTTTAGAAGCTAATACATCTTAACATAAGTAAGAAGTTCTTAGAACACATACTGGCCAGGAAAAGAATGCCCTTTAGCTTATTTGTTTAAGCAGCAAACAAAAAATATGCAAGTTAAAAATAATGACTAATATTAAAGTAAGCTTTTTAAAACTACGCACTCTGTAGATAAAAAAAAAAAAGATGAGATTATTTTTGCAAGAAAGAAGTAGAATATGCTTTAACCTACCTTTACCAATGATGAATTTGTACGCAGCAGTTTACGGATTACCAAGAGCAAAAAATCCATTTCTTCAGTACGCTCATGCACCTGGAAGATATCAGCTACAATTCAGTTTTCATTAACTCACATGCTTTTGGATTGTCTCTTCCTATGCTGCTTGTTTTCACATTTTATACACTCAGGATCAAAATAAACAATCTCTTTAAAACACGTCCAAATTTTTATGCATTTTTATATTCTGACCTCTTCCAGTTACTTCTTGTACGGGTAAATAATGGCTTCTACTCAACATGATCAATGATTAACGTATCCTTTTCCTTACACTTTATGCACAATTAACAACTGCTGGGTTTTTTTTTTTTTTTCCAGACCTTAACCTTCAAAAGTGAGCATTCACCCCTTTCAGGTAATTAGCATACTTCACCATAATGCATGCTTATATTCACTACTGCCTCACTATGAAAAACATTCAGCTGAGGCACTTCTCAGACTGACTACTAGGATTTGCTGCCTCCAATATGCCTGCAGCACTCTGGTTGGTCTGGGACTTTTAATTAAGGATGAAGTTGAGGGTTGCTAAAATAGCGAGTACTGAGTCAAGATCATTAGCAGGTAAGGATTAGGAAGCAGAGTTTTGGCTAGGGAAGCAAAAAGCACATAATACCTAAAAGCCAGGACTCAATACACGCTGATACGACCAGTACAGGTTAGAGCACTCAAACAAACTAAGCCTGAAAAATATCAATCTGTTCTCCTGTATAAAGGGCCAAAAAACTCCAATCCAGCACTTCTCTAAGTAGATTTAATTGTTTAATTCTTACATCTTATGTCTAATCCACATTTCCTTATCTTTGGCTTTAACAGACAAGAAGCAGTATAAAAAACCTCAGTCCTAAATTTCAGCGCCCTAAGAACTCAAAGACTATTCCAAGAACTGTTAGTTTGGGCAACTTATACAATATATTTTTATTTATTTGTAAAAGCAGATGCCTACATTTTGATTTCTTTAGCATGGTGAGAAACACAAAACATGAGGCTTTCTTAAACTGAAACTGACTTACTTCATCAACGAAGATGTGTGTGAATTCAGTTAGGCTTTTGGCACCAACCACTTTGTGAAGAAGGACTCCAGTTGTCATGTACAGCAACCTTGTATCCACCGTGGATATGTTTTCTAAACCTACCTAACATAATGAAAACATAAACATGAACCAATATTTAATATATTCCAGGAATATCCATCTGGAAGAACTCTAAACTGAAATTAAGTATAAAGGCAACAGCTTTATTCATTCATTCAAGCTTGGAAAAGCCTCTGAAGAGAGAGATGGAATATAATTCTGAAACAATTTCAATAATTAATTATATAAATGCATCCAATTACCAAAACACAGACAATTCCAGCAGAAATATTTAATTAACTAGTACTTCTATTGTTTAAATTCAAAAGCTTACGCATTCACCTATGAACGTTTAGCAGCGTACAGCTAAAAAGCTGTAGGTCCATTTTAAAAGCAGATTCCAAAAAACTTCTTCAGCCCACTAGATATGACTAATAAGTAACCAAGAACAAGATAGGGCACATTTTCCTCCTTACTTTTAAAGGCAATCTGAATTATTATTATTTCAATACCTGGTAGCCTACAAATCCACCTAGTTTCCATGATCGCTCCTTGCAAATCCACCTGGCAATGCTGCTGGCACCAATCTTCCGAGGCTGGGTAACAGCAATGTTGCAGTATCTAGATTGCTCAGTGCAATAATCCAGAACGTACTGTGGAAGCTGCGTGCTCTTACCACTGCCCGTTGCTCCTTGTATAATCACAACTGAATGGCTCTCTATCAGAGACAAGATCTGAAACATTTTTTCAAAAAGCTTGTAAGTCCACAAAACAACTCACAACAGAATTCAAACGGGTGTGAATTATCAGTATCTTCCAGGAAGCTTAACATGTGTTTGTAGAATACTGTGGGATATTTCTATGATATCTGAGGTATTAGGTCACAGGAAAAATCACAGGCTCACATTCACATTTGTGTGCTTGACATATATTTCTATAAACTAAACATAATAGCAATGTTTCTCCCCAAAAGGATTTTTGTGCAGTGAACAAAGCTTTTGCACACTGAACAAAGCTGCTCCTACAATGCTTAAAATAGGAAAACCACTCCTTTCTGGAAAAAAAAAAAAAGATAAAAAAAAAACAACCCCACAAGCAAAAAACCACACACAAAACCCCCAACTAAATTAAAAAAAACAACCCACCAACAACAAAAAAAACCACGATTTTCAGATTTATTTCATAATGACAGTACAAAGCCATTACCTCTTCCCTGTATCTGGCTACAGGCATATATGCGTATTTATGGTTAGTTGTTATTGGAATAGAATTCCAAACACGTGGCTCACGATTTGGCACTGAAGTATCTAGCAAAAAAAATAAAATCAAAAGTAATTTCCAACAACACATGAGGAAAAAGGTAAGCAGGGGGACATAATTACGTGAAAACCTAACTTATACAAAGTTAAAACCACACACGGATATAACAATTAATAATTTTTATTATTAACAGATAAAAGTGATTTTCTGTGTTTAAGGAATTATTGCTTTACTAGCAGCTGCTTTGGGAGGATGTTGCCTCAGCGCATAAAGCAACATCAATGTCACAATCACAGAACATTGAGGTGGAAATGGACTACTTGGGATGATCTAGTCCCATCCCCCACTTGAACCGGGGTCACCTGGACATAGTGCTCAGGATGGCACCCAGGCAGGTTTTGACCATCTCCAGAAAAGGAGACTCCACCACCTCTCCGGGCAGCATGTTCCAGTGCTCTGTCATCTGCTCAGCAAAGAATCTTTTCCTCATGTTCATACGGAACTTCCCACATTTCAGTTTCAGCTTGTTCTGTTGACAGGCATCACAGAAAGCAGCCTGGCCTCCATTTTGTTGATACCCTCCCTTAAGTTATCTGTGCATGTAAATGGTACCTCCTCCAGACTGAACACCCTCAGGTCTCAGCTTGCCCGCACAAGGGAGATGCTCCAGGCACCTCTACAGCCCACTGCTGGACTCTCTCTACAAGTTCCCTGCCTTTCTAGAACTGAGGAGGCCAGAAGCACCACAGTGCTCCAGATGTGGCCTCAGCAGGGTAGAGCAGAGGGGCAGGATCACCTCCCCCACCCTGCTGGCTATGCTCTTTTCAACGTGCTCCAGGTTACCACTGGACTTCTTGGCCACAAGGGCACACTGCTGGCCCACAGTCAGCCCACTATCCATCAGGACTCCCAAGCCCTTCTCAGCTGAGGTCTCTCGCAGCAGGTCATCCCCCAGCCAAGCATATACACAGTGCTGTAGTTTTCTGCGCTCTCCTCTTAACTTAAAGTACAGTGTTTTTGTACAGTTTACATTAAAGTGCAAAATCTACCACAATTCCCGTTAACTCTTTAGAACAGTACTGAAAAAACAAAGCCTTATTTATATTTTCAACTTTGTGCTTCCCACGATATCTACTGGACTGAAAGTGAAAAAAAAATAAATTGTACTTTGTAGGGAAGATCATTATTTTTCTGCCTCTCTACAACCAAAACAATACTGTTAAGTAACAGCATGACCTTTTGACGTAACACTGCTGCCAAGAGACTGTGAACTGTGCCTAGCCACATGCTGCAATGGGAAATGCAGCACCAAGTTTTACAGTACTACTATAAAGACCAGAAGTTTGCTGTCAGACTGCCTGTGAGAAAGGAAACAGCAACTTCAACATGTGGGGAGGAGCATACAGAAAAGGAAAATGAGTGCAAAGCTTTGGCTCACAGAAATTTTGTGAAAGAAAGCCCACCTCAAAAAAAGTTATACTGAAATTAACAGGAATTTCTAGGATTGCTATTTATTTTCAATTGCTTTTGACAGGTGTAGCAGTGAAATTTATTTACACTTATATATAAGTTAAAAACTTTACTTTTGAGATTTTCTTGTTGCTCTTGTTTGTTTTTAACAATACACACAGTACTGGCAACAAAATCTATTTATCTTTTTAGAAAGGAAATACTTATTGTAATATAAAGGTCATAACCTAAATACCAAATGCCCAATGCTGGACAGTTTATTAAGGCACTTCAATAAAACATTAAAAACACCTAGAACACTCTCCAACAAGAGCAATTCTTCACCTAAAATCTGTATAATACAAAAAAGATACAGTTCATGCAGTTACTAGCACTACAAAATATATGAAAGATCATTACGATCCCTGGAAAATGCTTGAAGTGGCCTTTTTAAAAGATTTTTGGTAAAGATTCTAAATATATACTCCCACAAAACTCACATATAGCATTCTGTCACAGCAACACTGTCAAAGGCTGTCTGGCTTCCCTGTGGCACAAACATGTCACTACTGAGACATCAGTAACTCCGCAGGATCAGACCAATGCTGGAAGAAATCTCAAGCTGCTAGAGAAAATACCCCAATGTCAGCATAATCCTGTATAGGTGGGAAGGCTGTGCTGCTTTATCAGGTTTTCCAGGTAGCTCTAAAGTCTTAGTGTATGTGTTTTAGAATGAAATGTTTAATGCAGGAACATCTCCTATGCTGCTGGAGAAGGTCCAGATGGAGACCACAAAGACAATGAGAAGGCTGGAGCACCTCCCCTAGGAGGACAGGCTGAGAGAGCTGGGGTTCTTCAACCTGGATAAGAGAAGGCTCTGGGAGGGGACCTTATAGCAGCCATCCAGTACCTGAAGGGGGTCTACAGGAAAGCTGGGGATTCAATGATTCTATGTATAGAAAACCAACAACCTATAAGGTATTCACACTGCACAGCACCCTGGAATGTCATTACATCAAAGACGCACTAGTAGTTCTTAGATAGCCAGTACCAACTGGACTAATGGGCTGAGTAAGAATTACTGCTGGATGTTCTCTTTTTCAGCTAATAAATACAAGCCTTTTGTTTGTTTGTTTTTAACCCAATCAACTTCCTATTCACAGCAGTACCATTTCTACTACGTTCTGTGGAAGCGAAAATTCCAAGCACACCTCCCTGACAACCTGCTTTCCCAACAGAGAAGGGGATTTATACACTACTCTCTGACCATTAAGTATAGAAACATATGCTCCTTTAAAGAAACTGGAAAGCACAAGCCATGAATTTCACAGAATTCCATAAAACAACAAAGCACAAGAAAGCAGACCAACAGTTTCAGTAGCACCAGGTTGTAAACTCCTGCCCAAGCTCAGAACTCATCAGCAGTTCCAACAGCAACTCAGGGTGAAGAAAGCAAGAGAAAAGATACCACCTCTGAAACCTTCAGGGGAAACCTCACTTTCATGCTGTGCAGCTTATTTCTTGACTACACTGTTACTGGACACTGCTTGACAGCTAAGACCTGGTCCACATATATCCTCCAACAGTTCTGACAGTTCTCCATGTTCTTAAATAGAACTTCATGACAGAACTGATGGCTGTTTGCAGGTCTCAATTACATAAATCGTAAGGACACTAACTGTACAAATCGGTATGAATACAAGTATCAATATTAAGAGGTATGAACATCAAGGAGAACCATTTTAGGGTAGGCCAAGAGAAAACAAGTATTTATCTAATAACATACCAGGGTGATTATGCAGAAGTATATTTCCTAACAAGCATACAACTCCATTTCTCTCACAGAAACACTGCTAATATCACTTCCATTCATAATTAAGCAGGTCACCAGTACTGCAAAATTAAGCTCCTATCCTATCTTGTAAGAATTATTTAAAAGCTGGTAGACATTAATCAATTTACGGCACTTTCCTGAATTAATGTAAACCAATGTACTTCTAGAAATTAAACAAGGAACGTACAGAATTTGTTGCTGTGTCCTTCCTTCATTAGTGAAGTACTTAAAAAAGCAGATTAACACATTTCTGAACTACAACAGCCTCTACTTCTTTCAATCCCATTACTCAATGTTTTCAGTGCCTCAGTCTCCCACAAATTTAACTACATCAGGTGAACAAGAGACAATATTCTGTGCTTCGGACAGGCATGCTGCATGCCCTGGACAGGCCAACCACACCTGCAGCTTCTCAGCTGATGAGAAGACAAGTAGCTGCAGGATCTACCTAAATTCCAGAGGTCAGTCAATTTGCAAAGGCAGGGAAGGACGCCAATTTATAAAAAAAAAATTCTCCATGTTCCAAATTGTGGGAAATCAGAGAAGGGATTAAAAAAAATAAAACAAAGTCAGACAATGACACACAGAACAGACCAACCACAAAGATGTCTTCTCCTTGGGAAATCAACTATATTAACAAATTTGGATATTAAGAAGCACAGTTAAGAGTTTGAAGCTAAGCTGTGCTGACAACTGAGCCAGCCTCATCCCATGTTTACCAGAGCTCCTAGAAAAGAGGTGCAAGCAAATTTTTCCCTAGAGACGAAACAACCACCAAGTACACACAAATAACAAAGAAATTAGAAAAGAAAAACACGTACTGAATGCAGGGCGCTTTTTTTTGCAGGTATATATCTAACATATCCACATTTACCAATGCAATAAAGCAGCACACAGATTTACTGCAGTAACATCGGGCAGTTGTTCCTCAGAAAAGAAGGTGGTTGTTCTTTTAACCACACTGTCTTGCACAAATGTAAGAACAGCATTAGATAACCAGGAAATAAGCACGAGTTTCAGATTCATCCGAGGAAAGACAGAAGGAAAAGATGAAGGAAAAAGAACAAGTACAACTGAAGTTACAGTAGGCAGTGGTTTCCTTCCCCCCTTTCACTTTTACCTTGTTTACAGACGAACTGATCATTTCCAGATGCATCTTGCTTTTGGGCCGCTAACTGTCTGTATTTTTCAGCATATTCTGTTTCGCCTCTCTCAGTGACAGGCCTGAGCAGAAAAGAAATTACAGCTCAATGTTAAAATCCTAATTCGATAGCCACAAATCACTCTGGGAATGACAGCATTATACAGTACAATCGGACACACCACGACATGTAGTTCCTACTTTAACAAACTTCACACATACATTTTGTCCTTGCATTAAGGTACTAGCCTGAGGAAAGTGCCACAGTAAATCTTGTATGGATTAAAAAAAAAACTGAGTTCCCAAAGTAAATTCTTAAATACATAGGAATTTCTCTCCTTTTTTAAGCAAATATTAACTAGTTCAGTTTCATAAGTTCTTGTCAGAGAATACACACAATTCTGTCATGATTCCCTAGACAGTGGAAGTGGAAAGGAATAAATGCAATCTCCCGATGCTTTAAGGAAAGAACTTTTGTATTTGAGCCAAGAAATGATGGTGGAGAGGGAACAAGGTACCAAAAAGAGTACTTTACGTGAAAACAGAGTTACGCCATTACATGCAAGACAAAGTCGTAACATAATGGAATGACATGGGGTGAAAAAACATCTGTTCACAAGAAAAATACATGGATTTCACTGGAGAATAAAGTAGTACACAAGCAACAATTGCCTTTAATAACAAAACAACCTAATTATTGTAGAGCTGTGAACACACAAATCAAAACTAGGATTCTACACTTCCATTTAAGCTCTGGGCCCAGTGCAAGCTTTAGCTATGTAGTGCACAGCAAATCTGTTTCTCAATGTTTTTTGTTTTTGTTTTTGTTTTTTTTTAATCTTTGAGGCATTTTATGAATGGATACTGCAATAGAACTATTTCTCAATCCAAATATTAAGCAGGACTGACTTGAAAAACAACAACTGCAGATGCTTAGCATAACACTGTCTCACAAGTCTCACCATACACTTTAATCGCAGTGTCCTGATGCTGATAAGTGCCCGCCCTCTCTAATAACAGAAACCCTGTGCTAGGCTGGCTGTGCTACAGACAATTAGATTCACTGAAATCGGTCACTATTCCTCTCACAGGAAACAAGTATTTATCACCATACTGCTGTCATCAAAACATGAGAGGAACGTCTTCAATGACTTCATATCCTGTTTTAAGGACATTTTGCTTATAGAGCTAATGCAATGCATCCCTAGCTCTTGAATATCTCTTAGCACAGAGTTCAACAGGACTGCATGCACAATTGCTGCATGAGGAGCAGATGTCAGCTTACAGACACCTTTTCAGAGGAGAACATTCTGCAACAGCCCCAAAACCTCAGGCACTGTTGGGAAGAGCTCAGAGACATGGTCAGCCCACCTTAAGTTGTTCTACTGAATAACTATTAAACACAAAAACAAAAATATGATAGAGCTATCAAAATGGAGCATGGGTATTTAAACTGCAGCTGAAATGACTTCATAAACCCTGTTTTAAATAAAACTGCATATATGCAGATAGACACTCCTTGAGATGATGCATTAAGCACTTCAAGATGGGCTCACAGAGCATGTTCCCAACCACTGCCTGTGTAACTCCAGGAAAACGAGGACAGTGTGACCTCAGTGATTTGTGAGGTTACATGAGGATTTCATTTGGGTATCTGGCTATTTTCTTTCAGATGTTAAGGTTTTTGTCTCCAGAAAGCAGCGTGCAGTAAATAAACCTCAGGCTATGCAATGAATAAAGAAAATGCTTAATAGATGCTCATTAGTAATGAACATTGCTCAGTCCATGCACTGATTCAGGCTACACAGTCTTGGAGAAAATCATATGTAATTGGGAAATTGCATATAGGCATATGAACAAACAACCTTAATTACATCATTTCAAAGCGTCTTAATGCTGAACTTCACAGCCTTAATAAAATAAAAAGCTTATAGTATATACACACATTTTAAGTATATTAAAAAAAAATTTCTTCCAGAGCCCTCAGGCAGTCTTCGAAGTCATCAGAACAATGTAACTCACGTAATCATTGGTAAGCCATCATCTGTTACACAAACAGAAAGGAACTGAGTATTTTTCTGATGAGTTTCAACAAGCATTTGCTGACAGCAGATCAATGTCAAGATGAAGAAAATTCAAATCCATTGTATGATAGGAGGGGACAACACTAATGAAGGGGTTTTGCCGGACACTTCTTATGAAGCATGTGCTTGTCCGCTACACTGGTTCTCCTGTCCCCATTCCTATTCCCCATGATGCAGTGAACGCCTCCTGCCTTTCAGGATACCTGCCCCAAAACAGCATATACTCCTTAGGTCTTGCAGTTTCTCATGATTCTAACACAATTATAGAGAAACGGAAATCGCTATTTTAACTTAAAAGAAAAATCAGAAGACCTGACATATTCTGGTTTTCCTTCGTTTCCCCTCCCAAAAAGAAGCAAGTTTGACCTTAGCCAAATCCAGAGCACATTCACACACTTCATCCTCAGAAGTGGACAGATTTCTAAGGCAGAATGCACAGCAAACATGACATGAAAAATTATCATCCTGAATGGACAAAAGCTGGCAAAATTATGACCAACTGAGAACGTAATCAACCAGTAATGTCACTTCCGAGAGTTACTTGCTGTTGAGATGTCTTAACGGCTGTTGAACAAAATGTATCAGCTACCTCTAAAGCTGTACCCAACTCAAGACCTCTCTCTTTTCCAAAATACACCCAGAAGTAGCAGACACAGGAACAGCACCCTGAGCAGCAGAGGGCCAGTACATGGCTTTCCTGCACAAGAAGAGACAGTGCTTACCATGCCTCTTTGAAAGATAAATTGGCATTGCTCGGTACAAGATGATGGGATACGTTTCCTACTCTTTACCACAGCTGAACCACTATATCTATATCTATATATATATACTATAATCTTTTCCTGAAGTGTGACTGATCTTGCACATGTGACTGCTTACACTAAGTTTCAGGAATTGATTGGGAGAAAGCA
Organism: Oreortyx pictus; assembly: GCA_036925125.1. Lineage (NCBI taxonomy): Eukaryota > Metazoa > Chordata > Aves > Galliformes > Odontophoridae > Oreortyx > Oreortyx pictus. The sequence continues at coordinate 50,010,799 of JAUPFR010000006.1, read as the reverse complement.
TTTTAAAACATTTCCTTTACTGTGTTTAAAGGTCAAATCAGCATCATGAACATAAAATTAAATGTGGCTGCCACTTCAGGCAGAATTAATAGAAGGGAAACAGTTTAACACCAGAAATTGTCAACATGTCCAATTCTAAGCGCTCTCAAATATACTAAGGGTGCTTTTATTGAAGTAATTTCAGATGGAGAAAGGTCTTCCTTATCTCCAAGCTACAGAATGACCTCTAGTAAGTTAACAAGGCCATCATAACTGAATGACATAATATGTTCTATCTGAACATAATTTGGAATATTAAACAACACACTCTCGAATTCATTCATTTCTCAAAAAACAGAGACCAATCTCAGTCATAAGTGCCCGCTGATTTGCTTGGCTCTTCTCAGCAACATATACTAAAAAACAAACAATCCACCCCACCAATATACACACTAACAACTAACTTATCTAGAAGTGATGATCGGAAAGGAAAAAAAAAAAAGAGGAGAAATATCCACTGTTGTTCTCTGTAAGAGGATAACACTGGATGCAAACCTGGCTGAATAAAGAAAATATGCAAATACATAATGATGGTTGTAAGATTCAGATGATTGCCTATCAAATAAGAAAAAAACTGTAATTCCATTAGCAATTTAATTCTGGGGTAGAAGCTCTATCAGGGAGACAAATAACAGGGAAGAAAAAAAACTGTTCTATGAAGGAAGTTTTTAAGGATTCTTACATATGTACTTTGCTCATTTATATTCTGCCTCATTTACCATGAAAATCTCTCTTCCACAAGAGTGGAGCTGAATGTAAAACAAGTGTCACTCATTTCACAGATGGCAAGAGAAAGACTGCCCTAAGTCACTGCTCCTATCACACGAGCTGACCACCTACTGAGAGAACGAAGGGGGGAAAGAAAGATCACTTAAAGAACACTGAGCACACAGAGCAATATTTTGCCGTACAATTTTAGTACAATATATACTGCAGACCATTTCAAAGTCTCTTCCCTGAAACTAAAATAATGTGACACTTTACATAACTGAACATTTGCCATGACAGTAAGTAACCTTCCTCTGGTGTTAGTGAAGGGCATCCTAAAAATGACTCCTGTTAACTGGCAGTGGGCATTCTGGACTTTCAGAAGACTGATCTTACCTGCAGAAATACACCAACTTTGAAGGAAAATGCACTGTCACTCAAAAGCTGTAATGTTTGCCTAAAAACAAAAATAAATAGTCTACTGAATTCAGAGTAAGTGAAGCTTAATCACTGAATACTAAAATACGTATTTTACACAACTGTTAACATGTTAAGAATTGGTACGATGCTTGCTTTTACCCCCACTGAAGGATGCTGCTCTAAATACCTAGCTAACTTCTCAGTGATCAATCATACAACGGCATCTTGAACACCCACAACAGTTCTTCATCACAGCAGTAACTCAGATGGCAGGTTTCAAATTTGAATTAGCCAAAAAGGGAGGAAGCACACTTCAACTACTTTGGAAACTCCAAAAAAATTCCAAAGAAAACATGGGCTCAGACTACAGAACACAGTTTCATATTCATATGCATCGTTGCATATACATCCAAAGCTTCACATCTCAGGAATATTTGTACCATATTAAGCTAATAGCTCTGTGAGACCTTCTGTCTCCCAATTCATCCATAGTGAAAATCCAAGAAGAGTAACAACCTCAAATGTCAGGAAAAAAACACCTCAATCCTCAAATTTTTTGTCCCTGCAGGTCTAAAATTTCATGCCAGTCAGGAAGATGGGAACAAACAGTCGCATTTCAGAAGGAGCCAACCAGAGCACACGGTGACAAGCTACACAGGAAAACCTCCCTGGCTGTTCAGAGTGCATGAGTTTTATAAATATATGCTGTCATAGTCACATATTAGAAGCTAAGATGGGCCACAAGGATCATCAAATCCGAAACTCAGTACTATACAAAACCCAAACCCTATGTCTGAGAGCACTGCCCAGACACGCTGAGCTCCAGCAGCTCAGGGCCATGCCCTCCACCCTCTTGGGCAGAGCCTTTCCCTAGCACCCAGCTGCCTATCCCCTGACACAGCTCCATGCTGTTCCCTCGGCCCTGCTGCTGTCACAGAGAGAGCTCAGCACTGTCCTTCCTCTCCCTGTGAGGAGCTGCAGCCACTATGAAGCCTGCCCTCAGCCCCCTCTGAGCATACCCAGTAATCTCATTTGCTTCTTGTACACTTTGCCCCCCAGACTCTTCACCATCTTTGCTGCCCCACAGATGACTATCAAACACAGGACCATCTTTAACTCCCCTGCCTATTAGTGATGCGTCACCAGTACCAGGAACATAAACACTACAGAAGGTACAACTGGAAGACAGCAGCTTTAACACATCCTGGTTTTATTCATCACATGAATGGGAAAACAGTGACAGCCAACAACTTTGTCAGTTAACATTCTAAATAGCGCATTATTACTGTTGTTAGCTGTCACAGCAAAGGACCAAGCAAGGAACGTTATCAACAGACCTCCTGTGTAGGCTCATCACAAGTTTTGTTCATAGCTGTTAACAAGTAAAAGCAGTCCAATGCTGTCTGAAGAGATCTGAGGAGGCAGACACACTGTCTGGCTGCAGCCTGAAATGGCTGTGCGTTATTATGAGTACCTCATTCATTCAGAGAACTGCATTTGCATCTTTCAACTGCAAGTCATAAGCATCTCAACCGATACAGGTGCCCTAAAATCATCTGAAGTAAAAAATAAGCAGCTCCTCATTCCTGCAGTTTTTCACAGTGCAGTATTTGGTTAAAACAGAAGCACTTCAAGGCTGCTTTTCCTTTTCCTCTGAAATCACTGTAGTTTCACAAATTCTATAACCATAAATGTGGTTAAAGAACAATGCATGTTCTCAAGAAAGAACGCTGAAAGTACAGCTGCTCCCTAAAAGAACTTCCATTCTTTCTAGGAATTTCAGACTTCACAAGAGTGGAAGTTTGCTTCAAGAACACACCTTCTGCATTAGAGCAAAGAACTCACTGAATTCATAAATTTTTTCATCAAAAAAATCAAATTTCAAAAAAAAAAATCAAAAATCAATTTATTCTCATAAGTATCCAAGTTTACCAAGCTACAGCAGTGAGTTTCAGTTTCTGAAGATTTTGGAAAGCAAGGGACAGAATATCTGCTGTCACTTCTTTTTAGCTAAGAAGTGCTACCTTGCCATAAACTGTTTCATCTCCTGAAGTAGATGGAATCTAGGTAAGTCATGATCAACTCATGATGCCATATTCCACTGTCCTCAAGTAGGAATCTACCTCATTTCTCTAACCCTATTACCTACACTAGAAGAAAATTCCTGTAAACTTCCATGAAAGCACCGTATGGTTAGTCTTCAAGTACTCCTTCAGAATTATGCCCCACTGCTGTAGCAACAAAGGTAAATAAAAACCAAGTACATTCAGCACTCTCAGAACACACATCTCACATTGATTCATGCTGTTGCCTGCATTATGTATCAGTTATTTAACGCCATATGTTGCCTACTGCACTCAGATCAAAAGTACATGGAACAATCCTTACTCTGCAGTTGCACTGTGCCTTTAACATGGGGCTGAGGGCTCCTAGTTGATAACAAGCTGAAAGAGCACTGGCAAGGAGATCCAGGTCTACAACCTGAAGAACGTGAAAAGCAAAAGCAAACATTACTTCTACTCAAGAGTATTTTAATGCTAATTATACTGATCTTGTGTACGGAACTAGTGTAACTTGCAGTTCATATCTCAATGATTCCTTCCTTCCATATTTGTAACATAAATGTTATGAAATGAGCAAAGCTAAAATCCATGAGAGAAATCAAATGCACCCACCATACTTCTGAAGAACAAGTCCACCTCTGCACAGAGGTCAGTATGGCAGAGATGCGTTTCAGCTTTCTTCTAAGTGCTGAAGCTTAACAGACTCCTTACACAGGAAAGGCTCTACTGTAGAAGCTTCCATGCTAGGAAGCTCAGCCAGTCTCAGACAAAGCATTTATTCTTCATACAGTCGGAAAGCAAAGGAGCGAAGTGAACCTTGCCACAAGGCCACGCAACCAGATTCATCCCAAGCCTTCGTTTCTAGTCTGAAAAGCATGCAAGTATTTAACATACACAGCCAGAATAATGTGCTCTGGAAGCCATACACACAGGCACTGCTTATGGAATGCTGGAAGTAAATACTTTGCTCTCTCAAGAAAGAGGAAAATCAGATGTCCTTCTGCTCTCCCCACAAAAAAAACAGGTTACACAAACTGCTCATCCACTGCCTACATACAAAACACTTCTGTAAACTGGATTGCCCAATAGTTAAAAGTAGTACTAACTCTTCATTGCAAACCTCCCAGTTAACTAAGGTTGGGAGAAGAGTAAGTATAGCAGGAAAAGGGACACATGAAGGTTCTGGGATACATTTATTTGGTACCAGGAAGCCCACAGGATAAGAAAAGCAGAAACACGCTTTCAAAATTCATCACATCCCTTCCCTAGAAAGTTCAGAAAGCAAAGTATACTCAGGATGTTGAATGAAAAAAAAATACTCCTTAACTGACATTTTATATTAAATATGCAAACTATTAGGATGAATTTACTAATAATTTCTTCTCTTGTGTAAACAACTGTTCTGCTATATTGGCACCATAAATTACGGTTCTTTACAGATGAACAGTTACTCATCACTATATAAATAACATTATGGTCTCATTCAAGTACTACACTGTGTTAGACACCAGCAGAGAAAGATTCAGAAAAGGGTAATGAAAACAAAGATAAAGATTCAGAACCTTACATCCCTAAATTGCTCAGCATCTCTGAGTTTACAGACTGAAATTCAAGTCTGCCACAAGTATGCAGTAACCACTTCATGCCATTTGTAATTTTATTATAAAATTGACTAGAAATTAATTAGAGGAATCAAAATAAAGGCTCCTTCCCCCAGGATAAGTCGTAACAACTGCAACTGCTAATTTATCATCTCACCTATGACTTCAGGGAACAGACCCCACTATTTATGGGAGTCAAAACTTCCATCCCAGTACAGCACTGCAAAACTATGGTTCTCCTTTCACCTTCCAATTCCCAACGTCAAACCTGCACAAGCAGTCACCTCTTCCCAAATGCAGATCTCAAACATGCACAGAACTAAAAGCAATACAAATTTCCAGCTTTACTGCTGCCCTTCCAGTGGAAAGGCAAGCATCATTCGCACTATCCTGGCACTCAATGCTTTAAGATACAACCAAAGATGAGGTTAAAAAAAAAAAAAGCCACGGTTGTAGTTTTCTCATTTAATTCACATCCATACCTTTCAGAACCTATCTTCTTAATTTTCAAAGGTTTCATGCTCTACAGCAGTTTCCCCCTCCCCCCCCACTGTATCCCATTGGAAAGTAAGCAGTGACATGGCAACTGTGCTGTAAAGGAGGTGGCAAGGAACATTTTAATTTCATCTGAAAATCTGTCAGGACAGTTCTGTCATCATAAACCTAGCTTCCTTCCTTTTTCATAGTACCACATACAATGCAATGTGAAAACCTTCCAGTTGAAGAGGATTAATGCTGACATTTGAATTTTTCCAATGTATAAGTAGTATCAGTTTTAATAACAGCCCTACACGTCATCCTTTATGTTGCGTGACATCTAGAACAAATTTGCAGAAGCCTCGTTCCTTCAACAGCTCGACACACCAGTGGAGGCAAAAAAGTAGGAACAAAAAATACTTACAGGAGCAAAGATAGTCACTGCAACAAGAAAGAGCAGAAGAGAAGGCACTTAGTATGTCCACCTTTTAAAATTAATAGGAAGAGACCAGATAACTGGAACGGAAAATGGCTGCTTCAGCGACCTTTAGCGTGCGTGATGCCATCCCTGAAAATGAATCTTAAAAATGGATATGCTCAAAAAACTCATCAAGGAAAGAGAGAAAAGGCAACTGACAGCCAGTTGAGACAGAAGCAAAGTCTATGGTAAGACTCAAAAATCTGGGCTTTTTACAGCAGTTTGACTTCAATTTGCATTTCTTTAGTATTTTACTCCTTTAATTAGATTAATGCGTCTTTCGTGGCTCACCGTAGGTGTTACAGACTGGCTTCTTTAAACACATTGGAAATGTTAATTAAAAATGCTAACAGCTATGCTATGCACAGTAATGAAGAAGTGTAGTAGCATCAGATAGATGAAATTCATCCCAGGAAAGTATTTAATATAGCAACAAAATCCTGAGCAAGTGTCAAATAGCTCTCTTCTGTCAACGCTAGGTTAACAAAGGCTTTAGATGATCTCTCGTAGACAAAGACCACTCTTAGCTGTTTAAAAGTGACAGTACAACAGTCTGATCCCCCCCCCCTCCAACGGGAGAGAAGTCTTCCAGCATCTCAAGGGCCTGAAAGTTTAGTTTGATAAAAGCAACATGGCTATTTTTAGCACTCTACAGGCATAAAAATACAGCTCCAAACTGTGACCTACAGCTATGCACAGCCAAGCATCACATCATACGACAGCCTTAACTTTAGCTAGAAGCACGTCTGCAGTTGCTTCAGACAATCATTATTCATCTCACTGCCAACAATACCTTCAGATGGATTTAGCAACAAGCATTTGAAATTGTCACCATCTTTTTCTGAATTGCTGCCATCGGCAGAACTCAAATCAAAGGTAGGAAATCTTAATGGACTTTGTAGAAGTATTAGAAAGACCATGTTAGCTTAAATGGATTACTACTGCTCTTGGGTACAGAAAGGATGAAAAGGAATCTTAAAAGCAGAAAAAAAACTTAAACTGTCAAATGCACTGCAGAAAGATTTTAAGAACAGTTTGAGTAAGTAAAAAAGGAAAAAAAAACCTTCTTTTCTTCCACCAGTAGTAGCAGCGTGAGGACAGGATATGCTACAGTAGGAGACCTTCAAGCAAACTCACCTGAACCAACACTGTTCAGACAACTGCAAAGGTAATTTGTGTTACTTTTATTCACATTTGCGTGTTTCTGTCTGCATGATCTGTAACAAAGTGCAACTTAGAAATCTATTCCACTAGATTTGCTTCCAGAGGTTATGTAAACAAGAATTTAAAAACAAGAGATACAGAAGTTTGAAAGAACAGGATACGCAGAGTTACAACACTGAATTATTCAATTTTATTTTTAATGAACATGTAAGCATTACTTCCAATCTGTAATGTTTTGTAAACATCAAACTTACTTGTATGGAGAGTATACGAGTAATTTCAAGATGCTAAATATGCATTTTTCAAATGCTGTAAACTTCAGATTCATAAGTGTTAATTCAGAAAACATGCAGAAAGTTATAACGTGAGCCTTGTCAGATTCAAAAAATGTTTTTTTCTATTCTTCTGCAAAATATTTTAGTTTAAAGGAATCTTTACTCCTCATACATTTAGTCTACAGGTAAAAACGCTACTTGACTAAGAGAAATAATCAAAGTTTATTCCTTCTCTTTCTCCTTCCTCACAGCTTAAAGATGCCACTTTTTGGCTGGATGAAATGGCCAAAAAATGATTCCTACAAGTCCTCCAGGTATCCTGGATCAGAACTAGTTACAAAAACCCTACTGAGGGAATTGAAATGGCACCTGAAAGAGCGTGAAAGGTTTGTGCAAGAGATTGAAAATGAACAAAAAGTCCAGAAAACTGGAACCGATTACAACTGGTTGAAGAATTACCAGAATCCCCAAGCAACAATTCCAGCTACTGAGCAGCGGCAGCTTGAAGTTCTGTGCTCCCAAATCCAACCCTGCCAGACTGGAACTGTTCTCAGCAGGTAACCATTTCCTATTCCTCTCAATAGGAGTAGTGGATTAGAAGTTAAGTTTCAAGGAAGCTATTTCTTCTGCCCTATCCAAGCTCATACATGGCTCTGATCATCCTTCCAATTTAGGAGCCTGAATATATCTTTAAAGGTGTTTTTTGAGATTTCACCTGAGCTTTATTATGCTGTACACAAAGAAAAATGGTGTTTTTGTTTTTTTTTTTTTTTAATCAGGATTCTCCTTGTCTCAAACAAGGGAAGTCTTGCATGCTTAGACACGTGACTTCACAATACTTTAAATTCTTCCACTATTCATCCCCAGTGTTTACTAAATTGCAGCCAAGTATCAAATTAATGCAATGTACCATTAAGCCTCATTGTACAAAATACTTGAGGTCTCCATCACTAGAAAAAAAAATCAATGTTAAACAAAATACTATTGTGAACCGAGAGAAAAAAAAAAAAGAAAAAAGGTTTACCACGACAAATTCCCCTTTACTCATATTTAAATATACTTTCTGGGGGCACATAGAAATGACAGAAGAAGCCTATGCGCCTTTTAAAGCCCAGAATATACCTAAGGGCAAAGTCAGTTTAAATCAAAGTTACCCAGATGGCAAAGGGAAAAAAAAAGAAAAAAGAATACTGAACAACAACAATTCTCAAAATAGCTGGACTGGGTCCAGCGTATTGTTACAGCTCTTTTCCTCTACAATCTTCGGGGGGGGGGGGGGGGGGGAGGTGCATGGGGAAACTTGGCAGCAAGGACTAACTGACACAAGAACAGAGTCATTTCCTCCTCCTTCCCCTCTCCTCATAAGATCAGTAAGGAAACAGGAGCACCAATGATTAGATTTCAATGCTTGTTTGTTTCCAGATTTCGTGAAGTTTTGGCAGAAAATGATGTGTTACCTTGGGAAATAGTCTACATATTCAAGCAAGTTTTAAAAGATTTTCTTACTACCATTGAGAGAGAAAACCAACAAGAGCAACTGGCAAACATGTGGAATACAAATTGCTCTGAACATTTCAGCATGCGTGGAGACAGTTCTAACAAGTCAGAGAAAGAGGAAATCCCCACAGTTTCAAGCTATGTCGACAAAAACACACAAAGCATGTTCCCCACTTTCTCTGATAGGATCTGGAATCTACCGTATTACTACCCATCAAGTTAAGTTGCTTTGTGTTTCTTTCTAAAAGCTCTGTAGCTGTCTGCCTTCCTTCATTGCGACTGCCACCCACAAACATAGGAATAAGAAACGTGACATGTTCCCTTTTCTTATCTTACAAGTTCAGAAACTAAAATCCTTGATTACAGTTAGTATGCATTAGTTAAACTATTAGTATGAACTCTCTCCTCTTACCTTTAACATTCCTTGAAGATATTGTGTTTGAAGGAACCTTTTAACTAAAAATGTAGATGTTGCTGATAAAAGAAGCATTTTATTTCTGGCATATCTGTAGACATAGATGCATAAACAAGAAAAGATGGCTTCCTGTATTTTGGAATAGCAGCACTCCACATTGGGCAACAACTTCTGTGTTTACCACATGGCTTTTAAACTCTATAAGAAATTTATACGATGTAAGATTTCCTTAGTATATCTGATGTTATATTAAATGGATAAGTACCTTTTGGAGCTGAATACTTATTTCCCAGTTTCAAGAGTAATTCTTTAGACAAAAGCAACATAACTCACTGCATGTAGTTTCTTCGTTTTTCTGAACCAGGCACTGCACACGATGAAATAATGTAAAATTAGGCAACTAAATGTAAGCTTTGGATATTTAAGTACTTCTAACAACCAGCTCAAAAAGACTTACACATTTCTACATATATTCTACTGATACTTGGCCACTGCATCCAGTTGGATGCATCAACACTTGGAGAGGAAATTGAAATGAAGAAACTCAACTGGGAAGTACAGAGGGTATAGGGAAAAAAAAAAAGTTATACAGAGGCTGAAAGATGCTGTCCTCTGAGACCTTCAATATTTTTCTCCAAATACAAATACAAGAAGTAATTTTACAGAATATTTTCATCAAAGTGTAATGTATTCTTCACATAAAGAAAAAAAAAAAAGCATAGAAAGAGTAAAGGCAGGGGAAGAACTGGTAATTTTGGTAGCAGAAGAGAGCTGGTATAAGCCATTCCACCAGCAGAAGGGAGAGCAACAGTAACTTCAAGGGGCAGCAAGTAATCCCCACCTGCACAGGTGTCAGGCAGAACAGCTTACTATGTTTTTAGTCAAATAAAGCAGCCACAAAAAAACAAAACAAAAAAAACTCTTGGCAAAGCTAGACCTGCAACATGCAAGAAATCAGAGAGAATAACGATCCTTCCACACTTGAGCTTTTTAAGTGTTTTAATCTGAACCACAATTTTTTTGTTTGCAAGGAAGGATTTAAGGGTAATTTCATATCCTTTTATTCGTTTAAGCTTAATCAGAGGAATTAAGAAGTTAATTAACAATGTATTTCAGGAAAAAAAAAACCTCTAAGAACAGTCTATGATAATTATTATTTCTTCCTAAGAAGCTCAACTGCTAATATCACTATTCTAGAGGCAGTGCAGATAACACGATAAACTTAAAAGCCTCAGAAAATGAAGCATCACTAGTAACCAAAAATAACACATCTTACACATTTAAGACACAAAGCCTTTACACTCAATTAGCAAAAATATTTAATACAGCTTTTGTAAAGTATTATTTCTTATTACACAACACTGCGATTATTACAAAACACTTATTTCCATGATTGATTTGGTATAAATCCTACGCACTCTTGTATACCAATTTAGATGAGAACTTGGAAGGGAGTTTTAATAGCGGTCAGTTATATAAAAGACTTGAGATTATATATGCAACAAGCATCTGAAATATCAAACCTTTTTGATTTTAACAAGAAGCCTTGAAGGAAATATTAAAATAACTATCACGGTATAAGCAACCTCAACAAGGTAAGAGAAAATATTCTGCTCCGATGTTCTTAAGAAGCCAGAGACAAAAACAACAACCCCAGTGTTCCCCATTTGAATGCACACCTCATGAGGATGCCTCCATTTATGCCATGACTCAGTACACACATTCCCAGCAGCACATAACAGAAATACGTATGGGAACAAAGCCCACCTACCAGAAGAGGCCTTCCAACAGAGGCCCTGCTCCCTCTGCAGCAGCACAGGTACGCCATTAAGCATACATAACAACGCACGTGTAGATGAGAAGCTCTACGCATGCTTTGATAAAGGGTTATTAAGTCCCACACGCAGCCCTCGGACCTAGGCACAGCAACCGCACTCACCGTACTGCAGGCAGCGACTCCTGCACAGCAGAGGGGCTGAGGGAACAGCAAGGAGAACCACGCGAGGCCGCAGCCTGCGCACCACCACCATCATCATCATCATCGTCGTCACCACCACGACCTAAGAACTCAATGGCGCTCACGGCTTTGCTCACGGTGAACCACTCGTTCACCTGCTCCAAGGTGAGCTTCCGCAGCATGACGGCACCGCACGCCGCGAACACGCGCGCACGCGCTCACAGCGCGCTCTCTTCCCGCGCTCCGGAAGGCCCCGCCCACGTCACGTGAGCCGAGCTGCGCCGCTCCGGAGCGCGGGCTGCTCCCAGGCGTCAGGGGGTGTCGTGGGCCTTGGTAGCGTTGTACCAGCGTGCGCTCCCTTCTCAGGGTGCGGACGCGGCTCGCTGCGGGCCTGAGCGTGGATTTTTTATTTTTTTTTTTTTCACCGAGATCATTTCTGTGAGCGCTGCAGCGCGGCCCTCGAGCTGCTGAGGCGCGCGCGCGGAGCGGCGACGGGCAGGTGGCGGTGCTCTGGTCCTCCACAGCTGCAGGGGGGGCGCTGTGCGGCGCGGACGCCTCTCTAGCTCGGGATCTTCTCTCGTTGGTGCGTCCGTTCCCGGCATCCCCCGCGGCGGTAGCGGGGGTTGTCTCCGCTCCGTGACCTTCGGTGGCAGCGGCTGTGTCTCGGCCTCATGGTGGGTGGCGGCTCAGGGCTGGCCCGCTGGTGTTATCGCTGGGGTTGTCTCCGGGAGGAGGCTGGGAAGCGGCCCTCGTGGGTTGAGGGCTGTTGTGGCCTGCGCAGAAGGGGCCGCGGGCGGGCGGCGGGTTCCCGCTGTGAGGGGTGAGCGGGCCGCGGTGGTGTGGGGAGGAACGTGAATTAGAAGGCGCGTTCAGCCTGCATGAATTCGCCCTTCTGAAACAGTCAGCGCCAGAAAACGTGATAAGAAAGGGGGGGGGGGGGGGGGGGTCTCGGTGTTGCGCTGGTGAAAGCACAGCCCTGTTTCACGAAAGGCATTCGTGTTTAATGTCGTTGTCTCAGTAAACTAGCAAAGAGAAATATGGATTTGTATTAAAACGTTAAGCTCCGTAAAGATGCTTTCATTCTTCGAGAAGAAAGACTCATGCGTTCTTTTGTCCTTGATGGTGTCAGAAGAGGCTTTATGGTGTGAGAATGACCTCTCAGAAATATAAAACAGTAAACAACAAATATGTTGATTTTCTGCCTGGGGCTCTGAGTTAATATGTAATGTCCATGTCTGTATACAGGTGAGTTTAATAGTTTAAGTGAGTTTAGTTGAAGTGTTTAAGGTAAGAAACAATAAAACGTGCAGTATTGCTATGTAATATGGTGAAAACATGCACTAAGATGTTGAATAGCAGAAAGTTTTATTGTAACACGTATCACAGAGTTGTAGGGGTTGGAAGGGACATCTAGAAATCATCAAGTCTCACCCCCCTGCCAAAGCAGGTTGCCCAGGTTGCACAGGTGTTTTACATACTTCTTTGTGTTTGACTAATGGAGCTGGATAAGAAAGAGGAAAACACATCAGTAGGTTTGCTGCTGTTGGAGCACATGTAAAAAGTAATATCTTCGTGATAAATCATGAATCGAGCAGTTTATCACATATTTTAGTAGAAACTGTAATATTGAGAGGTGTATGTTACATGTCAGGGAGGGAGATAAACTTATTTGGTAGTGCAGGACAGGAGCCTCTCTAGCTTGCCTGGAACAAGATTTTATTCCTGAGAGACTCCAGCAACAAGAGAGGAACAGAGAGGAGCCCAGCTACTGCTACTCTGCAAGTCCTCTGTTAATTCGTCTTTGAATCCTTTCACCAGCTGTGATGTATCTGTGTGTTAGCCCATAGGTTGTAACCTTAATTCTGGATTTGCAGTGCTTTGCTTTGCGTGATTTTTCATGATTGGGTGGGGCTTTTTGAACCTATAGACTGCTGCTGCTGAGGTATCGGGGGGGAGGGAGTGTATATGTGAAAATGTGTGTGTAACATATATAGAAAAGTTGATCTACAGCATGGAGTGAATACATGAATGCATAAATATGCACATAATAGCTAAATATACAATTGCACAGCTCATCACTGGAGTATTTCTTACAACTTTCAGATGCTGCAAAATATGATTCCAAAGTCATGGAGAGCCATGAAATTCTACTTCACTACTGTTTACCAAGAAATATGGGTCGGGCTAGCGTTAACGACTTACGCCTATTACAAAATTTCATACGGTGGTAAGTTAAGCATTATAATGTTTGTTTGCTGATAAAACCCCGGTCGATAGATAAGAATGTCTTTCACGCTTCAAAATCTGTTCCTGGAATATATTTAGCAAATAAGAAATAGGCACTCTTCCTTAAAGCCAGTTTTTCACTGTAGAAATTTGGGAGTTAGACATCTCCAGCGTGGAAGGCTGCACTAACAAAATCACTCACATACTACTGTCACTGTGTCTGCTTTATGAAGATGAAGTTGTGTAGGTACTCATTCTAACTTGCAGTGTGTAGCCAGAGGTTTCTCCTGTAGATTTTTCATGAATGAGTGCAAGGCTGCTTTGAATCAGAACTACCTTTGTTTAAATTTTCTTCAAGAGGCCTTTTTTCTGTTTATTTTCCTTGTTTTTGCAAAAATTACAGTTTTGAGAAGCTTTTCCTGTGTGAACTGTATTAAAGTGCTGTAAGTTGGAGCTGATGTGCCTCAAAATTAGATGTGTTTCACTGAACATTTAATTGTATTTTATTTGATGATACTGAATTACTTTCTGAGAGAAAAAAAAAAACCATCTACTGTAAAGCTAGTAAATTTGAGTGGGGCAGGTTGCAACACATTATGGTATCTTAAAGGTCCTATTATTCTGCTTGGGCTGTACTGAAAAATTGCCAAGTCCAACTCTTTACTAGCTGTCATGAAGAATTCAATGCTACAAAATGCAGACAAACTTGATAGGGGTAAGAAATCCCTCATTGTGGGAAGAGCAGAGTGACCTTACCTCAGTATTTCTCTGTACGAAAAACTGTGGTATGTCCAAAACTGCAATACTAAACTTTAAAGCCTAAGTAAATATAAGAAGCTGAACAGCTGGAGAGAAAAAAATAGATTTTTGAGTTCTGTTTGAAATGAAAGAAGTTAAAGCAGAACTGTTTCAAGTTTGGCTTCAGGTCATGCTGGTTTGGAGATGCAGTGGTGTGAGGTTTGAGGGCCAAAACCTTAACGTGGGAGAACAGTACACTAAGCATTATTTTGAAGTGAAAACAGCTTTTAATACTTGTATACCATCTTGTAATGTGAGGTACAGTTTTGCATTTCATACATTTATTTATAGAGTTGTTGAATACCTGCAGGGGTTATTAGATCAGGTTGGTCGTAGCCTTGTTCAGAATTCAGATGAGCATCTCCAAGGTTAGAGATTGTACAGCTTCTTATGACAGTGAAGAATTCTTTTCCGTATATTTTTATCTGTTCACTGTACATCATACTTACAGGAGAGCAATAAAAATTGGAATGTAAAATAAGCTATTTTAATTATAAAAGAAGGTTGTAAGACCAACTGTTTGGTTCACATCTTCGTTTTGTAGTACTGCCTACACAGAGTCCATTTATATAAAGCTACCTTTCTGTACATGTTTTTCTTGATCTACATTAGGAATCTTTATGGCTACAAATTGCAAATGCGTGGAGTCATGGTTGATGGAAACAGTTAAAAATCAATATAACGTTTATGAAAATGTACCGTGGAAAGTACATCGTGTACGTTTGTTAAATTTCACTCATGCTCAGTCAGCAAATCGTGAGCAGCACAATCTAATTGAAGTTTATCTGCAAAATAGATGGGATTTTTTTAGAAGCTTACTGTTCAGCTTGTTTTTCTTTCTCTCTAGGCAAAAAAGCGGTGGCAGACAGTAAGTATTCAGTAATACTCTCGTGTATTATTTTAAATTAATGCAGTAAAAATAGTGTATTTTGCATAAGTGTGGGTTTTATTTCATCAGTTTATTAGGTATTTAAAGGCCACCTCAAAATATGTAGTTGTTTTCATCGTTTTGTAACCTAAAAGCACTTGTGAATGTGCACAGATGCTACCTCAATTTTCAGTTTTACTTTGCATAGCTTTTAGGAGCAAAGTGGAAGTTGTGTGTCTTGATAGGGTGGTAAGGAAAATTCTATAAATGATGATAATGCTGTCCATTTCATAGGAATTTGAAGTGTTCTAAATTCCAGAGTACCTGTTATTTTAACTGACACAAAAACTGCAAGTTTGAACTTGTATATTGAGCTTGTATTTTTTTTATATCTTCTACAAAAAAGCATTTAGGTTTTTAAGGACAGTTTCTTCTGATATGGCAGAATTTAGTTTTTCATGAGCTGCTGTGACTTTCTGAGCTATCATAGTTCATTTGCTCACAGTTGAACGTGTGCAACCATTATTCACATTTCTATGTGTAGAATTAGTGATAGTAATTCCAATCTAGTAGAATTAACAATAATAGCATAAGTGAACTTCAGTGTAGAAGGAGGTGATACCAACAACCATACCAAATCAGAGGAAGAGTGGATGTTTGCTTTAGCAGCAATTCAAAATATAAGGTTCTTGTTGGCATAGTTTTTGTGTAGTTTGGGGAGGTGGCTTTAGTTGTGACAGCAGCTGAACTTGCCAATTCTTAGGCTCAGATCTAGGTAGACTTAGCTGTCTTGGGTTCTGAACTATGTTCTTGAATTGATTTGCTGTGCTGTTTGAACAGTCTAAATCATGTCTTTGTTTCAGAGTCTTCTGGTCATCATTAAAGATCTCTTCTCTTGGAGAATGAATTTGGTGTTTGATCATCTTTGCTGTAAATGAAGCAAGTTACAACCATAGGGAAGTTAATTCTAAAACTGTACCTGATCCCTCTGCTGTACTTACAGATATATTGAGCAAGAAGGAATTAAACATGTTGTATAAAGTATGCTGGAGTCTATTGTAAATGTAATTTCTAGAAAAACAATGTCTTGTTTTTTACAGTTCTTCCAGGTTCTGTATAAAAGCTTGTCAGTCACACTTTGGAAATAACCACATCTCTGTGATGAATCTTTTTATTACAATTAGTTGATATTTCTGACAAAAGCATTACACCATCTTTAAGAGCGCTCTTAATCTTTTTCAGTTGGAAGCTCTAAGTAGCCCCATTTCCTTGAGAAATGTCATGCAAGACTACATCACAAGTGAGGACTTAACTGCTTTCTTAACTTCAGCTTTCTGTCAACTTCCGTACGGTGTTTTGGGGACTCTAAAAACCTCATGGAAATCACTTTTCAAAACCATACATACTAAACATCCGTACCAAGGATACTTCATGCATAACAACAAAATTTTGCTTCATGTCATGTTTTGTTTAAATTTAGCCTAATCTGCGTTTGAGAAGATTAAGAGGCTTAAGTCATTTTAATGAGTAAATGCTTACGTACATCTTTTTAACTACATCGCCAAGACATCTTAAATCTTTCAGCTTAAGGTTTTGTGCTTCAGTTTCACTGCTAGTGATATCTGACAGTAGCTTAAATACTTTGAATGGCCATGATAACCTTACTGATGATGACACGGTAAACTTTGCAAATACTGCGTTGCCTTTAATTCCTTCAGAATTCATACTCCTGCATTAGTTTGGTGTGTTGTAATTCTCTGATAACTCTGTTCAGTATTAATGCTGACACGGGCTGTGTTGGTTTTTGTTATGATTTGAAAAGCTGATAGTTATTTTTTCAGTCATTCTTGCCCTTTCTTCTACCTTCTGTAGTTTTCTTTGTCCTGCAACTCATTAGATCCTTTTTTTTTTCTGGGAATTTTCAATGCTTCCACCCTTGTTTTGTTTTTTAACTCTGAAAGAACGGATGAGAAGTAGAGAGAACTTAGTTAGTATTTGTGTCTTTACATACAAAAGCCTCCAGAAGTATGGAACAGAAAATAAGAAGCAGAAAAAGAGGGAGCTTCAAACAAACAGATATTAGCCAGTGGTGATTACAGGGTGGGTCAGAATTGTGGTATAGTAAATAAGTGGTTCAGATTGAAAATTTATGCCAGGTAAGGAGCTGTATGTGCATTTGTGATGCAAATGATCATTGACTTAGTACCTAAGATATTACACATACTTCAAATAAACCTGCTTTAGCAATTTTCAATTAGAGAGCTGAGGCAAACATGGTAGGGAAAAAACATGAATCACTTCAGGATTTGCTTCATCTTAGCTATAGAACATGCTGGGAATGAGCTACATCAACTTGATGTTTGATCTCTTAGACATTAATGGAAAAGCAAGAAGAGCTTTTTGCAAAACTGCCCCTGGAGCACAGTTAATTGCACTTCTAGGTAAACTTTACCCACTTCAACTCTAAAACTTCGTGTGTAACTTGATTTTCTAATAGGGAAAGGAGCTACATATGGGACTCACTGTCTGGATCACAGAAACTACTCATTGCATTGAAATAATTGTCTGCAGTTGGTTCTTCCATTGTTACGTTTCTGTTGTAAGTTTCTATGACTGCTTCAGAACATTCCTGCTCTGCAAAAGGCATGGAAGTAAAATTGCTGTGTCCCCCAACAGATTTTATTTATGTGAGTAGGATACAGTGGGGAAACTGACAGTCAGTTAATTGACTCAAAAGCAGAAACCAACACACCCATAACATGTAATATCTGTAGTACTACTGATACACTATCTGCCCCTCAGTGCTGTAACATAGTGCACAGTGTAGATGACAACAGAGGAAAATTAGACAAGGCTTTGTGTTGTTTATGTACTGTGAGGTGTGAAAGGAGCTGTCGGTTTTGTTTGGAGCACTCACATCTGGAATGCAGCCCTATGTAGAGAAGCACCGCAAAGGACTATTTCTGCAGTGAGCACTGTTATTTTAGGATGTGTAGCTAATTTGAAGCGTAGAATATCAGCACTCAGGACCAAGCAGCTATGTTAATAATTGACAATACTAACGCAAGATATGGGTTTTTTTTGTTTGTTTGTTTTGTTTTTTTTTTTAAACCATGAAAGTACTGTATTCATGCCTCCAAGCCAAATCTTAAAAGCAATTGCTTCTCATTGTGGAGCTCTGAGATTGCTAGAACATTCCAAAGTCTTGACTTGCAATTGAGAATCTCAGTATCCCCTACATGCCAATAAAGAATTGTGGAATACTGTAGAATAATAGCAAAATACAGTCATAGCCAACAAAGCGTTAGTCACAGGGCCCAACCTACTTAACCTCTTTAATGCTTAACTTGGAAAAAGCCCCAAATGTGTATTCATGTTAATGAGGAGGATGAGTAAAGTTGCAGGAAATGATCTAAACCAAGTAAAACAGCTGAAACAGTCTCTATGTATCTGAATAACGATAGCCAAACTCTGAAGTATAAATACACCCTGATACCGAGCTGGTATGTGCTCATTGTACTTGCAGTCCCTGGGGAAGGGGAATTATCAGGTGCTTGTTAGACAAAGGTGATTATGTGTGACATCACCACCAGATGGCTGCAGTGAAACTAAATGAGGAAATCAGCATTTGAAATCTATTGTTTCATTCAAGGAAATCTGTAAAGTTACTAGGACTGAAAGAACTGAGATAGGAGATTCTTTTGGCCATTCTCTTTCGGTTAACAATTCAGTAAATGGAATAACAAGAAGAAATTAAGAGAGAGGTCTCCAACAGCAAGTTCTTTGTACTTTTAATTCCATGACCTTTAGCAACTAACATTTGGCAGCTAATGTTCTCTTTATAATGACACGTGAGTCAGATTTGGTAGCTTATAAGGAGCTCATAAAGAAGAAATTCCTGTATTCTACTCCACTGCTTCAGGCTTGGAAACAGTAACTCTCCTCTTAACTCGAAATGAACTGACCACCACAAAAATGGAATCTTCAGAAATTTTAATTAAATTCTGCTAGGTAGTATAATGTCTTTGGCTGTGGTTTAACAATATAAGTGCTATGGCAGCTTGTGGTGTTTCCATCCTTATACCACAATACCATGTTTCTCTTTGTTGTGCTGATACAACTGTTTGTGAGTCAGACTGGGCTAACTAAATGATTTTAAAGGCATTTTTCTCTAAAATAAAATGAACTTAAGGGTTTTTTTTCCTGTTTTAATTTGGATCCATCTCCAGCTGTTTACAGCATGTCTACTTCATAACTTGTATTATAGCACCGTGGACTTTTTATTCAGGAAAGTAGCAGACGATTCAGAATTTCTATCCATCCATTCACTGCCAGCTCTCTTAAGTCATGTGCCTTACAATAATTTAATGCCTTTTTCCTCCTCGCATCCAGCAATGCACATGATCAAAGTACTGTCTCCTGTAGGAACTGTCATCACTGTCAACACTCACAGCAATAAGAGGAATAGCAGTAAAAAGAATGCAGAACTCCGCCCTGTGTACAAATGAGGAATGTCAGCTTGTGCTTCAACAGAAGGGGCAGCACCTTGCATCCTTCTTTTGCAGCACATGGCTTTCTCAGATTTCTGCTGTCAGTCAGAACAAAAGAGCAAACAGATGTACTACATCATGATGCTCAGTACATGCACAAGGAATGTTTTCCGTATATTTAGGATAAGTTTGGTAGCGTTTCTTCAGGAATTATAGTCACGAAATAAAAAATTAATTATGGCTCTCAGAAACATTAACTATTTTTTTTAATTGACCTGACCTTTAACTACTTGATATCCGTCCACATATATCATCACTGTAACTTCAGCTTTGGAAGAGAGATTTCTACAGAGCTGTGTTTGGTAGAAAATGATAACGAGAGATTCTGTGGGTGGCAGAACTAATGGCAGTATACTGAATGAATCCCATCTGTGATGACTAGTTCTGCCTACACAGATTTCTCCTGCAGTATCAGTTGTAGTCCTCATTTCTTGTTTTAACCTGTTGTGTTTAGCATACTTTTGAAAATATTAAAGAATTGCTGCAATTAAGGGGGAATTATTTAGGTATGCAGTAGAACTGTTGTGAGATATTTCATATGGAATGCGTTATAAACAACCAAAATTGCAACTAAACTGTGACTACAACCAAGATATTACAGGGGGGAGGAGAAGAAATGATCAGAATATTAGCAGACGTCAGATTTGTTAATATAACAAATATATACTTTATTTTTTTCTTAACCAGGAGCATTTTCATTATTTTTGTTAACCCCACACTCCAGTATATATATTCCAGTGTTAGCTTTTAATGTACACAAAAATAGCTTTCTTTGCATTCTTCTGTATCTGAAATCATAGTTCTCTTACCTTATAATCCTTTGTAAGTCATATTCCATACCCTATATCACGTGTAGCTTGAAAAAAGCAATCAGAGAATGGCTTAGGTCGGAAGGGACCTTAAAGATCATCACATTCCATCCCCTGCTGTGGCCAAGGACAGTGCTCACTAGAACCTCAAAACTTGTTAGCAAAAATTAAAATTTTGACTTTCTTTCAATAAACCAAGTATTAGAGGCAGACTCATTTCAGCCACAGATCTGAGTCTGTTTCAATAAACAGTGAGACATAAATACTTTTTAGCATACTTAGGTTTAATTAATTCTTGTAGCCAGAAAAGAAGTCCTGCCAGAAGCGTATTTCCTTTGCTTCAGATTGCAGTCTTATTAATGCTGACTTTCAGACCTCCTTTTAAATGAAGGTTACCAATTTAAACATGTAATCAGGCCTGTCTAGGAGCACAGAAGCAGAAGAAAAATTGTGCAGAACTTTCACACAGCAATGGGAAGAAAGGGAGAAAAGATTCATGTTGCTTTACCTTGTCCTACAGCTTGTACTTTTACAGAACAGAAATATTGGTTTTGCATTTGAGATATAAACAATAGATAAACCTTTAAAGTCCTTCCATTTTTTCAAATCTTCTGAGCTTCAAGTGCATATTATGATATCTTTGAATAAAACAAAATATACTGTAAACACGTGACACATTTTCTACTGTCTCAAGTTCTAGTGCTTCACACTTAATTATTTTCAACAGGATTCCATCGATGCCAGTACAGTTTATTACCCTTAACAGCTGATGTTCTGTTTATCCAGCTAAGAGCTGCAGTAAACCTTGACAAAGGATTACAACGGTAACAGTAAGAATTATTCTGCAATGTGCTTCTGGAAGACTGTGAGCCAGAAGCACTCAGAAAAAAATAAAATCAACCTGTCTCATTAAAGTTCTTGGGACTAAACGTTGTTATCTTACCTGGAAGAGCAAAACTTAAACAGAAAGGGTGAAGCTGAGAATTTTTTGTTTATAACATGGAAGGAACATTGTGCACGCTGGTCAGATTATTTGAGTGTAGCCCCACATCTATCAAAATGCTCTAAAAAGTGTCTCTGGTAGAAAAGCCTGGATTCAAAGTAAGATGTATACATGTGTATAGAAAACAGCCGTGCCCTGACAACCATTTTGTAGGCAAAAACCCCTAAAAGTCTCACTCTAGGTTTTGTAATGCATATATATTTTCCACAAAGGTGTATCTTAAACCAAGGCTATGTGCTGTTTCTCAGCTGTAATGTCATGTTACCTCGACAGATTTGATGCTGTACTGTGTTTCTGGAGTCTGCTTACCTCATGTATTCTGATCAGGAAAATATGTAGTCAGTACACACAGGAAAAGGTAATTGCTGAAAACCACCTGAACTAATATCAGAATTTTGCATTAGTTCGCTGCCTGGGAGGGAACATTTTACACTGTTTCATACAGGAGTCGTCAGGAAAAATTGAGCACTTGACTCGGAATCATGAATTTTATGAGGATGTATAGGAATGTATTCCCAGTGAGGCCACAGTATTCTGTACCGAGTACACTTCCTTGCATCGTGTACTGGATTAAGCATACAATTTATGTTATTGTTCAAATAAATTGCATTTCTAATCCACCAAATACAGGGCTGAAACACATGATGTATCAGACTCTCAAATCCCCACCAAGTGCATGCACACAGCTCTGCTATAAACAGATCATATGGCTTCACTTCTGCTTTAATTACTGTACTCCTTTTCAGAATGATGCACTGTGTGCATTGTACCATGGAAACTATGGAACATTAGTCATCTGGTCCAGCATACATTACAGAATATTATAAGGTAGGGATAAAAAATATCTTATTCACGTGTCTCAAAGACTGTATACAAAACAGACATCAAAGTGTTTCCTTTAGGCTATTATTTATAGTTTATCTCTGAACAGGTTTGGTGGGGTTGGAATGCACTGGCTATGTATGAATTCAAACATGGCAACTAATGACTATTGTTCAGTGTGAGTTCCTTATTGTTGCGTCCTTAGGAAGTCATCTGCATTCTGGAATGAGAGGCTACTAAAAGCCACAGTAACAAGTTAAAATTGATTTTCTTTAAATATACACACTACCTGCAGTATTTCTGTAAAGATTTTAAACTACCCACATCATCGGGTACAATACACTGCAAGTGGCTGCTTGGGAAGTTAGAAGTACCTCCAAAACCCAGCCTCTAAACTTGCTTGCCTACTCACGGCCACTTCCTCCTGCTTTACAGCAAATCCAAAATCTACTTTTGGAAAGGAGAGTTGTGTTATATAATAAAATAATCCACTAAGCTATTTAGAAAGGACAGATTAAAATTTTTGTAATATACATACACAAACAGTCCTAACACTCTACTGATATTTGCTTTTTAGAGATTTTCTTCTGCCAGTTGTGAGGAAACCCACCCTAAGTATACCCATCTAGAAACCACTCTAATCTCTGTTAGTCATCCAGGCTCCATCTTTAATCAATAGAAAGATAGGCACCTTCAAAGACATTTAGATAGTGGGATGAATATCTCAGAAAGGAATTAATTGCCTGCAGAACTGCCTGTCTCCCTTCCCTCCCATCCCAGTTTATTTACAGAAGGAGCCTAGATGATGGATTTAGACCACATGCTTAACTTCCAGATTGTTTCAGTTGGATGAGATGTATCCCACCCTAAACGTTTGACCTCTGACAGCATTTATTTCTGGCTATAAATAGGAGTACCTGTTATTTAAAATAATACCACATGAAAAGAAGAAGTCTTAAATTAATTAAAATTAATTAAAATTCCTGTGACACCTCCAAAGCCTGAAAACATTTTCCTACGTTCCAGAAAAGCATCTCAACCAAACAAATGCAAAACCGAAGAAAGCTTGGATCCAACAAGGCAGGAAAGCTCATTTTCCTCCTCTTGTCTATGCATAAAAAACGAGTGGGGGAAGTTCAGACATGGTAGCTTTAAAAATTTGAAAATGCCTACGTTGGCAAACCTGGCCATTAGATACTTAACAAAAACCAGAAGTTTGTCAGGAGTGGTTGTGGAGAAGCTCATTGTTCAGACTCCCACCTGCACATCTGTGCTGTTAGGAATCTGCTTCTCCTTAGGAGAAGGATCATGATCACATGAAGTCAGTAGGTTTATGAACTATGGTTAACATACCTTTGTTAAAGATAAATTTGCATTAGATACAAAACATATTTTGGCAGTTTTTCTCTGTGTACCCATTACTTGCAAGTGTTTTCACAAATTAAGACGATAGTTCATACATTACAATCAAATTTCAGATTCTAGCTGAACAAGAACTCAACCCAAATCTCGAAAACAAATCACACTGTAATTCTTCATTTTTAATTATTACAACTCAAATGCCTGTTAAGTTACAGCGGCTTCAATATGAAGTTGCGTTGCTCTGTTTTATTGTGTTTTGGTTTTTTTTAATACCAAGCAGACTGTAGAAGTTATCTGCATAACGTTTTAATATTTATACCAACAAATGAGCATAAACCTTTTCCTTTAGAAAAAGGCCCACAGAATTAAAGCGCCTCTCACAAAGGTCGTCTATTGTGAAGCAAGTAACTTGGATTCTGTATCTCTGCATTTATCTGCTTCCACAGCTACTCCAAATTCTTTAGCCTTATCTTCTGAGGCATTCCCCAAAACACGACTGCTTTCACATAACCTCACTTATCTAAAACAGGCGACTGACTTGTAGGTATCACTGGCCCGTTGGCCAAGCACGGAAAGAAAAACAATGATTCGTGATTAGAAGTGAACACTTTCCTGTTTGCAGTAAACAAAGCACATAAAAGACATTTGAAGTTGGAATCAGAAGATTTGGCTGATAAATGAGTGACCCTCAGAAAGTTCATTCTGCAAAAGAGTCGGTAATTAATTTACCATGGTACAGGCGTAGTTTTAAGCCTCGCAATTTCTAAAGACTGGTTCATTTTTCTTTCTCATTTCTATGGGAAAGTGGAGATGGGAAGGGCTGGAGTGATAATTGTTTGTTGGTTTGTTTTGTTTTTTTTTCCCCAAGTGAAGTAGAAATCGGGAGTATGAAAAGACTTTTATATAAAGTAGGGCTTATACCTTTTGAAGACGTTTCCTCCTAGTCCACATGATCCAGTCTGTCTGGTTGCAGCATTGGTTGAACCTGCACCTGCCAAAAGCAATGCATCTTGAAAGCTGACAAAGGTGTTGTACCAGAGGGCATTATTCCAATGGAGACATTGCGTGGAGGAGTGCCCGCCTTCCCAGCAGCAACTGTCTGTGCCATGTTCTCCCAGTTTTCATTTTGTCATCATTCTTCATGAAGGAATGGAAGGGTAATACCGGGGCTCCATTTATGATGTTTTAGTTTTTACTATTAATAAAGACAGGAAGAAGTCAGCTACAAAATATATCAGCAAAGAATTTGTCAACTGTACGAATAGCCCAAATAAAACAATCTGGTTAATGAAGGTAGTAATATTTGAAGAATGAGTGTGACAAAGTCTTGGAGGTCATTTGTTGCTAAAGTTATGAATTTCACACTAAAACCAGTGAATTTCTATCCCCTGCTATTCTATTCACTGAAGCTCAGTGTGAATTTGATGAAGACAGCCCCTACCCGTGAGGTTTTTTTAGTTGTTTTTGCTGTTATTTTTCTGAGAGCATGAGCACCTTCTAGCTCATTTTATTTCATGTCAGCTTAGCTGCAGGATCATTCTGAGCTGATCAGAAAGTTCTTTATTATGTCAGAAGTATCATAGCCTTGCCTATTTCTAAAGACGTGTAAGAGGTAGAATCATAATTTGCAAGAAACTAGGATAAAGCAACTAGCACTCCAAATACTACTTGCAAAACAAGTTTAAACTGATACAGTATTATCGTGTGATGTCAGTAGGATTTTTCCGCGGGGCCAACTTCGTAAGAGGAGCAGCAGCTCTGACTGTCACAGAGTTCAACCTTTCAGCTACGCAGACAAGGACGCACGCTGCAATCCGAGGCAGGTACGCATTAAGGCAGTTTACACAACCATCTGTTAACAGAAACGCATGAATAGGTTAAACTTAATGAGCAAACTCATGTTTGAGATCAATACGCAATTGTCAAGCTTAAGGATTGTATATACAAACAGTACCTGTGGTCCTCTCAACTCCCCTGGATAACATTTTGGTTACTCCTAGCTGAGATTGGGCACGGCGATGTGCAGATGCAGTCACGAAGACTGTAGAACGGCCACCTACAGAAACAGGGGAAGCATCACTGGGCAGGGCCATGCGCTTTTCAGATCAGGATTGCAGACTCACAGCAATACGAAATTTATCTACGCCGCACGTTGCAGTGCCGACATACGGTGCTGCCGTTCACTCAGCACTGGGCCTGACTAATTGCAAGCTACAGAACGAGACACGGGGGCGCGCACCGCCCCTCCGCCCCTTCCTCGGCACCCGGAGCGAGGCGCCGGCGCCGGGAGCAGCGGCACCACACGGGGCCGCGCGCGCGCGCACCCCGCCCACCGCCGTCCTCCGCCGTGAGCGCGCCCCCCGTGGCCCCGCCCCCCGCGCTTACGGCCCGGCCAATGGGGCGGCGGCGCCGATTAACCCCTGGCGGGGCGACGCGGCGCGGGCGGAGCGGAGCAGGAAGCGCCGGGGGAAGGAGGCGGGCGGGCAGGCAGGAGGCCGCCGCTGCCGCCGCGCTGAGAAGGAGGAGGAGGAGGAGGAGGAGGAGGGGGCTGCGAGCCCGGCCGCCGCCGCCGCCTTCGCCTCTTCCTTCCGCCCGCTGCGGGGAGCGAGCCGCGCGGGAGCACCTGTCACTGCCGCTAGGGTGAGAGGCGGCAGCGTGAGAGGCCCGGCGCGGCACGGCACGGCGCGGCACGGCACGGCACGGCGGAGCCTCGGCGTGGGGACAGCGGCGGAGATGATGCCGGTGAGTGGGGAGCGGCCGGGCCCGCCTGGCGCCGGGATCCATCACCCCGTCCTGCGGGGCCGCCGGGGCGGACGGAGCGCGGCGAGGCGCGGGGCCGCGGGTGCGGCCGCTGATCCTCGGCGGCCCCGGGGCCCCACGGGTGTCCTCCGCCGCCGTGACGGGTCCCGGCCGCGGCCACCGGAGCCGCCTTCCGGGGCCGTCCTTCCCCTGCGTGCGGCCGCGGGGCTGCGGCGGCGCCGCTCGGGCCGGGCCTGGCGCGGGGTGCTGCGGGCGGAGCGTGTGTGTGTGTGTGTGTGTGTGTGCGTGCGTGTGTGCTGCCGCGCTGTCTTTCCTCCCCAACGCCGGTTTTGTTGCGTTATTTCTTTTGTTTCCGCCGACCCCCGGGGGAAAGAGCTTTAACGCACAGTTCCTCCGCAGTGCTCGAGGCGCTGCAGCAGAACGGGGAGAGCGGAGGGGACGTCTTTCAGGAAATGTCACCTCTCCCAACTTTGCTCGGCGGCTGAGGGCAGGAAGTGCGCGGCTCAGCCCAGATGCGGGATTGCAGAGGGGAGGGCTCAGGTAGCGCTTGTCGGCGCCGCGTGCCTTCCTGGGGCCGGAGGAGGATCTCTCTGAGCTGCGTGAGAGCTCAGTGCTCTGTGAGCTCCGGAAACCGGCAGCTAAGTTCGTGGAGCTACACGCGTGATGTGAAGGCGCACGGGTGGGTGTCGGCGGGTGAAAGCGAAGCCGAGATGGCAGCGGCAACCCAGCTCGCGGCTGGGGATCGGAACTGGGTGATCTGGGAGGTCCCTTCCAACCCAAGGCGGTCTGTGGTGTGATTCTGTGACTGTCCATCCGTCCCAGCTGGGGCTGTGTTTCACATTCATAAAATTCTTGCTGCACACCTGTGCCAGCGGTAGGTTGGGTCACAATAAATGTATTTGTTTCCCATTCCTGACTCGTGCATGAGTGAGGCGAGTGTCATAACTTCCGTGCTCCAATGATCGGCTTTCTGTAAAAGTCTGTGGTATTGCCTTGCTGTTTTCTTTCTTTTTTTTTTTTTTTTTTGCCGGCGCTGTTGTCTTCACACTTGCTGAAGTATAGCAGTTGCTTGTGGTTATTTGAAAGTGATATAAGATTCTGACTTTTATTATGTTTTTGAAATCTACTTCAAAGCATTTTCCACTGACAGCTGAGTTTTAATAAAAACAAATTACCTTGCTGCAGTGGTAGTTAAGTTGCAGATTAGAGCTTGCTGACTCCGAATCCTAAAATAATAAATATTTAGCTTTTCTGAGGAGCTTTTAGATGCTGTTATGGGCAGTCTGTCATAAAGTCAGGAATACACGTATTCAAACGGACACTTTGATAGTGCCATTAGTCTTCCAGTTTCTTATCCCAGCTATTTGATTTGTGGGCTGCAAGGATGGGAAGTAAACCGTTTACTGGAATAATCAGCATAATATCAGAATGATGTGAACATAGGGCTGTGGAACTGGACCAAATGGGGCTGGCTGTCTTTCATACATATAATTTTTTTTTTTTTTTTAATTTTCCTATTCTGAAATGGAAAACTCTGCTGGGATTCCTTGAGCTCATATACAGAGGAACTGTTTTCTCCTTGATCCTGTTTTGTTTTGTTTCCCCATAATTAGCAAAAGCATATAATAATAGCAAGAGGTCACACTGTTGTACTACAGGAATTGAACTGTAACAAGTGGGTATTGCTCCATCTCTGTGGACAAGTTGAAATGAAATGTTTGGGAAGTAGCAGACTTGTAATTTTTTTTTTTTTTTTGTGACTTGCATTTATCCCATTTGACATACTTTAATGAGGTCATTTTGGGGTTGTAATTTTTTGAGTGTTCTGTTCGTTGGCTTTTAAGAATGAAGTAGTGTCTAAAGAACAGAAAATGGAGTGATGACTTTTTTTCCCTCTTTTCTTGCATTTTGTTGTTAGTAGTGTTTTTTTTTTCATGTGGGATTGGGGTAACTTAAAAGAGGGTTTATCAGCTGTGATTTCTTTTGCTACCAGGACATCTCTTTCTCTGTTCCTTAGCATCCTTTCTATGCAGGTCCATATTGCTTATTCTACTTTGTTTTTATGAGCTAGAAAAATAGGTTTATTGGTGGTTGTGAACACAGTTGGGCTTCCAAGAGGTAATGGGATGTGGGCTGTGCTTTGGTTAATTTTGTGTGAAACTGCAGCTCTTCTTGAAAGATAATCCCTGGTGTGTATTTTATGTTAGACAGGAGAATACACAAGTGGATCTTAATATTACAGTGTGCATTAATATCCTTCTAATTGCTGCATATGTTACTGATCTACGAAGACAGATAACGTGACTGATAAAGCACAACCAAAGATGGCTATCTCCATGAGTTAGGTTTAAATTGAGTTATCTTCCAGGTGAATAGAGAAAAAGAGGTGGTTTTTTTGTTTTTTTTTTTTTGTGGAGTTTTTATAGTTTGTTTCAAGTGAGTATACGCTTTTAATGTGTTGAGTCTAAAACCTTTTCCAGCAAATCCACAGTGGGTGTTGCTTATTCTTAATTTAAAAGCAAAGTGATTTCAAATCAGCATATGTGGTTGTCTTCCTTAGAACAAAGTCACAGCTTCAGACCTATACACTGTATGTGTCTAAAGGAAGGAACGTCACTTTAACACAAATTAATATTAGCAACTTTCAGTGATGCTAAGATAAAATGTATTGCAATTAATTCAGAGCTGTATAAATATCAGCATTACTGATACCATCCTTGTTTGCTGAATAAATCTGAACTGACTTGAGAGAATAATTTGCAAGTTTATCAGGCATTATTAGTGGAGTTATTTATTGCAGTGATGCTCAAAGGCGATTTCATGTTTTTTGGATCATGTCACTGTTCTTTTAGGATAATAAAACATGGCCTAATCTGTGTTTAAAAATAAACTCACGGGCTTCACCATGTCAATGGAAAGTTACTTTTTGTAGACTGGTGCAATAATGGAATATTTAAAAATATTTGTAAATGTTTCCTTAAAAGTCCACAAGCATGTGAGAAGATCTTGAGGAAATATTCATATCTATTAGTTTCTCTTTGAAATTGATGTAGATGAGTTTGTTGTCCATTGCAGACGTTGGAGAGGACTTAGAAGAAAACAAAATGCTGCTGCACATGATGCAGTTTGGTGTGAAATGCAGGCCTTCTCACTGTGTTCTGAAAACCATTCTCTTGTGTTTTTTTGATTCTTCCTATTAGTATTGCCTACCTATGGAGCTGCCCACATCATGCTAAGATACCATCTTTATTCTGTGTATGATGATGACTTTTTAGTGGAGTTAGCTTGGTGTTAGAAAAAAGGCAACCTCTGAATTTATCTTAAACATTCATGGTTTTTTAGGTCTTGTTTTCAAGGAAGCAGTTTCAAAGACTAAATAACATGATAATTATCAAGAATAGGGATTTGAAGAAACAGACTGATTATTGCTTAAATAAGGGAGTTGAGGGGAATCCCTTGCTCCCTCTGTGTAGTAACTTGCTTTTAGAACTTACAATTTCTTAACACTATCTAAATTAAAAACTTAGTATTGCCATGCAGTAATTCGTAGTGCAGAAGATAGGAGAGATATTCTGAACTCTAACTGAATGTGCCAGCCTGGAACACTGGTTAACCTTGAGCTTGTCAGGCCCCAGTAAAGTGCAATTTATTTTTTTTAAATTGAGAAACATTACTATTAGGTGATGTTAAATGTCATTAAAATATTTGTGAGCATCCTTTCCATCAGTTTTGGGTCCTGTGGCTCACTGATTCTGAAATTGTGAGTCTAAGTAAATAAATACTGTACATTTTTCTAGTATTTTGGAAGTCTGCCATTAGAATCGATTGAACTCAGAAGCATATAAGGATCTGCAGCGTATTAAGGAGTATATCCTCGGAGAGTGCTCAGTGCTTTAAGTCTCTGAAAGCAGTTTTTAAGGAGGGACAGCAATAAAACTTTATTGTGCAATAACAGACGCTGTTCTTCAGAGGTAGATTTGGGTGTCAAAACCTTTACCCTCATCAAGAGGATGAAGTATAAATTGTGTGACGGATTGAAGGACAAACAAGTGTATGAACTGGTTACTGAAGAAAAAGAGTTGTTTTGAATCCAGATTTTCAGCTGCTTTTCCTAGATTTTAAGTGGCTCTATTCTTTGACTGAAATGTAGCTCAGCAGTGTGTGTAACCCTGCATGTGGTGAAGAGCATGCATTTATCACCGTAGTACAGTAGGATGTTGGGGAAGCTGAATTCCTTTAGGGGCTGAGGTTTCACAAAGGAGATGAGCTGAACTAACCATTTCCCGTGACCAGTGGAAGTGGCTGCTTCCTTCTTCCTTGCTCCTCACTGCTCCTTCCCCCCATTTGCTTTGAGCACACTGTACTGCCTTCCTTAGTAACTGAGTCCAGGTCACCAAAAATGGAAGCAATAATCGCACTCAAAGGATGTGGAAGGGGTAGGTGTGCATGTATATGAATATCCTGCTAGGCTAGTCCATTAAATCAGCTTATATTGTGGCTCCCAGTGTCTGTGCTGATTCAGGAAGGAGCAGGCTGAGAGGGACAGCCAAGGAGGGGGTAGGGAAGCGGCACCTCCTGTTTCAGCACTGCCTGATTGTTCTCTTCAGTGCTGAGAAGCTGTACCCAAACATCATATTTTACGTTTTATTCTCTGACTGTTGACAAGTTCAGGAGAACAGTGAAATGAACCTTAAGATCACTGTGCTGCAGAAATGTTGTGGCTTCAGAGGTAAGAGTTTTGCCACTTCTGTTCCGGGAGCCCAGTAGTGCTTCGTGTATGTTGCCTGGAACAGGAGCAAGTAAAGGACTCTTTTTTTTGGTGGAATATGTGGTACTTGGGGAATTTTTGAGAACCAAATACAAAAGTGGTAACCATAGCTAATCAACCAATGCAGTGTTTAGGCAGAGGTCACTGGTTTGCTGTCATTTGTCTTTTCAGTACTGTATTCCTTCTGATTTCTGCCCGTTCTTTCCTTGTTCTCTGAGACTCGTGGCACAATTGAGCCTGGGTCTTCACTGGTTGGAAGTAACCGCTGCAGGGGCAGCAGTGCTTCTCTCTCCCTGCTGCCCCTCTCCTGCGCTGGCACTGTGCTTGTCTGATTCCATGCTGAGCCACGTTAGTTTGCTAACTCAGCAGGAAGTTGTTTGCTTTTTTTGTCGAGATACTTTTCTGACAGCTTAGCACACGGAAACCGCCTTGCTGCGGGGTCAGAGAGGTGCTGCAGCCATCATGGGGAAGGGCAGAAATGCAGAGATTGCCACAAGGCTGTCATCAATTCTGTTGGTTTACGTTGTTGAGATTTTCAGCCTGGAAGAACTGCGGGGCAGTGAATAAAAGTGAATAAAAAGTGGTGAGATATGTGTAGAAGGCTTTGGTGCGTAATCTGTGGCCCAGGTGGCAGAGAGGAGTAACTTCCCGGGGCTTTGAAACCGAAGCAAGAAAAGAGTGCAGTGCTTGAGATCTCTGCTGGATTCTTGTAGAATTTTATTGATCCCAATTCCTATGGGTTGTCCCCATGCACATAAACATAATGCATTAACTAGCATCTAAGTTAATTCTGTGTTCTACTTCTCTCTTGGAAGCCCATTTTTGACCTTTTGAGACTATCAAACCTTTTTCTCCAAAAAAAAACCGAAACAACAGTATATGTCTGTCCAGGTGTCCGAGGGTGGGTAGCTGGCAATTACTGAGAGTTAGTAATGCAACCCTTTTCTCAAATAACACTAATATGATGAAAAAAGTAATGCTTATGCTGCTCTCTGATCTTTAAAGGAGAGAAACAGGGCAGTCTGAGAACAGCAGGGATTACTATAGCCATCAAGTATAGTCTTACCTAAATATGTATATTTTCTTAAGTTCTCAAGCAGGATTAAGTCTTAGATTAGAGTAACAGGTATGGTTTAAATTGAGGTGATATACTTTGAGTATACGTTTAAGAAAACCCTTTGTAAGAAGATGGTATCTGTACATTTCTGCAGTACAATTAAAGTCCGTAAAATTCTCAGACTGTTAGGGTTTTGTGGAGATAACATCTTAGAGCATGTGCTGTGTGATGATGTCGTGGTCAACATCAAAACTGCAACCTCTGTTAGATACTTCACTTTATTAGAAACAGTCAAGCAGCATCCCTGTTGTTCAAGTTGCTGTTCAGGTGTGTTGATAGAGAAAGAGGTTAGATTTTCCTGCTGTGCATTCAAAAACAGCAAATTTTTTCCAAGTGTAACAGTTTGTTATGATTCAACAGGCTAACAAAAGGGCTCATAAGTGGGTTAGTTACTATTCAGAATCCAAACGGTTGGACTGTTTGGGAGATGCTGAGGTTTTGAAACAGTGTCTTAAAAATAAACTGTGAAACATCTGTGTGCAGCTTCATCTCTGCATGGAGCTCCAAATGTCTCAGCGTGCCTGATGCTTCATCTCCTTGCTTACTGCTTTATTGTCCTGAGTTATTTAAATTTTGGAAACAGTTACCTGCAAGTCTGAGGCATGGTTTTCTGCTACCAGAAAAAGATCTGTAATGATTGACCTCCTTTACGCTTAATCATGTCAGCGTCAGTGCAGTCATTTCAAAACCGTGTTGCATGGATTGGTGTCTACTAGTCAACGCCATGTTTACCAGACCTTAGACTTCTAATAGCCATTTTTATATTTTTGTTGTTTTTAAACTACAGAGTTAAGTCAGAAAAAGCATTTTAAGGAATGTGTAAGCTACACTTAAATAATTTACTGGATACAAAAATACTATATTGGAAACACTGTGTCTTGAGCCTTTCTAATAATCTCACCTGGCAAGTATTATCCCTGTTTACTGCAGCCCCTTATCCTTGGTTGTTGTAGCTCACTGGGGAGGAAGGTCTTGAAACTAGCAAGTGCTGTTTGGTTTGTGCTCAGAGCACTGAAGGACTGATGGCAGTAAATTGCAGGTAAGCTTGATCTGAAGTGTGCTGGTACTTGTCTGTACCCTTTCAGAAGGAGGGGAAAGCTGTTGATCAGCTTTTTCTTACTGTGTCTCAAACTGTACATAAGTATTTTCAAGCAGTGAGGTCTCAGCAGCCTCTTTGCTTCCAGTGCTTGAGGATGAGAACATCCTGATTGTGTCTGAATTGCTTTATAGTCCTACTGACATCTTTTCCCCACCCTAGCTGGAAACCCAAGTCATTCTGTTTTGTTAAATACTGTAGTTTTCTTGCAAGAAAAGGTGTTTTCAAGCACGGGAGAGAGCACCAGAGTGTGAATGTTGAGATAGAGAGAGGCAAAGCAGAATCAAAGTTACTAAAACAAGTAAGACTTAAATTGTTAGTGATACCACGAGTGCAGTGTTGTTTTAATCCTTCTGAACTCTTGCTTTTCTTTGGTTTTGTCCATTATTTCAGTGTATTCTTATTTGCTCCCATCCACAATTGTGATCTGTAGTTTTAAGTAGTTTTCCATTTTGGGCTTGGTGTAAAAATTGTGTGCATTTTCTCGAATTTCACTTTAGTTTTGTTTTGTTCATTACATCATCACATGTGTTGCTCAGAAGTCAGGAGTGTCTTTTAGTTAAAATGCTGCAGTAGGATCATAGTCTGTGTTCTACTCTCCTATTGAGTAGGAACTGAGTGGGTGTATAGTTTTCTCAATATGAGCTTCGTTACAAAGGGCAAGTCCTCTTGTACCTACATTTTTTTTTTTATGTAAGGTGATAATTTATGTTAATGGAGAGCTTTGTCTTCATTTAGAACACTCAAAACCTCTTCATGGTTTTTGGGCCAAAAAAATCTCCTTGTTTGTTTAACTTTGGATTTTGAGGCTGATGATATATGAGGCAACCAGGTATGGTTGTGGTGTCCTTATCATTCTCTCAGTCTCCTAGATTCATAATTACCTACTTGGAAGTGGTGGTTATAAATCAGTCAGCCAGGTAACTGTGCTGGGTAAGATCCTCAATTTGAAGACAGTATGCTTAGGAGTGTGGGGGAAAGAAGGAGGAGCTACACTGTGCTTGTATTGCTCTTAATTATCTCATTTAGTGAGTAACTACAGGTGTTTTCAATTATTTCAAAAGTAGGGAATGACAGGATAAAAGAGGAGGAAAATTCAGTGGTGCATGTTTTCCAGTTCATGTTCTTCTTTAAAAAGGTCCCGATTACTCCCAGTGATGGCAGACTTCAGATTTGGACTTTCCCATATGCTTGTGAAATGCATGCACGTTAAGCCTTCCTATTGTGAGTCTGGTGTTCGTAAGATTTGGGATTTTTCTGTTGCAGTTTGGAAACATTCAGTCAGTAACAATAGTTGGAAGAGGGGCACAGTGTGTTAACATGGGCTCAGCTTTGTCTCTCAAATATTTATTCATGCGATAGTTTATTTTTCTGGCAGATAAAGATACAATCTGTTTTTGGAGAGCAACCAGTTTAGATTTTTCCACCCTTTCAAAAGCAAACTAACCCTTCCTTTTTAACCAAATATCCTTTAGATTCTCATTTATTCAAAATATCCTCAGTCCCTTGTAGATCAATGTTTTATGTCATTGCATTTGAAATGTCTGAAATGGTTCTGCTAATTATCCTCCCAGTAAACCTGTCTACATGACACATGTTTGCTGAGGAGGAAGGAAGGCTGCACGGGATCAGAATGTTTGCGTTTCTGACAAAATGTGTTAAGGAAGGACAGTGCTGTTTCTGAATGTTGAAGCAGGCTAAATATGGAATCGTACTTGTTTGCTCTTCCCTCTGCTGCTGCTTGAGGAGAAGGGTGATTCCACGGTTCTGTGGATTGCAAACTGAGCTGAGGATCCATTGCTCTTTCCTTCCTGCAGTTAATGCGTAAGGTGCTGCTCAGAACATCTAACACATTTCTGCTGTAAGAGAGATGGGTTAAGTTCTCTCATGTGCTTTTTTTTTTTTTTTGTTCTGTTGTCTTGTTTTGTTTTTTTCCCCTGGGTCACTTGTTTACTCCTCCTCTTCATTTTCTCTATTAAGGGAATGGATTGGGCCAAGGAATATGCTTTGCTTGTGCAGTTGCAGAGTAAGAGCTAAGTTGGTGCCATCTTTCTGTCCCCCACTCTGAATCCTGTATGGTGTTGACAGGAATGATGATAAACACTCCATGTCCCTTGACATGAAGAGGCAATCAGAACCACAGCTTACCATTTCGTATTCTCTGCTGCTTGAATTACGTCCAGCAGAAAGAAAGAGTTTGCCAAGAATGGAGTAGTACTTATGCCTAAAAATACTATAGCTTAAATGCCTAATGGGCTTTATTTTATTTAAGTTGTTTGGTCTTCGAAAATCATTTTGTTGATTTAAGGGAAGAGTCTCTGGGAGATTCTGGAATCGTTTGTTCCTGGAACTTTTGCTCATCTCATTGCCCTCTGCAGCAGAGAAATCACTTGCCTCTTCTGAGACAGACAGAGCCTTATATGTAAATTTATTTAAGATGAATATTTAATGTTTGTCATCATAATATCAAACAAAGATGACTATTGCACAATGAGAGGATAGCAGAACTCCCCTACTGCAACCTTGCCTAATTAGGGGAAACTTGATCTCGCCTATCTTGTTCCTGTCACAACTGTGGCCTGTCTTGTTTCTTTGGAACATCTTATCACTGCTCGTCATTGCTGCTTGATTTTGTATGCCAGCAGACCAAAAATACTCCCATTTAAGTAGTTTTTCACTGTAGTTGTTGCACAGGAACTGTTCTAGGTCTTAGCTCTGCACAATATATTTATAATCACGACTACAACTTTCCACATGAAGAATATTTTAAGAATGGTTCTTCAGAATATTATAAAAACATCAAAAGAGAAATCTTGGCTGCCGGAAAAGACTGGATGGAACTCTAAAAGCTGGGCGAAGGACAGAGTTATAAAAAAGAAGGTGGGATTACTTTGTTTTTTATTTGCTGTAAAATTAGGTTTTAGAAGAAATCACCAAGTGCTGAGCACTGATTTCTTATCGTGGCTTAGAGTGTTTGTACGCGATCTTTCCTTGGTGGGTTTCTTATGTATAACAAATATCCGAGTTCTTGAAAGGTTTACATTGTCTAAGTTCAGTTGGAGTTTCTTGGGTGGGGGGTTGGAGGACAGGGGAGGGGAGGTGTAGGGAATCTTTGCATGCTTGTTTTTTCTTTCTTTGATTAAGCCAAAGTGGGTGTCTGATAGCAGAATATAACAGCTTTTAATTTTTAAACCTTCCATGTAAAAAAAACCTGAAGATATGTACTTGAAAGAGTTAATTTCTATTCTGTGCAGTTTCTATTCTAATGATGGCAGGAGAACTTTGCAAGGCTGCCTGTTGGATCCCAAAGGATATGTTCTTCTTTCACTTCTTACATTTTTGCCAAGCCAGATAACATTACATCACTGATTGAATGGCTGGTATTCCCTGAAAGCAATCTGTGAAACAATCAGTATTTTGTTAATGGTTTCCACTCAGTGGAAGAAAGCCATGGCTGTTTGTTCTTACTGTGCCCTACGGAAAACAAAAGAGGAGCGCTGCTTCCGATTGTAACATTATATATGGGTGTGAGTCTTTAGGTTTCATAAATACTATTTCTTTGTAAAATGAAACAGTGTTGTTGGGTTGGCTACAAGCTGCCTTTATTAATTGACAAAAGAAAAATGTCTCCACTAAAGATCCTTTTTTATTTTTATTTTTTTCAGTTGGTTAGCCTTGTCCTGTGGTATGGATTTATTCATTTCTTAGAAAACTTATTAAATGAAAAAGCACTAAATCTGTCTTTGTTACTCTGTAATTATCTGATGAAATGTCTGCATAAGAAATAAGCTTTTCTGGAATTTGGCGTTTTTTGGATGACTTTGCAGTAGCTGTTGACAAGGTCAAACACAAGATTGTAGAAACATCAGCACCTCCCTTTCCCCAGCCTTGGCCAAAATATTTTTAATAATTTGAGGACGCTCTGTTCCGTGATACCAGTTCTGTGGGACACTTCTGTTGTGTGCTGATTTCTAAGGCATGAGCGTTCTTTCGGGACAAGTAACCCCAAACATTGTGCTTAACATTGTTCTTCTTCAGCTTTGCCTTGCGTTACCGTCATGAGTTGTCTTTTAAAGGAAATTCAAGTACTGCTAATCTCAAAATGTAAAAATCTTAACTAAGACTTCTCCCCATATCTTCTCCCTCCCAAAAAACTAAAATACTCTTTTTAGTCTTCAGCCTTTTTAGCTTGCTTCTGGTTCAAGTGGAAAGCTGAGATTCTTATTAAATAAAATGATCTCTGAATGTGAGTCGCCTTGGATTAATTTAGTTCTTAAACTCAGGTGAACTTACAAAATATTACTGCAAATCTTAGAGGGACTAGAGTTGTATTGTTCTTCAGTAACATATCTTCCTTAATGTTTTGGAAAGCAAAATATTTAATGGTACTTTTAAATGTGTTGTTTCTGTCTCTCCAGCTGGGTACCTGAAATAGGCAGTTAATGTTGTAGAATACTTGTTTTGAGCCGTTCATGCTTCTACTGTGTGATGTACAGGTTACTGTGACAGGCAGGAAAAATTTAGAGCTCTAAACGTGAGCCCAGAGTTGTATGAGATGTGGCTCTAGTACCTCAGTGATTCCTCCCTTCTTTTCCACAGGAGCTTTAGGGCCACAGCTCATCCTGTACTGCAGTTCCCCACTTAACTCTGAACCTTTGGTTTGGAGGATGCTGGCCTGGAGTTGTGAAGAGCAGTGGAAGTGTGAGCGTCATGCGTTTTTAAAAGAATTCCATGTTTAAGGAATTCCCATTAAGAACCCCCAACAATAGTTAACATACTCCGATGTAGCAGGCATTTGCTAGTCTCCTACATAGATTAGCAACTTATTTTTCTTCTTAGTCTGAACTTAATTGATATTCTTGCTGATTTATTTATTTTCCTCCTTGTGCTATAGATAAATTTCATTGAAATAAGGCAGGCAGTAGCAAATGAGGCTTGTTATTCAAAGGTTTGCAGACAAAAAGTATTGTAAAACAGAAATTGAGTATCTTCAGTGAAGCCAGCAAGTATCCTAGGAAGTTCTGAAGACGTCTTGGAGTTTGCTTCTGTTCATGGTTGATAGGTGATAAGGACTCATGTTTGGTAGTCCTATATCAAGTCAGAGCATAATAATTTGCAAGGTGAGAATATTTTCTTTGAAATGTCATGATCCCCAGGGTGGGGGCTTAGGAAGTCCAGCATCAGCTGATGAGGGTGCAGTCTTTCAGGTTTCTGACTTCTGCCTTTAATAGTCGTTGTTTTACATCCTGAAAGGTAGCACGTGGCCTGAAGTCTTCAGAGCAGTGGGACAGCAGGAAATCTCAAAGCATGGAAAAAGAAATCTTTTCATTTGAACTCCATGTTAGCTAATGATGAAATGTGCTTGGCAAGAACTTGTTGGCATACCTTAAGTTATCACTGTGCTCTGAAGTCTCTTACACTGCAACTTGTGCCTTGGCAGTCCTTTTGTGGAATCATCAAAGAGCAACAACAAGATCTCTTGCTGTTCCTCCAGATGTAGCAATTTAGGAATCAAGCCAACAGATAATGATGCAGGGATGTTGGACTCATTCTGTAGTGAGTGCCAAATTACTTTTTCCACTATAAAACATCACAAGAGACATGTTTTATATATTTCTCTAACTTCAGGCTGTGTTCCTTTAGCTCATGATGTTAAATATTGCACTTGGACAGATTTCCTTTTAAATTAATTTGTAGTGCAACCTCTTAGCTCTTTTAACTCGTCCCTTTTCAGCCATACCCATTCTTTTCTTTCAATAGCCACATGTGTAACCCCTCTTTTTAACTAATTCATTGGAATCCCAACTGCTGCTGGCTTTCGGAGAACAGTCTGAATCTAAAAGGCGGCATTCCAATGTTGTGACAAACAACAAGCAGCTTCTATAAAGGTAAAGCCTGCAGAGCTGGCAGAGAGTCAGCACCATGGCTTCTGATATTACAAAGTGAGCTCTGAATGCCCCTTTGAGTCTGTGGGTTGCTCGTGTGTTCACGCGAGTGAACTTCTAAATTGCTGTTGTTTTATTAGGTTGTGTTTTCCTGGAGCTCTGGAAGCCTTCCAGTGAGCTACTACTATACCTTTCATTAATGATCTGCAGACCCGCCTTGCTTAGTTGGATGTGTTTAAATACTTGATGATAGCTGCTCTTTCCTTCCTCTAGCAAAACTGCTGGCGTATTTCTCTGCTCACCTGGAAGCCTGCCTCTGCTTGGACTGCGAGGCTTCACATTCTGAATCTGCCCTTGGTTCTACAGCTTCTTCTCTTTCAGTAACAAAGAGCAATAGTGTATCACTTCAGTAAATAAATAGCAAGCAGGTGTAGGTTTTTGAAATAGTCTAAATCCTGTGGAATGCCTGCTGTCAGAGCTTATCCTCTGAAGAGAACAAAAGCAACAGTTGTAAAACTCCACAGAGGAAACATCTGTGAGATTTTTGCCCCCCTTCTTTAAGCCATTGCACATGTGTGGGCATTACGGAAATGAAGGAAGATCATGAGATTTCTTTTAACGAATAATAACCACATTTCTGTGAGAGAAATCATTCATTAAAAAGTGATCCATCCATTAAGAAGTTTATCCTCCGTCACTTTGTTTCTGGCTACAAGTATTGACCAATGAAACTATTTTTTATCTTCTTGCGATGTTTTCTGTGGTCAGGTTGTCTTGTGCAGATGGCTCCAGAGGTGGACATTAAGATGGATGTTTGTTTTTCTTTTAGCGGTGACAAAGCAACAGGTTAATGCAACCTGTGAGCCTGTGCAAAAAGAGCTTTCATGAAGCTGGTTCAAATAGATATGTGTAAGAAACATTAATTTTTCAGATCTGATCAGCATAGTAAATGTATTCCAAGAAAAATGTTAGTTTTTGTTTTTGAGTACTCTTATGAGTGCTTACATTTATCAGTAATGTAATGTGTGGAGTTAATGCTTCTTATCAGATCATTCTTCCACAGGCTGTTGTTTTTAGCATCACAGATTTGCAACCAATTGTGTTGGTTCTTTTGCAGGTTATTTGGAAACAGTTGTCTTCAAATTGGAAAAAAAAAAAATGTATGAAGAAGCATGGCATTGGTTTTGCAAGTATGCAGTCTGGCAGAAAGCTTTACTCCTTTTTGTCTTCTACAAGTCTGTACTGGTAACACTGCTTTTGTGCATTGTACCAATACAGTCAACAGGCATGACTGAGCTCTAAACTTTGGCCTGTACTGTTTGTTACAGATTACTTGTGACAAAATGAATTCAGAAGTACGAAAATCGTACTCATTTAATTTCTCACCCTGTACACAAAAAATGGGGAAAAGATGTTAAAAATGATAAACATGGTAAGGAATAGAAACATGCTTCATACTCGAGTATGAAATGTCACAAATATATTGCAATAATTTCTTCAGCATGGTTTCATTTTAAGGTGAGTAATTATTGGGACAAAGCATGCTGGTGGATAACTTGTTTGTTAGGCTTGTTTAAAGATTTCTCTTTAATATATGAAAATGGAATGGTTAAATCTTACTGCTTTTCTGAGATTTATGTATAATAATCAGCATTGGAGATTTGCTTGGGATTTGTTTGTTCCAAAATATCACAGTAAAAAAAATGACTCAAGTCAAGAATAGATTTCTATATAGTCTTAATTAAAACAGTTTTGTGTTTAGAAGTTCATAGTCTGGTTTCTTTCGAAATATAATTGCTTAAAGCTTTCCCTAATAAAGTCTGCCATCTTATAAAGGGACAGTGTGTGCGTGAAAAAGGAAGTTCATTTTGGTCTTGCTGCTCAAAATGTGCAGCTGGAACTACAGCTTTAACTGATACAAGATTTATGTAGTGGCGTGAATTCCATGCAAGCAAACTTGCATGACATAATTGATAACTTGTAATTTTTTTCTCTGAGCATTTTTTTATGCAGGGTTGTGATTACTAGCATGTCTTGTCACCAAAGGCATGTTTTTTCACCTCTTAGCGCTTTCTGATAGCTTAAATAATTTGATTTTCAGAGAGTAGGGTATCAGCAGATATGTACTTACACTGGACTGTATTAGCCTGACATACCACAGTTTATTGTATTATCTGAGTTAGTAAATTAACGTGGGCATAAGGCAATTGAGGGATTTCATGTCCTAGTTTAGGCTGCACGGTTTAATTCTACTCAAGCACCAGTGCTTTATATCCTGGGGTAGCGTAAGGTATTGTTTGAACAACGCAGATGTGTTGTCTCTGTGAAAATACACATTGAAGAGAAGAGCTGAAGATCAAAAGCACTGTTTTTTGGTTTAATGGGTGTCTATGATTGGTGGGTTTTTTTTTTTTCTTTTTTGGTAAGATTGCAGAAAATGGGTGAGGACAGGCTTCTGAGTGAAGCTGGAAGTTCTTACCTTTGTAGGCAGTTCCAAAACTAATAACACAGGCTGCATCAACTGCTGGCTTCTGGTTTAATGTAGTTTTTGTATGTTTTTTTCCCAGTGATAACAGCATTGTATTTGGAGAGTGCATCTGGAGTTGAAAAACTCAAGTAGGAATGTCTAGGACAGTCTGAGCAAGCTCACAGAGAACAAAGGATAACAGGCTCATTTTTAAGATTGTTTCTGTATTTGTGGTGTGTCAGGTGTTTGTTTGTGGCCTTGTGGGATCTTACTGTGACAGAATAATGAATGCATCATTGCTGCAGAGCTCTTGAAATCATAGTTTGAGATGAAGTGAGGGTTGACCTGATCAGCTGGAGGTGTCCAAATAAACAAAACATGATGCATCTGCCTGATCAGCTTTTTTCAGTATACTGATGGTTGTCTGTTCTGTTTTATAACCAGGAAGTTCTTCGTAGAAAACAGGGGTCACTTTCTATGTATATGGGCACAGAAGAAAGCATAAAAATGTCTGTTCAGTACATGGAGAGAAGAGACTGGTGTGAAGGACCGCTTCAGTGTCACTCACTTAATGAAATACGATAGGGAATCTCTACAGATTCCGTTGTCGCAATGGGAAAGGGAAGAGCAATAAACTGTGCTTAACAGAGCACATAAAGAGACATGATGTGGTCAAAGCCATAGGCTTGAAAAATAATTTTTACTCATCACAAATGTAAAAGAAAGAAACAAACAAACAAACAAAAAAAACCACCAGTGAATAATTGGGGTAGTGATGTTTCCAAGTTCTGAGAGCATTAGCTGGACAGGCTGATAGAAAAAGCTGTCTCTACCTTATAAACTGTACAGAAGAACTAGAGATGGGTCTGGGACACAAGACTG
Source organism: Oreortyx pictus (assembly GCA_036925125.1). Lineage (NCBI taxonomy): Eukaryota > Metazoa > Chordata > Aves > Galliformes > Odontophoridae > Oreortyx > Oreortyx pictus. Next base: position 49,968,292 of record JAUPFR010000006.1, on the reverse strand, counting down.
AGAAAATGATTGGTGTCAAAGATACCTGTATTACAGCTTCTAACGTTGTGTATCTGTTATGATGAGTGTGAAGTCTAAGGGCTGTGTGCCAGCTGTATAGAACCCAAACCGGTAGCCAGGCATTCACAAGAGTTAACTGGGGATGGTAAAGACTTCAGAGTCATCAGTAAGAGATCTGGTCTAGAAAGGTAAAATTGCAATCCCTATGGAGGATGCTTGCTGGAACTTGTGGGCAACGTTATCCAGCTGTGGAAAGAGAGGAGGTGGGTAAGCAAGGGTAAAGATCTTGTGAATTGATCCTTTTTTTTCTCCTTGAGAAATGGCAGGGGTGATTAAAGTAACAGGAAGTGTGATAGGAGAGGAAGATTGGAACTGGTGAAATGGGGACAGCAGATGAAGAACATGTGTAACTATTTCACTTGGTTGGGTAAAGATTTCAGTTGAGTAGTAGGTTCTCAATAAGCTGAGAAGTGAGTGAAATAACAGAGTAGCTCTGAAGGCAGGTTGTGGTGTTGGTAGAACTTACCTGTCACAGAACAGAACTGAAATGTGGAGGGTTATATTAGAAATGAGGAAGAGAGGAGTAAATAGAAGCAGGAATTGAAAGTTGGAATTAAGTCATTGGTTTGGAAGCAGGAGTAGCAGAAGAGTGCAGCAGACAGGTGGCATCTGTATATTGAGAAGGCAAGTGCCAGATCTGAAGCTCAGTATATATTCTGTGGAAACAAAATATGCCAAAGCATTGAGGTGACATTGTCGTGAGTCGTGGGTAGATCCTGTTGTGTACTGTTGTGTCCGCACATGAAGATTTTTGATGGTTGAACTGGATTGCTACTATGATTGTGAACTCATTTTTAAGAACATGGGTTTTCACAATTGTTCCCATTTTGAATCTATTTAAAATGAGAAACCAGTGGAATTATCAGTTCTCCTGCATCCTAATCCTGGGCTAAAAACATTTTTTCATGAAATGAATTTGCATCAGTGGGTGTACTGTGTATTTCACAAGTATGCCTTGCTCATATTCTTCAGCAGCAAATTTTGAGGCTCCATCGATGCTTCTTTTGTATTTTTTCCTTATGAATTACCTCTGATTATTATTCTATCTCTGCCGCAACTGGGGATAGCTATGACTCTGACTTGAAAATCTAATTAATGTTGCAAGATGTTAATAATTCTCAATATTTTGAGTCTTCCTTTGTTTCAGGCCATCTGTTTCACAGCACAACATTTCAGTTCCCATGGTGTTACTCCGACAACCTGTTAAAAATAAATAAATCCTTACTTTAACAAGTTTGTTTGGGAGCAGTATGAGAGCAGCTGGCTATAGCACCTTGCCTCCTCGTTAGCAGGGCACCTTTCCTGGCTGTCTCGCAGATGATATTGTGAGTGGCATCATGCCTTGGAGAAAGCAGAGTACTAGTACTGTCATCTGAAGTCAATTTTGGATGGCAGTATCTGAGGCTAGGAGAAGATAAGAATTAAACTATGTCAAGTGAAGTTTTGACTAGGCTTTATGGATTTCTTCCTTGCAATCAGAGGCCTGGACTTCTGGGGTGGTTCAAGGTGGTTCAAGGAAGTTGTGGAATTTCCATCATTAAAGACTCTTCGGAACAGGTTAAGCAAGCATCTCTGCAGGATGATTTCAGTGTAGTTGATCCTGCCTGAGGCCAAGAGACTAGATCAGATGACCTCTTAAGGTTCCTTCTAAGTTTTATGTTCATGTAGGACTCTTCCTTCTCAAATACCGGGTAAAATTCCACTACTGGATTCTATATCATGTATTTATCCTGTAAAAGATTCCACATCCATTGAATTTTGGCTGCCCTGACTCTTTTCATGTATGGGAGGGAAAACAACATTGTGAGCTATAAACAATAGTTGGTTACAGACATCTTCATTATCTGTGGTTGCATCCTATCTGTACTATAGCTTGCTTTATTACTACTGCTGGAGAAACTCAAGGGTGAGTGCTAGTATATTTACAGCCCTGGGGGGCTGCTCTTTCCATGGAAATGCAGTTAATTTGAAAACTTCAGCATAAGTACAAGCGTGGCAGGTTGAGGGAGAGCAGAAATGTGGGCTAAAATAGCCTGAAGGTCTGACGAGGAGACTGAGAGCTGGAAACCTCCACATTCCTTGGAATTTGTCCCATACTTAACTTCTGAAGTAGACAGAGTGACGGGGTGGACTGCTTTTGCTCAGACTGTAGCTGTTAGTAATGCAGACCTCCATTTTGGTACAGGTAATGTGTCCCAGAAATGAAAAATGTTACCAATGTGGAAGATCTGCCTATGGAAATTGAAACACAACTCTGGTTAAGTGGAGAAGTGCTCGTTTAATGAAAAGCTGCTAAATTATTAGGTTTAATCTTTTGTAGTAATTTTCTCGTGTTCTTTAGGGACATCTATTATCATATCCATGTCTCTAAAACATTGCTGCATCTGTCTTCCATTGCTGTAACTTCACAGAACAGAATTGTGATTTGTTTGCTGATTGGAAATTGAGGTGTGGGGGAGAGGAATTGTCTGAAAGTATCTGTTTAATTTTGAGCAGTATCTGAAGGTCAGGTATCTCTTTGAGGTTTTAGCCTGAGATAGAAATATTTGCTTCCAAATGCAACCTTAACTGGTCCTTAAACCTGTCTCATTCTGGGAAGAAATGAATCACTTTAGATTCTCTATATTAGGACTTTGCTTCTTTGATTTTTATTTTTATTTTCTTCCAAGCCTGTCAGCTGTTAAGGACATGCTTCCAACCCTTTGCAGTTAATGCTATGAAGGTCTGCAAACCAAATACATCAAGAACATTATATAAGGCAGAAGTCCTTAGCAGAGGAACATACAGAGTCACAGAATGCCCTGAGTGGAAGAGGAATTCAGAACGGTCATAGATTCCAAATTCCAGCTCTGCACAGGACCACCCGAAACTCAAACCCTGTGGCTGGCAGCACATTTCAAATGTTTCTTAAACTCAACAGCTTGGGGCTGTGCCCACTGCCCTGGGAAAATCTCATGTAGCAAACGAACATATTGTTAATGACTGTGTCGTAATACATGTGAAGCAAGGGAATGAGGTGGGTTAAGCTGATAAGCACAGTCATCTGAAATATTTTTAAGGTGGAAAGGGGAAGAAAAACTATTTTATTTTATGGCAACTTTCCAATTGGAATAGCTGGGAGCATTTTTTGGGGGGAAAGTAGTCCTTTGATGTTATAGCTTTGAATGAGGAAAGCAAGCTTAGTACTTCTGCTGTAAGGGTGGTAAGGGTGCATGTACATCTGGTCAACACAGCAAGCTTGGGGTGGGAGCTGAAGAATGGGGAGAACTGACTTCTCAGATGTTTCAGCTCTAGCAGGTAACGAAGCAGCTGCAACCCTTTGCAAAGTAGGACTTTCTGTCCCTGTGTTTGGTTCTGTTTCATTTTACCCATATTATAGTTATGATTTGGAATATTTTGCTGTTTTTTTCTTTCAGATGATATTAACTGTGTTTCTGAGTAACAACGAGCAGATTTTGACAGAAGTTCCAATTACACCAGAAACAACCTGTCGTGATGTAGTGGAGTTCTGCAAAGAGCCTGGAGAAGGAAGCTGCCATCTGGCTGAAGTATGGCGTGGAAATGGTAAGCAAAATGTATGATTGAAATTGATCTAAATGAATATGGCAAAAAAAAGAAAAAGTGTTTTTAATATCAGTGATTTCTAATTTTATTTCACCTTTTTACTAGCAAAATTTCATGCAAAGCATGCTATTGAATGTCTGTAGAGGTCAGTGCTATTCTTTTTGATGTCTTTTCTTCTCTGTTTCCTTCCCTGACGTGGAGTGATTGATTGATTAAAATGCATGTCTAAGACATTAGCCTTCTGTATACGTTAAGTATTTCGTATCTGCCTCTTTATAAATAAAAATAAATAAAAAGATGGGTGTGTTTTCACTTCTAGGTGTCATTTATTTCAAATAGGCACATCATCTTCGGTACGGAGTAGAATTTGAATGACAAGTTGGGATGTCAGTTATCTGCTCAAAAAATATGTGGGTGCAGATTATAAAACTGGATTATTTCCAGACCTGTTTCTTCACTGTTTGGTGCACAAACACTACCTGGAATGTAAAAATGGTTATAACAATCTTAGAATCATAGTGTGTGGATTTTTCCTCCTGCATCTTGAATAACAGAAGCTTTGCAGATAGAATTGTGCTAGAATAAGGTGTACTAGCTCCAAATTTCTCATGAATGTGTACCATCAAAAATTTCATAACTTGGAGCAAGAAGCAGTGCCTGTCATCTTTTTGTGTTGTAATTGTTCTTTTACAGAACAAGGGGATGATCATCTTCAGGACAATGTCAAAACGTTTATCATAGATTCTGTTTGTAGAGGAGTTTGTGCAGTTAAGTGTAGCGCAAGCTTCCAGGTTATAATGTTCCAACGTATGGGTAGGATCGGTGGATGGGTGAAGATAATGCATTCTCATTCCTCAGTTACTAAGGTTACTCCTGTTTGAAGTGTTTGTCATCAGTTTCATATAATGACTGATGAGGCCATAACTTGAGATATAATTCTTAATTCTTTATAGAGGGGTTTTATTTCTTCAGGGGCTGTTTATTCATTTTGTAAAGCAGACAAGTTTATTGCATTATTCAGATGCCTGTGGAGCTTTTAAGCATTAGCAATCTAGAATAGTTTCCTACTTGGATATCTTTTCATTTCCTAACTCTAAGACTTTATAAGGAGAAAAGGGGGCTCAAGAAGTCATTTCCTAATTAGATAGGAATTTGCAGAGTTTAGGCTGGAGTAGGCAGGAGAGAGGCTGAGCATGTCTGCAGTTCGAATACATAATCATTTAAGTGAACTCTTTAAGGGTAAAGCTTATGGCAGGGTTAAAAACTTTCTGGATTGGAAGTTTAGGTTATGAGGGAGTCTATAAATGCCAAGTGCATTATATAATTGTAAAATGGATCTGCAGGCTTTGTTTAACAGCACTTACCTGTCCCTGATATTTTGTGATCACTGGTCTGTGGAAGTGTAACATATATGGCATTACTTGTCCTTCTGCTTTCGCAATGCTTTGAGGATGTACTCAGAAAATCAGAAGAATGTTTTCAGCTAGTAGCCAAAGAAACTCTGGGATCCACAACATCGTGAAACTTTTATGCCATGTAACCCCAGCAAATAGGAGCACAAACTTTCTCTAATGACTTCTAAGGTTGAGAAAGTACTCTATTTGTGGAAATAAAGCATTATGTTTAACTTCAGTTAGCTGACATTTTGAGAAGTTTCTATAAAGTGAGAAATAAATTTTATCCAGGAAGAGATAGTAGATCTAAAACTAGATTTTGGTGTGTACCCTGTGAGTTATGTGTCTTGGATCCCATTAACATCTAGATCTCCAACAACCATACAGTTAATGGAGTATGGAGGTAACTGCTTTTGGCCATTTGTACCTAACTGATAGAGAATCGTACTTCCCCAGTTCTCTGAAGCAGGTGCCTAAGCTTAGAAGCAGAATGCTTCCCAACCTGTTGAATGGGAATATCAAACTTCAAACTTTTGAAAGCTTTTCAAACTTTTGAAACTTTATTTATTTTTATTTTTTATTAAACTGGCACAAAAGCACAATCACAAATCTGTCTCACTCAAGATGATTAGTGCATGGATTGTGTTTTGCTGAAAAGGTGGAACAAAATGACTAGAATAGGAAAAAAAAAAAAAAAAAAGGGAGGGAAAAAAACAAGGAAACAAAACCCCAAACCTTTCTGGAGCTCTCAGACAGACCTATATCATCACTGAAATGGTGTTCTGCAAACTGTTTCTGAAGTCTCTCTGACAGGAATCTTGGGACAAGCATTTTGTTTGCATTACTTAGACGTATGGTGGTATTATAAAATCTGCAGTGGACTCAACTTCTTGCCCCAAAGTTTAAGGGGTATGCAAGTTTCTCAGTGAAACAAATTGAAATCTCTTTTTAAGAGAGCATAGGAATGATAATTTTCTGTCAGCTGCTTCTTGGAGCTAAATTAAACTCTTACCAATGCAGTTTTTAAAAATAACTTTGCCTGGAGCAGAGATCTGCTGCAGAAAACATGAGTCAAAATGGTTACAACAACGAGCAACCCAAACCATGGTTCATAGTGGGAAGTGTGAAATAATTTGCAATGAAACTGCTACATACTGTGCCTGTAGATGAGTATTTTTTGTCTCCATAATAATTACACTGTCTCTGACACCTCAGCCCCTATCTTCAAGAGAGATCTACAAATGTACTTTCAGAACTTGAATAAATGCGCTGACTTTTCATACACGTTAAAAGTTCATATTGCTCAGGTGACAAATCACAGCTCTCTCCCTTCTGTAAGTTGGATCTCTCACACCTGTCCTCTTGCAAATGTGCTTACCTCCTGTGTTCTACCAATCATCTCTTCTAGATTATCTATTTGAATAACACACTTCTATTCAAGTTCTAAACAATTGAGGCTGTAGATTCTAATTTTGGTATTGAAATTAAAAAATCAGAAACATTTGTGTTCCCAGAAGCTTGTTTCCTAAAATGTATTGATCTAACGAGATCATCAGTTTTAATCTTTACAATATGTGTGTACTAGTAAATAACTCAGAAAGGCATCATTTTACTTAGTTTTGGAGGGGGAAGAAAGAGATTACTTGTCTTCCAGTAAGGTGCTGTTAGTGAAATCCATGCAAATTTGGCTTCAACAACAATTTGAAATTGCTAGAGTTTAGGAAAGGGTTGCAATAGCTTAGCTGTTGGAGAACTTATTTATTTTAATGTTAGTTTTGTTCTGGTTGGTTGAGGAGCTTCCCAAGACTTGTAAAATAGATATTATATGTATTGCAATTAAGAAGCTGATTGTCCTCAGAGTTGCATGGTGTAAGGGTTTGGTCTAAGTGCATTTGACTTTGGTGTTTTGTTCTCTGTTCTCATTCTTTTCCAGTTTCTTGAAATGATTAATTGTTGAAGAATACAACAGTATTTGTGCCTGACCTATCAGTAAATTTAAATAGCACCATGTGCATTTTCAGGTTGAAGTTTCCTCTCTTGGACTTCTCATGCTATGGCAGGGAAAAAAATGCAGCATGTTCTTCCTCATTCCCCAGCTATTGCAAATTGCAACGTATGGATGTCACAGGATAGGTATCATGCCAGAAACCTGTGGTACCTTTCAAAAGAAAATAGGTTTCAACCTTTTAAATCCACCCATTACTCAATTATCTGCTTCATTTACATCTGGAATGCCCTTCAGCAATTGGTAATGTTAGTCTTCCTGAGCTTAGTTGTGGGAGGCTACTGACGGTGAAAGAAATAGAAGTATGCTTGTAGTAAACAACTGCAAACCTGGGATGGTAAAGACACTTTGTGATCTTGCTGTGAACTCGGGTTGTCTAGGTAAACTGTTACTTTGTATTCTGTTTTCATATATAGCAAGTGTAAATGTGTTTATTACAAATATCCTGATACATGTAATCAGGATAAAAACAGATTCTGAAGCCTAAAAGTTTTCCTGATTTTAATATAAGGTTTATAGTTCCAACAGAAAAATCTTTGCAATTCTTTTCTAATACATCGCTGCAGTATGTGCATTCTCATCTTCCAGGATGTTTCAGGCATTACAGAGTACTTGAACTCACCTGTTCTCAAAATGCTTACTTCAAAGGAAAGGTAGAAAGTTCAGTACTCAAGTTACTGTTCCCGTATATTTGTCCAACTTCGATTTTAACAAAGTTTTTACAGTTATGGATATGTGCATAGATCATCATTTTTCACCTATCTTTTCATATAAAAAAGAATTTATTATGAAAGTGTACTATTACCATTCATTACTACTCTATACTCATTCCACTGTTTTACCTTCTTTTTTTTCTCTTGTATTTTTACAATTACTGACAAATAAACTAAAAAAGTATAATCACTGGGAAACATTTCACTGCAGTATGTGTTTATTCTTAAAGAACAGCTATTCCCAGAAGTGCTCCTTTATGCTAACCTAACTTGCAGCAAATATAAGATCATGGTTTTTTTTTTCCTGCAGTTTGTATAGTTATGAACAAAAGGAAGGAATGGCGACTTCACCTCTCATCATGTCTTGTGTCAAATGTTAATGACCTTTTCCTCTTCCTGTTTCTTTTCCAAATATCTTTTGTCTACATAAGTTGCACAGAATGATTACATCATTTTTTCCTTTGCTTCAGTAATGATTCTCTCACTGCTGCTTTGTCTGATTTATAGCTGCATGTTCATTCCAGGTTATCTTGGTGGAAGTATTGAAAAAGTAGTAAAAAATATATTTCCCATTTCTCTACGTGGTCACGTGTGACAGTTATTAGCCTTGATTCTTGAGGGTGCTTTATGTAAATAGGACCTTTTATATTGAACAGTTGCTGGGACTGTTCAAAAGGAAGGACAGGGCCTTCCTCATAATAAGGGAGACCACCTTAACCAGCAGCAATGCTGCAGCCACTCCTCACCATTCCAGAACTAGCCCAACCCTGCTCTGGCATCTAGTCACTTGGTACCTGTTATCAGGCTTCATTTCTTACTAGGTTTAGCTAGCAATCGTTTTACTGGAGAAAAATTTCTAATGCTTCAGATCTTCTGTGTTCTCTGAACTAAACTGTTGAAGTATTTTGCTCACTGTGATCCTTAGATTCTTGTTCCAGTTTTAGAGGATTTGCTTCAGTGCACTTGAAATCTTACCTCCCTCAAGGAGTTGAAAAACCTGAAAATCATGTTTTTAAAATTCCTTTTCTAGAGCTGGTTGTAATGAGCCACTGGCCTTATCCTTGTGTGCACAGGCTGTATTGACAGTGTTTCTTGGAATCCACTTGACTGAGAATCAAGAAAAGAAAAAGAAAAGCATCTGTATTTTTTAATCCAGCGTGTTGCTTTTTGCCTATTTGTGGTCTGTGTTTTTGTTTTGGTTTGGTTTGGTTTTTTTGCAAGATTGTAAGGACTAAGCTAATGAACATAGTTAGCAAACCTTCCTGTTTCTTGTGCTGCATCCTCAAGCATATACTGCTTGCTGGTACTGAAAAGAGGATACAGGTCCACATAGACAAGTGATCATTCAACTGAAGCAATTTCCTGTGCTTCAATATCTGCTATGATCGGTATCCTTTTATCTATATCCTTGGTTATTCACAGGAGACTTTGAAAATAGAGTAAAGAAGAAAACATATAGAGGACTCTTCGTATTTTTTTTTTTTTTAGTTCAGGAGGTGTGCTAGAGATATTTCCCTCTGCAAAGGATGACACGGTGGTTTTCCTTGTTCTCTGAAATGGTTAAAGATGCTCCTTAGGATGTGCTGATTGTATGTTGAGAGGTGATTATAAAGGAATGAGAAGACATTGATGAGATCAAGCTTTTTGACATGACAGTTTTTGAGAGCACAGTTACTGTAACAAATATATCATGAATCAAGTGGTCCGAATGTGTTGTCTTTAAATACTGCAGTTAAGTTCCAAGGAGTATCAGTATGTATGTCTGTTTATACACAGTTCATAATACACACAAATGCAGGTAAATTTCATTATTAAAAGGTACGTTGATTATGCCTGGGTTTTTGTTTGCTTGTTTGTTTTTAATTCCTTTCTCACAGGCTTTCTAGAAGATAACTTACGTTTTTGAATCATTTTGTCATCTTATATCAAATGGGTTAAGTATGGAACAGATGGATTGTTAGCAGTGTTTTGCCTGGTAGGAGATGCTGTGGTTTGAGTTTTATGAGCAGAGGAGATTTTGCTTTTAATGATGAAGAATGCAAACCATCTTCTGTTTTCCATCCAAGTCTGGTTTTCTGTAGTAAATATTTGACTGCTTAGAGCTGTATGTAAGAAAATGAATTAAATCTTTTCTGCTCTTGTTGTATTCTGATTAGAAGAAATCTAATATTTTGCTTAATTTTAGAAAGCTTTAAAAGGAAGGTTTTTCTTACCCTTAATTAAAGCATATAAAATAAATTCAAGTATATTTATACACAATGAAGTGTTTACTTTTGAAATATGTATTCATTCTGAAAAGCTAAGTAACCACTTAGTAATGATAGATTCGATCAATCTGGAAGAAGTATCTGTAATATGAGAATGTTTTACATTTTTTCTGTGGAAAAAAAAGAGACTTAGTGCTGCACAGGTCTTGATGCTTACTTGTTCAAAGATTTGCCTGAAATTCCACATATGCTAGAAGTTAATGTCCAGCCTTGAATATTGGAGTGGAGGCACCTGCTCAGGTTCTTAGGAGGTGAAATGTCAATATACTGTTGTGGTTTTTAGTCTGAGTGGAAACCCTTAGATTCAGACTGATTTAATCATCTTAGTAACAAAGAAAAATATCCATCTGCTGAAAGAGAGTGAAGGTGCAAAGATCATCGTTGTAAAAAAAGCTTTTGATGAGGAATCCCTGACATGATTAAACTAGAATTTGTAAACACCAATATTTTGTATGGTTCTGCAAACTGGTTATGTACAGCTGTAACGGAGTGACCTGTTTTACAGTAACAAAGCTAGCTTTTAACACAATGCAACTATTTTCTGTTGGTGTACTCTTGTTTCTCGGATTTTGCATATCAGTAAGCACATTGGGTGGATTTAATTACTAGAAAAATGACATTCTTATTTTGAATGAGAGTTCTATAGATCTTTGTCTAATCCTAAATAGTTGTGATAGGTTTTTTAATTTTATTTTTAGAACGTCCCATACCCTTTGATCATATGATGTATGACCACCTACAGAAATGGGGTTCCCGGAGGGAAGAGGTGAAATTCTTTCTTCGGCACGAGGAGTCACCAGCTGAAAGTAATGAGCAGAGTAAGTACACTTATCTTAGGTGCTGTCACCTAAACATTTAAAATGTCTTCTGAAGCGAGTTCAATTATCAGCTCTTTCCGTAAATTTCAGTAGATATGTGTAGTACAACTTCCTTGTACCAAAGTCATTTTGAACATTCCTCAGTGTCATGTTTATTCATGTTCTCAAATTCCCTTCTCTAGAATAATTTCTACCAGTTTGTTGAGCAGTTCTTTGGTAGTAAGATTGGTCTCTGTTACGCTTAGTAGTGATGCAAATATTTGGTGCGTGAGAGGCTTAATACATTTGCTTCTTGAGAGGATGGGAAGATTCTTCCTTTCAGTTGCCTCCAGAGAAAAGATTCAGCAATCTACTTTGCATTCCTCAGAAACTAAAATCTATTTTACAGTCATCACTGGGAGAGGTCTCACAAGCTTTACTTTCTCTGTGCTTCATGTATGTATATATTGGTAGTAATAATTGATATCTTGAATCTTGTCTGTTGTACAGAAACGGTCTTTGTATAAAACAATTCCATGTTAGATGAGGGCCTTCCTTTTAAGACTGGAATTAAAAGAAAAAAAATCTCATTTTTCTGATCTAACTGGTATAACAGTTTAGAAGCTGTATGTTATTTATTGCTCTCAGCCTGGCTGAAGGATAGGAATGAGATCTCAAAATGAATTTGGTTGCTCAGATTATCCTTACTTGTTAAACTAATCTGACTACTGACAATTGAATTTCAAGTTTTGTCTGAGACCTTATTGCTTTGATCTGAAGTTTCTTTTTATATCCAAGAGGCTGCTGTTTGCTGAGAATGCCAGAAGTAGCAGGTCCAATAATATACAAGAGATTTATACGTATATATTAATTAGATAGACTGTAAAATACTCAGTCATTGTTTGGGCATTTTGGCTTTAAACAATGTCATACCAGAAGCCATGTTGACACATAAAGGAAAATGTCCCTTCTGAACCATGCAAGTAAAGTGTTCTAATTAATCATTGACTTATGGATCAGTTTGCAGAATAAAGTCGTTTTTAAGGCATTGGAGAAGCTTCTTATAACATAGTTTATAGTACATTTAGTTGGAGCTGCTTCTTTTTATGGACATAGAAGAGTGAAACTGCGGTAGTCATGCTCAATACATTCCCTTCCATATTATTATTGTTAAAACACAAGTCAGGAAAGTCTGTACTTGTCTATACTGTTAACAGATGAAGTCTATGAGGTATGTTTTATTGTTCCTGACTCTACCACAAACAAGGAGTAACCTAATAGGAGAGTCAGAGGAGAATAAAATTTCATAGGTAAAAACTATGTACAAATTCTTTTAAAAGTATGGACTAATGAAGCCATGTGTGTTGGAAACTCAGCTTTGGAGTACATGTGACACTCTATTTTTAGGTGGACGTCAAACCCAGAACCAAAGAAATGGAATAAGTATACCTGTGGAAAAGCGTGCAGAGAATGGGGTATGTAACAAATTATAACAGTTTTGATTCAGTTCCATTCACATATTTCATGTTTTAAAAATTATTGGTTTACACAGTCTGTTATGGTGGGAACTTGTGGAAAATGTACAGTTTTTGTTCTATTTTGATTTTCATAAACAACTGTCAAATTTCTGTCTAAAAAAAAATTCACTTCCATAACATGAGAAGTCTTCAGAGTCTTAATAAGTGCTGCATTTTATCACCTGCCTTTCTCTGTCTTATTTGTGTGAGGAAAAAGTCAGCTCTATTAAACTTGCATACTACTACTGCCTGCTCAGGTATCTTTCCCCTCTCCCCCCACCCTTCCTTTTTTTAATTGCTTATATGGAGTTCGTGACTTAGCCTCTTATGTTAAAATGTGAAAAAGTATTCATGGATTGGGATGTGTTCGGATGCCTACAGAAGATAGAAACCTGCAGTGCGACTTCCTTGTACTAGTTTAAGCACTAGGTTCTGGTTGGTTTTTGATTTTGATTTTGTTTAGATAAAATATTACCAAGTTGCTAATTTAAAATAACCTTTGCTATGCACTACATATCAGTTTCATAGCATTCAGTGAATCCTGGCTTCACCATCATCTCTTTCACAAGAATTGTGTAGTACATCTCTTTCAGAATTACCATGGTTTAAAAATCTTCTGTTCCATAGCTGGATGGAATTCCCTTCACTTTGTTCTGCCCCTTCTCATCCTCAGTTCTGATAAAAACTCAACAGGATGTAATCTGTCTTTGTTCACTTGGGGCTGTGCTGCTCCCTTTTCTGAGGCACTACAGTTACAGCTGACTGTTTTTTAACATTTTTAAATTTCAAGTGGAGTTGAGTTTACAAATTAATACTTGTTTTATCATTGTGGATTTCTAAATACACATAGGGCTGTTAGTTAAAAAACAAAACTAATCAGATTTTCAAGCTGAGGTACTTGTATGTTTCCTGATACTTGATATCTAAAATTTATGCATACATCTAAATATGCTGAAAAGTTGTGAGATACTGTTTGTCCATTCAGCTGTTTAGTCAGGTTTCAGCTCTTAGCAGCTGGTTTTGTATGTGGCATTTGAACCTAATGGAAGGATTTTTTTTTCCCCTCTCCTGCATGAATCTGTTTATCCTACTTCCATTGTCATATTGTCAGTGCAGTGAGATCATGGGAGTGCAATGTGTCCTAGGGGAACATAACTCTTTCGTGACCTCCTCGTTCTTCATAGCTCATATACTTCAACTGAGATACAATACATTCTGTGAATTAGGACTGGCACCAGCAGTACAGCTTCTAATCTTACTTACTGGCGATGTTGAGTGTTATGAGAGCATCACTTTGTTTAATTAATGTTTGCTGTTAATTTTATAGGTACAGCTCAGACCTGGTAACATGATAAATGCTGCTACATGCTTGCCATTCAATATACTAAAAAAGCACAAAATTAAAATGTATTGGAGAACTGAATGGGGAACTGATCACTTCAAAATAGACTTTTAGTAAGTTTCTGAAATTACTAAATGACAAGAAAGAGCTGAAGGGATTTTATTAATACAAGTTGTGGGTTTTATGCCAAAAGTGGTACAACTTAGGATTTGAAAGTTACAAAACTCAGATTTTTCAATTATGCTAAGTTTTAAATTGTAGGGGGAGGGGAAAAAAGAGGTGGCTGCAGGATCAAGGATTTAATCAGCTTACACTTACGTAATGCATTAGGCTTATTCATTGTTACTGGCATGCTGAATGTTAGACTAGCCCTAAAATCAATAGAAACCAATGGGACATTGAAGACAGCTCAAACATTACCAAGTGTTCTTCACTGAGGTATATTTGTATTAGTTTATGTATTGTTTTAATGATGAAATGGTTGATTTTTATTTAATATCTGGGTAGAGCTGAAAGTGTGGCATGCATAGAGAACTTCTAGATACATGTTTGTTTTCATGTTTGAATCAATAGTTGTGGGAGAAAGCTGTATGCAATTTGTCTGGAATTCAATTTGGATAATATTATGAATTGGCATTTTATCATGCAGTGTTTTTACTGTTCTTTGAAACTATGTGCGTAATCAGCAGTTATTTAAGTAATGGTGAGCTTAAAATCACAAGATTATTTAAATGCAAAAATTTTATTAGATTATCTTCCAAATAAAGATTTAATGTTAAAAAATGGTTAGGTTAGGTCTCTTCAGACAGTGAAGTAGTAAATAGTGCTGTAGAAAGAATATGTAGCAATGCTCATCCGAGCTTTGCATTTGCAGAACAAAGCAAGATTGTATAAACCTGAGTGTTTCTCTCTGAGATGACTTCTGCCTGAGTTTGCTTTTGTTGACAACTCTTGGAAGTGGAATTATGCTGTAGTTGGAGCCTGATCTCTTTCTACTACTGTCCTGAAGATATATGTAAGTGAAGATAAGACTTTTAAAACCAAACATTTTCCTTATCCAAGGAGATAGGACAGTGTCTCAAAGAGAGATTCACTTCTCTAAGAATGGCTACGTGTCCGTTTCTTATCAGATGTAACTGAGTCAGCGTGCTTTGGACATGAGTTGTAAAAAGGGAAATTCTAATTAAATATTGGTGAAAATGTTTTCTTAGTGAGAGCAGTTGGTCTCTGGAACAGATTGCCCGGAGTCTGTGGAATTTCCATCCAGTAGAGGTTAAGAACTTACTCTGATTTGGTCATGAGCAAGCTGAACAGCTCTCAGTAGGGGGTCATTGAACCAGGTTACTTCCATAGGTTCTTTTCTACATAAACTATTTTCTGGTTTTATGATGCACAGTATGCTGATCGTGAAAATGCCCTTTACTGTTCAGTCATTTCTCACTTGTTATCAGTGGCCATGAAACAGTGATCATGCAGTGCTAGGTGTCATTTTCTTCCAGATGTCCTAGCACTATCCAAGGATCACTCCATAGGAACGACAGTGGTTTGAGCACAATGAGAAAGAGCAAATACAGTTCTAGCCACTGGAGGTCAGTGGTACACAGGGGAGTGACTGGGAGCCATCTGTCATGGTGCAGCTACCAGTCATCAGTGGGAAAAAGAAATTGCAGTCTTACTAGAAGGAAGTCCTGGAAAGAGAACTGACCATATGATAACAGTTGTCCAAATGTAAAGGTCATCAGATTACTGAGATATTTGTTATACATAATTGCTTGAAGTTCCTCATTTCAGATGTTAAAGGATTAAGAGTTTAGTCTGCTCTTCAGATCTGAGCTACAAATGCAACTTAATATAAGCTTGTAAGTATTAAGTAGTTTCTGTTTGTAACATTTAACAATGTACTTGAAAGAGGCTGCCATTCGTGTAAGGCAAGTTTTAATGACGTTTGTTTAAAGTGAGCAAATTACAGTGTCGGTCTTACAAATCTAGATCCTTTCATGGGTCTCAGCTGTAAGTCTAAACAAGTAATATAATTATAGGAAAGGAATTCTAGCAATTTTCAGGTATATTTTCTTAAGGAAACTTTCTTGCAGGCCTTGTGGAACATTTTGATCATATAAGAAGCTCTAATTAAATAAAATCCATATTTTCCCAGTTTCCTGCTGCAACTTTGTATGTTACCGCTTCTAAGGAGCCAAGACTTTCGTATCTGTCACTTTCACTAAGAGTGTTCACTGCTCTGAGACATGCATTCCTCAAGTTCTCTTTACTTGTCAGAGAGGGGAGCCTTGCTTCACCTTCAGTGCAGACATTTAATTCAAGCTGTTAGTCAGTTTAATATATTTAATGACAAACTGTCTGAGGAGAATCCAAATTCATCTAATGCATTTCACAAAATGTTTGCTTTATCTTTCACTTCAAAAATAGAAAAACTAATCCAGCTAAAGAACTTGAGGGGAAAAAAACAATTAGTAGGGAAAAAAAATACAGTCCAAAGCTAATGTTGATGTACACAACTAGCTCTTTAATTCTTGCTGAGCTAGAAATCCCAGTCTCTTCATGCCACAGTAAAGGATAGTTTATGTAGGGTAACATCGCTACAAGATTAATAATTGTGTAACCTAATAGAAAGTACTTCTCTGAAACTGTAGGGAATTCAGATGCTCCTGACCTTTTTCCTCACTCTGAGTCATTTTGTAAACATTCCAGGCAAAATCACATCATTCTGGGATTTGAAATGCCATGAATAATGTTTGGAAATAAATGTTCTGCAATTTCTCAAATGTATTTCACTTCCTAATGAACAAAATTACCAGATGCTTCCATTTTATGAGAATAATCATTACACTTTGCTTACTCTGTGATCATTTTTTATTGTAGTAACATTAGTTTATGACTAATAAGCTAATGTATGACTTAATTTGTTTTGAGGAATCAAAAGAAATTTTTTTGGGAGCAGGAAACACTCTTTGTACTCAACTTGGAAAAAAACCCTTGCAAGCATTGCAAAGGAACTGGTTTCCTCCATACTTTCTCCATATATTTACATAATTTTTAATCTCTGTAGATTAGATACCAAGAAGTCTCCCTAGGTGTCTATAGATATGTGAGGAAGTACTTGTTATTTACTTTTTTCTATATGTTGTATGTATATAACGTTTTCCTGTTTGTCATCTTCTCATCCATCTAAATTCCATTCAACTCTTGCTTTTTCCCTTCTTTTCACCTGGTGTAGGGAACCTGCTTCGGCAGGGGAGTTGGACTTGATCTCTTGAGGTCCCTTCCAACCCCTATGATTGTGTGATTTTATGTGCGTTGGGGTTTTGTAGAGTTCATTGGCTTTTGTATTTCTGCTGCTCTTCTGGGCACCAAAAGATAGCTCTGCTCATCAACTTAAAGGGAATTTGACAGCCAACAGGTGGCTTCCCATTTTGCAGGGGAAGAGAGACCTACACTGTACCATGTACTCAGTCTACATGTTTAGTTTCTGCTTTTGCAGATATGACGTGTTTTTCCTCAGTGTGACTTGTCAGTTTTACAGCTACGCATAGCAGTGGAAGTCCATGGAAGAGGGATGGTAAGAGTCCAAATTTGCTTTTCTCTCATATAAAGGTAGAATAGTTTAGAATATATGAGTGTGTCAACTGACAAAGCATTATGCACATTAGGTCATAAAGTAAACATTACCTGAAGAGTTCGCTTGTTATTTTTCATGAAGGATTGCTGTTCCTTTCCAGTCCTTACACCAGCAATGTAAATTTTAATGTCTTTTGACACAGTTGTATTTTTTTGAAGTCACTTTAGTGTAATTTTTAGTTAAACTAAGTAACTTGATACTAAGTTATTGTAAGGATGATGGGACTTGTCCTCTCCTTTATTTCTGTACTTCTTTAAAAGAGACAAATGATGAAAGTCCCTGTTCCAGTGAAGATCTCTGACAGCTTTAGTTGTTGAAACTTCAGAGTTTAACTTTTCCCTCCATCTCCAAGCAGCTTTTAGTTCTTTTATCTCTTTCATGTAGACAAGTTATCTGCAGGTTAGTGTTTTCCGCAGTCTTTCTATGTAATGGCTGTTTGCTGTGTTCGTGTGTATGCAGCAGAGCACTGGCCTCCTTTCTCTGACACACCTTTAAATGTTCATTTAGTTTCCTGTCCATCAAGCCTTTTGGACGCGTAGCATACCTGCTTCCCACCCATATGGATTTCTCAGGCAAGAGAATTATTCCATGTCTCCGCAACGGCCTCATGATCCAATTGTAGTTAGGTTTGTTCCCCCTGCACTCTTCCTCACATCAAAGTGCAGAAAATGAAAGTCCCTGTGGCTAATTTAGGAGCAAGGGAGTTCAACTTGTTTTTCTTCTCTTATTCTTACTGGATGATTCTACTCTATAGCTCATACCTTTCCGTTCTTGCTAAAAATAAGCCTGTTCTTTGTGCAGCTGGAATATTCACTATGTCGTGCTTTGACATACAGTTCTTCAGTGTCCTTATGGAGATCTATTTGGCTGGATCTCTTGTGTAAGTGCATTGAATCATACTTGAATTCTACTCTTGAAAGAAGAAAGAGAGCGTGAACTTGCATACCATCCCTGAGTTTTATAAGGTAAATTACAGCTTTTCATATTTTCCTTTTTCAGAATGTTAGAATTTTTAGAGACAACAGGAAATTGGTAATGGGGTTTTAGTATTTTCTTTCAAGTTTGGTACTTAGGGTCCTTAAGTGTACATTTTGGCTTTCTGCACACTTCACTGTGCAGCTTCTTGATGTATGCTATTATGCATATGCTTTAGCTTTGTTGCGGGCTCACTTATTTATCTTTTTGCATGAAGGATTTAAGAAAAGAACAGAGTGTATAGAGAAGAGCATTTTAGCAAACACAAGGAAAGTTACTTACATAAGGTTGTCATATCTATTTTGACTGTACTGTTTGCCTTTTTATTCTAGGCAGTCTCTGTTAATAAAGATGCAGCTAAATTTCGTCTGGTGTGATTTTCTGTCCTTTTTAACAGCAAAATTAAACACAAGAGGCAGTGTTTTTCACTATCTATCTGATGTTCAGTTTTCACATTTAGTAATACTATGAAAACAGAAATTTTTGTTATCTTCTGAAAGCAAAGTTGTCTGTATTCTTACATTTTTCAGTTGAACTGAAAGAAATGTGTATTGCTGAACATTTTCCATTGAATATGAAAAGTGCAACGAATCAAGCTGATCGCAGTTGACAGCTGGCTTGATCTTGCACTGATTAGGTCTTTCACTGCTGGCAAAATCCACTAGCCTTTTCCGTTAGCTGATTGTTGATGAATGCAGAGAGACAGTTTTTCATATTGATAAAGAATCGGGGAAACATATATCTCGTATGGAATAAGATTTAAAAATATCCTACCTCCTATTGATTGCATTGGAGCAAAAACATGCAGGAGCTCCTAAGATATGTGTAGTTGACTCGCCTTGTTCAAATTGAACAGTTAAACAATTAGCATAGACAGAAAATAACAGAAACATGGAGTTGGAGCATGCTGAAGCAACACACGTGTTTACTGCTGATGGGCAATGCTGCAAAATAAAGATGTGCTCTCTTACAATTACATGGGAAAATAGCAAGCAGGTAATTAATTTTCCAAAGTTTTACACTTTAGTGCATGTTATTTAAATCTTGTATTGCTTTCACACTTGAGTTTAAATGATTTTGAATTTCACTCTAAAATGACTAGAACATTGATCATTTGTTTTTTGTAACTCTTTATCTCTGAAATGAAATTCTGAGTGCATCAGATTTTGATAGATGAACTTGTCGTCATAGTTAAGTTATAAGACCTTATGAAAAGTATTTACTTCACAGTATTGTGGTCAACTTTTGTTTTTAGCAGCTTAAATTTGTGAGGCATGCAATGCATACGCCGTCTCACATGTTCAGATAAAAACAGGGTATTTATTTTCAGTACTTCTGTGTTTTGGAAAGGTTTTATTGTACTGTTCTTCTTGTAAACAATGTAACAGCACTATGGATGCATACTGAAGCCATTACTAAAGGGAAAATTAAACACTGATTTGATAGTAAGCGTACTAGTTTGACGTAGAAGTGCATTTTAGTTATAATGAGCTGCCCTATCAAGCTGAGATTACTTTTCTCAAAAAAATTGTTTTGTCTTAAAGATCCACAAATCTGCAATTCCAAGACTGCTTTTAAAGAAACTTGAACGATGTGCGTTGAAACACAACTTTTTAGTTACTCTGAGTAAAAGGACTGGTGTTGTAAACAGCTCTGAAGTTGTGTGCATAACTAATCTACTGTCATTCCTATGTGAATGCATGATTTCTTTTAAAATATTTGTCTTTTGTTAGGAGTATAGGGTTTGTCAAATCAGCTGCTGGGTATTTTAGCTGGATATTAAAACAAATACAAATGAGTTTAAGGTTTTTATGACTATTAATTGTCTCCAGGGACAAAGAAATCAATATTTTAAATACTGAGTTCTAGATACTACTTCTGTATGTAGTAGGAGTCATTCATAGGCTTTTTTGTTTGTTTGTTTTACCTGTGGTAGATGTTCAATATATGCTTAAATCCAACTGTGATTTTGAAAGTCTGATTTAAATATACAGAACAACATTAAGTTCTGCCTTTTCTTAGCTGCTCTGTCCAGAATAGAGGGCAGTCTCACCTAGGAGATTTCTAGGAAATATGAGCAAACAGTAGTAAACATCAGAAATCTGGAGTCTGTGGCTTGTGCTGAGCAGGTTTTAAATCTGTATTAATTACAATGCCCTATTTCTATCTGCGAGTTGGAGGAATTACTGACATTGTATTGTTGGTTAAGGAGAGAGGTTAAGGTTTTATGAAATATAGACAACGAGAGATTTTTCATCAAATAATGATACAGCTGAAGCATTTTTATCAGTTCTAAGAAACCGTTCGTTTGCTCAAATAAAATTACATTTTGTTAAAAATTCTAAGTAAGTAGATGACTTCTGTGATGTTATTTTCAAGATTATTTTATTATCAGGAGATAGCACATGGTAGTTATATTTTTCCTTAATTCCCACTATTCTCGTTGCCTTTTCTGGCTTTAATTAGCTTGTTCATTTCCATTAGGCTAAAAAAGGCATATGCTATTGTCATTGGATTCTTTAAAATGGATTTCTGCTATCGGCATGTTTCTGACCCAATTAAAAAAATGCCAGGCAGAGCCGTGGCTAAAGCCGTTAAACTGGAAATAATGTCATCCATGTTGAGACCAGCAAAAAGTGTACTTTAAATAGAAACATATTTTACTTTGTGTATCTAGAGTGTTATGCATGAATTTCCACACAGGTTTTTAAAATTGCCTGTGTTATACATAGCACCAGCATTAAGTTTTAGGAAAACGTAAGTCAAAAATCAATTAGAATTCTTAAATTTGGCGATGATAGTGTTTCTGGATCGTGGGTCAGTATTTTCAGAAATGTGAGGACATCAGAGTCAAGTGCTCCGTCCTGTGTTCCCTTTTCTTACTCCTCAGATAGCACAAGGATGCATTTCATCCAAGATGTGTTTGTTACAGAACTATTACAGTAAATTCCCGTGTTTTCCTGTTGTTCCCATCACTGCTGTTCTTCTGAGGACAGGTACCCGTACTGTGCCATGACTATTCATGTCAGAAACCTCTGAAGATTTAACTGAGCAAGTGAAAGCATTTTCTAAGCTATGCTGATTTGAATGAGGGTTAGACCAAGAGAAGTTATGTTTGTCTGATGGGCTTCTGCTGTTTTCATTCAAGTTGACATGGAAGAATTAAGAACTGTTTTGCTAGATTCAGTATGTAGAGGAGGCCATTCTTTCCTGCTTTGGTAAGTTGGTATTTGAGCAGCCAGTGCTGTAGTTCTTCCTTTCCTTTAAAGGCAGGACAGAGAAGGAAGATACAGAGCTGGGCCACTGGGGTAAGAGATCCTTGCTTTTGGGAAGGCTGAGGCTTCTCACAGTCTTCATCCCAGTCTGGATTTCACTGGCTGGGGAGCACACCACCGTTGGTTTTACAATTATCAGTCTGCTGTGTTCTGGAAGAATGGTCATTTATGTAATACATTCCACTTCCTCCTAACTCTCAGACCTGCCAGTTCTGTCTTTATCACACAACTGCATAGGTTTGGCAGCTCTATAAAGGTAAATTTCTAGTCTGGAGGAAAGTTTGGTATTGCCCTCAGAAGCAGTCTCTTGCTGAAACTGCGATAGATTATAGAAAGTTGAATCTTTCTGTATGTGTTATAAATGAGAGTATTTAAATTTCATTTCTATGTAAGCATTTAAAGTCTTCTCAGGAGCAACTTGGAGTACCTTTAGCATTTGTGGTCTTCCCTTTTGAGGGAGCAGTGTTTTCTTTTCACCATGGCAAAGCTGTGTGCCTCCATGGTGAATGCCAGGTGGGTAATAAATTCTTGAAATCATGGCACAAAGGATTTGCTGCTTCTAATTCAGTTTTGATCTTGTGCCTTGACTGTTTTGTTTTTTTCCCTGCTATCTCTGGCTTTTGTTACGCTGATATTGCCCAAGCCATGGTAAAGAGTGTTTTCTTTCATACTTACTGTGGCAGAAGGTATGATTGCCTTTACTTTTTTGGGAGTGGTGTGTGTCTGCAGAGGACTGTTGAGGGATGGGCTGTGTTTTAGTTAAATAGGGCATTTGGCCAAAATGTTCCTTACCTGTACAAGAATTCTAGATTAGCAGTCTATTCTATGAAGAATGGCAATAGTAGCTAGGTTGTTGGTAGAGTTTATGTTGCATTATCTTTAATAGCTGCTTTGTTTTAGCTTATCAGTGAAATAAAAACTGGCTGAAAGTAGTGGGATACAAGCAACAAACCTTTCTAGGTAGCACTTCTGATAGCCAGAACCAGCCAGGATGCAGACTTTCTCACCTCCTTGCACACAGGCTGATTACATTTTATCTGTGTTATGTTGGATCTTGACAATTGGTGATTTAACCTCAGAATCATCTCTGACCATGACAGGCGTTAAAATGGAAAGATGGACCTGAGTACTAGAAGAGAAGTAGTAAATTAAGGAATAGAGGTAGTACAAGTTGATTTAAAGGTATTTGCATGTGATTCATTGTGCAAGAATATCCGTTGGAGAAGGTGGATTGTGTTCAGTTTCCAGAGGCTTGAACTGACAGTCTCTAGTGCAGAGCTTTTTGGGGGGGAGCTGTGTGAGAGATGGGTGTGAACACTTATCTATTCCTTTCCTCTTCTTAAGATAAGGGAAGATAATGACATAGTGGTTCCTGCAAAGCTAGGAAAAGATCTGAAGAGACAGTGTGCAGGAAATGGTTGATAAATGCTTGTGCTGTTTGGGTTTTCTTTTTCAGTTAATTGGTTGAATTATGTTTTACACTGGCTATTTGAGTAGCTAGGCATTGCCAAACCTAAACATGAGATTGCCAGTCACTATGGTGGCCTGTTAAGCTTTGGAGTATTGGTTGGTTTGCTTTACAGTTTTTCTGAATACACAGCATTCTCAGGTGTGGGTTTGGTGGATTTTTTTTTCCATGTTATTTTCAAAGTAGCTTTTTGTTTTTACAAATGCAAACTTAAAAAATCAAAATATTTTTGTGGCTTATATTTTGGAAGTTCAGTCCTGTGGCTTCTCAATTCCCCTTAAAAGATAAATTTCAGATGGAAATAAAGGCAAGAAACTTTTGGAATCTGCCTTTATGCTTTGAGTGCCTGACTGCAGTGCATTCTGATTGTCAAGGAATTAATTTGAGTTCAGATGCAATTTTTCTTTTACTGTTGTGGGTTTCCAGGGAGTACGCCTTTTCCTCATAACTCAGAAGCATGCATACTGAGTAAAGAGAGACTGAGGAGTTTGTGATGGTAGACAGAACAGCACAGTGTGAGGACAGAAATAAAGGAAGGAGGTTTAAGAAAATAAACTTTCAGAGTGACAAGGCTAATGTGTAGAATTCATTATTAGGAGATTCTTCCTCTTAATTAAATATCTAAGGTATGACTTGCTTTGAGGCTGCTTAAAAACTGGCTTCCAAACTATTTAATTACTACTGTACCATTCATCTCACCCGTCCCAAAAATATTAATCATCAAATGGTAAAATACCAGCTTGTAGGAGGAGGATAATGCCAGATGCTGAAACTGCAGTTCATTATGAATTCTCTCTCTCATCATAACTTTTTAAAGTGACATGCTAAGTAAAAGAGTCAATTTTCTTAGAGTTTTTTTTTGTCAATTCTAAGAAAATAGATAATATAGGTGTACTGTGTTTTTGTCTGAAACTTCTGTACTAACACCTCTGTGCCTAATAACACAGTGTTTGCTCAACAGGATTTTATTAAGGTGTTCATCTCGATGTGTAAATGCTTCTGTGAATCAATGAAAAGAAATTTACACATCAGCAAAATTGTCTCCTTTGATGTATCACCACGTAGCAAAATGAATCTGTGGAATCTGTAGGAGTAGACATTTGTAGTGGCTGTTTGGTACGTCCTTCAGAAGGCAGTTCTGTGGGAGGTAGGTTTCTGTTGCTGCAGGAAAAAGGAGGTGGTCTGGACCTTAAATGTAATAGGCTCGTGTTTGTTATGAAAGGTGAGTCACTTCATGTATGAAATTGTTAATGACTGGTATGAACATTACAAACTTAAGAAACTGAGGAACCAACAACCTCATTAGGGAACTGAGAAACTACACTGATCCCTTTGCCTCCCATACCATGGGGTTCTGAAGAAAGGACTGGGACTGCCTTTTTGCAGTGGCGATGTTTGCATACAGCTTGTTACAAGCCAACTCAACTAATATGAAATATTCTAAACAAACTGGCTCAAATAGATCTCTGCAAGAAAACAATTCACTCGTTTTCATACCTTTTCAAAAATGATGCTGTCCTGTTTTGGAGACCTGAAATCAGCTCCGGTCTTTCTGAAAATAACTGACTTGACGTTGAAGAGGAATTCTGCTTGATCTGTTAACTGTCATGTGGATGAAAAAGAAGAAACTCCGAGTGAAGCTACAGGTTTAAAACTTTGTTTCCTCAAATGTTTCTTCTTTTCTTTCCTGGATGTAGTGTAGTTATTTAAAATGAAAAGGACAGCTATTGGTGTATTCAGTGAGGTAAACATAAAAAGATTTCTTGTAGAACATTTACATGTAAATGGCTAATTATCATTGTTTCTCATGGTCTTATGTTTTTCTCTGTATATGTTAGTTTTACGTTCCATTTTGTAACTGGAATATTTTGCCACAGTTAAAGCTTCTTTAAGAAGCTAGTATTAATGTCCATCTTGTAATTTGTCTTCTGTTTTACATAATACAGAATGATCCAGTAGTTTTTTCAAGTATTGTCAGATACGCTTTCAAATACACTTCTTTAAAGCAGAAACAATCCTGAGCTTTTAGATCAAACTGTTTTTTGTTTCTGCTGGTTCTACCAAACAGTTCCCTAATGTCATTGTACACTGGGGGTTACGTGTCTCATTTAGGAAATCGGAAATTTTTACTCAGTAAGATGACTTTCTTACCTTGAAAAATGTTCAACCATTATCCAGGTGTGTCCCACTTATTCGATCTGGATATATTTTTAAACAAGATTTCTTAGCAGTAAGGAGCATCTGTTTCTTGGACAGCACTGAAATGTACTAGTGCAAGCAGAAATAGCATGAGCTGTCAGTGTAAACTTAAACTGATTATCAGAGCAAAAGGGAGAGAAGCACTGGGAAGACTTTTAATGGATAAAACTTGCATCAGACTATTTTTGAAACTATATTTGTGCTGGAAAAATGCTACCTTCTTTCACCATTTTTTCTTTTAAAATCAGTGATCAAGTGGGTAGACTTCAGACCACTCTGAGCCCCTTTAAGACTTAACGTATGTATTCCAGCAGAGAATTATTTTCTCCTGGTGAAAGACCATGCCAAAGGAATTCAGCAGAGCATGAATATGTCCTGGGAGCAGCATCTGTTTTTCCTATATGACTTTATTTTCTCAAGTGAGCAGATTTTGGCTTGTGGGATGGCGCTTAGAAAAATTTCCTTGTTTTCTTACCCATTTCAAGCCTTTCTGTCTGTAATTAGGAGTAAAATATTTCTCTGATATATTAGGTGGTGATCGCAAGTGCAAACAAGTTATTTGGCTTCAGAAGGATGTTGTGAAAGATTCTTGTCTCTCATAAGTAAAGCTAATAGAAGAAGAAAACAACAAAAACAGCACTACTAAATTCAGATTTTTTTTTTTAAACTGCTGTGTTCACTCACAGCATTGAAATAGAAATGCTTATTGGAGTTCTGTTTCCTTTTTTTACCTCTCAGTCTGTAAAACTTTTAGACTACATTCCGCTTTGTAAGCACCCGCTTGAACAAGAGTTTTATTTTTCAATATATTGAAAGCATTTAATTCTTTTTAATTTTTTAACAACACTGACTGTAATAAAGACAGGAAATTACATAATTTTAACTTAGTTTTCCTGTAGTGTAGCTGTGTAGCTTGGTGAAGGTGCTACATTATTTATTACAATGCACTAGTTTGTTTTTTGCGATGATCCAATCACCTGACCAAATTCTGTGTAAATATCTTCAAGAGATGTTGGGCTATTTTGAACTTTCCAACTTAGAGGTGTAATTTTTCAAAGGCTGAAATTCTCTTTCGGGGAAAAAAATGTTCATTTCTTAAGGTTGTGGCTTTTTTATTTTTATTCTGAGTAGCAGAGCAGATATTTGCAAGTGTCACCTTCTGTAACTTGTCTTTTTACACTGTACTTTTTTGTGATTGCATGGTGAAAAAAGAGATTAAATTATTCCAATGTATGGAACTGAATTAATTGTATTTGTTGGCAGAACAATGAACATAAGCTGTGTGGTCATTTTTAAAACAGTTTTGTCTCACACGCTGTCACTGCATTGTGTGAATTTTAAATAATTTTCAGTTCTGTTTCTCTACTTTGATTTTTGCACATAAATTGCTAGTTTTGGAATGCAAAAGGGTGCTAAAGCTCCATTAATATCTATGTCCTTCCATAAAATGCCTTGAATGTTTATATCATAGAAGGGCCAGAGATTTCTGTTACATTTTTACAGTAATTGCCAACTGTCCTTCTTGTTCCCAAAATGAAGCTTTTAAATAAGTAGTGGTACTGTTACAGAGAAATACTGATGCGAAGAAGTTTGGTGCCCTTGTAGTTCTGATACCCCTCTGGTTGAACTGCTGTACCACTGACAAGGAAAAGTGCAAGTCTGTAGCAAGTCCATTTTGGATGGTCCTCTAATATATTTTTTTCTTATTTCCTCCGTTGTTATTTATTGATGTGTGATTGATCTCTAAGAAAACTTTCTTTGTTATTCCACCAGAGTTCAGATTTGTCAGTGCTAAATGTTTGTTTAACTTTTTTCTTACCTCTGTGAGTTTTGACTTTCTCTTAATCTTGCCTCAGTGACAAACCTGATGTCATTGATTATAAGGATTTCTCTCCCTTTTTTAAACCGTGAAGATCTCTAGTACACATTAACTGATTCCAGAGCAGAGCAGAAAGCCCTGCTGTGGAACAACCTTAATTTGAAATCTTCCTGTGGAGCTCCCAGCACGACTTCTTGTCTAGGGTGACAGCCATTCTTCTTGGTCTGTCAGATTGTGATTAGCAGCAAAACACATCCTGATGTCTTTACATGAAGGTCATACAGAGAATCTTTTTGGGGGAGAAAAGAAAGCTTTTCAAGAGTGGCACTGTTTTTTCAGTTTGATACAGTTGGGTTTGGGGTGGGAAAAAGGATCTTAGGCTGGGGTCTTGTCTCTTCATTCAGATTCTGTTCAGGCATCCAAATTTCAGTTCACTTCACTTTGCATAGACTTTTTTTTAAAGATTCTAATCTTAAGGACTCCAGTTTGTCCAGAGAAGCTTTGGGTGACACATCTCTGCAAGCATTAAAGTCCAGGTTGGCTGGGGGCTGCCTGGTCCTAGTGGAAGATGTCCCTGCCCATGGCAGAGGGATGAGAAATAGTTGTTCTTTGAAGTCCCTTCCAACTCTCAGACCATTCCGTGAAATTTCACTGTCTTACTATGTGAGCTTCAAGACAGCCTTTAAGTGTGGGTTCTCATGTGTACTTGTTCTACAGTTGGTAAATGCTAACCACCTGTTAAAGCTGTCAAGGCACTTACGCTGAAAACATTAGGAAAGAGGATTCAGGTTGCAATTTCTGCTTAGTATACCTAGTTACAGGTCTGTTACAGTACATGTCATATCAGCAGATACCAATTTTACACAGAATCCTAGGAATTATAAATGTAAGATGAGGACCTTTTTCTGTGCTTTGTTTCTTAGTGTTCTTTTTCCTTTGCTGTTCCGCTTCTTGATTTCTTGCTCTGAGGTTCCTTATTCTTTAATAGATATCTATCATTTTTCTTCCTCTGAGAGCTGGGAATGAGGAGTTAGCCTTCCTCTGTCAAGGAAAATTCTAGCATCAGAACATTTCGTGTATATCAGCACACTGACGTAACGTTTTTTGGTCTGCAGGTTGGGAATCCACGCGTTGAGCTCACTCTTTCTGAACTTCAAGATATGGCTGCCCGACAACAACAGCAGATTGAAAACCAACAGCAAATGTTGGTTGCTAAGGTAATTAAGAGCAAACAAAATATGCAGATTGTAATAAATGCAATTTACTTAAACATATGCAAACATAAGTCTACTTGGATACGGAAAATGCACTAATTCATTTTAGATAAGCTAAAGGAGCTTGAGAAATCTGTTGTTTTGCCAAGTTAATCTTAGCTAGGCAGTGTAAAAGCATTTCACCGTAAATGACAGCACCTCAAATGGTAACATGTCAAGACAATAGTTGTGTATCTTGGTGAAAAATATTGCTAGATTTTGTCTCTTTCGTGAGGCCCATTTTGTGATCTGTGGTAGGTCACACTTGACTCTTATGTTCATCTCTACTAGCTCATTCACCTCAGTATAGTAACAGGTGTGAGATGCCACTTCATATATATTCATCTGTTATGCTTCCAGGATTTATGAGATGAATAGATTTTCAAAATGGGGGGTGAGTTTAATGCCTTTGACATAGTTCAGGGAGTTACAAAGTACTGTATGCACTGGATGCTTGGAGCATCTTTAAAAGGAATCAGTATAACAATTCTGTTACGATGTTTGATGAAACTAATATAGGAAAAAGAAATATTTCCATTATGTGTCCAATGGGAGGACTGTTACTTAGATCTGAAACATTATCTTCCAGTAGATCAAGTTGTTTAGACTGCTCTATTGGGTGTATTTTGTATTTGTGAAGCTTTGTAACACTAAGAGAAAGTTCCTTTTGCTACAGCAGGAAAAGGATTAATTGCAGCAGAAACCAAATGCCAGAGGACAGATAGTTGTGTCTGACTGCTCAGATGAGGGCTGCTTTTGCATGTATATGTAAATCTGATATTTGGTCTAAAAACTTCTGTATTTCTGTACTTTAAAACAGGAGTTAAGAGGATTTTTTTCTCCGGAAGACTGATGCATGCTTTAACCAGACACAACTTGTTCTGATTTCTGGAAAGCAAGAACAAACAAATAACAACAACAAATATAGAAAACACACACACACACACACACACACAAAAAAAAACACTGATCATTGTGATGGGTTTTACTAAGACAACCTTTTTTAATTATTAAATGGGTAACAAATGCTTTTTGTCTGAAATCTTATCCTGTTAGGAACAACGTTTACGTTATTTGAAGCAGCAAGAGCGTCGTCAGCAGCAATCTGTTTCAGAGAGTGAAAAGCTTCAAAAACTTAAAGAACGAGTTGAAACCCAGGAGACAAAATTGAAAAAAATCCGTGCCATGAGAGGACAAGTGGATTATAGCAAGATCATGAATGGCAATCTGTGTATGCAGAATTCCTAAGTATTTTTATTTATTTCATTTTCTGTTTGCTGTATATCTAGTATAATGGCATGTATGCCAACAGGATTTCAGATGGAATGGTCATTTGTCATACAGAGGGTACCATGCTTGTAGAAAATTTGTATGTGGTGCAAATTCTTGTACAGAGTAAGTGGTCACAGTAACTATTACGAATATTAACAAATTCCCAACAGATTGTTGAGTATTTAAATGTGTATTTATACTAGGTTTAAAACTAGTGTGTTGTATTTACCAATACCTATAGAATTATAAATTAATAATCTCTACTTGTTTTTTATTATCTTGTTCGTTTTAGCAACTGAAATTGAGCATATAAGTGCCATGTTCCAGGAAAAGCAACAGG
Source organism: Oreortyx pictus (assembly GCA_036925125.1). NCBI lineage: Eukaryota > Metazoa > Chordata > Aves > Galliformes > Odontophoridae > Oreortyx > Oreortyx pictus. The sequence continues at coordinate 49,938,395 of JAUPFR010000006.1, read as the reverse complement.
AGCTACAGGCTGCAGTATTAAAAGTGGATCAACTTACCCAGCAACTGGAGGACTTAAGGAAAGGGAAACTGAATGGGTTTCAGTCTTACAATGGACAAGTAACAGGACCTGCAGCAGTCGAATTAAAAAAATTGTATCAAGAGCTACAGGTAAGTAACAAAGAGGCACAATTAAAATGACAGATGTAGATGAAGAAAAGTCAAATGACTGCCCTTTTGGTGGCCATTTGGTCGATGTTATTAATGTGTCACGTCATGGTTATCTATGTAAAGGAATTAACATGAACTGACAAAATCGCCAAAAATATAAGCTGCACTGTATTCACTGCACTATTTGCCACACTGCAGTGCTCTGTGGCTTCACAATATCCACATGATATACACTGTACTGCTATTTTACATCTTTCTCAAAAAGACCTGGTTCATCTCAAGTGTACTTTTCACATCAGTAATTAAATATTCATTCACATTGAAGTTTTGTTATTTTTTTGTGGAGAATAATTAATGTGCCAATGTATCAGCATTGGAGTTTTTGGGTTTTTTATGTACTAGTGTACTCTACTGTGACAAGGCAACAGATCTAATATACATTTAGTATTTAAAAATAATTTAAATTTCAAGATAAGTCTAACTGTTTTTCTTTATGTGAGCAAATGTAACACACCAGTTAATCTGTATCACATTTTCAGAAATTAGGAATATAGGTCCTTTTTTCCTCCTTCAGTTTATAAAAAGTGTTTCTGCTTTCCAAGCATTTCTATATGCAAAGATGCTCAATTGATTAAGATTTCTTGTGCTTCATAATGATCCCATACACGTTTTTCAGAACTTAAATTTGCCTCAGGATTTATTTTTTTTTTAAATATGGAACAATTACCATTGAAGTTATGAAAAAATGCCAGTGGGAAAGCAAGAAGAATGATCATAAGGGATGTCATGGTTGATTTAAACTGTAAAGGTAATTCGTCCCCTAATTTGCTGGAAACCTGCTTTGGTGGTTTCAGTTTAATTCCCACGTTGAGAGGAAAATCTGCATTTAGTCCCTGCAGTTCAGTTAACTTCCCATCCACTCATGCCTAATTCTTCAATCCAGTTGGTATCAATTAGATGCATTCTACCTCTGTTTAGAAGGTGTCCACTGTCTTATTGGAACATATTTTTCTTTTACTGTTTTCTTTGAATAGTTGTTCATGGTAATCTGTGTGCAAGTGTAAAATCAGAGATATCAGAACACATCTAATCCAAGTTGTCTCAGTTTTTGTTTTTTTTTTTACTCTTGTATTAAAAAGAAACTTGGCAACAGTAACTATCCTAACAATGAGTCCTTATTTGTTTGATTGTTTTTGTTTGTGTATTTATTTAGATTAGGAACAGGCTTAATCAGGAACAGAACTCCAAGCTCCAGCAGCAGAAAGAACTCCTAAACAAACGTAACATGGAAGTGGCAATGATGGACAAGCGAATCAACGAGCTGCGTGAACGACTATACAAGAAAAAAGTTGAGGCACGTCAAAAAGAAAACATTCCTGTAAGATAAACTATTAAAAGGGCCACACTTTAGTTTATCAGCAGCCTATTAAAACTACATAGACTACATAGCATGTCACTTTTTCCCAGCTAAGTAATACAGTTACATCTAAAAAACTATTTTAAAAGCAGCACATTTTTAAAATCTACTTTAAGGTTTTCCACAGATACGAGAAAACTGTTGGACAGAATGTACCTCCTTTTGTTTATGTTACAGATCGTACTGTATTAAAATTTATAGTAGCTTAGATTTGTAGAAAGGAAAGCATGATTATGGGCTGTACTTCAAAGCATAGCAGGATAAAAAGGTGGGTTGCGCTTTGTTTTTTCCCTGAAGCTGAAAACTTATAAAAATGTGACTGGTCTGATGACATTAGTCCTAATAGTTGTCTGAGAATTTGCAAATCAGACCATTTTTCTGAGGATTACAGAGATCACTTCTGATGTACTCCCAGCTGGAGATGTTGACTTAAAAATAATAATTAAAAAAAAAAAAAAAAGAAAAAACAGTTGATCAGTTTGTCCAAGAAAAGTACAATGAAGAGACCGTTTACAGTAACAGTTCTTCTCCTGTAAAGATAATTAATTTTTGAGGAGTTAGTATTAGGGAATAAAATTTGGCTTTTTAGTTCAATTTTTACATAGAAGCATTAAGTATAGTAATTAATTTAAAGTGAATTAGCTACAGCGCATGGTTGTAGATAATTAAATGTAGACCTCCAGTTCACAGATGAATGCCTAAATTAAATGGAAGTTCACGTTTCAATTTCTCTGACTTTTAGTTGAATCGTATTAATGGAACTTCATCACCCCAATCATCTCTGAGTGCTTCAGGAAGGGTGGCAGCAGTGGGACCTTACATCCAAGTTCCAAGTGCTGGCACTTACGCCGTACCAGTAGATCCAGTTAAACCACAGTCTCTCACCATTGCTTCTAGCTCAACACATGGAAGATCAAAATCTGGTAAGCACTTAAGTGTGATATATATCAATATACGTTGGAAAGGAGTAATAAGGAAAAGGAGTAATCTTGGGAGATGCTGTTTTGGGATAATCTCTATAGTAGTAAAAATAATATCAGATGTTGTCGGTACTTTTCTATGGACGGGACATTGCTCATCTGGTATGAGCCATTTTTTCTTCAGTCCATGAATTTTCCTTATGAGAAGGAGAGTATTTTCTTTGTGATTTTACATGTTGGTGCACCAATAAAAGGAGCAAATGTTCCTTTAAAGATTCTGTGAATTAACTGTTCTGTCTTTTAAACCTTTTTGAGTAGTTTGTGTGTTTGATGATAGTAATGAAATAACTTTGTGGTGAACAGTATTATAAACAACTCTTTATGGTATGTTGCTTTTTATCAAGTAAACCAAAGCTACTGAACAAGTAGAAATAGTATTACTTCTCAGAAGGAGACTAAGTAGGAGAATGTAATAAAACTATGTAAGAAGTTTGTTCCAACTGAGATAGGAAAATTTGTGGCTCTTGAAGCATTTCTGATGTGGAATAATGTAAGCATTGATGTTGTTTATTTGTGTCTGTCTTCATTAAAGAAAGAGCTGCCCCTCCAGAGACATAACTGATATCTGAAATTGCTTCCCATGACTCCCTTAAATAATAGTTATTTTTATTTTGTAAAGTAGAAAATGCTTTTTTGTTTTATGTTAGAGACTGACAAAAGCAGATCGTGACATTTTTGCCTTGAGATTTCATTTTTGCAAAGCACACTTGTGTGGTCACATCTTAGCAAAGTCTTAATTCTGAAGAAGTGGCTAGCTTTGTATGCTTAATACAAATAAATTCAATTACTGGTTTATCCAATTTATTGATTTATTTATATAAATAAACATGCATAATACAAATAAACAATCGTGATCCTATCGATCTTAACCACAGGGCTTGATTTTCATGATCTCTTAGGAGAGATCTGAAAATAAGGTAAGGGATGACCACTAGAACAAAGCTTTTGAAATAATCACATGCACTCCGGTATTTAAAACTGGACAAACCAGTGAAGTCTGTAGCATGCTTCTGAACAAGGAGGAAGATCCGAACCTTTAGCAAAATCATGGTTTCCATTGATGTTAGTAATCTGAAAATGTCTTTAGTTTGGTATAAATCTGTTCTCTGCAATTTTAGGGAAAAACCTTAAGAATATGGAAGGATTTCATTGTGAGACTAAAATGACAGAATTGCAGCTGTTTAGTGCTAGGAGATGTGGATTCCTCACCTATATAATGAAGGGACAGTTTGTAGCTTCAGAGTTCACCAACAGGAAATGATTCACTGCTGTACAAATACTAGCCTTGCAAGATACATCTCCCTACCTATAGACCTAATTCACAAGGTTACGAGATCTGTGAACGAGAACTCCTTGATTTTTGTAAAAGTAATTATTCTACCTTAGGAGTGACTTTGTGTTTATTATTCTGAATACACTTGAAAAATGTCCCATGATAGATTTATGTAAGGAAAATTATAGACTCCCAGGAAGAAGAAAAGTGAGGTTGTTTTGTTTTGTTTTGTTTTGTTTTCCAACTGTCATGCTTTTATTTGTCATTGTCTGAGTGCTCCTGTTCTCATTTCTCCATTGTCATTGTTATAATTTCTCCACCACTTTTTTTTTCTTTCTTTTTCTGTGTAACTGGATCTGCCTTGATGTGTCCAGTAGAAACAGACTGGGGGTGTGTGAAAAAATCTCCAGACACCTGGAAGGTTTCTGATTTAGACACAATAGCGGATCCTATTCTGTCACCTCCCACTTCTCTTCAGTCTGCCGTTCACAATGTCATCCGTCTGGCACCTACTGTCTTTGACACCCAGCACTGTGAGTCCGTAGAAGATTTTTGGCTAGCTAAGAATTGAGTTTTTAATATGGTCATCTGAGCATACAGATGCATATTAATCCAGTGTCTTTAGAACCTGTGTTGTGGTATGCAGTAGATGCTGTTGAAATGTAAAATTGTTTAGATGTTGCTTTTCACCATTGAAGGAAAGGGATTTGCAGCAAATTGATTCTTACAGTACTGCAGTAGCATACTAGGGATGAGTTTTCTTCACTGAAAAAACCTGGGGAAAAAATGATGAGAAAAATTGCGGCAATCGGCAAAGTGTTTTACTGTTCTCAGATTAGATAGATATAACACACACATGTTTATCATGAGCTGTTCTGCACAAAAGTTTGAGTTTCTGTGTTGCACTGCCCCCAGAGGTGGGATAAAAGCTCACCTTGTCCAACTCTGTAGCAAGAATCTTGCTGACTTCAATAGGATGAAAATGCTGTTATTTGTTTTACACTTCACTTGGCTGTAGTGAGTATCATGGAACTGGACCTGCGATAATTTTTAGGTATAATCAGAAAAAATACACAAGAACTTTTGTGTATATGTATGCCACTGTCTTATTTATGTAAATACAGAAGTGTTTGGTGGGAACTGAAATGCACTGGGTGTTAGGTAGTCTTAAAAGCAGGCAGGCAACAGGATACCTTTGGAAGACAAAATGAAACCTGCTGGTTGAAGCAGCCACAGGGGAGCCAAGAGCAGGGACTCGTTAGGACTTGCAGAAGGGTGTTGCCATCAGATGGGTAAGCGTGTATGGGAGCTGATCTGTCAAACCCAGGACAGAAGGCAGTTACTGTTGGGTTGCCTCTTGAGCACCTATCGCAGCCTCTGGCACAGTGCACGGCAACTGGAAGTTGCAACAGCAGCTTGGTTAGGGGCATGAGATCAAGCTTGAGTTGTGGCAGTTTCTGAAAGGTGCACTCATACAAAATGCATGATAGCTGCAAGTCTGCCAGACTGTAATATGAAGGATGTAAAGATGGGAACAGTTGCACACAGGCATTCATTAAGTAGAATGAAAGAGAGAAGTCAGAGGAGAGAGAATCAGAATTTACTTCCAGTCTGTTACTCCAGAATTCAGGGATGATCATATCTGGAAAGGGAAGGATTACAAAATATTTTGTGTAACTGTCTTTCTAACAGAAGAGTATGAGCTTGTGTATGCAGGTAAGAGAATTAAATTCATCAGAATTTTTGCTGCTGTTTTTCTTAAGTGCTAAATTTAGGACTAAGGGTGCTTACTACAATTATATAATGTTTTGTACAGTAGAAGTTAATTCTGTATAGAATTTTAAAATTTGCCATTATTTAGGGTAAAAGCATTCGGATAGTCATGTCTTTTGGTCTTGCTCTCGATAACCAGATGGATGGTATAAAAAATGAACAGCAACAACAAAAAACCTGAAGAGCCCGACAGGTTCTGTTCCTGGATGCTGCAGTGCATCATTTCCTGGCAGTTTGCAACTCTGAAAAGTGATTTGTGGGCTACATACTATATTCTCAGCATTAATCCTGTTTAAATGACCAACCACAAAAATAGTCTTGCTCCAAAGTAATTCTTTCTCATAACTGAAATGTAATTTATCTTAATTTGAAGGTTAATGCAATATTATATATGCATAGACCATTCTGTGGAATTGCAAATGGTTAAAAAACAGTAGGGTAGCTCATATGCAAAGGTATAACTTTTATTTTTTGCTCATTCAGAAGTAAACAATATGACTGGGACATGTCTATAAATACTTCATATGAGCTAACAGAACAAATCTCCACTCGTACAGTGAAAAACTGGGTAGCAACTGGCCAGAAATCTTCAGCTTTTCATTTCTGCAGGGGGAAGAAATGGGATGCTCAATAAGGAGGATGAGGCTCACATGTAGAAAATAGTGTGCTGAAGCTAAATTCAGTGTAATTAGAATATTTATTTGCATCTTGTTCTTAGGCTGCCATCTATACTAAACAGAGAATGACACATAATCCTAGAAATAGTCTTGGTGGTTCTGTTTTCTTAGTGCTTAAAACTGAAAATAAACAGGAAACGTTGTCATTAAATACCAGGTTTTTGTTTCATCTTGTCTTACCATGGGGTCCTGAAATCTTAGTAGCTCTTCCCTCACCTTAGTTGTCATCCTCTAGTGAAGTTACGTGTTTCAGATTGTCTTTACAAAATGCTCTGTTAAGGTAATTGTAGGCTGTAGGGCAGGAGAAGTGATCTTGATCTCCTCACAGAAATATGAAGCTTAATCTTTCAAAGGCAGATCAAAGCTTTAGAATCTAACCAGGGATCTGTGTAGTTACTGTAAAACAGATCTAATTGTAAGATGATTGAAACTTGCTTGCTTGCTTGGGAACTGAAAGCAAATGGTCCGCTCCAATTAATAAAGTAACATATCAGAACATCTAGGATTCACTAAGGATCTGTTGCCTCAGTTTACATACAGCTATGCACAATTTTTTGCATGCATGCAGTGAAGATGAAAGCCCATGACTTGTGTCTTGGCACCGTGACTTCTTGTCAGATCACTTTAAACCTTTCTTTTAAAATTAAGTCTTTGAGGCAGTGCTGATCAGGTGAGTACACAGAGGAAAAAAAACCAAAAGGTAAGTTCACAGCCACCTCCAGTAGAGGAATGTATGCTTTTGTTCAGCCGTGATCTTGAGATGAGTTGAGATGTTTCCTGTTATGAGTCAATGAATCCAGTAACAATAGTTTAAATTTGGAATAAGTTCACACAGAGCTTACATAGATTTAACATGTGGAGTAATTTGACAGTGTTTCTGGTTAGTACCAAAAGAAATATGTTGAAGTGTTTCTGTTTTCCTGAGTGTAAGTTTGCCTTTTAATGGTAGAATGAATGTGCAACGCTCACACAAAAAAAAATTAACTTTTTTTCTGTAGTATTTTTGATACAGTTTGAATGCCAAAGAGTTACATGCATCATGTTAAATACAGCGACTGGGCTTTTCAGTATTGATTTCTGAATCAAACATAACTATTTATCTGATTTCTACAATCAAAGTAATCATGCTGTAATCTACCTTGTTCGATTTTACATGTTGTTTTGCTTCTTTACAATTTTATCTTAAATGTAGTGTTTTATTCTATTTTCAAGCTAATGATGGAAACTGGCCACTACTGAAGCAGAGCTCAGCCCCTGTGGTAAAACCCCCTCAGATCTCCAACACAGACTGGAAAGAATCAAGCATGGATACCGCTTTAAAACAAGGAACAATATCCAGCCAACCTTTGCCAACTTCAGCGTTAGGAAGTACTGATAAGCTGGTGAGTTTCCTCTGCGTGTATTCATAGATCTGTTTTGCTAAAATCATGAACTTTTGGCTTCCGCAGATGAACTTGCTTCTCACATTGCTTCTACACATTTCCCCTCTGATAATTACTTAAAACGTTACAAATGGATTACATTTATTTCTGCTTTTCCTTTCTTACTGCATTACAGATGTTTTGTTTTGGGTATTGTGGTTTTTTTTTTTTCTTTCAGTTTACCGGTTCCTTCCTGTTCTTCTACGTATCCAGTCTCTTCTTTTCTTCCCCTTTGCTTGTCCTTATCATCTTCCCCACCTTGCTATTTTTCCAATCCCTGATGCAGATTATCACTGGTTCAACATGCTCTTTTTATAGCAGAACTACTTTTTACAGCAAAAGCCAATGAATCCATCCTTCAGTTGGTGTCTGCATAGTTTCTAGTTTTATATGAATTTTATTGAACTTTATGAATTTTTAACACCATATTCTTTAAAGAATACAGACTGTGTCTTTACATTCTTTTGTTAAAACTGTCAATATTATCACACTGTACACTGTCAAACATATTATCAGATGGGTACTGATATCTAGAAGCTAGAACTGGTCATTTAGGCTTTGAAAGTATTCAGATGGTTCTGGATTCCTAATAATGCATTATAACGGAAGTTTTAATCAGTAAGGTCTTGTGGTAAATTCAGGTGGAGTTGTACCGAGGAACACAGATTACTTGTATTGTCTCCTTTGCTGCCACACAAGATTGTTATTGTTTTGTTGAGTGAGGAGTATTCTTGCTCACAAGTGTTTTATGTAATTAAGTGATACGTAGTTTCTCATTGTTCTTATGTAGGGTCTTGACTTGGGGAAAGTGCCACCAACAATTCCCGGTGTAAGCAAGCAGTTGCCTCAAAACTATGGGACCTATCCAAGCCCAGTTCCCTTAGGAACAGGTTCTACAAATTCTCTAGAAAGAAGGAAGGACGGCAGTCTGCCCAGACCTGGAACTGGCATCACAAATCGGCAAAGACCTGTTCCACTTCCGCTGCCAAGCAACGTACATCAACCCAGTTCCTCGCAACAAATCCAGCAGAGAATTTCTGTACCTCCTAGCCCCACGTACCAACCTGCTGGCCCTCCCTTGTTTCCAGGAGGAGATGGCAGGCCAGAACTCCCTTTAACTGTGGCTATCAGACCTTTTCTAGCTGATAAAGGATCAAGACCTCAGTCTCCCAGAAAAGGGCCACAGACAGTGAACTCCAGTTCCATCTACTCAATGTATCTTCAGCAAGCAACGCCACCAAAGAATTATCAACAAGCTGTATATAATACCTTAAATAAGTCAGTAAAAGCAGGTACGATATATGTTGCTTTACTTTTTACCTTTGCAGTAAATAATTAAAATTTATTTATTGAGCTTAGTTTACATATCAGTATAAATCACATCTTGTTTGAGGAACCTCTTAAAATTTATGAGGGAGGAAAGTTATACCTTTTATTTTTCAGGGTGACAAGTAAGCATACATTGAGTTACCTTTTATTTAAAACAGAATACCAGTAGAACATATAGAATACCAGTAGAACAATATCCAGATGTGGGATACTCAATGTTATTTTTTTTAATAGATAAGTTGAAAGCATCGTATCTAGAGAGCTGGTGATTACCATTACCAGCAGTGGAGTATTTATTTTTGTTTTGGTAGATTCGGTGTATTTTTTTTTCCTGTTCTGATGTCAGGCAAGTAGCAACAAAGACATGCAGTGTACTTGCAAATACTTTATCACGTAATTTTCACTGTATTCCATCTTCTTTTGTTTTCTTCAGTTTATGGAAAACCTGTCTTACAATCTGGTTCAACTTCTCCCTCACCGTTGCCATTCCTTCATGGCTCTTTGCCTGCCCAGACTTCTCCACAGCCACAGTCTCAGCCTCAGACTGAGGTCTCTGAAAAGGATCAAGAACTGGAAAACGCTCCACCATCCAGTGAAAACAGCAACGTGGAAAACATTCCTCGCCCTCTCAGTCCTACTAAACTAACACCCATTGTGCATTCACCCCTGCGATATCAAAGTGATGCTGACCTTGAAGCTCTGCGAAGAAAATTGGCCAATGCTCCTAGGCCATTAAAGAAGCGTAGTTCTATCACTGAACCAGAAGGCCCAAGTGGACCAAATATACAAAAATTGTTGTATCAACGCTTTAATACTCTTGCTGGAGGAATAGAAAGTGCCCCTTTTTATCAGCCAAGCAATCCCCAGGACTTCATAGGCATCTTAGCAGATGTTGATAACGGTAACGCTAGTACCAACGGCAATATTGAGGAACCTATTTCTGTGCAACCTACAGTTCCCCTTCCTGATGAGCCACCCCCTTCATCAGATGCCAATGATAATGAACTACCTTCTCCTGCTACTGAGGAACTGATAAGCACTGAAACTACAAATCAAACATCTGAGACAACTGAAGATAACAACAACAACCTTGCTATAGTTCCTTCTACTGAGGAGTCGTCCAGTCCCACGCCTGAGGTTAGCTCTCCTGCAGAAGAGGAAGCTCCTTTGCAACCTGCTGTTCCTCCTCCACTTCCTCCAGTAAGTAACTCAAAGAGGACAAATTTGCAAACTACAGAATTAACAGTGTGCTTAAGCATAACTGGAAGAGACTAAGCTTATCCTAACTGGCATACTTGCACTGGAAGCTTTGTGATACTAAAATAAAAAATGAGGGTAATCCAAATACTGTTCTGATCGAACGGGTTATTTACGAGTCTACCTGTTTAGTATGGAAAATAAATGCACAAGCAACGTGAGGTTGTGTGTGCAATTTAGGCAGTAGAACTTATTTTGGGGTATACTGATCATAGAGCTAATTCTGGTAGATGAAGCACCATTGAAAATATTTTAGTTTCCCCAGGGCTACAAAGATAACTGTATCAACCAATGGCTAAGCTACTGCAGTGGAAATTCTTTATTTGCACACAAGCTGAAACAGCTATTCTGGGAGAAGTGTGTTCCTTGTCCTCTCTCAGTAGAGACCAGGGCTGGCAAATCTAACAGTAACGCAGCTGGTTTGTTTTAGCAGCTATCTTTTATAGTGGTTCCTCTCTATTTGAATTGCTTTCAAAGTTCTTCCTCCAGCTGCACCAAAAGCTTTCAAATACTAGCTGACTTTGTTGTTAGCAAAGTCTGCAGCGTATGGAGAACTGAAGGTAGGGAGGAAACTGTAATTTATTCTTAGCTGTTAACATGACTCACAGTAACACCAATTTCAAGGCACATCTCCACTTCTTGACTCACCTCGAGCTTCGTAAATTCTTCTGCAGAGCTTACATTCTTTTTATAACTGGACTGCAGTGTTGCAGGGCTTTGTATGCATTTTCCATGAGGATGTGTGGGCCAGGACACTTCTGGAAGAATGGAAGATGCTAGCAACAGATATTGTTTGTACCGTGAGAGGTTTATTTTTTTTGGAAGTAAAACAGCCATACTAATAGGAGGAAACGTCTCGTGATTCTGCAGACTTAAGGCACTCTGCAAAGCTCTAATTAGTGTTTTTTTCTCTGAAAAGTAGCAAAGGCGTGTGTAAATTATACACTCTATTCTCAAAACGCATTTAAATGTGTTTCAAATCTTCAGAGTGTTTCTTGTGATGATACCATCTTGAATGTTACATTAAAGAGCTTCATAGACTTTCTTTCTCCCAGCAAAGCTCTTTGGTACTGACCTGCTGCTGACACTTCTGCTGATTCAAGGGAAAAATTCCTTCTTCATGCTTAATTGTGTCACGCTTTCTAATCTAAGCCAAAGGTTTGACAGTGCTTCAGACCATCCACCAGAGACACACTCTGCTCATACTGGACACAGTTAGGATTGTGGTGCTCAAAAGCTATTGGTTTGAGTGCTTTGTTCCTTCTACTTATTGGCTCTAAATAGGAGCAGCTGGATTATGTTGGCATGCTTTCTAATTTTTACTAAGATACAGTAAGATATCAGCTCTATTATTAAAAGGATTTATGATAGAAGTGTTTGCATCACTCTTCTGATCGTTCAAGGAAGATGGGATTCCTTGTCTAGTTAAGACGTAACTTAATGGTTTCTACTACTTCTGCAGCCTGAAATAATGCCTTTAAAACCTTTGTTTCCACTCAGACCAAACGTACCAACCTGAAGAAACCTAACTCTGAAAGAACAGGACATGGGTTGAGAGTGAAGTTCAATCCATTGGCCCTTCTCCTAGATGCTTCTTTGGAGGGAGAATTTGATCTCGTACAGAGAATCATATATGAGGTGAGTTTCCAAACAAAGGGAACTCCTTTGAGTACTGGGAAAAATAAAGGTGCTGAACTATTCCATGTTTTCCATAGGTCGATGATCCCAGTAAGCCCAATGATGAAGGAATTACACCTCTGCATAATGCAGTGTGTGCTGGTCATCACCACATTGTGAAGTTCCTGCTTGATTTTGGAGTAAATGTAAATGCAGCAGATAGTGATGGGTGGTAAGTGGCAAGATTTTTAACTTAGCATCTGAAAAAACACCATTTTGATGGCAGTTGAGTATTTACAAGAGAGTGGTTTGCAGAACAATTTCCTCCTCCTCTGTCTCCAGCAAACGAGGACTTGTTAATTTTTCAGTGGTAACAAACTCAAATACTGTTATAAATTATGGTACATTCTGTGTTTATTTAGAAGTATAGGTGCATTTCTTGCTCACATGCTGAAGTAATTAAACTTTTAAGTAATGAATGACAAAAATACTAAGTTTCATTTTCACGTAACTTATTCACAGATGTGTTCTTGGAGAATCTAGCCTTGCAGGTGGATGTAGCACCTGGAAAGAGTTTGGAGGAGCTGTGAAACCTTGCCACGCTGCTGGGTGGTTTCTCCCCCACCTTATCTTGCCTTCCAGATTTCCTAATATTGGAAAATACTGGTTTTATATCCAGCAGCACTGCAAGCTGTGCAAGTCGACATAAAGTAACCATTTCTTTTATGTTTGGCTCTGCTGGAGTCAGGTCAATCCTGGAATCCACTCCGAGTCGTTTGGCAGGTGTCAAACACTGCACACACAGCCTGTGAAGAACAGCTTCCTTTAAAAACAGACTGAACTCTGTATTGCAAGACAAAATAGCTAGGATTCCTGGGAGTTTATTTCTTTCACTTCGACATTTTTGCTTTATTTCAGGACACCTTTGCATTGTGCTGCTTCTTGCAATAGCGTTCATCTCTGTAAACTATTGGTTGAATCTGGGGCAGCTATTTTTGCTTCAACTATAAGTGATATAGAGACCGCTGCAGACAAGTGTGAAGAGATGGAAGAAGGTTATATTCAGTGTTCCCAGTTCTTGTACGGTAAGCTATGATGATTCTTTACAAACTCATTCTAGCTCCTGTAAAATTCATCCCTTTTCTGCCACTCTGGTCTGAAGGAAACATCTGCTTCAGACTTAAGAATACTGCCCTGCACCTGTTCTTTCAAAGTGGTAAAAACATAGCAGTCTTTTGGTTATTAGTTGCTCGTAGTCCTTTCCTTCCTGGCTTGACTTGCAGAGTCCTCCTAGCACTACAGTTTTTATTGGGTTTATTATCAAGTAAAGAGATTTTCACAGTAGCAGTGAGTTGTCAAGTATCTTGACAGAATTATTCCAACAAATTTTCAGCAGATCGCCTTCAGAAACCTGTATACATTATGAATAATTAACTTAGAGAATGTGCTTAGTTACTAAGACATATTTTGCAAGGAAAAGTACCTTGATGGAGCAGAAAAAAACATTAACTTCCAGAGATAGATATAAGCCTAATTAAGGCTCTGGCACTGCCGATTTTCAAAAGCTTCAAGCATTACTGTGTGCAGTGTGTATGAGCTCTGTTGCAGAACTGAAGCCTTTGGGAAATGTACACCACTTCCATAAAGTTGTTTTGCTCAAACATTTGTGAAACTATTTTTGTCCTCCTTTGAATAGAAGATTATAAAGTTTCTGTTGCTGAAAATTCCTTATGAAATGTTAATAATGAGACTGATATCTGAGCCACTCCAAAATTCTTGGGGAAAACCGGATTATTTTGCTGTCTAACTTGTCGTTAACAGGAGTGCAGGAAAAGCTGGGAGTGATGAACAAAGGAGTGGTGTATGCACTGTGGGATTACGAAGCCCAGAATAATGATGAGTTGTCATTCCACGAGGGCGATGCCATTACGATCCTAAGGCGCAAGGATGACAATGAAACGGAGTGGTGGTGGGCCCGCCTCAACGATAAAGAAGGCTATGTGCCTAAAAATCTCCTTGGGGTAAGTGCTGACTCACCTCTTGCCTTCAGTTTTTTACTTCCCCCTGAGGTAGGATCTGTGGCCATCACCTCAATGCTCTGCCGTGTGGTAGCTTTGTTAGGCAGCCCTGAGCTTCGGCCTGGGAAGATATTTAGGAAGGCTTTTAATACCCGGCACCAGATAAAAGTACATGTACACAACTTTAAAATGGGAAAAAAGCCTTGAAGGTGGCAACTTAAGGCAAGTCATTTATGCAGCCCTCAGCCAAGTGTAACACTGCTATCACAGAAGACCAGGAATGTAAGACCACCGAGTGTGAAATAAGCTCTTCTGGGGTCCAGACAGGGAACTCCTGGATTTCCAGAAACGAATCCTCTAGCCTAGCGTGGGATCTTGAACTAAAAGCAGCAAGTTATTTGCAGAGCAGCAGTATGCTTCCATTTGCAGGAATAAGTCAGCCTTTGGCATCCTGCTGTTGCTGGTTTTAATTTTTCAGAAGTCACCTAAGAACATGTTGTAACTTAAAAACAAAAAAGCCCTCACGCCCCCAGAACACTTCTTTTTAACACCCAGGTTTTTTTAGTACCCTTCAATTAGAACTGAATTGATTTTATATTTAATTTGCTGTCAACCATGCAAAGCCTAACACTTTCATTCTGTTTTTACAGTTATATCCACGAATAAAACCTAGACAGCGAACCCTTGCTTGAATTCAGTTGTACAACAGTGCAGTACCTTGCTGGTAACTGGAAACTTAAAACATACACTGGAGCCATTGTTTTTGATCATTTCACATGGAGAAATAAAACTATGATACTTAGTTTTAATGGTGCTTTCTCTTGTTAAATGGACAGCATCCAAGAGTCTCGAGATCTGCAGTTTGTAAATGAGTTCTGTTCTATGTGACCCACCACTGATGAGGAGAGCGGTATCTCCACTACCTACAGTGTTCCGCCAACTGTTGTCCAAAGCAGTGTGTTGAGTTCAAGTTTGGTGTGGTAGGAGCTTCCTTGTGTTAAATGTTCAGAGGTGTCATTTGCGAAGTGCAGATAAGCTGTCCAGTTTGCTCCAACCCCACAGTAACTGTCCCATGTCAGGATTTTGGATGTTTTGTTCGATACCAGTGAATGTTGAGTTCTCTCATCGCTCATCAACTCTTTGGGTTCTAGGACACAAGATCTTCACCGGTTCCGTTCATCAGTACTCACCAAAGCTTTACGAAGGCTAGGATTAAGTGTTAACGTGCTTTTGCACTTACATCCTAGTGTAGGCAACCCCAACGAAAGCTTTACATAGTCTAACATCTAGTATAAATCTGCATTTAGAAGCAAGCTAGAGAACTAACCAAACAACAGTATTAGTACACTTCTCAAAGCCCCTACACGATAGTTCACTTGGTGTTATATTTTCTTATTATTCAGCCTACAGCACCAGTGTTACCTCTACTAATGTAAAGGTTCCCCTGATAACCACTGCGCTCCATCCTTTCTGGATGGGACAATTAATGGTGAACTTGCAGCAGCTTAAAGGATTTGTATGTCTGCATGGATGAAAGTGCAATAGTTGAGAAAGGTAAGAGTCTGGTAAGGGTAATGCTGTATAATTTTAAGTCTGCCCGGGTCAGTCTAGGAGAAAAAATGAAGGACTGAATAGAAGTAGAAAGTGAGGTGTTTAGAGATGTTGAGTTAAGGAGAAGAAAGCAACGAGGTATTACAGAGAAGGATTTACGAAAGGCAATAGCTAAGTTGAGGACAGTTTCTGTGGTTCTTGGCAACCTACATCTGTTGCCAAGGCAAGTTATGCAATAATCTATTCCACTACATTGTAGTTTCAAGCAAAAAAAAGAAGAAAAAAAAAAAAAAGCACTTCACTGGAATTTTAATTGTACATGATTTTATATACCAAAAGTATATTTTGAATTTCCCATTATAAGTTAAGTTGTAGCCATATTTCTTGTAATTTTCTCCCATTAAACAGTATGCAATTTGATTAATTCCTCATGTACAAGCTCTGTGTATAATTTATATATCCGTTTCTGCAGTGCTGTAACTTGCTTTTACCACAGGTTAGAATTAACTGTATATATTGTGGTGAAAAGTGGAAGGGTATTATTGTTGAAGAATTTGCCACATGAATGTCATGATTTCAAGAGCCTCCGCTGCACTCATGCAGAGAAAATGTAAATGTGCACAATAAAGTACTGCTAAGGCGTTGGCTGCATTCTCCCTTAAGTTTATACCAGTAGCAACTGTGGATGTGCCTTTCCTCACAGTCAGCACCAGAAGTCCCACTGGAGCCTCTAGGTCCACTGATGGTTTCCTCACTGTCGTGCCCCGTGTACAGAGAACGACTGCCTGCTAATTTCTGAACCTCTTTACACTGTGAGCTCCAGTGTTCCAACTGTGACAATCCCACACCTGTCCAGAAAAGCTCTGAAGGGTCCTTTGCACTTAGCTGACACCTGAGCCTCAGCTGGTTGCTGGCTCAGCTTTTACCAGCCCAGGAATGTGGAAGGAGAAGGACGTTGGCTCCGTGAGGTTTAGTCAGAGGGTTTAGCAAACCATCGAGGCTTAAAACTGAAGGGAGGGCCTCGTTTCTAAGGAGACAAAGCTCTCAGCATTCAGACAGCAGTTACGAAAGCAGCTGTACGATGTGAAGGCATCACCTCCTATTTAAATAAGTGAATTAATTTATTCATATTTGTACATGAAAACGTATACAATTCCAGATAACATTACAGTCAGATTAACAAAGGCTAGTTACCAAAAAGAAAATACAAAGCTAAGAAGTATTCTGGAAGCTTAGTTAGTACAGAAGGGAAGCTTCAAGATCATGTAACTCCAATTTGGTGATACGTGGTGAAATACGTTAGGAAAAAAAAAAAAAAAAATCAAGTGAGTTCTATAAAACCGTATCTAAGGCAGATTTTATTGTACATTGATTTTTAAACATTTGGATAGAGGGAAAAACCTGAGATCTATACCCAAAAGCTATTCTCTGCAGAAGAGACATACACCTGTGTTTGCTTTTCGTGGCAAACAGTATTTATAATTGTTACTATAAAAGTTGTGCTGTACATTAGCTGTAGTGCAGGTCACTTTCATATCTCATATTAAGTGCCAATAAAGGCAATAAAGGCTTAACAAAATATACAAAGTCTGAAAAGGTGAGAGTTTAAAGCATTAATCGTATACATATTGCACACTATAGTGAATACTCATGGTTCAAAACAGGAATACATTGTGTTTGCCCGTTCTTACGTGAGGAACCACACTGGAATGAGAAAAGGTCAGGAGAAAAGTGTTATCCAGCTGTCAGATTAGCACAGAGTGAGACGCAGGTCCTCGCAGGCTGGTGCCTTCTCCCAAGCTGCCAGCAGTTTGCAAGCTTCTTACTGGTCCCGAGACTCGTAGAGAAGTTTTGTTGCCTAAAAAGAAAGCAAGCTCCATGGGCTGCGCACTCACTACCGCAGCGAAGCATTCTGCAGCTGCTTTCTTCAGCCTTCTCTGAAGTTTTGCCTACCTTGTGCATAGCTGCCAGCCAGCTTGCTGACAGCTTCTTGTTCGAGCTGAAGTCTTCGCTGGCCGTGAATTTCATCTGCGTTAGCTCCTCTGATCCTGGTACTTTGTACTGCAGAATCATACCTATGGCACGAGTATTGCCTCCTGGAAAAAAAGGAAAAGAAATCCCGAACAGCAGTGCGTTTTAACAACTGAATCAACACAGCCTCTTCTGGGTAGTAATCATGGTTGAAGAGAGCATCTTCCCATGGAATTCAAAGCACTGAGAGCTGCAGGTGAAGTAACAGGGGCAGCACCAGAGGAATCAGCGACAGTGCCGAGCAACGGGATGGGGAATGCGCAGATCAGTGTTGCTTACTTCTCTCTTGCAGTCACTGAGCACAACTTGTAAAAGCCACTGACTGCACACGCTGAGAAAACCCTCACACTTCAGTATTACCATCTGTCTTAAATAGATAACGTGGCTTCACAACACAGCCTGTGGTTTCTGAATTGAAGTACCCTGTCAAATAGGGATCCGTGCGGGATCCAAACCTGCACCATTTGGGAACCGGGCAAGGGTAGCAACGGGCAACAATGTCATCTATTTCCTGAAGGAAATCCCTTACGAAAGACATTGTTCTGACAACAGCACAATAGCAAAGTGCTTGCATCTCTCTTGCTCTGGCTGCATAGAAATTAAGATAAACGAAAGCAAATGCACAGAAACTGAACAGAAGCTCTGCTTAGAATAGCACATTGATGCTTCACGTTTGCTCTGTTGGGAGCAGAGCAGAAACAAAAGCCACAGCAACAGCACCACATGCACAGGAGGACACTTTTACAGAGCAGAAAGGGGCCTGGAGGCCACTGCCCTCATCCCCAGAGGCCAAACAAAGACCACCATGGTCAAAGCAATGCGATCAAAAGCACACGGTGTTTATCAACAGTTCCTTCCTCCTCTTGTGGGACAGGCTTCAGTCCTTTATCACCATCACTGTCTGCTGCACCTATCCTGCCGAGCTGACTGCCATGTACTGCACAACAATGCACAGGAAATACATTACTCATTTCTGGTGTGCACCATTCAGGAAACCTGCTGAAGGAAGGTGATGTGCAAAGCTGCATGCCACTACAGATCATTTCTCATCTATCCTCTACAGGGGCACACGACAGCACGCACGGTCAGAAGAAGAACTCAAGTGTTTTAGTTCTCCAGAGAGTTACAAAACAATCATTCTCAGTTCATTAAGTAGATGGGAAGGAGTAATTATATCAGTTCTGGAGCATAACTTATGTTGAACAGACACATATCAAGCAAAAAGCATTGCAGAGGAAGACAGATGAAGAGGGGTCATAACAGCATGCTGGAGGGAGCTGCACTCACAAAAGGTACTGGGGATACCTTCAGTAACATGCTGGCTCTCCAGAAGGCTGGTGTAAGTGTGAATATCTTTTTCTAGCATCACGAAGAGGAAGGCAGGCAGGCAAAAAGATAAAGCAATCAGAAGAGTCATGAACAAGGAATTACAGGGGCGTTAAGCAACTCAGCAACACATTCAGTTGATTTCAATATCAAGTTCATTAAAGTTAACGTGCTGTACTGACAGGCTGTCCAATTAAGGATTCCAGCAGCAGAGACGTTGCTAATGAGTAATCATTAAAATCCCTGACCCTGTTTATTCTCATTTCAATGAAATCATGTCCAAGTCCATCCTGAAATACTACAAAGTATGTCAAGAGGTGAGGCACTAAGTAGCTGCCTTCTGATAAAGATGTTACCAGTTTAATTTGGCCAGCACTTAAACAAAATTAAGATCACATCATTTTATGTTTTTAAACAGCTTCTCTCCTGCTCTCCTCTGAACTGTTCGTACAAATAGAAGAGAAACCCTGGCTGAACTCTGAAACAGAAGCTAAGACCTACAGCTCCCCCCTATGAGCTTCTCATAGGTTAGCCAAGAGAAAGGATCACAATAGATGACCACCTTCACTTGTGTATATCAAGAAATCCACTCATGTTAAGAGTTCTAAAGTCATTTCTGACTTTGGAGGCTTGCCCCAAAATCCCAGCAGCCACATGGAGAGGTCTCCATGCACAACACTGTTCCGACATCTGTTGTAAATGACACAGTTACACCTGAACCACCACTAACCTAGAAACGTGCTGTCTAGCTTGAACAATTACAGCTTCACATTGCTCTCAATAGCTTGTATTGAGTGAAAAAATTACCTCCAGGAGTAAATCCCTCTGTAAGAATCTGAACAGTTGAAATCTGTACAATTTCAATTTCATAGTGGCTGTTTCCATCCAAAACCAGGTATCTTCAGAACAAAAAGAAGATTTATTGTAGTGATTTTCTCGTCAACAACATCAAATCCAAACCAAAGGTTTGGATCACTACAGAGCAGCACAGCTGTGTTCACAAGTGCCATTTCTACCAACCATCCTCACCTCTGATTGTTGGAAAGCCGACAGACCATGAGCTCAGATTTATCCGACGTTCCCAGAGTTACAGTGAATGTAGCACCTGAAAAGAAAAGCTTTCGTATTCTGATGCAGCGTTCAGGAAGCAGCATGGAAGCATCAAAAGGGATCGCTGACTTTTATCCCCTGCACTACCACACTGAACTGGGTGAATTATGAGACTAAACGAAAGGTGACATGGGTTAGAGTCAGCAGAACGCTGAAGTGTAACAGATCTTCAGTTGTGTTCTGCATCACGCGGCCGTTCACAGTCGGGTGCAATTTTACCCACGTGCTGTAGGAATACGGGCAGCATCCAAGGTAAATCCTTGAAGAACGAGAACAGATCTGAAGATGGCAAAAATGGAGGTCGTAGCACAGAGGTGTCAATAGTAGGATGGGACTGTCAGCTGTGTGCTTGTCACAGATACAAAACACCACCTCTTTCGGTGCTGCACGCTAGCTCAGCCAGCCTCAGCCTTCATGTTATGTTTCCCTTCTGCTCAAAACAGCTCTTTTGACATCAGGAAAGTCACAAATCATAAAGCAGACAGCACGCCTACTGCTTTATTTCCTCCGTGCCTCATACTCCCTCCGTTGCCTAATCCCAACAGCGTTGGCCTGGGAAATAAATACCAGCACAGAGCACTGCCAGACAGCCTGCAATCCACCTCCACAGTGCACACCACGCAGCCTCACAGCTTCACCACTGTGCTTCCCACTTCCCTGCACCTGGCTGACCCTCAGTGTTGCACAGCAGCACTGATGCAGACATGGGACCTGCAGCAGCAGCAAAGCACCAGGTTTTGTTTTTAACGCCTTTGTTGTCTTTTATTCTCTCTCAGTCAGCTGGTAACACAGAATTAAGTGGCAAACAGGAAACAACAACAAGGAAGGGTTGGAAGGACAGAAAATTGCAGCGCAACAGCTTGACAAGTGGAATTAATCGGGCTGTTTATCAGATCCTTTTAACACAGCATTTGAAGTGAGATCAAAACAACGTATATACACAGTCAGTACTTGCCATTCATGAGCACTTTAAGCTGTTTGTCATAAAACTCAGATTCTTTCTGTGAGATGAGGGCACATTCAGCACACTGGCGCACGGGGTCCACAAAGCACATGCGAGGCAGAGGCACTTTTTTGCTGCAGCACTTGTCACAGAAGCACTTTCCGCATCTCCGGCAGTGATGCTAAGCATGAGAGAATGTTTTATTTGCTTACAGAATAAACGTTCAGGGAATAACGTGGTGAAGTTCTTACGTCAAACATCCTCCTACCCAAAAACCAGCAGTTCCTCAGCTGTAAAACATTCACGTTGAAGGGCCGGGATGGCAGCCAAGGGGTAAACAGCAATTAACTGCCGTAGTGGTGGGAAGAGCTCTGAAGACTGAGCCTCGAGGGAGTGTGTGTGTACGTAGTGCAGTGTGAACAGCACGACAAGCCTCTGCTGGCACTGAGCTCACTCCTGAAGCAGACCAGCAAGAAGCTGATTTTACCCAACGTGCACTGAATCCCTTCCTTGCCTTACCGTCAATACAAATGCAGAGGGCAGTTTCTAGATCCCAGTTCCTAGGACCCTTCCCACTTCCGAGCAGAGACCTGAAAGCTTCAACTGCAGATTGTGTTCTTCTCCCTCTAAACTTGTTCTCAAATGTTTCCCATGGAAAAAGCTATAAAACTCCCCAGCTGAAACCTGAAGTCCTCTCTCTATCAGAAACATCAGGGCAGCACAGTGCAAATCCAGCCAAGCTGTAATACAAGTTAAAATCAGATCTGGTAAGATCAGCACAGCTTCAAAATGCAGCTGTGTGCTCCCATCGCTTTTGGGGTGTGGAGCCCTGGCAGTTCTTCCTGATGCAAGCTTTCAGCAGATGACAGCAGCTCGTGTCAGAACAAGTGTTCCCAGGCAAGCAGGACCTGATTTGTGGCTCACAGCAAGTCTCAGCTGTTTGACACCAGGAAGTGATACGCTGCTGTTCTGACCACTGTCCAACTTCCGAATATTACTCAGTCCTCTGAAGCACCTGCTGCACTTGGCTGCCTCCATTTACTTCCCAAAGTTAACACAAGTAAAGTACAGCAGCCTAATGAATTACTGCTCTGCAGCCAATCCATTACTGTGTCTGCTTTAAGATTTCTCCTTCCTTCTCTCACCAAAAAAAATACGACCATCAACCGTGTCTGACTTGAAACGCGTTGACTTCCACCAGCACATGCTAACAGTGGCAAAGTACTTCCACAGAGGAACATTATTCTCTGCTAAAAAGCAGTGCTGGCTTTTCCAGGAGGCTGCACAACTCCCACATTCAGCAGAACATTTGCTGGCCGTGAGACAGATCCTGGTTCCCTTTTAGAACAGGACTTCCAGCTCTCCCCATTTCAGCAACTGAGCCCTTTCATATCAGACTGCAATTTGTTACACCTGAGAATTCCTTTGGTTCACATTTCCACAATTAATTTCACGTCTGAAAGCAGAACTGTGTTC
Organism: Oreortyx pictus; assembly: GCA_036925125.1. Lineage (NCBI taxonomy): Eukaryota > Metazoa > Chordata > Aves > Galliformes > Odontophoridae > Oreortyx > Oreortyx pictus. The sequence continues at coordinate 49,916,047 of JAUPFR010000006.1, read as the reverse complement.
ATTAATGTGGTTTCAGTGTCAGTACTGATGCTGGCAGCCCACTCCAGCACGACCTCCTCTCTCATGTCCTTCCCATGCAAATCCAGCTGGGAGCACCGGGCGTTTTGGAAACACCCAAACCATGTTACAACGTGAACGAGAAGAACATCAAGAAATTGAATTTGTTAAGAAAAATGAGTCCTCTACCCAGAAAAGGCGGAACAGAAAGAAAAACTACTGTAACATCCCTTAGCCTTTGCATGCAATTCTACTCATCATCTCCCTTTTATACCAGAACTCCGTATCAGAATGCTGCAACAGTTAAAGCTTTATAGTGCGTCGATTTCTCTTACCTTTCTAGTTATGAAGTCAAATTTTGTATCACACTGCATACATCTCGGGCACTGGAAAACAGTACAAATTACCATTAACCTGTAAGGACTGCCAAAATCATTCACCCTAAGGAATGCTGCACCTTGCCAGAACGACATTTCAGATATCCTTAACGTGTTTACTTCTGTTTGGGTCTCCAGAAAGGCTCACAGCTGGATTCTCTCGAGTTTTACGGCTGTAGGACCCTGAAGTCTTGCAGCCAGGCTAGAGTCCAGCTGGATGACCTGCCCTAGGCTGAGCTGCTTCTATTTGCTTAGCACACACTCATCACTGTTTGCTTTTAACGAGTTTGGTATTGAAACGTGTTCTTTTTCTTCTAAGAACTCTCTCAGGTCACAGCAGCTTCTGGAGTCTCTTTCTGCGGTGAAACAGAAGTCCCTTTCTCAGTCACTGTCCCAGGCTGTGCAGCTACAGCCAGGAGAGCACTACAGCAGCTAAGGAGGACCTCCAGAAACATTTCATTTCCTTGTAGCTCCACTCCTATATAAAGCGCTCACACTCCTAAACAAAAGGCTTCACAGATCAGTAACAGCAGTCACTGTAATGGAGCACAACTAACTGCGCTGCAGTCTTTGGTACAGGAAGCCGTTTCTCAATCCCACACGAAACAGAAGCACTCCGCACTGTTTCAAGTAACTGACTTAATTCCCAACTGCCTCCCTTCCCAGAGGCTCCAGAGAAGCTGCTTCTCACAGCCACCGACTGTGAAGCTGCAAGGTTTGCTCTGTACTGCTCTACAGCCAGTTTTGGTCTACACTGATCCTGAGTTAGTGATTGGAGTTTTGACACACCTTGCGGCTCGGGAGCCAGGCACGGCCAGAATTTCAAAGTACCTCGAGTTTACCAGGAGTCTAATTCACTTTCTTAACTAAAATCTGTATTCCTGGTCAGAAATCAGAAAGCACGAGCCACAAACAAGGGAGTTTTTCCTACTGAGCTGTTCTAACCCAAGTAACCTCCCTGTGGCACTTCTGCTTTAAGTAACCAAAACTGCGAGAGCGCATCCGCATCACTTGGCCTGGGAAGAGCTCACAGATGGAGAGCATCTCTAAGGGTAAACCTTTTCCCTTATGACACAGACCGTGCACAAGTCTGGCATCGCGCTGTAAACACGACGCGCTCTGTAAGAGAGCACAGCGCGATATCGGAGTTACTTTTCACATCTCGAGACGCGGGCTTTTCGAAACCGCCGCAAGCCTGATTTCAGTCACTTCAGCGGAGCCGAGAGGAGAGAAAATGAGACGTTAAATAAAAACGCACGTCACTAACGCGCGGATTCCACCAGCAGCGGTATCGGAGCGCCTCGTACACCGAGAGGAAAGCGGAAGGGCAGACACCGGGTGCTGTAACGACCCGGGAGCAGCGAGAAGCGGCCCCAGCACGGAGCGTTCCGAGCCTAAAGGCGGAGCCGACCGCGCTACGGAGCCCCGCGCTGCCCCCAGCCCGCGGGCTCCCAGAACCGCCCCGCCGCCCGCGTACCTCCTTGTCGGGGACCCACGGCGGCTCGTCCAGGCCGAAGGGGCTCCGGGCGGAGCGGTGCTCGGGCACCATGCGCAGCCCGCTCAGGGAGCGCACCAGCTTCTTGGCGTCGCGAGCCTCGCAGCCCGACATCTTCCCCCCGCGCTCCGCCACCGCTACTCGCCCCTCGGGACTGGCAGCGCTGCCAGCCAATGAGCGCTCGGCCCGCTCGGGACGGGCGCGGCGCTGGGCCAATAGGAAGAGGGGGTCTCGCGAGGTCCCCGCCCACCCGCTCCAGAAGACCAATAAGAGAGCGGCCCCGCACTTCCCAGCCAACCCCGCCTCGCTCGCGGCTGAAGGCGGCCGCGATGGTACTTCCTCGAGCCCTCCCCCGGGGGTTCGCTGCGCATGCGCACTCGCTGCCCGGAAACGAGGAGCTCCTCGCCCCGCCTCCCCATCGGGGGGGGGGGGGGGTTGGGGGGGCAGCCCGGGCCGAGAGGCGCTCTGATAGGCCAGCGGCCGGTGACGTAGCGAGCGGGTCGCCCGCTGATTGGCTGCGGCGCGGAGGTCGTGAGGCCTGGCCGGGGCGGGCGCTGAGGCGGCCCCGTGTTGGGGCGTCCAGCCGCGCTGAGCGGTCCGGGCGCGGCCCGGGCCGAGGCCGGCGTGGCCGCGGCTGATTTCGCACCGCAGTGCCGCGTCGAGCAGCTGTCGCCTAGCGGTAACGCTCCGCCCGCCGCCAGGCCCCGTGGCAGCCGCACGGGTGAGTGCCGCGCGACCTTCCGCCGTGTTCGTGCGACCGCCGCTGTCGTAAAGGCGGCGCGCGCGACATTGCCGCGCTTTACGGCGGCCGTTGCGTCGGGCGCCGGTGAGAAACGCGATGTCGGTACGGAGCGGCCGCGCTGAAACGCGCTCAGCTTCTGTCGCGCGTGTGCCTCGCTTAAAAAATAACCACCCCCCGACGCTCTGCTCACCCCAGTGCTGCATCGGCACATGGACTGGGACCAGTTTGACCTCAACCCGAAGGTGGTCGCCGCCCTTAAGAAAGGTAACGCGACGTTGGGGACGCGGGGCTCGTGCCGGCGTCCCGCCTGGCTGCAGCTGCGCCTCGCGGCTGTCGGCACCTGGCGTTTTGGAGCCGGAATTCAATCCGAAGCGATGAGAAGCGATGAGAAGCGATGGCTTTTCGCCACGCGCCGGAGATCATCTTCCAAACGTCACGGCGTTGCGATCCGTTCCGAGTAATAATTAGCTGCCCAGCTCGTGAGAACGTGACGTAGATGATAAACTTCGAGAACGGGCAGTGGAAAGTCAGAAGGATCTGTGCCCGACTGTAACGCGGTGGAATGTATTTATAAAGCTTCTCTTTGTTTCAGCTGACGTGAAATCAATAAAAGAGGTTTTAAATCTCTCCGGAGCAGACTTGCAAAGGCTGATGAAGCTGTCCAGCGCTGATGTGGAGTGCTTGTTGAAAACGGTCTCTCGTGCTCTGAGGAAAAGCTGTATGCTTACAGGTAATAACATCAGCATGGCAAAAAAAAGCGTTGTATTTAAACCCAGAAGCGCTGTGATTGTGGGAAGGTGTGAGCTTGGTTCCCCACTGACACACTGATATGATTCTGAAAGTGAGTTTAGTTATAGCTGTAGTTATTTAATTACCTTAAGGGCAGCACCTGTGGGACCTCGGGAGTGGATGGAATTGTATCAAAGTCATTCTTTGGGACCAAGCCAGCTTAAAATGGCAAAATAGTTCTCCAGTCTGGAAAACTTGATTGTAGGAACACAAGACTTTCTTTCTTTCCCTCCTTCCTTTTCAGTAATTTCCTTTTGTACCGAGGCTGGTTGAAAAAAGCTTGTATGATACATTATAAATGATATAAACTGGTTTTACGTGATGGCTTAATTTGAAATGAAGCAGGATCTGCTGTCTCCCCCTGCAGAAATGCTTCATGGCTGCTCTGCAATCAGAATCTGTTTTCCTGTGGGCTGCTTACAGCTTTAGGCCTTGACTGGGTGCCAGCAGTGCTGTTTCACAGTCAGCAAGATCTTCTCCGGGCATAGTTTCCCACAGAGATTCTTTAGAGGCAAAGAAGGGAAAGGGTTCTGCAGCTCAGGGTAAATGCATTCAGTCATCAGGTTCTGTGGGGAAGGCTGGGCTCAACTGGGCAATTCTCCCATTGGTCAAGAAGGAATCCCCTGTGGGTACAAATCTACAGCGTCTGTGCTGTGTCACTGTGTGTACTGCAGGTACAAAATGAATTTTTTCCTTCTCTCTATTTTTGTGATCCTTTAAAAAAAAACCCTGCAGCACTTCAGCTCTACGAGGATAAGGATTGTTTCTCCTCCCAATGCCAGAAGCTAAGCCTGGGATGTTCGGTGCTAGATGACTTGCTGAAAGGTGGCATTCCTTTAGTGGGAATCACAGAACTTGCTGGGGAAAGCTCTGCTGGGAAAACTCAGATTGGTTTGCAGCTGTGTCTCTGCGTGCAGTATCCTTACAGATACGGTGGGTTAGAGTCGGGTAAGTATCGACCCGTGAATATTGATTGATCCTCCATCTGGAGGAATGTCATGTCTTCACAAACATTATAGGATCACAGAATGCTTTGAATTGAAGGGGACCTGAAGAACCACCCAGTTCCACCTCCTTGTGCCATGGGGTGGCTGCCCCAGAGCAGCTCCGGCTTTCCAGGGCCCTCTCCAGCCTGGCCTTGGGTACCTCCAGGGATGGGATTTCCACAGCTCTCTGGGCAGCTGTGCCAGGGCTGCACTGCTCTCACAGGGAAGGATTTCCTCCTGATGTGATTTGGCAGCACCTTGCTCTTCCTTCCACGCCGCACTGGGTTTGATTTGGCAGCCCAGTGGTTCATTGTGGGGAAACTTTATAATTTGTACCACACCCACCCACATGGAAAGATCACAGAATGTCCAGATGATATTGCATAAAGGGCAGGAATTACGTTTTAGCTGACACTGCTTTGGTTTAAGTTATGTCATTAATCAGATAGAAACAGAGATACTCTGTTCAGTTCCTTCCTGTGTTAAAGTGCACTGTGCACTGCCCTGTGGTGAGTAAAAGTGAGAGTGCTGCAGTGTGGGCACTTGGGTTAAATTGGAACCTTTTGGTCTCTGTTTCAGCATGGTCAAAAATCAGTTACTACTTTGGGAGTCCAGGTTTTTGTCCCATTTTCCAAAGGTGTAATTTGGTGAAAGGTAACAGCTCTTGTCAGGCTTTTAGATGCTGAACAGAAGCAACAGAGTGTGAGTTGCCAGCTTCAGGCTTTGTGGTTTTTCCAAGATTTTTCCTACACGACAGGCAAGTTTGGTATTGCTCATTGTGGAGAATAGCTGTGTTTCAGGGGTGGGCAGGGTCCGGAAGGCTGATGTACGTTCCAGATGTTCTCCTTCCCCCTTAAATGGAAATGCTGAACTACATTTCTTGAGACAGCATAGATTGATTGTGTATTTCCTTCACTTGACTTCATGCTAATCCTGTTTACGATTCTCACTTCTAGAAGGCTGGCAGTAAACCAAGAAATTAGGACATCCTTTGCCTCAAGGTTATCTTCGTGCCATTCGACGAATGTCTGTCGTGGTCTGTTGCATGTTGGCTGAATTTATTTCCTGTGCCTGTGTTCATAAGTAATACATGAATATAATGTGACGCGCAGATCCATATTTGAATTCTGAATCAGAAAAAGCATTTGCTGCTGATGGCTGTTAGCAGGCTGCTTTGGTGCACGGCAGGCTGGGTTCAGAGCACTGAGCGTTCTTTTTCTGACGATGTCTTGCAGTTCTCAGGGGTGGGGTTTGGGGTGTTTTCTTTCTGTTTGTTTGTTTTGGGATATGAGTTATTTTTCTCTAGTTTCAACTTCCACACACTAGGAAAGCCCCAGGGGTTGATAAAATAGCTGGTTTCTGTTTGGTTGTTGTGGGACTGTAAGAAGAGGTGTTTGTAGGATCACTGAGCGTGACTGGTTTCTTAAGGGCATCTCCCACCTTCCTTCTCAGAAGCAAGAAATACCCTGACTCGTGAGTTGTTGCTGGTGGGGACTGCTTCCTATTAAGCTGTAAATAGGACTGTGCCATAGGATTTTCTGCTTGTGTACTGATCTTTTTATTTAGGTTTGACGATTTACCTGTCCCTGAAGATATGTGGATGTTATTAAATGCTTTGGAGTCATGATTAGCCATCAGCACATGCACTCTTTGGTCTCCACAAACGTTCAGCAAAGTGTCCGTGAATGTCAGCGGGCGCCTTCTGTCTGCGTGGAGGAATCCAGTGATGTCCCTTTGCTCCGTATGCCCTTCCACCATTTTGGTCAGACACCATTTTGTCAGACTGCTGGATTGAAATCTGTTATTTAATCAGTGGAGCACCGGTCTGTCTAGACATACAAAGCCACATTTGAAATAAAACCATGAAGTCTCAGGGAAGAAACGTTTCACCCTTCCGAAGGACGCTGAGGAGTGCCCAGAGGATGCAGTGCTTAAGGCTGATCTGATTTTTTAAAAAGCAGATGCTCTCTCTGTAAGCAGCGACTGTGATAAAGCAATGGCTGTCTGTGTGGGTTAGGCAGTGCTGCACTGAAGGTAGTCAGCTGTGAATAACCACGGTAGCTGGGAAGTCCTTCCCGGTGGAGTGTTTTACTCCAAGGGTTCCTTCAGCCATGAGATATCTCAGCACAAGTTAGCATGGCTTCCATTAGTTTGAAATTCAAAGTTGCAAGCTGTAGTTGTTGGCTTATTGGAGCAAATATTGATGCTAAGCACATGTAATGTCAGATTCGTTACAGAAGTTTCTCGTGGCTGGCTGATGTTTTAGAAACTGCAAATGAAAATCTGAGTGGGAGTATATGAACTGCAGTGATTTCTATAAGAATTTATGGAGGGATTGGGGAGAACTGAGCTGAAGAAGTTTAGTTCTAAGGAAGATCAGGCTTTTCATCAAGAAAATATTGCAGGTATTTATTATTTTTTCTCCAACACCTTTGATGTGTGCCGTTAATTTTCTCTGTAATAATGCACACTCGTTAACCAGAACCCACAGTAAAACTACACGGGCGCTGATCACGTGATGTGATTGAACATCACACACGAAATGTGTCTGAACTGTAATCTTTTTTTCATGACCTAATGTCATGTTTTCAAGCAGAGTTATTACTCTTCGTGTGTTGGAAACGTTACAGTGCGTGTCATCTTCCCAGTTCGGCACTCCATGCAGGAAGAGTGTCACCTAGTGGATTGCTGGAGAGCACAGAACAAATCTGTGTCAGCGGGCGCCCAAAAGCACGAGGCAGCTGCAAGAAAGTCATCGTGGTGGTGGTGGTGGTGGTGGTGGTGGTGTTCATCACCGATTCAGTGTGGGTGCCAGAAAAGTGCATTTCCAGTTAGGCATGCCTTGCTTTTGAGTATGTGGTTCCTTTGTTTTTGTACCATTAGGAAAACTGTCTGTGTAAAAGTCATGCTGCAGTAACGGAGGGTGCTTCCTTGATTGCAGGAGCTGTCTACATTTGTACAGAAGATGCATTCCCAAGTAAACGTTTGCAACAGCTGATAGCTCAGCAGCATGAGCTGCGTGCGGATGTGCCTCCCGAAGTCATACAGAAGATCAGATTTGGAAACAATATCTTCGTAGAGCATGCAGCAGATCTGGTGAGTAATGGCACGGATAATCCAGTAACCACGCGAGATGTTGCAGGAGGGCAAAACAGCTGCGTGTTATCCCCGGCTATTTTAGTCACAGATCCAAAACGTAGCATCATAGAAGGCTCTGTGAAGAAAATCAACTCCATCCCAGGCAAAGTCAGGACGTGCTTTGTTGCAGCACCTTCACTGAACTGGGAGACAGAATATCAATAAATATGCAGAAGGTGCTCCGTGTGCCCTGAGGAACCTGCAGCACAACAGCAGAGCTAGCAAACCAAAAGTGGAACAGGTAGAAGCAAAAAAAGCAAAAAGCAGTGCCTAAGATAAGTAATGGCACAGCTCAACTGCAGTGCAGCTGTCTTGCTCCTCCTCTCTGCTTTTCCCTCACTTAAAAAAAAATGCAATGTCTTTGATACAGTAATGTTTATGATTTGGAAGAAACACCAAAAAACAACAGGGAGTTCAGTAGAATGGACCTTACTGTAAATCAGACTCAAGAATTACAGTTCAGTTGCAAAAGCTGTGGCATGCTGAAGGATATGTTGTGATTTTGATGCGTTTGGTGCTGCCGTTCACCTAGTGGCAGCTGTAAGAACTGAGGCTCACACCTCAGCTGCCATTTTTGCCAGCACTGAAACAAGTTGGCCAGAAGCTGAGACTGTCACCGTGTGCTCGCCCTCCTTTACACTCAGCACCTGTGCCTACTAAAACGGCTGTGAATAACTGCAGTAGATTGCACACGCACAGCTCATCTCCAGTTCTTTTGTTACGTGAGCTCACGGGATACCTGCTGCAAACGGTGAGACTTTCAGTCTGCAAACTCGTGCTACGGTTCCATCCGCTTGCGTTTCAGGGATGACAGCTGTAGTTGCCATCTTGATGTCACAGTTAAGCGTTAACCGACCCCTTCTGATGCTGTGTGTTTGCATGCTGAGCGTAGGACACCTTCCACAACTGCATTACGAAGAGGATCTCCGTGCTGCTCACGAGGGGCGCGGTGCGGTTGGTGGTCATCGATTCCATTGCTGCTTTGTTTCGATGCGAATTTGGAGCTTCGGATTCAGTTCTGAGGGCTCGCTATCTGCAGACGTTTGGAGCTCAGCTTCACGGCTTAAGCACCAGATTCAGGACTCCCATAGTGTGCATCAATCAGGTATGGCATCAGAACGAGCGTCCTTCCAGGCCGTGTTCTGGTGGGTGTGGAGAATTGGTTCAGAAATGCACCCATCTCCGTGCCAAGTGCTGTGTCCTCGAAGGAGGTGATGAATGGAGGAGGCAGTATGGTGCATGCAGGTTGCTTTTGGTTGTTGTTTTAAACGGATTCAGTTTTTAGCAGAAATGAAATTCACAGATGCTGTAGCTAGTATAATTTCCTTTCGGTTTGCTTTGAAAGAATATGGCTTTTTTTCTAACACGGCTTAGTTTGCAACCCGGTAACTTGAATTGTGTCAGCTTTGCTCCCTGCCCTTCTGTTTGGTGAAATGCGTAAGGACAGCTCGGCTACAAGTGTTGTTCTGCTTCAGGTGACCGATGCCGTGAGCGAGGCAGAAGCTGCGCACTGTGGCTCCAGGTGAGTGAGTCATCCAGCACAGAGCTGTAGCAGCGCTGTGCAGGGCAGCGTTTAACCCCTGTGCTTCCCTGCAACACAAACCGCTGGTGCACTTCTGCAGCGGTGCTGAATTTGCTGGAGGAACAGCAGCTGCTGTGCTGTACAGCAGAGGAGACCACCGCGTGTGATTGCGTGGTAACGCCCCACCAGCAGGTTCAGGGATGGGTTCTGTGGGGTGCTGCTGTGCTCACTGCACGAGGTTTTTGTGCGTCTGCTCTTAGAATTGCAGGCATTTTCTGTCTCCTTGGACAGAGCCAGCCAAGCGTTGTGGGTTGCTTGTGTTCCTTAAGGAAAGAAGTCCCAATGCCTTCTGACATCGAGCTGTTAACGAGGGTCAAGCGCACAATTACTGTTCAAATCCTACTCAGTGCATTAGATAAACAGGGAGCTGTTTCACTCTGCTTTGGTGGAGCGATTCTACTTTAACTTTGTTGCAACAGAAGCCAAGATAAGCCGTATGAAATCCATATGTGCAGAAATCTGTACTGCTTTCTTTACAGTTCTGCTGCTGGCAGAGTCTCTCCAGCGCTCGGAATAACCTGGGCCAACCAGCTGCTCATGAGGCTGATGGTCAGCCGCGTGCCACAGCCTGCACCGTCACCTGGAGCTGTGTCACACCACCCTGTGGGCGTGAGGACTCTGAGAGTCGTTTTTGCTCCTCATCTACCTCCGTCCTTCTGCTGCTATACAGTGAAATCAGAAGGCGTGAAAGGAATGAAGTAGGCCTGGTCCTTGCTGCAGTACAGCATCCCAAAAAGTGCACTGAGCCTGCCTTGCTTCGAGAAGAAGCGTTAGGAAAATGAAATCCCTCCTCCAGCAGAGAAATGGATGCAGAAATACACTAAAGGTGACAGTAACACAAAGCTTTTTTTTTTTTTTTTACGCTGTGCAGAGGGGCTCTTTTGTATTTGGATTTATGTTCAGCATCGTCTCAGCGTGACATCAGTGTTTGGGACAACGATCCTTCCCACAGAGATCATGAGTGGCACCTTCAGCTGCTTGCAGCCACACAGCCCCTGCTCTCCTCTGAAGCTTTTGCCAGAGCTTTACATGTTCTGATTAACATCTTTGTGCTGTTTATTACCTCTGTTTAGGCCTCAAGGCTAACTGCTCTGGGTGCTGTTTCTGGTGGCTGCTGCGTTCAGGGTGAGCTTCTTCACCCATGCTTTCCAAGGGCCTTAAAACTTGCTGTGTTGGTGGGTGGTGCTCACTCGTCTTACATGCCTGTCAAGCATTCACTCACTTCCCTTTCCCAGCTCCCCCTTCTCCCCGTCCCCCAGCTTGCCCAGTCTGTATTTGTAAGTGACCACTGGTCTTTTTTTTTTTTCATTATTTTTTTTTTTAATAAAATCCAGCCATGAACATTTTAAGTCTCTGTGTACTCAGTGTAAGGAAAAAGCAGTCAGAGTGCTGTAGCTTACAGCCACGAGTACCTCAGTCTTCAAACCCTGACGTTTCATGCAGCGTAACTGCTGCTACCACTACTCTCCCATTGTCTGGCTCAGCTCCCAGTGAGTTTGTCTTTTGGAAGAGTTGGATTTCTAAAGCTGCAGCTGACCCACCCCGATCTGCCTCTCTGCGCTCCTGTACGCCTCAGGGCTCGGCTGGAACAGCTGCAGTTTCTGCCCCTTCTGTCAGTGACGCTCACCCCGAGGCCGAGCTCCAGCACACTGCACACGAGGACAGCTTTGGGGGCATGAAGAGCAAGACATTCCCCACTCAGCGTCGTGTTATCGCTGCTGAAACACACCAGAGTTAAGGAACGCAGTTGAGGAACCTTCCTTTTAAAACAGCTTTATTCATCTTTGGATTTCACAACCGAGATTTGTTTCTATACAGGAAAAAAAACTAATTTTTACAAAGGAAATTTACATTCTAGAACGTATACTCATTTTTACCCTGTGAGAACATTTTAAATACTTCAATTTTCTACACTTGGGAAAAACTTTCCAACAGCTTCAAATCATCGTACAGCTCTGTGGTGCACTCAGGGGACCTTCTTCAAAAGAAACATATTGACTTCTGGAAACAGTGCTCTAACTGGGTTAATTTGTAGAGATAAAAAGTAGACACGAGTGATGTATTTAGAAAGCAGATGTAGTGAGGCACAGAATGCTCTCCTTACAGGTTTCCTGTTGAAATGGCAGTGAATAATATTTGTGACAGATCCCATTTGGTGTGGGCTATGACAAACAGGGGACCTCGGAGCTGGATTTCTTCCACAGCTGTAACCAACAGTAGCGATGCAGAGAGCAGAACGCTGTGCTACAGCCGGCCTTGGACAGTGCTCAGTTTGTATTTGGGTAACAAACCCACACACTGGCATAACCCAGAACCCTGTAACCTTTATAATGCCTTCAGCTTTACGATTCCGAACAAGGAAACATCTGCAATATTAAAAGCCAGCAGTACCACCAAGGCTGCTGCTCTCCTGACAAGATGCCTGTCCATTCCAAAGGTCTTATTAATATTCTGCTTCAGAGCTGCTGATTTAATTTTAGGACTGAAGGTCTCCCAAGAATTAAACAGCTGGGTTTTTTGGTCCTGTGCTTGATGCAGACTGCCAGCTACAACCACAACAGAGGACATGCAGAAAGGAAATCCTATGTAAAAGCAAACTAAGAAGCCCACCTGAAAGCACGGCGTGCAGCTAATCCCTCCCTGGGGCACGAGGACTAAACGTTGGCTCTGTTTCTGCACGGTACAAGTTCCTCTCAGGCAACAAAGAGCACTGCGGCTCACACACTGCTGTCAGACTTCTCTAAGTACTCCACCACTGTCCGGTGGGAGTTTGGAAATTTGGCTTTCTTCTCTGAAAAAAAAAAAACACTTAAATGTCAGAACTGTGTAGTAAGCTGTAGCTCAGACTACTCAGATTTACCTTCCAACACGCCTCGAAACATAAAGAGTTCAAACACGTAAAAGCAGCAGTGGTAAAACCAGCAAGAGCTGCGTGCAGCCCTCAGTGAGAGCTCCTGTGCTGCAGTGCTGCCTTCTGGCAGCTCCGTGTACGTCTGGTCGTAACACGGTTCCGTGTTTCCATTTCAGCTTCTGAGTCTGTGAAGAACCGTCTTCAAATGAAGACAAAAGCGTTCAAAAACATCCCGTTTCTTTCAAGTCACCCCTTATTGCCTAACTCTGTGTCCGGATAGCTTTTATGTTGTTTTTTATAATATTTTTAGAGGAAGTTGGGCCTCAAAGTGGAACACTCAGCTACAGAACGCTGTTACAGGACCTGCAGAGCCACAGACTCCAACTGTCCCTGCAGAGATCCAAATTTACCAGTAGGTGTGTGGACAGCATTTTGCCTTAGGGGGAAAATAAGTATATATTAGATATATATATATTTTAATATAAAAAGCTCTTCAATAAAAGATTAAAACGCAAGAGTCTACGTTATATGAGTATATATTGTTAAGATAACCGAGCAACACCTTGTTCTTGCTCAGGTTCATTAATGAATTGCACTGCTCTGTGCTAAACTTCTACATATTAGCAGCATCGTATCTCACCATCCCTAAACTGTCCTCATAGCAGGTGCCTCACGTGCAGCTTGCTTTAGAGACACGCTGACACGGTCCCTCCTGGTAAACACAGGCACACACAGCGGCACGCGTCGCTTCCTGTAGCAGCTGGGAAGCAGATGCACAAGAGGAGGAATACTTCTAAGAAGTCCTAATGCCAGCAGCTCCTCACAGCTGTCTGAACGCAGGGACTCATCTCTCCTTCGGTCAGCGCCGATCCTGAATGGATATCCCAGCTTTCCCTCAGTTAACTTAGTTCTGCATTTTCTCACAGCTACAACCGCAAATACATTTTTACCTTTCTTTTTTTTTTCCTTTAACCCTTTTCATCCAGCTTCACACAAACACAACTTCTCGCAAAAGATGAACAAACAGAAGCTTTACAGGAAAGCAAAAGAAAACACTGGTGTCTGTGGAATGCTTAAAACTCCCATCCTTGGTTCCAGCAGCAGTCCTTCGTAGGAACAGACGGACATGATGGTGGGCAGATGCAGCACAGCTGCGTGGCCGAACAAGTCGCTCCCACTGACGGCCATCCCGCGCTTCCAGCAGGGCCCTGCAGCTCCGAGCTGTTGCTTGCTCAGCAGCTGCCCCCACACAGCAGTGCCTGCAGCTGAATGCTTCCCCTGGCATCAGCTGCTGCAGAGAAAGGCAGCGTCTGGGATCGGCACAGAGTGCCTGGAGTGCCTGGAGAGTGGAGACCAAATCCCAGTGGGTAGGTGAGGAAGTGAACCTGAGGCACGGCGTTTCCTCAGGAGCAACAGCAGCTGCTCTGGGACAGATGCAGTCCAGGACTTCAGTATCTTTCCACCATACGAGACAAAGCTCAAAGCATTTTCCGTTTGTCCTCATCAGCCCGAACTGTCCTATCCATCCATTATTGTGCCCTACGACTTTGATCAGCGGGTATCTAAGTTACAGTCACAGGAATTCCCACTCACGCTACGTGTAACATAACCCCACTCATCTCTTAGACGATGTATTAGCTCAATCTAGAGGTTAAGCAATCCGTGTTTAAGTGCTGCTTTGCTAGCTAAGGTCTTTAACATTGAAATAACCGGTGGTGCCACGGAGAGCCCCACCCGTACAGCATGTTCAGTTGGAACGGATACAGTAACGCACAGAACTTTTCCCCAGCACTGTGTGGATTTTCTACTCCTCATTTCATTTCTCCCTCATTTTCAAACATCTTTGCATTTTGGTATGCTTTAAATATGTCTGCATTTTTACAGTTGTTTGGCTGCTGTTTTGCTCAGACCTCCTAAAGAAATCAATGTAAGTAACACAAATGGGAGCAGTGCAGTGAGCAGTATATGCCTATATAGTTTTCCTGTAGAAGAAAATATCCACTAATGCCGTGTTTTAAATTACCCCTATTTAGAAAAATAACAACAGCAGTCCGTTGCAAAACCAAAAGAAAAATCTAAGAACTAGGTGTTCCTGTACATAATGATGAGGAACCAAAGCTGTGAAGATCTCAGTGCTTCTTTATTCACAAAGGAACATTAGCTAGCTTCTGTCCAAGAATCTCAATGCGCCAAATCAGTTTGACTGACACTCAGAGCTCTCGAGTCTGTCAGACAATTATTTCGTTCCTGTGTGAAGGGGGGAAAAACACACAAAAAAACAAATTATGCAGATGTCCAGACAGTTCAAGCAACTAAAATTACTAACAGGAAAAGAACCACAAGGAACTAGGGAGCAATGACTTCATACCACTGTGCTGAGGGACTTGCATACTCTAATGAGCATCTTTTTCCCCAGCCTTTAACTACTGCTACTGCACAGATCTACTGAGGTCAGTGCACACTCTAAAACCCTAACCCAGGTCCTACCCAGAGCAGGAATAACCATCTGTGGTGGGAGCCACCACAAGAGTCTGCCGTGGGTGAACTAGAAAAGCTCACAAGAAGTTAACAGCTTGTTTGCATCTTGCAGTGCACGCAAATAATAAATAATTCTTCCAGAAGTAGCACCAGTTAAAATACTGTGAATTCAGCTTCGTGGCACCCAGGCCGTGACTGCTGGAACCCTTAGCACTGTTGCTACAAAGAACTACGCTTTATCCTGATAGATTGTTTTTTGGCTGAGGTTCACACTACACAAGGACTTGCAAACATCTCACACCACAGAAACTTCTGTGGTATTTTCACTGGAGATAGCAACGAAACCTGTACACCACTCGATAGCAACTTGGGGTCATAGTTTGGGCTTCCTTGCTACTTCAAGACAAATAGCAAGGAACAGCCTCGCGTACGGTTTCATTAGTACTGAAGCAATTACACCTCCCTAAAATTAGTTACAGTTACGGTGTTAGTGAAATGCACAATACTGTTTAGGACATAGAACACTGCTAGCTTAGTTGACAATATAGGAAACAATGGCTTATTAGGAAAAACAGGCAATGGGAAGCAGCAGTCGGGCACACCATGAACAGTTCAGCTTTCGTTTTAGCAGAAGCATAACACAGATCGGACAAACTTTTAGAGACTGCTCCTCTCCAACCTCAGAAATAACTGAGGTCACGTTTAAGGAGATCTGAACACGTATATTGGTTAGGACAGTGGGGCCCTTCTCCATAAAGATGCTGAAGAAAAACCACTTAGAACATAAGTTTTACATGTTCTTGAGTTTGGGTTTTTTTTTGTTTTTTTGAAGTATTTAAATAACATAATATTCTGGAACTTTCATATGCATTTTAATAGCTAGACAAACCCAGAGACTGCTTGATAGCATGAAAATAAACACTTACTTGAGACTTGAGCACTTAAAATTAAATAGAGTTCACAAAGTGTAACCGAATGATGCGTTACGCGCATGCTTTCCATATCTAACTTGAGGAGGATCTTGCCAATCAACAGGAGTTGGCTGTTCCATTATTTACATCATCTTTTTATCCCAAACCCTACTAATATCATCTATTTTGGTAAGAATACTGTAGGGCTTCTTACTTGAAAGTGGTCTTCAGCAGCCTTGCCACCCATGTTAAGAACATTCAGAGAACTGGCACGCTTCATGCTGCAACCAGGACAGTGAACATGCAAGGATAAACCCATCAGAATAGCTGAACACTAACAGCTCTAAAAACACAAGTATAACAACGACCAATGCGCAGTTAAGGGAGTTTTAACAAAGCCCCCAAAGTGATCTGAGGAATACCCTCTAAGATAATTATATGATTAAAATACTATATTCAGTTCTAAATTACATACAAAATCAATTACAAGCTCCTCAGAGCTTAAACACTTCAGGCAGTTGATTTAATGGCAATTCAAAATAAACCCTCAATTTTTTAAAGCACATCAAATTAATACACTCACTTAGCATTAATTTTTAATTAACTAATCCTCATTTTTATATTGAGGCAGCTTGTTAGAAAAGCCAAACATTCTGACAGTTCAGGAGAAAATGGTGAAACAAATAGGTCGCCACGTAGGCAGCATCTAACTTAGAAAAGCTGAACCAGACATTAATTCAGTACCTCCTGCCTTGTCTATATCAATGTCCAGAATCTATTATCTCGAGAATGTTTTAAAACATTTTATTCTGTGCATTTCAAAGTGAAGGGGAATGAGATGGCTGCTGCTGCTAACTCGGGTCGTGCTGACTTGACGATACTTTGAGCAGCAGTGGCAGCCCTACAGTGCTGTACTGAAAGCAACAGGTGAGGGAAAAACAACAATGAAATCAGCTGTACACGAGCCAAAATATCACTGCATCAACAGCAAAATCTACTGCTGCTCGAGGGGAAGATTCATTTGCTCAGTGAGGCTGTGGATGCCCTGGAAGCATCCAAGGCCAGGCTGGATGGGGCTCTGAGCATCCTGCTCTAGTGGGAGGTACACCTATGGTGAGGGGTTAGAACTAGGTGATCTTAAAGGTCCCTTCCAACCCAAACCATGCTGTGATGTATCTACATTTCTTAACCATAGGCAGCATTTAACAAAAACATTTCGAAGCGTGTGTAAGGAAATTCCAGATTTGTTTCAAGCTTCACAGTGACCAACAACATGAAGTCCAACGTCCTCAAACACAAAGTGCTCGAGCAGTGCTCTGAACGCCTCAGGTTTGCCTTGATTTCTGACTAGCTCTTCAGTAAAAGCTTCTAAATGAGAGGTTTGAATACATGCTGGTGCACTCCTCACATCAGAATGAAGCAGTTGTCCTGCACCCTTACTAAGGGCCTGGCAAAGCCTCCCAGCCCTTCCAGTCACGTGGAGAGCTTCATCTGTACACTTCACATCAGACCCAACCAGACTGTCTTTCTCCTGAAGACTACCAGCAGCCAAAGTGAAGCACGTGGTTTAAATGCTTTCATAAAGCAAAGGCTAAGCAGAATAATGAACCGAAACACTGACGAACACAGGGAACAGATGCTGCACAACACAGACCTACTGTGGGTTGTTTTTTTTCCCTAGCAATTCAAAAGCTAGAGTGCACACAATGTATAATATTTGACATGAGTGTTAGCAACACCAAAGCAAAGATTCATGCACATATGCGTCTTCTCTCAAGGAAACATCCACAACCGTTACAAACAGAAGTCAAAGCCAGTTAATATAACAAATACCACATAAAATCCTTGTGAAAAAGAGCATAAAGGTTTATGGGAAGCTTGCCAGGGAAAGAAATAATTCCACTGGAGCAGTTTTTAGGTCCTTGCTGAAATACATACTGATAGAGCAAAAACCACTCTTTTTTTCAATTCTTTCATGAGGTACTTCTTGTTTTGTTTTTAGAAATCAAGCACTTTACGAAGAATTAACCTTTAATTAAGAAACACTTAACAGCTTCAGCTTGCAAATGCTCTTTCTCTCCATGTTAGAACTTTGACCGCCTGGTTAGTTTGGGCGCAGGTAGTTTTCCTTCTGCTGAATATTTAACAGCAGCACTGAAAGCTTCTCTTTTTTAAATTACCATATCTTAGCTGTTCTGTTCTACAATCCAAATGTTGTAAGTGGGGAAAAAAAATCCAACCTAACACCACAAGACCAAGGTTAAATTACTGCAGAACTGAATTCCAAAATACAATTAAAAAATTGATACTATGCTTCAGATACTGTATGTCTCAGTGAACAGTCCTTAGAAAACAACAGATTTCCTATCTTTAAATAATGCAGAAGGCTTTTTGACAATAATTTCCCTGTTACATTTTCCACTTTATTTTCTTTCTGTATCAAGCAGCAAGATGAAAAGTCTTTCCTTCATGCTGTGGTGTTCATGTATTTGTCTTGGAGCATGGCAAGCATTTCTCATCCAGACTCAGACTAGCACTGTCAGTTACCACATAGAGAAGCACAGCACAAGCAGCAGGTGTAAATAAACTTCACACTGGAGCTAAGGGACATGGTTTAGTTGAAGTACCAGTGGTAAGCGGACAGTCAGACTGGATGATCTTGGAGATCTCTTCCAGCCTTGGTGATTGTATGATTCTAACCTCCAGAGAAACTAGCAGCATTCCCTCTGCATTTGCTGCGAAGAAGGGAGGGCACCTGTCCCTTCCACCTAGAGTGGCTGACTTGGCAAAATGACTTCTACATATGCAATGTCAGTATTGCAATATTTAGTGTATAATTAGAAGACAAAATGGTTGGCATTATAAAAACTTAATATCCCTTTTATTAAACTCAGAGAAAGTGTATTTAATTCAACTTCAAGTTTCTTCAGAAAAGAGATTAAAATATCCTCTTACAGCATCAGTACATAAATCTACGCTTAATGATCTGCAATGTTGGTGTTTAATACCAGGAATCTTAGCTATTTTTAATAACACATGTGAGTAGGAAAAAAAAAAAAAAGGAAATTCCTTTTATTCTTTTCCATCTTGCCTTTGCATGTTTCCCCTGACCCATTTCACATTTGTACACTTTTCCCTCCTAATTACGTGTGCTCCACAGTTTATTCCCAACCTATCATCGCAGAGGCAGTTCTCAATCATGCATCAGTAAATACAAAGGGAGTTTGGATCTTGGAATTTGATTCAGCTTCAAACAGCTCAGAGTGAAATGTCAATTACAAATGTGGAAAATCAGATCAGGCTGAAGTTCAAGCAGGTATGTGAGGAAGAGAATTAAAAAGACTGATGAATAATCACGAGTCTTTGTGCACACTGCAGCTGTACACAATGTTTTAGAGCCACATAAAAACAGTAAAGGAAAACTTCATTAGGGGCACTAACAAAACACGTTGAGAATCTGCCTGCAGATCGTTGTCTCAGATATGACCACCCTCACCTACTTTACATTCACACAGCCTGTCTCTTTACCAGAAGTGAATCCAAGCTCTCTAATTTAACTGTTTTAAAACAGTTAAAATTCACATTGGCAAAGAATTTTCTGTCAACTGAGTTCCAGTTTTCCAGAGCAAGGGAAAACCGAAAGCATTTATTTATTATAAAAACGGGAGTAGTGCATTTCTAACATTTCAGTGTATCTGCAGCAGCCAGAAAATTATGAGTGTTTGTTATGTGTTTATTAGAAATGCACACAAATCCAAATCCTTAATCATACTGTAACAAAGAGTTTTAAAAGTCTTAATGCCACTGGCTTCGCTTTGGTTAAAATGCTCATGAGATGCAGAAAGAGGTTCAAGTTTTTTAAATGTTCTCTGCTCTTTGAAATGTGTGCTTTCCCAAAAGAATAAACTGAGAAGGGCTCAAGACAGTAACTCACTTCTGCGCAGAGCAATGTATCAATAAATTAAGCTACAGGATAGACAGCTTACTGTATTCTGGCTTTACCGTCCTTTGTTAACACTCATCATCCTTCCTCACCGTGTGAAAAGGAGATTTTTGTGGTTTATTAACATTAACAAATAATTTTAAAAGGCTTTTTGATTCAAGTGGCTAAAGCAGTAAAGAGAAGACGCTTAAAAACTGAGCTGACTCTCAAAAGCACGTATAATTCCTCAGACGTTAAAGAACTTCAATTATACACTTAAGAATAGATTTTGTTTTTTTCTTTCTGATATTATTCTACATGACATGCAGTTAGGTAAGCAGAGAGGGAAATACAGTCCTAGGTACTGCGCTTGGCTACAGCAGGGGCACAGAACAAGGGCACAGCTAAGAAGAGATAATTACCCTGGATTCTTGGGCTCACTGTCTCGTGAACTTCCTCCCTTCAGCTTTCTAACCAGCTTCTCGCTGCTGCGTCTAATGGAAGCACGAAGTTTGCTAAAGGAACCACTGCGCTTTAAAGATCCAGTGCCATCCTGAAAAAAATTGAACAGATGTGAAACTGCAAGAGTCTGTGGCCCTCCCCCAGACCTGGTTCCAAAATGCTTATTGCTATAAATATTGACATGGTACAATTACCCAAGTACAGAATACTACAGAGCTACAATTTTACCAGTCCAAAATGGTTCCTTCCATCAAACTGTACCAAAGATTTCTAAAATGTGAAGACATGCTCAAGTGATGATTCAAAATAGTTAAAAAAAAAAAAAAACACCAAAATGTGCCAAACCATTCACCATCACCACGGTACCATTTCATATGAGCACATTGTGTTCAACAGAGTACAAGCCCCAAGCATAAGCATTCCAGTCTAGGAAAAAACTGTTTTATTTTTTTTTTCTAAACATCTACATTATTTGCAAACGTGTTCAATTAATCCTAACATCACCCAGCAAAATATTTCTGATCAGAGACATTTATGGTTAAAGTCCTGTGAAACAGTTTAACTCTCACCAAGGCAAATGTAAAACACATCCAAATGCGTTTTCTATATATTGCATTTTACACTGCTGTGCTCATCCAAAGCTTCCAGCCAAGCACAACTTTTATTTTTAAATGTTTTACACTTAAAAAAAACAAAACAGTTTAGTGAGATTAGAAGTGACCACTTCCTACTTCAGAGGTACCCTACGTGATTATGAGAGGAAGAGTTGTAGAAGAAAGCAAAGTGCTATTAAGCAGACAAAGACAGGCACCTGAGTTGGAGTGAGTTTATTAGAAGTTAGAAAGACAAATACACAAATCACTGAACACCAAGATTAGTAGAGAAAAGCATATTTGCCAAAATTTCACACAGAGACTAAACAGCAACGCTACTTTAGAATACTCATAAGTGAAGACATCCAGAGTTCCATATTGATGTTAACCATTAATAGGTCTCTAAATACATTTTAAAGCACTTGGAGAACATGCCTTACTTTTAAGGGTTTGGGTTTTTTTTTTTTTCCTCCTGTATAGATCACCGTCATGCCATTTCAATAATATCTTGTGTGATACTTTTAACTACCTTATTTCCATAGTGAACAGCTACTTATAAAGTTCATTGTTAATTCTTTACTAACGTATTACACAGCAAATGGTTGTAATAACATTTTGTATGACTAGATACATATTTGGCAAAGCTACACGTGTACAGAAATAGAAAACCAAAAAGACACCAGCACTGAAGGAATGGCCAGTTTACAGGGAAGTGTAGCTCTGACAAGAACCTTAGGGGGTTTGCTAAGACACAGCAGTCAGTACTGAAGAGAGAAGTTAAAGCTTGAAGATGGTGCACGCCCTTCATGCAGGAGACAGTATAAGAATCACAAAAGGCATCTAGGCCTGTCAGAAACGGAGAGAGAAAAACTGAATGAAACTGTTGGGAAAAAGTCAACAGTTTTCAATTTTGTACAGTTATGCTTACAGTATTTCTAGGTCACAATCAAAACACTTGTTTAAACAGAGTAAATACTCAGTCTGCATTCAAGTACGGTGTGCAGGCCCGTGCAATTACCAGAGCATAGATGTGTATTTACAGCTCGGCCTATGTCACTAACACGTAACGTATAAATGAGCATGAAGGATGCCATGCTTCTTTAAGCTAGAATTGGTACAAAATACAAACCATCTTTAAGAAGAGATAGCTTTAAGCATCACGTTTTGTAAACAAATAAAGGATCTTTTTAGCAGATGAATGCAAAAAAAGAAAAAAAGGGGAAAAAAAAAAACACCAGAAAGCAACAGAGCAAGGTGCATTCATTTCAGCTTTAACTTCTGTCAGAAATTTTCCTCAAACAGAACGCAAAGAAGAAAGGTTTTTCCCTAACCTCCAGACAAAACTCTGTTCACTCTTTTAAGAAATCAGAATCCACCTGAGATGCCAATTCAGTCTCAAAAACAGTAACAAGAACAACGTAGTCATTACAGTGATTCTTGGAAATGTCAAGACGCCTTGCTACAAAGGGATCAGAACTTGCCAATCTACCAAACAGCACCTGTGGTTCATACTGAATTACATCTGTTTCTCACTGTCTTACTAATACAGTTCTGTTTGGCAAGCCTGAGTGAATCTAAGTCAAAAGTTCCAGTGAGAAGTATTGGATCAATGGAAAAGGTAATTATCCCTACATTCTTAAATGAATGATTTTGTAGTGGTCATAATCAGTCGGATAACAAAGACAAGACAAATTTGGTAGGTACAGGAGCTAACTTTTGTTATTCTAACTAGCACATTAAGAATAAGCAAGCTTTTGGGTACATCAGATCTGAAATGAAAGCATCAAGCTTTGAAGTTAAACATTTTCCGTAGGACTAATAAAACACCTTCAAATCAGAAGTTTAGGCTAAAAAAATCCTAAATACAGTGTAAACAAAAAAAAACAAAAACCCACAGGGATATTAATTTCTGTGGCAAAGCTTAATTGCCAATCTTTGCTACATTTGCTTTTAGCTAATACATGGTAGAAAAATGTACTGCTTTCATTTCACACCTTGAGGTGGACTTGTGTTCTCAAATGCCTGTCTTTTCAAAGTTCATGGGTTCAAATAATACAAGATATTTCCTCCTACTGAAAATATGACCTTAATCTCTTTCATACCATGAAGACTTTGAGCTGTTCTCCAGCTGGCTGCAAATTCAGTTAACAAATGCTGTAGTCACATGTACTCACTAGCTTTCTCTTAAAAGTCATGCTAGAGGGCACAACATTATATCCTTCTTAAGATAGTGACAGACAAAAGAAGATGCAAATATACTCAGGGGTCAGAATCTTGAGGTAGAAAAGTAAATCTTAAATGATTTTAAGAGTAATTTTCCAGATTTGTACTTTATAATTTAAGACAAAGTACATCACTGAATTTTTAAGTATCTTCTGTTAACTTGGACCTTGTAATAACATGTAAACATGCGCTGCACAACCTCACTTGGCACATTTTAATTGTTCAAAGCAGATTTATATAACCAGACATCTCAGTTCTTTTTGTATGAATTTGTTACGTTAAATAAAGCATTCAGTACATACAGTACTTACTCGGAATTGCATTACATACAGAAGTCACTTAAATACAATATGCTCTTCCAACAAAAAAATGTTCATGGAAGTTTGATGCTCTACACACACCATCTATTTTCTCTGACAGCCAAGAGCATGACTCAGCTTGAACAACTCAGAAGCATTTAAATGGAAAAGGCAGGTCTTACTTTAAGCTCTTATCTGCCTGATAAAAATATACTATCATACCTTGTGAAACAGAATGTTTTGTCTGGAGGAAACACACGAGGGTAAATCAAACTACGCCATATATATATACAGGGAAGAACAGCACTGAGATAGAAACTAGCAGGGTAGAGGGAGTTGCCCACTTTATGTAAAACATGTATCTTAAGAGGAAAAAAAACTAAAAACGAAGATCACAATAAAGCAGTGCCACTTCAACACACGAAAAAATGAGAAGTTTGCCTTGAGAGGTCAAAATTTAATTTTTCAGATAAAAGACATTGTCACTGAGTTTCATTCAAATACTGACCTAGAAATACTGTCTGTTGTTTTACCAGAAGGCTCTTTCAATCCAAAACCTGCATGCTTGTTTAATTAATGTCAATAACAGAAAAGTTTTATCCCTTTAGAACTTATAGTCATGCAAAGTACAGCAGGAATTAAGGGAGGAGTACAGTACACAGTTCTAGCAATGAATGGGCAAAATTAAGAGTTAAAAAAAGAGAAAAAAGTTATCCAACCTTACTCTGGGTTTATTAATGATGCAGTATTATTCGCAATAGATGCTGATTGACTGTCTTGGCACTGAGAACACCAATGCCAAGAAAACAAGAATGAGACAAAAATCAGAAGACAGAAAGTACGTTCTCCTTCAAAACTGAACCAGAACGTTTTATCAAGGTTTCTTTGAACCTGTAAGCTTTTTAACACGTGGCTTTAAACGAACAAAGATAGATCGCTACCGTAAGAGAAATGAAACTTCAGAAGACTCAGTATTACAAAGTAGGCTACTTCCCCTCTCACAAAGCAAAAGCACACAAGCACATCATCTTTATAAACTAACAGAGCAGAACTAATGTTGGGAGTCAGTTATGAAAGCAATAGATATCCTATTGCTAAGAGGGAATAAACATGGGAAGGCTGGTGACAGAAGCAAACAGGTTCATAAATCAGCTCTATTGACTGGAAGGTTGCACTGATTTGGAAAAAGACAAAACAACAGTAAAATTACGCCATATGTGAATGCATCATACATGTGGTTTGACTTTGTGACACTGTGTGTTGTGCAGTGAGGCCAATACATGGGAAACAAACAAGAACGAGCCCTGGCTCCAATCATATTTCAGTGTGGAATTGCAGTATTAATATTTTGGTTAAGAAATGTGAAATTAACATCAGGCTTTTTAGACGGCACTGCATTTTAAGGCAGATTGGGCAACAGCTTGTAAAGTTAGGCTGTTTCTTTTATCAAGTTGTGTAAGGTAGAGATTGATATTATTTTAATATTAGGCTAATCGATTTACTTTAAGGCCTCTGATGCTTAATCCATCTCCACAGCAAATGCTTCTTTTTTATTCCAACAGATGCAGTACTCTTAAATAAATATATAGAATAAAGGAAAATACAACAGGACAAAAGTAAAAGCAAAAGTTAATTGTCAGAATGTTTCTACCAGTGAAAAGAAACCACTGAAAAGTAATTAAACATCAGACCATAACCAGGACACTCAATCAGCATTAAAACATCTCAGTGTTAAATACAACTGCTTGGGATTCTTAGAGAAACGTCACCATTCAAGACCACAATGGAATGGATACTTAAAAATTTCAAAACACTTTTTTAACGTTATCTTATGAAAAAGAAGGTGCCATTCTTTATTTCTTCATCAATTCTGGACAATCACAAAATGAAATCAATTAACCACAGACCAATGACAACTCAATTGGCTGGTGAATAGATAGCTGTATTTGTTATGGTGGTAATTCATCTAGGCTATTTTCTTAAACTGTGTACTGTACTTACCCCATTCCATTCTACGCTCATACTCACTTCCTCGCCTCCATCGGGACCGCTCTCGTACTTTACCACATCAACATTGAGACTTTCTCGGCTTCGCCTTTTTTCTATGCTCTCGGGGTCATTGAGCACTTCAGCAACTCTCTGTTTATGAACATTGTCAAGACCCTGAGGATTGGATGAGACAAGAAATTTTACAATACGCTGCAGTCATCCAAAACTTACAATAACTGCACAAACGAAGAACCCAAACATGGTAATTCATCACCTTTTTGCTTTCAAAGGACAATCAAGATTAACTGTCCTTCACTGCAACCATCAACACAGCACAAAGTGGACAGCTCATCTGTTAGGCTGGACATTAAGTGACTTGCCATTCTTTTCCTCCTTTCTGTCATTTGCCAAAGCTTCCTGGCATTAACATAACTTACCTGAAGTCATTTGGCCACCAGATTAGTATTTAAGAACTTACAGACCATGAACAGTGAATACATTTCTCAGCCTCTCCCATCTAACGGCATAGTATTCATCTGCCTCTGGAAAGAGCATCGCAGGGCTCTGAACAACTAATCCCTATACGTGCTTGGTTTTATTTGAAATGCTGACATACTACACAGTACAGAAATAGAATTTATCCTATAGAAAGAAATAAAATACAATTTAAGCTTATAGCAGGCAGAACAAACTAGATATATAGTGAACAAAATGTTTACCTGTTGTTCAAGAACCCCATCAATTACCAGATAATCTTTTAAATATATTTAACTAATACCTTCTATGAAAATCCTGCATTAAAAGTAAAGGTTAAAGCCTTTAAGAAAGGAACAGGAATAAAAACAAAGCTCAAATCACGTTCAGGTTCATCCTTCCTTGTAATAAACCTACCTCACATCATAAATAATATCTGCCGTCAGGAAGATATTACCCAAGATGAACACTGCACAAGAAAATAATTCCA
This sequence comes from Oreortyx pictus, assembly GCA_036925125.1. NCBI lineage: Eukaryota > Metazoa > Chordata > Aves > Galliformes > Odontophoridae > Oreortyx > Oreortyx pictus. Next base: position 49,890,249 of record JAUPFR010000006.1, on the reverse strand, counting down.
CACTTTTTACTTTGCAGCATTAGCAACAAATGAAGCAGGGCATCTTCCTGGGCGAATCCATGAAGTCCAGCACAGTGTGAAAAGAACACTAAAACCAGACAGAAATCCCATCTACTCTATCTTTTACACTGTTACTGCAAATTAAACATGCACGGGTGAGAACAGAACCATGAAGAACTGATCTTTTTCCACATGTGGGGAAAAAAAGTACCTCCGCTTTTAGCTCAGAAGGGGAAACACATTAACCCCGTCTGTCCTTTAACAGACCTAAAATAAAAAAGCAGTCTTAAATGCTGATAGGATGACAGCAGGATTTCCTACGTGTCCAAATCTAGCGCTGTCTATAATGAGATATTTCAGAGTGTATCATGGTAGATGATGGCATGTTACACACCAATGAATACCTGAAAAACGCTTAGAAAAGAACAGCAGCAGGCTCAAATGGACAACTAAGACCAGGAACAGTTTTTCCCAAAGGTTTGGACAAGTTGGAAGTGGGCTGATTTAACAGAGACTCTAAAAGAGGAGAATCCTGCCCTTATGGAAGCCCATCCTTAATTCCCAAATAATCAATTCTAGGTTTTACCACAAAAAATAACTTTAAAGTTAAAAAACAAAAACAAAAACAAACAAACAAAAAAAACATTATTTACAATAAAAGCAAGTCATTTTTTCCAGTCTTACTACTATAATATTATGCTCATTTCCCTTCGCATCCATTAACATTAATGCATCATGACAACAGTAATATTACCAGCCAAATATTAAGACGCAATGCACATTCAGTTTTTCTTTCAAAACATATTTCAATGACAGACACACCAAAAGTGAACCTTCAAATATACATAGCAAACTTCATTTTACTGAGGATGACTCTCTCTATTGATTATTCCCCTTAACCTTTGAATTTCCTCTGCTGAAGAACTTTTCTCCCATGTTTGTTCATACATTCCTCTTTACCAGTTTCATTTCACTTATTTGGCAAGCACTTGCTAGTCTTCCATCAGCGAGTTTTGTTGAAGGGTGAACTTTCTTCACCTTGTATCAAAGGGAACTATTGCTCAACTTGCTAGAAGAGCATGAGTTTTACTTGCTCTATCACTTCTCCAGAAGTCAGCTTGTGCTATGCACCAAACAATGAGGAACATTATTCAAAATGCAACTACAAATGAGCATAAGCAATTGAATAAAAAAAAAAAAAAATAGATAATCAAACAAGATATCTAAGTTGACTTGACTAAGGATTTGAGTTCAGAATTTTAGATGGTAGCATAAAAAACACACAAAAACAAAATTAAAATGGAACTTTACAAGTAATTTTTTATTCATTACGATTTTCTTAATTTTTTGTTTTCCATCTTAACACTGATGGACAAGCCTTCTTTGCTTGTCCAGTCTTAGGTACTTCTATAAAAGACATCGTATAACATCCCTCAAAGGAAAAACCAAAAGCACACTCTCCAGCTAAGGTTGTGGAAAAAAAAAGTCATTTTAACAACAGATTAGAGGGCAGAGATAGCAGTGAAAGAAATGCAGTAGTATCCCTCAAATCTAATATCCACCCCATCAGTTTGGGAAACTAACAGAAACAGCAACTGATAAATTCGAGTCAAGCAATTGAAATTCAAGAGGGATGCTGGGCACTAGACAGCAGACAACAAGTAGCTACATGTTTATATAGTCTGAATAGAGGATAGGCACCAAAGTTGAAAATCTGCATGACCATAATGCAGAGATAACATTAAGGAGAATTTGCATACTTGCCTGTTTACGAGATCTCATCGCTGCCTCTTCTAATGTTTCAGCAGCTTCAAATTTGCCTTGCCGTCTGTAAAGTGCCCCAAGGTTCTTTAGTGTAGTCGTTACTGTTGGACTAATAAAAAAAACATATACATACACATCAGATTCTTCTCAAATCACAACCTAAGAAAAAATGAATTAATAAAATACAACCTTTGTAATTACTAAGTGTCCTGAAATATACTATACAGTACTGCACATACATGAAAAATCTGTTATGTTCCTTCAAACTGCATTCACATCTCATGCTATAATTAGTCAGCATCCTTGAACCTGAATGTTAGTGACTCCTCTCTGAATCTACCCATGAGAAAATGGGAACGTTTCTCAGATGCATCTCAAGAGGCAAAAATTTATCTCAGTTCTAACGTGTCCAACTGAGTACCCCTGAAGCATTCAGATGATGTGCTTACTCGGGCATACAGTGACTGCTTCTGTAGCATGCATTAGTCACAAAACAGAATCACAGTACCATAGGGGTTGGAAGGGACTCCTAGAGATCACCTAGTCCAATTCTAAATTAACAATCAGCTTTTACTTAATAACTACTTCTAGTTGCATAAGTGTAGCAGTTTTAACTTGGCTTTCTTGTGCCAGACAGAAACTCAAGGCCCAGGTATTTGTACAGTCTCCTTTTCACCTCTGACCTTCTCTACAGGTTTTGGTGGGGTAAGGAGAGCATATATGTCAACCGAAAGTATAAAAAGAAAGGTGACCCACACTAGATCTCATCAGCCCACAATAAAAGCAGCCTCAGGATTGCAAACTGCTACCATCTGTGTTCCTGAAAGCCAGCCTTCGGCCCAAATATTTAATACTGTAGTTTTTCTTGCCCTAAGCAAGTTGCTCATTTGTTTTCATTATAAAACATGCTTCAGTCTGACATTTCTGGATACTGTCCGTCACCATGCGCTCTGTCCAACAATGGAAATACTCACCTATCAACTTTGCAAGCTTTGTACCAGCCACCATATTCTCCAAAAGATGTGCCATCTTTTTGCTTTCCCTAAAAACAAAAGTAACGTTAAAGAAAAAGAACTCATTTTTAACTAAAATAATAAAAGCTCCAAAAGTGGTTTATGACAGCGGCCTTACTTTGCACTCTTCCCTCTCTTCTGCGTGCATCCAGATAGGCTTATTTTCATCTAATGAAACAGAAGAAAATATTTTATAGAAGTGCAAAGCTACAAAGTGTTCGCTGCAATATTTTAACCCTTCTGAAATAAGGCTAAGAACCACAGAAAAGCACCAGATGAATATAACATTTTTTATTGTTTCACAATTCTGTCTTTTTTCTGATCAGAACTTGGGAACAGTTGTTTCTGAGAAGCTTTGAAGTCTGTATGTACTGCCATCAATTCACTGTGTATGTAGTTATGTGCTGTAAGCACATTTGTTTCTTTTACCATACGGATTATTTTGACAGCTACTAAGTGGCACATATGCTCCTATCATAGAAAGCAATAAAAGTTTACAGTGTAGATTTAAGAATATTTTTCCAATGTTTTAAATACGTTAGTGAATGACTCATCAGTATATTCATTATGTTCTTATGAATTTGGTCCACTGTGACATTTTCAGCACCTATGAAAATACTAAAATTAGTTTCTGTTGTGCACAAAGTAAATTATGCCAGAAATACAATGCATAGGAAACAAACCTAACCAGGGCTCCCTCACTGAAGAAACTTTCATTTTGAATTAAATGCTACTGTTGTATCCACTGAACGCTTTCTTATGCTGAACTCTACAGTACTTCAATGCATCTGTTATCTCTCGTCTCAAATCTGCTACAAGACATCAGCAACTCTAATCATGATAAATCAACAATCTGACAGATTCTCTTTTGTAACGACTACAAAAATTAAACATACTTTGAAGTCTAAGGACTGTGTTTCTTACCATCTACAGAGCCAAACTCCCGTTCATGAGCACGAGTGAGAATCTCTTTGTACAAAGTTTCTGCTTGCTTAAATTTGCCCTGTTTTAGATAGCAGGATGCCTAAAAACAAAACAAAGACAACAGCACTTTAGTTTGAGAAATAATACAGTAAATACAATACATTTTGAATCATATACTGAATACATTCAATTCATGACAAAATCTTACTTTTCACAGACTACTTATAAAAGCCTTACCAGGTTATTCTTCGTTTTTGCAACATTTGGATCATCTGGTCCCAGCTTAGTTTGGTAAATTTCCAGTGCTCTCTGATAGTAGTATTCTACCTCCTCATATTTACCCTGGTTCTGGCATAGTAAAGCCAAGTTATTTAACTGTTTGGCAACATCGGGGTGATCTTTCCCCAGGACCTGAAAAAGAAATATCTCATGTTAAAACATTTTCCTTTAATCATATCAGGGTTTAGAAACAGCCCGTTGGTATTGACCCCTCAGAAATTTCAACGTGAAGATGATAAAAGGGAACTTTGCAAGAGAAGGATATGAAAATTACTCAATGATATTACAAATTCAGAAGGCTGTAGAAAAACTTGTAACAGGTGTATTTTAAATCACATAATTATGTTAAAAGCAGCACATTATCCAGATAAGCCTGAAGATGCAGACATTCAGTCACATGGACTAAGATAAATATCCACATACTCCTAAAACAATCAATTTAAAAGTTTTAATTAAGTTTCCTGTTTGATTCCAGTGCACTTGCCAAACCAAAGATCACTTAACAATCAAAAGGGGAAAAAAGTAGGTAGAGAAGGTTTATTACAATATGCAGAATTTAAAGCACACCCAGAGTGCTGCAACAGTTCTGTAGGAATTTAACTTTGTTTCCTATTTCAGACATTGCTAACTACTGTGATTGGCCTGGCAGATCTAGGCAATCAAAACATAAAACAAACCTAAGGATGTTTACTCCTGCCCCCTAAAAAGTCTGTTCAAAAGTGTCTGGGTTCTTTTTTTTCATTTATGTTTTCTTTGTTTGTTTTGTAATTGTACCTTCTCTCTGATTTCCAGAGCTCGCTTGCACAAAGGTTCAGCTTCTTTGTACTTTCCCCGTTTACCATAAAGAACTGCAAGATTGTTTAGAGTTGCTGCCACCTGCCAACAGAGAGAAGTATTAATTACATCAATCTGCTGATACAAATAACTATCAAATTAATGTACCTGCAACACACTGATGTTTTCAAATTTTCCCCTTCAATTTTTACAAATGAAGAAATTACCAAATATCATTCAAAAAGTTAACCAGCAAATTTATACTCAGGCCTGCCTTGCTTCCAAATCAGTCTACTGATTTTCAACACTGGGTACAGAAGTTTGATTTATGCTTCATTTAAAAGCAGCAGCAAAACAAATCAGAAGCACACCTTCAATCTGAGTTCACTCAATCAGTAGTGATTCGGGTAAGCAAATTAACATTTTTCTTTATAAGTTCATTTCCCATAGAGGATTCATGCAATCTGATCCAAAAATCAAATATGTGCAGGTCATTTGTGGTGAAACAGCATTAAATATAATGCTCACATTTAAAAGAAAATGAAGAACGTTACAGTGTAGCCTCCTACCTGTGCTGTTTAGAGATAAGCCAGGTCTTAAAACTTTCCTGTTGAGTTTAATATCAGAATGAGTTGAAAAAAAAAAAAAAAAAAGAATTCATAAAAAGAAAAAAAAAAAAAACAAGAAAAACTAAAACCACAGCATTGCTTGTATACAAACCGCTGGATGATCTTTGCCCAAAGTCTTTTCACGGATCGCCAAGGCATCATTCAGGAGATTTGCTGCGTCTTTGTATTTGTTCTGGTCTCTAAATTTTAAAAAGTCATAATTAATACTGAAGATTCAGAAGGGATGTCATAAAAATGAAGCTGGCTTCAGTACTGAACTAAAGATGGCACCCTAAGGGCTGAGGACTGGCAGGTCCAATTCTGACTGTGTTGCCCCATTTATATCTCTAGATTACCTGGGAGTGAATAACCAAGACATGTTCCTTCAGCACATAAAATAAGGAAGGTGCTAGGTTTCAAAAATGCTTTGCTCTCAAGACAAAGGCATAGGCAAAAATGCAGCAACTCGCTTAAATTTTAGTATGTGTAGATGTACATTTTTTCTGGACCCTCTTGAGGGTTTTAAAAAACAGGCAATGGGAAATAATAAGGCAGCAAAAACGCTGGCCTGAACACTGACAGGCTAAAGCCATATGACAACTACATGTTTAACTGACATTTACCTATGTCATTATACAAACCTGTAGACCAAAGCAAGTATGTTCAACATAGTGGCAACGTCAGGATGATCGTGACCCGAAGTCTTCTCCAGATCTTCAAGAGCTTGTTTACAAAGAGGCACAGCAACCTCGTATCTACCTTGGGAAGCGTACTGAATAACAAGATTATGAAGAGTCCTTAATCTTGCTGGAATTTCATAGCCACCTTGTTGGGCAGCAGCTGCTGCACTGCTATGCTGCTGTTGAACTGGAAGAGAGCCACAACATTTCAATTTGTTTAAAAAGATTAATATAACTTGAAAACACTTAACATTACTGCTGAGTGACGCACAGAAGACTTGCTGAATTCCATTTCTTTGGTACAAAGCATTAGTATCAGAACATACTTCACTTAATTCTTCACATTCTGTCCATGCTTTTATAAACAAAGGTGCAGCACTAGTATTATTTTACAGTTTTATTAGCTCAAAAGATCTAGTTAATAAACAAAAGGAGAAAATAGAAAACTCAAGCTCAGCCAACCATTAGCAGTTCTAGAGACTATAGCACAATTTTATGATCAGAAACATTAACCTTCCCCTATGGAAAAGGAACATTAATGAAGATAAGCAAAGTACTGGCAGAACAGGTCAAATTATTTGTTCTTTTTCCTTTATTATCTCTCTCTAAGCATACCTTCATTTTCACTCATTTCCCCAATAAATACCTAAGGTCGGACCAAAGAGGATTACGACACCTCGGCTGCCAGAAGTAAAAACTAAACGGGAAAAGGCACCAAGTCAAAACCAGTGCCAACATTTTGGTTTTACTTACTAACCCTCAGCCACTTGTTTTCCACTACCTACTAGCTTTTGGTTGTTGTAACCCCTCTCACTCCTCCAAACTATCCCTTTTCTTTTTTGCCTGGGAGATTTCATCGCTTATTCATTTTTATTAAATTCTAAATGCACAGACACGTACCTGCCGTGACACTGACTTTCTTCTCTCTATCAAAGGAAACACTCTCACAGCAAGTAGGAGCTTTCTATGTCAGTGGAATCATCATACAATTACAAACCTACATCTGCAATCACTGCCTGCCAAACCACTGAAGCATTTGAGTACTTTCTTCCTGGAGGTCAAGGAAATTATGAAAGCAGCACCCATCTGTGTAAACCAAAATAGTAAAACGGTAGATGGACTACACGGGTATATAGACAGTCTTGCCCCTCAACTTTCCTAATCTAAAGCTTTAGATAAGGCCAGATAAGCTCAGGATGATGCCTGTGATCGACACTAAACTTTCATAATCTCTGCAAGTCTTCCCTCCACTGCTGTTGCTCATATACTCCATGCTTGATAGCATGGTAATCTTGTGTGTGCCCAAAATGGAAAGTCAGAACTCTGTCAATTAGCAAGGTAGGGCCCTTCAGACACCTTTTTTTCCTATCATTTATCAGCTAAGACTCGTTATATCACTAGCGCACTGCATTTATGCTACCAATATGTTGTATAATATCAGCTTTACATCTGTAAGAAAAGCAAACTATTTCAATAAGGCTGATCCAACAATGGCTTCTTTCAACCCCTAGTTCACATTTCATACCCATTCTTTGGTCCCTCTGACTTGAAGACAATACCTCTAGAATGACTAATGAGCTAAGAAAGACAATTTTAGCAAAGGACAAAAGATTGAATAAGACTTCATGCCCCAAAATGTTAGATCAGATCATTTAAAAGGTCATTAACAGAATTACCATCCGGGCAGGCAACCAAAAAGCTTCAGTGTTCAACGAACATGCCTCTGTCACCTTGAACAATTTTTGCCATTCTGAGGCCCACAGAAAAGACTGTGGGGCCAATTTTGTACTGAAGTTAGTTCCAATAATTTTGCAACAGCTAGTGAACTCTCTAAAAATCTAGGCACACAACACACAACAGTTATCACAACTGGTTTTCCTGTTTTATTACTCTAGCAGGGCAAGAGGCATTCACCACTTCACTCTGCCACAGACAACCACATGCATGGATTCATTTTCCTGATAAGCATCCTTAGCTTTCGCATTACAGAGATGCAGTAAAACCACAAACTGAAATGTACTTACTTCCCTGTCCTTGGTCATCTTCATCATTGGGAAATAAGTCATCCAAAGGCTCTTTGGTGGAATCTGTATCTTTATCCTCCTACAGAAAAACCCCAAGCCCAAACAACTTGTTACACAGCTAAATCTAAAGCATAAAGTCAATTCAATCTGCAACATTTGAAGGAATTCTCCACATCCACAACTTGAAAATACACATCCACATCCACAACTTGGAATTGCCAATAATGCTTCTTGTAGAAATTTAATGAAGGTCTCACATTCAAGTGTATTTACATACTCTGTCCTAAAACAATATGGGACACCTTCAGGAGATCCAGGAATAGAAATCAGGTCTCCTAGATTTCAGTCTCAAATTAAGCTCCTAAGAACACATTTGCTACTTTTACAGAAACACTATGCCTACAGAAGAGTATCCACGGAAGAGCAAGCCCTACTGAATACACACTTGTCTTGTTGTACTTAGAAGTTACACATGCAGTTGTAGACAAGCGAATGAAAAGAATAAGGAGATTCATCTCCTGAAGGAGAATAAATTTGAACTAGCAACCAGAAATAGTTTCACATATAAATATATATACTGTAGGCTTCACGTATCTGAAGCTCTCAGAAATTTAAACCTCAGTAAGGAGAAAACCCAGCTGCGCATTCATTTTTTCTGACCCTCTGTCCAACACCTTTTTCTACAGAAGAAAGGGTAACAGCTGCTGATGGTGTTCAGACCCAATGGTTACAAAGAGGGTGCTCTGCAAAAAATAGCAGACTCATGAGACCGTAAGCTTCCCATCTGAGATCCACTTTTAAATGCGCTTATTCCAAGTTTAATTTGGGTACATACAATTGACAAAAAGGTAACAACAGAGACTGCCCACATGCTTAGTGAAACCATAAAGGTGCCTTGTACTCCTTGTTCCTAAGTGTCAATTAGATTTCAAGTAGTGGTGTTATCCAAGCCACCTACAGGTAATTGTTAAACTTTAAGAGCAGAGAAGTCAGAGTTGTCCCTCCTCCTGTCTCTTTTCTTCTCCTTAAAGTTTATTAAATGCACTTCACTGGCAGTATTCAAGCACAAGTATCAACTCAAGAAACAACACTGAAAGATTCTGAACACATCTGATTAACTCACACTATGTTAAAAAGGATTTGGTTGAGCAATAATAAACACATCCACTTTCACCCATCATGTTGCTGAGATGATTGGTTACAAATAACGGTAAGATTCATAGATTCATTATGTTGGAAAGGACCTACAAGATCATCTAGTCCAACCATCCTCACACCACCATCCCTACCCACCAAGCTACTAAATCAAATCCCTTAGCACCTCATCTAAACGCTTCTTGAACAGCGCTAGGGACGGTGCCTCAACCACCTCCCTAGGCAGGCCATTCCAGTGCCTGACCACTCTCTCAGAGAAAAAATTTTTCTCTGAGAGATCAGCAGAGAAGATACAGCAGAGTAGGTCTGAACACACAAAAGGAGACCTTTCCCTACAGTACTGTCTAACAGAAGTGGTTAATTTACTACTGTAAACTAAAATTGTGCCCATTTGCTCTCCAAATCTAAGAATACCTAACAAAATAGATTGGATAATGATGACTGAAAATGTGCATATGATCACAATGTATAGCAGAAGGTCAAGGAAGGGGATCCTATACTAGTGTAAAAGATATAAGCTATAGAGTATACATACTGCTTTCATGAGGCATAAACAAAGTATTTTTCCTGCCATCTACATAATAAGTCCTTCTGTTCTTAGAATCCATAACAGTTTGCACTGCTCACTTATTTTCAACTGTTGAGCACACAGAAGGACATTTTCGGTCTCAAGTTCAGTTTATAATTTTTAAGCTAGCACGACACTAAGTATTTTATGGATTTTTCATCACTTTTTTTTTTATTATTATCTACAGGCAGTAAAACATCTACTCTCTTACTCTAAGAATGTAAATTACATGACACTAGTATAAAGCAAGCACTTCAATGACAAGTTTATGTTAGCAACAAATAAAAACCTTCCATCTGCCATTTTTTGCTAACTAGGCAGATTACTGCACAAACATAAACATGAGCTGATTTTTACCATACAACTACTTACTGATGGTGAAATATCATCATCATATTTTTTTAATTGATTCATGAATTCTAGATGCTTCTTTTCTTCCTCCAGTTGAGCCACAGACTGCTCACTTTTCTGTAGTTTCTGTTGTGTATTGGCCAGTTCATCCCGAAGCCACTGATTTTCCTGGCACAGCCGACGAACCTGAGCACGCAGTTTTTGCTTCTCTGATTCCACTGCATTTAAGTGATTTGACAAGGCCATCATTACCTAAAAGGCAGAAAGTATCACATGGCATAACTCCACCAGAATGCAGTTCTGTTTTCAGCACTGAAGTGTTTTATTACTTAGAACCTGCATCATTTGTGAGATCTGGACAACAGAATAACAATAACATTTCAGTGACTATTATACTACTTGGATCTAAAGGTGCACGTAATTATACAAGCACTTACATAAATATATATATATATAAATACATATATATATATGGGTACCACAAGCTTAAGTGTGCAGATATCCTACACTTTTGAACCATTTTTGTCCTGTAACATGATAAAGCAGCCATAAAAGCAGTCTACTTGGATTTCTTTTTGCAAAGCAATGTCAAATGAAAAACGAGTATGTTAAGTGAAAGCCAAATACTACATACAGAATACTCTGCTTTCACTGTTTCTGTTAATCTACCAGCAGTACAAGTAGAAAGCACACCTTGAAAGAGTGGGTCAGCGGTGGTAATAAAAAGCTTACTTTAGATGAGTGTGACACTTCATCTCCTCAATTTCACGTTTCTTTTAAGCAAAGTTACTTTAATGTGCTTTTGAACTAAGCATTTAACATGAAATAACTGATGCTTTAAACTGAAATTTCAGCTTTCTAAAACAAATGCTAATTCTTCAGAAACTACTTTTTCCTTATAAAGGAAGATAAAACATGAGGAATAATTTCCCAACACCAGTCCAAACCTCCAGACTTCAGCATCTAGCTGTTCATGTATTCAAAGCTAGACATGCACCTTCTCACTCACCTTCTGCAGATGATAGCTTCCTTCACTATGATAGTTTATGGAAGTTAGTTCAGGGTCCCTTCTTTAGGGCATAAATGAAAGTTGCTCAAATTCTATACTAAATTCACAACCTTTAAAATGCATTCAAATTCAGATTGGGTTTGTTAAGGTGTTCAATAAATATTAGAGACTCTTAAACCCCAAGAGCACTGTAAGCTTGTATAAAGAATCTCAGAATTAAAGGAAAAAGAACAGGAATTTAAGACCACAGCAGACCTGAAAGGTCAGTCTCCTAACCCTAAGCAAACTCATTTGTGCATGACCTCCACATGCTGTATTTCAGAGTTAAAATGCTGATGCCTGGCTCTTGCTTGAGCAGCTCACTACCTGACTAACGCCATGGAAAACTAATAGAAAATAGCAGCCACCTCACTGAAGCAAAGAGAAGCTTAGTTACGGGCTTCAGGGCCTTGAAACAGAATGTATAATTAGTTCTGTAATACAGTAAGACAGCCTCTATTAATTACAGCAGTCTGGTTCCTTAACATAAAATAATAACTTCCATGACTCAGCATAATGCTCATATTCAGTAAGGCAAACACACACCCATCCAAACTGATTACGTTTACTTTAGATTTACAATCTAAAGGCAAACAATGATCTTTCACTATTTTTTTAATACACTAAAAATTTAGTCAAAATCTGAAATGCTTTACTTCTACTTGAGTTTTACCTGTGCTTCACTAAGACCAAGCTCCAGCATCTCCAGTGACTTTCGAATCATGTTTGATTTTTCTTCAACCAGATTAGTTTCATCATCTTTCTTCAAACATTTCAATGTTTCAAGTAAGCTCTGTAAAATTGAATTGTGTTCATTCTTCAGTGCCTCTAGTCCATTAATCACTTGCTTAGTTTTGGCAATGATTTCATCTTGAGTGAGCTTCTCCAACTTCTCTTCCTTTAGATACACCATTGTGGACATGTTTTCATACATTCTGAAAAAGGAAGAATACAACAGTAATCAAAAGGTAAAAATAAAACAAGAGATTCTCTACAAGTATGTACCTGTAGAGCTTTTCTTTCAGTCACTGAAACATAAGATTTGAAACGCACATTCATAATGATATTTTTGCACAGCTTCCGTGAAGTTTTAAGACCTGGTTTTGAACAATGTTTCAAAGTTCCCAGTTTCTATTTCCAGATTTAAGATTAACATCAATCCATAAGTCAAACAGCAAATTAAAAATCTATACATACACAGCAGAAGAATTTCTAATGCGCACCAAATAATCAGGCTGTCTCGAGGATTCTGGTTTGTGCAGAAGCAAATATAGGAGCTGGTGTATGAAAGAATACATTACAATATGATAGATGCCACTATTTATTTATTACAAATATCCACAGAGCAAAGTTTGAAGAAACAGTATCTGACCCTCTATGAAGACTGAGAGACCAGTTATGGTTAAAAAAAGAAGTCTTAGTTTTTCTTGTCCTTGGAAAACAACAATCTCAATTTTGAAATTAATAACTGCTCCCTAAAACGTTGTTACTGCAGAATTGCATGCAGACATTCATTCAATTGATCTAGACAACTGTTTTGACGAAGCTGCAACAGCTGTTAAATGCTGGGAAAATGGTTTGTATAGCACAATCTTCGTGAGAAACAATTCATTGAGCTATTTCGTCAATAGCTCACACACCACATCAAGGCTAGGAAGATTTCTGCACGTTTGTAAATGCCTCTACCAAATGCAAAGTATAGAAACTCAGGTATTTTTATGATTGCATGTCCTGCTAATGAAGTGACAATCAAGTACAACGTAGAACTACAAACAGAAGACAGATCACTTGATCCTATTTCAACATCACCAGAAAAATACCCTATAATGAGAATAGAGAATGTAGGAAGATATTACTATCTTCAAGTGTACTGGGAACTACACAGAGAAACAAGCATCCACACATGCAGCTCTTCATGATAACAGCTGAGGATGTGCTTACTTTGCAGTATTACATAAAAAGAATGCTGCTCATTCTCCTTATATATGCTAAAATCACATTCTCTGTTACAATTTTCTGCAATGTGACTTGAAAAATCATACTTGTTTTTGCCAGAAGACCCACATGCTAGTTTATTTTGCCATCAGCTATTGTCTGAAAACACAATCTAGAAAAGTAGTACATTCAGTTTAACCGCAATTTAACTTCAAATGAACTTCACGTTCACAGAGATGCAATCTGGTGCACACGTATCTGTGTGAAACACCAAATCCAGCATGGTGTAAGAAATCAAGTAGTCACAAAAACCCGATGAGCAGAACACTAGTTACATATTTCCCATTTCTAAGTAGAGAAATATTACCTGAAATGCATAAATACCATTTTTTTAAATGCATACTCTCTAACATCATGTATAAATGAATTACAATTTAATGCAATTAAAATCTGTAAATATACACTTCTAACAAGCATACGCGTATAAGGAACTGTTACAGGTTATGCTCACTGCAGCACACAGTTCAACCCTAATTTTCATCCAGCACACTTTCATGTCTTCAATTAACAATTTCCATCCTGAATGCAAGAACAGAACCTTTGATCATGTGGAAATAAAAAGGCAGAGGACATCTAGAAAAGCAGGCTTTCATTTTATGTCAGAGACGTTTGAGCAATCTCATTTATAATTATCTAGAGCTTCTCTACAACATTTCTTACATTCTCCAAAATGAGTTTGTAACCATTTGCTCCTGCCTTATGTGAACGGGAGTAGCAATTCCTTCTGCGAGCTGTGGTGCTTTGGAGTCATTCTGTAACATCACAGATGGAAAGGAGGTGTCTGTGCGAGCGTGTGAGGAGCGTACGGGGGTTTAAAATACAAATTTGTACATATAAACCACAGCATCAAAATTAAATGAATACAGATAAATTAGCAGCCATTCTCTGGTACTAAAAGAATATATATGAAAAAAAAAAAAGTAATATCAAAAGTGAGGCCTTGTAAGACTTAACACTTCATGTGAAAATGAGTAAAGTAACCTGGGAATTATCTATCCAACAGAAGAAAATCAGCAAAGAGACATCTGCGTGTAGAGTTACATCTCAGGTGTGAAATGTCAGCACGAGGAAAAAGGGCAGCATGGTTCAGAGTTTTATACATAATAATTTGGAGAATCATTTAGAAAAGGGAGAATAACAAATGCAATTTATCATGATATCAGGTTCTGCGTAGGCATCAGATTAGTAATTAAATATTTGATGTCTTTTAAGAGTAGCGTGGTGGTTTAGCACTATCTCCATGCTATTTTAAACAACAGGGCAAATCTACTTAAACGTGGCCATATTTGCAAACATACTGATACAATTTGCTTACACACACCAAAGCTAACCACTTCAGCTCTTGAACTCCTATTTAAGGATCTCATAAACAAATTGTTTTCTGTGCTCACCTACTTTAAAGAAAAAAAAGTGTCATTTTCCTGCAGGTTACCTCGTAGAATAAAAGGGAGAAAGCAGCCAGGACTGCTGAGTGCAGCAGAATGATATGTCAGCATACAAGAAGGTCATCATTTCCCTAACAGAAAAACTACAAGACTTGCTCAGGTCAGACCTACAGGTCCTGCCATCCACACACACAGCAAACTCCACGCAGACCTACTGCCTGTCAGTTTGACACTCTTTCTGCAATACACACATACCAGTTCACTGCTTTGAATAATCATCAGTCTGTTCAAGGGCTTTTAACCCTAATTTCACTCTCAGATTCTCCTTAATTAAATGACAAAGCTCAGTATCTTAAATCTGATGTGCGCATGTTTCCTTCTGTATTAGTTGCAATCTCCAAGTCATTAATTCCCTGCTCAAACCAGACACACGTCTCATTACATCATGGAAAGCACTGCTTTAGCTGCTTTCCTTGCTCAGCTTAGTAACAGAGAACATCGCTTCTCAAACAAATCTAAAAAGATCACAAGCTTTCCAAGCACAGAAAGAAAAATCACCAACAAACGAAAGTGATGCAAGCCTGCCAGGGTATGCTGAAAAAATCTTCCAGTTCAAATGCACTGCTGTTATTCTTTATGGTCTGACATGTCCAAGTCTAAAAAAAACAGATAAGCAAGAATTATTCATTCAATCCAAGATGTTACTTTCTCTCTGAAGCTATTTCTCCTAGCACAAGTCCCATAACTAAAGAAACGCACAACATTCTCTCTTCCTTTGACTTGCCCTCCTTTTAACCAAAACTGTTCTTCACACTCAGGCCTTTTCTTTCAATACTTGCCATCTCTGATGCCACAGCAGTTTTTTCTCTGTTTGACATTAACAGCGCTGCAGCTGAATTCCAATGCAATATGAGACTTCTCATCATACTGTATTTGAATCCTTATGAGCCTCTAGAGAACAGAAAATCTCGAACTGCATCTGGAAACAGTGTACAGCTGGAGGTCAGGCTGAATGTACAGTTGCTGACCCACTTCTATAAACAGAATGCTGCTGCTCCTCTGTGCTGCCTCAGGTTTCCAAATATGTGATCTCAAAAATGTCTTCACTATTCAGCACACATATACACAAGCTACCTTAAAAATAGCTCGGTGAGAACAATTAGCAGCACATACTGGAGGCCACAAACCACTGACCAGAAGCAGACAGGCAGATGGAGCTGCACTTGACCAGCAACCAACTGAGAGAAGTCCTTTAGAAAAGGACGTGTTTAAAAATAAAAACAATTCACACCTTGGACTTGCTTTTTTTTCCTATTAAATTCCTGCTGGCAAACATCTGAATTACAACAACAACAAAAACACATCATCATGCTCCTCCCAGCTTCCAGCTGACCCTGATTGCAGAAGCCTGCCCTGACACTTGGTTTACAACAAAGGTATGCAAGGTGAAGACTATAAAAAGGACACATAATCCTTTAACATTAAGGGCACACATTCTAAGAAAAGCTCAGAATCAAGTTTGTAACTTGGCCTACAATGTAACACCGCAAGATATTTTTTCTTGGTAAGCAGCCACACCATGCAAAGGCTCAGTGCTGTGAGGATAAACCCACAGTGCAAACTCCTGGAAAACCCAGTGGCTGCCATTCAGCCTAAACAACATTTAAGTGAAAAGAATTAAAACATAACCTCAAGTAAGACTACAGCACAGCTGGTGCTGACAGCTCGCTGACATAGCTATGAAGATTTCTACTACAGAGAGCATTTACTTCGATTTCTTTATCACAACAGTAAATTACATCAACAGTAGTAAAGCACACGCAGTTCATTAACAATCATTTCTGCATTTTTATCTGTGATAAAGCACTATTTTAAAATATTTTTGTGTGTTTGTCAAGGATAATTGACAAAATAGCCTTCGGAATAATTTAAGCCTTACTATGGCAAGTAAATTACTTCTACTGGAATTATGACCACTGAAATAGTTAATTCAGTAAAACCTTTGTACAGCATAGAGGTATTTGGCATAAAAGCATTCTATAAATAAATAGATCATTATTCCTCTTAAACAAGAGGTTGTTACGGTGTTAATCCTTCGATAGTACCCCATCAAGTTAACACATCAAGCTACCATTTTGATGCTGTGATACAGCTGGATCTGGATCCCTCTAAAACTGACAACTTGCCAAAATAACCATTTCCAAAGTCTCTTTTAAATTCAGCCACACCTGGAGTTTCGTAACTCCTCAGACTTTGGCCAAATCCCATCTTGCCCCTCCTGTGCTCTCAGACCACAGTGTGCTATCCTTCCTCCAAAAAGCAGCATCTGCTTGGATCCACGCATCACAAGCATGAAAAACTTAAGTCTCTGTGCATTCCCAAGCCCCAGCATCTCAGGTTCCTAATGCTGATAGGTGGAAATAAAACCGTTCTACCCATCTGTTATCATTTCAGAGATTGCTTTTTGTCGAAGCTGAAGCAAGCACACAAAAAATCTGACAGGTGCACAGCAAGCTCTAATACCCATTTGTTCATTGTAGTTATGCCCATATAGACTCTGAAGAGAGGCAGACAGTAAGCCTCAGTCTCCTCCTCCTGGAGCAAGGCAGTTGCTTCACTATTGCATTACTGGTTGTCAGCACCAAACAGCATCTGTCGCTCCTCTCCAAAGCCTGTGAGCACTAATAAGCACCTTCACGCAGCCACAAATAGGCCTCAAGAAAGCAGAGCGTTCTGCTTGCTCACGACCACACTGTCACAACATCCCATAGGGTATACTTCATTCTTCCAACCACAAAGCCCACCTCACCGTGACAACCACAGATTAAGGCATGTTTCAACAAAATGATCTGTGCCTGAAGAGCAGTTACATAAAGGCAGAATAAGCATTCTTAAATGCATCAGTTGAGTGATTTAAGAAGTCTTATTTACAAGCAGTTATTAAAAATACTTGTGACAATAACGAAACATACATCAAGAAAAAAAAAAAACGAGGATAATTAATCAAGAATTTGTACTGAAGTTGAGGATTTTGTTGTTACAAAGACGTGCTTTATAAAATAACTACTTCACGTGGACTGAAAGGAAACTGTGATGGTATTTGTAAAGAAATACTGTCGAGACTGTCTGAGTTCAAAATCCATCACTATCAAATCCCACATCTTTGCTTTTTTTTTTTTTTTTTTTTTTTTTACCCTCAGTATTGCAACTGCCTACGTTAATTTCTGTGTGGGAGCAGCACTTGGCTCCTCACGTGCTTACCAACCTGTGCAGCCATGTCTTCAGCCTATATAGTACATTTTCAGTGGACAGATTCTAGCTGATGAAGGAACAGAGAAATGCAGTTATAGCAAAATGTTTTTAAAGACACATGTATTGCAATTTTAAGCTGTCAGCAGCATAGAGAAAACATTTTAGGGTTTAATCAGTTCTTCTTTCACTTTGCATTTTTATTTTTGGGACACAAACTCCCTTAATGACTAATCGAAGGAGTCATCCATTTATGGTATCTATTTATCTTAACTCTAAATAGCACTTAGGTAAAAGTGCCAGAGTGTTTCCAAATGGTGCAGTCTCTCTTCAAAGTTCAGGGTGAAGAACCTTCTACTTCCACCATTATGCTGTCACATAAAAAATGAAACCCCAAGAACAGTATCCTAATTCCTCCAGAATCACTGCAGGAAGAGATGCACAATCAAATAATTCAGACGTTGTCCTTAGTATTAAGGATAAACTAATTGTGCATCATTAAACATCCCATCAAAACTGACCTTTACAAGGGCAGGCACCGGACGAACACTTCACACCTTACGAATTCCATCTCATAGGAAATGTACCAAATGCTGCAACCCTCCAGAAAAATAACCTGGTATCATTCTCCGTGCATCTTACACATTGTATCAGAGAGCTGACTGGGATAATCATGCCCCTGTTAAGCACTCTGCAATCTGCAGCACTTACTCAGATGGTCTTGAAGTCTCCAGGGCCGAGAGGTACAGAACGGTACAACAGGGCCCCAGCCCAGCATTAGGGCAAAGTCACCTTTGCATTCTGTGCTCTCACACCTCAGTGTCATACCAGAGTTCCAGTTCCATTTCCAGTCATCTCTCACATTCATGATTTATCTTTATGATTGCTGGGGTGCTGAGTGCTCCTTCAGGACTTCAACACTGTATTTCAAACCACTGCATTTGTATAAAACTGAGTTGAAAGCAACCCTGTACCAAAGATGGCAGAACAGTCACCTCCTAAAACAACCATGCCACTAAAAACAACCTACCACACATTTTCTGGTATTGCTCCAAGTGCAGCCAGACTGGCAGAGAGAGGAGTAAGAAGGGGAAGGGAGGAAAGAAAAAAAAAAAAAGGAAGAAAGAAACAAACTCATCCAGCACATTTCCAGGCCATTTGTTAGCACAACAACTGGGTGGGGAATTAAGAAACAGATTCAGTGGCTGCACAAATGACAAGCAGGGAGTGTAATTCAAACCTCACTGACTGCTGCTTTTAAAAATATGCTGTGCATCTTTACTCTGTACCTGCACGCTGCACAGACTCAAGTTGAACTTAAATTCTACATTGTATTCTAACAGCAATATTGCTCTAAAAGAAACATACAGCATATAATTTTAACTAAAAAGTACTGCAAGAGAAATTGTTACTGAGTAAGAAAGACTGCTTTCACGAGCAATGGAAAGGAGATGGAATCAAGCAGAATGGCTGAGGCTGGAAGAGACCTCAAAGCCCACCCAGCTCCGACCCCGTGCTGTGGGCTGGCTGCTCCCACCAGTTCAGGCTGCCCAGGGCCCCATCCAACCTGTCCTATGACAGTAACAGCAATACTGGGATGCGGAGATCAAGTTACCCGTGGTGTCTTTTGCCTTTCCAGAAGATGGCAGATAGATGAATTTTGAAAAATGAGGCCATCTGGCTAATACAGCCATCAGTACCATAACAAAACCTTATTTTCTGTCTCTGGGTGATGTCTTAAGCCATCAGCAACACCCTCCAAGGATAGGAGGTCTGTGTTCCAAACACTCTGAGAGCAGAATACAACCGAGCAGCTGCACCACATCCTCCCTGTTAAATGTCCTTCTGCCCGACACTGACGCAGTGATCACATTTTCACACCCAAGGCATACCTCAAAATTAACACTTCCTCCTGAAGAGTCATTCTAGTGAGACCTCTGGGTCACCATCCTGTGCTGGCATACTGATAAACACCAGCACAGCTCCTGCATCGCTCCGTATTTCAGTACGGCAGTACAGAAATCATAAACACAAACAATAACACGTTCTTACATCTCCCATCCATCACTGGTTTATACGAGAGAGACTTCAAAGAGAGAAATGGCTGTCAGATATCTGGTCTAGCATCCCACTAAGGCAAGACCATGGGCATTCACTCACTGAGACTATGGCTGGAGACAAAAAGCTGGCAGTGCTCCACACGCAGCCAGACATCTCATTCACATCCTCCTACTACACCAGCACAAGCATGCCTGTCCATAACAAACAAAAGATCTGCCCCTTTCACTGCATTATCTTTCAGACAAAGGTGAGGGAACAAAAATAACAGGACCAGGGCACAAACCCAGCCGAAATGTATCTATTTCCCTGTGCTGCCCTACTGAGACCCGCGTTAACAAAGGGATACAGAGCAAGTGGCCGGAGCGTGGTTCCACAGAAACCAGTCCTGAAACTTGAGAAACTATCAGCTATATCCTTAGACACTTAATATATCACTTTTCTGTCAGCAGAAACAGCTTACAAAACTCCTGCCTCCTCATCTCCGGCTGCAACCCCTCCTTACCATCCCACCACCAGCACTAACCCACCTACACACAGCAGGGTGGGGAGGAAATAATGCTGCTTCTCCCTCAGAGCACTTGGGGAGACGCATCTAATTAAACCACGCGAACAAACGACACGTTAAAGCCAGTGAAGATGAGTGACGAAGGAGTAAAAGCTGTCTGAAATGGAAGCTGCTCAAGCTGGAGGACACAGCTATGGCTTTCCTACATGATACAGCCCGACGCTGTTTGATCAAGGAACATCCACGGGAACACTCCATCTTAAGCACAATAGACGCAAGGGGAAAAATAAAAAAAAAAGAAAAAAGAAAAGAAAACAAAGGGACCCTCCCCTCCCTTCCTCCCGCCCACCCCCAGCACAGAACACACCATAAATCGGCATGGAATGCTTTGCAAATCGTGTAGCTACTGTCAGCTGGAAAGGAGCAAACTCAGGATGCGCTGCAGGAACACGGGCACTGCGGTCCCTTGAGCTGAAAGCCACCTCCCTCCGCTCGGGGAATGGCACACACCCGTACCAGCACACTGCGAGTGCCCTTCATATTGCGTTAATATTTACCTATTCGTGCTGTTTCTAAACAAAGCACAGTGCTGGAAGGCTATAATCATTCAGTAACGTACTGCTAAGAGGGATGGCAGCACAGGATACAGAAACAGTTTATCAGTATGCTTATACAAAATAGAGTGTATGTATACAAAATACCCAGGACTGTGATATACTGACACACAGCCTGTTATCTGAGCATTCTGAAAAAGGTAAGCATTGTCACTTCAACGGCCTGATTTTTAGATACAACTTTGGTTCCTGGCATATATACAGAACACACTGTAAGAAAAGCAGATATTAACCGACAGAAAAAAAGTAAAAAAAAAAAAAGTAAAAAAAAAATCTGACACTTCCTGACTTTCTGAATGTTAATTAGCACATCATTAACTTTCTAAAAGGTTTTCTGGGGTGCGTGCAAATAAGTACAGGGTTGTGCTCACAGCATAATTAGGCTGTAGTGAGCCACCACCCCACCCTACCCACCTAGAAGGAAGCTGTACAACTGAGCAGGCTGCTTACATCCTCCATTCACTTCAGAATATGCACTAACATCAGCTAGGGTTCTGACGGAGGCACAGGAATACCATCTTAAAATGATTAATGGGTTTTATGGCAGGTATCTACAAAGAATCAAAATAGGAAACTGCTCAGTTTTATCTGACAAAGATAATTACAGAAAAAAAAAATACTAAGTAAGACATACTGAGAAACCATGTAAAAAAAAGAAACAAAAAAAATTGTATTTAAGTAGACAACATTGGGAAAGCACACTTGGAATAAAAGACCACATGCTTGCTAATTTAGAGAGAGAGAGAG
This sequence comes from Oreortyx pictus, assembly GCA_036925125.1. Taxonomy (NCBI): domain Eukaryota; kingdom Metazoa; phylum Chordata; class Aves; order Galliformes; family Odontophoridae; genus Oreortyx; species Oreortyx pictus. Next base: position 49,868,505 of record JAUPFR010000006.1, on the reverse strand, counting down.
AAAAGAAAACAGGAAGAAAAAAAGACCAGTAAGAATTATTTGAAAAAAATAAATAAATCCAATTTAACTCCACCTGCAGGTCAAAGCAGCTTTCAGGGTAAAGATTGCTTCTGAGGGCACTGAAAAGAGCTGAACAGCAGAACCCAAGGGAGATAAGCTGGATTCAGAGAATCAAACCATGATTAAATCAACAGACAGATACTATTACTTGCATCTGTTTTCTTAGCTGACTCAATCTGAAGAAACTATCAAGTATCAGAGATCAGATATGCTAATTTTATATCATATAAAGAAAATAAGCATTAACTGTGCTGCAGTGTCTGTCCTTTGAATACCAGTTCTTTGTTCACGTACCCAAACGTATTTCAGGCAATCAAGCTTGCCTATCTGCCATGGCCTGTCATTATGCATTATATTAACTGTCTGGTACAAAAAACATTTTCCAAAACAAGTACAGCGTTAGCTGTCAAAGCACCTCAAACACAACCCTGAGGAAATGATTCCGACCTGTAATTCTGGCTCTTACCCTCTAACAAACTGCCCCATTTCAAATCCCCCAAGTCAAATCAACAGATGCATCTCAGCAAACCTAAGCCAGCGTGAGCGCATGCTTTCTGGTCTGGCATTATCGATCACCGTGACTGGTAAGTATTTTTTCAAAGGAACCACACTCCAGTCTGCTATTAGACAGGAAAATGTTCCACTAAAGAAACGACCAGGAGAGCCTTGCTACCTCAAGCTGAGCATGACTCAGGATATAACTGGCTTCTTTTTAAAATAAGCAGTTTGCCTTCTACTAGCACTCCGGAAGTAGACATTAGTCATTACGTGCCCAATTATTTTGTTTTAATGAAAAGTTAATACCTAAAAAGAAACTAAACTTTGGTCAAGGTAAATATTTTGTTTTCACAGAAGAATGAAAAAATACTTTGGAAATACATAATATTACGCAGCTTGTGCTACCAGAAATGCCTGTAAGCGGCCACTTCTAGTGCAATGATGATGGAATTGGTCAGATCCCACTTCTTTGACAGATGTCTCATGCTGAACTATACCTTGTGGCAGACAGACAGCAAAAGGTTTCTTTGAATAAACCTGGTATGCTTGGCTTCATCTGTTTGCTACCACACACATATGTTGCTTCTCTATGAATGTACCCACACTCACTCACTTTTTTTACTCTATGAAAACAGTACTTTAAAAATTCTTTGTATACTTCATTGGGTTTTAAAATAATCATGAGCTAAGCATCTGGAAAGAAGTTGCTAAGACCAGAATAAACCCACTTACACATCTTCCAGTCATACCAAGCAGAGTAAGAGATGAAAGAGCAACTGCACAAGCCCACGTCTCAAGAGAAACAGAAGCTGCATTACGTGGACTCAGCACAGTAGGGTTCAGCATTTCCCCAAGCTCCTAATTAAGAGACATAGGTAGGTATGTCTATATGCACAATGCAGATATACAGATCTCTGTTTAAACGTACGCAGCCTATGAGTAGCACACAAGTGAGGGTTTTCTGACCATAAACAGAGCAAGCAGCAACTGCTTTTATATCCCTTATGCATCCCTCAAGTAGTATTTTGATTACTATGTCAAAACATTTAGTAGACTCCCACAAATTTCATTTACAATTTTGTTCACTATTCTTCTTTTGTTGAGCAAAGGCTTTTCAAAATGAGTTCGCATTAATGAGGCACTGTTGGGATATCCCAATCACATAACGAACAGCAAATAAGCAACTTTACGAGACGTTTGGGGGACAACGTTATTTCCTTTTTAAATTACTCAAAACAGCGTGTTATCTTTGATTCAAAAACGAATGGAACCCAGCGTGCCATCAGGATTTCTCCCGAACAGAATTCAGCTCCATCACCACCCAGCAGACGCAGCCAGGTTGCCAAACTTCAACTGCAACGCGATGCGGAAGTGATACTGCATTGTTGTGTGACTCCAGTAACAGACCATGGAAATTCTCTGCACTTTGCTACCTGGTCCTGCACTAAGCACCTACCTAATCACAACTAGAGCTTTCCGTATCTGTGAAAACGTCACAAAAAGGTTATCTCAAACCACGTGTTCACAAAATAAATAAATAAATAAATAAAACATCATGGCAACGCCTCACAAAATACGAGCCCTTCTGCTCAGAATCAGCAGAGATCACTTTTCCCTCTGCTTCCAGGAAATGCTGAATGCGCTTCTTTCAATTGTCTCTATAATCCTGGGGTTATAATATCCTCTATCGTGTTTCACTGAAGCTTAGGAATTCATAACCAATTCAAATGCAGCTATTTTCCAGAGCAGATTGAAATCAATCCTGAACACGAAATGGTTTGGTCTTTGTTTTTGGGTTTTTTTTTAATTTTTTTATTTTTGGGGAGGGGGGAGGGAGGTGGGGGACTTGTATATATATATTTTTTTTAAACTAAAATGCTGTCTAAATCTCGAAGGTTCCTTTCAAGCCTTCCAATGCACACCCTTTGGCCATGTTTCCTATTTCAGAGGAGCGCAAACACAAAAGGGGAAGTGAAACAGACAATTACTTCCCAGAGTAATTGTTACCAAACCTTCTGCCGTTTGCAACACAAAAATAACATTTTCGGAGTCCTCCTTCAACGCATTTTTATGCGGGACTACAAAAAATACTTTTATTACCAGCAACATTTGCTCAGCGTTGCGTCGTTTAAAGCAGAGTACAAGAACAAACTTTCAGGTGCTCTTTTTCCCCAGCTCCTTTCGCTTTCTGACTTTGTAATTGAGTAACACGGTTATAATGAATTGGACGCAGCAAAGAACAATTTTAACGGGGAAAAAGCAAGGCGTAGAAGCACCTGATGGATGGAGCAGCCTCCTGGTAGGCGGACGGCTGCGTTCATCCTGGTGGTGCTGCCCTGGCCATTACAACGAGCGGGAGGAGGAGGCACAGTGCTGCCGCCTGCGCTTACACACAACTGCTGCGCAGCTGTACCAACCCCACGTCTCTCTACCTAAAAAAGCCAGGATAAAGCATCTTCCTAATTCACCTCTGTACCAGTGATGTCAGCCAGGTGCTACTCGCTAGAACGACGCTCCCCTAACGATTTTCCTCCTTATTTTAGACAAAGATGCCGAAGATCCGTGTCGGAGCACGGCACGGTGACCCGCACCGCTCGGTCCCCGCCTTCCTCCCTCCCTTCCTCCCACCATTTCACGCGGCCCACCCGCGCCGTGCTGCGGCCCCACGCAGCTCCCTCGCTCATCCCCGGCCCGGCGCGGTCCTCCGTGGGCGGCGCGAGGGGACAAAGCGCACGGAGCCGTCAGCGGGGCGCAGCCTTTTGTTGTCTGAGAAACGGCACGGAGGCGCGGATGGAAGAAGAAAGCCCCGACCGACCCGACCCGACCCGCCGTCCCCCCGCTCACCGCTCGGTGCTGCAGGCTCGGATGTGCGCGGGGGCCGCGCAGCCCGGGGAAGAGGAGGCGGCCGGAGGAGGATGTCAGCGCTGAGCGGGCGGAAGGAAAAGGATTTCGGGGGGGGGGGGGGGGGGGGGAAAAGCGAGCGGGCACCGCGGTGCTTCCCGAGAGGAGCCGACGGGCCCGACCCAGCCCCCGAGGAGCGGGCGCTGACAGCTGCGGGCAGCCGCCGCCCCGGCCGCTACCGCCGCGCCCCGCCCAGCCCCGCCCGGCGCTCCGCCCCGCCGAACATGGCGGCCGCCCTCCCTCTCCCGGCGCTCCCCGCGCGCCCTCGTTTCCCGCCGCTCCCCCGCCCGCATGATGTCATGGCTCCCGGCGTTGCCTCCCTCGTGGCTGCTCGCAGCAGGCCCGGGTGAGGGATGTGTGTTAGCGTTGGTCGTGCGCACTGAGCAGCCCCGGAGATCCCCGCTGTTTATGCATAACGTGGAGGAGTTCCATTGGAACTCAGTGGCACTGCAGTTCTTGCGTGCTCTTCATAAAGTAGAATGGCCGCTGTTCTCTCCGTGTTCCACTGTTCATCAATGAAACGAAGGTGGAAGAAACGAGGGTTCTGAGATGAGAAATGCAGTTGCACGTGACAGCGCAGTGCCGTGTACGCTGGGAGTCGTCAGGGCGATGCCGAGAAATCCCACAAAGTAACTTGACATACCAATGCAATATGTCAAGCAGGTGTTCCCTTTATTACAGCGCTGGGTGCATGGGGGAGCTCTCCTCCAAACATGCGCAACAAAGAGAAACGAATACATACTTAAAAGTATAGCACATGCATATTCAACACGTTCCAAACTCTAGTTATCGAGGGGTCAATTTTGCTGTAAATTGTCAAACCTTGAAGGGGGAGAGCTCCTCATCATTCCTGCTGGTGTTTTGTTTAAGAGAGACATCTGTTTGGTTATCTTGTTGGGACAACAGGATGTCCGTCCTGCTTTCTTATTGACAAGTCTATTAGTTTGATGTATGCCCATCCCCATTTCGAAGTTTTGTTCTCTCTTTATGTAACACATCTGGCCCAACAGATAAATCAGCAGGGAGTAGCACCTTTGTTGCCATGTACAAGTATTATCGTCCTTCGCAGTGTACCCCGAAAAAGACTACTTGCCCCTATTTCTGCTTATATTTACAACCATAAACAGAGACATTGAGGCACCGCGACAACTATCTAGATGATTTGCAGTTGTCTTTACTATAGAGAAGCTGTTCTCATGATTCACAGCCTAACTTTATAAGTGTTATTAATGTCTGGACAATATTATGGAGCGTTACCATCTGAACACTGCATAACTCCCGCAGTATGTATAGATATAAATCATAAGCTTATGGAAATATGGAGGTCAAGTGGTGAATTGAAATGTGCAGCCTCACCTACATGGTGAATTCTGAAAGACACAAGGAAAGCTATGCGAACATCTGTTTGCCCTCGAAGAAGACATCAAACAGTTTTACAAAATGGCAGAGGTGAAAGGCTGGACTCCTAAAAAGGAACATGGAAGAAAGAATCGTAACTCATGCTGTAGGCAGATGCAGAAAAACAGGAAAAGACAGTCAGAGGAGCCCAGCAGAATAAAGTGGAAATGGGGAGGCTGCAGACTGCAAGAGCAGAGTTCCTGTGGGGTTTGAAAAGCTGAGGGCACTGTAGAATTGACAGGGAAGTCTGGGCAGTGGTCTGGCCAGCTGTGTATAATGGTGGGAAATAGGTGTCTGGAAGTAATATGAAAGGGGAAAAAATGGAAGAGCATTCCTTCATATGCACACTTTTAAAAGTAAGAGTTATGTCAATTGGTCCACAAGTTCAGAGCCTTTTCATGAATATGCAAGAGATTTAATTAAAAATAGAAATGCCCTAATTACATGATTATGCAAGAGAACTGATTCAAAGGAACCCCTCCTGTCTTTTGAATAAACAATATTCATTGCTTTCTTCCTATCACACATTTGCTTTCAGAGATTTCCTGCAATTAGCTGCTTGCCCTAGGGAAATGCGTATCTCTTCAACAAAGCACCTACTCCAGCTTTGACCCCGATTCATAATACACTGCCTAATGAAGTATATGCATGCTTGCAATTTCCCACATAAGCAGCACACACTATAAGCTCCGCCGTGCAGCAAGGCAGCTTAGTGCAATGGAACAAATGTGCAGGATTGCTTACCTCTGCTTGTGGCACGTGGTGGAGGAGTAGGCACAAGAGATTTGGTGAGCACGCTTCTTCCTCAAGCTCCTGCCTGACCTGAAATATCATGGGTTCTTCCCAGCTGGATCTTGTTTTTCTTGTTCCTTCTCCATAAGTTACCTGCATTCTTCCAGCAGAAAAGCTGTTCGCTGTCCACGTTTCCATCTTGTCTTAGAGAACTACTTACACTGCATGCCCTTTTTTTTAGGATGAAGTGACCTAGACATACTGTCTCTAAAATAATCTTTGTCCAACAAGATCACTGTGCTTTTCTGCAGTCATCTGAGTGGATATTAAAGCAAAATCCCCAAATATGTTTTTTATAATGCTGAATTCTTTAATCTCAATATGCCTATTTCCCTCCTCTCCCATAAAAGAGTTTGGAATTTGCATTGGGAGGGGGCAAAGCAAACAGTTCAGCTTATGCAGCAGAAAAAGCTCTTACGTTTTGAGGTGCAAGCGTGAGAAATACACACAGCAAATCAAGATGCAGTTTGACATCCACAATTAAAGCAAGCTTCTCCAAACAAGTTCAGGTTCACTTCATTTATGGAGTGTAGGTCGCTTTATTTTACCACTGTTGTTATATTCTCCTGCCTTAGAGGATCTTTCTGCCAAAAGAGACAAAAGTTTCTGAAGTCTAAACTTACAGTCTATAAAATCCATGACTTCATTCTATAAATATGGGCTACCGTGCATTAGAATAATTTCAGTCACTGCTAAAGTGCTGTTTAAAAGCATCCTGGTACTAATAAATATTGAAAGGCCAGATTCAGCAACCTGTCTGGCTTTTCAACACTATCACTTGGCAGCTGTATATGTTTTCAGTTTATATTTCCTACAAGAATGTTTTTTATGAAGAACAGGAAACATAAAAATCAGGGCTTAAGACCAAAAGTGTCAAGTAATTGCAGGCAGCATTAGCCTGGCTCCTTTGTACAGATCTGCAGATTGCTGCACGCACAGCTACCTTGTTAGCATGGAGTTCAGGCACTTGGGAGTAAAAGGACTGTATTTTGTTCGACATGATTCATTGTCATGGTCAAGATGCCTGAACGTGCCATAGGAAACCCACTGTTGGGCATGGCATTAAAGCACTAAGTAAAATAAACACTGATCACAATCCTGCTTCCAAAGTCAATAAGCTTCATTTACATGGAAGCGAATTCTCCTTTTTCAGTCACAAGGATTTCTAGAAAGCTGTAACAAATGAAAGCCAGCATGTTTCTCACTGGCATTCTCTATCCACAGTGAAATAACAAGAAAATAAAGCATGCAGTGTAATCCAGCCCTAACAAGCCATTTCATTAGCTGACTTCTTTTAGTTTTGTTTTTTTAAGCAGAGAAGGATGCTTGCTGTGGACATTAACATTTTGCTACCCAGAATTCTTTTCATCTCATCACTATTACAGAGTAGTGCTATTGTTAAAGCCCAGAAAATACGGAAGGTTTAACACGACCATTCAGTCAGCTTCAAAACATTTTTTCAAAGAAAACAAAACAAAGAGCACATGAGAACCTCAGCTATTACAGTCAATCAGGAGCATGCGAGAAACTGATACACAATTTTCCTGCCAATGGTGTGACTATAAAGAAAAATATTCAACAATTTCAGCAACGCAGCTATATTTACGTATTCCAATTTCTGCTGTGATCTTCAAAGTAATAAATGATCAAGGAGTTAAGAATCCTACCCTTTGACAAACTCCAATGCTGTATGCTGTGATTCTGAACGAATCAGTATATCCCAAGATCCTACGTTCAAGCATCTGAATTCCCAGCAGGTTGTGGGTTGGCAGTGGAGAGTTTTTGATGTTAATTAGACTTGTACCTTCATTCCTTATATTCAAGTGGGTTTCAGCCTCTGCAAGGGACTGCACTGGCCTGTACATATACTTCCCCCCAACCAGCAATTGCTCTTTCTTCTAAGAGAGACATTCATTTTTTATCCAGCCAACATTAAGTGGAGGGACAGACTGGGACATAAACTCTTCTCAGTACCAGTAAACCAGTGCTTCTTCATGAAGATAAGGAAGGACAAGGTATTCTCTTTATTCTCACAGAGATTCCTATATTCATTTAAAAAAGAAGGAACTTAGAATTTTCTGATGCTTTTATTAAAGCTCATGCACATGTTAAACACAAGAAACAGTATTCTCAGGGTATGCCTGTACATAACCTCATCTGTGTTGTTTTTTGTTTTTATCTTTTTTTAAATATAACTATAAAACTGAATTGAAAAACAGGTATCTTGCCTTCATGCCCAAGAACCTCAAGGTGTTGTCTCAAGGGTAATTTATACACATAGACACTGTGCTAAATTGAGTTGCTTTTCTGTTTTCCCTTGCTAGTGATTAGCCCCTTTCCTCTAATTGTTTGCATTTCTAAGTCTTCAGATGTCACACCTCTCTTCTGTACTTATTTAAACCATTCTAGAGAAAGGATGTTTCTCCCCGGGTAAACCTCTTGGCTAGTCCTCCCACCCCTCACCTGTCTAGAAGATTTGCCATTTCCTTCCTTTCCTCCCTCCTGACCATCAAGTTGCTTGGCTAAACAAACGGAACCCTTAACGTCTTGTAATATTCTACTCTCAGCTGTTTGTTTCATCTTTCTTGCACATAACATACTACAATTTTGTGCCATGACTGCTACTGAAAATGAGGCTCCTAAGTCTTACTTATTAATAACCTCCTTTCACTTGAGATACTCCTTTTCTGCACACACCGTAGTAATTGCCAAACCCTTATCCACCCTTCAATTCTTCTTTTTAATGCTTTTCTCTCCTCCTTAACTAATAATATATATAGAATTACACCAAATGCATTTGGCATCCAGACAAAGTTGTTTGCAATTTCTCTCTCTCTTTTTTTTTTTTAATGGGGGCCCATTTTACATTTTTGCTTTGGTTAAGAGGCTATTCAAACCAGAGGCATACTGAGTTGCACTGGACCAAGAAATTTATGGTAACACGGTTTGCCCCAAGGGAAGGGGAATGGAAATGTCTCTGCTGTGTGACATCTATTTCTGTAGCTTCTGGGCCAATGACCCATTATGTCTCTGCAGAAAATGGCTTCTGTGAATTTGCCTTTGGCTAGATGGATGGTACACAGTATATGGGTCTGAGAAGGGCACAGCCACTCTAGAAATCAATAGGAAACAGAACAGCCTGTGCTAAGCATTTCATTCCTCATCCTCTCTCTCCTGGGAAATAGAGCAGGTGCAGGAAGAGAAATGATGATATTATTCCTAGTAGCTTCAATATGAATATTCTCCTTGCTGCCTTCCTCTTACTGCAGCAAGTGTATATTGTGGAGTTCTTACTTCACTTTCAGATGTTGTAATTTATTTTTTTTAATCTGCTTTAATGTAACCTTTTCTTTCTGCATCATAAATAAATCCATTGAAACGTATTAAGTTCAAAGACGTGCCATAGACGCACTCACCACTTTTGTATATTCACAGTGATATAGAAGAACACCACTGTTGTCAAGACCTATACTTAAAACACTGGTCTCAGTCACTCCTACACGATGGATCATCTGTTCCTTTCTCTACAAACTTGTCTATCACAGCTACCTAAGAGCAAATATTCTTGAAAAACTCAAATCTGGACGATTTCCAGAACATCTAGAAGAGAATTTGGTACTCCAGAGGAGAAAGGGTAGGAAGAGAATGATTTCAAAGCCTTTTTGTGCCTTCTTCCCAGCTCCCTGCACGATTCAGACCACTTCAAGAACATGGCTTCCACACACCACAGTTCTCCCAGGACCTCTACAGGGTCCTCCTCTGACCCAGCCCATCTGTTAGATGCTCATTACACTAGGACATTAGAAAACGGCCCTGTAGCTGTTTCTTTCTTTATCTCAAGAGATGGATGGATTCCTCATACATCTGTGTATTGATGTTTAAGAGACCAATACAAAAGCGCTAGCAAAGGGATACTATTCACTGACAAATACCAAGTTTGGCAAACACTGATGCATCAGATCACGTTCTGAAAGTTTTTCTTGTGCCTAAGTGTTGAGATACAAATGAGATGAGTAGCAATCTATGCAGAAACTGGATAAGGAAAAGGCAGTTACATCATCAGCATGCCAGTCAGAGATATTCTGAGGATACACTTTTGCTTCAGAGAACAAATAATTGGAGATAGGAATTCAGAGCAGGATTTCTTGACCTTTGTCTTTGGTAGCCAGCTGTTAACAATTCAGTTCACAGAAAGTAAAAGCTTTTAGTAATTTTTTTTCAAGGGAAAAAAAAAAATCTGAGCCACAAGGGTCCTCTAAAACACGTGATCATCTGAAACAGCTGGGCTGTTGGAAGCACTTTGGTTACATACACGGATCACTCAGTCACATTAGATAAGTCCTGTGGGGAAATTCCAGGGAATTGCTGGAACATACCACCTCCAGTGTTCTAGATTTTGAATCTGTAATATTCTAACAAAACTACTCCCTAATACGTAAAAACCTAATGAAAGCTTAAAAGACATTGAAATTGCTTCAGTAGTAAGTGCAGTGGTACACAGCTTATCAAACCCTAGTCATTGAAAACAACATACTGCAAACAGGAGCTGAAACGTGTCTTAATAAACACTACAAGAAATCTGGGAACAATCAGTAAGAACAAATTAGCCATGAAAGTGAAATCTATTGCCTGTACAGTGTAATGCTTATTACCACCTACTGAAGAGCCAGCCATGACCGTACATTTGAAAACTCTTGTGACTCATACAGAACTATCTTCTGTCATCAGCATGTAACACTGACCAGAAATCTACCCAGTAAGCTGTTCTGTTGTGAGGAGCAATTTAACGTGCCCCACATCCTTATAATTAACTCTAAAACCATAACAACATTACTGCCAGGTTTATAATGCCTCAATGCAGAAAGCACTTTAAGTATTTTTAACACAGTTACATATTTGCCTTTTCCCATCCCACTCCCTTTGCAGCCGAGGAGGCTGGAATGCTGTTAATTTGATTTCCCTTCTTTCTCTTTGATTTTTTGCACCTGAAAACTAATGGGCAGTGCCCTACAATAAAGTTCATACTGTAAATAATTGAGATTGCTTTTCTGATTTACATGCAAATGCATACAAGAACTAAAGTTGAAATTACATTATTAATTACAGATGAAACTGAACATTGGGTTCAAAGTGTCGGCTGGACAATGCCTATAAGTTATAGACTCAAGTCCCCAGATAATAAGACACCTTGCTGCTTGTAAACAGTGTGAACCTCATGATTCAAAAGACAGAAAAAAATCGTCCCAAGATGGAAAAATGCTCTGTCCAGCAGCTACCATTCAGTCAGACTGTCAGCATCAGCCTGGTTTATGCAATCTTAGGACTACAGCACATAGTTCAATCAGATGTATAGCTGCAATGCCATGGTAACTATTAAGCATGCTCAGCAAGTCTCCAGGTGTCACACCAAATACACCCCTCTTTTCCCAACAGCAAAAGGAAGATAGGGGAAGAAGCAGCAGAGCATTAATTTTTAGTATCTTTCAATTAAAATTGCTCTCTAACATCCTGTGGCAGAGCTAATTTTTTTCTTTGAAGTGAGCTGAATTCTCCTTTAACACAAATTGGCACCTGTGGCTATTTACTCATATCACAGTCAGCTTAGTAATTTGTTCTGTTTTTCACAGTAAAAAAAACTTCATGAGGCCCAAGGAAACTGGAGGATTTTCAGACATTCTATTAAATATGTAACACTTTGCTAAACGTATGACATTCAGAAGACACTTTCTTACATATTCATTGGAAGAAGAATTTAGACTTCTAATCATTTGAATCATTCCAGACATTAAAATCCATAAACTTTCCAGATCTCTTTGAAAACAGCCAATGTATGCGATATACATCAATCACCACATGAATATTTTCCAGGATGAGCTGGTTTTTTTGTTTCGTTTTAGAGCTAGAATTTGTCAACAAAGTTCTTTAATGCTGTGGTATGAACAGTGACCTGAATTTCTCATGACTTTGACTGAAACTTGCATCTTGGCTGTTGATGTGCTGTGGCTCAGCTGATCAAAGTTATCACAGCCAGTTCTGCAGCTGAATCATATCCGCAGATCCTCTGGAGGTGGTTGTGTGAACAGACCACTGCTGAACACCAGCAATTCTTGACAGGTATGGGGGCTGTTGGAAACTCTTACCAGTCACGGCTGATCAAAGTAGCTTCAGGACTGTTCAAATTTATGCTAAATGCTAATTGCCTGTCAGCAGTCCTAGCAGCGCTCACAATCATTCTTGCTGTTTCCTGCCATTTCAGGCCCTGCTGAGAACACACCTGAACCAGCCCTACAGGGAAAAAAACACTGTGCCTTCCTTCCCCTTGAGAGTGTAAGAAAAGAGATCCAATGGGTATCCAGCTTGTACCACTAAGACAACACGAGCAGCTGTAAGAAACAAAGACTTCGTCTTCAGAGCAGCTGCGTGGTTTCTAGAACTCTGATTTTGACAGTGGCAGTACTACAAAATATTTCTCTTAAATAAGATCACACAAAAACAAATAATGTCATATTTTTTCCTTCAGTGCTTCTAACAAAAAGTACCACTTCAGCATTTCTACAGCATCTGCCACTTGAATAGATCAATCAGCTAAATCTCTGAATACTTAATCCATTAATGAATGCAAAGTCAGGGTACAAAGAAGTAATTTCTACAATAATGAATATTAATGAGTATTTCAAGAGGATCATGTTCCATCTGCTTAAAAACATATTAAGAAATAAAGTAAATTTTATTTTTATTATTTTTTTACTTCAAGAAATGAACCTGAATATTTTTGAGTCTATTGCTCTGTGGATCAGATTACAGCTATCAATGGATATCATTCTAATATAAAACTTAATTCATTTGTATGTCTGGACCTGTAATACAGTATTCTTTCCTGAAAACATTTCAATCTGCCAGCCTTTATCTAAACAAGTGCCCCTGTGGGCTCTGTGCAGGGTGTAAAGTAAGTCCTGGTTTTGACAAATCAGACTGCTCTTTAGGACAACAGGATCACTTAACAACAGTGGAAATTCAACATTCCGTACAGAATAGTCCCCTTGAAATGGAACCAGAGCAGAGCAACTTCTCTATTAGAAATAGGACTTCTGAACTAGTTTTTTGTTGTTTTTTTTCCCCCCACAAGCAATTTTCAGTTAAAACAGTCTCAGTAGTTCCTTCCGCTTTTCTTAAACTCCCAATAAAAACTAAGAAATGTATTTAACTTCAAAAAAACTTAAGCTGTTCATATCCCTCTTTGTCAGTTGTCTAAAAGGATGCTGGAATCACTTCAAACCAACCTTTAGCTGTTCCACCTGTCAATTCCCATTTGACAATTCTTCCTACTCCTTTCATATTCCACAGAAATTAGTGTTTCAGTAGAGAAATTCAGTGATTAGCAAAAACCCAAAGATTCTCAGAACTCAGCTGTACCCAAATAAATACAAAATATCTAGAACTACTCAAATATTAGGAAAATATTTTTCTTTATTATGTACTTACACAGGAGATGGATTAAAAAAGGCACACAGTGACACTACTAAATAAGGAATATTGCTGACAGGATTACCTAAATACCTAAATGATAAGAACACTCCTCTGCATTTTTCCTACACACATTTTTCCTACAGAAAATGTGCACTGAAAAGTCACTCTTTGATCTATTTCACTAGTTTCACTTACTATAGCAGACCTTCAGACACATAAAAGATTTATTTTCAGTAGTCTACGGGAGCTCCTATTTCTTGCTTTGATGTATAAAGGATTTACAATCAATACTATCTGAAAGCAGCTGGCATTGCTACAGCTGCTCAGAGTCAAGCAAAAATATTAAAATTAATGCAGCACTGGCAAAAGTGATATGGCCTTTAGCTATTCAGAAAATGTAATTATCTTAGTAAATGCGTATGGTTTTGGTAACGAGACTCAAAGTTTCAGATGGATTATTTTTAATACCATCTTTTCATGGTTGTTTTATTACATAATCTAAATCAAAACTCACCACTTAACCTAACAGATAAATGCCTCACTCCATCAATAGGCTTTAGGTGAACAGGTCCAGCACCCCACATAGAATCTTTATGATGTAAATCCCAAAAAGGCACAGACTTCACCTCCAACCAGCTCAGAGCAAAATCCATCTTAAACTAATTGCATTATGTTTGGGTGACTGATATAAGACTACACATTCAGAAAACAGCTTTATAGCTGCTGTTCTACTACTGAAAATGCTCCCCCCATCGCATTTCCACAAACTATACTAAGGACTAGATCCAACAAAGGAGAAAAAAAGATTGGAAGTAGTTTCACAGCCACTGTGAGTTGAATGAGGAACACTCCAAACCCTTCATCTAAACTCCCACATCTCCCTTCTGTCAACAGCAGAATTCTTACATCTGCACAATGAGACACATGAATGCAATTGACGTACACCACTTTCTTCCTCAGATTAGTTTTAGCAGCAGTGAGTCAATTTCCTGATCTAGATCAGCAGGCAGTCAGTGTTTGTGTTAAGAGGAGCGAGGAGCCCACATGAAAATGGTTCTTTTGACTGACCCCTACCCACTTACTCATATATGAAACTACCTTAGGGATCTTACACACAGGCTGTCACAACATCGGGCTATCAGCCACCAGTACACTGGGGATCTGGCTGCTGCCCTTTAGGGATATTACCATATGTGACCCAATAATTCTTCCGCATTTTACATTGAAATTATTTATTGAAGTGTGCATTCACATTGTAATCAAAGCATACATGCTGTAAACACAGGATTTAATGCAAACCCTGAAGAATTACATTACATACCACAAGTAGTCTATTTCAAAAACTTATTTTCCTTAAGAAACACGTCATTTTCTAACTTTTTCATAAACACATATGTTTACAGTACCACGTAGTTAAGCACTCAGTGTTCTACTAATCATTTTTCATTTCAGCAAACACTACTGAATGCATTCAGTACTATTAACACAACTATTAGAAGCACAATTCAGTGAGCATTTTAATCCCAATGATGTCACTGTCATTGTATGAAACAGTGTGATCCATTACAGTATCATTAATATTTCATCTTCCAAAGGAATTAGTTCATTAATGCCAACAAATTCCTTTTTGCTAAGGCTGAAAAAGCTTATGAATAGATTATCATGTTTAGATATGATAAACAGGTCAATGGCCATTGAGTTCACGTTTCCAAAATGAAAGCCTTCCCTACAGCATGGCTTTGGGGAAAACGTGCTTCAAAAATAACAGAATCCTCTCAGTAAATATTAAAACAATCACTACCTTGAGCTGTATAGACACAGAACATTCAGAGCTGGGGAACTTTTAAAATACAGATAACCAGTGTAACATTGTAAGACTTCACTTACATCAGCTCCCTTCCAATTGACATTACATACCTTGCAGCCAGAAAATCCCCCTCAAGCAAGTTCTTAGTGAAGAAATGGGTGAGAATATGACATGTTCTTCTCATACAGCCAAGCATCAGTTTCCTTTTTTTTTTTTTAAACCAAGTTTAAGTGTCTGGCAATGCATCTATTTTATTGCTCAGCAGCTAAAATCTTCAACAATCACAGGTTTGAGATCTGCTGTCCAAGAAGGACATTTCTTATAAAGAAAACAATTACAGTAGGCTCTCCTGCCTTAGTAAATCATATGAAATCAAATCTTAGGCTTTCAATAAAAAAGGTAAAGTTACATTGAAAGAAAAAAAAGGATTACTCTTAAGTCAGTTGTGCATATACACTCACAAATTGCACTTGTTCTTTCAGCCATGTTATACTACTACTGCCCTGGAGAGCTGCTGTAACGTGAGGCATTTTCATCTTTATATACAGATAGTCTGTGACAACATCCTCTGACCTAAGTCCAGGCATAGCATACTGGAATTTGTTTTTATGAGACATACCCCTGTGGTTAAAAAAAAAAAAAAAGAAAAAAAAGAAAAAAAACACCACTAATTGTGATCTGTTCTAGTTACTGTAAAAGAAGAAAGCTTTCTAGGCTGTGTTTTCATCAGGAAATATTTTAGATATTCATGGAATAAAAGGTAAACAGTGATTGTAAATTAAGGCTAAAGGCAGCTTCTATTTACACAGTCTAACAAACAGACCTAAAGTGATCATTGCATTGGACATTCAGATTCGGAACATCGCTATTAGCAAGTTTACAGCACACCCAGGTAGTCCAGGTAGCGTTGCATTCTTCACAGAGCTGCATCACTGATTTCCAACATCTTTTGTTCTCCGACGAAGCCACCTCAGGGCTCTCACCAGTGCTACTTGTCCCATGAGGAACGTGATAGTAAAGTTACGTTTATACCAATCTCTTGGATTCCAAAGGCAGGAAGACAACCAGCACACAGAACAAGAAGAGGAAAGAGGTACATAAATATATTAAGACATCCTTTGGCACTGACAAATGACAATTTTGTGATGACTTACACTTCCAGTTCTTTGTGATAGCATTTTCCTCATCTAACTAACTAACTTAAGAAAATGTCAGATGTGGATAGTCGCATAATGAACAGATTGCACGTGGAATATATGGCTACAATTATTCAGAGCTCAACTGTAAAGATGTTAAATCTAATTCCTAACTGATTACATTTTAAATCAAATAGGATTAACTAAATCTTACAATGACCAGCTTTACCTCAGAATCAAGCTGTTTTTATGAATTTCCCACCAGTGCTGTGCTATGCGAAGTATCTGCTTATGCAGATATGAAGAGGCATGTGTTAGAAAGGGCATAACCACTCACCTATACTGGGGGGAGAAAGTAAAATCATACTCTAAAGTTTAATTATGTAAGTTATGTAACCCAGTACAGGAATCACTGTTGTAATGCACCCCCTTTTAAAGCTCATGCCTCTAGTATTACCAAAGCTCACCTTCTGGCATGCATGACTTCTAGAATCAACTCCAAATATACTATTTTTTAATCTCTGGGAAGTTGCTTCAAATTTTTGCTCCTGTTACCA
This sequence comes from Oreortyx pictus, assembly GCA_036925125.1. Classification (NCBI taxonomy): domain Eukaryota; kingdom Metazoa; phylum Chordata; class Aves; order Galliformes; family Odontophoridae; genus Oreortyx; species Oreortyx pictus. The sequence continues at coordinate 49,851,889 of JAUPFR010000006.1, read as the reverse complement.
ACTGAACTAACTTAATTACCTTCAGGTCTCCACTAAGGATCCCTCCCCTATTTTGCAAAATCTCACACAAGCAGGAATACAGTATATATAGCAGAAAATATTACATTACACCTTGAGTGTAGGTCTTCTGTCATACCCATTAGAAACCTCACACGCACAGATTAGCATAGACCTGAGATATTAACCTTTCAGTAAGGACAGCAGAGAAAATCATACTGACAAGAAGCACTGAGTTACCCTCTAAAATGTCATGTTAAATCAAAATATCATGCTAACACTGCAACTGTTTCTTTTCCCCTTTCGTGTCTCATTTCCTATTTCTACTCCTTCCACCCTAGGAACCCTGAACCATATATTCGTGGTAACTGTGCACAGCCATTGTCTCAATTCTGCCTAAAGTTTAGAATTTTTAACATTTAAGTGGCCAATTTTCAAGCCAGCTAACAACACTGCAGAAAAAAAAATACAGATTAATGCATAAATTGATCTTTAAGTTTGACCCCTCAAAAAAAAAAAATCAGACTGTCTATAAGCTCTGCTCCTTTCAAGGTTGCACAGTTCCACATTGAAACTGGAGAACCAGCTAGTCAGCATGCTGTAACAAAGCAGCAACAAGGATCACCACCTTTAGAAACAAAGCCTGAACTCTTTGGTTTAGCTTCCTCCACCCCCAGGCAAGACACGTTCATTTATTTGAAATACTGTTACAACAAATTGATCTTACAGTGAAGTATGCACACAACATATACAAAGAACCCTAAATGTCATTTTGCCATAGAATTCTGCTGTCACTGTAATTGATCTAATGTTACATCATCAGGAACCTGAGAACACTTGGGACCTTAGAGCCCAGTAATCCTTCAGCCCAATACAGAGAAGAAACATTTTGGTTTCATAAGCAGTGGACAGCACTACTCAGACTGGGTTGAGTAATATCCTCTGCCTGCTTCTTTTTTCTTTCTCTCCACTGGAAACTACTTGCAGGTTGGTAACGTGTATTTGCAAGTCATTTTTCAGTTGTTTCAGATCCCCAGTCCAGTTAATCAAGTTGTTGTACAAACAGTGACAAAAGCATACAGCAGATGTGAACACACAAGGTTAGTTAGGATGAGCACTGAGGATCATTACAAAAAGGCAAATAAAACTCCCAAACTCAAAATTACTCAGTTTCATTTAGGTTGTATATTTGCAAAATAAGAACAAGAATATGGCACTTATTAAATTATTTTCCTTTGAGATGAATCACATTTACTAGTCCTTATTCAATTTAGTCAATTAGAATCTGTTCTGCTGAAACTGCAATCTTTTTACTCACGCACTGATCAGTTTCAATTGGCAGGAAAAAAAAAGTCCATGCCATAAGGGGAATAAAATTGATCTTGACCATTAATACCAGGCTTCTTTCTCCACTAAAATCAACAGTCAAAGTCAAATGATAATGCAAATTTATGTCAAGTGCTAACAGCAGCACTCAAAACAACATTGTTCAAAATAAGTTACAGGTGATTGTTTTTACCATAATTCTCAAAGTTGCATTTTTAGATCCTCTATACCTTCTGGCTGGACTATGATGCCCAATAGTCAACAATAAGTACTTTCAACATACCTGTTATAATGCATATGCTTTCTAAAGTTTTTACGTAGGAAGTCCTTGTAAAAGTCAGCCATTTCCTCTGCGTTCAATGTCACTTTCTGGCCTGAAAATAAATTTTGGCACAGGGTGAAGATAGCTCTTCAGATTAAAACACCAGGCTCTGATTGTGGAGCTAGGTCTGACTCCTTGCTCTCACAGCCTTCTTGTGCCACCTTGAACGTACACACTTAACCTTCTAACATGTTAAAACTTAACATGGGAGCACAGCAAATTAAAAACACCGTGCACCTTGAAACTGGCACAGTATCTCTTAAGCCCTTGAATAATAAGGGCAGAATGAAAGTGATGTTTGTTTTTCAAGTCGCAGATTACTTAGGAAGCTAGCGAGACCCAAGAAAAAGTCAGAACTAGGAACTCCTTGAATATCAACTTGCCATAGGGCTGAAGTCTAAACACCACCAATAAGAGCACTCAGTAACTTGAGTTTTCCTCCCTTAAAGGAGGATTTTAAGTACAGACAGAACACTATTCATCACTGACAAAATGCTGTCAAAAATACATTTTTTCTACTGCTGTTGCCAAATTTCAAGTGACTAAGTACACCTGCTCTTATGAATGTCAGATATACTAATATAGCAGCCAACTCTTTGTTTACAGAAGCACAAGAGAGGACATGTATATCTTTGAACATGCCAGTAAGAAGTAGAAGGTAAAAAGACACCTATTTTCTCCACAGAATATAAAAAGAAGATCTGTAGCTACTGTACAGGGCAAGTGAGCAAATACTCTCAACTTGAACAGTTAACTCCTACAAAAGCTTTCTGGCAGCTTTCTGCAGCCAACGTGAGGGATGTGCAAGCTTATTCTCTTTTATTTCTCAGTTTAAAAAAAACCAACACACAAAGCAGCAGGTTTTCTTAACAACAGAATTTAATTAAAGTTACTTTGCAATCACATACTGATCACTGGAATAAATGGAAGAGGAACATAAAGGTCTGTGATATACAGAACATCAGTACAGATGCTTTCCTGCAGTCAAACACATCACTGTTCTATAAGCAAAATGTTCAGCCTCGTACTACAATGGCCAATTCTCTGTATTATGAAAGCATCCTTTTTTCTGTTTCACATAGTAAGTTACTCACGCAAGTATTTTTACAGCAAACTGTGCTCAAAGGTGGCCAGAGAACAGCTGTTATCTCTTTGCCCAGAGAAGCTGTGGATGCCCCATCCCTGGCGACGTTCAAGGCCAGGCTGGATGGGGCCCTGGGCAGCACGATCTAGCATCTAACTTACTGGTCAGCAAGCCTGCCTGCAGCAGGGGGGTTGGAATGAAGCGATTTTTGTGGTCCCTTCCAACCCAAGCCGCTATGTGATTCTTCATAGGCTGCATTACTGTCCCTTAGGGAAAATGTTGTATTAATTCAACACTATGGACCTGAAGGAAGAGCATGCGATTTTCTGCCCAACCACAATATTCACTTAAGGCAAGTGCCCTAGTACGTCCAGCTCAGCTAGCTCACTGGGATATGAAATGTGAGAGAAGAAAGCCCGTTCATCCTTAGGCTGCAGAAGGATCAAATGACTTGGGTAGGATTTCAGCAAATTCCCTCCAGCTGGTCAAGGAGCAGTTAGGGGATGAACAATGCAGCAAAAGATCTCACTTTCCACACGCATGCTCTGAACAATTACTTGTGGTAGAACACAAAGCACATAAACTAGCAAAATCTGAAGTGAAACAGAACTCAGAATGTATCCTGGACTGTACAAAGATGTCACTAACCTGTTTCATCTCTTGTTTCCAGACCCTTGGCTTTCAGTCTTGAATAGATAAATTCTTCTTTTTCCTAAAACATGTTTTTTCCATGTTAGAATTTGAGGTGTTCGGTCCTTGAAGCTAACCACTGTTTTTAAATCACGTAACAGCCCAGTGCCCAACACCCTCTGAAATAACAAACAACACTCATTAAGTTTGGAAATACCAACAAAACATTTTCCTGAGCACAGAGACTTAGTGTTAAACTGATAAAGCTCTGTCACTTAGATCCTGTTGACGTGGGTCCAGAGGATGGCCACGAAGACGATTAAAGGGCTGGAGCACCTTCCCCACGAAGAAAGCTTAAGGGAGCTGGCATTGTTCAGGTAGGAGAATGCTCCAGGGAGACCTCACTGCATCCTTCCAGTACTTTTAATTGGAAAGGAGACAGCTTTTTACATAGTTTGATAGCAATAAGCCCAGGTGGAATGGCTTTAAACTATAAGAGGGAAGATTCAGGTTAGATGTTAGGAAGAAATTCACAACTCAAGAGAGCAGTGAGACCCTGGCACCACTGCTCAAAGAGCTGTGGTGCACCAACCCTGGAGGTGCCCAAGGCCAGGGTGCATGGGGCCCTGGGCAGCCTGAGCTGCTGGGCCCATGGCAGGGAGCTGCAACTAGGCGAGTTTTAAGGTACCTTCCAACCTTAGCCATTCTATGAATCTGAAACTAGAAGGTATGAATCAACTGATTTCATACACATGTTCTGCTGAAACACATGCAGCTCACATGTGGAGTACTGCTAACTTGGTTATTGTTCGGCTGCATCCAAATCATAAGCTTACAAAAAGTGAACTGTAAAGACATACACTGTAACTGAGAGCTTCAATGTTCAGACAATTTCTCAAACTCAAAAAGCGGTTCTAAGAAATTAACAAAAAAAAAAAAAAGCTTGATTTTTACTGAAATCTTCACAAGTTCAGGGAGGATATGGTGATCAAAGTTCAGGAGCAATGGTGAATGACTGAATCGCTCCCATTCTTCCTAACTTACAGGATCACAGAACGGCTTAGGTTGGAAAGTCAGCAAGCTCAACCCCTCTGCCCTGCCATGGGTTGGCTGCCCCTCACCAGACCAGGCTGCCCAGGGCCCCATCCAACCTGGCCTTGAGCACATCCAGGAACAGGGCAACCCACAGCTTCTCTGAGCAGCAGTGCCTGCACCTCACCACCCCCTGAGTAAAGATTTTTTTTTTTCCTTAACATCAAACCTAAATTACCCCTCTTATCATTTAAAGCTATTCTCCCTTGTCCTATTATTATTAGGCCACGTAAAAAGTCACTACCATTCCTGTTTTATAAACTCCCTTCAAGTACTGTAAGGCTGCACTGAGGTCACAGAACTGAAGGGGCTGGAAGGGACCTCTAGAGATCATCAAGGCCAGCCTCCTTAACAAAGCAGCTCCCTAGCCCAGGTTGCACAGGGAGGCATCCAGGTGGGTCCTGAATGCCTCCAGAGAAGGAGACTCTCTGGACAACCTGTTCCAATGTTCTGTCACCTACACTGTGAAGAGAAGGCCTCACCAGAGCCATCTCTTCCCACTAAAGAAGCCCAATTTCCTCAGCCTTTCCTCATAAGAGAGGTACTACAGACCTTACAGCGCAATCACCAAAGAAAGCAGGCCACAACTGTCCCCTCATTCGCCCTTGGTGCTTTCAAGTACTCCCTCTCCTCCGGCAGAGCAGGGAAAGCTTCCAGCACGGCCCCTAAGCCACACAGAGGAGGTGACCCCGCATCCACCCCAGCCACACTCCCTCCCGGCCCGGCCCGAGGCCGCCCCCCAGCGGCTCCACGCTCACCCGTCGGAAGGAGGTGTTCTGCCGGGCCCAGAAGCTCTGGTTCCACTCCTGGGTCTCCTCCCGCAGCTCCCGCAGCCGCCGCTCCACAGGGGACTCGTGGGGCGGCACGTAGAAGATGACGGGCCGGAGGTTGGAGCGCTTGTCGGGGGGCCCGATCCAGTCCGCGCGGGAGCCGGCGGGGGGGCAGAAGCGGGACCGCTGGGAAACACGCGGGATCGGCGTTAACACCGCTCCTGAGCGGCACCGCGACCGCACCCACCCCCACAACACGGCGTCGAAACGCACCGCGACGCGCCACTCACCGCCCGCTCCCCACCGCCGGAGGAGAAGGAAGAAGAGAAGCGGCCGTAGCGGCGGCCGCCCAACGCCCGCGCAGTACCACAGGCGGCCATTCCCCGCCGCCGGCCGCGGCTTTACGGCGGTGTCGCGCGGGCAGGGCGGCCCCGCAGCCGGGGGCGGCGCTGTGGGGCGGGGCCGGGCTCGGCGCCCATCGCTGCCGCTCGGCCCGTGGCGCAGCGGCGCGCCGGGCCGCCGTGCCTCAGCCCGGGGGCGGCGGTGGGTGAGGCGGCGGGACGGCGGGAAGGGGCGGCTGTGGGGGGGATTAGGGGTGGGGGGGGAGTGCTGCGCCTGCGGGTTCGCCCCCGGGCTGAAGGAGGAGGGCCCGGCTGCGAGCGGTGCGTTGGGGCGTTAGTGGCGGGTGAAAGTTGTCGACAGCGGCGTTAGGAAATGGCGCGGCAGCCGGCTAACCGCTGTGTTCTGTTCGCTGTCCTCGCAGTTGGTCTGAAGGTGGGTGAGAGAAGAGCATGGATATGGGGAACCAACACCCTTCCATAAAACGGTTGCACGAAATACAGAAGGAAGTCAAAGAGATCGAACAGCAAGTGGCCGTCTTCAGCGGGCTGTCCACGGACCGGGACTACAAGAAGCTGGAGAGGTCCCTCACCAAACAGCTGTTTGAGATCGATTCCGTGGACACCGAGGGCAAAGGGGACATCCAGCAGGCCCGAAAACGTGCTGCCCAGGAGACGGAGCGGCTGCTGAAGGAGCTGGAGCAGAACGCCAACCACCCGCGCCGGCTGGAGATCGAGGCCATCTTCAAGGAGGCACAGGCACTGGTGGAGCGCGAGATCACGCCTTTCTACAAAGGAGGCAGCTGCGTGAACGACGAATTCGAAGAAGGCATCCAGGACATCGTACTGAGGCTCACCCAGGTGAAAACGGGAGGGAAGGTGTCTTTACGCAAGGCGAGGTATCGCACCCTGACCAAAGTGTGCGCCGTGCAGGAGATCATAGAGAGCTGTGCCAAGCGACAGCTCTCCCTGCCACTCTCTAATGATGCGCATCCTTCTGTCTCCAAAATTAACTCTGTAATGTGTGAGGTGAACAAAGCGAGAGGAACTCTTATTGCGCTTCTGATGGGAGTGAGTAGTAATGATACCTGCAGGCATTTAGCCTGCGTGCTCACAGGCCTCGTCGCTGATTTGGATGCTTTGGATGTCTGTGGTCGCACGGAAATAAGGAATTACAGAAAGGAAGTCGTGGAAGAGATCAATAAATTGCAAAAATACCTGGACTTGGAAGAGGAAGCGGATTCTACTCACGCTTATGATTTGGCACAAAATCAGTCCATTCTGAAAATAGAGGAAATCCGCAAGAAAATGAAAGAAGTTAATTCTTTACTTTTAAAAACAGAGAATGCTTCTGATTTGTATTTGGGGTCCAAAGCAGAACTGCAGGGATTAATTGCCCGGTTAGATGAAGTGAGTCCGGGAAAAAACCCTTGTATTAGAGAAGCCAGGAGAAGAGCAGTCATAGAAGTACAAACTCTCATAACATACATTGATTTAAAGGAAGCACTTGGAAAAAGGCAAATGTACGCAGAGCAGACTGCTGCAGAGCATCAGTCTCACAGAGCAGTTTGGACTGTTCTTGGAAACTTGTCTCAAATTCAGCAGGAGGTGATTTCTTTTGATGGGAATAGAACAGATAAAAATTACATGCGACTGGAAGAACTCCTTACAAAACAACTCCTTGCACTTGATGCCGTTGACCCCCAAGGTGATGAGCGGTGTAAGGCTGCCAGGAAGCAAGCAGTAAAGCTTGCACAGAATATTCTTTACTACCTGGACATGAAAACAGATGAGTGGGAGTACTGAAGTAGCCACGGCCTAACATAAAATAACATTTTTCTCCTGCGGCACTTCATGTAGGACGATAGTTAACATTGGCAGCAGATAATGGAAGCGCGGAGTTCTATGCTTGCTTAAATCATGGAGGTTGCATAAAAAGTTACCTTGGCTATATGCGTGCCATCCCACACAGTCACCCACTTGCCATGGCAACTGTCAGTACACCGTCAGCAATTCTGGTCACTGCTATAAGCAATGGAATGTGGTTCTCTGAAGGAGCAGCTTAAGAGTTGATTGAATGGCTTCTTTTTTTTTTTTTTTCCCTCTGTTTTTATTTTAATATCCTGGTTCAGAGAATGCGGATATTTCAGAGATGCAGAAAATGCCTTCTGGTACAGCACTGGCAGAACTGTTTCAAGAAAGCTGGACATGAAAACTGGTATTTAAGCATGAGGCTCCATCCAACAACTTCATAGCAGCCTGAATATACTTTAATGTGCTGTTTTGATGAAAAATACTAAATGCAAAAAGAAAAAAAACGAACACCTGCTGGCTTTTGGGTTGTACTTGTTTTATTCCATCCATCACACCTTTCTGGTTGTTTAGATCTCTTTAGATTTCCTACTTAGCAGAAGTATAATTCCAACTTCAAATTTACATAGGCAAAGCCACTTTTTTATGGTACCTGCAACCTATGATTTGCAAGAACAGTTCTTCTGTTGGTGGAAACTCTCTGATATTTTTGCTTTAAGAAGCTGAGGCTTGGAGAGGACGATCTGTAGTTATACACTGGCCAGATGAATTGGGCTTTGAGGATTTCACACTGCCATCCATTAGCACCTGAAAACTGCAGTGAACGTTATTATTGCTACTTAGGTGTCTTTGTAAATTCTGCTGTACTACCTGGTTTTGACTTGTCTTTTCGTGTTTGATGAAAGCAGCAGTCACTTTGATGAAAACAGAAGTCACTTTGAAGCAGATGAGCATTTTGGAACTATTTTTGTAAAATTAGGTAGCTAGATATAAGGACATCCCTAGTGATGTACATTTGTGTGATATATACCTATCTTTCATACTGATGGGATGTGGCTTTAGGCATGTCTTGGAAAAGACTTTTGGTGTATGTCTCTCCTTGTAACTCATTGCTTAATTATAAATACGCTTTGCAAATAAGCTCATTTATGCTACTTTATGCACTGCCTTTTTATTTGTGGCTGCTAGCACCGATCACATTTCTACTATAGCATGGTTTTTGGCTTTTTTGTTTTGTTGGTTTTGTTATTTTATTGAGCATGGCATTGAAATGAATTAACACAGATAGATATATTTAATTACAGAAACTTTGCACTTAGCTCTTTCCTGTTGTATCAATGAATCAATGTTCTGTAGGTGATGATTTGCACCTCTTTAAGGAGTAAAAAACATTTTGGGTGTTAAACTTTAAGCAAAGTATTTTTAGATATATTTTTAACTGATTAAATAAAACAGTGCTGTCTGTGAGAGACAAGTGCCTTTAGGACACCACAAACTTGCACCACTATATGGAGATATAGAAACTGTTTACTGGCAGCTTGATTCAAACTGGATTTATTGTGTAAATATAATTCCATGGTATCTCAAGTTAACGTAGCACAATAGGTGAGAATTGCCCTCTGGCATCCTGACAACAAGTGTCAAATTTTGCAAAAATAGATTCTGTTTAAAAATGGATTTATTTATTTTAAAGTAAATACGGAGACTGGGGACAAGAAGGAGAAAGTACTCTTCCTCTGCATCATGCTTTCAGATGCTGCTGAAAGCCTGAGTAACTTCAGAGTATGAATAGATTTTGTTTGTGTGGATGTGATTTCTTTGCACTGTACTCGCCAAAGCCAATCTGTTTTTTCATGTAAGTACAGTACCTAAGGCACAGTTTGGCAATGACAGAACGTTTGCTGCAGGTTCTCTCTGGCTCTTCAGAGATACAATCTTGTTGAATTAATCTGCTGTTACCTAAAAAAAAAAAAAAAAAAAGAAAAGATAAAATAAAATCATTTCCTCTGGGTAAAATTCCAATCCGTATTTATAGCTCTTACAGCTGACACAGGATAGTGATGTTTGGCACCTGAGTTATGTTACTCATTTCAATATTTCTCCATGTTTGAACATCAACTTCGAGTTTATGCTTAAATTTTTAGGAAGTGTAAGAATTTAATAGTGTGATAAAAGTAGGCATCTTTCTTTTGTGCTGCTGTCAGGTCTGCAGTGGTTACTCGTAGGTTGTTTAACAGTTTAATGTTGGTGTTCTTTCGAGGTTAGGTGTAGCTTTATAAATGTTTGAACTTAGGCAAAAATGAGTAAGTATAGTTTTCAGATCTATTTCAACTCTGCTTGTCTTTCAGCTTCTCTGAACAAAAAATCAGATCTGCATCTCTAGTGAGGCAGATGTGTAAGGTTAGTGTCATTTTCATTAACTGACTAGGAATTTGGTAGCACGATACTGTGTGAATAAAGCTTTTCCCATTGTTCTGTAGTCTAATCGATTATTTAAGTTCTATGGTAAAATTTGAGAATGGGATCTGTTCACAGTTTTTGCATGAATGAAAACCAAATATGTTTAACCAAAAACAAACAAAAAAAAAAAAAAGAAAAAGAAACAGCAGAGGTCTCTCAAAGTCTAGCTTTTGTGCTAAAGAATGTAATGACTCTCATTTTATATCCAAAAACTGAGGAGCACACAACTTCTCGATATGGCAGACTAAAATAATCGGCGAAATGTAAATGGACCAAGTTGCAAAAGCTTTTGTTTTAGTACTCTGCTGAAGTAAAGCAACTTTTCTGTGTACTTTGTAACCTACCTTAGAGCTGAACAGGTTATTGGATATTTCAGGGAGCTAATGCTACATCGTGACTTCTATTTGTTACTTGTATTTCCCTTTGAATTGGTTTTGTTTGTTTATTTCAGTGTTTATTTTTGTTACTCACCTCTCAGAGGGTTTTTGCCGTGTTACCAGTTTGGAGGAGGCTTTTGCTAACAAATATTATTGTACATTGCTCCTATGGTGTGTGTCTTGATTTATTGCTGTGTAGGGTATGGCATTTGTATATACAAATTCAAGGTTAAATATTGCAGTGTTATATTACTGATTAATAAAAACACGTTGCAGATTTTACAAGGTATTCATTTGAATGTTATGCCCTGGTGCCATTATTTATTTACGAATGTGAGTTATCAGAATGTAAATGATTTTTGTCTTAGAAAAAGTGGTTACATTAAACATATGGACATAAAATTCCCTTTTTTTTTTTTTTTTTTTCTTCCTTTAAAAGTTTGCTTTTTCACTGCTGCATTTAGGAAAATAAAGTTCTTTGTGTGGAAACCATTCCTACCTCTACTTGCTAAACCTGGTGTTGTTTGGTGTTCTTTGCATCCAACCTTGTGTTACAGTAATTACATCAGCTGGTGCTTGTTCCTTCAGTGACAGCTCTGCACACTCCTGGGCCTGGCTTCATTCAGCGCTTACTGCAAAAAGCATGCAGTCGTTAAAAAGCGTTGCCACCTTTCTGTTGAAGGATGCTTTCTTAAGAGGTGAGCATGCAAATCTGATCGCATGAAGTTTCTTCCTGTGCAGAAAGAACCTCCAGTAAGAGTTAAGCTGATTAGATTCTGAACGGTATAGATGAGGCATGTTCACATGATTGTTCTGATGGCTCAGTATGTTTTCCTGAGATGCAGTGAGCCAAGAGATCAGCTCACTGCTGCTGGAAATCAGTGCTGCTATTTCTGCTCAGAGAGCTGCTGGCTGTGTGCTGTTTCTGCTGCATTTCCAGCTCCTGTGAGCTGACTTAATGCAATAAAACAGGAGGGAGGAAAAAAAAAAAAAAAAAACAACCTTAGCAAAAATGAGGAAGGGAGAATATAGCTTTCTGTGGCTTCAGTGAGTCAAGCTGGATAGTAGAAAAGCCTAACGAGAACCAGAGCAACCACAAAAACGCATGGGTGAATCACAGGGCCAGGAGTTAGGGAATAAATTTTAAGTATTTCTGGAGCACTAAGCCATTAGAACAACCTTTTACATAGTTAAATCTCTGCAGGGGAAGGAGAGAAGATGGCACTATCAACTCCTACTCTGCTGCCTTAGTAATGGATTATGATGAAGGCAATGCAAATGAGTCACGTATGGAAAACAAATCAGTTGCTTTCAAATGCTCTTTCACGTTGCACAGTAACAGATCATGCAATAAGAAATCAAGTGGTCATGTAGGAGCACTGTAGAAAATCTGTGAAGTTCACGTGCAGAGAACATTGGATAAGAGTAAGGTTTATAAACATAGAAGTTTCCTGTATGTAACAAAATCACTGTCTTACTTTCCCTTTTAGCAATATGGCTTAGTTCAAGGAAATACTCTTCAAAGTCCAGTAAAGCATTTGGGCAGTGGCCTTTGGAGTTGCTCAGCTAGCTGCTGACCTGTTTGTCTTGATCAGCTGTTTACTCGTGAGAGAATTTACCCTGCTTGAATTTTTTATGTGTTTGGGACAGGCAAATTTAAGTACCTGAAATGTTTCAGCTGGAAAACCTCTGGCTTCTCAGTATTTTATTTCCATATGGGTGTACCCTCTGCTTTGGAAAATTCTTAGCTGAGAACTTGAAGTAGTAGAAGCGCTTTATTACTGAGCTCACAAATAGAAGGCCTGGAGGCTTAAGCTGCCTGCCAACAGGAGACATTTAAGCATCAGGATCCTGGAAAACTTTCCTGCTAGACACATCAGAGGTTCAGAGATAATTTTATGTGTGATCTTTCTGCCTGCTCTCCTGTTGCTTGTGAACTTTCATTGAGAAAGGGGATTCTGAGGATGATAGCCCCTGGAGACGTCAGGCTTTCTGTTTTAGAAACATGTTTCAATCTGAACTATGGTGGGGTATGTACCAGTTGCTTAGTGTGGATGTCATTCTGTTTTGCTACACCATCAGGTGAACATAGTCCTTTCAGTTATACTAGTAGGCATGCCCTCTTAGACTGGGGAAGATATGCTCTTATTTGGACAATTCGTATCCTTCCTATTTGTGAGCGTTTGGTCCTGGGGACTGCCAAACACAAACGATTTGTGTTGCTTATCAGTTCAAAAATAGAGAATGCCTTCCAAGTCTTTAAACTCTTCCTACAGGACATAAATCATAGCAGAGTTTCCCATTAGAAGTGGAAAAGTGCAGCATGTTTCTTAATTGGACCATTTCACCCCAATTAGTTTTGCCAGACAAACTTCTGTGCCAGAGGAGTTCCTTGTGAAACCTGTATTTCAGGAAGGTAATCAAAAGCATCTCATGAGAGAGAAAAACACATTGGAGTTCAGTGCCTTAATGATCCTATCTTCTTTGGTTCCCAAATCGTATCATCTCCTGAACAGATACTCAAAAACAAGTCTGTGAGCATGACAACCAAGATGTTTATGAGCCAAATTAAATCATAAAAAGGGAGCAAAGAGAGACCAAAGACTGAAGGAAAACAAAATAAATAGTCAGGCAGTGGTTTGCCCAACGTCTTTTAGTTTTATGACACAAGAAAAGCAAGCAGAATAAAATCCCATCCTGTTCCCTTTCACTCTGTTGCATTCAGACCTAGCCTACACCCTGCAGGTCATCGTTGTTTTCCACAATCACCCTAAGTGCTCCTCCAGGGTACTGTCCAACCACTCACTGCTGGGCCTTAGCCTTGGGCAAGATGGTGCCACCCATCCCTACAGATGCCATAATCACTGTCACTCCCTGTGAAATTTCTGGCAGTGGCAACCCTTAGCATGCACTTGGAGTCAGTGTAACTGGCGGAAGACAGTGTACGAAATGAAGAGTATATCCTGTAATAAACTGTTAATTGGAAGGGATAGTATAATGACTGGTAGCAAGACTGAGTAAGATATGATTACTGTAATTTTTTACACTTTTTTTTTTAAAGAAAAGTCTTCATAAAATTGTTTAATTCACATAAATCTGTAGCTAGTTATCCGTGATCCACAGCCTCTTTTATTTTCCTTCCAGGTGCCTCATGTTAATACTACTGGGAGATTTGCAAAGCTTAGCCCTTAATTGGGTAGCCTCTGGACACTTTCAGAAACCTAGTGGAAACTGAGTTTTCCAGAATCCTCAGCATTCAAGGGTTCTCTCCATGCTGAGTAAGGCAGTGTTTTGAAGGGGGCCCATCGGTAGGCCCTTGCAGCCTGTCATTTGTTGTCACAGACAGGCTTTCCAGCTAATCGAGCCTCATCTGAAAATGGTGTTGCCGCAGTCCTATAGTAAAGGGTTACTCCAAAGCATCGCTGCTGTGGGGATTAAGTAACCTTCTAATTTCCAGCATTAACATATTCATGAGAACCTTCTCTTCTCCCCTGGTGGTGTAGTCTGGAATTTGTTTATAGGCCACAGCTGAATTGCCTCTTGGCTTCTGTTTTGTTTGGATAAGGAGGAGATTCACCCAGACAGGCCAAGCACTACTCTGTCAATCCAAAGCAAACCTGAAATAGTCTTTCTCAGTTTTTCAGGAGATTGCCAGTTTTAAATGTATCTAGTCAAACTCTTCCAATGTAAAGTCAGTAACTTTCTGCAGATACATTGGTTAATGCATTATTTCAAAGGAAGTCTGGAAAAAAAAATAGCAGAACAATAGCAGGGCAAAAGTGGGAATAAATGAATAAATAAAGGGCTATGTCATTGTTTTTATGCTATTGCTTTTTTGCCCTGCCAACTTTGCCATTCAAATATTCTAGCAATCCATAACTCCGAGTGACCGACAGAAAAGGTGCAGAAATATTTTGAGCCTCTACTAAGCTTGTTTGCATCAGAAGTAGCACTATTGTTTGATGAAACCACATACAAGTGTACTGATGGATTTTTAGATCAGAAACTATCACAGATCATTTCACTTGACTGGAAGCATGAGTTAATTTTGGCAAGTCCAATAGCATCCAAGCCAGATTAAAAGCTTCCCCAGGGACAGTCTAACCCAATTCATGACAATGACACTTGAACTCATCCTTTAAAACAGGAACCTGCTTATGAATTACGACCTTATTGTAGAGGAATTGTTCGCATTGACATTATATATATATATATATATATACACACTTTCAAATCTGATTAGGAATCCTAAATTGCCTACAAAACAGCTTATTAAGCATACATTCCCAAAAGAACATGCAAATTGTATGTGCTCTGTGGTTTCTAACCTTCTTCAAAAAACACAAATATAGATATGACAAATTGAAATCTACTAACAGTCACCATTCAAGAGCTTCTAAAAAGTGTGCTGGTGATCCTTGGATGTCTGGAAAACACGAGTTGTGAGATGGCTCCTTGAAAAGTTTAAATAAGTTTAATTACAGGCAAATATTCTTTAAAAAAGTTCTTTACAACTAAGGGCAAATATTCTTAAAAAAAAAACATCAAAAGCTTGGGAAAGCCTCAGAACAACCTAATTCCAATTCAATTTCTCAGCACTCCTGTTTCCAAAGAAAAAGCCAGTTTATCATCTCATTTCTACAAAGCTGTTTTGCTACTGATATATTATGTCTCTATCTTTTGTCATAACTCCTTAATTCAGTTCTGTGTCAAGCATCTTTGTTTTTATTCCCAGTCCATCTTGTTCTTCCTAAGCACAAGTTGCTTCCCAAGATACTAATTCATAAAAGAATTAGTGCATAAAAGCACAGTGTTTTCACAAGTTCACTGATGACTGAATGCATTTTGGGTTCAGAATGGATTTATTAACTGAGGTCTCCAAAAAAGATCAGGTTTACTCAATCGATGAGGACTGGAGACCCCAAAAAAGACAAGCATTCTTCATGAGTTCCAATGTCATGAATTGCTGAGATGAAATCTCTGGTAATTGTGGAGAAACTCTAAGATACAAGATGTTGAAGGGAACTTTTTGAGGTTAATACACGATACAGAAAAAGAGACATTAGAAGACTGTAAAAACACAGGAAAACATGAAAGGGTAAAAGGCTAGTCAACAACATAACTTAAAAATACTGGTATGCCCAGCCAATGGGAATCAGGGGCACAAGAAAGGAGAATAGGATGGAGTTCGAGATCTGACATGAAAGAAGGGCAGAAGGTCTGTGACTATGCCCAAAATCAGCCGAGAGTCAGGAATGTCAGACTGGTCTGGTGATAAGGGGAAGCTGGGAATTCAGCCAGTGGGATGGGATCAGGACTTGGATCAGTGAGTCCAATAATTACAAATGATAGTAGTAAAAATGAAAATGTTTTAGACAGGTTTTGCTAAGCAGTTAGAGCATCATTAAAAAGTTGGTAATAGAAATTAATCATGGATAGAGTCAGCAGAAGCATAAACTATGGAAAATACGTTCGCTTCATAAGGCTGCATTTATAGAAACTCAGAAGGCTATTCAGCAAAGTCAGCTTCACTGAAGATCTCAAGGGCCTGATATCATGGAAAAGGCATGGACATACAGTGACTGTGCAGTTCCCAAGGTGCATTCACCAGTTTGTGATACAAGTGAATTCTCACAAGCTGGCTATGGAATGATGTTATGTAGGATGATGCTGTATGACCGATGACCAGAAATTGTAGTATTATTAACAGAGGCCAAGCGACCTTGGCTCTCAGAGTTAGCTCAAAACTTTGCATGGAAATTTGTGTCATCACTGCAGAACTGCTTTCAGTTTTGGCATTGCCTTACTGTAGGGTAAATAACCTCCAAGAATGGCACTCAAGGAAAATAGTACAGAAGATGGTATATTTTTGATAGGCTTATGTAGATAGATGTAGATAATACACAGACAACTGGTAAGTAGGGAGCGGCTCACCTTTTATGATGATTGAGGCTCACCAATGACTCCACTAGGGAGGGATCTCCAACAAGAGAACTTTCCCTGGTGGTGGTCAGCCCTTAAATGGGGTCTGGGAGAGGTGGAGCCAGACTCCACCCCTTCCAGTCACACAGGTACATTACCTTCAGCTGTGCCCCTGTGGCTGACTCAGTGCACACCTCAGGTGATCAATCAGTGGTTCAGGCCGTGATTCAACAGTTCCCATACACTTACTGAGAGCTTTCTGGAGTATTTCCATCGATATCAATCTGTACTGTCAATATAGTTTGGCCAAAAAAAGATAAAGATGTTCCTATACTTTGAGTCTGAAGTGTGGTAATCATTAGTGGTGGAGTAATGAAGTAGAGGTAAGTCATCCCTTATTGTATATAGAAAATTGCTGTTTCTCTTTTCCCCTATAAATACAGGCAAGAGTACTTTTCTTGCAAGAACGTCACACAGTTGATTCATGCTTGGTGCATGATCCTGTATGAGCCTGGGCCTGTCGGATCTCACACATGAGCACAAGACCCGTGCTGCTGGCTTCTGACCCCGTGTGCGTGGTTTGTTGCTACACTCACAGTTCCCTGTCCAAGGCTGTTCCAGTGCCAGCAAACCCACCGAGAGGACAAGTGCAACCTGTAGCCTTGCCTCTTCCCCACCACGTGAATGGAGACTCATGATTGTGCAAGCAACCTGGAGTGCCAGTAGCTTATGTGGTTGCTTGAGAAACCTGTAAGCCCCAGATCTTTTCCAGTTCCCATCTGGTCCTGTGATTGTTAGATAGTTCACTGGGCAAAAATTAGTTCTACAGAAACTTGTTTTCCTTCCAGAACTATTGGCCTTGGCAGCTAGAAGGGAGCTTGCCTCTGAAGGAAGACGTATATTTTAGCTCCTCGATCTGAATCCTCCACAAGAAGGATAGAGTCCCCAAGTATTTTGTCAGGGAGCACTGACAGGGCGCTTAAAAATATCTCTATATTCAATGGAAACCTAAGGAAATCCTAGTTCTTTACATATTGCTGTGCCTTCTGATTCCCACACCCTTCCTCAGTTTTACAAGTTCAGCTGCTGAAAATAGGAGTGCCTTCTGGCATGCCTGTCTTTCTTGTAATAAAGAGCGCTCTTTGGAGTTTTATAGGCTTGTGTGGGTCCTCAGCAATGAATGCTTTTTTTCCACAATTTGGATTAAGGTAGCTGCACATTGAATCACCGAAGTTACTGATTGTCAGTCTGTATTTTAAGGTGAAACTCTAAGGTGTACTCTATTTCTGCTCTATGCTGTAGCTTGGCAGGGAATAATATTTCAAGGTGAGATAGATGTGGGTGGCCCAGGAAGAACTTCCTATGACACCTGCCCCTTGAATTGCCTGTTTCTGGGTCAGTGATGGTATTTTAGCTTTGGTCCAACACCCAGCACAGTTAGGGGTTTGCCTGGTGACACCAGAGACCCACAGGGATGCAAGGCCACAACCCACCTGGAGAAACCAGCTAATAGACAAGTTCAAGGCAACCCCAGCCCTCTGAGCAGCTCACAGAGATGGCAGCATGGTAGCTTCTCTCCTCATGACAAGGGTTAAACACTTTGTTTCCTTGCAGCAGGCACAGGGATCCTTCCAGCCTTTGTTTAGCATCCGAGTACTTGAAATGTTTTGTCTACATGGAGAACAATGCTTTCCTTCGAAGCAGCCGACTGCTGCAGATCATCTCATCTCTCCTCATGGGTGGGTAAAAAAAACACCTCTGGCAACAGCTGGCAGTGCCCTGTGCCACTCCATGGTTTTCTTTCTGATTTGATGCCTGCTGTGACTCCATATCACCAGGATGCTTCTGCTCTGAAGCACAGATCCACATGCTCCCTTTTCCATACACTGTGCCATACCTTCAATCTGCCTCTCTTTCATACCCAATTACTGCCTTCTAGATAGTGAAAAATTAATTTCTTCTCTTTTTCACTCACAGATTTTATCTGACTTTTTCCCTGCAATTGAGCCCAGTCTCATGACTCGTCCTCTAAGCCACCAAAGACTCTTGAAAGGAACCAGGCATCACCTACTTTGTTGTTTTCTATATATAGCCAGACTGCACAACACCATTCCTAAAATAAGCTGCAGTGCTCAGTGACTGCTGCACTATCACAGAGCACAGGATTAGAACCACAACCCCTCAGCTTTCAGGAAAGCTTTTATAGCCAACATGACCCTTCACTTTGGTAACTGAAAGCAGCAGGGATGTTACTTCTTCATGGGCTTCACCGGTTCACTAGACAGAAATGATGTAACAGGTGAAACAAAGGTAGTTTAATGGTATTTTAGCAGTGCTGTTTTTGGAGAAGGAAGTTAGAGGGATTGCTGACTGTATGCTTGAAAGGGCCTCGTTCAGGTCAATAATTTAGTTAGGGTACTATGCTCTGGCTCTCGTCTCATGGTGCTTTTGCTGGATCTTCAAAGGGATGCCAGCATGCCAAACCTGCAGGTCCTCCTCTCTGCAACATCTTGAAAGGAGGTTGTGTTGAAGGGATGGGGGGGGATCAGTCTTTTCTCCCAGGTAACAGTGATAGGATGAGAGGTAATGGCTTTAAGTTATGCCAGAGCATGTTCAGTTTGGATATTAGGAAAAGCTTCTCAGAAAGAGTAGTAATGCAGTGGCACAGGCTGCCCAGGGAGGTGGGGGAGTCACCATCCCTGGAGGTGTTCGAGAACCGTGGAGAAGTGGCACTGAGGGATGTGGTCAGTGGGCATGGTGGGGTTGGGGTTGGGCTGGCTTAGAGGTGTTTTCCAACCTTAATGATTCTATGATCACTCACTTTGGGTGGCACAGCCTGGCTGCTGCTGAATTCCTGACGTGAGCTTGTGCGGTGCCTGCTAAGTCCTTTGGACAAGACACAGCAGCTGGGCTCATTTACTGCCTGGCTAAATAAGGGGGTGAAGTAGAAGAATGTGTTTGTGTATTTCTAAGTAGATTTCCTACATACAACTCAACACAACTGCTGGTACTTAAGGCAATTTTTAGAACCCTTTCACAAACACTCATTTCAGAAATTATCACAAGACTACTGTTTACCCAGTTTTTTTTTTTTCCTGAGTTATTTCTGACTGCAGAAATGAGAAGTCTGTAACTTCAGCCTGCAAAGCCATTTATGTGCAAACGCATGCACTAAGGATAGGAAGTCTCAGCTAAAAATGTCATCCAGCACTTCTGCTGGATGTGCTCTGGGGAAGTACGAGGTGGTGAGGAAGGGTTTTGCCTTCCTGCAGTGCTCACAAGGCTTGCTTTTCACCTCGTTTTGGCAATGGCTGCAGAACACGAAGGCAACTCCATGCTCTCCAGCTCTGCAGCACACCCTGGAAACACCCAAGGCACGCCCAAGGCATGCAGCCAGCTCCTCTGCTGCTCTATCACCAGCAAACAGACCCAGATCTGCTGGAGTCTGTGCCCTGTGGGACTGGGGTGGATGCTGGACAGGATAATGATGGGTAGTACTTCTAAGGGTGTGGGCTGCTGAACACTTCCTGCAAATCCCCTGCACAAATGCAGCAAGTTTTGTCTTGAAGGGCTCCCACTGTCCCTTTCTAGCTGCATCTCACAGTTTCCTGCTTAAGACTGCTGACATCCAACATAGTGCTTCTTGTCCTCATGCCAGCTTTGTCCTGCAAAGCTCTTCCCCTGTCAGCATGCTCATGTTTATCAGAGTCACGGAATCATAGGATATCCTGAATTGAAGAGACTCACAGGGGTAATCAACTCCAACCTGACTTCACATAGGACCACCCAAATCCAAACCTTACATCTGAGCGCGGTGTCCAAATGCTCCTTGATCTCAGCAGCTTGGGGCTGTGCCCACTGCCCTGGGCAGCCTGTTGCATGCCCACCGCCCTTTTTCCTCATGTCCAACCCAAGTGATTCTGCTGAGTGCAGGCTGTGCAGGTTCTGTGTTGTGTGAGGGGCATTGCAGGGTGCCTGTTCTGAAGCATGTGACACTGATGCCTCCTCTGCAGCCTCTCTTGCAAAATCCCCTTGCAAAACCTCCATGTTTTCTTGTTCCGCAACAAATAACTTCCTCACTCTTTCTCCAAAGATCCTCAGAGAGCGTTTTATCTCTGCATTAATCCATTCCTGGCTGCTTTGTCTCCTATGAACTCAGGCAGCGTTACCTCTGTCAAGAAGGGCACTTCAGTTAGAATTTTCACAGGGCTGTCCCCACTCCCCACCACATCTCCGCTGCCTTGCTGAAGTCTGGAAAGCTCCCTGTCTTCTCAGCAGATGCTGGTTACAAGCTGGGAGGTGTGTGAGGTGCGGGTGCTTCCACGTGAAGGTTGTTCTGAGAACAAGCAAATCAGCCCCAGGGTGTTGTGTTGGCTGCATCCGGGCCAGAGCAGAGTGACAAAAATAGGGACAGACGTGGCTCACCATGAAGGATGTGTGGCATCCACACGTACTGCAGCACAGCATCGGTTCCCTTTATCGGTATCCAATTGCTGAAAGCAGCTGGAAAGCACACTCTTGGGATCTGATGGATAACTGCTGGTTCCATGTGTGCTCTCTGCAGCCTTGTGGTCTTTTTGTTCCAAGTGTCCCTTTTCTGAGCAATGGCACTGTGCAAAGAGGTAATTGATAGCTCCAACTGTGTGCCTCCCCCCGCCACGTGCCAGGTGATGGGCTGCAGGCTGTGGCTTGCAGAGAGCCCTGTGGCCTCTTGCAGGTGCTGATGGCAAAGTGATGTCAGTCATATGGTGTTCCAGCTGGCAGCTTTGCTCCCTGCACTGCTTTCATGTCAGCACATGAGCCCTCAGTGAGTCTGACCCAGAGTGCCTCCAGCGTGCCTGGTACGCTGTGACAGACTCGCCTCCTCCTGCCTCTGCCTCCAGGGCCCTGCCAAAGCCACACAGTGTTTGAAGAAGAGTTGGGTGTCAGCTGGCAGCTGTGCTGGTCACAAGGTGTCTAGAAGCACAGGTATACTGCTGAACATTCCAGTGACCTCGATGAGGGAGGATGGCGACAGCGATACTATGACACATCACCAGAGGCTGATGTGTCCCAGTGCATCCTGAAGAGTTTTGCTAGCTGAAGAATTTGGTCTGCTCGGTAGCCATGTAATTAAGCTCTGAGCATGGCACACAGTGCATCCATTCTCACTGCTGAAAGCTCTTCATGATGCAGGATGTCATGAGCTTGAGTCGCAACAGATGCACAGTCACATAATAAGGGAAAACTAATTCCCTGTGCTGCATGAGTTGGTGGCAGAGACTCCAGCTCATGCTATGCAGAAGTCTCTCAAGAACACTGCATCAGCCTCTCTACTTTTCATAGAAACAGTGAGGTTGGGAAGATCTAAAATCAAGTCCGACCCCACCATGCCCACTGACCATGTCCCTCAGTGCCACATCTCCACAGTTCTTCAGCACCTCCAGGGACAGTGACTCCCCCACCTCACTGTGCAGCCTGTGCCACTGCATCACCACTCTTTCAGAGAAGGAATGTTTCCTAATATCCAACCTGAACCTCCCCTGGTGCCACTTAAGGCCATTACCTCTTATCCTATCTCTGAGTGTCCTTTGTCCCAGTGCCCCCTACCACTGCCAGGTTTATAGCTGTGGAAGGACGCAAGTGACTTTTTACAGCGCACAGCACTTAAATCACAGGGCTGTAAAAGCAGGCAAATTTTGCAGCAAAAATTGTGCAGAAGAAGGCTTTGAGTGAGGAATTTTCCAATCAAAAATGATCAAAACATGCAGCAGAGAACTATTATGTAAACTTAATTGTATTTCGTAGGACTTCTGCCCCTTGATGCAATGAAAAAAAAATGGAAACAGGTTTGAAAAATGTAATATACACCTGCAGAAAAAATCCTGAGGAGAAGGGAAAGTCATATATTTTTTCAGCTCATATGGTCTTTATGAAAGCAACAGCAACAAGACGCGATTTAAACAGAAGGAAGGTCCACACAAGCTCAAAAAGAGCTGCAGCTTGGCCCAGCTGTCTGAGCTGGCATTAATGAAGAAGCTTTGCTTTGGGATGATGAAAAGAATATCTGCTCTGAAGTACAGTCAAGAGAAAGGTTTTGTGGGCAAACTAGTGTGATGAGTAAGAGACGTGCCTGCTTTTAATGGGGGTTTTCAGTAGGAAAGGGTGTGCTATTAAGCTGCCAGGCTTTGTTTGTCAGCTGTATTTGAAATACTGTGTTTGCTTAGAAGTAATGTTCACTGGGAGTTCATGGTGATGCAGGATGACACACACTCGTGTTGGTCAGCTTCAGCTAGGGGAGTGGGGTGCTCCTCAGGGATGATCCTGCTGGATGTGGTGTGACCTGGCTGCTGGGTGAATCTGTGCCTTGTTAGCTCCAGGTGGGTGCAACCTCCTCATGGAGAGAGAAGCAATACTATACTAACAGTCTGCCAGGCAGAGTACGATGACATTTTCCCACACAAGAAAGTACACAAGACCTGGTCTGCATCATGGAGACAAAGAGTAATTTACGTTAGAAGGGACTCCTGAAGGCCACATGAAGGGATCTGTGTTTTACCCCCAAAGATCCTTAAACAAAAACTGTACTTGATATTGGTTTCCTGTCAGTTTCATGCCCTAGTACTGAGGGACACTGTTTTAAAGACTAAACCTAGTTCTTAAAAAACATTGTCAGCTTCCTTCTTTATGCCTCTCAGGAAAGACAAAACCATGGCTTGATGTCCATAAGCACTGTTCGCAGTTTCTTTTGAGAACCAGTGAGATGCAGGTTCAAAAACCAGTATTTCAGTCATTCATATTTAATACTTGAGCAGCTTGAACAGCCCCTGCAGCAAATATTGCTAGGACTGCAATAGCCTGCTCTAGCTGAAGAGGCAAACCTGTGCCTGCATGATGTCTTCGCAGGTGCTGGTGACACCAACACAGAGGGCAAAGTGAAACCCCTCCGTGTGAAAACAGGGCACAGAACAGAGGACCCCTTTGTGGTGGTAATGCCCTGGAGAAGAGACTGACCTCCCAGGCCTGCCTCCCTGGGCAGCACGGTGTCTGTCATGGATTGGCTGTGCACAACTGTTGTAGCAGCAGTTCGAGGGTTCATTAACGCTTTTGTGGTAAATCACAGGATGTATGATTCTTAGCAGTTAATTAGCACTTAAACATGAGCAGATTTAATGCAACAGTTCAATCAAATACAGCAGCTTAGATGAATGTTTGAGGATGGCAAGGTTCATCTGGGGCAAACAGGGTATTCCAAGGAGAGGTTTCTAAACTCGGTCACGTGTACGAGGACCTTCCTGTTGGAGAGTGACTCACCCACCAATTCATCATCAATTCATCTCTCAGAATACAATGAGATCCATCTGGAAATGGCCTCTTCTTCTTAAACGCTGATCTCAAAAGAAAAGCTTATCCTGCATGACGTTCCAGCTCAGGAAGAGAGCAAGGACCACAGCCCACTGCAGTCCCTACAGGAGCTCTTTGCTTAGGACCTTCATTTATAGAACCTTGAAACGCTTGACTTCAGTCAGAAAACTTTCCATTCTGACCACAGTCCAGGTGAGGTAATCCCAGAACTTTCTCCCAGCCATATGGTTCCCATGCTCCTGGTACCACTCAGGTCACAGAATCATAGAGTCACAGACTCATAGAATGGCTTAGGCTAGAAGGGACCTTAAAGCCCACCCAGCTCCAGCCTTGTGCTGTGGGCTGGCTGCCCCCCAGCAGCTCAGGCTGCTCAGGGTCCCATCCAACCTGCCTTAGGCACCTCCAGGGATGGGGCACCACAGCTCTCTGGGCAGCAGTGCCAAGGCCTCACTGACCTCCCAGATCAGGTAACGAATCAAGGAACAGCAGTTCCAGCAATGGTCAGCAAGTGCCTGATTGCCCCAACTCACTGCACCTGTACAAAGGCAAAAGCACTGTGAGGGCTTATGCTAAAATCTCAGCACCCCAGGGACACTTCAGTGCCATGGTTTTGCCCCACATTGGGTCACTCCCTGTCCCCCTGAGCACCTTAGCATGTCCCTCAAATACTCCCTCTGAAAGGAAGATCCAGTGTAGGTCAATCTACTTGATCAAAGTGCCAGCAGCTGGTAGGAGCCACACCGACACCAAAGGGATTCCTTACTGAGCAAATAAGTATATCTAATTTAAGCAGAAGTTTGTTGTTTGTTTCTCAGGAAAACATTGATGAGGTCATTACTACTACATTTTGATGGCAACTGGGTGAGCAAAAAGCAAGGCTTGGCCATGAGGTGGCACTCTGAGCATGCTGTTTGGCTGAGATGTCATTCAGAATGCTCCTGGGCGGGAGGAAATTCCTTCAATTCAACGATATGACATAAACGTCACGAGCTGTGATTCATTTCAGGTTAACACCCTTCGCTTCTTTCTGCAAAATTAATCATCCAGCTATATTTGTTGCGTTGCTTTATAACACAGGAGTCCTCGGAACAGAAGAGCTGCAACTCCATGTTTTTGTCATGTTTCATCACCTTTATTACTCGGTGTTACAATTTTGCCGCAGAAGACTAATTCTGCCGTTCGTTCTCTGTAGCAAACTGGAGTATCTTTTTATCTGTTCTGAATTTGTTTCTGCCTTTGTTTTCATCTCCCACCACCACCCTGATCTCAAAATAGGAACCCGATTTAATGGTCTCCCCTTCTTAACCTTTTCAGCCATTTAGCTGTATTTGCAGTTTCCTCTATTGCTCTGCGTGAGGTTTCACTTGGGGAGGGTTTCACTTGAGACCTTTCTTTTAGGATTATACTTCCAGACAAAACGTAATACTTAAAGAACCTTTCCCGTTAGATCCCTTTGTTTATTTTCTTCCCATTATTACTAATACTTTTTTTTCCCCTTTTTTTTTTTGCATTACAGAGGGTTCTACTCTACTAACAACCAGCAGTTCGTTAGTGCGTTGGCTGCAAGCTATTGCTTCTACAGGAAGAATTGCAGTTAGGGTAATTGAAGGGTGAAACGAAAGGATTTGTGGTTAGCACTGCAGAACAGCACTGCAGACTGTAAAATCGCTGTTCTGCTTTCTGCAGCCAGAATTTCCTTACTGGCATCAGTGGGAGAGAGACCAGGCTTTTCAGTGCATTGCTTAGCACTACTCAACTGCAGAAGAGAAGAAGGCTGAAAGGCTTTTGGATAAAAGTCTCCTTTCCCTGCAGCACATTTGTAAACCCTTTTTTAACCGTTTCAATCAACTGACCACTGAAAGCAGCTGCAGTGCTCCCAGTCCCAGCTCCCGCCCTGCATCCCCTGACCCTGATGCTCGGTGTATTCCTGCCATTCACCACTCCTGTCTCTGAAGCCCTTAACAATGCAGAGCTTGTTACTGGGAAAAGCATGAGCTCATCCTTTGTAATCAGCCGACCGCGTTTGCTGCCATTTCAAAGGAGGTTTTGTGGCAATTTATGAATGCATTCAGCCAAGCCAGAGCTATATAAACTTTAGTTGAATCTTCAGGGAGTAAAAAGGAGTGGATTAAGTTCTCGTGTCTGCTGTAAGAATAGGTTTTGTGAATACGGGGAAGCCCCGGTTATTCAGATTATACAGTCATGTTTCTGTCCAAATACAAGATCTCTTGGAGGCTCAGGTTGTAGTCCTCAGGCACCCACACGGCCTGGTAACACAGATAATCCTCTGATCCTCTGACATTCAGGGCTGGAGGGAAACAAAGATGAGAAAATGAGAAATGCAAATGAGTAATTCTGACAGTGTGAAGGAAAGAGTTTGTTGGAGCCTGAGCCTGCCAAAAATAACGCTGAAACAACTGCATTTGAGACAAATGAATTCTAATCACATGTAAATTGCATTTTTTCAATTCGATTCACTGTAGCTTTCAATTTAGGGACCTGCCTGAGGTCCCTGTGGGTCTATAGTTCCTATAGCTTCTATACTCTCGGCAGCCTTTTCTCCATTTGTGGCAGCAAAGAACAAAACCTTGCTAACACGATGTGTGCCTCTTGGCTCCTGAGAATCAGGCAGCAGATGCCTTCTGGGTATTAATACCCCAAAGGGCCTGGAAGAGAAAGTAATGGTGCTGTGTTGTGGCCAGTTACCACCAGGAGCAGAAATAGGCAGCCAGGACAAGATTTTCCACTACACACCTGAGTACAACAAAGCAGCTGTGTCTCTGCCTCCGTTCCTTCTTTCCATTACCTCAAATATTAAAGAACAACCAGACTTATGGACTTGGAGCATTGCATAACCTAGAGAAGTTACATAATCTACTCAAAAAAACAGTCAGTGTTGAAGTGGAAGGCATTTTCATGGGTTTGCTGTGGGACCTCAGGGACTTGCTCCACCACGTCTGTTCTTCCCAGCCATTCCAGATGATGGCTTGTTGAATTCTTTACTGAGGAGTCACACCACGGCCCACTAGTGACATAGGAAGGGCTGCTACAGCTTCTCTGGGATTTCCTACACCGGTCTTGTCTGCATAGGTGACCAATGGTATGCTGGCCATTTTTTCCCTTCTTTGACACTGGTCTTTGAAACTTTCCTGCGAGTGAGAGTAGCCTACAACTCCACAGATGCAAAGGTCTTCATACTCTTCTAATTTCAACATCATGATGAGTCTGGCTTTGAATCTAAAAATCAGTAGCTCAGCCTCTCCTCCTAATGCAGTGAGGGCAGCAATCTCTTTATGTAACATGGGGAAATGGCAGAACTCTGCCAGACAGCAGCAAGCTCTGTGGGGAGCAAAGCCTTCAGATCCACATCTATTGTTTCCTATACTGACTCATCTAAAGTCACTTCTGTATGGTTTCTCATTTTTAGATGTAACGTAATTCTGGTTTAATTTGTTTCTCCCAGTTGCACAGCTGTCTTTCATAGTGCACACAGGTTATATTAAGTTGAGCACTAATTATCGCTGCACCAAGAGGCAGCAGCACTAGGACTGCAGATGAAACAGAAAACAGAGCTACAGCAAAAAGTACAGCAGATTAAACCTTGCTCATGACCTTTTAAGTCTTGTGGGTTAGCTCGGAGCTTCAAACTGAGATAAAGTGGGATTTCCTGGCTTCAGCAGAGAGATACTGATATCTTTTTGCTCCAAAGCATAAAGCACTACTGCTCAGGAGAAAGGAGAATCATCCTTTCTATATGCCAGGCTGTGGGGTGACTTTTGCTTTTCTTGGTAGCACACACAAGCACAGAAGTGACAGTCAGTCCTTTAAGGTAGATTATACACTCTGTTGCTAACGAGCTCTGAAGAGAATCAAAATAATTAAATCATGTAGTATCCAAGAAAGTAAATAAGGCCTTGTAATGTTGGCAGCTTACAGGTGGCATGGAGGAACAGAAGGCTGGGGGATTGATGTGAGTTTCCAGACATTGTGAAATGAAGCTCTGCCAGAGCTGAGAGGTACCCTCCCTCTGTCTCATGTTTTAATTCTGTGCCTCTTTTTCTTTCCATTAAGATGAAATACTCTTCCTTAATCCACAATATTGAAGTTGATTTACTTTTTTCTTTTCAGGTAAGCCCTACATGGCAGGTATTCTCCCACTTCAAAATAGCTGAGTGCCATCAGCCAAAGGCCATGAATATTTCAGCAGATGTCATTATTATTTCACAATGGTAAATGCTGCAGGGAAGAGCTGGGAGAAGGCAGCACATTGCGTTCAGCTGCACTTGGGGATAAGATATGCAGAGTCACAGGACTGGGGAAAACCGCTCAGCCCTCTCTCTTTCCCAAAGCATCTCCTCGTGTGCAAAGGATGTGTTTGTAGGCAACTCGCACTGCAATCTTGCGCAGGGATTTCTGTGGCAGGAAGCTCTTCTGTCCCCCTGTGTGTCCCCAGCCACCACTAGGTGATCTTCCAACCCTTTATTTGCCACCCCATAACTGAAGGGAGGCCCTGAGCAGCCCACAGAATGTTCCACAGAGATGCTATTCATGAAAATATTCCGTGCTGCTCTGCAGAGTGCGAGCGGCAGTTTTGGGTTTCCTGGGAAGAAAGCCTATTAAGCAGCCTTTCTGGGGGATTGCCATGGCAACCCTCACACAATGCCAGCGGCCCAGATTTGCCTCAGCCCCTTGTTTCTGAGCTGACAGCAGTGATTTTAATGCTCCTTGAACCAAATCTTTGCATGCGGAGAGCGCTTTAGAAAAATGCTTTTAATCAGGGCCGGTTGTTCTCGCTCCTTTATTCGGGTGAAGCGAGCGGGGCCGGCTCTCAGCACCCCGCACCCTCTTGGGGCTGCAGCTGGGGAAGGGCCACAGAGCAGACCCGGGTTCTGCCATTTCAATATCCTTCCATGGTGGAGGCACCCTGCTAATGATGCTCGGGTTTGTTTGCATAAGGGATGCTTTTCATGGCCTGAAGCCATAAGCAGGGCTGGCTTGTGGCACAGGCTGGTGACATGGGAGAGGGGGCAGAGCCTGCAGCTGAGGGCACAGCTCAGTGCTGCTCCCCTGGGTGGGTGAGGCCAGTCACCATCTGACCTGGGCACACCGTGCTCCAGGCTGCCAGTGAGCCAGCATATGGGCTGGGAATTGGACATAGTTCATTGAGAATAGGAAATAAAAACCATAAAAACATGACCCTGCCCGTACAGCAAGCAATCCCCATCCTGGGTGTGCATCCCTGAAAGTCCCTGGAGGGACTAGGTCAAATGTTTTATTAGTCCCATGGGCTTGTATGGACAAGGCTGAGCACTGAGCCCGGGGAGCTGTGCCCATGCTCCCCAACACGTGCACCTCCTGCGAGGGGAAGTAAATCAGAGCTCCACGTGCCATGTGTTCCTGTTCCTTTGTCATGTCTGCTGAGGGCTGCACGTTACTTCCCACTCCTCCCAGTTGCTGTTAAAATTGTAAATCCTGCTGCCTCGCTTCCTTATTTTATTTTATATATTTTTTTAAACTTTCATCTCAACTGCACAGATCATGACAACTGAAGTTCTTTGTTTGTTTTGTTTTGCTTTTTAATAATTTAATGCAGAAATAACACCAGCCCCCTCACTGCTACATGCAGCTCAGCCTGTGCATTGGCAGCACTCCTCGGAGTGGCTGCTGCAAACATGCCAAGGGGAGCACCCAGTGCTTCTGTCTTACAGGTGTGTGCAAACACCGGGAATGGAGGGAGCTCCTGAGTCGCTGCACCCAGGCCTGGGCCAGTTCAGGTAACCCCGTGAACTGATCCTCCTTGGGTGGAGCTGCCTGAGGATGCCCAAAGCTCCGTATGTGAATCTCCCTACCCTGGCAAGGGTCTGGGAGAAAGGAGCTCCCTAACAGAGGGGCTGGCAGCAGAGGTGGTGCAGCAGATTCCCCTGACCTGTAAGGGCATTTATAATCCCCACTCCGTCTGCTTGTGGCCAGAACCCCTTACTAATGCCTAGACTGGCAGGAAGCCATTTCTGTGTTTATCTGCATTGCACGCAGCTGGTGGCTCCTGACAGGCTGCCTTGCTGGAAGGGGTGCTCCCCCCCCCAGAATTGGTCAGCACACTGTGGGGCAGGGAAAGCAGGCATTTTATGTGTCTATCAAGGCAAAGAGAGAAGTTATCAACTCCAAGTAATTGTTTCTTCATAAAAAGAAGACCCTTTGGACTTTGTCTAGAACAAACATAGCCACCAAAAACACAGCAACTTGCACACGATGACATTTTAGGGGCCATCTCATCGCTGTGGGTACCAGTCTGGTCCCAGTCCAACCACTTTGGTTATCTCTGTGCGCACACAATGCTCCAGGCACTGCAGTGACCACATGGACAGGATGCGCTGTTGGGATGTGCTGTCCCGCTGCCTTCCCTCAGCAGTTTGCAAAGACAAAGACAGCACAAATATTTGTGTGAGAGGGAAAATAATAAATACAGAATGATGCATTTTGCCTGAGGACTGGCGGCATTTGTTTTACCATGCTATGCTTGTGAATGTTTGTAAACACGGTGGGAATTTACCATACTACAGCAGCAATTGGGATCTGTTGATTTTTTAACTGCATGAATGAATGGGGAACATTGTGTGTTTTCCTATCCTTTAAAGGACAGCCTCCTCCCTTCTGGCTTCCCAGGCACTCTGCAGACCATTCCCGCTGAGCTAGTGGCAGAAGAACGAGTTGTGCAGCAGCCAGTCCAAAATGCTGCTCCAGCCACAAGCTTCAGATCCGGATGGTCTGTGAGCACCACAGAGGTAGCTGGGAGAGCCTTCAAACCTATGCTGGAGCTTTTGTAACTTCTTGTGCTGTGAACCAAAGCCTGCAGCCCCACAGACAGGAGAGGTCTTTTAACGACAAAACAGGTTAGAAATTCAAGTGGAGAGTGCCCACATGGCACCAACAGGAGATGGGCAATGAGCCATGGTCTTCCTGCTGGCTTGAGGCTCGTAATCCACAACCAGTGCTTGAAATCTCCATCACTTCACCACTGCCCCATCCATGTGCCCCATTTCCCTGTGTGCAGCTGTGCTCCTTCCAGCCACATGTGGCTGTGTGTGCCCCTAAGGACCACGTCCCCTGCCACTTCAAGGAAGTGTAAGGAGGACCTCACCAGGGACCCAAGCACTGATAAACCTCCTTAAGGGCTCAGGTTCAAGTCTGGCAATGCTGAAGGACAGCAGGCTGGAAAAAGCCTGTATTCAGGCATTCCCAGGCTTCCTGCAGTTCAGAATGCTTTTATTATGTTGAAATGTTGAGCATCCCCTCTCCTCAGACCCAGTTATCCCAGTGGGAGAGTGGAGGACTGGTGCCAAGGTGGGCTGCTGGGCAACTGGGATAGCCTGTGGCACAGTACCCTCATAAATGCTCCTGTAATGGCTGTGAGGGCTTTGTTGAGGCTCACATTTCTATTGTGGAATAAGATGTTCTGAGCCTGACTCATCTGGGTGTGCAACATTACAGACAGTTTTTATGTGGCTGAGTCTTCTGGCAAGAGATGGATTTCAACTGCTTGCCTGACCCAGCTCAGCCGTACCTGGGATGGGGCTTTGCCAAATAACCCCTGGCACTGTGCTAATCCTCCTTCATAAAGTCCAAGCTTCACGTGCAGTTCTATGTCACCTCTCTTCTCCTCTGTTTATGACACATAGAAGACATGAGATGATTCATTATATCTGTTTCACTTGCGCACTTAAGAAGAGACATGCAATCTGGTGTTCAGGTGGACCCTGGCTTTACTCATAGGTTGGGCCTCAGCTCTCTTGGAGATGTTCCTTTGAGACACCCAAGGGCTGGATGGGGCTCTGAGCACCTGATGGAGCTGTAGGTGTCCCTGCTGATTGCAGGGGTGTTCTCTTCCAACTCAATTCTATGATTACATAAATTAAATATATATTCCTCTATTAGAGACCTGTACCATTTTGCTTGACTTCTCCAGTGGAGACACCTCCTTTGCACACAGCTCTCACCTCTAACCTGCGCCCAGAGCAGAGATCCAAACATACGCTGGGATTCCTTTCCTGTTGGAGCATGCTTCCAGCAAAAACCCTGCATGAGTAATCTAGTACGCTCCCAAAGCTCCTGCTGCCTGCCAGGATGCTCAGCTGCATGAGAAGGAAGCAGAAACTGTCCCATGAGAACCCTTTTGATGGTGGAGTCCTGTCTGCAACCTCTCCTGTCACAGTATCTCCGGGCAGCACTCATCAGGTAGCTCTGTCTGATTTGCAGCCAGGCTTTGCTTGCCATTGGAGAAGTGTGGTAATGAATTCCCTTTGGGTCAGCATCATCTGCCACAGCAAACCAGACAGATGGGGCCTGGGGGAAGCATTTCCATAATGAAGCAGAGAGGCAGAGTACCTCCATGGATGGCAGGAGTTCCCCTTTATTAACAACATTCTTAACAAACACTTCTGATAATCTTTTCCCACTAACTGCTCTCCTCAGAAGTCTCTTCATTCAATTTTACTGCTTCTCCTTTTAGAGAGCTCTTTGAGCTTTCTTACAGCCCCATTCACGGACTTTTATTGTATTTCAGTCCCTTATGGACTCATTTATTGATTTGCTGCAACTCCAAGTGAGCTATTAACTGTGCAATTAGTAATCACAGACGTGAAACACCAGTTGGAAATGTTAAATGTAGCCCCCACCATTAAATTCAGGGTGTTCTTTTCCCATCAGAAATGAATGGAAACAAAGAAGATGTGTGTGAAGTACAGCAAAGGGAGCCAGAAGAAGGCAAGAGTGGGTCCTGGAAATAACATTCCAATGGCTCCTTCTACGTCACTTGAAGCCCAAAGATTAATGCGCAACATTAGTGACTTTACTCAGGCAATATTCCACAGCCACACGTTGTCAGAAGTGTGCAACACATCATGATCTTACCTGTAGGCACACATCCATGTACATGGTTGTGCCCAGCTATCAGTCACAGACACACCACTGGGACAAGACCTCAGGCCTCTTGGTTTTCATCAAGAATCATAGCACCACAGAATCATAAAATTGTTTGAGGTGGAAGAGATCTTTAAAGACCATCTGATCCAACTCCTTTCAGTGAACAGGGTCACCCACAGCTCCATCAGGTGCTCAGAGCCCCGTCCAGCCTGACTTTGGCTGTCTCCAGGGACAGGGCATCCACAACCGACCTGGGCAACCTGTGCCAGTGCCTCACTGCCCTTATTGTAAAAAAACATCTTCCTAATATCCAGTCTAAATATCCCCTCTTTAGTTGGAAACTACTTCCTCTTGTCCTATCACAAGAGATCCTGCTAAAGAGTCTGTCCCCTTCTTTCCTATAGCTCCCTTTAGATACTGAAAGGCTGCTCTCAGATCTCCAAGGAGCCTTCAGTTCTCCAGAACACAGTCTCGGGAGGCTTCAGGAGCTGAGACCAGCAGAAAAGCAGCAGGTACTGTGAGCAATGATAAAACTAAACAAGGAAGCAACACCACATTAAATACAGGCTTGGAACTTAATTTTAAAACTCATCTCATTCCATGTCTGCTGCCTTTAGCTAATTTTCTCCCCAAGATAACGCTGCTGTTGCTAAGCCTTCCAGGAGAGAAACTCGTGTTTGCAAGGGCTGTTACAGTTGACACAGCAGGACTCCAGCTGAAAATTAATGCGATGTGAAGGCTGGGTCTGGAGGACACCCTGGTGCACGTTGCTGTGCCCCTGGCAGCTCGGTCAGAGCACATTTGGCCGAGCTCAGTGCTGAGAATAAGGGTTGCAATTGTGCTGGTGAGGTGGGTGGTGGGAGATGGGCTGTTCCTATGGCATGGGGGAGGGATGTGGGCTGGGGGGGGCTGGGGAGGAGTGCCGCCTTCTCTTTGCTCCTCAGGCGCCTAATTGCAGCGGCATACATAGTGGTAAGCTGCCAAACCGCCTTTCATCAGCCAGGAAACCCAGCATGTGAAAAAATTCGGCGTGTCATTGTCTGCCCGCATAGCTCGCTGCCTGACCTGCCGACGTGCACGCAGGACCCAGAAATAAAAGCAAATCCACAGCCAGCATGGACACAGCGGGAGGCCCCGACAGAGAGAGGAGCAGGGATCGGGTGAAGAAAATTAGTTCCCTTCTGACACGCTGCGTGCTCCACTTCTCTCTCTTCTGGGCCGTGTGACATGGTGCTCCCAGCTGCACGTGGCTGACTCGGCTGCGAGGGGCACACGCATCGGAGGAAGTGTGTTTTAGTTCCCAGATCCAACTCTTGAACACGGAGCGTTCGCAGGGAATTTGTAGTTTGCTTGCTTATTTGTCCAGCTCTTCCTGTGACTTCCAAGCAGCGCTTTCACTGTCTTTATGCTAATCTGAGCGCTGCTGAATAGAGGGGCCTTTTCCCCCCCATTCTGTCCTGCGAGAGGTCATCTTTATTCAAGAGCTATGAATGATGTGCGCGGGGTACTAATGGCACACAAAGAGCCACGTCCGGAGCCAGCCAAGCATACAGCTGTCCCTTTGTTCACAGGGATGGAGATGGAACCTAAAAAGCGCTCCTGACCCAGGGACAATAGCACTGGCTCGTGAGACCCCTGAGATTTGGCAGGGCCTCTCCTTCCTGGTGCTAAAGGGCCTTTATTCACCATAAATCACATCAGTTGCTGCCGCGGCCCTTTCTCAGCTTTTAAAAGGTTCCCCTTTGCTGCTTAAGTGACGTGATGGAAAGGATTCACTCTGAAATACCCTAAAGACAAGAGCAAGGGACCAGGTTAGGACGAATGGCACTCCTGGCTGTTTAATAGTAGCACTCTACTGTCACTGTTACAAAAGTGTTCGCAGCTGGGTTCATTTTTGAAGCTGGGTGGATTCTGAGCTAGCTGGAAATGTCAGGAAGCCACCAGGAAGGTTTGATACCTGTGAGTCATGAACGCAGAGCCCAACAAGCTCTGGATAAATATGTTGCCAGTGCTGATATCACTGAAAAACTGTGATGCCTTGGGCGCCGAGAAAATAAATCAGAGTAGAGCACCTCTGCAAATAGCATCTCTGTTCAGAGAGTAATTATCAACCTCCCCTGCTCGGTGATCTAAGAGCAGGCTGCCATATTTCCCTGGAAAGTAAACACTATCTTCTTCCCCTTGGAAACAAAAGGGTTCCCCGAGCACAAGGAACAAAATTGCCGTCGGAAAATACATTGTTTTACATAGTGCTGCTGGCAAACCCTGCCCCTCGTTCCCCGGCTGATGCTTCTGTGCGAGAGGAAGCCCCGCGGTGTGTGCACGTAAGGCAGGACGTGGATTTGTCAGGAGCAGGTTGAGGTCCTCCCAGCACTTTGAGCTGGCTGGGAATGACTGAAAGGAACCCCTCAGGCTTAACTCTGCACTCATTTTCTGCTTCTCACACAGAAAGGTATCAGCAAGAGCTGCCTCAGACGCCTTGCACTTCCCTCTCCACCTGCTCATGTTAACCTCTGTGGATGTATCCAATTTTACAGCTGTCAGGAGGACAGTTGCCACGGGGAATGTGGTTCTCTCCCACCAGCATCCCTGGCAGCCAGCTGCTGTCTGTGTTGCAGTGCACACCAAGGCTGGGCAGCAATTAGCTCAGTGCGTTTGCTTTACCCGCTGGAAGATGCAATTCAGTAGCTGGCATTAATCCCCATATTCAGCATCGTGCAACGCTCAGTGACATTTCTGATCATCACCCTGCAGACTCTGTGAAAGCATACTAGTGGCTCTCATCCTGCAGCTTTTGACACTGATCCCTGCTGCTCTCCCAAGGATTCCTATGCAGCTGAGAGCACGAGCTGGTGTCTCCCAGCACAGCTCCTGTGCAAAATGAAGTGTTGCTGAGACTATGTCCTGAGCTCTGGTTGTGCCTTCCCTACAGGACTCTGGGGTCAGCTCCCGGTGCTGATAAACAGGCAGGTTTCTTGTTCGGTTTTCACTGTCTGTTTGTGGAAAGCTTAGCTGACCGTTGAGATTTTCCAGATTTATATTGTTTGTCTGCATCCTATTAAATTATTTTTGAAATAATTTTGGGGCACACTCATTTTTACCCTTGAAGGCCTCATCCAATTATCAAACATCAGACAGGTTTTAGGTCTGATTTTGTCCTGCCACATGCTGGTGCAACTCTTCTGCAAGTCCATGAAGAATCACCATCTTCTAAGCAGCAACTTTAACCCTGAACCTGCATCTGCCAGCTGCTGTCAACACATCTGTGGTGTGCTCACGGTGAAGCTAACTGCAGACTGGGTTGGTTTGTCTTGCCCAATGGCTGGAGTTCTTTGTGGTTGGTGTTTCTCTTTGTGAAGATTTTGGTGAGATTCTGAGTGGTGCTGTGTAGAGTCAGGAGTTGGGACTCGATGGTCCTTGTGGATCCCTTCCACCTCAGGATACTCTGTGATTCTTTATTTCTCTAGGATTGCACCCAAATGGAGGTTATGCAGATAGAGACATTCTTTCCTGGTACTGATTATGGGCTGGAAAAAGGGCGAGTGGAGTGTCAGTAACACCAAAACTGGCCATCACCTGGCTACCTTTGCAAAACTCGTTGGTATGAAGTACTCACAATTTTTTTTTCAGAGATGTGACTAAACTTCAGTTTTCTCCTAAATAATGTATCTCAAAATTGAGATAAATGCCTCAATTCCTACCTCAAGGCATATCTCACAGGCAAAAATGCGTAAAGCTGGAGGAATATGGTCAGTGGGCATGGCAGTGATGGGTTGATGATCAGACTAGATGATGTCAGCGGTCCTTTCCAGCCTTAATGGTCCTATGATTCTATCAAAGCATAGTGTACCTGAGCAAAGCTGAGTGTGCTAATGTTCAGGACAGCTGATGGGAATAAAAGACAGAGAGAAAATGAGGCTCCAATAGCTTTGGTCTTCAGACTGAATGATCTTCAGATCTGTCATTTGCTCTAGACGAGAATAAAGTGCAGAATAGGATTTCACTGAAGGTATCATTCTATGGGCTCTCTTTGCACTGAGGAGCTTTAAGCCATTCTAAATGTGTTTGGTGGTTGGGTTTTTTTTTCTTTTTCCTTTAAAATAGCTTTTCAACTGCTTGGATGCACAGACACAAATTTCAAATGTATTTCACTCATTAAACAAGAAAAAGGACAGTAAATGTCAGTGTGAAAATGTGCAGAGGATGGGGAGATGATTCAGTCTTACTAATAGCTATTTACCACAGCATTTGCTTTACAAGTTGCAGATGTAACTTTTAGCAAAGCGGGATTGTTTCAGAATGTTTGCATTTTCTCCTCCCCACCCTAGTGCCTCAGCTGTGGGCAGGGGAGTAAAACTGGATGATCTTTGAGGACTCTTCCAACCCAAGCCATTCAGGGATATGGTTCTCTACCTGCCTGTTTTTGGGGGTAGAATGGCCATCAGCTCTATGCACAGCACTGAAACAGCAGAGCATCAGCTTCTCTGAGATAGGCATGCTGCGTCTATTCAGTTATTGATTAACAGAAGCTTAACTTTGCACATAGACAATCTCAGATAAATACATACATTCCTGTTCAGCCTGGCACGTCCCTGCAGCACTGGGGAGTCTGTAGGGCTGTGTGACCTCTGATAGTGCAATTCCTGCACTGTATTCTGCTGTCTCCTGAACAGCAGCTGATAATGGAGTCCATTCTGCAGCCCTGCAGAGCTTTAGCCCCAAGCATGATGAGTCCTGGGACAGAAATATTGGAACTTGTATACCTACAGGGAAAAATGCTCCCATTGATTTATTCCACTGATCTGCTACGAAGCTTTTAGAATATTAGCAAACCTCTTCTTACACCACCATCCCAGTCCAGGTAGCACACACACAATTTCCACTTGTTCCAAAAAAAAAAAAAAAAAAAAACCAGAAAGGAGCTGGGTGTGAAATCCTTGTTTCTTTGATGGCCTCACTCACAATTTGGAGCTGCTGGAGTTTTTAGGCTGCTGTGAATACCCAGCACCTGCCAAGTGAAGGTCTTCAATGTAAATTCAGACAGTGCCATGTACATTTTGATCAACTATAGGAACTTAATTCTTTTTTCCTAATTCCCAGTGGCTGCGGGTGAAGAAGCCAACTGCAGTCGAGGCAGAAGTTTTGCTGCCTTTGCTTGTCTTGCCTCAGCTTTCCCCACTGCTGCCGCATGTGACATTGGCTATTTTTATCCTCCATAAAGTTGGTATCATCAACTCCCTCTGATGCAGGAGAAGCTGTGATGGATAATTTAATAGCAAATGTTTAGATGGTTGGCGATGCAGGGAGGCTTTTTTAAAGTCAGAGGGAAGCTGAGCAGGTGAAGGCTGCAGTGAACTTCTGAAATCTCAAGATGGAAAATTACAACTAGGACAATCCATGTGGACAGAACTCTTGCTAAGGTGTAAAATTCTGAAAGAGCCTGGGGGCTCATGGGGTACAAAGAGGCTCAGTCCCTGGGCATGGGTAGCTCTATGAACACAAAGTTGGTAAGGATCGAACTCCTGCATGACACAGAGGAGCAGGGTTGCTCATCCATTATACCCCACCCGGCATCACCCAGAAAAATGGGCAGGCTCTGAGTGCTGGATAAAAAAAAAAAAAAAAAAAAGAGTACTCAACAGCTTTCCTCACTGGAGGAAAGACAGGATTTCTTTGAAGAATCTCTCTTGACATTAGGAATCACCTATTTTTACCTTTTTTCTTACTTCAGTCACTCCCTTGTGTTGCTGGAGGAAGGGTGCTCTTTCCTTTGAGCAAAGCCCATGCTTTAACAGACATCATTACCCTTGATGTCTTCTGTTGACCAGAAGACACTGTCATACTGAGCTGTGCACACAGGAAGGCTGTGTCCCTACAATTACAGTGGTAAAATTCCTCTTGAGTGGGCACAGATGTATTGTTATAAATACGCCTGTATCGGGATAGCTGTTCCTGAGCAGAAATAGAATAACTCTTCCAGTCTAAGTCACGCATGACAATTACACCAGTACAATCTGTGTTGTAGGAGAGGTAGTGATGTAACTTTCTGAAGTGGTTAAGGAGGAATTTACCAGCTACTGTGTTGAATACTGATAGGTAAAAGTTCTGGTCTAGGGTTAAATCTCTCCTATGTAGCAGACACAATAGGGTCCACATGGATAGTAGTACCAAGCGTCCTGTACCAATCTGACTCCTGGAAATGACAATAAAACCAGTGCCTTGATAAAAAAAAAATAAAAATAAAAATGGTGGTAGCACAAAGCCTGAGCTTCTTCTGCCTGGTCCTTGGCAGGGGGTTGGCATCAGGGAGAGGCTGGAATTACCCCTTCCTTGGTGGAACCAGCCTCAGGGCCACGGCAGACTCATCCCCTTACTCTTGGATGTGCTGAGGGATCAATGAGACCACAAGCATGAATGTCGAGCGGCAGCTTTCACACTCTTCCTTTGTCTTTCGCTGTTAGCTTAGATTTATATACATACCACAGGCTGGAGGAGTACAGGATTCATCCTTTGCTAATATTTTGCTAGAGCCCAGCAACAGGACTTCTGTTTGGTCTGGCAGGGCTCATTTCAAAGACGTCTGGTCCCCAGAGGGGGCAGCTGACTTTCTTTCTTCATTTCAGCCTGCCAGCTGTCTTCTCATTTCTGACTTTTAGACCTGTTTTTGTTCCTGAGCAGAAATATCTGTAC
This sequence comes from Oreortyx pictus, assembly GCA_036925125.1. NCBI lineage: Eukaryota > Metazoa > Chordata > Aves > Galliformes > Odontophoridae > Oreortyx > Oreortyx pictus. The sequence continues at coordinate 49,812,806 of JAUPFR010000006.1, read as the reverse complement.
AGGTCAATGCTGAGCTTTGATTCAGTGGCAAGTGAAGTAATTTTTCAATGGCATAATATTAGTCTATTTAAATCCATGCATAGCTTCACTCTCCTATAACCTGGATACACTTGGTTTATTGGCAACATCAACAAAATAAAAAGATGGAGATGTTAAAAGAAGAATTCCCAAGTGCTTTCTGCTTTCTCAGGAAGAGCAGCTGTGGAAAGTGGATGGAGGATGCACAAGTACGCTTTGCTCTGCATCTCCTTGGTGACTTTTCCAAGCTAGCAGAGATATTCCTCAGTACTTGTTATTTCTGTTCCTTGCTCAGACACAGACATCACTATAAAGAGAAATATGGCATCATTTTCTCTGAGAGCTGCCAATGAGAGGAAGAAGAAGCCAGGATGTGCAATCAAGCTTTGTATTTCCCAAATCAACATGGAATGCTGTGATGACTCCTGTGGCCTTGGCAGTTCAGCAACACCAAGATTTTTCCCAGGATGAATATCAACCAAAAAAGCATTCTTCCTTGCTAAACACATTCCTCTGAGAGCCATCTCAGTCTCTGTTTCTCCAGGATGCCAATCACAGCTGTATGAGAAACCCTCCCCTCGCTTCCAGCCGCTTCTTTGCGGTGTGGGTGGAATTGCTGTTTTGTAGGTAAGGGTGCCCCAGGGCTTCATTTTGTGCATCACACTGCAACAGCCACCTCTTATCTGCCAATCGAGGAATTATCTGACAAGTCACTCTACAACCCACCATCTAGTACTTTACAATCTACTGCAGGGTAGACTTTTTGCCGAGATAGTTCGTGGTTTATTCTGAATAAATGCATGCTAATCTCAATTAATCTAGGATGTATGCAGTTCCCAAAACTTCCTGTCCTCTCCCTGTGTTCTGTTTATGAAAACTTCAGCTCTTGCTCCCTGCTGCTTGGATGCCGACAGGGCTCTGGCATGCTCTGTGTGCATTTGTTTCATTCTTCTATCTTTTCTTTTCCTTCTTTAACTGAAAGTCAATACCAGCTTCTCCTCAAGCCAAGGGCAAGGCTGTGATGGATTTCAGCAGGTGAAAGTCTGGGCCTTTAGCTACTGTGATCATGCACCGGAAATTAGAAGAACAAAATCACCTTCACGGGACCCGAAGGCACCTTTGAAATCCATTATCCACCATATATCCTGTTGGTTCCACAGCACAGCTGCAGGCACAGCAGTCACACAATGGCAGCTCAAGTTACCAGAAATTAGATGTTGAGTTAGCAGACCTACCCTGAGCATGGCTGAATGGCTGGAGGGGCTTTCATCATCAGCCCTGGAAATGATGGAAAGAGAATCATGCTAAAAATTATCTTATACCAAGAGAACTTGCTCAGCCCCAGCAAGGTAGATGACCTTGAGGTCATGAGAGGGTTTGGTTAGCACAAATATAATGTCATTGGAGTGCAGTTTTATGTCCTCACTAGCTGGGAAAATGTTTTGAGTGCATTAATATTAGTGTTTAGATGATCCCAGCTGCCATAGTGCTGCTCCCAGTGAGCAAGCTGTGGGTGGCCCTGTGTGGAGCCAGGAGATGGACTCAATGACCCTTGTGGGCCCCTTCCAACTTGGAATATCCTGTAATTCTGTGATTCCCCACAGTGCCTCTCTCACTGCCGTGTGGGACCATTGCTCCCCAGCACTGTGTTTGAGGATTCAACCTGGTGCACCTCACTTGCGCCCAGATGGGACCCGTACTTCCTCCATCACTGAGTGAAATCACTCAGGCCCTTCACTTGGGCTTGCCCCAGTAGCATCAGCAGCTGTGCACCACCAGTCCCCACCTGCTGCACTGTGGGGTAAACCCCTGTGTCAAAGGCTGGGCTGCAGCTGCTGCTGCTCAGATGCCCCCTGGTCTCAGGTATCACCCAGGGATTTCCGTTAGGTAAAGAGATACGCAGACCAAATTCCTTGTCCCTCCTTCATCCCTTTTGTTCTGCTGTCATTTTTTCTTCCTGACACTTTGAGGAAGGCTCTGTGTTGCGGGAGATCTGTGGGACATCAAGTGGACAAATACACAGTGAGCAGCCCAGAATTTCATGAAATCATTGTTATTTGGCAGGCGACTGAGAATGAGATGTGTGGGGATCGTGAAGCCACAGCAGGGGGCAGTGCTATATGGTAAATCCATGTATAGGCTTTCAGACATTTTGAGCATGGCAATCCTGAAATTACAAAGCCAGAGGCAGAAACCTGGAGTTTAATATCCCTCTTGTTCCCTGGACAATAAGGAGCACTTGAACTATGAGGATTGGTGCACAACTGATGCTGCAAAACTTTCCAACTAAGATGCATGCTTGATTTAGAGGCTGAAGAAAATTATCAAGAGATGCTTCAGGGTTTGAGTCCATGCATATATTTTCCCAGATGTATTTGTCGTCTCCTTTACCATGAAATATCTTTGACTCTATAGATCCAAACTACCAAGGCAACACCACAGCACTGTGCAGAGCCTTCCTCGGACAGTGTGTGGAGGACTCCATGTGGGGCTGCTTCACTTTAAAGCTTGAAACAACTGCCATCCCTATTCCTGAAAACACACTTCTCCTGTATTTACTACAGACCATATCCTGCCCCAACTCCATCCAAACAGAGCAGCAGCATGTAAATAAGCAGAGGGTTGTGAGCTGGCTCTTGATGACTGTAGGTCTCAGCCCTGTCCCACGGTGCTGCAGAGCTCCAGGCGGCCTCTGTGTGACAAGCTGGAGCTTCCTCCTGCAACTTAGGCAAACTGAAGGCTGTTGCTGGTCAAGGTAGAAAGTGTCTGCTTTCTCACAGTAGTTTTGGTTGCCTGTATGCCAGGAAGGCGAGCAGGAGGCAGCAAGGAGCTCTCCATCCCCCTGACCAGGAGCTCACTCTCCTCTTTCTAACCCACAGCATGCAAAGATCTCAAAAGCACCCTCCCAGAGTCTCCTCTGAAGGTCAGGAAAGTGATAAGGTTTTCATAGCTAATTTGACATTTATTTTCTTATACTTGTAATATATGCCAGAGCGAGATTTCTCTCACAGGTCTCTGGACGGACTCCAGAACCATTGCCCTCCCTCCCAGGAGACCTCCGTGGACATGGCAGGAGTGATGTGCAGTTGGGTTTGGAAAGGATCCCACATCCTTGTGAAGCCTTTTGCACCACAGGCTCTGACACACAGGTCCCCAGAAGCTCTGCAGGTGCCCGAAGCCACCACGAGAGGCACAGTGGAGCTGTGCAGCCCAGAGGACCATCGTCCTTCAGGGGACACCAGTCTGGCACTGGGCTGGGCTTTCTGACACCAGTCTGGCACTGGGCTGGGCTTTCTGTTTTTGCCTGCTCTGATCTTTTGCTCTCCAGCTTATCCTCTAAGCTGTTTCTCCTCTCCACATGACATGTTTCTCTGGCTTTCCCAAGCATTATGCCAAGTTACTAATTACTTTTCTCAAGTTCCCGCATTTCCATTAATGGTTGAAGACTTGGATCCATCTCTCCATTTTCTGCTCCCGGTACACCTGTCCCCAGCCCAGGAGCCATTTCTGCCTTGGGGAAGAAGCCAGTGCTGAAGGTACAACATAGGATGAGGCAGGGACAACGGCTGTTGAAGGGCTCCCAAATCCCAGCTTCAAGGATAAGCCTTCCCACCATATTTCTCAGCTCTCCCCGCATGGCCCAAGCCCAGCAGCTTCCTTTTGGGGTGGCCTCACAGTCAGAGAAGGGGCTGGAGAAGAGGTCCCAGGGCTGAAGGTGATGCAGGTGATGGGGGCAGTGCCAGGAGACCCAAGGAAGCGTGACTTAAAGGAAGACCCAAACTGTGCAACTGAAATGCAGCTTGGCTCAATTTCTGTGTTCTAAGCTGCTTTCATACACCTGCACAGTGTTCTTCACAGTGCAGAGGACTACAAAGTCACCCCAAAAGTGAGTCCAGTGCCTCCCAAAGGACAAGAGCTGCAGATAGGGCTGCAAGGAGACCAGCTGAGAGTCATCAGGAAGCTGGCTGTGTGCTCAGCAAACATGTATTTAGAGGGTGGAACACACTGCCCCAAGGTCATGCAGATTCAAGGAGCAGTTAGACAGACTCACTCAAGGAAGGTATTCCTCGGGCTATTAAACACAGATGTCACCAGAGTTCCTGAGCTGTGGGTCAGTGGAGGCTGGGTGAGCGTGCTGGGGAAGGAGCATGTGCTTTTAGAATATCAGAGTATCATAGAATGGCTTGGGTTGGAAAAGCCGTTCTGAGCCATGGTGGTGGTGTGCTGGAAGCCATGCAGGACTTGATGGGAATCACCCACAGGCAATCTCCTCTACCGATCTTCTGATACTTATCCAAGAGGATCTGCTGCTATTGTCCACCTTCTCTGAATGAAGCCTTTCCTCCCCCCATACTCATGCTGGCTCTGTCCTTTGCCGTGGGGTTCCTGTGCTTCTCCCTGACTGTGCACCCTCAGAAGAGTGGATCTAGATCTCAGTTCATGTCTCTGTATAAGAGAAGGGGCAGCCCTGGGAAGCCTCTCACTGCATCACACCAGTCCCCAAGACAAGCTGCACCAGATAGGTTTAAAGCAGTCACCAAATGCTTGTGCAGCATTGCAAGGAGGAAAGGCTTGGGAAGCTCTTGTGCAAAGATGACCTAATTTACAGCTCTCTGTGCTATTCTAGTAGGTTTTTTTTGTGTATAGCAAAAAGGAACCTGGCATCTATTCTCATTTAATACTGCTCTCAGCCTGACTTTGCAATGTCCTAGTGAAAGTACAGCCAAGAGAAACTTTTTTTTTTTTTTTAAAGCAGACAAGGGAAGTGAAAAGCAAGGTAGAGCAAGGGAGAAAGAAGCAAACAAATAGCAACCAAGGATTTGGACACTGCAGTCCCAAACAGCTTCATGAATAAAAGGACCCACTGCAAATCAAACTGCTGGAATGGCTGCCCTGACCCAATATGCAAATCCACAGAGGGAAGGGCTGAGGCAGCCAGGAGTGCTGGTAGCCAGGGCAGCTCCCCATGCTGAGCCCGGGTTGTGCTACAGCTAACATGGCTCTCAGTACAAACATTTGGGAACAATGATCTGCTCTTGACATGGTACTCAGGGAGGCAGTGGGGCCAGGATGGCCTTTTACCAGCTCAGGATATCTTCATGTGTATTAGATTTCCAAGGTGGAGAGGCCCAAAATTCAGAACAGCTTTTGCAAGCAGAGTTGCCAATAATGCGTTAAGTTACACGAGATATTTCACCATCACAGATGCAGCCATGAGTGCTTGCCCACATTCAGCATTCCCAGGTGAGAGCATCTCCTGGCAGCGGTCCCACTGGCACCAGGTAGTGTTGCACACAGACCAGCCTTCTGGCCTGGCACAGCAGAGAAAAACCTTGACAGACGTGTCCTGGCAGTCTGGCACGCACAAAATGAGCATCCCTGCCCTCTGAGTCCCACACACCCGCAGTCACGTTGCGGTTGATCTGATGTTTGCCATGCCATTTCAGCTCCCCTCTAGCGATCAGTCCCCTCCTGATGGCTTTTCTCACTCTGAAGACTATCCTTCATTTCCTACAGGAACACTCCTCTCTGCTTCATACGGCTCTAGTTTGACTTCCTCCCCTTTGCCGTCCTTGGAGAACCTTGCTGTATTATTTTATATGGTGTTATTGTCTCGCTTTATGGCTCATCCCTCAGGGAACACTGCGGATGAGTCCTTTTGTTCTCAAGTGACATGCCAGTACATATTCTGCACTTTTCATTATTTTTTCTGGGGCTACACCCATGTGTGTTACAGAGCCATGGGTCTTCTAAGCTGTTTCTGGTGCAAATAACTCGGAGCACCTCCTCAGCATCAACACTCCTGTAAAATATTTGGCAGCTGAGTGTTACTAAGATAGCTCCCTTAGCTGTGATGCATCTTGTCAGTCTCACATGAGATGCCAGGACATTGAACTTGAGCACAAGGTGCCAGCACCTGAATCAAAACTAATTGCTGTAGGACAACGGTGTCTGGAATGAAACCAATAAAGCTGAAGCCAGCAGAGAACAAAATCAGATTGGCAATTTGCTTGGGGGCAGCTCATTGACCTCCCTGCCAATGGAACAGTGGGTTGGTTGATCCTTCCTCAGCATGAGGAGCAACTGCAAAACTTTTAAGGATTGAAAATTGACTGCCGTATATCACTCTGTCTTATGCTCATGACATGGCACAGATTTTGGAAGGTGAGCCATGCAATGACTCTCTTGGACTCATTCTGTTGAGTTATGGGGTACCTGTGGTACGAAGGTATGGCACATGTTCATGGCACCTATGGTACCTGTCCATAGCAGCTGTGTGCCCTGGCTTACAGCTAGCAGGTAGCTCTGGCACTCTTACCAGAACCTCTGCCCTTAGGTCTGCGGTGCTTTGATGCTTGAGGAAAGTGGGACCACTGGTCTCAGCTGGGCAGTCAGTTTAGCCCTATGGTCCTGTGCTTTCCTTTAATTCTCATTGCTTTACCCCCTCCCAGGGACATTCCTGTCATTCTCTGCATGCCACCAAAATACAGACAGGCAGTTTCTGCAAGGCTAAAGACAGGTAGCATCAAATGGCTTTAAGAAAACAGATGAGGAATTTTAGAGCATGTGCTGCAATACGAATCTTCTTCACCTGCTATAGGGAAGAAAATACTTCAGCAGCTGTGTGTATAATTAGCACTTATCGGGCAATGGTGAGGAAACAAAGGTTTGGTAATTTGAAGAAGAAATGTCCAGCAGAACATTTTTTTAAAGGTCACATAAATCAGCTCCTGTGCAGCTGGGGAGGGAGGGAGGCACCTGGCAGCACGGCACGGCACGGCATGGCATGGCATGGCACAGCACAGCCAGCTCTAAGCAGGGCCCATGCAGTGAAGGTCAGGCAGAAGCAGGTTCTGGAAACTTGTGCACACATGGGACAAAAAATCAGAAGTGAAGGAAGATGACACTGAGTTAGTAATGAGCTGGGCTTTCTCTGATTCAGGAGCAAGAGCCTGATTCTCTTTCAGATAAAGGGTATGGTGACATTTGCTATTTATTTCATAAACAACTCTCTTCTTGTGCTCTCACCTTCCAGGGATGGGCAGCAGATAATTAGAAAGTGTTCTCTCTTTGATTTGCTAATTAAAGAAATGTTCTTCAATGCAAGCAGGTCTCTGCAACCTAGAAAGCCCCTCGAAGCCAACAGGCTTAGGGCTGGGGTGCCAAGAGGGCAGCACACAACTGCTGTAGGGATAGGGACAGAGATAGGAATAGGGATGGGGATAGGGAGGAGCTGTGTTGCATCCTTCTGCCAAAACGCCTGGAGCATGTAAGCCTAAAAGAAAGTCATTGCAAGCCAGCAGAGTGCTGTGAGACCAGAGAGGCCCGGGCTATTTGCTCAGCACAAACCCCATGCTCCTTGTTAGGCTGACTTCAGATGAACTGCGCTTGCCTCAGCCCTACCTGATCTACCAGTTGTGCTCCTATTGAAAAAGGGGCCAGGAAATGCTTTTCTAGGACAAAAAAGTGAAATGTGGACACAGAAAGCTCCCACTAAAGCTTTGTGAGGCTCTGTTGGCCGTATGCAGGTATACATTCGGCTTGCACGTTACTCGGGTAAGTGGTGTACATTGCATGAACCATCAGCAAGGTCACCCAAGGTTGCTGGATGTGCCTGGACGTGTTGTAAATATTGCAAAGCCACACTGCTGCTCTGCAGTCTATGCAGCCCGCAGTTAGGGAGTTCTGTGCTCTGGCGGTGTTAATGATTTTTTGCAGTGCTTTTGGGTGAGGAAATATGGCTGCATAGATCACTTATCTGTTAGTATACCTCTCCTGATGGAAACTGAGAGGGTGAAGCAATCACTGATCACATGAGAGTGAATGAGCAAATGCAAACATCTCAGCCTGCATCGCTGTCTGGGAAAAAAAAAAGTAATCTCCAGGGCTGACACAGAGACAGACTGTTGGTCACTTAGCTCTGTCCTGATTTGACAAAAGCAATTTACTTCCAGCTTCCTCGGTTCTAGTGACAGGGAAGGACAAATTGCAGCTGTATGTAAAACAAACAAATAAATAAAATACTTAACTGTGCTGCAGCTTGCTTTGTATTAACTGTTTGGAGGCTGATGCTCCATCTCAAGGGCTCTGCTGTGCCCTGAAATCCCACAATAGGAACAACCCCCTTGGGTTGGAAGGCACACAGCAATTCGTGTTGGCCCCCTACAGACATCCCTGGCTGTTTTTGGGTGCCCAAAAAGCAGGCACTGTACTTCCCTGTGTACAGCAGGCACTTTGTTCACACCCAGCCAGCAGCAGCCACACCACAGCCCCCAGCCCCGGCACATGCCCAGCTTGCTTTGTGGAAAATGCCAGAGAGCTCAGGGTTAAGATAAGCAGTAGTGGCTTTTTTAGCGAGGCAAACAACTGCAGTGCCCGGGACAAGCTCTGCCTCTTTCCATGATGAGCAGTGCTTGGGCGTGCCAGGCATTTTTTTCCCTTTCTGAAACAGAACCTCCTCTCCAGAAGCAAACTTAGAAAAGAAGAAGGAAAGTGTGCATTTTGTGATGTAAAATTCCACCTTAGAAGTGTTCACCATCTCACAGCAGCTCAGGGTCTGCCACGATCATCAGAGTTCAAGCTCTCTGCAGCGTGGAGCCCCGAGCTGGAGAGCTGAGCCCCTCACTCCCGCCCTCTGCCAACAGCTGGATGGCTTTCCCTGGAGCTCTGCCACTCTCTTCCTACAGTTCTCAACTCCACAGCCTTGTGGAGACAGCTCAAGTGCTGTGACATCTTCATGTATACCTAACGCTGATCAGTATCCGTCCTTTTAGATGGTCCACCAAGCAGGCAATAACCACAAGACCTATGGTTGCAGCCAGCCCTGTTTACCAGGCTGGTCCTGTGATCCCAAATCAACCACCGAAGTATACAGCCCCATTCTCCAGCAGCCTTTGACTGCTCTTCTTATTGTTCATCAATGGATAACAGTGAAGACTTTCCTGAACCTTCCAGCCTCCCCACATTAAAGTTGTGGGGTTGCTGAACACCCACTGGCACTGGGCAGACTGCATCAGCAGTTTGCATCCTGTGGTCCACTCTCATCTCTGTTTTAAACATAAAGGCTGAAATGAAAAGATAACAAGGTGTTCACTTCTAATGTAGTGTGAAATTTGTGGGTCCTCCATCCAGTGGCACTGTGAAGGACTGCAGTTTTGCCTGACTCTGACTGCCTGCCACCTCCTCCTGGTACAACCAAGTGAGATAATGAACTAAGTCCAGTCTGATCCTTGCTGGATGGAACACACAGTCTGCTTTTCAGAAGGACTAAGTATTAAAGCCACTATCAGGTTCTGAAAGTGTAAATATAAGGCCAAAAATGCAGCAACTCTGCTCTGCTGATGCTGAAAAAGCTCACTGGATTCTCCAGAGCAGGACGCAAAGGGCATCAATCCAGCGGTGTCTGCTGTAGCACTGTGTCAGGAGGGGATATGCCAGGCAGGTTCTAGCAACAGGTACAAAGTGCAGTGACCCACAGAGGTGGATTAACATCTGATCACCCAGAGGGCAACTTCAGCCTGGTCCAAAGTGCAGCTCAGAAGGGTTCTTCAAGGCTGCCCAGGCAGCAGATGTCATCCAGGGGATAGCACAGGCTGGGAGCCCTAAGCCAGCCTGCTCAGAATTCGGACATCTGAATCACAGTCCCACTTCCCCACTGGTCTAGGACACTTGGAATCAGATCACAGCAGCATGAATCAGGATTGGAACAAGCTCCTCTCCAGACCATCAGAAGACTCTGAATCAGGTTGTGAAACAGTCCTTCCACCCCTGGCATGGAGGGCCTGAGTCAGGGTTGAGCTGACACTTCTGCTCCTGAGCAGAGAGCATGACAGCGAGTGTCCCTGGATGGCAGAACGAGAGAAAAGAGACCCTAAATGTATCACTTGATTACAACTGCATGGGCACTTCAGTTCTCAGCCAGAATGTTTTCCATAATGAAGTGGAGATAAGATAGAGGAATATAAAGAGGAGTATTCTTGAACAGTACTGATGATTGTTTTGAAGAAGGGCACTGAAGACAACACTTTTGATTTTCCCCTGCCTATGCTTTGGTCCTAAATAGTACCTTTACTAGTCTCATCACTGCCTTTACATTTAATAACAGGTAGCACAATTGGTCCTGATTGTTAATTAGGTTTTAGGGATGTGGGAGCACAGCATGCTATGGTCATGTAGCAGAAGAACCTTGAAAAACACCAGCTAGGCAGGAAACAGAGGCCCCATCCCTGCTTTGCAGAAGGGAGATCATCCAAAATCGCCCAAGGGCACAGTGTGAACAGTTCAGCTTCAGGATCGGCTGCTTTTACTGTTATTCATGGCTTGTTGTGCCAATATGGGCTTGCTCTCCCTTCATCATGGAAGAAGGGCTGCCTTCCTCAGCTATGTCATTTTTTTGGGTCCATTCACATCATGCTTCAGTTCACTGGTTTCATAGCAATGGGATAAATTAATGTGGGCTACATGTGCTCTTCTACACTCCTTGTCCTTCGTACTGTCCATAACACTAACAGTGGTCTCTGTCTGGGGTCTCGATGCTTTTTGTGACACTTGCTGTCATCTGAGATGTATTTCCTTCCATCCAGAGCCATCTCAAACTTCAGCTGGAACTAAGGAGCTCCATGATGGAGGTTTACTGCAAGAGGAGATGGAGGCAGAAGGAAAAACTGGTGAAAAGCATGTGCCAGCTTCACCTGTGCTCCCACTTCTCTGTTTTTGGAGTTTATATGGGGCAGAAAAACATGGCCAGACAGCATTTCACCACTGATGGCTGACAGCTGTGAGATATCACAGAAATCAGCTGTGATTGCCCAAAGGTTTTCTCTCCACCTTGGCAGCTGTGAATGCAGCAGCCCAGGTCCTGCTCCCAACCTCCAGTGTCACAGCAATGGATATTGGATTGCAGCAGGAGAAGGAGGCCAAAGAGCAGAGCTACTGTGGGAGAGGACGTGTTATGGTTGGAGATGAGGCTGACTAATATCTGGCAGGAATGAGAGGATATTTTGAGCAACCTCTGTAACCTTCTGTTTCCTTTACTCTTTTCCTATACTCTTTTCTCCTTCCATTACTTGCAGCTGTTGTATCACATGTCTGCTTGGGATCTGCTCTGGTGCCCCTGGGAATCCCTCTGCTGCCTTAGGAAAGCTTTGGAAGGGGCTTCTACGTAACTGCCCCTGCAGCCTGTAGGAGAGTTTTATGGTAGGCTTGGGCCAACAGTGGAGATCAGAGTGCAAGTGGCAAGTTCAAAATAAAATAACAACTAAATGGCAGCTGCACTCCAGAACTCAATGCAAACCAAAAGAGATTCCTAAAACAAGCAAAACCCATCAGGCCATCTCGGGCTATTGAAATGAAGTGAAATCATGATCCAGAGTGAAAATTAGCTGTATTTTCCAATTCCTGAATTCTGGAACCCTTTCAGCTCCTAGGTTGAAGTGCCTGCCACACCCACAGGGAAGCACCCTGTTTATTTAACAATAGTTGATTTCTCATTGGAATCATTTCTAAAAGGTGCATCCATAAGCAAGAAATCATTCCACAACCTTAATTTTTCTAGTTTTTCCCCATAAGTCAACTCAGGATCTAAGTTTTGAACTTACAGATAGGCTCAAACTAAAAGCCACCCTTCCTACAGAATGGCATTACATCTAACAGCTGTCACCAGCACTTCCTGCAGCAAGAATTACAGTAAGGAGTGCAAATGGAAACGCCTGTAGACACCAACTGCACCCCAGGCAGAAACCATAGGAAAGAAAAACGCGTCTCATGGCCTTGAATGCTTAAGAAGAATTAAAACTCATGTGCATAAGACAGATATTGTTTCCAGTTTTGTAAAAGCTGGGATGCAATTAATGTAGTAATTATCGAGATGCCCCTGGGGTAGTGCAGCTGTCACGCAACCCCATTCCACACGGCTGATGCCTTTTAATTGTGAGACATTAGTACAAAGCTTTTGGAGCTGCCTAAATACAGGACCCAAGCCTAGAAGCACTTGCAGTTGGCCCAGTGCCCCTCATGCCTTTGCTGGGCTGGGCAGCACTGTTCTGTGCTCATGCTGCCTCACAGAGTCACAGAGTCACAGAGTCACAGAATCACCAAGGTTGGAAAAGACCTCCAAGATCACCCAGTCCAACCATCCACCTACCACCAGTGTTTCCCCACTAAACCATGTCCCTCATTACAACATCTAAACACCTCCAGTATCAGTGACTTCACCACCTCCCTGGGTAGCCTTTTCCAGAGCCTGATCCACTCTTTTGGAGAAGGAATTCCTCCTAACATCCAACCGGAACATCCCTGGCGTGTTCTCCTTGCTGTTCTAAAGGACGTGTTGATCCTCAAACCTTTAGTCACATTCTTTCCAATGGATCTCACACACAGGAATTCAGAGGAGTTGCTTACCTATATATTTTTTGTTTTCCTGTAGATCAAATGTAAACATTTCATAGAATCTTTGTCTTTGGCATACAAAAATAGGAGATGTTGATAAGGAATGATACCTAGTGGAAACTCCTGACAAATCCTACTCGCTGACACCACTATCAAAATGTTGCATGTCTCCAAATACTGCCATTTAATCTCCCTTGTTTACTAATGCTTGAAGCAACATCAGTGATATCAAGCTGACAGAATGGTGACATCAAGACTGAAATTTCAAAGAATGTTTCTATTTCATCCATATTAGTGGCACAGGAACACCAGCTCAGGCCTCAGGACACTTGGGGATCCAGGAAAAGAGCAGTAGCCCAGGGCAGTCACCTACACGAGCTCCATCACCAGCACTAATGCCATTTTCCACCACTTTTCCAACCACCATCCTTTTTCCTCCTCAGTTATTGATATGTCACCAGCACAACTGACAGCCCTTAGTTCAGCTGCCACGTAAAGAGGCTCTTGGTACCTCAAGTTCCAACAGAATGCAGCTTTCCAGCCTGGGCAATGCCTTCATGTTCAGCTGCAGCAGGGAATGCTCCAGATGGACTCTTGCTTCTGTTTTGCTGTAATCTTGTAGCACTGCCCAAGTGCTAAGTGCTTCTCCAAAGAATAATCTCTCCAGCTTCCAAAAGCATGGCTTTGGACAGCACACTGGCCTGGGAGGGCCTAGAGAGCAACAGGAGGAGAGGATGTTGGCAGTTGGGGTCTGGGTCTGTGGGGTGTGAAGCTGACGCAAATCAGTGCCATGTGCCATCAACAGTGCCATATCTTCCCCCTGATGTTTGAGACAACACTTCCACTTGCAGCCTGAGCTCTGGTTCACAATGTGTACCAATTGCTCCTCTGGTTTACTACTTGCTGCCCAGGGAGCAAATAACACCCTTTGAAATTAGCAGCCTGAAATATAGCAAGGCAGGACTTGGCAGGCAGTGATTAAGCAGCTCTCTGAGCGGGAGGAGGGCAGGAAACAAATGGCAATATATATGAGTGACGACAAGTACAGCAGGGGAGAAAATTAACTCATTGCGAGATCTTTCAGCTGCTCCTGCTCCTGTCTGATGATGAGGTTGCCAGAAGGTGGAATGAGCCCAAGTGCATTTTTTAAAACACCCCTGCAGAGCACTGTGTATCCCTGCTCCTATGGGACTCACAGGAATGAGGGGCTGATTCCAGGACTGCAGAGTCAATGGGCAGGTTCCCAATTATCAGTGGGTTTAGACCGGATGCCTAAATCCCAGGCATGGGCTTATTGAGAAAAACACTTTATACAGGTCAGCCTTGGAAAGCGGTCTCCAAGCTGCTGTCCTAAGAAAGAAGGAAGCATTGCTGATGAATTGTGTGCCATAGTAGTGCCTTGTATCATGGCTGTCCAGTTTTACCTTATATATACTCATATTGCCCATCCTAAGCACTTGAAGTTATTATTGCCACATTTCCCCCATCCCAATCCTGAACTGGTGCATGTAGGCTCAGCAGGAGGGTCTGCTCAGGAGTATCACTGAGCTGAATGGGTCATCTGTGCTCAGTGGGTCATTCCCATAACTTTTAGACAGAAGGAATCCACCTGCTGTACTGCATGGTACCATGTGCTGCCACTGTGTCACCCTGAGCCCAGCCTCAGTAATCACATGCGCCTGGTGGTGCAGGTGGATTTATCTGCTGATAGGAAGTATTTGCATAATGCAGAGAGATTTTCTACATACATCCTGATATACAAGGAAATTGGTTGCTGTAATATTGGCAGAGAACTGCAGAGATACCACAGTTCCTATGTCATCCCACGCTGACCTTTAGTCTCTCTATCAACGGTACTGCCACTGTTGGAGGGGCTGGAAAGTTTCAGAGAGCCTGGGAGGAGGGAACAAGCAGCTGCTGAAGGTTATGGGCTGGCAATGGCAGGTCTAGCAAACACTGAGCGTCAGGTGCTCGCTTTGCAATTTCTTTGCTGCACGTGAATTCAAAGCCCTTTGAAGGTCAAAGATAGAGTTTTCTGGTAGGCTGAAGGGGAAGGACTGTCTGCACATAAAGTTTTCATCAAATGCAACGCTACTATAATATCAAAGTCCTCAAGGGCAACAGGCATATAAAGATCTTATCGCTGCTAACAATACTACTGTTGCTCTGCAAAAGCACGGAGCAGGGTGCCCAAGAACAAAGGAGCGACATTAAAATCTATAATTAATATTAATATTTCTTGTCTGGAAAAAATATTAACTGAGAATGCCAGTTCTTCATCTTTTTGTGGGCAGGCAAAATGCAGAGAGCTGTCATGCAGGCACAGTGAGTTGTCTGTGTTACACGATGATGGACTGAACGTTAAAAGCAGAAGCTGAGAGAGAAAGCCCAGAGATGGCTTGGTGTGAGCTGAGTCCCTGGGGGTATGAATTTCAGGGGTCCCAAATGGTTTCCACTGCTAGTGCAAGCTGGATTTCACCTTCTTCTATGTGCTTTTCCCCTGCTTCTCTGTTGTTATTTCCTCATAGCTTCTGGATGGTAGTTTGCTGGACTTGCCCTGAGGTGAGGTAGGTGAAAGGCTGTACCACCTGTGTGCTCCAGGGACCTGGGAAGAAGGGGGAAGGAAAGCAAGCTGCAATTCTGAAGAGATGCAAAAAACACATTAAAAACTGTTACTTAAATATGAAGCGCCAAGCTTTTAAAAACAAGGCATTGCTATGAATAAGAGAAGCTCATTGAGACTTTTTTAACAGCACTGGCTCTAAGGAAAGAACATTCTCATTCAGATCTGTGTGCTGCAAAGAAAAGTGTCAGAGATTCTTGATGCACTGAGAACAGGCATGTCTTCAGAAGATCTGAAAAATGACCCAGCACTTTATTACATGGAAGCATCAGACATCAAGACACCTGGAAACAGGTGAGCCAACCAGGTGAACACCTGCCTGGGCAGCAGAGATGCCAGGAGGCTGTGCTCATCATACAACCAAGAAAACCAAAATGCAGGGTTGGACTTTAAGCTCTTTATCTGCCCTTTTAAGTGGATGGAGCTTGCCATGCTGTGCATTACAGCTGAGCTTAGGTGCTGCAGCTCTGCTTCAGAGACCACCGAGTGCTTTGCTTTCATGTTGCTAAGACAACAAAGAGCATGGAGAGCATATTTTGCATGGAGATAGGGTTGAATTATAGTGGATCATTCCCTGGATTTCAAAAAGCTTGATCACAAATCACAGGCCTGAATGATGTAATGTATGGCAGATCCTTGTTTCAGTGTACTGAAAGAAAGTCTAATTCACTGAATAAAGCACCCAAAGGCTATTTTTACAAACTACCCTTCTCTTTGCTTTCTGTATATTATCTATCATCAGATCCATAATGCCTTTGCAGAGCAGAAAGCAGTATTACAAACGAGCACATTAGAAAGCTTAATGTGAACAACAGTGACAAGCACATTTCTACCAAAAGGACAAAGCCACATCCTGCCATGTCCCCTGAGGTGCCAGGGCACAGCACCCTGCTGCCCACCCTTAGCTTTGCAAGGCTGTACCCACAGTGGAGCGTGTTTATTTGTGTGAACATCTGACCGCTTTGTTTACCGCAAATAAAGCCTTCCCTGCAAAAGCCACCCTTAAATCATGTCTGAAGTGGCAGCACGTGACATAGGTAGGGCTGGGAAGGTGATTAAGGAGATAAAGTAGAGGCTGCTGACTGCATTGCCCTCATACGCTGAAGTGTCAACATGCCTCTCGGGGCACAAACTGACCTGCCCCCTGCTTCCGAGGACATGCAAAGACATGAGGTCATTGGGAAATCTGTCCCTGAGGTGCCGTTGCCACAAAAGCCCCATGTGCCCTCCAGTGCCCAGCACCAGCCCCAAAGCACCGTGCTGCCTGAGGAGGGGCACATGAAAATGAGCCCTGAATGAGAGCTTTCAATAAATGCTTTGGAGCTGCTCCAGCTTGTGCTTCAAAATAATGTAAGTGGAGGTTTTGAGCTCTTTGCCATATTGCTAAGTGTCTGTTTGGGTAAGCAGAGATGAATTCCAGAGGGGGCTTAAGTATGAGGACCAGGAGTCGGAATCTCTGCTCAGCCTGCAGACACGCAGCTGTGCTGCCTGGTTTTGCTTCAGGTCTCAGCGAGGTGAAGGAGGGCTGTGTCCTTCTGCCAAAGCTCTGGTCAGTGTGATGGCTCAGGCTTCTCACCTCCTGGCAAAGCTCTGAGGCACTTGGGGAGGATGGTGAGAGCAAGGAGTGGCCAGGCCCAGTGCCAGCGAGCCTGAGCTGGAGGTTTCACATAAACCCTGTGCCAGAGGGAACAGGAGGGCAGCCCGCCTGCATCAGCTGGCACCAAACTGCCACTGCAATCCCGCTGAGATTCAGCGAACAACGTCACACTATGCATGATGGATGTGATTCTGGAGAGAGCTTCTCAAGGACACTCACACCACTCCTTCAAGCAAAGGGATAAGGAGCAGCATCCTCTGGGACCGGCACTGAGCCACAGCATTTGTTAGTCTTTCAGTGGTAGCTGTAGGATGAGGCTTACGTGATGGGGTCATGTGAGTTTACTCTCCGTCCTAATGCTACTATTGCAGTTAGGGGGCTGGGTTTACATCTTCTCCAAAATTCTGTGAATTTTGGTCTTGATTCAAGACTGAGCAAATCCAGTGGGGACTTTCCATTGTTTGCAATGGTCTTCAGAGCAGCTGTTATTGTTCTTCACCATCTCCTGGAACATTTGGTGTGGAGTTATTGTGGTCTCCTGAGGAAACTCTGAGAAAACTTTCAGAATGAAGAAGCCTTCACATATTGGCAAAGCAATTTTTGGGTTTGTTCCCAGTGCAATAGTCATAGTCTTTCCTTTTTGCTGTCGTCACAGCTTTCAGATGCACATGGACCGGCTGTGGATGAACTCAGAATTCATCTTCACAGCTTCAACATTTTCCTTCTTACCCCGTGGTGGTTTATGACCACTGGTTCTTGGAGAATCACGTCAAATTTCCACAGAAGAGTGAATTAAAATCAGAAACAAAGGTCTTCATTCTCAAAACGTTTTGGGAAAACACAGCAATGGATTACTGTTGCTTATTATCTTTATTTGTTGTTGTTTTCTTTTGCAAAGACTTCTCACACACAGCTCCATCTGTAGCCATTTTACTGCTGGTGTGTCTGGGCTTTGTCTCTCTCTCCATGTGGGAATGCTGGTGGCCACTATCAGCTTTTTCAAAAGCTGTGGACTTAAGAGATCCAGAAATCTACCAATTAGTTCATGTTTAATCTGCACGATCTGCAGAGCACTTCTGGAGTCTTGTGGATTTGTTCCAGCACAGACAAATTATGCTGATTAGATTGGTAAAAAGCCAAAAAATGAATAAATAGCAATTATTTTAAATAAATTCCAAGCACATAAAGACTGATTTTAGCCTCGGTTGTGGAAAAAAAATTCATGCAAATTGTGGTGTGTGTTTATTGCATTTTTTTTTCCTTCCAAACCAAGCCTAAGAGCTGGACTTCGAGCTGCTCCAGCTGCCTGGCAGAGGAATGGGGCTGCAGACACCTGCTCACAGCTGCATCCCATGCTGGTAAATGGGCTGAAAGCCACGGGCACACGGCAACCACATTTATCCCAGCTCTGCATTGTCAGCTGAACTCTGCCAGGAACAGGCTCTTTTTGGGGTGAAGAAAGGAATTTCAACACAGACCTTAAGAACCTGGCCCTTTGGTTCATCACAGACTCAGGAGTGGGGGCCACGAGGTTTGATCCTGTGCTGCAGGTAGGAGGCTGCTCCCATCCTGGGATCACAGCATCACTGCGTTGGCTAAACAGCAACAAGCAGACTAGGAGGGTAAACGTGGGTGAAGAAAAAAAATCAGGAGTAATTTGAATGTTTATGGACGCAGCTGAGCAAACCCTCTGCTTTTCAAAGGCTCTCCCATGTTTAGGAAACAAACTCACAACAAACACCTCCCATCTCACAGGCGGGCAAACCGGAGTTTTGCAATGTTAATCTCATCACTGAGCTAAAAAAAAAAACTCAACTGAAATTGAATCTGACATGCACCCAGCAGCCTGTCCCGGCTGGGCAGGAGGCTCAGAGCAGCTCCCTGAGCACGAAGCCATTCATCCTGTCCTCTGAGGAGACACAAGGGCTTACCCTGACCCTGCTCCAGCTTGGAGCAGGTCCTAGTGCTGCTGAGTCCCCATCTTCATCCTCCCCTATGCAGTGCTGGCACCCATCTTTGTATTTCCAGATAGGGATGCTGCCGCTGCCGCTGCCCCTTCCCCTCACCTAAGCAGCACCGTCTGTTCACCTCTAGTGAATTTCAGCTGTGCTTCACTGCCCAATCAGTGGTAATAAGGACTCACCCATAAGGCTTTTCTGTACTTCATTATAACCTGTCCTGCCCTAAATAGCTCTGTGCCACCTTGGCCAGCTGCTCCCTCCTATTGTTTATATTCACTTTGAGCTACAGCCAGGATGAATGTGGTGATGTCTGGTGCAACTTCTGCTCCCCCTCAGCATTTCTGCCCTCATCCCTTGAGGGCATCATTCAGCCTTACTCATCTCCAGCCTAATGGCTCCAAAAAGCGCCTTAATTCTATTATATCCCCTCATTCCTGCAGGGCTGGCTCTGCAGCCATGCTCGTGTTCTTTTAATATTATTTTGGGGTTTATAATTCAATCCAACACTGGTACGTGCTCTGTAACAAAGCAGGGCAAGGAAGGAGGAAACCACGTTTGGAGTAATTAGCAGTCTATGTGCTATTTCTGCTTTGTTAATCCTCACATGAGGAAATCAAGTGCTTTCTGTTGTTGTATGGAAGTACAACAGAATGTGACTGCCTACTGCTGGCAGCACTGCAGTGGGCATGGGTCACCAGAAACCTGTGCCACTTGGTCTGGCTGGGAAACAGCACAGGACCTACCCACAGTCACTGATCCCCCTAATTCACGGGGAACTTCAGGGTGCTTTTCAGCTCTGATGAAAACAATGCAGCACATAAGCCTCTTTGACTCATCCTCTCTGCTATAAGATCAGCCACAAACAGCTGATTTCTGTGAGGCAGACGTATTTATAGGCTTGGGACAGAACACAGATTTAAAAATGCCACTTTTCTGCTTCAAAGTGATTGACTTGAATCTTTTATCCATATGAAATTAATTCAGCTAGTAAATGAGAATGGCTACAGAGTGAAATGAATTAAAGTTTCAGAAAATCATTAAGATTGATGTGGCTGCACGATAAGATCCAGCAGTGGGTTGTGACCCGGTGAACGCTGTTATCTAACTGTACTTGCATCCAGGTGCTGTGAGGACTCGTGGGCTGTGACGTGTTGCCAGGCAAGGGCAGGAACAGCTTTGCTTCAGAGGAGCTTCTTGCGCAGCATTAGCAGAGCAGCGCTATTTAGGAAGGAGCTGCAGCCTGCGTAGCAGCAGGGAGGATGTGGAACTTCAGGGCTCTGCTCTCTGTTTTGCCTCTGACTCGCACAATGCTCTCATGCATAAGCCACTGAGGGCTCGTAGTATGATGACTGTAGGGCGGTGTGATTCCCAAAGGCTGAAATGAATAAGGAAAGCCAATTGGCGTTGGGGCACAAAATGCCTTTGCCTTCTCCCTGCTGTAGATGCAATGAGAACAACTCATAGGGGGTTCAGTCCCGTTTATGGTCTCCAAGAAAGAAGCCTTAAAGAGCTCACTGTTGCCATCCCTGCTCTGACGGCTATGCAGGCAGATCATCAGCTGCAACCACGTGCACTTCTCATCTCCCACTGAAAAACAGCACTTTTCTCTCTGTTTTAAATGCTGCTAAGACCACTGAGAAAATGTTAAAAATGAACGATCCTCCTGTGAGCACTGGGTGGGGAAAACTCGAAGTCCATCTCCTCAGAGGCTCAGTGGTGATTCTGGAGTATACACTGTATGCGAGTTCTGCTGACTTTCTTAAATGCTTCCACTGTATTTGACAGAGGACACAAAGCCACAGAGAACACGCAGGGATTATAACTGGCTTCTAAATCCAATTTCTCAACCCAGGTAATCAAATCTCTTGTGCCATGCTCTTGCCCAGCAGTATACTGAAGTGGGTGATCCTTTTTTTCTTTTATATATAATTCTATTGTGTGCTCTGTTAAGATATGAGACCCTCGGTTAACTTAGCTTAACTAAGTTAACTAAACATGGCTTTGATAACAAGTGTGACACAATGTACAATCCAGCTGACCTGAATGCAGACACTTTCAAAACCTCTTCTCATCTGCCTCTCTCCTTTTCACTCCACCAGTCCGAGAGCTCAGCAATGCCTGTGCGCCCTGTTAAAACAGCCCGATTAAACTGTCTCAGTAAAATGCCAGATTACAGACATCCACACTAATGAGCATTTCTGATCCACGACTTTTAAGGGGAACATCTGGAACCCTCTGGGAAATTGCCTCTTCACTGCACAGTCAACAGAAGTACAGGGAGCTCGTGGGAGAGATATGCAGGTAAAAGCGAGGACCATTATTTCTATTTGATCATTTGTTTCGAGGTCTGTTTGTTCTCTGCATTGATACCGGTGCATATTCATTCCAGTTCAGAAGCTGTCACGTAGGGAAAGAGGAAATAACACAGTCTGGCTTGCTTCTTTTGGCATCTGATCAACAGTTCCTCAGAAGCACATGAGAGGCCAGCAGCATGTAAATGCTTTCCCTCATGGTGACACAGACAGAAACTTCTGGTAGTAGAGTAACCCCCTTCAGCTACTCACAGCTGCACGTACCTTTGGTGCAACATCATCATTGTGCAACACTGGCTCTCCCACTTTTCTCTCATCGTACCTCTCATACTTGTGCAAACAAGCAGAGATGGAGCCCTGCAAATGGTCTCTGAGAGCCCAGCCCTCCTTTCCTGAGTGCGCCCTGCTTCAACTGCATCAGAGGTGAGTTTGCGGCACTGGACATCACTGAACTGCAGCCCAGGAGGGCACAGTTGTCTCCAGTCTGTTCAGAAGGAACTGTATGGTGCAAATATGTGCTGACAGTGTACTCGTGCACCTAATGATGCAGGCAGCTGGTAGATCTAGACTTGCTGCATCTCCGAGCCCCCCGCCTTCCCAGGTCACCACGACTTCCGCCATCACCCCGCTCACCAGCACTAATGGAGCGCAGATGTACTCTCAAGGGAGCGTGTGAGCCAGAACCCTTATCTCTGAACACTTCCAAGGAAGAGCCATCTCCTCACCATCACGTAGCCCGAAGTAACTAAGGAGAACAGAGCAGGAAATTAGGCAAAAGAAGAAGTTCGTAGCACTTTTGCTACACGATCCCTTAAGTTTCTCAAGCACGATTTATACTCACATCTTCAGAGGGAAAGTTTTGTGCTAACAGGTAAGCAGGAAACAACCACAAGGAGATACAGATCTGCCATGCTTTAATTAAAGCACAGCAAAACAGTGAACAACAGCTGGGCTCACGAGTGTTTCACAAGCTTCACCTGAGTCATTTGCCTTGTAGGTTGCAAGGTGTCTACGACTGCTGGCTTGGAGGGCATGGAGCACACGGGACAAGCTGAACCCGGCTGTGAGGCAGAGGCGTGTACTGGTGCTTGTCCAAAGTGAGGGATGCAGGTGCACAGCTAGAAGTGAAAAGGTGGCCTGGCAATGTGTGACCGAACTGTGGCAGGGCAGGGAGAAGAGGTGACTCATCCCATGCTTCTGATTAACCATGTCTGACAGCAAAGATTGCCAGAATATAAAAGGTGGGTGATCTCGAGCAGAACTACGTGGCAGTGCTTCTGGAGCGCGGTGCTGTCCGTGCTGGGCAGTGAGGGCTTCTCCACACAGCCCTGCCAGCAAAGCGCCAGCAGGAAGAGGTGTGGTGCTACCCATGGCCTGCACTGGCAACAAAGACACAGACGCCTTTTTAATATTGCAAAGACAGAAATTAAATCCTCCTCCTGTGACGCAACGCTTGCCCTTCCTCAGCAGGGATCAAATCAATATGGGACGATGGAAAGTCAATGGTTTATTTCAAGAGGTTTTGAATTGGGCTTTGTAGGCAAAGAAGCATCAGCCTTGTTTCAAACTCCACGAAGACACAACGGTATTTCCATCCCGTGTCTATTTGTAGGACAGAAATGTGACTTTGTTCCTCTTTAATCCTGTTCTAATGCTACGTTATTTGAAAAATAAGGTCTGTTGGAAAGAAAGGAATCCAAGGTTAAGGCTGGAGTTATCCCTGCTGAAGGCTGGGGATCCCACCTGTTAGAAATTGAGCATCCCCTCCAGGTGAGCAGTCTTGTGGCATTAACTTTGTATTTCCTTTTGCCTTCTGGTTTATGTGAGTCCTTCAGCACCACTCCCGTGGTGGCAGTTCAAGCACACACTAACTCATGCATAAGCACTTTTATGCACACCATTATACTACAGCCACCAAACCGTATCAGCAGCATGTTACATGTTTATCACATACCTGTCTGGAGGAAGTTACCAGCAGCAGGAACAGAACTTCCACATGATTTCTGCAGAAAAGCTACAATGGTAGGCCTACTTACATAACTGATTTAGTGCTACAGAATTGCTTTCTGCCTTTAATCTGCTCAACAGTTTATCTTTGCTGTCGTGATCAGTTGAGCTTTCTCTAAACCATTATGGATTAGCATTCTGCCATAACACGTTAAAAGCTTAGCTTTGTTTATTTTTGTCAAGAATGGGGGAGGGATACCAGGTTCAATTGCTCAGGCACCAGGTTATGGATGGTCATTTTTTCTTACAATCAATATACTAGGGTGCCAAATGCAAGGCACAGCTGAACATTTCCAGAGACAGCACCAGTAGTGAAACTGTGAAACTGTTACAAAGAACAATAATACATAAAATAAAAAGAAAGGAGGAACATTTTTCATAATTATTTTACTCTGTAAATAATAAAATGTAATCCAGCATTCAAAAAGTTCATCCCACCCACCAGCTTTTATGGAATACTGAAGAGTAAATGGTCTAAAAACTTAATTAATGAGGCTGATTGACCGTTTTACCATTGCGTTGCCATTTGGAGACAGCCAAAAGCAATCTTTCTGTCATTCAGCTGTAGGATAGTAATGCACCATTAAGCAAATGAAACACCAAGCAAACTGCACCTCAGCCACACTGCTCACAGAGAGGTTCAGATAACATTCCCCATCCATTCGGTGCATTTTCACAGTGGATTCATAACACTGACAGCAGATGACCTATTAGAAGATTGCAGTACAAACCCAGGTCTGATTTTCTACTGTCAATTGCAACGCAGCATTTTAGACCAAATCCAACCACTAGCACACTTATTTCACCTCAGCTTAATCCAAGTGATCTGCAGATGCCAGAATGGTGTAAGAAGCTGTGTTCCTGAGTGCTGCCAAGAACCATCTGTGCAGCTCAACACTATTCCAAAGAAACACTAATACTGTGACCAGCTATGCAGGCAACCACACGGCCTTGCAACTTCCACATCCAAAAGGAAGCACTTCCACTTCCAAAAGCAACACACACATGAGAGAAATATAAGAAGTGTCTAGTGGTGCTGTGACACAAACATAAAACTGGGGAAGTCATTCAGAGAAGAGGAGGAAAAAAATCCAGCTCATTTGTGATTAGTGTGAGGTTTTACTTTCTTATCAGGAGCAATCTTTATCCCAAACATTCCAGTGAATGGCCACTTGTTATTACTTTGTCTTTCTGACAGCAAGCGGAGCACCGCTCCAGAGTTTCAACATTCCCTTGATGCCGCTCTGGCTAATGCTTGCGTGCTATTTAAACAAAGCATATTCCAACTAAATCTGACTATATATGGAATTCCCTGTGACAAGGAAACATTTGGATGCCCTACAGAAAGGAACCATGAAAACGGCAAGCACACACAAACACAGAAAACACTCCAAACTTCACCAAGTTGAAGCGTACTAGAAGAGGCTCTTAGTGGCAAAGGTCAGGTACCCTGTGTGACCCACCATCTCCCGCAGTGGCACGCCGCTTTTGAACTGCACCGTTCCTTGCTGAGGATTCGTGCCCGGGCTACCTTGGTTTGATGGGTGGCTGCTGTCAAAGGCAGCACCAGAATTATCCTCAGCTACTTTTCCAAGGTCAGGGATTTGCAAGCTAATTGTCCTTACATTGTACACTCGGAGCAGAATTTCCAAGGTGTTAATCTCTGTGAAACCATATTCTTCCATGGCTAGGCAGGTTCTCTGGACTTGTTCGATGCAGGGGGAGAAAGAGCAGATGCGGCCACCTGCAAAAGAAGACAGGTGGCAGATAAGAAGGCAAAAACACAAACAAAACACTTTTTCTCTTTTTTCAAATTCTCCCAGCTGCAACTGTAATTAGGAGTTGGACTCTGTGATTCTTACAGGTCACTTCCAATGTGGAATACTCTAAGATTCTATGAAATACACAAAAGTAAAAACATTCTGAAAGAAAATCTTCATCAGGCAACTCTGAGGGATCGAACTGTCAACATCAAGCACGGATGACTTTACAAGATGCATCAGGCACTTAAAAAACAGCAGTGGCAAACTCACTCATCTTCCAAACCCAGCACTGCCCACCACATTTGTTCATGACAGAATTCTTAAAGTCAATTCCCTCAGTTCAGTGCCTCTTTTGGAGTCACTATCCACTGCTCTGGGACGAGGCAGTGCTCTGAAGCTGGCACCTACACAAAGCCAGAAGTCATTCTCCACACACTGTACAGAGCTGCCTTCATTAGAATCTAAGTGTGCGTGCACACACGCTCCGACAAAAGCGGCTGTGTTTATTTGGGAACGATGGTATGCGTGTACAGAATAAAGTAATCTCTCCAGGCCATAGATGGAGTGCTGTTAAGACTTTACCCTTTTAGTCAAGCTGACTAGCATGTCTCTTGAGCATTAAAATTTACTGAATACCGCACTGGGCAGTTTTACAGCAAATGCTCCAAACCCCTAGGACAGGGCTCTCAGTGACAAACTCATACTTGCCTTTTCCTCCACACATGATTGTTTTGATTCCACATTCAGAGCACTAATAAGTTCCCTACAACTTTCTGCTGGCTACAATGTCACCTTAACAGCTGAGAATAGAATGGTTCAGATTTACTCTGAAAAGCCACAGCCAAATCAGATCAAAGAATTATAAGGACACCGTCTGCCATAAAGCCAGGGCATGTGCTTTCACCCAGGACAGAGCGTCCCAAGAGGGACACTGCCCTTCCTGAAAAGCTTTTGTGCTGGGGGAAGGAGCTGGACAATGCAGCTTCAGCCACTGTTTCACTTCTTACAATTAGATGAAAATGCGTGCTGACCTGATTTGCATTCCTTCCCAGCTCTCTCCCAGGCTCATCCCATTGAGCCTCCCAAACCCTGTTGTCTAAGCAGTTAAAAAACCCGTGCAGCTGAGAGTAAAGCATCCTGCTAAAAATAGAGGCCATGCTGGGACTACACGAGGCCTGCTTTATCTCAAACTCGCCTCTTTTATTTTCCCCTTTCTCATTTCTAAAGTCACATCTCTAAAAAAAGAAAGCATCAGGTCCGAAAGTGTCACTGTAGCACCGCAGTTAGTGCCCAGCAATGATGTGCCGGGTACTGATTGGGGAAGAACACTTTCCATGACCATTAATCCACCACACACTAAGCAGGATTTAATTTTAGTCCCAGGATAAAGTCTCCACAGCCAGGAGTTCTTAACATGCATCTTCAGAACAAAGTACCCCAGACAAGTAATTCCCTGGAGTGACAATTACAGAACAAATCTAATAACCACCTGCAAAATTAATGCTGGTATGTGTCACTATTAACCAACTCCGGCGATGCCAATTGAATTGTGCACCAGGTCTGCTAGTTCCCAAGACATTAGATTTACAGGTTTATCAATGTGGCCAGCACTACCACAACTGTATCCCATAGCTTCTGGCCACGCTGCCACTGTGGCTGTAGATATAAGAGAGAAAAGCTCGAGGAGAAATTTCTGTTACATAACTAGAAAGTTACTATAATGAACATATGTTACAGAGAACGATGACATGTTCTTATTGGGTAGGGAACTGAACAAACGTCTAAGTTAGCTAAATGTCAGTTCACAGTAACTCTTTGTCTGCGAGGAAAGAATATGCAGTGAGATCAGAGACTTGTACTACAATTTCATTCAGGCTTTTCATTTTTTGCATTCATATTGAAACAAAAGATGGCAACATATTTACATTTACAGCAAACCTGCTCTCCTCATTTACTCCAACTTCAAGGATTTCAAGCTGTCTTTAGGCACAAGCTGTGGATTTAGAGGAAAAGAAAGAAGCCTGCACAGAGCTGTGGCAACACAAGCCGCAGACCCGCCTACGGCTCATGTTAAGCCTTCAATTAAAGCCAGAGCAGCCTTCATTTTGCCTCGGGATGGTCAGCTGAGCACAGCATGGCAGCACCAAACTTGGTGTTGCTTTATCAGGCTGCCTCCTCTTAAAGCAGGCTGCTAGGGGAAGCAGGGCTACAGAAAATGGGCTTCTGAGCCACTAGGTAGAAGGCTTTTGTAACAGCTGACATCCAGACGGCATCTGTCAAACAGCCAAGGGGGTCTTCTTTGCTGTCTCCTGTTCACACCACCCTGTAGGCTGGGTTGGACTCCTGGGCTGGACTCGTTTCATTAAGTAGGTGTTAAGAAAAAGTTGGAAGGCTGCAATTAGCAGAAGGCTTGAAGGTAGAAATGAAATTGCAGCTCCAGACTTACAGCGACTGCTTAAAATAAATTTGGGATGCTTCATTTGCCACAGTGTTTTTAGCTGCAAAAAAAGAGTGGACTCTGAGAGGGAGAAAAGCAACACTGAGAAGGACGTGCTCTTCTGCTGAAGGAGTGGGACTTTCAGGTGCAAGCCAGGTCCATGTTCTCTCAGAACTCTCCTTTTAGGAAAGCTACCGCTCCTGAATTCGTTTAATGAGACCTGTGTGTCATCATAAATGGATACAGTAATTATCTGAGATTAATCCTGTTCACATTGGGAAGCCGTGTGAGCTTTTTGATCTGAAGAGCTGTCTAAAAATGTGTTTATTCATGTATAATGCATCTGACAAGTGCTAAAGTTGAGAAGAAAATAATGAGTCTGTATTAAAGACTTAGATTTCTTTTTCCACCTTCAATTTTACAGGGAGTGAGTTTGAAACATTTAATGGAGAGTTAAATCTGAATCTGTAGGCGGGAAAGTGCCCACACAGTCCTGGCAGTTGTAGTAACCAGCGGTGGGGTCAAGAGCCTATGAAAATTCAAATACAATTGGAACAATTAGAGGAGAGAGCTCAGGGGAAGAAAAGGAAATGAAAGAGAGGATTTGCATCTACAAAGCACTGTGCATTTTTTTAAGCACAGAATAGAAAGTATCTAATTAATAAGCAAGAGACACACCTTGCTATCTTTACTAGAGATCAGTGCCTAGGAAGTTGCTCCTCCTTCCAGCACGGTTCTTCGTATGCTTCTGTGCAACTCCACCAAGCAACTGTGTTTCTGGTTTATCTGAGCAAGGAGTAACACCTCTACCAGCTCTACTTAGCTAAAATCTGCATTAGGTATCCAGCGTGGAAAACGTGGCAGTGCTACCCAACTGACACAAACTCAATGCATCCTCATGATGTGAAAACAACATGTCCAAGTTACTCGCCCTCTCTTTTCCAGGTTGCTGTATGCGTCACAAGTGCTCTGCTAGGTTTGTTCATCATCACAATATTACTCAGAGGATGTGAAAAGAACATATGTAGTGCAGCACCGTTAAATTCCTGAGAAAAGGGCCCATAATTTTGGAAATGATGCTGTGACGCAGAAAATGCAGCACAGCATTTTTATTTCTGGTAAGGGAACACAGCTCTGGGTTTTGGGATTTCAGTGCGCTGTGATAATTGGAAGATTATGTTACAAAGATCCCATGGCATGATCATTATGTAGGGGCGAGGCAGGAAAGTCACTGAGCAGCATCACTGTGGCATTTACTCTGTGCTAGTAGGACACTAAAAATATTGCAAAGGGGACAAAATGTCCTTTAAATGAGCGTGCTCGTGGGCGATTTGATGCAGCTTCCCTGACAAGTGAAATAAGAGGATATGGCTGTTGGAAGAAATTAAAGGATGTTTCTTGATTCAGAAAAGAAAAATTTTTCCCAACCACTTGCCAGCTCATTAATAGGAGCTCGATGCCATCTTCTGCAAATGTGACCTTAACCTCTTATGTTTGTAGGAGCATCCTTCAGAAGCAATGCATTCCCACTGACTGCTATGGGGCTGGCAAAAACATGGATCAAAAATGAAAAAAAAAAGAAAAAAGTTGGCACCAGACTCGTGAAGAAAATCTAACAACTTCCTTTAAGATTCCCTTCATCCCCAGATACTTCCTACAAGCTGTGCAGAGACCAAATTTTGGCGAGTACTCCACAGTACGGATTACAGTGCAGGAATCCTGCTTAGCTCATTACAGATGAGAGAATCACTTCTGCTTAGGCTGCTGGGCCAGACCCAGTATGTGTACCTGAGCTAAAAATCCCCACAGCCGCAGCTAGGTTAATGCCCTCCAACGAGATACACCAACTATGCTTAGCTCAGCAAGCAGTGCTCGGGAACCAGATGGAATCTGAGAGTTAGCACCTACTTCCGATCCTAGTGGGGCAGCTCTGCACTAGACCAGATGGTCTCTCAACACTGGGAGGTTATGTTTCAAACTATCATAGAATCGTAGAATTGTTTGAGGTGGAAGAGAGAGACCTTTAAAGGCCATTTAGCCCAACACCCTACAATGAACAGGGACACTTACAGTGAGATCAGGGTGCTCAGAGCCCTGTCCAGCCTGACCCTGATTATTAGCTCGTGGGTCTTTAACTTCACCTTGAGCAAATTCTCCTTCGAACCAAAGCAGGTGGCACATTAATAAAGGCTGGTGATGACGTTTTACAGACACTTAGGGCTTCATTCATTTATTCCAAAACAACCTCCTCTGGACATGAGAAGCATCGATACCATCTCGAGTACCACCTGCATGGGTGGAGGAAGAAAGTCTAGACAGCACACTAGACTGGCAGGCTCCACTTCCTGCCCTAACACATTCCCTGTGTGTTCCTGAGGCAGCCCGTGCCCAACCAGCAGCAGCCTCATGTCGCTGCCCTCTCGGTGTGGTTCAGCCTGGGGTGCTCCCAACCCAGCTGCCACGGAGGTGAGACTTGTGGCTGGAGATTTCAGCTGTTCCTCAAAGCTGCTGCTGAGTGGTTTGAAAATGGGACCATGAATAACCTCTAGGGCTCAAGAAAAATAGCCAGTGAGAATTTCAGCATGGAACTGGTATTGCCTGAAAGCGAAGGGGAGGAGGGAAGCAAACCCAAATGAAAGCTGAAGTAGCAAAGCCAGGTGATGCCTCACCTACATACCACAGGCTACTGGGAGGTTGAGGTGTTATTTGCCTACTCAGCAATTCTAAGAACCAAACCTGTCAGGTAAGGACAAAAATCAATGGTTATGCTAAAGGAAAAAATGCAAGCAAGACTTAGTTTTAAGTCCACTGTCAACAAGGAAAACAAACAAAAGACTTTGGAAATGAAAAATAACTACCTCTAAGAAGAGCTGAGTATTCCTGAAGGGTTTCTGCGATGGGTGAAATACAGAGGCCCATCCAGGGAGGTGTCTGGAGGGAACTTCTGCTGCAAAGCTTTTCAGGGAGACCTGACAGAACCCTGTCACCCGATTCAGGTGAGATCACACAGATTACGATTTGACAGACTCGTAAATTAGGGGCTTTATGGAGAGAGATGTAGACTAAACATAAGAAAGAAGTTTTTACAGTAAGGGCGGTGAGGCACTGGCACAGGTTGCTCAGAGACATGGTGGATGCCCCATCCCTGGAGACAGCAAAGTTCAGGCTGGGTGGGGCCCTGAGCACCTGATGGAGCTGTACTTGTCCTTGTTCAGTGCAGGGGGTTGGACTGGACAGTCATTAAAGGTTCCTTCCAACTCCAACAACTGTACGTATGTAGGTATGAAATAGGCAATACTTAATAGAGCAGAGTAGGTGGGTATAGAATTATAATCAAAGCACTAATGAATTCAGCTGGGAGATGATTGAGTCAAAAGTTTCAGGGTATTTAAGTACTGTAGGATGTGGAGGATATTTTTGTTACCTCACTTTTTTTTTTTTTTTTTCAATCTGTTAGATTATTCTAGCCTGAAGGAGTTAACAGCAGTTTAGCAAAAAACCACCAAGGTCAGATACCGCTGTGACTACAGAAAAGCATTCATCAGCAGATGCTGCAAAAGAAAAACAGTGCAGGTCTGGAAATGAAAGCAAGTTCTGCAGTGCAGCAGTGCCTGAGAGATATTACAAGCAGCATTTCTGCTTGAAAGCGTGACTGGTGAAATGAGCACAGAAGGATGCAGCTGAGATGCAAGCCTGAGCATCAGCAGAGCATGTCACCAGAGAACAAGAACCTTCTAGTCAAAAACTCTGTGCATTTTTATCCTTTTAGCTCTTCACAAGTTGGCAGTGCATTAAAGGGGAGGCCAAGCTATCGTAAGCAGCATATTTACAGCCTACTGTTAGGCATAACGTGAGTGATAAATGTACTCTGTGAAGAGGACCACTAACACTCAGCCTACTAGGAGCTGCAAGACTCAGGATCTTGAGCATAAGTAGGAGAGAAAATACTGATTTGATAAGGATTTGTTAAGGTCAAGAACTCTCTCTTACACAGTCTCAGCTGA
This sequence comes from Oreortyx pictus, assembly GCA_036925125.1. Lineage (NCBI taxonomy): Eukaryota > Metazoa > Chordata > Aves > Galliformes > Odontophoridae > Oreortyx > Oreortyx pictus. The sequence continues at coordinate 49,781,697 of JAUPFR010000006.1, read as the reverse complement.
AAACTCAATAAGGAATATTGTGTTTTTAAAGAGGAGGTTAGCAGATGCTACATATTGAACTCATTTAGGCCTGTACTTTATGACCTCAGCGAATGAAAGACCACTACCTGGCAGCACAGAAGCAATGTTCACATTGTGCACCACAACAAAACCTGAATGTGATCCTGATGCATGAGAGAGGGCACGCAGGGAAAAGAGTGCAAGGGCTCGTTCTCTCCAGCGATGCCTTATCACAGAAATGGATGCGAGCAGCAGCAGTATGTGCACAAACTGTTCTTGCTGCAGAAGAGCTTTAACTACTTGAAAATGGCAGCAAGCAGCATCACCCTCTGACTGGTGAAACACGCATGATGACACTTTGCAGACCGAAAGAAAAAAATGCAGGGTGTTAAATTTAATATTGGCTAAGCAGATGTAACCTCGTAGCACAGAAAAGTATAGCCCAAGAGTACTGTCAGTTTGGCACTACAGCACCTTTTTACAGTTTTTCAAACGCTGGAGTGAGACAGGGATTCAAACCTCGGAATTGCTCGAGCAGCCCTGCTCAGTATTCTAAACATGCACTACTTAAAGAATTCAAATTGGGCTGCGCAATGCAGCGCCTTCTAAGCTGGGAAGTCAGCTGAGTGTTCTGCTCCCTAGATTAGATAATTTGAGCATGGGAAGGGCATTGCACAGTGCAGTGAAAATTCTTTTTTTTTTTTCCCAGGACATGCTGGAAAGCAGCTCCAAATTCAGCTGTTACCCTTGCAGGTACCGAGTGCTAATTAGTCTCTTTTTATTTATTTACTTTTTAAAGAACGTGTTGTACTGGAAAGCTTCCTTGCAAATTTTCCACAGTAGCAGAGGGAGCCTGCTGCCTGGGTTGGTCCTGACTCAAGCACATTCAGTGACCTTTAAGAACAAGCTTAAATCCTGTGGTTTAGACCTAGCAATTTACCTCAAGTCAGAACTCTGCTGAACTCACAGCCCAGCATGGGCACTGTTCTGCACTCCAGACTCTCTTGATCACAAAAGTCACTTCCATAGCCTGGCAGAAGTTAGCTTGGACTCACACCAGCACACACTGGCAGAACAGTAATCAAGGGAAAACTTATTTCAGGACAAAAGAAAGGTTTATTCCCTACTTTTCAATAGGGAAAAAATCCATTATAAACAGACAAAACCCATCCAATCCTCCAATAGCAGTCACCACTTGCTGTCACCGTCCAGGAGTAGCTGCCACAAGCTGGAACAGCCCTTAGGTTCAATTCCCACTGCAGCCAATGTCATATTTCTCATTAGCTCCGACAGCAGAGATTTAAGGCAGAAATCAGCATGCACATTTAAATATAACCACATTTTCTTTCACATTATTGATGTGGAGCAGTGTTAAACCAATCCAATCTGCAGTGATAGATGTGAAGTGTTTCTGAACACCTTTTATACAAACACCTTTCCACTGAAGTGCCAAAGAAATTTGCTTTCAGCATTTACTGTTGCTGCTGCCTCCCACACACCCTCAGGTCTACAAAATGCACTAACAAAGGTTCGAATGTTGTTTTCTTTTATAAACTGCCCATTAATTGTAGCAGGCAGCACAGACCTGTAGGAAAAGGTTGTTCTGCTCTTTTCAAATCTTTCACTGCAAACTGAAGACCTCTTCTGAATGTTCTCAATCCTTTGAAATGCCTACAGACTTTGACATTTGATAACAGTGATCACATAATGCAAAGGAGCAGATCTAGCATATAACTGAGAGGCAGAGACGTGTGCAAGTGTGGCAGCTCCTAAAAAGAGCTAAGTGCAGTTACCTTCAGCTTTTAACGCTGACTTTGCATGTCCAATGGCTTCCCACGGAGATGGAATATCCAGGAACACAGCATCTGCAATGTCTGAGACACCAAACCCATTCTTGCAGACATCCTGGTTGGTCACGGTGACCAGATGCTCTACTCCGTGCTCCCGAAATTCCTCCTTGGCCTTCTCAGCCCTCTGTTGGTGGAACTCTACTGTGTACAGGTGCCCTGTGGGAGCCACTGTCCTGATGAGAGCGTGGGAGAGGGATCCGCTGCCTGTACCTAGGAAAGAAGAGCAGCTTGTGAAATGCCTTCTGATAGTGCTACACACTACTACAGTTACCTTCTTCATCAGTCCTCCTGCTTGGAACACTAACTGAAAAACAAAACAAACAGAAAGCATTGGTTAAATTAGCAAAAGAGAATGGTCCTTCCCTCCCAAGGACAGATGGACCAAGTGACCTAGGAAACAGTTTTCAAGGTCCTCAAAATGTTAATTAAAAAACTGTGAGTAAAAAACAGTGCCAAGGGCCAGCAATATAGCTCCACAAAGGGCCAACTACAGCTCTACAAAGGGTCACAGGAGAACATGAGGAACCAAATGCAATGAGAAAATATCAAGAAAATTAACCATAGATTTTTTTCTCCAAGTGCAAGACTATTCTAGGGCAAAGTTTTAAGTATTTTCAAAACTTTACACTTTGTTACAGCAAAAAAGAGATGTTGACAAGAGTCTGTGTTTGAAAACCCTACTGGTATCTACTCAGATAACCAGCCTTCATGACATGGCACCTGTTTTGCCCAGGCCTCTCTCAAGACACGCCGGCCATCGTTGGTGCACACTGAAATTAGGCAGAACAGAGGCCCCTCAGCTCCTGCACACACACCGACCAGGTGAGCTGACGGCACAGGTGGCTCACCTGCACAAGTCCACACTGTCTTAGTGAAGTGTAATGAGATGCACCAATACCCAGAATTGTACATAGGTATGATTACCACATACAGTCACAGACTAACCATTAAGATACAGACGTTTTCTTGTTTTAGCTTGGTAATTTGGGAAACTTATTTCTAATGATCCATTGGCACATTAAACACAGAATGACTAATAACCAACGTTTTCACCGAAGAAAACACCCATATACCAATTCCTATTGCAGATTACTCACTGAAGTGGCATTTAACAGAATAACCCACCAAACTCAAGCCCCACAGCAACCCCAAATTATCTGTGTTTATCAATTTATAATTCTGTACTTGGAAGACATTTTTTCCTGCAGAAAGAAAATCTATTTCTAGCTATCTTCAGTGACTGTTCAGGCTAAATTTCAGCCTGAAGCAAGTTCTTTTAACGAACACAAATCTTAAAAACTACTTCTGAAAAGGACAGAAGCTGAAGAACAGCAGTGGTAGAGAAAGCTTAGGAACCAGCAGAGAAGAAATTAATCAGGGGATGTAGAGGCTGGTATGTTGCTTAACTGAAGCAATACTTTCCCGACTCGGATAGGAAGTCAGAGTTTGCAGACAGACCCAAGGTCCTTGCCCTCTAGTCACATAAGGGGAGAAATACTGCTAAGGCACTGGATTTGAGCTGGCAGCTCTGAGAAGGGAGCCGTTCAGACCACAAAGAACTCCAGGCCAGCGTTAAGACATGATGCCAACCAAACACTCTGCAGAACGGGCACCACTTCCCTGCTTCCCCCTGGGAGGGCCCTGACCCCAGCAGGCACAGCAGCACCTCCCCCAGCTTTAATGGGAGGGAGGACCTCAGATTTCAGCACTGGCCCCCAGAGAGGTCCAAGAGAAGAGAACTTAATGTGAAAATTCATGCATCCATGCCAGTATTAAAATAAAGCAAGCCGAAGACAGAAGGCAGTTACAAACTACCCACTTGCTGTACCTGCTCGATCAAAATGTCAACGTAAACTTTTCATTGGTCAAAACAATTTATGGTGTCACAGCAGCCAAGTGGCTGCAAAGACTCAATAATGTATGTGCACAGCAAAGAAACAGCATTTCACTGCTTTTTTAATGACAAAAGCAGGGATGCCCACCAGACGCTGAAATGACTGAAATCTGCCTTTATTTTCACACCAGAAAGCAGGGCTGCAAACAGAGAACTTCTGCAATCCCACAGAATGTTATTATTTTACCTTCCTAATGGGTAGTGCTGCTGACTTTTTGCTTTGTTCTCCGCTCATCTGTAAGAGTGAACAGGAGGTCTGCCAGCACAGCTGGGATGGATGCAGAGAGGCAGCTTGTGCATGTATCCAGTTCCCTCGTTCATATTCTTCTACATTTTTAATCACTTTCCTTTTGAATCTGCTTTTCAAAACACCAGAGAAGATCCCGTTTGCCTCCTTCCTACGAAATCCCATTAAGTTGTTTTGATTTGTTTTCTGGTACTCTTTTTTTTTTTTATTCACAAACACTCCAAGCCAAACCCAGCACCAAAAACAGGATGTTGGAAGTCATCGCTTGCAGGCAGCTTACAGGCTGAGCTTTTGTCAAACAAGGTTGCCAGCAATTATTTGTTGTTGACTGGCTACAGCAAACATGAGAATAATACACACGCATCACATTTTACTCTATCAAATTCTCTCACACTGACATCACTAATGAGAGTATTTCTGAAGATGTTGCCCGCCTCCTCCATGACAACACTATCAAAACTGTAGGAAACAAAGAACAAGGTGGCTGTGAATCATCCACCATTGCAAAATTTCTTCTTTTCTTGAAGAGATCACAGATTCTGAACCCAATCCCGTGAATGACAACGACCCTTGGCTCTCAAATGCCTGACAGTTAACACACTTGTAGTTCATGAGGAATACTCTCAATGAGGTCTGGCAGTTCAGCGCAGCTCTGTACTCAAGCACAACTCCTAACACTGTCTACAGAAGGCAGGTTCAAACCTTTATTTCTCTTATGTTACAGAAGGGGAAATTAATGTTTATTTTCACTTCCTCCACTGCAAATCTGCAATATTCAACATCTCAGCTTTCTCACAGCCTTCTCAACTCCTTTTCCATTTCTCTCCATCCATCTCTGACACCTCTAAACTCAGGGGACTGCTTCCACCCTCTCCTAAGACAACAAAACTAGCACAGATCTATAAGGATTGGACACCTAGAAGAAACACTCTCACTCAGTACCTACTGATACCTCCTTCTGATTTACACACAGAAAAGTACTGACCACATGAACAACCCAACAATTCCCCTGACCTCACAACCATACATTCTTCTCACCTGCTGATTCAAAGGACAGGTTTTCCACAGAGAAGCCTCCACACACCTCAGCATCATGAGGCAGCGTCCACACCAAGATCATTCCTCATTGCAAAGCTGCAGCAGGCAACAGCTGACCCCTTCAGAAATAACACCTGCTACTTCAGTACAGCATAGATACACACCAGGAGAGCAGCTGAGAGAAACACAAGCATTCCAAGGACATCAAATATGGCACTTGATGGAGAGTGAAGGAGAGGGAACACGCCTGCACTGTTTTCTGTTTAGTCTGGTTTTCTAATTGCCCAGCCTCCTGGAATCCCATCCGTGCTGTAAACATGTGAGACCTGATTTTGTGTTCCACTACGTTTTCTCAGTACAAGCTATTGCTCGGCTTGCCTACCCCCAGCATTTCCCTTTTGTGGGCTTTCCCTTTTTAAGAAAGGAAGCAGAACTGTGATTTCAAACCCATAGATGTGTACAGCTGTGCTTACGCAAAATATTTGCCATGTTTATTATGGAAAGTTTGTAATCCAAACTAAAGCTGAGGAAGCTCTTAAGTGCACAGGTAGGTTTATATAACACAAAAACAGGAAAAGTGATGTTATTAATTACTGGATCGATAGAATATCTAGTAACATTTTAATACAACTGAGGTATCTGCTGCAATATTTGGCTACACAAGATAGTCTAAACTGGGCAAATACAAGAAAACAATCAGTGTTGCTGCATTAGTCTCCTAGCTACCGCACTGAAACCTAGCAAATAATAAGACGGGTCATGAGTCAGCCATGAGAACGGATGGAGCCTCAAAACCAAAGGAGAATTAATCTTTAGGAACAGCTAAAAACTCCACAGCCAGGACCTGACAAGAAACACAGCGCAGAGGAAGACTGCTTGCCATACACGACAAGTTTATGCAATGGGAGAAACGTTAATCGTTTTTAGTGAACGTATGGTGAGATGTTAAGCATCTGATAGGAACTAACTCAGAAGTCATCCTGTGAGGACCATCAGGGACACAAATCATGGTGGAAGAGGTGAGAAATTGCAAGATCAGAGACAGAGGGAAGAGGAGAGGGAGGAAGGGCATTTCATGGAAGTGTCAAGAGGAGACAGTGCATCAAGAAGTTCTCCTTACAGATGAGCTTTTTCTCACCTTTCTGACATGGACATGCTGCCCAAGTGGGCATTGTAGGAAGCAGGCTAGAGGCCAAAGAAGGCCACTGTGAATTCACGAGCTGGGGAAGGATGGAAGTTTCCAAGGCTGGTACTGCCTACAAAAGGAATGGGAATGTGAAGACTGAAAAGAATTTGCTCTTAAGAGATTCAAGAGGCAGAGATCTTCAGGGAGGGATCTTCTGCAAAATGGAGGTGATACTGTGAAGTTCAGAGCTGCATGAGAAATGCACTTTGTGGGCAAACAAAATGGTAAGATGAAAGGATGCCCAGAAAGCCTGGAAACAAGCACTTGAGGGTACAAACAGCAATCCTCAGCCACAAGGCTGCACCCACCACAACGATGCCTCATGAGGCCACAGTTCTGCCTTAGTTCTTTGGTATGTCAGGAGAGTACTGTGTTCTCTGAAGTTGGTACAGATGAGGCTTTTCTTCTACTTCAAAAAGGTGTTACAAAGAATCACATATTCGAGCTCCTCTCTCACTTATCTGCTAAGAGGCAGACATGGGAGACATTATAAAACTTAAGAATTAAGATGAATATGTTCCAAAATCAAATTAATAGCTACAAAGCTTTGGTGTGTACAGAAAGGATACAGCTGCAGAGTTTACACACACTTACACCGCAAGAGCTGGTGCAGACATGAGTAGTCAGAAGAGTCCCAGCACTACAGCTGACTTGCTGGGGCTCCACAATAATCTATTAATCATTTATTAAGTATCCATTAATCATTAAGCCCTCCTCAATTTTTTATGAGCATACTTCTAACAAAATCTACACTCAGACCATGAGTTTGAAAATTTCATAACTGTTTTGGAGGAGCTGCAGTGGAAGGCAGACTGGCCAGAGGCTCTTGTTACCTCTCCACAAAGAAGCCACAAAAACCCAGAGAACTGTTCTCAGTCCTCACAAATCCCATCTGTGGCTTTGGAACCCCATTGCTGTGTGGCAATGGGTTTAGCAACTTTTAATTTGGGACTTAGCTGAAGGGAAACAAAAAATCCAATTAACATTTTTGCTCATGTGAGTCTGATTTTGTCAAGGGCTGAAGGATCAGTGGGATACTGGTCAGAATACTTCTGACTAAATTACATTTTGTCTAAATACAATGCTCTGTTGAAACCCAAATATTTCTTAGATTTATCAGATTAAACAAGGTTTCACAGTGCTGCACTGCATTCCCTGAGTAATTCTGAGGGTAAGGACAGACACTTGTTTAGGTCTCACCAGGGAGAGAGGACAGTAAAATAGCCTAGATAAGTTGGCACTGGAAAACACAAAAATAATAAAAAAAAAGGTCTTTACTTATGTTTAGCAACAATATCAGAAAGGTTTCATATTCATTCCAATGTGGTATAAAAATAAATTTTAAAACAAACAAATGGACTCGTTATCCAACAGGCAGCTGTAATCACTGGACTGAAGACAGCCTTGGCTTGGAAGATGACATAAAGTTAGTTTTGGAGAGTGGTGAAATGAAAAAGATTCAGTGTATTCCTTTATTTAAATGGTGACTGCACATGCAATGAGATCAGAGTTACCTGACATGAACAAAAGTTTCACACTACCTGCTGCAGGTATTGCAGCAGCTATCTCAGGTGTCCTTTACTTCTGAAAAGATCGGGCTGCAAAAAACTCTTTTCAAACTGGTGAATTCCTCAGATCGGGGACCAATAATTCCAAGAGATCTTAGCTCCACCAGCAGTTTTTGAATCTCAACTTTCATAAATTAGAAATTAGCAGGAGACAGAAAAAGGATCATATTCCTATGCCTCCATCACGAAACATCAGGCAGATGCTGAGTCTTCTTACAGACTCAATAGAGTATGCTGGGATGACTTTAATTATGCATGTGCTGCTGACCAGCTTGCTCTTCATGTATTTATTAAAAACGATTAAAATCGGTAAAACTTAAATTAATCTGTTTGTATCAGTTACAACAGATCATTATGAATCAATTTAAACTGCACAACTCAAGTGATATAAAATTAATCCTTACTGATCTTTCCTAACTATGCAGATAAGATAATATTTACTGGTATTCACAGCATCAAAACATGATGCAGAGGGCATTTCACCCTACTTTATCCATCCTTTCTACACACACCTGTGCAGGCTGCTCCCCAGTTCTGCTTGCCTGCCCCAGGTGGTAGGTGCAGGACACGTGCCACAGCCTAGCAGCAAGACAAGGAGAAGAGAGCCTGGCCTGTTTATTGTGCCTGTTTTGCCCCTCCCCTCCTTCACCAGCAACCGTGTGAATCAGTTCATGTTCAAATAAAAAAAAGGCAACTTCCATGCTAATTAATGCTCAAGATACATCTAAAGACAGCACAAACAGGAAGCAGACTCAAATGCCATTACTAGACCAGATTTCCTGCCTCATTTCTGTTAATCACCATTGGCAAGCTCCTCCTAAGCCACACAAGGTTAAACAAGCACTAATGATTTTCGATTGCTGAACATGGCCTGATTTTGGATGGCACCAAAGTAAGTTACATCATCACACTGGAGGCTCCAGTAGTCAATACATGTAACATTTTTTAATTCAAATCTCCAATTCTGGTTAGTCATAAGCAAACCTGCAGTAAGAACTCTTGCTGCAAGATGAACTCTTGCTTCAAGACACAGTACTCCTCCTTTCTTTGTGAACAATGAATCTTTCAGGGAATACAAGCACAACCTTAGTAGTAGAACTGTTTGCTTTCCCTAGAAAGCTGAAGTTAAAACACTAATTAGGACAGCACAAACACTAAAACAAAGCTGGGAACAGTTTTCCATTAACGGAAAGGATTGTTTGTAGCTACAACTTCTGACTCACAGCTCTTCCGGGAATCTGAATCAGTTAGTTCACCAAGCATTCCCATTTCTTAGCTATTCAGATAAATGAGCTTTCTAAGACTTTCATCTTTCACCATTACTGAGAACAGTTCTGTCCTTCAACATTCACCTATCCCAAGGAAGGGGCCAGGGGTTTCTATGCACGGCCTTGCCTGTTCCTAGCACACCCATTTGTTACTGGGTGTAACTGGATGCAGATAAGCAGCACTTCAGTTGTGTGGGAAAGCAGCCACAATACCCCCAGAGCTGCCCAACATCATGCCTGGGGAGGAACAGGAAATGTCAAATGCAAGTTAGCTCACAGCAGCACAAGCTCGTCACACTGATCCTTTGCCGTATCTGGGCTACAGAAGGAAGCATATAAAACTGCTTCCTAAAAAGACTCAAAGTAAACAGACAGAAAAAATGAGGACAAACTACCTACAGTTCATATTTTTGCAAACTACAGAGATCAAATCAAATCAAGCAAGCCTCATACTGCCTGCAGCAATAAAATCATGAAAGCGTTATTATAAAGTGTATCTAGCCACGAAAATATCCATCTACATGAAATGTAACTCCTCCTTACTTAAAAATTATGTAAAATTATGGAAATGGTAATAAATTAAACCCAGTTTAGAAACAATGCACAGCACTGTGCTGAATGCATCATCTGTTCTATTACGCCACTGCTGTGAGCCCTGCATGAAGCTGAAGTGCTACAAGTGGATCACAGTTGGGAAGAGAACAACAAAATATGCATGCTTCCACGGTGTCACGTGATAAGAAATACTGATACTTGACTTCTCATATTACTACGCCCAGTCCCTTGCCATCTTACACTAACTCATTTCAGTGATGCTCTTGCAGCCTGCCGATCTAAGGTCTGAATTTTGGTTCAAATCATGTTTTTTAAAAACACGTCTGAGGAACTTAACAGTTTTAGATAAGGGAAAGAAGACTGTTCACGTGTTTAAGTTGAATTAACAGTGTACTCAAATGCATGTGTAAATAAGGCTGGCACACTGAAGCAACACTGCTTTTTGGAGAGGCAGCAGTTGATAGCATGTGCAAATGAAAGAGAATTACTCCAAGTGTGGGCTGGGAAAATTGTTTTCCACTGAAAGTGTTGGTGTTAGTTCTTAACAAAGGATCTCAAAGTATTCTTACCTGATTCACACACTATGGAGCCTGGCTTCAGTTCTAACATCATGGTGATCACAGAGATGTCAGTGGAATACAGGATCTGTGTCCTGTGTGGAAGATTCACGGTCCACAGTTCCGGAGTTGGATGAAGAATAAAAACCCATCCTCCCTTACTGCAGGTCACTTTGGAGCCATACTTCTTGCCTATGAGATCCATGGAATGCCGGATGACCCCATACTTAGTCTGAGTTACAGTGCCATGCTGGACCTTCACAGGAAACATGGATTCGTGGCCCAAGAACACGATAGCTGTGTCACCATCCTTGATTGTATCTCCATATTCAACAAAACTCATCGTGACAGTCTTGTGGCTAGCTGGTGGTCGTCACCTAAAAGCAGACAAATGCCACGACAATTTTATGGTATCATGATGAAGCTGTAAGTACAGTTCATTTTATTTCCCTCCCCCCCCAAAAAAAAGACACACTGTGCAAGTCAGATGTTATTAAGAGAACTCCACGCAGCTCGTGGACATCCCCTTGATGTGCTCCTGACTCAATAAAAATCAGAGAAAAGATCTCACTGACTTGAATGTAACCACTGTTTGCATCATTGTACGGTACATTTACAAACAAAAATTAGCAAATTTGTTATAATTTACTCAGCCTGCTCCGCAGTGCTACTGGGAAATGTGCAAGGCAGTATCAATTTCAGCAGCCTGTTTGGTTCTAGTTCACAAGCTCTCAGAGTATGTTGTTAAGCAGTGACTTTTATTTTTTTCTGCTGGCTTATCCATTGGTGATTTACAGCATGTGACAACTGCCACTTGCCTCAAGCACCGATTATTAGGACCACCAGCAAAAGTTTACTTGAAAGTTTTCAAAATGAAGCTTTAGAGATTAGATAAAGGTAGTATCCACATTAATTTAGCTATAAACTTGACTAAGTATGAAGAAAAAACATTGTGGCCTTTAATTTGCCATTGGGGGTGTAACGTGATTGTCTGGGAAGTGATCCATGCAGCTGAATGTAAACAACCATTTGCAAGCTAGTGCAAACACACTGTACTGTTCTAGTCCCGTGTTCTGAGAGCAACAAACTTAAATGTTGTCTTGGAGAAGAAAACCTCGAAATGAGAAGGCAGCTTACAATAAAACCTGGAACTACTTTTCAGATAAGGCAGCTAACCAGCTAAGCTGCAGGCTGACCTATTCATGGAAGGAATTGTGTAATGAGGTGATCCCGAAGTTAGAGATTAAAGTCTACGGCAGAATGATCTGGGAGCTTGATTTCCGATAGTTGGACAAGAAAATTAAAAGCAGCACTACTTAATAAAAACACAGAATCCTTGAGTTGGAAGGGATCTTTTAAAGGTGATCCAGTCTAACTCCCTGCAGTGAGCAGGGACACCCACAGCTCCATCAGCTGCTCAGAGCCCCGTCCAGCCTGACCTTGGCTGTCTGCAGGGATGGGGCATCCCCTGCCTCTCCGACCAACCTGATGATGATTTGACTGCATGAATTGAATGAAATGAATGAAATGAATTTACACATTGAATGTGTAAAAGCTTTGTCCCAATTTACTCTTTTTGCTATTAAAAAAAAAAAACAAAAAACTTTTTAGTTCTGAAACCGTAGCCTGACCAACATGTGAGTTCAATTTGCTGTTCAGCGGGCAGATTTATGTGTGCTGCTGTGCTGAGAATGAGAAGCAGACGTGCTGGTAGGCCGCGGTTCCAAAGCTTGTGGCATGTGGTATAGGTTCTTGTACAGCAAAGCACAACAGGCACGTCTGGACACGAAGGCATCCCATGAGCTCAGAAATGCACACACACCGGACACTGTGAGATCATACCGTGATGCTTAATGAGGACACAGCGTGCACCACCGGATTACATCGCTGTTCTTAACCCACCTGTAATACACGCTATCCACGAGTTGCCGTTTTCACCTCGTATTTATACAGCCACATCATTTGGAAGCAGCTCTGGCTGCATCTCATCTACATGCCTTCCTCTGCACGTGGCAACGGACTCAACGTCCCCCTGAGCACGCCCCTTCCCCCCTCCCCTCCGTGTCGGGGTCCCCCACCAAACGCACGAGGCCCGCGTGCGCCGTGGGGAAACCAAAGCGTAACGGGCGCGGAGGGGCCGTGCCCGCAGCAGCTCACCCCGCCTCGCCCGGCTCCTCGCGGCCCCGCACGGCCTCACGCGGGGCCGTGGGCTCCGCGGTTCCCCGGCAGCGCCGGCTCTCCCCGTCCCCACAGCCGTTACCTCCCGGGGCTGAGCCCCGCTAGCACGCCCGGCCCGGCTCTCCTCGCACGCGGTGCCCGCCCCTCCCCCAAGCCGGTCGCAGGATGCTGACGCTCCGCCGCCTCCGCCCCCGCCCGGAGCGGCCAGTCGTTGTCGGCCGTGCCCGCCAACGGTCCCTCGGTTCCCTCAGCCGCCGTGCCTCGGCGGGGCCAGTGGCTCCTGTGTGGGGGAGGAGGCCGGGCAGCCCCTTCCCTGCAACAGCTCCTTCCCCCCACGTGCGCAGTTAGCTATGAACCCGGGGGGGGGATCTCACGTTCGTCAAGCGTGGGTGATAGACGGCTGGGTCCTACTAAGCCCCTTCCCTAAGGGCCGCCCGAGCCCCCCGTGCAGGCGGTTTCCACAGCGTTGCAGCCGTTGCCCACGCTGAGCCCGGGGAAGGGCAGCTCGAGGCCAACCGACCTCCTCGTGCCGGTTTCTGGAGGTTGGAGGAGGAACCCACAGCGGAGTGTGGGCACAGGAGAAGCGGAATCATTATCGAAACCCCAAATAGCACGGTTCTGACTCCTACTTGCATCTCGTGTTTAGGATTGAGGTGATGTGGGGTGCCCCGGCGGCGCGGGGATGGAGTCGGGAGATGCGCGGGATGGGGATATCGCCTCATCTGCTGCTCCCAACAAGCCCAGGCCACCTGGCATGGGAGGGCACAGCTCTGTGAGTCACCTCGGACACGCAGGTAACGTTCTGTCTAAATCAGATAATTCCCTGTTCGCTGTGGTGTTCACCAGTGGCTTGTGATGCACAGGAGTGGAGAAACAGTCACTGCTCCGCAATCAAGAACGCCATCAATGCATGCCTAACTGAGCTGTGTAGGTGACCATTTGCGAGTTCTTTTACCAATGGGATTTCATCAGCTAGGAGGGAAAATCTGCCCATTATCTTCAGTGAGAACATCTTTATGTTATGCTGTTGACCCGCCCGTATCATAATTGCAGAAGTCTTTGTTATCGAGTTATGAAACTCTCCTCCATCTGATCTAAACATAATGTATGCAGTTTCAGAGGTTTCTTAAACTGCAGACTCCTACTCAGCTGCTTTTCTGACTGGCAATCACAGCTCTGCTCTGCCTTTATATCTGCACCTACTTCGGGTTTTTTTTTGTGTGTCATTTTTCATGTAATTTGCCATAGTTTATATTCTTGTGTCCTTTCTTTCCCTTTAACACACTGCTGTTCAGATGACTGTGGGCCTGGCTGTGTATAAGACTAAGAACAGCTCTTCACAGCACTCAGCTTACTGGAAATGATCAGTAATTTTCAATTGGGCGCTCAACCAATGTGAAAAGGATAATAACTAGGCTGATATACGTAAAGCAATAAATGGAAAGAAAATTTGCGTTTGGGAAGTTAAGGGGATGCAGCTACAACCAGTTCCTTTCATCTATTTATGCATGAGTGTTATGTTTTATTTTCAAGTGCTGTTTAGTCAGTAAGGCATCAAAAACAATGCAGTTATACGTAGTAAACTGTTTTCTTATTTCCTGATTTGGAAATAACCTTCTAAATTTTCAGGATGTTTACCCCCAGTTCTTCAGGCTCATCTTGCTATATCACATGAGTAATTTCAGAAGCTAACACTCATCTCCTTGCAGTTGTACACTGCACACCATTTACAATTAAGCCTCTTAGGAAGTGTTCACTGCACGGCCCATGATTAACTTCCCTTAATTCTTCATTGTTGAAGCTCAGCACGGAGATCTCTGGAGTAATCACCCCACCTTTCCAGCCTGAAATGCCAAACTGCATCATATTTTACAAGTCAGTATGCACTACAGTATCATCGCAGCATGGAAAATACGTGCTGATGCCTTTATCACAGTCTAACAGGCAATACAGGCTGATCCAAGGCAAGTACTCTCTCAGCAGATGAGCTAGATAAAGCAGTTGATCAGAGGCTGTTGACACACAGCACAGCATCTGTAATTAAGCCACTAGGGAAGCAGGGATGGGACGCTGTAACGAAGGTTGGATCCAGTGTGCACACAGCTTTCAGGAGATCTCACAATGCGAGCTGAGAGCCACTTCTGACTTAGCGTGTATGATAAATTTGTCACATAACGGTGAGATAAAGGCTGTAGAGGGTGCAGTGTTCATTAAACAAGTTCATCGGGTGTATTTTGTGCTCCCATCATGGCTCTTCTCTCTTTTAGTGCCGACTTTCAGACAAGAGCTGTGTGAAGGAGAGGTGTCTGTGTTGGAAGTGCAGTAATGAATGGCACGCTGAGGACACAACTGGATCATAATAACTGTAAGGACTGGTGCACCCTGTTCTGCAGGACGGGGAGGGAGAGAGTGTCTCCAGTGCATGAAAGTGAGTCCTTGGGTTTTGGATCTTGAGGTAACCTTGACTCCACCAATCTATAAAACGCGTAGCAGTTGCTTCTTGTGTGTGTGGCAATAGATGATGGAAGGAGACAGAAGGAGCCTTCAGTACCTCTTCGGAATGCTTTTCTTTGGGTGAAAAAAACCCACCAGAAACAAGCTTGTAATGTAACAGTATGTTCTTAGTATTACTTGCATTGTTCTAGATTAAAAATAACTCTGATGAGTGTTTTACATTAAAGCAAAAAACAAAAACACAACTAGAATTTGGCAAAGTGTTGCAACTCAGATCATCCAGGAACATGACACGCATTTTCAGGACTCTGGGTATGATTTTACACTTGTGTTCACTGAATCCTTGCCCAGGAGGACTCTACCTGTAGCTTACACCGTCCTGAAGAATGAGCGTTGCGTGGATCCAGTGAAACGCAGGGGAAGATTTTGCGAGGTTAAAAAGGCAGAGGGGACTTAGAGAGGATTTGTTCTTTGATCCCGGAGATAAAGAGACCAGACTTGCACAGCCGCTGAGCCCCTGACTTCTGCAGGTCCGTGTGCTCTCAGTCTACCTGCAACAGCAGGGGAACTGGGCGGCGGCCAAGCACGTTTTCATTCGAGGCAGCCTGTAATGGTTTCCCGTGCCTTTTATTTTTCTTTTGCTAAAGCGGAACAGTTCGGTAAGCTGCACCAGCGTCGTCCCGGTGCTGAGGGCGCTAACGGTGCCGCCATGTTCAGGCTGCCGGTGGCCGCCGGCACGGATGGACGCCCGCGCCCACCAGCTCAACCCCGCGCCGCCCAACCGCCGCGCAAAATGGCGGCACGCCTTCACCGGCCAGGAGGGGCGGTTGGCTCCGCCCCTTGGCGGCTCGACCAATGGAATGAATGGGCTATAAATAGCAGCCAATGGAGCGGCGGGTCGCGCTCTATATAAAAAGGGCGCGGCGGCGGACTCGGGGCTCCACTCCGGCTTGGGCAGCGGGTGGGTGCGGAGCGGGTGAGGAGGTCCTTGCGTTGGCTGCGGAGCCCTCGGTAAGTCCCGGGGCAGCCGAGCCGCCTGCAGCTTAAAGAGAAGAAAAAGCGAGCGATTTAACTTTTATATACGCGTTTTTAACGGTGTGGGTTGGAGCCGGTTCGTGGCGGGGAGGGGGAGCGGGATGCGGCGGGGCGGCGCGGGGCAGGTGCGTACCGGGCGGGGCCGCAGCTTGAGCCGGAGCCCCGCTCTGAAAGCAGCTTCCCCCGGTATTTAGCAGGGTAGTTACATATGCTCGCCCCGGCCACGTCCCCCGACGGAGCTGTCCGTTGTGTGACGGCTCGCCCCGCTCCCCAGCGGCCGCCCCGCCGCATCCCTGCGTCCCGGCCGAGCCCCGGAGCGTCCGCACCGGGATGCTGAAGGATGCGGTCAGGCTTGCGGAGGTGGAAAAAGTTTTTTTTGGTGTTGTTTTCTCTCCCTTCCCCCCCCTCCCCCCCCTCCTTCCTCCTTGCCTGGCCTTACGGAAGGTGCCGTGGCAGCGGAGGTGCGGAAGGTGCCGGTGGAAGCGAAGCCAAGGTGACCTTGCCTGGTGCCTGGCTGCCTACCCCGCTGATAGGCTTCCCTCTCTTCCCCCAGTGACTGCGGTAGGGACAGCCATGCCCTTCTCAAACAGCCACAACCTCCTGAAGATGAAGCACTCTCCTGACGATGAGTTCCCCGACCTGAGCGTGCACAACAATCACATGGCCAAGGTGCTGACCCTGGACCTGTACAAGAAGTTGAGGGACAGGCAGACTTCCAGTGGATTTACGCTGGATGATGTCATCCAGACCGGGGTTGACAACCCAGGTAACGGCGGCACCGTTAGGGCTGCAGAGCGCTCTGCTCTCCCTCCTTCTTGGAAGTGCTTCTTGACGGCAAAACCCTTCCGAGGAGGCCACGGTTTGTCGAGCCGTGCTCCTCTCTGCAATCTGACACAGCAATTCCCAGGCGCTCCCATTATGTAACTGCTCTGCTAAATACTTCAAATCCGAACCAAAAACAAAACAAAACAAAAAAAAAAAAACCAAACACCCAAATGTGTTCTAATTTTTATGCAACCGGGGGGAAAAAAAAAATCTCTGAGCTGTGTGGGCTTACCCGGCTGTTCTGAGCTCGTCCTGTTCCAATGTGATTGTGTGATGTTCTGTAGCACTTCTATGGAAAAAAAAAAAAAGGGGGAGCAGATGCATATACATGTTAACATTACAGTATTTATTTTTACTCTAGCAATATCAAAATGGCCCAACTAAATAATCAGAGACTGCCTCCCGATGAGGAGTACCCGGACCTGAGCACCCACAACAACCACATGGCCAAAGTGCTAACCCTGGATTTGTACAAGAAACTGAGAGACAGAGTCACGCCCAGTGGCTTCACCCTGGATGATGTCATTCAGACTGGGGTTGATAATCCCGGTAAAATGCGCTGAGATATTCTGTGGGAGCCAGCTGAAGTAACTGGTGCTTTTCAGTATGGTGACTTAAGCTAAGCTCGTGGAGGTGGTATTTATGTGCAGATTATGGAAATGCAGTTCTGTCTGTAGCAGAGCGAACAAAGCGATGCATGCTTGCTCACAGCAAAGCATGGTTGTTTTAAGTGTAGTTCTGTCTACGGGTTTGCATTAGCTAGTGAAATTGGATGTGCCGTGCAAAATTGCCCTAAACCAAAGCTTGACAAGAGTGTGGCTTAATGGCAACTGCTATGGTTTCCCATAGCGCTGCGTTGGACTAACTGGGTGAGGTGTAAAGTGTAGGGTCTCCCAACTGCTCTTGAGTGAGTGCATTTCAGAGTGACTAGATCTGCTGTGAAGAAACTTGCCTGGTTAGTGCTGTGCTGGAGTACTGCCGAGCGTCACCCAACTTAGCTCTTCTGCCTTTGTTACCACTCCAGGCCACCCCTTCATTATGACAGTAGGCTGCGTAGCTGGCGACGAGGAATCCTACGAAGTGTTTAAGGAACTCTTTGATCCAGTTATTGAGGACAGGCACGGTGGCTACAAACCAACCGATGAGCACAAGACTGACCTGAATGCTGATAACCTGCAGGTATGAATTTCTGTTCAGTTACTGATACCCACTGATCTGAGGCCTGGGGAAAGCTGTGAGAGGTTGCCTGAACTGCTTGCTCAGGCTCTGTCCTCTCAGTTTCACCGTGTGCAGGCTGACAGGCACTGTGCCCAGTGCAGTCTTACTTAAGAGCCTGCTGCAGCAGGATGTCAGTAACTGGGTAGAACCAGGCAGCTGACAAGCAGGACTTGCTTTGTGTGCTGCTGCAATGTAAGTCACGCCAAACATGTTGAGCATGTATTTCTTTGGGCTGTGCTAGTTGTGTGAAACAACCCAGTCCCAGGGCTGTTAGAAACTTTAGCTCTTCCTACTCTATGGTGTTGTATGCTAAAAATCAGCCAGTGGTCTCGTGTTATAGAATAGCTGTTGGAAGTAGAGGTTTCCACCCATCTTACAGATTTCGGGTGTTATTGCAGTCTGTAGGGGTTGGAATTCCTGCCTTGGTAGGGCTAACCATAGAGCATCTCAAAAATTAAAGTACTTTGAAAATAATGAATAATTCTCATTTGCAGGAGTAAACACCTGCCTAAGCAAGGATTTGTCTCATGCTGATACCTCTGGGCTTCTGTTACTCCTTGCAGTCTAGATCTGGGACTGAGATGGGTGTAAAATTGATGGCATTCCTTTCTTCTAGCACACTTTAGTAGTCCTAGTCTTACCCTGAAAACAGGGAGTCTGTTATTCTCATGCTTTGCTGGAAAACTGGAAAAAGTGGTCCTGAAGTGCACTGTATTACAGGCCAGCTAGTCCATCTCAAATATAAGTGCGTAGGACCTGTGTGTATTTGGGACAAGCATCTTAGCAGCAAGGCAGTACAAATTTTCTGATCTTGTAGGGTGGTGACGACTTGGATCCTAATTATGTGCTGAGCTCTCGTGTGAGAACTGGCAGGAGCATCCGTGGATTCTGTCTTCCCCCTCACTGCAGCAGAGGAGAGAGACGGGCTATTGAAAAGCTCTCTGTTGAAGGTAAAGTGAGAATCGGGCAATGAGGGGAAACTGCTGACCTTGTCTAGGCAAAGAGGTGCTCTGTGCAATCGGAGAATGGAGGCAGTTGGCAGAGCTGCCTTCCTCCAGGCTTAACTCAAATGTGGAGCCTTCCCCGAAAAAGGCAGTTTGGATTAGGGTTGCATCAGCACTGCAGTTTGTAACTCAGAGCAGGAGCACGTCAGGGGAATTGGACTGTGCTGAGTTGACCTTTGCTGATCTTGAAAGCTTCTTTCTGTGTGTGGGGAAAGAGGTTGGTTCATCACGGCTCAAACCTGAGATGTAATAGGTATGGAGCAACCCTGGGGCTTGAGTCATGATTGCAGTATTTTGTGGCTTCTTTTAATAGACTTTCATTAACATTTGGCTTGCTTAGAGGTGTAGTCCTGCTCTGAGCGAGCTCTAGTTCTCAGTGGAACTCCTCAGCTGCAGTTCTTTCTGATGCCTCCCACCTGCTTTCAGTGAGAGGAAAGGATACTTTCTCAAGGTGCTATCCTGTCACTGTTCCAAAACTTCCCAAGGGCAGGGTAACAGTCCTTGATTAGAGTGCTGCTTGTTGAATTCATGACCTTGATTGTCCTTGAGAGAAAGCACTCTATTTCTACAGTTAAGCAGCAGTAATGATCCCGTACTGTGTGTAAAGGAACAAAGACTGCTTGTTTTTGCCTGGAAGGTGCATACAAATCATCTGATACAGCCTTAAGTTCTGTAACGCCACACAAAGTCATTGCCATTACAGATGAAAGCAAGGGAGGAACCAACAACAGCAGATAGTTTGAATGCAGTTTCTGAAGTTCTGGGAAATGCCTATAGTTTGTGCTCCCATCCTAAAAGTGCTTCTCTTTCAGCTCTGGGCAGTCTGGGAGGTGATCTCAAGGGGAAGTACTATGCCCTGAGGAACATGACCGATGCAGAACAGCAGCAGCTGATTGATGATCACTTTTTGTTTGACAAACCCGTTTCTCCTCTTCTGTTGGCATCTGGGATGGCACGAGACTGGCCTGATGCCAGGGGTATCTGGTGAGTGGATGGCCGGAAGGGAGAGCTGCGCGAGATCTTGGGAATTTTGGTGGTGGCTGATATTGTTGGACAGAACAGCGCATTGCGAACTTATGCTTCTGAATCTCATGAGGAACTTCTGTGTGGTATCTCCTGGGGAAGTTTTATCTGAAAGCAGAACTTGCCCCAAGTGTTAGCATGCACTGTACATAGGGCTGGTAGGAGCAAGCTGGCTTGGCTGGCCTCTTACCAGAGCCTGTCCATCCAGCACAGGTTTGTGAAGCTCCAAGCAGTAACTTGAGCAACTCAGGAAAGTAAATGACTTCTGCAAGAATTAATGTTCCATTGCATTCAGCTCTCGTACTATGGGTTTAGGGTAACTAAGGTAACAAACCATGGCACGGACTTAGCAGCTGAGTCTTGATACTGGATGCATAGCTTCTCCTTTGGAATCTCATTGCTTTTGCTTGCAGAAACTCACTGATGCCAGATCAATATGATGTTACCTTATTGGTGATATTTTTGCCCCAAAGAGACCAGGTGGCATCAGTTGACTGATGCAGGGGTGTAGAGTGGAAGGATTCTGCTTGTCACATGTAGGTCACCTACATAAAACTGCATCTCAGGAGCTTCTGCAACATAATTAACTTGTCCCCCTATATGCCAAGGATTAGTTCTTAGCTGGAATACCTCAAGCTTATTATTGTAGCTGCTTCAATAAACGCAGAGGAAATGTGCTTTGTTTCTGTAGGTCACCTTTAAGATTGCATCATCTACCTGCAGATTGCCAGCGTTAGATATGTACAGGTTTGAAGTGTAAAGTCTCAGTCTGCGTAAATAGCTTTCATCAGATACTAGTTAATTCTTGATCATAATCAAGCTGAGAAATCATCAGTGTGATGCATGTTGACCAGCTTCAAGCTAGTACAGAGGGGCCTTCAGAATTCAGAGGTTTTTCTGGTATCTCTGACGAGCCTCAGATCTAAAGGGATAGTGGGAACTCACTTTAGTTCTCTTACAAGGTATGAAGGGCAGACTAACAGTATGACAATTCTCATTCTGGTTATTCACTGTGAATGTGGTATCTGTGTGAACATCTGTCTATGGGTCTGCTTCAGTGCCTGTATTAATTGCCCTTCTGCTAATTGTGAACAGATTAAATCTCCTAAACTTGTGGACTCAGAATGTAAATGAGGTGAGAACTGACTGAGCTCGAAGTTTTGGTGCTCTAACACTAGCTAATGTCATGCTACTACTTTCTGACATGTACAGATACAGACCACTTCCAAATACCTCTTGAAAAGAGGAAAGTACAAGCTTAACTTTGTTAGTTCTTGGATGGAGAACAGTAAGATGAATTTTTTTGAAGAAGCAATTAAATAAGCCTCTTGGAAGCTACAGCAATGAGGAACTTGGTGCTGCTATATCTGTCTCGAAAATGTCAAGTGGGACAACGAGTCTGTCTTGTCTCCTAGGCACAATGACAACAAGACCTTCCTTGTTTGGATCAATGAGGAGGATCACCTCAGGGTTATTTCCATGCAGAAAGGTGGCAACATGAAGGAAGTGTTTACCCGCTTCTGTACAGGGCTAACACAGGTAAATCAAATACTGCTTGTGCTCTGGGTCTAAATATTAATCTGCTTAGGGCTGAGCATACAAGCTCTTCCAGGCTGGGAGCAGGTAACACAGGAGGTGACATCCCTCTCCTTTGTTCTGCATAGCTGCTTCTTCATAGTTTAGGTTTCTGGCAACATCCTGATGAGATCCTTAGCTGTGAGGGCTCTGAAATGCCTGTACTGGGAAGGCATTGTGACTATGGAATCTGGAATAAATCCTCTAATGTAATAACCTTATCAAACTGTACTTAAAGGATCTCTCCATGGCTCTATAAATCACAGCATTTAGTGACCCTGGGTGGGAGGAAAAATTGTTTGAATGTGGATGGATGACACTGGACAGAAGTTTCTAGGCTGCTTGCTTTTCTTAGCTTCTGGTCTTGATACCAGCTTGCGCTTTACCAGCCCCTTCCCTAATCCTAACAGATACACCAGTTTGACATTTCCTAAATCAAGCTTCCCAGTAGATAGCAACTTCAGGCTTTGTAGTGTAGCTTGAACTTAGGCTGCCTCACTGCTGGGAGCAAGATTAGGGCCTTAAAAAACCCCTCATTTGGTGACCCTCTTCTACAAATGGAGGGGGCCTATGTAACTGACTTAAATAGCTGCTCAAACTGTTGTGGCTGTTGCTATGCAACTGAAGCTGTAAATGAGCACTTAATGGATGACCTACATCGTTCAGGCAGAGAACAATCTCTAAGCATCCATTCTCTCTATTTATAGATAGAAACTCTCTTCAAGTCCAAAAACTACGAGTTCATGTGGAACCCACACTTGGGCTACATCCTGACCTGCCCATCCAACCTTGGAACGGGGCTCCGTGCTGGCGTGCACATCAAGCTCCCAAACCTTGGGAAGCATGAGAAGTTTGGAGAAGTCCTCAAGAGGCTTCGGCTGCAGAAACGAGGCACAGGTGAGAGGTGGTGACACAGTGATTCCCCAGTCAGGCTGCTTCTGACCAGGCAGCAGTGAGAGCCTGGCTACAGCCAAAGCTAACCTTGGTTCGTGCTGACACTGCCTGGTAGGCCATCCAGAAAGGGACCCCTCTAAAGCACACGGGGAGAACCAAGCCTTAAAAGTGTAGCTTGGGAGAGGTGGAGATGCTGGTGCTTCCCTTAAGCTGTACTATATCCAGGTTCTGAGTGCTCCTAGGCATATCTTTCCATATGGTGTTCTGAGTGCTAGATATGGTGTGAACCTAGTGGGCCTGCTTTAATCTGGGATGGGATTTCTGATTTCCTACTTCTGGGTAGGAGATAGGTATGGCAGGTTCTTCTGAGTGCAGGTTAGATTACCCATGGGTTAAAAGAATTTAAAAAAAAGTGGTTAGTGTTTCATCACATTCAGATTTATCTCCCTGAAGGGAAGAGGAGGTGGTGGCAGCTTGCAGAGAACTGTCCTTCCTTGCTCCCACCTCTTTCTGGTGAGGGCAGAAAGGTAAACTTAGTGGCTCAGGGAGTGGTCAGTGTGCTAATTAATTCTCTTGCTCCAGGTGGTGTGGACACAGCTGCAGTCGGAGGGGTGTTTGATGTCTCCAATGCTGATCGTCTTGGCTTCTCTGAGGTAGAGCTGGTGCAGATGGTGGTAGATGGTGTGAAGCTGCTCATTGAAATGGAAAAACGCCTTGAAAAAGGCCAGTCTATTGATGACCTCATGCCAGCTCAGAAATAAAGCACTTTATTCTCATGGTTCCTAACTTATTGGATGAATAATAAAATGTCACTCCAATTTCAAACCCCTTGGGTCAGAGCCCACTTAGTTACACTGTAGAGAAGTCTTCCATCCATCTGTGTTAGAGTTTATTTTTTGATGGCTGAAATGTTGTTGAAAATGAAATAAACAGTTGTTTTGGCCTGACATGTCTTAGATGTGTTGACTGACTGTGCTTGAGGACTAAGTGACTTGCTTCCTGATTAGCTGAACTGCCTGCTTTTATGTGTTAGCACATCATCCTGGCTGTGCTGCTGTGGTCCACTTGCTGGAGTTAGAAGTGTGCTTAGAGCAGTGTCAAAAGCAAACCTTTATTGTGATCGCACCTGCTGTAAACCTGAGAACTGATGCTAAACAGTGAGTCACTTTAGGCCTGCCCTACCTTGGAGGCTTCAGCTTATGCATCTGCTCATGATGATTGTAAACTGTCATTATCCTGAGTAGGACAAGCCAGACTGACTCCTGCAAGGGAGGGGATCTGGGTACAAAGGGCTGCTGTTCAGAGCCATGCTCTCCTCCTGCTGTAGGGCAAAGCTCTGAGGTCAGACTTGAGCTCATAACAATACCTACACTATGCTAGTTTGCTGGGAGAAGATCACGTCCTCGTGTCTGTGGATGTGCAGAGGGTCAGAGTAAGCAACTAATTGGGCTCTACTTGGGGGTGCAGCAGGATGGAGTTTAAGCTGAAGCAATGCCTCAACTAAGCTCTTTGGGTCTAACTGGGGAAGAGATGGGGGCTGGAAGTCAGTCACAGGAAAGTGTCTTGACTGCAGCTTTACTCAGCTTGCTCTTGGTGCTCTGTGCCCCAGTTGCCCTATGAACCTAACACTGAACAACACAGTCAGATAGAATGTACCATTTTTTTTTTTTCCAGCCCTGGCCTGGCTTGCAAAGTCAGGGTGTGGGCTTATAGTATTGCATTGAATAGAACTGTTCTCCATAATGACTGTAATTTGAACATGCATGCTTACTGTGGGGAGGATTCACCTTATTAACCTCCAAGAGCTCCTTTTTTTCCAGAAGCAAGCAGTGTTGGACCCTTAGTAACAGCACCTTCTGCAGCTCGTGCAAGCTGGGAAGCAGCTAATGCCTGCTCAGCAGCTCTACCCACTGCTAAAACTGGTGTTTTATAGAGGGAATGTGATGAGAGGTTGATGCACAGCTCTGCAGCTTTATATAGCCTCGTGCAGATAACTGAAGCCTTCTTTTGTAGGAGCTGTGATGTTTCCAAGGCTGTGATTGCACGCTGTCACTGAGTTCAAGTGATGGGTGCAGTTGGGATAAGCTGAAGGCTGAGCTAACTTCTTGGATGATACTTCTTTGAAATGCAGCACTGTACATTACTCAGGTTTAGCCGGATGGGAGAGAGGATTGTGAGAACTGGGGGGCGTAAATGGTGCAGCTGATGAGTTGTGTACCCTTCCCATCTTGCTGTGCTTCATGTCATTACTCCAGACACCACGCGAACAGCTGGTATTGCATCTTGTCATCAGAGAGCACTAATTTAGTGATGCCTCTCTTTGAGATGTTGTTATGCAGTCAGCAATTATCCAGTGTAAGGAGGTACCTGAGCACTTGTCTGTTTCTTTTTAGTTATGTTGGCTGCAGTAGTAAGGCTGTGTCTCTTCCTGTGCATCTTGTTTCTCTTATGCCCTTTGCCTGTCAGAGCTGCCTCTGTTCACCTGGTTTCAGTAGCGCAAGGCAGGATCCACAGCCGCCTGACAAGCCGTGGGAATGGCAAGCTAGTCCTTAATGCCTGCATCCAACCAGAAAATACTGCTTTTTAAATTGATTTTCTTTCCCACCCACCACCTTAGCTGCGTTCCCTCCTGTCACTCCTAAGAGGAGGAAGACCATGCTTTTGTTTCAGCTTGCAGCAAGCCACTGGGCCCAAACCTGACATGCAGGAAGGCCGCACAAGATGTCGTGCTCTGGTTGGTGCTTGCTAAAAATCTATGCACCAGAGAGAATTAAACCTTCCACCCCCTTGTCCTGAAACCACCAGGGTGCAGTGCCAAGAAGCCAGCAGCACCTCACTGTGCCCTGTGTCACGGAACCAACGGTCTTGTCCTGGAGGGGGGAGCAGAGGACAGGCAGCAGTGGCTGGTGTGCCCTTAAAACTGTGCCTGCCAGCACCTGTGATCCCACTGCGTGCCAGAGCGGATGGGGGGTCTGCTGGCTGTAACACAGCCCTGGTTGTGTTGCCCTGTTGCACAACTTGACATGTTCTCCAGTCTCAACACGCACTGGTTTTATGGTGTTTTCAAGGGGAATTTCTTCCTTTTAATCCCCTTCATCTGGATGCTCCTGCCTCCCCCTAAGAGTCCCTGCAGCTGCCTGATGCCATTCCCAGCTCCTTGCCCAGTGAGCTGAAATCTCTGGGAGCCTGTTTGCTTCTCACGTTACACTTACTGGCAGCAGGCAGCCCATAAACACTCCTTTTATCGTTTTTATGCCATTTTCTGGGAAATTATTCATGGTGTTTTATCCACTTGTGGGCTAAGCTACTCGGGGGATGCCGACGGGATGTCGATCGCGGGCACGGTGCCACCCATGGGGCAGGAAGCTCCCAGCCCTGCCACAGCCTCCCTGGGATGGCAGCTGAGTGTGGAATAGGGCCACAAGCTGCAAGAGGCCCCAGCATCCCCTCAGAGAGCTGCCCAAAGTGGGTGGCTCCTCTCTGTCCCGAAAACAAGGCCTGAGGCGCGGTGCCTACACCTGCAGGCTGTACCCTATCTGCAGCCAGCCCAGGCCAGGGCAATGCTTGCCTCCAGCTTCCCATTTTGCCCTGAAGGAAAAAGAGGGTGCTATTGCCTAATGGCTCTGACAGCCATCAGGCAGGCCGGGCTGCCCGGGCTCAGCCTGCATCCAGCGCTCGGATGAGTGTTCCCGTATTTTACACAACGCGGAATAGCTCAAGTGGGAGCGTTGGAGTGATTCTGCTCCACCTACACAAGAATGTGGTGGTGCGGTGGGCAGGGCACACTGCTGGGAATAGAGATGGCATCACAGCCTTTTCATCTTGCTCTGCTTTTTGCCCAAGCAGCAGCCGGGAGGCTCCTGTGGCTTCTTCCACGTTCCTCCGCTTGCTCTGCCTTCCCCTTTCCTCAAAAATCCCAGTTGCTGTTGATGGATGCAGCCTAGCCATCCACTGCAGATATCTCTGCCACCCCAGGGCTTAGTGTGCTGTTATTCATCCCAGGGAAGGCAGAGCCAAGCCCCACGATGCAGGAGGGCACCCCACAGCCCAAGTCATGGTGACACTGATGGGAACGAGTGCTCGTGCCCTTCAACCCTCTTCCCATCAGGTGGGAAAAAACGCATCTGTTGTACCCAGTGAGCAGGTCTGCTAGATAAAGAGGCAGCGAGGACTCAGGCTGGGATTAGCAATTAATGCAAAATCTGCACTTAGCAGACGGGATAAAAATAGGTATCCAAACCCACAAAGGTGTTTGCTTTCTTCCTCCAAGCAGTGCCCAAGAGCTTGAGATACCATATATTATACATAGCTGTACATATGTATGTATATAAAATTTCAGATGGCAAAATGACCCATGCTCAACAGCAGGGAAGTGGGTAGCGGGGGCACCTGCCAGTCCTCAGACAAAAGGAAACACTGGGTTTTTTTTTTTAATCAGAAGTCAAAGGTTTCAGCATAGTGAAACTTGTCTGGATTACTCAGGAATGTGTGAGACCCTACCAGATATCTGTGTTCGTTTTCCTCCTGTTCTGAGCATCCCGAGCACTCAGCAATTCCCATGCTGTGGCAAATGGTGGCTGAGGCTGTTGGCACTGCCAGCTGAGCCCTCCTGTGACACGGGATGGACACCAGTGGGACATCCTCACAGTGGGACAGCACTGGGTCAGATCACTGCTGTGAAACTGCCTCCAAGTTGGGACTTGTCCGGGGAAAGCCAACTGCAGAGATACCCGTGGGAACCTGCATGGGAAGAGGATTGCAACGGGCACAAACACCCATGGCCCCAGAGAGTCTGCTCCTCGCCACGGGAGAGTAAGAGCAGGCTTCTTTTGTTTTTATAAGCCATTTTTATGGCAAAGCATCACCGAGCATCTCGCTTCTGAGCACCCTGCCTCCATCCCTGTGCCTCCGGGCTGTGACCAACAGTGAGCCGCGAGCTACGTGTTTTCTGGCACTCGGTGGTTTGGTCTGGTCTTTTTTTGGTGCATGTCTTTACTTACTTGTTTTTGCAATGAGCCCTGTGGCTTGCAAAGAGAACGGTCAGCAGGATGGAGCCTGTGCGGCTGAGATGGGGGAGCTGCCTGCCATCCCAGGCTCTCCATGACTCCTGCAGACGTGGGATACCCATGACAGCAGTGGTATCCTCAACCAAACCTCTCCTGCACTGCTCTTTGGATTTTTTTAAAAGCAGACAGAAGGCACAGTCTGCTCTTCTGACAAGGACTTAAGACCCTGGCCCCGGGGCAATGGCAATGAGGGGACAGCAAGCGGGCGGTCAGCTGGAGCCCCCGGAGGGGCACAGGGCAGCAGATGGCCCTTGTGCCTTCTCCCAATACTTTTATATAATCAGCGTTAAAAACAGCAGTGACGTGTTCATGTTTAGCTGATCACACTCAGCCATCATTCCCTGCTGTACCTGTGCACACTCCTCCTCTCTCCCCCCGTCTCCATTCTGTTGGTGTGGCTGTGCTGAGGGTTTTCTCAGCATTTAGCTCCACAGTGAAGTCTCCACCACAAACAGCTCCTCCAGAGAGCCATCGCTTAGATTTGTTCAAAGTGCTCTGCTGATGGGCCATTCAGCTCCTATCGTTCACATTAAATTAACACTAACCTTGAGAAGGGATCACTGAAAACACACGTTAATTTAGCTGAAGGGATTTCACATCAAGATACAGAGAAGCAATGAAATGCACTCATAAAACCAAGAGCTATTTGGCTGAGCACGGGGAATAGTTATGAAAAAGGTTCATTCATAACACCAGAAGAGGGATAAAACACTCCACGCCAGCTGGTGGGATGCTAGGAAATACCTGCAAGGGGGAACACTGCTGCAGGCAGCCCCCTCAGTCCCACCACCTTCCAAACAAAACCCCATCCCTCAGCCTTGCTTAACTCTCACTTCTGACTTTTGTGCGTGCTGTTAATACTGAGCTTAGAAGAGAATCCAGTAAGTGAAGCACTGTTCTTGGAACTGGGCACGTCGTGGCCCTTGGTGGATCACTCAGCTCACTTCTCCAAAAGAAACACAGCTAAAAATGAAATAAAGCCCTGGTTTGACATAGAGAGTGCTCCCCGTAGCTGAGCGTCTCTTGTCTTGCTCACAACCCTGGGCAAAGGTTTCAGCCACATACTTTCATCCCAACAAGCCATGGCTGTTTTTTTTTTTTTTTTTTTAATTATTTACTTATGCCCCTTTTAGTCTGTTCCTTCCTCAAGATTAAAGAGACAAAAACAGAAGTAAAAATAAAGTACAGAGTTCCCAAGGGAGCTCAACCTTTCCTTTCCCTGCTGCCTGCCCTTCAGAAATAAATAAATAAATAAATAAAAACTGCCTGCAGAACATCTCCCAGGGCCTGAGAAGTCTGTATGTAACACACAGCACAGGAGGTGTAGAGCCTGGTGGTCTACTTGCTCCTCCCAGGCTGGAGACCACAGTTCCCCCCCGAAAAGGTCACCTCCACCATGGTGGGGATGGCACTGACATGAGCATCACCCTGCAGCCCAGCTCGGTGCAGACATTTCCTTTGGCCAAGCAGCACCAGAGTGGAAGACACAGCACTGAGGGACACGTTTAGGGGGCACGGTGCTGATGGTTTGACTGTTGGACTGAATAATCTTAGTGGGCTTTTCCAACCTTAATGGCTGCGGGCCTGGAGCAGGCCCTCTCTCAGCCCCCCAGCTGCAGGTGCTTTGTCCTCCAAGTTTAGTCTCCTTTGGGCTTTGGGAAGAGGGCTGCAGCCCCAGCCCTACACAGAGGCCCCGAGGAGCTGGCTGCAGCTCCTGTGCCATAGGTCATGGCCACGTTCACTGGGGCTGGGAGCACGGACTGGAGCCTCTACACGGAGCAGACGTGGAGTACTTCCCACTGAATAAAAATATCTCCCTTGGCCCTGGCACATGAACCCAGCCACCTTCCTACTAGAGACTTCCAAATCAGGAAAGCATTTCGGTTCCCCTTCTGCCTTCCCACTGCCCACATGCAAGCTCTGAATGGGGAACACTCCTTTCTGCATGCACTGGAAGCAGCTGCCTGGTGTTCCTATTAAAGGATATTGTTTACTCTCCAGGCTGCCCTGGTGCTCGCACACGACGCAAGCAGAGCCTGACAGAAACCCCTGGCAGCACAGCAGGAGCTCGGGTGCGTTTGGGGATGCTCGTGCTTTTGTGAAGGGTGTGGCCCAGAAGCAAAGCAGGGCTGCCCACAGCAGAGGTGACAGGAGCCAGGATCCAAGCCCCCAGCCACTGCCTGGAGGTCCTTTGCCCACGGCCAGGCCTGACCAGCAGCAGCCACCTCCATCCCTCCTTCCCCACCTCCCAGCTCCCCCAAGACAAGGAGGGGCATGGGCTCATCGCAGCCACAGATGACTTTTTCCACGGAAACAGATGTCTGCTTCAGTCGACGGGTTGTCTTTGAGCTGAGCCCGATCCCACCTCTTCTGATTGTCACTGCTGCTGTTATCTCCATAGCTGCTCTTCCTCCAGACTTCCGCTGCATCCCTGCTGCAGGAACTCAGCACTTCAGCCCTGCCCAGCACCTTCAAAAGGCATCCAAGGGACCTGTACTTCCTGGTAACAAGCGCTCCTCGGCTCCTAGAGCCACAGAATAACCTGAGCTGAAAGGGACCCACAAGGATCACTGAGCCCAACTCCTGGCTGCACAAAGAACCACCTCAAATTCAAGCTCCATATCTGAAAGCATTGCCCAGAGGCTTCTTGAACTCTGGGGACTTTCTCTGCACTGTGTCACACGTGGGGAGCTGCCCAAAGAAACACTGCCATGGAGGTACCAGCCCCACAGAGCCGCCTGCTGTCCTGTAAGACCCAGCTGGCACCGCTGGAATCCTCAGGGACAGGCAGGAAGGGAAGCAGGGGATGCTTCCAAAGCAGAGGGTGGCTTTTGCTCCTTCTATGCCAAAGGAGAAAACACTGCTTGAATTCGAGCGTGTGACAATCCAAGTGAGAGCCAACACTTTTTCCTGGCTTGCTGCTGGGAAAGAAATTCACACAAAAAGAAGGTTGCTGTTTCCTCCCGCAGTGGCAGTGGGATGGTCACAGTTATCCAGCCAGGGAGACTTCAGGACACGTCTCCCAGATTCAAACACAATAAATCTGGGTCTCTTTTCCTTGCCCTCCTACCCAGCATGCACACAAGACATATCTCTGGTCCTCCAGGCACAGGTGGCCACTTTGTGGCCACAGCCCAACCAGCCAAGGAGAAGAGCAGATCATTTCAGTGCTGCTTTCAGCAGGTACCAGCTCCTTCAAGTGAGGCTGCAAGAGACCCTTTGGCTGCCTGGAGGCATGAGTGGCCAATGATTTTCTCAGATTGGCTGTGTATTTATGACCTCAAAAAAAGGCAGCTTGCCCATGGCAAGTCCCAAGCATGGGACTCGTGACTCATTCCTGGGGACGAGGAGAGAAGTTGTGCTCCTCTGAGTTCTCTGCTGAGCTGCGTGACAGTAATACAAGCTTGAAGGTCCCCCTGACAGTACCCTTGGATGCTGTGAACCTCTTTCCTTTCTCCAGAAGAGAAGCACTTTCAGCAAAGTTCACACCACGCCGTGAGAAGCTGCTGCTGAGAAGAAAACTTGGGATTTTCTCAAACAATTCCACTCACACCTACCAACAGAGAGCTTTTGTTGTTCCCCACGTCAGCCTACTACCCATGCTCATCCAGATGATTTGAGACAGCCAGGAAGAGCTCTAACTTCAGACTTAGGAAAGTCTGACTCTTCCTGCCTCGTGACAAACTTGCACAAGTGTAACTATGCGCACAGTCAGGACCTGCCCTTCCTCTTTCACACAGTCCCAGGCCTGGCCAGCACAGAAGATCCCTCCACAGCACGGCCACGTAGCAACCAGCAAAACGAGAAGCTAGTCCAGCAAGCAGGCAAGAAACCAAGGCTAGGAAATGTGCTGGCCCCAAGCCAGCCCAGCCTCGGGCCAGGAAAGAGAAATGAAACCAGCTGAGATAGGAAGAGGCTGCTGCTACGGTTAGGTGGCATCCTGCATCCTTCAGCACGGACAGCTGGATCTCTCACTACATACCGCAGCCAGGCTTCAGCCTGCACTCTGCCTCTCGCCATCCATGTCCTCCACATACTGGGATCGCCTCGTGTGCGTGGATGCCCTGCTCAGAGACCCTGCCACCCGCAGAGACAGATTTGAGTGCCTCTTTTCCTGAATCACAGCCCACTCCGGGATTTTCCGCACCACAGCTGCTGAGTGGGATGGCTGGCAGGCTTGTGCGTCCCAGATGGCACCAAAGCATCCCAGGGCTGCGTTCTAGCTCCTCCTTGGCTTAACACCTACTCTCCTTTGCTGTGTGCCCCAGAAACACGGGTAAAGGAGGCCACACGCCTTCCAGTCTCAATAGCAAATTGTACAACAACGTGCAAGTACAGACAGCTCGCCCCGCTAAGATCTGAAGAACTGGTTTGGGAGCTCAGGTCTGCTGATGACCACACTATTTGCGAGCGCTCCGAAGGTTTCTGCATCAGCACAAGTGATTTGTCAGGGTGCCGAGAGTGGGCTGAGGTCCACCTGAGCTCACAAAGGGCACCTTCACTGCAGAAACTGCCTGTGCTTTTTCGTTTGGAAAGACAGATGTATTGCACCGCCTCCGACACCAAAGCGGATGCTGAGAAGTGGGAGCTCCTGGATTTGCCCCCCCAGCTGCAGGGGGGGGCTGGGCAGGGGGCACAGCTTTTGCTCCACCTGTCCCATCAACAAACAGTTGGGTATCATTATAAAAAAAGCTCTCTCCATAGGTTTGGCTGGAGCAGACTGCAGCTTAGACTTGCAAAGCAAGGGTAAGATTACCATTTTCTGGCTCCAGGCACACAGTCCTTGCTCTGATGGACTGCCACGGTTAAGCACTACTGGCAAGAGAAAGCAGAGCCCCAGCACGGTGCCTGCATCACCCCTGTTGTCCATGACAGAACAAGAGGAAGTGGTTCCAAACCAACAGAAGGGAGATTTAGACTGGATATAAGGAAGCTTTTACAATAAGGCACAGGTTGCCCAGAGAGGCAGTGGATGCCCCCCATCCCTGCAGACAGCCAAGGTCAGGCTGGACACCCCATCTGAGCACCTGACTGAGCTGTGGGTATCCCTCCTCATGGGGGGTGGGGGGGAGGAGTTGGGGAATGGGACAAGGGTGCTTTTGAGGGTCTCTTCCATTTCAAGTGATTCTGTGATCCCTATCAGACTGCTTTTTGAGGTCAGAGGCTGGCCCCATTTGCCCTTGTCTTCTGCAATGCCTTACCCACAGAGAAGCTGCACCTCCAGTGAATTCAGCAGCACAAATCCCCACTTCTCCACCCCTACACTATATTCTGTGTGAGGTAATGACCCACGCACCCCCAGCCAGGACATTTGTCTGAGCAGCACATAAAGGTGCAAGGACACCCTTAGAGCCATCAGTACAGCACAGATTTCAATACAGCATCACGGTGACCCAGAGCTAAACTTGGAGGATTTTGGCGTTAGCAACATGTCTGCATTCAGCTCATTCCCAATTTAGGACTCCCTCCCATCCCCTC
This sequence comes from Oreortyx pictus, assembly GCA_036925125.1. NCBI lineage: Eukaryota > Metazoa > Chordata > Aves > Galliformes > Odontophoridae > Oreortyx > Oreortyx pictus. Next base: position 49,748,784 of record JAUPFR010000006.1, on the reverse strand, counting down.
GCTTCCCCTAACTCAGTGACACAGCTTTGCAGTCTGAACGCTGCTGCTTCCACCGTACAGAAAGCTGGAAGAAGACGTCATCCAAGCGACGAAAGAAGGGAGAGATTATTCTCTTTTTAAGTTCACTGTTCTTGCACGCCTCCCCGGCTCTGCCCTCCCTGTGACTTCCCATCTCCAGGCTGGCTGTTAGCTCAGAGCGAGCATCCCTGCGCACACAGGGAGCTCGGACAGAGCCCGGCTGCCCGAGGGGGACCCCGCGTGGCCGCCGCCGGCATTGCCACAGCCCCTCCGTAAAACACATCTTCCTCGGAGCTGGTCTAAATCTCCCCCCTTTTAGTGTGAAACCATTTCCCCTGTCACAACAGACCCGTTAAGGAAGCCGTCTCTTTCCTTCTTACAGCTCCCCTTCGTATATTTGATTCCCTTCTCTGTGAAGCAGGGCACTTCAGTACTAAGAACAAGATAATCTTATTAATTAGTTCTCAGAAGCGACAAAGCCTTCAAAGAAGTGAAATCACTGAGGGCAAAAGACCTGGTCAGAGGTGGAACTGCCACTATCAGAACTTCAGGCTGAGGTTCAGGTGGTCCTCTCTCGTAACACGAACGGATCTCTTCAGAGAGATCAGTCCTGAGCTCTTCTACGAAAACGAGACCATGCTGACAGTGGAAATACAGGAAAACTGCAAAACCGCATGCTTAAAATTAGTGATTAGCTTTACAACACAAATGCATGTTTGCTGAACAACCGCAACGTCGAAGTTTCACCACAGAACGATCCCCAGACAGCAGATCTGCCAGCAGGACTGTGTACATCTGAGCTCACAGCTGAAGTAGGGAGGTCTGTACTTCCAGATCTGCTACCATCTTCTTCCCCTATGCCTGGGAAGAAGGCCCAAATTTCTGACTTGACTTCCTTAACGTAAGGCTGCCAACACTAATTTTTGGTCCTAATTTACTATTGTTTTTTTAAAGCCTTGACAGAATGCTGCAGTTAGAAAATCACTCTTTTACTGTATTTAATCTCAAAGCTTCAGTGCAGCACAACAGAAACACGTGTGCCTAAAGCTTTACATCTCCGAAGTTTGGTCCAGGGGCCACAGCTTGAAGCAAAGCTAAGCAGTGAGCACAGCACTCAGACTGCAGCACCAGCTGTCCTTCAGAGGATCTCTGCATCTCTCAGCGCAGCCCACGACCCTAAACCTTGTCTTGTGTCTAATCCATGGCAGGCAAAAGAGATAGATGCATTTTAGAAAGCCCAAGTAGAGGCAGAATTTGAGAACAACTTTTATCGGAATCCATTTCTTCCTTTAGAGCATTCTGTGGTTGGTTCTGCCCTCTCCTCCCTTTCTTGAATGCATCTATTAAAAACAGAACCCCTCTCCCATAACTCTGAAGACCCCGCTCTTGAGCTGAGCCAGCAACCAAAGAGATCTCCACACCTGTCTGACCCGGGTTTGAGCACTGCAGAACTTCAGCCGTGAGCCTATTAACAAACACCCTCCACCACCGCACTCAAGAGCACACAACACATCCCAGGACATCAGCCACTGTCTCACAGGAACCCTTCCTGGCTGCCAGGCACCCAGCTCAGAACGTAGGGATGCTCACCGCGTGCCGCCTCCGATTAATTGTAACGCTCATCAATCCTGCACAGACAGAACAGCTGCAGCTGTGGGAAGCTGGATCAGGAGCAGCACTGACAGACCTCAACGCAGACGAAGAGATGAAAGGCAGAAGTTGGTTTCTGGTCGCAGATCTGAAGGATGCAGTTTCCTTTCTGGGCAGCTGCACGGTTTGCGTGCAGGATTACAAGGCTACGTTCCTGCAGCTTGGTCATCTCACAGGGCAAGCTGTTGAAAATCTGTTCATTATTGTAATTATTATTAAATACCTCAGATTTACTCTGAAAGGACCAATCGAAAACTTAAAAGACAGGCTTCAAGTGTCCAAAGCATGACACCGGTGCAGTTCTCAGAAATAATTACATACTTAAGAGGTGAAGTAGGAACAGAGTATTTCAGAAAACATTTAATATGAAATCTTTTGGAACTTCCATCGAGTACAGATTTACATAATTTATCAGAACACTTTTTCAGTTCAGACAACAAAGTGCACTGCCAGGTGAAAAAAAAAAAAAATACATTTGGAGGAGTGCTTGAAGTGTAGGAAGTGAAAGGTTAGGTGACTCTTCACCTGAGAGAGTACAATGACTGCCCTGAAATGTTTTATTGCTATTACAAAATGGAGTTTTCGTGGAAAAAACCATACTGAGCAGCACAGGCACGGGCAGAGCACTGAAAGCCAACTGAACTCCGACTGAACACCGGGAGTTCCAAAGCCATGGCATGACACAGAATATACAGAGAATAAAATGCAAATCCAGGAATACTTACTACATTTAACAACTACGATCATCCTTTATACTAGCATAGTCAATATCGATGCTTAGGGAAGAGAGGGGAGGTCTGCTGCCTTCACAGACCACGGGTCACAAGAACTAACTTGCAAAATACCAAGGATTTTGCATTTTCACCTCGTGTCAAACCTGAACTGCGTACTATGAATAGCTATTAGCTCACTGCAAATTTAAAACGCAAATTTAGGCTCCAGTTTAAAGCACGCGTGAAGTACATGCTTAAGTGCTTCACTGAGATATAGCCATAAAACATTAAGACGAAAAGTCAAGTAGGTAACGCAGGGTTTCATCTACAGAAGTCCTCGATGAAACGAACTGAGTATCAGTAGGAAACAACGCTTGAAGGAATCTCTTGGTTCTAGTCTGCCAGCCCAAATCCAGCTCACCACAGGGGTGGTGAAGAAGCGGGGACCATCCAACAGCAGCTCGGTGTCCTACAGAAAGCTAGCTGGCCATCAAGAGTCCATCGGGGCAGGTTCCACACCACACGGCACAAGAGCAACAGTGCACTCCCTCCTCAGCAGGATCTAGAGACACAGCTGGCATAAAGCCACCACGAGCAATGCACCCAGAGCCACGCTGGAAGAGAGCTGCAAGGAAAGTTCTAGCTGCCACTGCCTATGGCTGTAGTTCAGCAAGCTGGATGTTACAACGGGGGGACATCAGTAGCCAAATTTGACTCCCACTTTTGGGTTTCGATACTGTGCGCACTCAGAAAGCAAAGAAAAGCAATACTTCAGAGCAGCACCGACTCAGGCACGGTGACCTGGGTCAGAACGTGGCTGCTATTTGAGAATCCTTTTGTGCTATTACCAGTCTGACCTAGCGTCATGGAGAACTGGTTTGAAAGAAGAAGCCGCTGGTTAGCGCTCAGCACACCGCACTGTTCTGCAGAGGGCCGTGGAGCAACGGAAAGTACTCTTAGCTGCAATCAAAACTCGTAAGCCAGAAGGATAAAGATACAATTTTAGTCGTTCAGCAGAAGCAGAAGAATGAAAGCATTTTACCCGAATTTTAATGCACAAATCAACTACATTTTTAAAATCTGATTCAGACTTAAATAATAAATAGGTGGGCAAAATATAATGCAAGACTTACTCGGTCAAAGTGAACTTTTAATAATTTCATGAGCTCTACTTAGAAAACAGGACTAATAATGTTCACAACCATAAATCCAAACCCTTCACACACTTTTTTCCTTAACACAGCAGTGAACTGTAAACCTGCGTTTACTGGTTATCTCTTCAGTTATTTTAAATACTAACTCAAGTGTTTCCTCCTTGGCCATTTCAATTTTTAGCACCAAAATTAGCCCAAAAAGAGGTACTGGTACAGCTCCATGTGGTAAATGAATTGTTTACATATAATACTTTATATATTATACACACATACTGTACATTCACACATCCACACAAACGGGAGGCATATTTAAATGAATATATTCTGTGTTTCAATTTGTCAAAGACTTAGGAGCAATGGAAATAAAGCAGAGGGGTAATATTTTACATAGTAGGCAACTTTAATGCTGTAGTGCACTTATAAAAAAAAAAAAAGTCCAACTCTCCCTCCCAGCTCAGCAGCTTTTTTTTTTTTTCTTTAATATCACTATTCAGAAGGATGCAGAAGTTATTGCCTAAATGTTATTCTATACATTTCCATCGGAATTCTCAAAACACTTGAAATTGCTAACTAATTTACAACTTAACTATTTTTTTTCTTTTTTCTTGTTACAGCTTTAACTCATTGGCAATTTTGGAAGCAATGTTTTTAAAAGCTATGGATGTTCCCGATATCCGCTTAAAGCGAACTCCGTTCAGGGACAGTCTTGGCAGTTTACACACCTCCATTTCCCACTGTACAAGGTTTTCCGCGTGCCCATCTCCGTGGACGCAGAAAAGCAAGAAACGCTCTCTTTGTTCATAGTCACAATTATTGGCATCCAGGACCTTCCGGATTTCCCTCATCATGTCATTGGGATCCATGGAGCTGGTGGTTTTCATGCTCCACGTGAAACGCAGCGAGCGAGGCTTGGCTTCCTTGTTTTCATCCTTCTGATCCACAGCTACATTGCGGCTGAAAGAGAGCAATCCATCAGTTAGCAGGGCGAGCCGCCTCCCCCTGGGCTGGTGTTAGCTAAAGCAAACTCGCGGGCAGCACGTGCTATGAGAGCAGTGCCCAGGGGCCCTGGCTGCAGGCAGCACCCCGTTTTCCTCACTGCTGTACAAACACACAGTAAAGATGAAGCGTCAGCGCTCAGGGCTGAAACAAAGGTAAGGCTCGATGGGAGAAACGACTGGAGGTCACTGGAGTCGGGAGCGTGAGGAAAGTTACCTCACTGAGGAAAAACCACACGCATCAGCCATGATTCAGTTTTAAGTCGAGTGTTGCTCCAAGCCCTATTCTTGGGCCACCTGCCACCCAGTTCTGTGCTGGAAGGGCCTCACTCTATGGGATGTTCACTGAAGAACCACCCCGTTGCAGGATACTGGGGCTACCTTCAACAGGGAGGGAATATTCTGTCCTTCAGCTGGTCAGTAATTTGTTTAATACCAATCAAGTAATGCGATGAAGTCTTTTGCAGCTAGAAGCTATGCAGGTCAATGTCCTGGAGGCCAAAACACGGGAAGGAGCTCTGGAAGTCGCTATCAAACACAATTTGACATGGTTAGTGAGGAACCAGGGCAAGAGGGTTCCTATTACTGCCACAGTTCTAAAAGGCAGCAGAAAATACTAAGGCTGCATTTCTCATTTCCCAAGTCTGCAAGGTTTTGTTTTTTTGTTTCTTTAAAGTTTTTCTCTCGGTAAGGAGAAATAAGGTTATGCAGGACAATGAAAAAGAAACGATCCAGAAATTTCTAGCTCATAATGATGCCTCTACTTCCATTAAAATCAGCAGTCACAGAGCTAAAGAATAAAGAGCTACATTTAAACCTTTAAGAAAAAAGGTGTCAGATTTGCTTTAGAAAAGTCTGCACGCTGTCAGTCATCTCTTCAAATTTACTTGTTCCCGGGGCAAGTGACTTTAATATACTGACCACGATGCTTTAATATTTTCTGAAAATACACAACCTTGCTGACCCTAAACCATGTAGTTTAGGTCTCATATTGAGCTTCAAAGTTCAGTTTACAATTAACTTAAGCTCTTCTCTAAGATGCTTGGCAGCGAATTTCTGCTTACACAAGGCTTTCTTCCTTCTCTGACCATTAAGCAGGCAATTAAGAAAAAGTTACATAAAAAGCAATTGCAAGGTCAAAAAAAATCTACTGCAAAGATAACCTGCTTCATAATTTTATATTCTACTAAAAAGACTTCCAGTTATTGCAAGAGTAAAAGGATTATGCTGTCAAATCCAGCTACGTGGTTTCTCAGATGATACATACATCAGCAAAGAAATTAAAGACTATTATGTTTTAACTGTAGGGTTTTAATGTAATGAAGCTGCAAGAGCTGGCAAAAGGGATAGGGGGAGTAACACCAACTTGTAGTCAATGCCAATTTTATTTTAGAAAGCCTTTTCTACTTGAAAGTGGTTCGCAGAACAAATACAAATCTGATAATTTCTAGTATTTTTAATGCGAAGATTTGAGGAAGAGTTCAATATGGAAAATATTTGTGATTTTGGAGATGAAAATACATCTTAACATCCTTCAGTGGTTATCCCACACATCTGCAGTCTCACTAGACACCATTTACCTACAGATCTACAAGACAACAGCAAATCATAAATACTAAAATGCAAAAAACACACGAGGGAGAAGGCAACAGGAAAGATGAAAGTTTAGAAACAAGCCAGTCAGTGCTTTAATAGCTGTTGTGCATACAAAAATGCTTCTTAGTTTAGTTTCAAAGCCTCAAACAAAACAAAAGCTGCTGCCTGAAGCCACTGTGCCACATAATCAAGAGGAGAAAGGTTCGAACTCACCTAAATAACATTTCAAACAAAAAATTTTACCCTCACCTTGAGCCCTCAAATCTCCCGTTCCTCTCATATTCAGTCGGGAGCCTCATTGAAAAGAATGCAGAAGCAAAAGGAAGTGGGAAAGAGAAGACAAATCTTACACTGCAATATACAATATCTGAGTAGTTGCTAAAAGACACTGTAATCATACCAAAGTCGTGTTAAAATACAAAGCAACAAAGATGTAATGAACTTTCTGGATCAGAACAAATTCAGAATATAACACCTTACCAAAGTCTATCGACTGCAGTTTTTAAAAGTCCCTTAGCTATTTTTGACATTGTGTGCTTATATATTTACATTGCAGAATTCATTAGAGTTGAATATCTAAAAGCAGAAAACGTCAAACAAAAATAACAAGTTGCTTACAATAATTAGGGGTTACTAAACGATATCTTAAGTCATCTGGGAATAAAAATGTGTATTTGAAAAAATATTGTTTACAAACAAGTCCAGACCAAGGGTGTTGGCACACTTGTCAAATCTGAAGAAGTGAATGTTTGAACAACATCAAACCATACGAAGCAAAAGATCAACATATGTATACATTTTAACTGAAGTTTAGAGGTAAATCCGAGATCTCCCGTGCTGTGCTAGTTATTAATTCTTGCACTGACACATCTTCTATACCCACAGAAAGTTAAGCTTTCTATCCTTTTGCACTGTTAAAAGCTACACTGCTGACTGCGAATATCCCGCTGCCCAGCATCAAGGCAGAATTAAGAGGGAAGTCATCTTAATTTACCTTCCCATTACTTCAGTACCACGGCTCCACATCTCAGCATCAATTCTGCCCATAGGAAAGCATGAATAAATATAATAAAACACTCCTGTTCGCTGATGTGTAGGGTCAAGAATGTGTGACAAAAAGCTCTTTTTTTTAATGCACATTATATTAGATTAGATTGTGTGAGGTGTTATAAAGCTTGATTTCCTCATTCTTTTCCTGGAGCTATGGTGAGGAAAGAGGTCTCTGAGATCAGTGGAAAGAGACATCATTCCTGCTCCATGCAGAGCTGTCACAACTGAACACTGCAAGAGCACCACAAGGAGCAAAATGACAGTACTTGCTGTGCAGCACACAGAGGACATGCAGCTCAAAAATCAATGCTATACTATAAGTATAGGTAAGAAAATGCTATGTCACTCATCACACTGTTCACCACAAGAACAGCAAAAACCTTATACAGAAAGGCCCCACACAGCACGTGGTAAGATGGGATCTCTGGTAGGAGACTAATGGACTAATAAAAAGCTGTACCAAGCAAAACTGATAATGAAGACAACGAGAGCAACCGGCAAGTCCTTAGCCAATTCTATCACTTCAAAGTGTGTCTTACTGGTAGCTATTTTCATCATAATTTTATATTCAAATGTTAAAATTCAACCTTAAGGGGAGAAAATTCCACTTGTTTCCCTCAGCAACACAGGAGTGCAGCTGACCCCAAGGTGGCAGCCCGTCCAGTGCTCCTTAGTAGACTGACTGCAGCCTACACGTGTCAGATTCCTGAAACTTACATTGAATTTCAGACAACAATAGCACTGCTGAACTTCTAGGCAGATTAAGACCAAGTGCTACTCAACTATGGTGAATATCAGAGAAGGTAGATACAAATCACAAACTCAAACTTTATAACAATATTCCAACCTTTTCCCATTTCAGTCTTAGAAGGGAGAGAATCTCTGTATCAGCAAAACAAACCTACTCCTTCCAGATGTGGGAAAGATCTGGGAGGGGTTCTTTTTTTTTTTTTTACCAAGGAAAGCAAACAAGCATGAAGATACTGCTCAACTGAGAAACTACAGAGCACTGAAGCTTTTAAAGACACTATTTAAAGAGACTACCATGTTCCCAGAAAGTAAAACCTCGTTAAGAGCTGCAAGCATTTAAAGAAAATTTTACTTCTATTTTTTAATTTTTACTTTTAACTTGCCAAAGGTTGTAGGAAATAGGAGGGTAACCAGTATTCCCAACAATGAACAGTCCTACTGCTAATGGAACCCGTCCAGAAAAGTTTGAGGAACAAACCCTCTCTAAAAAGTTCTCAGCCCTTTCTAGGCTGAACTGTTCAGGTTCTGAAACACTAGTCTCAGAATCGAGAACAACAAAATATACACCACCCTGAAATAACAAACACTACTTCCTTGAAACCTGTTTGGAAATCCTTAAGTCGTTAAGTTTTTCCATGCCTGAATATCCCATTCATTCAGCACCAGGAATTGTACTCGGTGACTTACTCTCAATTATGAAACACAAAGCTACGATTGGGAGTGTGGTGCCAATCTCTCCAGATGCCCCTTCCTTCATGAGGGAAACCCTTCCAGTTGAGTTCTACAGCACAGCACTCATGCTTTGGGAACATTAACTTAGTGTCCTGCCAGTGTTGTTTTGGTAGCTATGCAATTCACACGCAGCCCTTAGGCCTCCTCACTGCTAAAAAAAAAAACCCTGCCACATATTGGTGGTTGGTGCTCTTAATCTTCTCCCTTCGCTTGTATTTTTACAGAAATTTATGTGCCTATATGCTCCTTGACTTTAGAATGGAACGAATACATAAAAAAAAATTAAGCTTTCATTTGTCAGGCAATGCCTACACACAATCTTCTTTTTTTCCCACTACACAGTTTGTGAATGGCTTTCTAAAGTAAGGATGTTTGCACATATTTGTCCTGAGTTACACTGTTTTCTGTTCTTTACATCTTTGTACACTCTGTTAAAAATTCAGCTCAACACAAAATTACCTAAAAAGATATTGAAAAACAGCAAAGAGGGCAAGACTAAAACAACAGCAATTTATGGAAATGGAGAATAGATGCTACATTCAAATTCAGAATACAGAAAGTAATTTTTGCTGTCAGAAAAGAAGTTAGTTTTCCACGATACGCAGACTTGCAAGCACAGTGCATGGTGTAAGATATATACACACATAGATATACAAATATATATACACACACATATATATAGCACTTCCATGTACCAGATACAATATTAGAGGTAACAAAAAAATAATAAAATTACTACATCTGCAGTTGTTCAGAAGGGTGGAACTAGATGATCTTTAAGAACCCTTCCAACCTGTTTACACGGGTTGACAATGATAGGGACAAGGGGGAATGGTTTCAAACTAAGACGGGAGATTTTGGTCAGATGTTAGGAAGAAGCTTTCCACTCAGAAGGTGGTGATGCACTGGAACAGGTTGCCCAGAGAGGCTGTGGATGCCTCATCCCTGGAGGCATTCAGGGCAAGGCTGGATGTGGCTCTGGGCAGCCTGCTCTAGTTACTGGCGACTCTGCCCATGGCAAGGGGGCTGAAACTAGGTGATCTTTGAGGTCCTTTTCAACTCAGGCCGTCCTATGACTCTATGCATGTGGGTTACAGTAGTTCTTCCTGTTCCAAAGAAAGTGAGTTTAGGTTAAGACTCACAGCATATGAAGAGAGAAGAAACTGCCAAGTATGTAACATTTTGAATTTAATTCTGTACCTACACAGCATCAGGTGCTAAGGAATACAATGCACATGTAAAACAACTTAAAAAGCACAGTCTAGCCATGTGTAGGTGGTGTAAGACTCAGCAAATCTCTTATTCAAAAGACATTCAATGAAAGCTGCAGCAGTTACTTCCACTACAGTCTACAACTCCTGGCCAGCAGTCATAGGAACTTCTTAATAATATAGTTAAAGTTACTTTTTTAAAGTCTCAAAGAAGAGGACTGGCCTTCTAGCTTCAATCTGAACTTCTACTGGCATTTTTCATTTTTCTTCAGAGCAATTGAATACCCAGCTTACAAGCATTCAGTTGTGGAGGTTACACAGACCAGAATCCTTTGTTTAAAAATGAACGTGACTACAGAGACAAAAGCTTCTTTTATAATGCGATATGTGCTCCATCGCTTGTGACGTGTGGTGAGTGAGAACTATTGCCTCTGCTTAGTCTCATCTGTATACTGTGCTGGATGGCTCCTTTATTGTAGCTACCAGTCCGTGCATGTTCCTTTTCTCAAGAAAGCTGTGACAACGTTAGCCAATCCAATCAGCGTCAGTTCTAAACACAGTCATGTTTGGAAGTGCCCTGATAATTATTAAAGCGGAATGGAATTTATTTGTTTAGTCAGGGATAGTACCTCTAGATTACGTACAGAGTAAGCCCAAATTTAAGTAGCTGTTAAAGTAGTTGAGGTGTCCCTGTTGTAAGCACTTCCTTGAAATGGTCTGACTAATTTCAGATTGCAGTAACACACACAGCCTCATAGTTTGAAAGTTCAAACACGACAGTTTCGGCACTACCTATATTTCCGACTAACTGCTGGAAAACTGAAGTAGCATTCCTTAAGGAACTCCAAAGTACAACACTGAATACCACAAGATTCTACTGGAAAATTTGTAAAGGGATCAAAATCATACGACCAACTTCAGCAACTTGTAATGGATTTAAAATAACAGAGACTTTCCAAATTGTAAGGCTAAATTCAATCCTTTGGACTTAAACATGAGTAACGCTTTTCAGCTTTTTAGTTAAAAAAAAAATAAATCAGCGCAGATGTTATGGTTTATTTGTAACTCAAGTATGCTGTTGGCAGTTCAGCTGCAATCCACTTCAGCTAAGGCATCCCATTTTAAAATAAACAAGCAAACATTTCACCTTCATTCAATCTTCCACGCAAAACAAGCTGCTAGATTCACAGCCACATTCAGTTTGCTTTCTCCTGTATCAGCTAGACAACACATCACGATGACTTTTTAATTTAAGTACCACAGAACAGAGAATTTGAATTTACTACCACTTACCTTTATTTGCTTGTAACCTTACATTTTGTTCATACTTTCATCATTGTTATCAAACACCTCATTTTTCAAACATAAGCATGCTAAAGTGTATTAGTACATGGAACAGAATTACTTTGGAGCTACCAACTCTATCAAGGAAAGAAGAATTCACAAGGCATGCTTAGCATCTTGTTATTCAGGTGCTGCAGACTCTTAGATATCATCACGAGTTAATGGATCGATCGATGCTTTCCTCTCAAGAAAGACAGTATTTAGTTCTCAGCAGAAAGTTTAGTTGTCAGAAAACCAAGGCTAGAAAGCCAAATCTGTTGTTAATTGCAGTAGCCGCTTTTTTTAAATATAAATAAATCCTACCTTTTGATAAACCTGAATGACATGTTTCTAAAAGAAATTAAGCCAAAATAATAATTAACAAAGTTTCGTACAAAGTAAACTGAAAAATCCATTTAGAGTGAAGCATGCAAAAGATTTCATTTAAATGCACAATGAAATTACACTTCAATACATTCTGAGATTAGGCACATGACTTGAGGTCTGAAGAACTTTTTTTTTTTTTTTAAAGCATTAATACTTCCAAACTTATTTTTTTCCTGGGAAATACACTGCCAGCAGTTATTATGAGTTGCTATAGCAGTTACGAGCATATACACTGGTTTCGAAACACCTGAAAACCAAAAAAAAATGCAAGGTCACATAAAAAGATGTTTTTATTTAAAAGGAGTTTAAATAGAAAGCAAAGACTAACTCCAACTATTAGCAGACCTTGAGTACCTTCGGAGTTAGGTTTCCTCCTTCCTTCCTAACACTATCAACCATACTGTGCTAGAAACTGCCTCAAATATTTGGCTTGGTGACAAAATCTAGTGCCTAGACCAGGACGTAAGCAGTTAAATATCAAAACAGAGGAAACAAGAATAGACTGAAGTGTGCCATTTCAGTTCTACTTAAAGAGAAGAAACATAACCACGTTCTTTGATGGCACTGGCCACTTTCTAGGAGTTTCTAACAGAGCATCAATGGCAAGAGGTCCTCCAAGTGCGCTGTAACCATCTGAAGCAGGGCTATTGTGTTAAAAATGCTTGTTAATTAATCAAGTCCAGATGGAATTTCAACTATTGTGTAAAGCATCTGAGGAAGAACTTCTTAAAGCAATCCACTTTCTGCATTGCAGGAGTTGAAAATTGGAGGTTATGATAGAACTTGGACTGCTGTCTAAAAATGTGAGTGTCACACTGAATGAAAAATAGTACATTCCAGCTGCACAAGTAAAAAGCTTCACATGTTCACAGCGTGAGTGTCCACATTCAGAATGTCAGAATGGAAACATCAAGGCTTTAACAAACAAAACTACAGAAGGACATGCCAAAAAGATGCGTCTGATTTAAGACCACACTTGACAAAAAGCAGATGACTTTATATTAAAAAAGGAAAAATCAAGTTCATCTTTAAAGATGAACTTTTTGTTGAAAGACAAAAAGGAAAGGAACTCCCCACAGCACAGAGTTTCCCAGAGAAGCATAAACTGAGAGTGCTGGACAAGGTAAAACATTTGCCAAAAGGCAAGGCTGTTCTGTTCAATTTTTGCACAGAATTTTTCATACACATATATATATATAAAATGTATATAATATGTATATAGTATAAAATTATATATATACACACGTGTATAATTTATTTATTTTTAATAAAAGAAATTGAAATCAGTCAGCTGTGAAAAACTGGAGTACAGCTTAACATTATTTTGGAACAACGGGAGACTATGAAGAGGATGGTGGGGAGAAGGCATGTACAGTCCCAGAACATACAGGAGGGAAATGGTTTGATGTCAATGTCATAAGCCTAAAATAAAAGCAAGCGTGCCCAGATTAGAATGGTGTGTTCTAAAAAAATGTCATGAGATGAGGAGGGTACAAAAGCATTCAGGTTATCTTAAAACAAAAGTAAAGAAATTCTCACTTCTGCAAACACGTTGCGTGTAGATGAGTGGTCTGAAGTAGGTGATATACACACCCATAGGTTTTAAATGCTTAAGGAAAATGCATGATATTTTCTCCCCTGCTACTCCAGTTCTAGCACTGAAATCATTTCCCATGAATCCTACGTGCATTTGAAACAAGGACTCCAATTAGAACAAGAACAGTCAGTAGAGGAACAAGCACCTGCTTAAGCCAGGCTCTGGCTACACCAGCACATCTTCACACCAACACCAGAATCTGCACAAGCTATGTGCTGAGACAGGATTAAATCCTTCAGGCCTGACCAGACCTCTCCTCGACAAAAACTGCAGTGCTGCCATTACTTTAGGATAACCTGTGCTTGCACTGCTGCCAAAATAAACTGTTCTCTTCTACCTCTATGCTTTCTCCTATGATATTTCTGTCTGCGTGGAAACAGCCAAAGAGACTGAAAGAAACCCTGAGCTCCTGATGCTGCATTAAACACCTGGACAGTCTTCTACTGAGAGATCGTGCACTGTGAGCAGCTTTCGAATTGAGCTGCGTCAGTTTTTATTCCCAGTTGATTCGACTGCTAAAAACCAAAAGGCTTTTTGTACTGAAAAGAACTACGGAAAAATGAACTACCATCAGATACACCTGAAGTTGCAGATGCAGTTAAATTATTGACCAGCAACTACGGACAAAAGAACCAACTAGTAGATGTTTCTACTCTCTGACAAGAACACGTTCCCGTACGGCACTACCATTTAAAAAGACTTACCTTCTGGTGAGTTTTGAAGTCAGTTTGCTGAACAGGTTAGTGGAACCCCTGGTTCGAGTCTGAGAGAGCGGCGTTGCCTCATGGGACAGGCTGGGGGAGGCCGGCGGCCCGTTGTAGGTAGCAGTACGTCTCTCGCGGAGCTGGCCGTGGAAGGTGCTCCGACTGGCTGTTCCTCTGGGGAAACGAATACGGTCAGGTGTGGTTGCACTGCTTATGCTGTGAGTTGAAGCGACAGGCGTTCTTTGATCGGGAATAGTGCTAGAGCAGAAAACAAACAAAAAAAACACGCTAGGACTTCTCACGGGAGCACGACTTTTTTTTTTTTTTTGCAGGAAACACAAAACACTCAGTTCTACAGTAAAGCATAAGCAGACACTTCTATATAGGCCGGGGTTGGAAATATCAGCACTATTACAGCACTGTATGGAATCAAAGTTCATAAGTTAGGATTAAAAGGCTGCTGAAACAGAAACCTACGTAGGCAGGAAAATACAACGCAAGTAACCTGGAGAAGACCAGATAAACTAGGCATTCAGTGTCTCACTGAGAAGACTGATAAAAGAATAGATGAGTGAAGTTTCCTTCCAGGATAAAGAGGCAATAGGTAACTTTGGTATCGCTCCCTTCATGTTCTGTACATCTTTGAAAAACTCACTAATTTTCAAAAGTCCTACAGGAAATTCTCTACAAGCAAACAGCTCCAAGCAGTGAAGTCCTTCAGAGCACAGATTACAGTCTCCCACAGACTTTGACAATAGCGAATGTCCAATACTCCTAATGCTAAAAAAAAAATTACTGCAGGATTATGTCACAGACAGCCTGACACACCACAAGACAAATGTAAACAAGACTAAAAATAAGGAAACACACATCTTGTGGGCAATATAATACTAGAACACTCTAGGACTAAACTTCCACAGCACAAAGTTAAGAAGCAGTGGGTATAAGTTAGTTTCACAACGATTTCAGGTTCTTACATAGGCCTGAAGTTATCTGCGCCATTGTCTATTGGAGGCAACATCATCTTCGTGTGCACAGAGGCTGACATGGACATCGACTTCTGATGTCGCAGCCGAACACTGGAGAAGGATGTAGTACAAACTGAAGCAGGGCTAGCTGCGTAAGCGAACATTTCTGTCAGGCTGTGAGGGGGTTTGGGTTCAGGCAGAGGCAGAAAGAAGAGCATGATGGACCAACAACAAACTACTGCATAGAAAAAAAAGCAAACTTTTCCTTCTATTAACCAATTTGTGAAAAGAACATGAACTCTAATGGCCCTCTTCTATGTAAACAACAGTAACCGTCCTATGCTCCTCTTAAATCACATCCTTATATACAGAGCACTTGATATCACTATTAAGTAATAGTTCTTACCAGTAGCATTAGCTAGTTGTGTCACCCTCCCACACTGCAGTGAAATCTTGTTTCCAGAAATTATCCATATTTAGAGAAATCAACATGAGTTGGACAAACGTTCAAATCTTGATCTACAACTAATAACTGAGGGAATTTCGTGGGCAAAAGAGAAACAGTATCATGACATTTAACAAGTCCACAGAGGTCCAAACAAAAAAAACTATTAGTTAGCCTGTACCTATAGGAAGAAATGAATAATGCTTGGTGTTCTCTGAAAGAAAAGGTGTGACTACTAGAGACCACCTCACACTGCCTTTCTATGAGCCTCAAGTACTTCAAGTGACCATGCAGGATTTGAAGGAAAGACTATAGGGCTGGCCAGTAATCTGTCAGCCATACAGTATGTTGAAATATAAAGACAATATTTCTTTGGGCCAAAACATTCTTTTCAGCCTTCATATTACCTAGAAATGATGGAAAATGGGAGAAATCTGAGGGGCACATTATATACTGGACCTTTAGGGCTACAGCACTGTATATCATACAGCTTAAATTTGCTTTTGGAAAAAGTCAATTGCAATTCTAAGATGAAGGTGGAGGTTAAGAAATCAGTAATTATCAGTGACAGTTTCATGACACTGCACGTTCATTTCCAAGTAACTTCACTACTATATATATACACACTGAAATTCACGTCCTGTTATCTAATTCTGGTATGTCCAGCTTCGGTGAGGAAAATGCTAAGCTCACCTACAGATAACCCATTTCTTGGGCTTAGCTCTCAAAGTACTACTGGAAAATACCTCAGAATTCAGACATCAGAACTCCTTGCTAAAACAGCAAAATTTATTCTGATTTTTTGAGTCCGAAAAAGTTAAAACACAAGAGGAACTTCACCTGAGTCATGCATGCATCTCTTCATACTGCTGAATCCTGCAAGATGCCAACTACAGTCTGCTAAACTCAACCTTGCAAAACATCCCGCTTTTACATTATACCAGAAAATTATGAAATTCTGAGCAAATGTGCATTCATCCCAAAAACAATACACAAAATTCAAGTAATCCCCAAATATGTGATCACTAAGCACTCAAGCACTTCACCATTCTAGCTACTCTCCTCCTAGTCTGTTGTAAACGATAAAGGAGAAAGAATCTAGTTTTGCAACATGAGACTCAAGTTTTATTTAGCCTTACAGTTTTAGTCATCTGCTTCCAAAGATGTGGTAACTAAAGGTATCAATATGGTACCAGAGCACCTACTAAATAGTGAGAGTTCTTCATCTGTAACTATGTTGGAAATCAACTTCCCTGGATTACCAGCCTGGGAACATAGAAACAGCAAGCTAAAATTCATCAGTCAGTGCCAAGGCTTATTAAAATCTGAGGCTGTTGTAAATCATTTGTGTTACAAATGATTAAAGCAATTGTCTATCGTTATGAAGAGTGTTTCGTGAGTCCCTAAGTGCATTAATTAATGCTTAGGCTTTGGAGGAGAGCCAGTCATCTCCATCAGAATGCCTCTGTCAGCCACACAATGTGTGGAAGTAGGGATGTGAGACTTGAAAACTCTTTTCCATCAATCTGGTGTGGGGTCTTCAAGACTGCTTTCTTGAACATGAAATCCAGTAACTATTGATTCTTGAAAGCTTCCATGCTTTCAAAAGCAGTGCCTTCTAAGAATTTAATAAATAAGATGAAAAAAGAACAGCTAACACTATTTTTTTCTCTAAAGAAAGAATAGATAATTTAAATCTGTGCATTTTGCCTTTTAAAGCAAGTCTCCCAAGTTTTCACCAGGTCACAGTCAGTATCTGACTAGCTATAGAAAATCCAAAATGCAACCTGTAACAAATCCTTTAAAGTAACTACTCCTGCCTTTAATCCACAAACAGATATTTCAAAAGCACAAAAAGGAAGTAGGTTTTTTTTTGTTTGTTTCTTTTTTAAGAAAACCATAGATTTTTTTTTTTTTTTTTTTACAAAGTTCAAGTTCTACTTCAGATCTTGCTTCAGAGGGAAAAAAAACATTACAAGTTTCTAAAGTTACTTTTTACCAAGTTGACAGAACAATAGCATTAGAGATATTACAAACACACACCTGAAGAAAGGCAGAATTCATTCTGAAGAGCCAGTTTCATCAATAACCATGCTTGTTTAACCTGCATTAAAGGTCTGCATTTCACGCCATCAGCCAAGCCTTTGCCCAGTTAAAGCAACACAATAACAGATTTAGTTCTGTAAATCTCCACAAAAACTCAGAAACTGTGTTAAAAGTAAATGTGCAGTTTAACACTGAAGCATTTCAGACAATGAGAAGTCTCTGGTTCTGAAACAATTAGCAGTTCACTCTCATTCTCTCATCTTGTTTAACCCTATATAAAGAGTCAAGAAGGTAGTAAGCAAAAATACACAATAAAACCTATGACTTTTTTCCCCAACAGTCAAAATAGAAATGCTCAGACACACCAGGTGATCCAAACAGAGGTAAAGTTTGCAGGAGAAGCAAATTACGTTTTTAAACTGCGTACCGTATTGACAGTAAAAGGTAAGTTACATAAGGATGAACAAGTACAAAAACAAGATAGAATTAAAACAGATGTCAAATACACAGCGTCAACTCTGAACTTAAAACCACTACATGACAAATTAGAAAGACAATTTGCTGAGAAAGTCAAAACTGGGGAAAAAAAAAAAAAGCATCTCCAATAGACAACTCCTTAACATTAAGAAGTCACTCTTACATTAAGAGGATACCTCAGTTTCAAGCATTTCTGGTAAATAACAGCTCCTATGAATTATAATAAAGATTTTTTTTCAACAAGATACTGTAAGGATAGCAGTTTAGAGATGAATAAAAGCATTATTAACAAACCAAGAAATCAAGTAATCAAATCCAACCAAAACTACGCTGGAGAGAAAGACTTATTTTCAAAGGGAGCTGGGAAAGGAAAAAGCTATTAACATATCAGATGAAATGAAGGATGGTGAACTTCAGTCTAAACAAACTCGCTAAAGTTATCAAGGACTAACAGATGAGACAGACACTCTAAGAGACAGTACCAAACAACTGTGCTGTACTTCACAAGATAGCTGACTGCAGGCCCAGCTGGCCAGCTAGACTTCTGTCTCTCTTCAAACTTACACTTGATTTTTCCTCATCACTTTCATTCACAGAAAGCTAGGAGAAAGGGATAAGGTCAAAGTCGTGTTCTTTACCCTGGGCTACATGGGTCAAACGCTGGACAGACAGATTCTCCATTCAATATCACAACTTCACCACTCATCCTAATAGGCTTTCAAATGGAAAGGGAAAAATTCTGTGCAAAAATTGAAAATCTTTCACCCACTTCAACATGTGCTAGAAGAAAAAAAATGTTTTTCCCATATTTTATTAAGTATCCTAAAATTGTAACGGGGTAGGGAAAGCTGAGAAAAGTAAGGGAGAAGGTATACACTCCTCCAAGCTTCTGCATTTTTGTTGATTATTAGCTATCTCAGCACTTCCCTGTGCAACAGACAACTACTAAATCGTTTCCACCTTTCAAGAATAGCAGAATTCCATTAAGAACAGTTGGCAGGAAGTTAAAAACACTTCCACCAGACAAGAAATTTGGCAGTATTCTTCACAAGTGTTACTCTATAGTTTCTGTTCACAGATACTTATTTTCTGCAACTCTCTGGAGTCCTTGGTACATAGGAAAGGACAGCAGCAGGTGTGGCTGTGAGTTAGGTGACTCTAATCCCACTGCATGCTCCAGTTAGGCTTCCTGTAAAGTAACAGTAAACCTGTCCTTTTCCTGACTGCTTTCACTCAGAGCACGGAGATGCTGAGGTCTCCCTTTTTTGAAGAAGAATTCTGTAAATACTGAGAAGAAATTAGACTACAAGGATATCTATACTGAACACTATCAGTCCAAGACAACGGCCTGTCAATGTTTTCATCTCTGCACAGAGGAAACTGATTATCTCCCTGAAATTTTACAGAAGAAAAAGATATTCCAAATGATCACAACCGCAAGTATAGTGTAGAATGAAATATAAAAACAGAATGGTCCAAGAGGGATATACTTTTATAGTTTGTGAGTAAATAAGCCTCTTCTGCAAGCTGATGCTGTTTGACCACAGGAGTTAACCATCAATTCAAGATGAAAGCTGTACAAATATGAAATGCATTTAACCAGACATTACCATCTTTACATTCTGTGTATAAAGACTATAAGCATTAAGCATAAGGGAAAAAAAAATACTTCCACAGGTGTACACAACCAAAGATCTGTACTCACCTTTCTTTAAGGACTACTTTACAGTATTACTGATTTTTAAATTAGGCATTACATTTTTGGGGGGAAATGTGAAGACAAGGGACGCACACCATAGGAAGACATTTCATATACCTGTTCTCCTTGCCATTTTGTATCACTGAATGCCTATCAGCAGTGGTTCTTTCACTACAAACATAAGTGTTGCGCCGTGTCATTGCTCCAGGGGCAGTATTATTCTACAATTAAAAAAAAATAGGCTTGTTACTCCCCACAAAAAGGCTTTTCTGGGTTTAAGGCTACATATACTTGAAGGCTGTTTCATGTAATGCTACTTCTACACAGTTACAATACAATAATTCCATAAGTTAACTAGCTAATATACAAACATATCCAAGTATTTTTAAAGAATAATGCAATTAAAAAAAAGCAGTTGTTGAATTTTGCATTGATGGCTCAAAATGAATATAGAGTTTAAATTACCACTGTTCTGAAATACAACTTTCAGCATGTATATAATTCATCTACTGGAAAGCATACTGCATTATAGCCTATTTTTGACATACTTTACCACTTGAAGAATGTGCAATTTCACTTTAAGTTAAAAATCACACCCTTAGAAACAGGAAAAGCAAAGACTTAAGAAACAGGCATGGAAAAGTTCAGTGGAAAGGTAAACGTGGACTTTCAAATATTAAAATACTATATAACACTAGACAAGTTTTGAAAAACAGGGAAGAGTAAGTCAAATTAAAGAGACAAACCACTGAGAATTTTAGTAAGACATTTTAAAAATATATACATATAAATACAAGCATAATACATTGAGGACAAGAGAACCAGGGGAACTTAAGCTACAGACCTTATTTTAGAGGGGAGAAAAGAAATAGAATTACTTTGCCTCTGTCTTTACAGAGAAAGAGGGTGGAGATATGCCCAAGTTGGCGGTCAATTTTCCAGGAACGACTGAGAAGCTAGGTAATTCACAGATAACAGAATTATAAGATGTTAGATGCAATTACTTCAGGAAAAACATGGTGGTCCAGAAAACATGCACCCCAGGTTGTAGAGGAAGTACAAGCTGGCAAGCCTTATAGTTTTTCCCCACCCCAAGAACAGAACAGAACACAAACTGCATACGGTTGGAAAATGGAAAAAAATCCCTTAAAATTTTTCTTTAAAGAAAAGGATCACGGGGTAAAGCAGGAAGCAAAATACACTATTAACTTTAAACATCACTGCTGGGGAGTATCTTGGAGGCTAGCTTAAGGGAATGACTGGTCAGCACCTGGATAAGCACATGTTGAGTAAGGATGGCCACCAAGAGTCAGGCAGGGGACTTCATGCTCAACTAACCTTTTGGAGTTCTTTGAAGAATTACAGCTATGATAGGCAAGGGAAATTCAGCGGATTTTTAAAATAGCATCAAGAAAACATGTCATGAACTGGTCACAGTAGAGCATCACGGGAAGAAGGGTGAATAAAGAAACTAAGGAAAAGGTAGTTCGAGCACAAAAGGATAACAGCCAAACCTTTTTTTGCTTCCAAACCTGAAATAAAACTGTTATGTAGAATACACTCAACAACAACAAGCAAATGCTCCTCCTGTGCCTCTACACAAACAGCTTTTGCTGCTTTAAGGCAAAGCTCACACAGTCAGTGACTCTCAATTCCTGAGCTGCAGATTTAACAATGAAGTCATCTTGCCTTTTTAAAAGACATGTGACTTATTATACATCTCTGTGTGAATGTACAAATAAAAATGGAGGAGCGAACCATGCAATCACCTGGCATGAAACGTACTAAGATAAGAAGTATTTTAGACGAGAAGAACTAGCAGTAAAGTCATGAAACATATGCAGTTGTCTCCCGGGTTCTGAGGTGCTCTTCACCAGGTATTCTTTAGGGATAGGCACACACCAATCATCTGAAGTCCTCCTCCTTCTGTTGGTTCTTTCCTTTTATGGTATTCCTTACACGTCCCTCACCAATTATTATTATTATCATTTTTTTTTGTAAAATATTGATTCTTAAGACTTCGTACAGTCACAAATGTGGGAATAAACTCTGCCCTTCTTCATTAAACTAGCTCACAGCGAATGCGGTACATCTAACACGGAGTTCTGTTCGTATGCTCACAAGGAAACCATGTGCAAGTCACTCTGTGTGTCCCACACAAAGCAATGGTACATTCAATTACTACACATTAATATTTGTATATTTTTGTTTCTGCATTCCTGAAGATATTAGAGAAAGCACCTAGAATAGCTCGTGTTATCTGGTGGGAACTGTGCACAGCAATGGATAGCTTCCTTCTGTCTACCTGCTCCCTTAGAACACAAAATGCTTCGTTCCCTTGAGAAGACATCACCATACATTTTAACGTGGCAAAGTCACAAAAGTCATCAGTACTGGATCAAACCTTAAGGAAATGCAGAGTGGGCATTTTAAGTTTTGGTCTTCATCACTGAAATTAGAGGAATCTAAAAAAAAGCACTCAAATCCCAAAGGCCCTGATAGGAAATTGAAGCACTTTGAGCTTTCACATTTCGGTTTCACCAAGAATGCAGCCTTGTGTCCAGGGTACCGTTACCCTTTTTGGTGTACAGCCTTTCACAATTTGATTTAGGGAGATATTCAGCTACAATTTTTTTTGTTCAGCTAGCCTGTATATTTCTGTTCTCTGGACCAACTAAATTGCATAGGTGCGTGGTACAAAAGATCTGAAATTAGCATCAACAGCATCACACTCTGATGGAATGATGAGACAGAACTGAGGTAAGTTCATCCTTGTGGTATTGGGTGCCTTCTTTTCAGGTGATGCAAAGTGCATTTGAGACTTCTGAGCATATACGCAAGGTCCCATTCACAGTATAAAGGATGCATTGGTGGTACAGAGTCCTCCTCTCTTCACGCGGTAAGCTCTGTGCCCACTGTTTAGGCAGGTAATTTTCACATTAGGAGACAGCAAGCCGAGGACTGATGAAAAATATTCAAAGAATCAGCTTCTGGCTAACAACAATGAACTAATCTATTCACCAATCTGTTTTGGTGGTGGTTCTCCCAAACACACCATCCACTCTCTCCTTTCACTTTTCTAAAAGCTATACCAAGGGTTCCAGGGCAGCCTTATGAGGAAAAACCCAAAGCTGAGAGTAATAAACAAGGAATTATTAGCTGCTGCTAACTACGCATCGTTTGTAGCAGGTCTTTGTTATTAATCTGGTATTTCCCTAATGAGCTTGAAGCTCACTGTTGCACACTTCCTCAGTCTGCAGAACTATTAAATTTGCAAGAGTTCCATGCCTTTTCAACTTCAGAAGCAGAGTGTGGAGTCCTCCCTCCAACATTAGACTTGGTTATTTGCTCTATGAGAGTAACTCTTTTCCTTAAGTGGATGCTTGTAAGCTCTGTTATTAAATGAGAAGCACACAACTGGCTAACAGTCTCAATTCAAAACAACACGAGTCTCCACTAAAGACCGTTCTACTACTACTACTGTGAAAGCAGTAATTATTTTTAAGGACATTTTTCTGTCTCTTCAGTAATTTTCTCATCATATTACTGATTTTAGGGCTTAAATGCTTGGTAAGAACATAAACTCTTTCCACCTCAGATGTCTTTTTTTTTTTTTTTTTTTTTTTACTTCAAGACAATACAGTAGCTCTCGCATCCTTTCCACTCATCTGCCCCCTCTTCTTTTAGATGCATATCAACACCACATGAAATAATCAGTTCCTGGAACTGTAAAAAAGAAGCTCTTCTCTCTATCCTCAACAGCCAGAAAGCAGAAGACTGAGCTCTAGTAGGAAAAAGAAAAAGCAATTTTGCAGTCTGACACAAAGCACTATAAATACACAGTCAGTTTTAAACACTGACTGTCATCGCAAGTCAGGTTACATGTCTGTTTGCTCATAAAAGATCAGAGTTATGCACTAAGTCGGAAGAGATAACATCCTATCGCTGTGAGCTCCTTTTGCTGCCATTGCAGGAGAATGAAACTGGGAATCTGGGAGCGGTGCAGAAAAGCAGATCAAAATACTTAAGATGCTGGGTGTACATACACTAAATGTGACGGTACTCAAGGACTGTTGCATGAAAAGATTTCCAATTTTGCCTCATAGGGAGGCACCAGAGTATAAAAATTAAAGCCAAAGTTGTCAAATAATTTTCCAAAAGATTTTTCCTTTTTTCTGTCTATTGCTTGGCCCAGCAAATTCATTAGCTATGCATCTTTATTTCTTGCTGTTTTAGGGGATGGAGGAAAGCCCACATGGCAGACAAAGACAAACACTACGCTTTTAAGCACACATTAAAATAGACCTCTGAAGACCTTTTAGGGCTGCATCATCTGAAAATCCCACTATACGTAACTATGCCTTGGAACTGCCTGTTTGGGAACAAAGATGACCCGGCTCCTTCAACGAATGAAACTATAAAATACAGAAATACAAATGGATTTCATTATTCTTCTGTACAAAAGACCACAGAAGAATAGCTGGGGATATGAGAAGTAATACATTTCATACTAGGTTTCAGGAGATGGCCTTAAATTTATTTCCTTCCCTTTTCACTAACAGCTATTAGTGCTAATTACTAATACCTACTAACTACTTCAGGAACGTTTAACAGATAACTTAAACAGCTGACAGGGAAGAAAAAGCCATGAATATGAAATACCTACATTTAGTCTATATGAGAAGTAAAATCAACATCACTGATAAACTGCTAGATTAGTACTCAGTCTCAACAACATTTCACGGTTTTGATAAATAAGTGCTTCTACTTACACTAGGGACAGCCGAACTTTTCTTACGTTCAGGAATATCAGCCTTATTTGGATTGCTGGCATTTCCAAGCATTGGACTAGCTGGTGCAATTCCTCTTCCTGCAACAGCACTACTGCTAGATTTTCTTGACTGAATTCCTTCCTCTTTTAGGTCACTGTCTGTAGTACTAGTTTGGCTTCTTTTGGGATATGCCACTACTGGCGGAATGGATGGTCCAGCTTAAAAAGCAAACAAAAGAAACAGAAAAATTATTTTCCTTCTCAGAAGTACAGTTGCCATTTTTCCCTACAGTGGAAATGCATTCACATTCACGAAAACTGTAATAATGAACACTGAGAATCAGAGATGCAGGAAGGTCATTCTTTAATGATTAAAATATGCATGTTTTAGAAGAAAAAATTTTGAGAAAGCAATATACTTTTACTTCTTGAACACTTTTATCTTTGCACTGGCTTTTTCCTCTTTGGAGGAGAATATAAAGAAAGAAAGCTTCCCAGCCCTCTCTTTCTTTCCTTTTTTTTTTTTTTTTTTTTTAATAAATCTGGCAAATTTGACACTTAAATCACCTCTAGTAAGGCCACCCCTTGTATAACAATTCAAAGATATGTAACACTTCTTTTAGGCTTGATAGAGACAGGGAAGGTCATAAACAATTACTTGAATTTATTAGGTGAAGTTACTACTTGATTTCAATGTAAGAATTAAGAACCTAATTTAGTCTTGGTGTTTAAGTACTGACACTGGTTTAGCTTGGGAGGAAAAAGAAAAACCCATACCCTGAAGAATCATCTAAGGACACTCAACAATTAACTGGCTCATTCAAATCAGGAGACCCTTCACTAGCATAAACCCAACACACACTGCACAAGTTAATGTCTGATGGGTTTTTCAGTCATGTACCTGAGACACAACCCCACGCTGACAGCAGCACTAACGGCCTGCAGGCTATGCCCAGCCTGAAGAGACAAGAAAGTGCTTCAGTTTGCCACTAACCTCCCAGGTATGGCAGGAGTGACTGGGAAGTACAGAAAACTGCTGGCACAAGTGAGACTTTGTCTGACTTACTGGTCATGAAGGATTTAATTTTTACAGCATGACCAAGGGATGCAGTCCTCAGGAAACAAGGAATACTGGCAAACTAACATTCCTACAAGTTTTAGACATAAGCTGACCCACTAGTGTCAAAAGACAACAAAAGCTGAACAGATATATAAACGTCTGGGGGAGGAATGTTGTACTCTTCATTAAAAAGAGGGCTGTAAACAGTTTGTGTAACAAGACTCCTGGAATGGTCAAGAGGGAAATGCAAGGGAAAATACGAGGCAGAAAAAGAGAATTAAGTCGGTGTACTCAGCATTCCTCTAGAAGCTCTTCTGGAAGATTTTATAACAAAAAGAAAGATTAAAAAAATGTAATTCAGTAAATTACTTAATCACAGTGCAATGAGCTACATACAGTCATTGTTCTCCTTATCTCTGGGGGATGAAGACAAATTCAGAAACCCAACAACTGGCAGTTGTCAAATGCCACAACACTGCAAATGAGAATTGCTCACCATGATCACTGTAGCGCCGCTGTTTCTGGCTAGAAGATATGCTTCTCTGAACTTTGTGATGAGGAGATTGTCCAGTGCTATTATTAAGATCACTACTTGGCCGAACTTTAGCGAGAGAAAGATTGCTGCTGGAGCTTGAATCACTTGCATCCAACTGCAACATAAACAAAAATATTAAAACAACAGGTTCAGACAAAACAGATGTCCACCAAAATGTCTCTATCATGCAATAAAGTCTGCAACAGCAAGAAGCAGCTTAGAAGCGCAGGCACCAATGCCTAACTATGCCAGTCCAAACATCTGTTAAGTTCTTGTGCAACTGCCTTAGTTGAAGCTCAGCAGAATCTGAAACCTCTGAAATGACAATGAAAATCAGTCTTTAAATTTCCAACACACTCTCTCCCTTCAGTTCTGTAAGATTTGAACAAAGAGATTTGAACTTTTTAGCAGAAGCCACCAGACTAACTCCTTCAGCAGGAGACACTGTATAGCAGTGTCATGGTTTTATACAGTCCTTAAGAGGAAAAACTGCTGACCAAGCAGAATAGTTCTTGGTATCCTACAGACAAGAGTTGACTGAATCAGATCATTCTGAGATCATATACAGCATTATTCAGACAGTTAACGTTGATGATTAGAAAAAAATGATTTAAAGTATACTAGAGTAGCACGCAGGAGTGCAATGTCTACAGTTATTCATTTCATTTTTGCTTCTAATTTTTCTACTGACACTGATACATTTGTTTCTTTGCATTTGGAAGAGTTATTCTTACCTCTGATGATTTCCTTCCTAGCAATAAGTATGTAGCTGTGATTTCATCATACTTCATTTTACTAAGGGATTCTTGAATTTCTTCTTGAGAATATCCCATTCCTACCATAATATCTAAAAACAAATATATGCTGTAAGCAACAAACACTTGGATGTTTACACTGGTTGAATGTTCAAGTTCAAGAGAATGGAAGAAATATTTAAAGAATAAAACAAAACAGTTAACTATGAGAACAAAAAAGCCTAATGAAACATCAAATTAGAAGATTAGTTACTCCATCCAAATAAGGAAAGAAATATAGTGTGGTGTAGAAAAAATACATCATAAGAAATAGTAACATATTTTGAAAAATACTCAATTACCTATTCTTTTCTGGTCCGAGATGTCTAGTTCTGGTTCAACAAAAGGTTTAAGTTCATCCTCCTCATGCCCTGCATTGATCCACCTGTCCTTCATAATTTGCTATAAAGAAAGGTTTTTGTTATTACAATATACTTACTAGCAAAGAAAGTGAGCGGCGGAAAGAATGACTCCCCATCTGTCAAACACTAATGGCTGTTCTTATTTTTCTTTTCCACAATAGGCCTCAGCACATATTCAGTTTTGCTTTGCTCCAGTGACAGGAGTCTACTGTGCACATCAAGGTGAACTACTGCCCAATCAGCAGTAATCTACCATACAACTGAAAAGTGAAAGCCCAGTACACAGACAAGGAGCAGCTGGGTCAACTCTGACTCACATTCGACCAGAAAAGTCTATGGAAGCCAGTATTTATTTTGGTCTTTCTTCTCCACAATGGCACAAAAGAAGCAGAAGGCAACCACACTATAACCCAGTACTGAACACTTCTACATCATTTCTGTAAGGTTTTGGTTGCTCATCCATTAGCACAGGAACCCAAAGCTAGCATTAGCTATGAGGAAAAATCTGTATGATGTGTGACGTGTAACATCTCGTTCATTTTGGAAGTAACTGTGGAGCTGGTTCTCTTGTAATCCCTGCAAATGAAACTTAAAAAAGCATGCCCCCTACTGCATTCCCGTGGAACCCACTCCAAATAAGCTATTCATGAACAGCATGACAATAACTTATTGACTAGCTCAAAATTGACTAGCTTGCAAAATATAATGACTAGCTTACTGAGACAGTTATTTTGGCCCTTACCTCTAGAGTGCCTCTTTTTGTTGGGTTTAGCACCAGAAAACGTTTGAGGAGGTTTTCACAGTCTGTGGACATGTAGAAAGGAATCCTGTATTTTCCCCTTAGTACTCTTTCTCTAAGTTCCTTGGTAACAGAAGAAGAGACAGTACATTGTAAGCAGCACACAACTAAAACATTAGGAAACATGGCCCCTGAAGGCCAAGATTTCCTCCACAAAGCTCACCTTTAAGTTCTGTCCATCAAAAGGAAGAGATCCACTCACGAGGGTATAAAGAATAACACCTAAACTCCAAACATCTACTTCAGGTCCATCATATTTTTTCCCTTGAAAAAGTTCTGGAGCAGCATACGGTGGGCTGCCACAAAAGGTGTCCAGTTTATTTCCAACTGTAAACTCGTTGCTAAAACCAAAGTCAGCAATTTTAATGTTCATATCTGCATCTAGCAATAGATTTTCAGCCTGGAAGAGAAAGAAAGATTTCTAAAATAAACTTAAAATACTAGACTTAAGAGGCTACCGCCCATTTTAACTCATTCTTATAATGCAAAAAGCTGGAACATCTGTTAACATCCCCTTCCTTGCAAGGCCTTTTGATATACTTCTGATTGTTGTTCATAAATTCTGCTTTTAAATAGTTTGTACAATGGCTTCAGTCTATGGCAGCTGTTATGATAACTGAAAACTGTGCTATTACCATCTGTTTCCTTCATGGAAGCACCATAGCTAACATTTTTAATCTCTGAAGATAAAAATAAGAATTCTCTCACTACTCCTTAATTACATGACATTCCTGTAGAAGTTTGATAGTACACACAACGTTTAAATATTTTTCAAGTTTGGTCTGGTGCATTTTGTTGTGCTTTTAAATTAGAAAGCTATGACATGTTTAGTGTTATGTAGCAATAGATTAATACAAAAGGCACTGTTTCAAGAAGGGATAAGTAAGGGCAGTATGCTTTTAAAGAGGAGAGGATCTAGATTAGATGTTAAGAGAACATTCGTTACTCAGAGGGTGGTGAGGCACAGGAACAGGATGCCCAGAGAAACTGTGCACGTCCCATCCTAAGGCCAAGTTGGATGGGGCCCTGAGCTGGTAGGGGGCAGCCACCACACTGCAGAGGGTTGGAGCAGAGCAGTCTTCAAGGTCTCACCCAAGCTAACACACTCTGCAATTCTACAATTACCATTTTGTGCCAAGCTACAAAAAAGTCACCTTTCAGTTTTGTCACCACAATTGATCATTCATTCTGTTCAAGACTGAAACCTGTCACGTATCAATCAAACTAGGTTTATGGCGTGATTTTGTTTGCTTCTTTTTGTTTGTTTTTAAGACCTCTCAGCTAACACCGACATCCATCCGATTTAAATCTGACCAGAGGGTAAAAAAGCTATCTTTCAGAAGTCATTAGATTTCAGTGTTGAGAAGCATAACAAATCCTTTTATTTGAGATAGTTCTATATACTGTAAACATTTACCAAAATCTGCTATAATGCAAGCAAAAAAAAAAAAAAAAAAAAAAGACACCCAAACCACACCCCAAAGAACAGTATATGCTACATTTTATAGGCACAGCAAAGATCACACCCACAGGTATAGAAACCAGTAGCTGCAGATGCACACATGCTTTTCCCCACTCACCTTGAGATCTCTATGAACAATATGCTTTTGATGGCAGTACTGCACTGCAGATACTATCTGGATAGAAAACAAATCCAATTATATAAGTGGTATCTCAAAGAAACAGAGTTTTAATCAAAAAGTTCAACATTTGTTACTTCTGTAGACAAGTACTTATCAATTCAGGGCTATATATGCAACTACTACAACATATTTATGGTAAAGCTGCTAAATAACTTAGGTTATTTAGGTGTTTATTATTTAATCTATTTGGTTTCTACCACATTTGAAGGAGGATTTTGTTTTCTCCCGTATGACTAATTATAGAACAGTAGAAGCAATGTATTACAGAAAGGTTACTGAACTATTTCCATTCCAATACCGTATACAGCTATAAAAGCTTTCCCTCTAGACTGAAGTTTTCCAGCCCCTGTCCAAAGGTGATTTTTCATACCACAGCATGGAGAGAAAAGGCATAGAAATGGCACAGCTACTGGAGAAACGGCTGGGGGAAAGCTTGTCTGGCTGAACTCCAGTTATACACTGAGACACAACAATGTATCTGACAAGAGCCGAGTATGGTATATTTTGTATACTGTGTAACAGTAGGAAACAATGGAAGAAGTATATGCCCCGCAAGGGTAACAGAGTCATTCCTTCCATCATAATTCCCAAATATCCTCAGTTTTTCCCGCTTTACGTAACTGAATAACCTTCTTACACAGCTGTCCTAGTATGCTGCTTTAGAGCTACAGGCACAGAACTTCACATGCAGAGAAAAGTTAGATAAGGTCATATTGTTACACGATCACAAATGCTGTCAAAAGACATGTTAATGTACTACACGTGTGTTCAGAACTGAGACAGATAATAAAAACTTCTCAAAGTACATTGATTGCATGTAAAAATAATTTGCTGTAATAACTACGCTTAAACGCATTTCCATTCTGTGTTGAAGATTAACACTTCCAGTACAGAGAGATGAGATGACATTAATGCTATGAAAAGTAACTCATCACAAAAGTAACCCAGCTTAGCATTACAATCCTCCTGCATCTGTAGGAAGCAATGTTGCTCTCTCAGTATTTAGAATAGATGAAAGCTCTTGGCAGGTCAAAGAAGTGTCCTACCAGTCATTTTGCCTTTGAAACTTCAGCAATACTGTCTTAATCTTCGTGGCCCTGCATTGCCATATCACACACAGGTGCAAAATGCCATATCAGAAGCCAAGTATTCAATGAAAAGTTGAAATAAGTCTGCTTCCTACACTTCCATTCTGCTTTCGTTCCTCTATGCACTGATTCCCTCCTTCAGACTTCCAGTTTGCTTTCTTCCAGTCACTAAAAGAGACGAGTTCTCCCATCCCACCACTTGTATCACCACCCACGAGGTTGTCCAGCCTCTCCTCCCTGCGACAATTTCCCTGCCCCAGTCACAAGTTCCCATTTCCCAGGTGCTCCCAAGCCTGCCAGCACCACAAACACCTCATGCTTTATTCAGCACTGCAGAGGCACAGCTCTATACACTGCTTGCTTCTGAACTGCTTTTACTCTGCTTAAGAGCAGGAAGTCCAGCAGATTATCAATCAGCTGTTTTCTCTAGGGATACTTCTGAACTATTCTGCGCTGCAACAGGATAGCACAGACTGCAGAAGCAAGTTAAATCCAAAAGGAAGGGAAATAATGCAGTATGTGTACGAAAGATTAACAGCAGTCAAAACTGAAAGAAGAACAACAAAGTATGGCTTCGCTGGGTTGAGTTCCTTGCCTCCCACATTCTGTCACTTGTTCCACTGCAGCCCCCTCGTTCCCAACCTATTAGTGTGAGAAACCTGCTGATACTTGACAGGTGGGGAGAACAGGGCAAGAAATGGGAGTCTCCTAGCTCTAACAACAGGAGCACTTCAATGCATTTATCTGGAGGAATTAAAAATAAATAAATAAAATCTGTATAATCACAGGATTTTAAGAACAAGATGGAACACATTATCTCCAAGGAGACAAACTATTCTTTGTAAGGATTAGGGGACTGAACAGAATAACAAGCTCCCCATGTCTCTTCCACAGTGCTAAAATGAGCATTTTGTTTCTTAAGTGGAATATATAACGGTAATATGGATCTTCTGGATGTTTTATTTTCTTGTCCTAATATATACCACTAGCAAATCTCTGAACTGTTTCTACAGGAAAGAGTGGGAAGACTGAAGGAAACCAGATCTAATCTGATACAGCAGAGGGAAAGAGGGAAGTAATACATATTCATTTTCTATGCCTCTGGTGGGAGGAGAACACTCATTCACCCTCCCCTTGTGACATGACTCCATTTTTGCATCAATCCTTAAGCAGATAGGCAGATTTCTGCATGGAGTAAGGATGGTGAGACCGAACCAGAACTGCTTGGAAGTCTGTAACGGGGAAATTAAAACTAGGTGACATTAAGAATGCAAAACATTCTGGATTTGGATTTCTCACACACTGCTGCACAAAAGGAAACTGAAATAGAGAGCTGCAGAGCATGGCTGTATTTTCAGTGTTTGTACCTTCCAATGTGCTCCTTGACAAGCATGACTGGAATAACTTGATCACTGTCTTACACGTTGGATTTTTTTTCCGCTGTTAAAAAGCCCGAGTATGCATAACAAAATGGACAAAAATATTTGTGTATTTTTTTGTAAAGACGAGAGAATTACCAAATCCAGCTCCTTGTCTGTTAGAGGGAGAAGCTAAAATGCCTCCTCAGATAAAACACAAATGTTTTATGCCTAAATAATGTCTTCTGAAAGAAGAAACAGAATCTTAAGATATAATATTATCTATTGTAAGTACTAAGCTCAACACCACGGCACAACAGTTTAAAGAGGCCCCTTTCTGTTAAACTGGTTAGTGAATTTAAAAAAAAAAATCCCTACTCTGTCCTAAATCTATCTAACATTAGAACAGCTGCACTGAATCAGATAAAAGTCCTGCACAGAACATTCTCCCTCCAGCAATGGCAAAAAGCTATATGAAGCTATTGTGAGACTTCAGTAAGGTAAAATGAATGGTTTTTATGACCCATAAACCCAGTAAGATCTACTTTCCTCACACTGTCCTGCAGTCAAAGTCCTGGTATTGGATAAATGTCAAGCTCTGATCAAAGCTTTCTGATTTCTGTCCCACATGCATGCTCTTCTCTTCAGCAAGATGTGATAAGCTCACACTATAGCTTCTATCCTTAGGGTATTACTATGGTTCTTTCTTTCCCCCCCAGACACTCCTGCTTTTGTTGCTCTCAACAACCTATCTTTGAGATCAAGAGCCTCTACAAGCTGTTGAATTCAGCAACCAGTAGTCAGCTATTGAGGAAAGAGGTAGCTGCCTACTCCATGTTTCTGAAAAGAAACTAGACTCACAGAAAGAGACTTAAAACAATGCAGCAGATTGAAGTGCAGCCACCCATGTACCTTTACAAACTGCACTTATCCTATTAAAGTACAGAAATAGAGCAGTGAATCTGAAGTAGAAACACTTGATGGGTCAAACATTTCAGCTTAGCAGTTTTATCATCTTTGAAATTCTTTTCCTTTATATTTGTTTTTGAAGAAGGTGGGGGTGTGTTGTTTTTTTTTTTTTTTTGGAGCTGCCTACATCCTGTACTACCCACATTTTCCCATAAAATTAAAATATGTCTGACGTGTTCCCACAAGTCTTCATATAAGAGTTGAATCCTTAAAGAGAAAAAAGGTAAATGTGCAATGGAATTACTGTGAGATCCACTTCCGCACAGCTCCTGTTAAGAGAAAGGTAGCACAAAGATCAGAGAACTAATTCTCAGCATTCACATGCGAGGGAGAACAGTGAATCCTTTGAAGATACTCTGAGGACAGGTGACATTACAAAGAGAAAGGTACTGGTTCAGGATTTCAAGACAGCTAAAGTGGAAACGACTGTTCCACAACCCAGCAGAACTGATTAGACGTATTCCAAAGCAAGGCAAAGAAGAACATAAGAAATTCTTAATCACAAAGGAAAGTGCTCTGATAGAATACTAAATATAAAGACAACGTACTATTACAGAGGGAGAAAAATTTTCTTTACGCTAATGCTCAGTCTAGTAAACACAAATCACAGCTCCTGAAGTCTGCAGTTGCCTTTTTTTTTTATTATTAGTTTCTTCTAATCTTTTGCAAAAATAAATACAGACTCCTTTATTCATTCTCACAACATTATCCAAGTTATCCAATGGGATAGTAATCACATAAGCGTTTACAAGTCTCTGCACAAGAGCAGAAGAGAGAGCATGTTGGGCCAGTGAGATCTGCAAATGAAAGATCAGATGTTACAAGAGGATCTGGATCTTTAGCTAGTTATGCAGGAACACTTATGTTCAATTTTGCTGTATTGTTGATGAGAAATGCCTTTCTAAAGATCACTGAAATTCCAGCATTTTTGCAAGTTCAATTTATCCATCATAAAGAACACTATAAACTAACAAGCCTAGAAATTACTCTTCAGTGATGTTTTAGAACAGCTGTTAAATTGCATCTTTTCATACAAGTGCATGGGTGCGAACGGGTGCCTGCTCCAGGCACTGCCCATGTTTGCTCCTGACCTGGTTTGCAGTGTTATACTTGAACAATCTCCAAAAGGTTGCAGACCAGCTGAAGTAAGGATATATGAAATCAACCCAGAGGAAATGAATTTTGGAACAGAGTCCACCAAGCAGTCACTGTGTTCTGGCACGCCCAGACACCCTGGCACGAGCACTGAGGAAGCCAGCACTGCTGAATGGGCTCCTAACCCCTTCAAAACACTGCCATAACCCAAGTTTCCTCTCACTGAGCACTACAAGTCCATATATCCCAGCAAACATTGCTAGGAGTCAAACACAAAGGACAGCTGTTTCATCCATTTCAGCATTAGAAACAAGGTAGGAAAAGCTGATGTATAGGAATGTTATACATACCTGTCTAAATTTAGCTCTTGCTTCCTTTTCCTTCATTCTTCCATGCGCAACCAGATAGTCAAATACCTCCCCTATAATTCAACAATGAGACACGTTAATGCCAGCTCAAAATGCAGAGATTCCTCTCTAGCAGATACCCACAGCAACTTCACTGGAATGACGGTATTACAAGTTGAACTCGAGGTTAAGATTACAGGTTAGCCCAAGGGAACAAGGCAGAAGAGAACACAAACATCATCATCTCTTACACAAGAGAACAATAAGGTTTAATCAAAGACTGGATATAGACAAAAACATTTCCTTCCAGTTGTTTATGACAGAAAAGAAACGGCAATACTTCTATTTTGCAAATAGAGGTGACTTGCTGTGCTTCACAGACTTTCTCAAAAGGGTTCCTTTTGCGCTGCAAAAATAAGCTTCATATATGAAAGCATCTCATGATAGCTATAAATATTGTTATACCAGTACTATAGTTTTTGCTTTGTACTGGTATATGAAGTATTTTAACTAAAACAGAAATCTTAGATTTAACCTAGGCCTGAAAGAGGCATTCCCAATGGAAGAACCTGGCAGGACACTGAGATGACCTACCACACAAGCACGTGCAGTCAGTAAGACAGAAATATTATTTCTGAATGTACAAGTCAAATGCTGTATGGCTGTGGGTGCCTAAAGGAGACTACTAAGACAGCACAAAAAGATCTTTTTTAAAAACTTTGTTTTCCCTTTCTTTTAAGCCAAACTTGCCAGAACAGGCTACATTTGAGCTCAAGGCACAGCCAACTGGCCCACGAAACACTGGCGGGTTGGTGAAAGCACAAACCCTTACTAAAAACTGTCAAATATACAAAAAAAACTCCAATCAACACAAGTTAGCACGCAGTTTTTACAATTCTTCATCAATGAGTAAAATTAATATGAATTTTAAAAGTGAATCAAATATTTAAATATTCTCTGATGAGCAAGAAACTGCTGTTTTGCAGACAGCCACCTTACAAGAGCTGAGTAACTTCACGTTTGTTTTTAAGGAAGAAGAAACTTCACCAAATTAAAATAATAAAAAAAGGAAAAGTCATACCGCAGAAAAAGCAGTAACTGAGCGTTCTGAGGGAACATCAGGATTTTCTTCAGAATACCCTTGCTTCCCTCATAGCATTATTACTTAACACCCAACTCAGAACATTCTCTCAGGTACATTTCACAGCTGTTCCTTCAGAAAATTTGAAGCAGCAAGGCTGAATGCTTTCATAACTTAGGTAAAATGATGCCAGATGAGGAATTATAGGCAATTTATGCAAAATACTGCAGTTACCGGAATACAGTTTCCCACATCCTCCAACCAGAGTTCACACAGCTCGTGTGTGAGCAGCCTTCTTGGTAAGGAAGAAACAAAACATTGATCCTTGTCACTCAGATAACTGGCCACGTCTGCTATGAACAGCATCACACGTGCACAGAGCACTGCTCACAGCTTTTCAGAGCAATACACGTTTCTCCATTATTCTAAGTAAGATCTCATTACTTCAGAGAACTGTTGGCCCTTCTACCTTGTGGAAACCAATCACTAGATGGCAACAGGACTGCGCTTTTAAGTACAGCACCACTGAACTGCAGAGATGCCTTCACAAATGTGTACTGGCCAATATCGCAACAGTGTTTTACCATGATTGTTTCTGTTTAGACAACGCTTGGCTGAACACTCAGGGAGCTGCTGGGCAATCTGGGGATCACGTTTTATGATAATAAGCTAACCTTCACATAATCTAACAATTCAATGTCGAAACTTATCTGAGAAGAAACTATTTCCCTCCCAAAGCTGAAGAAAAGGCTCAACTATCTGGATTCCCAGATGCTGAAGGGTCACATTGACAAAGAGTGGGCTATCAGGTTTTAGCCAGCCAGGGGTAACTTAAGCCCAAATACCTTAATTCTAGCTCTGCTGAAAATACCTGACACTGCATGATGCAGACTTTTTCCCCTCTGCAATTGAGAATAAACATTTAAGTTCCTCCAAAACTTCCCTCCTGAAATGGGTATAGCTAGTACAGTAATACTCGACAGCAGAATGTGATGAAGATGTGTCAGACACCACCACCACCACCTAAAAAAAATGAAGTTGCAGAACTCGTGCTTTTGACACATCTCATCTATGTTTTCACCAAGTATCTTTTACAAAAGATGACACTAGTCCTGGGGAGCTGAATACAATAATAGGCTGACATTTGTTGTAAACAAGAGCAATCAAAGGCTGAACAAAGACTCAAAGATTCCAATTAAATTTAAGCTGTAAAACAAAACAAAGGTTACTAAATTCCAGTAAGCTCAGAATTAAGGTTTTCAAGATATGAAGCCTGAACGAGTTCTTGAGACTGCTAAAGACTACTTAAATTTGTATCCTACCATGACATTAACATTTGCTAAAAATGAAACCAAAACATTAAAGAAAAAGGTGTTTTCTGCCTCTGGACAATTTGTTTACCTCTTGGCTCCAATAACAAACTTACTTACCCCCACTTGCATATTCCATTATTAAATAGAGAGTTTTTTCAGTTTCAATGACTTCAAATAACTTCACTGGAAAAGAAAGCAATTTATTAATCAATTAACTAATTGCATAAGTATTACTTTAATTTCATACAGAATTCTGCTGGAGAACAATAATTTGCTTTCTGCTTGACAGTATCAGAATATTACTCTAGAGAAGCTTTTTTTCCTCCAATATCCCTATGTAGAAAATATTCCAACATATTTGCTCAACTCATAAGGATAAACATTTTGTAATAAAAAAAGACTTTAGGCTATGAGGGAAAAGCAAGTAAATTATGCAGAACTTCCACAAATTGGACTGTCACCACTAAGTGTCAGCGATAGCCATTTCCACACACTGTCCTGGAACAAATGTTGACAAATAAGTTATCAATCAGTTTGCTGACAGTACTATAACAGAGGTGTATCAATTAAGACTTAAAATCCTGAACAACTTTTTGACCATTTCTTGTTTTGGCACAGAATTATTTTGATGACAGACTGAATTCAGTAAAAATCATTACTCTACTCAAAAGATGCAGAGTTATTTATAAGCCAGGTAAATATACCAGTTTCAAGCAAAAAGGTCAACATTCTTTGTTATGTTAAACAGCTATGACAGCTGTGGTATTTTTCTCACTGCTATGTAACAGTATATTAACCTCCTAGTGCAGAACCTTCTTTTAAGCTTATGTATTACATGAAATAAACAAGGTACCTATATTTGGATGATTTAAGATCTTCATTATTCTTACTTCTCTAAAGAGCTGAAATAAACATAAAATATGAAATATGTTAATGAAAGTAATAGGCAACACCTGTTCTTCCTAAAGCCTGTCCAATGAAATATACTTAATTTTAAACACAAAGAGCAAACATTACTGTTAGTATTTCAACAAAGGTCATTAAATTAACCACTTACTGGAGGGAAGAGCTAGCCTGCTTCTTTTAGGTCTGCTCCAAATCCCTCAAAAACCTGAAAACATCCTCTAAATGCTGTAGGTAGCTCAGGAAACAAGTGATCTTAGCCCTGTGGTTCTCAGACTTTGGGGTCAGAAGACCACTTTGAGCATTACAGCAGCTCCTTGCAGGTCACCACACATCCCATACACTTTCATATCTTCACAGAAAATCTTGCTTTTCAAAGTTCTACAAACCCCATTTGGAGCACCATTTGAAGACCGATACATTGCATTACTGGTGTGAACACTTCAGCTCGTTGTTGGAGGTTGGCCTTCCACAGGATGCCACAGAAACACTGTGGTGCATGACAGGAACTTAGAGGTGAAAAATCAACTGCTTATATCACAATAAACTGAGCTGTTCAATGAGCAAATTTTAAGCACAGATAAATGGTCAGGCGAGGCTCCTCCCTGGGCCTTCAAAAGCACTCCTTCAAGACACTAAGTCACAATAACATCTAGTTCAGGCCTGGGTAGCACAGCTTCAAGAATCTGTTGCCAGACACACAGTGTCTAATACTACTGACCCAGTGCACAGACCACGCTAGCCATTCCATGGGGCAAAACACTTCTGGTCTTCTCCTAACCAAACGATCCCTGGTAGAGAGAAGATACCACTGTCTGAGGGAACAACCTCAAAGGGATCAGCCTGCTGCCACACTCTCCACCATTCACCCTCCCCTATGTGACACGCCTGCTCCCTTCTGTCACACAAGCACTGGGGTTCACCTGAATCGATGCGCAAAGTCAAAGCATGAATGTAACAGGAAAAGAAAACCTCACCAAAACCAGAACTCCCTCCAAAAATCCATACACCTTCTGGCGCAGCTTCATTACCTACCCCAGCACATCTATTCCAGCAGAAGGGATGGGGGCAGTACAGGTGCCAGAGGAGTACAACTGCCCCTTCTGAGCCACAGTATGGAGTTAGATCAGCAGTGTTGTGTTCACAAACCACATACCAGCTCTGCAGGGCTTCTTTTCCCCCTACCCTGACAACAGCAGTCATGTGAAGAGGGTCTTGCTTGGGTAGTTACTTCTAAAAGAGTTCAACTCTGCTAATCACACAGAGTACACAATGTCCTCCTGCAGTGGGACCTGCAACTGCATTTAACAAACTAAACTCAAACCTACTACTGATCAGCTGTTAATTATTTTCACCTTCGAAAATTCTCTAATGTGAAGAAACAATTTCAAGAGGCACAATAAACACAGTGCAATATTAAGAATGCCACAGGTGTTGTTACTGCAGCATAAAATGTTTAAAAGATGCTTGTTAACAGCTGATGAAATAATAATAAAGAAGTTCCACTTCTTCCCCCAGAGAAGACTCAATATAAAATATTACAAAAGACCTCCAAGTGCAAACACTGTTGTATCCAGATGCCTTTAACTTTCTATAGCCACTGTCAAAGACAAAACAAACAGCAACAAATAAAACCCACGAAGAATTACCTTTTTAGGCAGCACGTTATATGGTAGCCATGTGCGTAACAGCCTATAGCTCTACATCTCCATAGCTCCCCCCATGCCAGCCCAGGACTCCAGATGGCTGACATTCTTAAGCCCTGATTATTTTCTAACAGCATGCTTCAAAATGAGGGAGTAATTAAGTGGTTTTATTATAAATCTAACACCAACATCTACAGGAACACGAGTAACATAGCGGATCATACTGCACCTACTGTAAAGAGACTGAAGCAGAAAGTACAGA
The DNA here is from genome assembly GCA_036925125.1 of Oreortyx pictus. Lineage (NCBI taxonomy): Eukaryota > Metazoa > Chordata > Aves > Galliformes > Odontophoridae > Oreortyx > Oreortyx pictus. The sequence goes on along the minus strand of JAUPFR010000006.1, from coordinate 49,709,243 downwards.
CTCCATGGGAGTGCAGGCAAGGGAAAAAAAGAAAGCATTTTCCAAAGCAAGAGTTGACAGCACTGACGCTAACAGTAAGAAAGCAAAAAGTGCTGCCATTAAGATTCACCTTCGGATTACAATTCATGTGAAAGGAAGGTATTTAACATGTCTACATTTATTACTTAGGACTCAAAAAACAATGTATAATTACTCAAGAGAAACTAAATAAATGAATAAAGGCAAAACAAAGGAAACAAAATAACCAAAAAGCCAAAAGAAAAAAGCCTTCCACCTTTGTGTCTTTTCATAATACAAACTACTAGTCTGGAGACCTTAACCACTTTCTGCTTTCTGATGCTTCTGTCAAGGATGCCATTTGGGTAGCAATCTTCATCAAACTGCCCCAAAAGCTTTGCCCTCTGTGCTACAGCCACAGCTGTGAATGGCATGCTAACTGAGCACAAAAATAAAACAAAACTGTCTGTGCCTGACACTTGGCTAGATGATAAAACAGAACCTATTGAGTCACAATAGGCGATACAGAAAAAGACAGCAAGGATGATGCTAATGTTCAGAGCATCATCACGTAAATAATGTAATCATTAATCTAACCTTTTTATAAAGAATGCTGAGCTGGCTGGAGCTGGCTACTTCCTCCACTGCAGTGTACAGTTTGATGTTCTAATGTGATAAAGCCAGGCTACATTTTGGGCCGTTCTAAACATATCATCTGTCTACAAGGCTACCACTCTCAGAACCCAACTGAAGCCTATCAAAAAGTAACTTCTACATACAAGGCATTCGTAGAAGTGGGCGACTGGAAACAAGCTTTTTTAAAATAGTTATTTTTGTCTTAAGAGAAAATTCAAGATAGAAACGCTTAAGAATAGGATATAAACTCCACCAAATGCTTTATTATAATTTTAGTTACATAAATGCACTTTAGATTGTGTTCCATAAACAGTTTAACTGTTATGTTTGGCATTCTGACACAGACAGCAACTTCTACAGGGATTGACATTGTATTATATTCTATTTCTGAAAGGAATGGAACATAAAACACGATGCAGCTTTCACATACTGCGCTGAAAGAAGGTTTCTTAGATTGAGTTCCCCAATATACAACATACATCAATCTCTGATCAATGAAGTACTAATTATTACCAGACTTTCTAAATCCCATGGCACAGTTCATTGACAGCCATAATTGGCTGTTACAGAGGGTGTTATAAATTCAGGAGTAACATTAGGGTTCTCCACTCTGAAAATCATTTTCTTAGTTTCAGGAGCTTGTCACCATGTGACCACGAAGGCAGACTATCAGCTGCAACCAGTGCTTATCAGTTTAATTTCTAATACAGAGCTTAAGAACTACTCCCAGCACGTTGAATAGCTCATTTTCCGTCAACAGGAGCTCTACAAATGTTTCCAGGGAAAGACAAACATCCTAAGTCTGCCAAACAAATGGCTTTCAGCTTTGTTGTGGTCTGGTCCTTTGACTGTAAGTTATGTTAGATACAGGGAAAGAATTTAATGCTGCCAGGGGACAAACAGCAAAAAAGAAAATTAGGAACGGAAACACAGACACATACCGAGTAACAATCTTGAAGCAATTTCACTTGAACTTTATTATGCTGATACATCTAAAACAACACGGATTAAGGAAACAGGGAACCAACTTTTAAGCCAACTCTTTGAATAAGCTGAAAGACAGATTACAAGTGTTCCTGCATTAGCTATTGCAAGAGTTTCAGTAACAAAGGACTTCAAAAACAGTGAAAAAAAAAGTTTGCTAAAAAGCAAGTCAGTACACTAGTCAGATGTGGAGCCCATTTCCTGACCTCCTTCCCTCAAAGCAGGGAGGCTTTGCACAAGATGTTCTCCGGAGCCACATCAAGCTTTAACCATGTGTTAGGCTCCTCCTGATAACTGCACCCTGAAACACACCCTGTATGTAACTGGGAGACTCAATCAGGAAGGCTTTACACAACGCAAATCTGCACCAAATAAAGAACAACTTGAATACGGACAGAATACACATTAGAAGCAAAAAATTCTGTCCGTTTTAAACTCTCATACCTTCCCTGCAGTTATCAAAGCACAGGCAGGCCCAAGGTCAGAAAGGACACTGTGCAGGTAAAAACTTGCTATTCAAAAGCTGTAAAAAGACTTCAGGAAAAAAGAAAAAACAACAAAAAACTTTTTTGGTCTAGAAGGAAGTGAGCTACTGAAGCAGCAACATTTGTTTCCAGTGAGACTTACAGGCTGATATTCACTGGGACTGGGTACAGAAGTACATTTTTGGAGAATAATGATTATGACTAACAGCAGTAGCATGGGAAAAAGCTCTAAGAATTCCCTTTTCTGTGAGGGCAGGGAAGTACTGACTACAGTTTCCTCTTTCCTAAGCAAAAGCGGCAGAGCTGTGATTAGCTTCTGAAACAAAAGTTGGAGTAGCTGTGTGTGGCTTTCTCAGGCTGTTTGCTCCCCTAAAGAGTGGGGCTGCTGGAAACTCACAGTCAGAGCTGCAGCCACCTGCACCCACAGTGAGAACTGCTGCTCGAGGGGGTGAGGCACCCCCAGCAAGGACAGCCCCTCCTGCAGCTGGAACTGCCTTAATCCCCTTGTCTCACCACCTGAGGGTGAGCAGGCAGCAGCCCATGCTCCACACCCACCTCTTCTCAGCAAAGCCCTTCCAACCCTGCCATACCTCAGTACTTCATCACTCCTTCCACAAGTGCCAGCTCAGAGGCATTTCCATCTCAGCTCACCCTGAACCCATGGGTCATGCACACAGTTTGCTTCCAATGCACCGAGACTACGGCAGTGCTGACACTGCCGGAGCAGGCAGGAGCTTTCAGAAAAGCTTTGACAAAGCAAAATCGATAAGTAATGCACTGTGTGCTTAGTGTGCTAAGCAAGCACTCAACATTAAGGAAATGACTTTCCACTTCTGAATGGAAAACACAGTCACACCTTGCTAAACCTTCTCTGTCAAGAAATGAGCTAAGAGAAGTGAACATGTTAGCAATCTCAGTCTTCAGATCAAATCAGATTTATATCCTGCTATTTTCTACTGTTCCTCTAGACTCCCTTTAAGGAACCTAACGTTAAGAAATACTGACTTACAAACCAAACCTCATCATCTAACTTCATACATCATACATAAAAATGGAATGACAGCTGAGAGCAAAGGTGAGCAGGCAGCAGCCAGGAGCCAGAGGGCTGCCACGCACACCCCCAGGCAGCTGTGTGCCAAGTGAGCTCAACACCAGGGAAGGGGTTGCTCTGCACCTGGCTCTCAGCTCTGGACAGTGCCAAGAGTCTCCAGCTAACACCACTGGAAGCAGAGAGGTTTTACTTTTTTCTTCTGCAAGCACTGCCTCTCTGCTTTTCTCTGACTGCTTTTTCCATGCTCCAACCCCCTCCAGTTCTTATTACTGCTTTTGTTTCTCTTCCAAGTAGTTCATTTTTCTTTTTTTTTCAGGTATTCCAATTTGCACAGATCTGCAACACAAATCCACTTCACCTAAATGATCGTGTTATCTAATTTGAGCTTCATTTCCTTCCTGTTTAGCCAGAAGCTAATAATAACATCACGAATTATACTAAAAAACATTGAGAAAACAGCAACCACGAGAAAAGTGTAGCAACATTATCTACTTTTCTATCACCTGCAGGGGCAGTAGGTTACAGTGACATCATTACTTTCAAAGATGATGCTGCCTTCCTTCTGCAGGTTGCTCTCTCTCAAACCACAGAACGCAATAACTTGTTTATTTTTCCAATTTACTTTTGCAACATTGATTTTGATACGAACAATTTCATCACACAATCTTTTTTTAGTATCGGCATAAAACCCAAATGTGTATATTCTCCAGTTTACTCGTATGACATGATTTTTTATCTTCAGGGTATTCTCTCCTTCAAACAGAGATATTGCAAGGCACTCTTGCTAATACTTTTTTTTTAATCAAAATACTCACATAAAAAGCCTTTGACTGCAGTGCTCAAAAGGACAGAGTTAGAAAACTCCTAGGTAAAAGTGACATTTAAATGTACTCCCTGCAGGGACTCCAAAGCAGATTGGCTTGCTTGATGAAAGAGTAGGATTTATCACTACTTACTAAAATAGATAAGGCGATACAACTGTAACAGCACATTAAACATTTCAGGCTAGAAGAAGAAACCAGAATAGTCATGCTCCAAGTTATTCCACAAAACTGTGGCACCTTTTCAGCTGAAAACCATGTGAAAGGATAGACATTGCCCAGCCTTCAGTTCAGAGGCAATGTTTTCAAGGCCAGCTGGGAGGACAAGGACAGAACACACTTTCTATTTGCAGGCTCAACAAAATGACCAGCACGAAGGAGAAACAGGGGCATGACACCAAACCACAGACATCCTCGCTCGTGGGAAAGGAAGCAGCTAACACCACCATTTTCTCAGTTCACAGCTCTGTACGAGCTCATCTATAAAACTGTACACGTGTTTTGAACAACTATTCAAAATGTATCTGTTACAAAACCAGTTCTTAAAGACAGCAGTCAGACGTGCAAGGCATACAACGCTCCACATTCTTCAGAACAGGCATTTGGGATTAATGGCAGGAGGTGGTAAAACAAATTATAATACAAATTGAAAGATTATGAAAAGATTAAACACAAAAACCTACCTTTTGTAGACTGGTTGGATTCAGCTGTGTTTTGTCAATTATCTTTATGGCAACCTAAAGGAAGAGTTCAGGATCAGTATTTTTCATTTGACCAATTGTCACGTTACAACAAAATAGATAAATCCAGCAGCAAATTGAAAATGACACAAAAATAACTCAAGTTTCTTCGGAAAATTATGTACCCGTATTCAACTATAAGCTGAAAGCATTTGGAATTAATGACTGAAGTATAATTTATTTCTACTTCAACAAACTATAAACAGGAGAATGGGAAATAAAACCAAAAAAACAACAAAACCCACAGTATTTTAATGCTATTAAGACAAGAGAAAGTCAGTCTTTGACTTTACACTAAGACAATCACACATATGACAGTGGAAATTCTGATACCAGACAGTACCCTGATACAGAGCGTGGTGCCTACAGATGATATTTACACAGCATCATTACACTACGGATTACGCAGAACTGCCTGTGCACTGGCAATTTCTGAAGATGCTTCTAAAAGCAAAGCTTTCAGAGCAAATTGAAAATACCACCACAAATCTTGCAAGAAGTAGGTTCACCTTTGGAAATTTACTGCATATTTGTATCAGTTTGCTCCCTGATGGATACAAAATGAAAAACCACTCCCGTGTCATCAAAAACCCATCGGCTGTATTGCAGCAATGTGGATAAGTTCATCCCTTTGCTTTTCTCACCTTCTGGGTAAATACTGCACAGAAACCTTAAAAGAGCAAAATGAAAACTTCGAGAAATAACCAAAAGAAATTCAGTACCATGGTAACTAGTCAGAGCCTGAAGATTTGAGACAATGAATAGGCAGAGATGAGCCTCAGCGCAATGCAATTTGGATACAGGCTGAGTTAAAACAAGGAGGAGGAATCTTGCTAGAATAACGTGCCAATTGGTATTTTTCCCTTCTAAATTATAGGCTAAACATACCAGAAGAAACTATGCAGAAGCCAAGGAGATGGTGCCTCTCACAGAGGCAAGATGCTGCAAGTCAGCTGATTATAATACTTTGCTGGTACAAAGAAAGGGCTCTCAGTTCCCCTTGAATTTTTGGCTCAAGTAGTAGACACTATGCCACTGCTCCCATTTCCTTGCATCACTCTTGTGCCATCTTTGTAATCTCATCAACCTGGACTTGGCAACATACGGGATACAGAAATTCTGACACCAAAGCAAATTTATTTCCCTACATTCAAGTGCAAAAACACACGGGTGATTATTATGATGGAGAGGGAAGAGGTGAACACAGTGTTCAGTGCCTGGGTGTGTCATGGCCTTGCATGATATATGTGGTCCTTTCTGAAACTGAGATTCAAGATTTATTTTGAGCCCTTCGAGATGCAAGATACTGTGAGATGTCACTGAGAAACTATTCAAGAATACTTCTGCTTTGGGAAATATCTTCTTCAAAGGTATGTTACCAAAATTACAGATCACTATTTCCTAAAGCAAAATTCCATTACACAGCCTTGAGAAATCACTCCAAAAATACAAACAAAAGACAGAGACATTAAGCAATAGGTGTTTTTATATTAGCAGCTGAAAACAAAACCAAGAAAGATATTTATCACTACCTTTATGCCTGCTGAACTCTCCTCATACAGGTAACAGTTATTTACCTTCTGGAATCTTTTAACTCCAGAATAGGTATAGAGTGACCACTACCTTTTCCAACAGCAGAAAGTGTCACCTGGAAGTCATCTACCTATGCCACAGAATACAGGTGTTTCATTGAGTGCATTCCACTCAGGAGAAGCTGCATTTGTGTTCTGAGCTCCGCTATTCTGATCAATCTCAAAGATTTCAACTTGTTTCAACCCACAAAGTCTGGAGGCACTGAGTTTCAGCAAAACATAGCTCACCTCTCATTCTGTGTGGTGTTGCCAATCAAACTGAGAGGTCTGACACCAGCAAACAAATTCAGCCCTGGAGATACAGGGACAGTACACACCTCAATGTTCTGAAAGGCAGACTCACAGGACTGCTGAGAGCACTAATTATAGCCTTCAAGGCAGGACTGAGAGAACTATCCACACAAACACCAGCAGTACAGTACGCCAACATGGACTACGAGAGCTTGAACTTCTCAGAGAACATGGGTCAATTGCAGGCTCCTTGATGAGGTCCCCAAATGACAAAGGGAGGCTGCCCTCAAGAATATTTCTCATGAGTTTGAGAAAGAAAATCCGGTTTTACTAAGCATAGTTAGTGAAGCATCAAATTGCCTTCTAAAGCAGAGACTTTGCTCTCTACACAAAGCAAGTCTGGAACAATTTCAAGCATTGTGTGCAACAGCCAATGCTGGAAGAATGAAAGTTCACCTACATCATTATGTCGCTGCAGCAGCCATGATATTCTGCAAGATTATTTGCAGAATGAAAACTGCCTTCGCTTTCACCATACACGACAACGCTGGGTTAAAACTTCCCTCCTACATGGTTTGAACGAGGCAGTTCAAGCAGACAAAAAAAGCTGAAACGCTAAGCAAAGCAACCAAACTGCTACCATTCTGGCTGTTCTCTCCCTCTTCAATTTCACTTTTTTCCAAATGACAAGCAAAAAGGACAATGGATTCCTTGGAGTCAGACTTGGATCCTGAAAGAATTCTGTCCTAGTAGGAAACTTTAACTTCCTGGCTATCAGCTGAATACTGCCTTAACCGAACAGAAGGGTCCATATGTTCTTGGCTGCAATTCCAACCACCTTGGAAACAGCAAAAGGTAGTTTTATCTTTTAGATTAATTTTGGCAAGTATGGAAAATTTGACAGAGGAAATAACTTCTGATAATTTACAACAGAAAATATACGGCTTGAAGTCAAAGAATTAACAAAAGCAGATTTACAATGAAGATTCTTGATTTCAAAAGGGCAGACAGACTACAAATAGTAGTCTCCTAGACAGAGGATCTCAAAGGACTATTTCTAAACACCAGCTCTAATACAGGGAAGGCAACTCTCCCTCCATACCTCCTAAGGGAACAAGAAGGACATTCACTCCTTGGCAGAATTCAACCCCCCAAGTTAAGCTGGTGTCCTGATCCCCCCCCCAGAGGGGGGCTCATTCTTCCCTTTCTGTGATTTGAGGGCAGGGTCTCATTCTGAACCTCCACAGATACATTCTGGAGATGGAAAAAGTCCTTGAATTCGCTTCTGTTGGAAATATGAAAGCTGCTGTCTCAAGAAGAAAGAAAATTTTAGGGAAGGACTCCAGATCTAGGATGAATAAATACCCTAGAAGAATGCCTGAGCAATCATACCCTCCTCACAAGAAGCAACAGGAAAAATGCAGATCTGTCGTGTGATTTAGAAGTTAATCAGTACAGAGACACAAAAAAGGAATAGCTGTAAAGTGAAATGGATTTGGAGTAGCCACTTAGGTTACAAGAAGACGACAAACAGGGTTAAAGGACAGCAAGGATGTGGGAGAGACAAAATCACATTTAAGAGCAACTCCCAGAACTAAGTATTTTATTTTAGGTTTCAGTATATTAGGTGGAAAAAGGAACAGGAACAAAGGCAGGACAGACAACAGGAATGAGTGTGTAAAGCAGGAAGTCACAAATTCAGGAAGATGAGCGCTGTCTGGAGAAGGCCAGACCAAGAAAATTATTCCAGGACTGAGAGTGGTTTAAAGAATCACCTTTCTCTTGTAGCAGCAGAGACTTCCAACACAAATACAAAACAATAATATTTCTTTTTTAAGGGAGGAGTGAAGAAAGCACCTTATCAGCCTTCTGGCAGAGCCATTTACCACCGAATTCTCGAGCTCAAAACTTGCAAGGAAAAGCAGGGGAACCCAGAGAAGGGTTAAATAAAACACACTTTCCCACTGCTAACTGTGCCTGATGGAAACACAGCAAGTACGCCTACCTTGGCTACTGCAAAGCCTCACTTAGGAGGACAAACAAATTATCATACTAAATAAACTGGCACGTGCACAATCTGTTAATTAGATAAACAACTGGGTGAAGAGATACCAGGTTGGAAGTAACTGGGAGTTCAGACCTGTGAGCCATCTTAATGCCTGTATCAGTGACCTTTATCTTCACAGTTTTACTTTGTGTGTTAAGTCTGCTGAAGGAATTAAGTCGGTGTCAAAGACAATGGAGAACAAATGTAAAAAAGCTTGGAGATGAGAACTAGCAATGAAAACAAGATTCAACAAAGGTGCTGACGATGATAATGACCAAACCAAACATTAATGTAACTGCTGTGAAAAAGGTAACTAATCTAAAGATGGATCAGATAACTTCTGAAAGGGCAAGGGTAGATTAATGGTGGGGGAAATTGTCATCCAGTATGCTGTGAACAACTCTGGCCACATACATCTAAAATATGAAACCACTATCAACACAGTATAGTTCATTTAGCAGGAAGAGAAACTTGTACATTTCTCTTACAAAAAGGTAAAACAGTTTAAAATATCTTCAAGATATTCTTGTGAAAGTAGCTTGTTTCCTTCCAAGGAATGCACTCTTTTAAGTAACTTGGATCAGTGGTCAGATCCATGGAAGTATGCTTTGAATGGACTGAATGGCATCTATTCCATGAGAGCTGAAGAAACTTAGTACCTCAATCTTCCCAAGTTTGGCCAAAGATTTTATGGCATCCCATGATTTGTTGAAATCTCAAACAATAACAGCACACAGCTGTGTACAACTAAGAGAAACCATGGCTGAATTTTTGCAAAGCAGTGTGTCACAAAGGCTCCAAATAGGCTCTATGATACTTATCTACAACACTCATACCTACAATAATAGCAAAGAAACCCTAGCCAAGTACACGTATTTCCTGTGTTAAGAATCAGTACAGAGAGAAGGAAATATAAAGGGAAAGCAATTAACTGAAAACTTTTTCTAGAAAAGAACACTAACTTTAACACTGGAAGGCATCTGCTGACCATCAGAACTGACAGCTTTGAAAACCAAACCAAAACAAATAATCCCTCTCAGCAACTCTTGCAAAATGATGCCTCCTCAGCTCTTCCCAGTGATATTGGATTGGATTCCATATTAACTCAAACTCTCCTGAAGTGCCGCAGTCAAGCAGATTTCTTTAAAAATTCTTGCTTTAATCAACATTTAATTAATTACACAGGTTTGGCAAGAACAGATCAACAAGGAGCTTCTCTCTTAGTATATAGTGTTGCTATTAATAAGATCAGCACCAAGATATACCTTGCTGCAATGAGTAAACACCAACATAGCTTTCCAAATCAGAACTATCATTAGGTGGAAGTTATTAATTATGTCACAGTGGCATGCAGAACCTAATTATGGAGCTGAGTTAGACACTACGAAGAGCTGCAAGAAGAAGCCTGTCTGCACCACACAGCAGAGCAGCAGACCCACTGGAATGTCTTCCCAGGGCAGCCCAGAGCTGCAGACGCCAGCAGAGCTCCTGGGAGATGCACTGCTCTAACCAGGAAATGCTGTGTCGGGCCACCCAGACCAAGCAGATCACCATAATCAAGGACATGGATTCACTGCCTTTCCTGACTCCACTTCCAGTACAGCCCTGAGCTGTGCTGGTTAGCAGCACCAGAAGACAATCTTCCCTGCAAGCTTATTTGATTACTGTGTATTTAGCCTATTTTCCAGGAATGGAGAATTTAGATAAGAATTCTGGTCCCAAGCCTGAACGTAATTCACACACACATTTGCAGAAAACGTAAATTTAAGAGACCTTTCTCAAAAGAAGCTGTTTGAGGATCATTAGAAATAAAAATGTAATTTTATTTTTAGTATTTTTTCCTACATCAGTGTCAATATCTCTAATGAAAAGTTCACGTACTTTGATAATATTATTTTAAAAGCATTCAAATGATAGCAATTCTCTTTTGCCCATACCCACACCACTTTACCTCTCTGCCAGTAAGGATGTGTCTTGCCAGCTTTACTTTTGCAAAATTCCCCTTTCCAATCGTTTTGAGGAGTCTGTAATTTCCAATATGTGGTTGCTCATCTGCACAGGAAGCTATAGAATTCCTGCAACGAGCTCCGGAGCGCCCAGTTCGAGAGGAAACTTCCTGCCGTCCATCTCCATGGGACGTGTGCTGCAATGAGAACATACATACATAAGGCTAAGAAAAACAACCATCAGCATTGAGACAGTTTAACACTATTGATAAAATAAAAATTTCTCCCCAAGAGGGTCTTTCCCTTCTTGCGCTGAGATGCCTGTTCCTACAAAACATCATGTCTGAAAATACAAAAGACAGTCTGGAGAACTACAGAAGAAATCTTAGTATACAGAAACCTCAAATATTAATAGCTATAATTAACAGCGATTAATAGCACTTCGTCTCCTGCAAAGAGCTTGTTTCTGAGGGAGAAGGTCCCCCTCATGTCCCCTAACTCCCAGCTCACACCTGTGGTCTACACATCACACCCACCGATGAAAACATTAGTCAGATACACTCAGACTGCAGACACGGAGCAAACGCTTGGCTCCACAGAAGACAACAGGCTGAATTTACTGCCAACCCAGAATTCCTGCATTGTGCTCTCTGCCTAAAGGCATCCAGAGGAGGTTAGGACAAAAAGCAGATGATATTCTTAATTCTCTCCTCACAAAACATTAAGTTTTTCTGCTCTCTTTGCTCATTCTTTTTGTTGATTATAGTTTTCAGAAGCAGTGGCATTCATCAAGGAGTTCAAGCATTAGCCTCAATGAAAACTTTGCTATAAGCCAACTACAAAGCAGCTCTATTTTCTGTTCAAACACTACTCAAGCACACAGGTAGGCGTAGGAGGATAGAACTTCAAGTTCCTTCAAAAACAGAATCACAGAACCGTCTGGGTCGGAAGGGACCTCCAAGATCATCCAGTTCCCACCCCAAATAAGTAAGCTTATCTATCACTCACTCAGTTCTGGCATCTGAGTATCAAATACCCCATTACTCATAAAACCATAACTTTTAGACATCTGTTACACCAACAGACAACAAAGAATTGCAACAACGTGCTCAGGTATCTGTTTAATTGTTAACATACTGTTCCTGGCCTCATCTTTTCCATAAAACACCACCTTTAGAACAGCGATCTTCAAATGCATATCCCATGGGTAAATGTACTCAACTTCTATTGGAGACATCTATCTTGTCATCCACTGGCAGGAGGGAATAAGCCTTTTCCCATATATTTTATACTGCTTTGGGAATTCAAGAAGAAGGATCAGGCTCACCACATTACAAATACAAAAAGCAGCACATACACAATCCTCCAAGAAAAGAACGCTCAATAAAGCATTTAGAAGTTCATTTTCCTCTCAAGCAGTCTAAGTAGGCTGTCCTGTTTCTTAAAGGAAAATGACATTTTCTGTATGACTGAAGTAGATTTTCTGTAATACAGTGGTGTTTATTTCCCAAACAACTCCATAGCTTTCTCCCTCCTTGAAGTCTATATCATGTAAGGCAGCAAAAAATTATCTCCATTTGCCCTGCACTCACTTCTGCTCTTTCCAACACTTCCCATGTTGCTTATTTCAGCCCTAAACAGCCCCATCCAGTTACCCACCCCTTCAATTCCTTCCTGCACTTGTTGTAGCTCTTCTACTCTTGCTAAAACCCAACAGGGACAGCCAAAACCTGGGAGCCAGGAAACAGTCAGTCTGAAATCACCGCAGCAAAGAGATGAGAGATCGTAACTGAAGAGCTAACAACCATGGCGCAAACAAATGAAAAGAATACAAGCTTGCACGGCACTTGGCAAGTTCATGCCCCATTTAATAACCTGATGTAACCCTGTTACATATTCCGGCATCTTAGGTTCCTTGGTTTGTTCATTTGAGTGCAACAGCTGTGATCAAATTATTTTTAAAAAGACATTCATTTCATTTAAGAAATACTACTGATAGGAAGGCTACAGCAACTCTCAGAACTCTGTTGCAATTGTTACTATTAAAACAAAATAATAACTGTGGTGCGTGTGGTGTTTTAGTGTCAACCTGGCTTCGCCTTCTCTTTATGGCCTGGCCATTGTTACCAGATTCCTACTTCCAGTGCAGCACTTAATTACTCTGGACACATAGTCCCTTTACTTTAATAAGACACATACATGCTCTCTAAGCAGGCTGCTGTAAGAATGATTAAAGACTAGGAAATGTTTCTTTTTGTTCTTTTCAGAACACTCCATTTATCCCCAACACCTTTAGTGGTGTTCATCCTAGCACTGCGCACACCATACCAACAGCTGTTGCAGTGGGACTAAACACAGAGATTGCATTTGTACCTGACCACTCAAAAGTAACCCCAACTCTACGAACTACTGCCTCCCAGCCCCTCAGTGCATACAACTTCCACTCCTGGTTCTTCACAATTATGAACTTACATTTGGCTGCAGTGAAACACCGTTTCCTCACACGCAGCTTATTACGTGCTCCTGATGATTGGCCCATCCTGACCTAGTTGGTTATTTTAGCAATCTCCATCCTAGTTTTTAGGAATAGCAGTACACGTCTTCCAAACCACTAACGGCACAAGAAACAAAAGCACAACCACAGCAAAATCCAGCAGACATCCAAATGTTTGACAATTCCATGTTTTCAATAGTATCTCAAGACCTACGGCAACTGGTAAGTGCTCACCAATTGAGCATTCTCAAGGAGAGGATCGACAAGACCAACTGTCCAGCTGAAGGAACTACTAAAGACAGTGAAATCCTGCTCTAACAATTTCACTGCTCTGCATGCCATTAATGCCAGGCCAACGCTGGATGTCCGGGATGTCCTCTTCATCCCCACATGCAGTGGTACAGCAATGCCAATCCTTTATACTCCCCTAAACTTTGACTTCCAACACACCTTGCAACAGATAATGCAGAGAATTACCCTCTCAGCTCCTCTGGTATCTTCAAGTGTCAAGTCATTCAGACCGGCTGAAAAGAAAAAAGCAGCAACTGCTTTGCTGTTAACACCCTCATAAACCTCTATCCCTTGAAATCAGGGACTGGGATGTCCTGTACAGGACCATGAGAATATTTCTTGGATGCAACAGAAGAAGGCTCACTTCTACTTCACATACAGCACTCCAGGAATACAGCTGCCCTATTTATGTGGCACTACATTGAGCTGATGATCTACCTCAGAAAGGGAAGTAAAGCAGAACTAATTAGGTGACAGCCTTTCCACATCTGGGCACGTGGTACAGGCACCCACTGCCTGAGCTACCTGACCTACCTTACATGCAGTTCAGACATGGGGATCAGGTACAATGTATTCTCAGACCAGGGAACTTGTGTACAAACTACTAAAAAATTGATCTTATTCATATTCTTCTACTCTGCAGAAGCAGCATTAGGTAAAAGATGGACACATCTATACTTACATCTTCTATTTTATGTAGTAAAACACTCCAGTTAATACATTTTGAGAGCCACGCTGTCCTCTGTTGAGGAATGACTTCTTGTGTCCTATCATTTTTTTCATGCTTTCTAGCTTTGCACTTAAAGGGAGGAACTAACAGCTGCAAACTTATTTGGACGAGTGTTGATAAAATTAACACAATCTCCTTGTATGGAGGTTTGCATTTCCACCCTAACTCTGATTATTTCTTTTCAAGAATATGAGCTTTTTCAGTTGCATTTTCTTGAATATCAAGCTGTGTGCTCCTAAGCAGCTCAGTTCTCTCCAACTGGCTTGCTCAGAGCCTGTGTTCAGCTCCACAGACATCTGTCCATTTACAGGAATACCTGATTTCACTTTTTATTTCACTTCATCTACCAGCAAGTCCTTCCTCTGTAAGATACAGAATTATACTGAACAGAAAACAAGCTTTCTAAAAACTGCAGAAACAGGTTTCCAGTTTCAACATGGATTTTTTTTCTTCTTATGGAAATGAAGGAAGAAGAGAACTTGGTAGCACACAGTACTAAAAGGTGTAAAGTCCAAAAGCACTAAGTGTTGCTCCCATCCAAAACATTTTCAAGAATTCACAGTAAGTAGATGGGAAGAAAAACTAAATGGTGTAGGCAAAAAATTACAAATATAGATGGTCCAGGAAAAGTTCATGTCAGGCACTGGCTTGTAGAGCATTTGACTACTCAGCTGCTTCCCAAGGCAGCTTCCTCAGCAGCTGCTCTGATGCAGCAAAAAGCATCAATGCAGTCTACCAGTTCCTATCTCCTCCTGAAGAAACAGCGGTGAAGGGAAGCCTGCTTACTTTAAAATAAAGATTCCCTGAATTTGGTTCATGAGAAGACAACGTTTTCTCGTAATTTCTCATATTTTAGCTCGCATCAGGTTCAATTTTGAAATCTTTTAAACTTTTTTTTTTGTTGTTTTTTTTGCACAGAGTAGGAGGGTCCTCTAAGAAAACCTATATATTTTCAAGCCATTTAGACAACCTCTCTCAAAAACACACGTTCTTCCCACTGCCCCAACACCACTCTGGTAATACTCAACCTGGAAACGCAGTGGAACATCTCCACTTGTAACAGAGCTTACTGCACGGGACTGAGCCCCAGACTAACTGTGACTGGAACACAACACAAAACCCACCTTTTCGCAAAAGCCTTCCCCCAAAGATGAGCTGACATCCTTTCATAGCCAATGATTAGCATGAAGGGAAAGAAAAAGAAAAGAAAGTGAAAAGCAAATGAAGTATGAATGTGCTGTTGTGTGAAACCTCTTTGGCAGAAGTTAGCTTGTTCCTGTATCTGTTAAGACCTTAGAGAGGTCTTAACATTTAGAGCAGTGACAACCCACACGGCAAGGGATGACTACTGTCAAAATTCTTCAAATACTTAAAAGGTGCCAGCAGCTAAGAAACACCTGCAAGAGACAGAGTCTGATATCCACTGGAAGAGGTGAAAAATATTAAGAAATCAGAATGGCCAAGAGATGCAAAAACCCATGTTAATGATGGTAAATAGGAAGTGTTCCTTGAGAAACAAAATGGAAGGGCAAATGCTACCAACTTTCTTTTTTTTAAATGCTTACTGCCTGTGATGGTGAAAATTACTTTCTGACCCACCCAGTGAAATAAGAAAATATTAATCTTACAAAAATCTCCAGGAACATTACCTCAGCTGTTAAATAGCATAAAATGCTATCAAGAGATGTTACAGAGCTACTCGGAGAGCTGTCAGACTAGCAAGAACCACAACAGTCACATCAGATTCAGAATTTCTAATTATAGTGTAAAAAGAAGTTAATTTCAAGCCCAATCTTTACACAGTTACTAACCTAAACATTCCAGGACACGATAAACATTTGAGACATTAAGTAAATCTCCTCATTATCCCAACTTGTGCACGTGGTATAATACCACATGGAAATTTTTCACCCTCCACATCTTTCATAGCAATAACTTACAGGAAAAACGTATCAGGACACACATCACAAACCTTCCAAACACCCAAATATTTTTAAGTTACGTATATTAAGACTAACTTCACTTCAACTCTTCCTAACAATATGCTGTACTTTACTTTGCATTTACTCTTAATACACTTTAGAACTCTCAGACTGCTGAGTACTACTCAGTGTAAGAGAAAAGAGGTTAGCCCTAAAAATATTCACAGAGGGAGTGTCTTACTGTGCAGATGTACCCATGAAAAAGCAGAGTAAGGTATCCTGTGACTGCTTACAAAGGAATTCTGCCGGCAAGTCAAAACAAAGACCTCAGTTTCTAGTAACAACTAAGAGGTTTCATGGCAAAAGCTTTGCCACAGTTGTCTATATATAAATTAGTACTCAACCTTTAAGTAATTGTTCATGATAAAATATTACATTAATTTCCCACATGATACAGTAGGAAGATGCCAGTGAGGATATTCCATACTCATTCTTGTTTTTAATTCCCTTGCACCGTTGACCAGTGCACGAAGCAGGACACGGAGAGGGATGGATTTTGTCAGGCCCACTGTACTGTGCTTATGCATACATAACTCCTGGGCTTCATCGCATTTCTTTAAAAGGCAGTTTTTAAATTAGCTTGCTACATAATCAATCTTAAGAAAACAACAGACATGGCTTCCATCTCGTGAAATTTTAAATGCTGTCTTACAAAGGCAAACGCTATCCGACATGGCACTACAGTGAGCAGCGCGCGACAGCAGATTCATTCACTGAGCAATAGCTATTGTGGCTGCTGGGATTGAGTGGAACAACTGAGAGGGTCAGGACTCAGCAAGAAATAAAGAGACCTTCTGTAAATACAGTATAGTTGGTAAAGGAGAGGAAATGCTAATTCGGATGCTTCCAATGTTGAAAAGTGGAGGGCTCACCACACAGCACTCGGCCTGCTGTCGTACTCATTTATTTATCTGGTATGACACTTAGAGAAAATGAATGGCCAGTTTAATTAGGTCACATTTGTCAAACAACCGGTTTAAGGAGAACCTTCAGAGTAAATACAATCTTTGTATACCTCTTGACACACACTCCCAGTTCTTCCTATGTGTGTGAGTAGAAGACATGAAGAAAGAAGGGCAAAAACCAGCAATGAGCGAGACCAAGGCAGCTACAAACAGCTTAGCACAGCAACCACCTCAGCATGGGGCAGCACGCAGGTGGCACAGGCTGATACACGAGGGACCCCTACTTCACAGAGGGAATATTGCTAATGAGGGTCTTCCACTCATTTATAA
The DNA here is from genome assembly GCA_036925125.1 of Oreortyx pictus. NCBI lineage: Eukaryota > Metazoa > Chordata > Aves > Galliformes > Odontophoridae > Oreortyx > Oreortyx pictus. The sequence continues at coordinate 49,691,981 of JAUPFR010000006.1, read as the reverse complement.
GGCACATGCAAATTTTGACCATAGTGAGCCCACGCTAAAGGTAAGTGACACCCAAGAGATGAGGGTGGGACAGAGCTGGCAGCCCACACTACAGCCTTTGGCAAGGGATAGAGGCTGCCCTTCAGATGTGCAGGTTCCAGCCCAGAGTCCTTCACCTCTCAGCACTACAGGCTGCGCTGATGCATTCAGTACCATTTGGGTCATACTCTATACAATGTATGAAAGAGGGAATTTGTAATTCCCTGATTAGCGCTGAACAACAGTGGTGAAGAAATCCTGCTTATACAATCAAAAAGATAAGTCTGGGGCTGGTCAGAAAAGCTTTTTAAAAGCTCTTTTGTTGCTTCACATTATCAAGATCTGACATTTACCATATCTTTCAAGCCAAAGTTTCTTTACTGCTGATTAAAACGGATATTTATTGACACCAGCCTGGGGAACAGTAGCTGAAGAGCCAGCCATATTCTAACCTTCATCAACAACACTGCCAACTAAGTTGTTTCCAGAATCATCATTGTCAGTAATTACATGCTAAACAAAAAAAAAAACCTCGCAGTCAGTTTTCAAAGACCACACTGAGCTTGCAGATAGAGAAATTTTGTTTAGGCTTTAACCCTGCAGGAACAAATTTTATTTGAAAGTTAATTTCTGTTTATATGTACACATACACACAGAGCCCAACGAGCTGCCGCTTTACGGGCCAAGAATTCTTACTAACCTGAGGGTTTCACCCGGGAGGCTGACGGCAGCGTTACCACAGGTGTACACAGAATCTTTCAGGTCTGTGCCTTAACAGCAGTAGGCCTCCATTCCCCATGCACACGTATGGATTTTTAAGGCCGGTGATCTCCACTTCAAGCAGAGCCAACCTCGATACGACACAAGCCAAAACCAAAGCCACCTCCATTTCTGATCTGGCTGCCATCAACAAGGCAGCTCTGCTTGGCGGAGGAGGAAGCTGCAGACACGTGCTATTTAAATATCACATGAAATGGAGATTAGAGAGACAAATGCCTCCACTCTTAGAATTCCTTAGGCTTAAGTCACCTGCGATGTGCGGTCACTGGGGATTGTCTGCTCACATCAACAGGAATGTTCCTCAACTAGAATTAAAACAGAGAATCTGGCAGGTAAATGAACTGGTAAGAAATCTTACCATAAGAAGTCTACCAAGTTTAGGATATTAAAAAACAGATCTGCTCTTGTTCTTTCAGTAATTTCTGTAGCTGTGTTCCGTTCCACAGACTGCTTCTTCTAATAAGCCACACTGAGAGATACTAATAAAACACAGGAACACCAAGTCTGATTTTCTAACTAATTCTGGTGTAAGGTCCCATCGTTCTGGTTTTCTGAGCTACTGAAACAGTGCAAAAGATAAATAAAATGGTACCTTGTAGAAGCACAAGAACACAGTCTGAATGGTGCACAACTGGAAGTCATTTGTAAAACAAAAATCACCCAACCCTATTTCAAGTTGTCTTAGCCTTTAGGGTGGCTCAAACAGAACCAAGGTTCTAATAAGTGTTTCTAGCCTCTCCCATCTGAACTGGGTGGTTCCCTTTTCTCCTTTTGTGTCAGCATTTGCAGCCACACAGAATGGGAATAAAACCACTTTTTTAGAAGAATATTTTTAGTCAGATCTCAGAGCTGACCAGACTTGTACAGCTACGTCATTATCAGTGCCGACACAAACCATGGGTAGGAAGAGGCAGCCAAGGCTGATTCCTGCAGCAGCATTACAGCAGTGTAATTGACAGTGATGAGATGATACAGCACAGGTTGTTTAGCACGGCTGAAGCGTGAACTGTCCCCTTCCGACTGCAATACTACACAGCCTCATTTGGGGTACTTTTTTGAGCACAACCACGATGGTGTCAGGCTATCACACACGGCCAACTCTAAGAAATGCACCAAAAACACTTCCTGCCCTGTGAAAATTATATAAATAACAAAATGAAACAAAAAGAGAGTAAAACGCATCCCAGATGAACTGATAAAACATACTTCATTTCTAGGTATTCTGCCACCTTCACCCAATTTAACTCAAAACAGAACTTTTACACTGGTGAAAAATATGACAGAACGCAGCTGTCCCCTTAGAAGAAAACCCACCACAACTCTCAGCTACAGGCATGCTTCCCTCCTCAGCCCCTTCGTAGAAAACCATGCCATGGAGGAAAGCATTCTGATTACGGATCTATTTGTAATAGGAGAAGTCTGATTAATAATATATAGAATAATGCAAGCTTATTGTCTGCAAATGCTCTAATGCATTTCATATCTAACTGGTAACAATAAATCAAGAGGTAGCACTAAGCTTCACCAGATCTTGAAAGTAAATTTTTGAATCTATTCTCAACTTCACTAAATCTTTTTTTAAAGAAAAAAAATTCAACGGGACGCTTCTGCTGCACAGAATCCTTTTGTATAGGCTTGTACAGGCACAGTTGCCATCACACTGGCATTCTTCAATAGCAAATTTTTCACATTAGGCACAGTCACGGAGATAAGAGCATATTTTAGTCTCGCTTTTACTCAAATTACTTACATTTTGAATTCAGAATGGTCTGCACCACTGACATTACCTTCTCTTCCCCTCAGAAACGCAGCTGTGCAACTAACAGAGGTTCAAATTAAATTCTTTAGTCTAAAACTTGGCTACTTCATGCTCTTAAAATTAAACGAACCCTCCATACCACCTGTATTAACTTTTTTCAATCTACAGTTCTCTATCATTTTGCCATTCCTTGGGAATTATTATGAGCATTAGTCCTGCTCCCCAAGGTCGAGCTCCTCCTGCTCCTATTTCTTTGTCCCTGGTTGTCCTCCATCCTGCCATACACACAACCCTCTGTGCCTCCCCTTTTCCACCATCTACCCTTCTTTCTCACTGTTTCCATGCTCTTCACTCCTCTATGAACCTTCTCTCCCCTCATCACTACTAAAACAGGCTTGCTCACCCTTCTGTCCCTAAAAGTCCTTCCTCTGTATCGACCTTCACTCCCAGTTTTGGATGAAGAAGGCCTCTGTCACTTCTCTTACACACAGGACACAATTCTGCAGATGGCAGAAGGGGAGATAACTCTGATCCTCCTTCACTCATGTCCCCGAAGCAGCTGGCACTCGCTGCTGCGAAACACATCACCAGTGAGGAGTTGTTCCACCTTTGCCGTGAGCAGTCAGCTCATTTGCAGGCAAACAGCCAGCTCCCAACTGTCCAAGTGTGAAGTTCCTATGATCACAGATCATCTGGGATGCCTTTCCTCTCAACACCAGGTGACTCCTCGTCAAATTCTTTCATCTCAGAGGCACTTACAGCTTGATGGCTGCCAGTGGCTTTTGGGGAAAGTCACTGTGACAGCATTTCCACTTCAGCAGTATGTGCATGAGGCAGCTCGGCAAGAAGTGGTATATGTTGTCTTCAAAGGAAAAAAAAGACAAGTGCTGACAATTAGACCTTGTCTATTTAACAGGAACTGCCAAGTGGTTAACTACAAGTATAGACAATGATAAGTTACGTGCACCATCGTTCTGGAGGCTAACTCCACTTCCAAAACTGCAAGTATAGGCATGGATAAAGTATGATCAGCTCACTCAAACCGGATCCAACACCAGCCAAGGCTTTCTCAGCAGTGGTGACCTTCCTAACAGCATTCAGAGGGTCCACCACCACGCCCCAAAGGCCGGCTGAACACCTTGGCACTTCCTTTAGCCATTTGAACTTCAAAGAGTCCTATGAATCTTAACTAACTTCTCTTAAGTGGAAGAGAATCAGGGGTTCCATTCACCTGTGAAAACACAGCATTCAGCTTCTGGCCAGAACAACAATTAGTTGACGCATCAAAAACACTACATTTTGTATTTAAAAATAAACCAGACCTGGGTTAATTTTGTATCCCTTTCCAGCCCTATGGGTAACTCACCCAGACTAAATGTGGATTTAGATTAAAAAAAAAAAAAAAAAAGGCAAAACAAGTATGCATTTTGGTGGAGTCGTAGATCACCAACAGCCAAAACATCAGGGAAGGCTTCTCCAGGGATGCAGCACTGTGAAAGGCAAAAACTGCTCTTCCACAAGCACTGTGCTGTGGGATTGGTTCAGCAGATCTGGAAGCGACTCAAGTTGATCGCTTCCTGCCAATATCACTACCTAAAGGTATTTCTGTGGTCACCAGCCAAAGCGTGGCAGTTGAAAGATATGCCTTAATCAAAACCCAAGGCGACTCATCTGCAAGCCAGACATCCCCTGTATGTTAAATTATGGAGATTACTAAAGAAGTGTCAGACCAACGTTTTGAAGTGAGAACAAGGTGCCTTAAGTGGAAGATATGTAAAGCCTAACTTCAAGTCCTAAAACACACAGCCTGTGAATAATGCATGTCCTCTAGCACACGCTAAGTCTTTCTACCATTAAGCTACCCATAGTAGCCTTGGAGTTAACCACGCAGGAGAACCTTATCTAAGCAGCACCTAAAAAGGATTTATTGGAAGGCCTCCAAGCATATACATGGAGCTCAAAAGCCTCAGCCGGGTTTACTTATAGGCGAAATAATTATCTGAATAAACTTTGGATTTTCTGGAGTACGCTGCATCACCTCTCCCCACGGCAAAGGAAGAGCCACATAGCACTTTAATTATTTTCTTCCACAAGGCAGGAAGCTCTCTGAGATTTTACAACCAAATATGCTTAGCTGGCTTTTTGTTCAGCGCAGCCCTTAGCCTGCAGGTTGCATCTAGTGCTAAAACAAATAAAGATCACAGAAGTTAGAAGTGCCTATTATGTCAATAAAATCCAAATCCCTCGTAATGCAGTAATTGTTCCACGCAGCGTGTTTTCCAGTGCTTTGTCTGGTCTTGTTTTAAACAATGGGGCAACCATCACTTTCCTTGGACTATTTATGGGTTGAACAACAGTTTTTCCCGATCTGAAGTTTCCACCTTTTACGTCGGACACACACGCAGGCCCCAGCAAAAAAAACCCCTCCTCTGCTAAGTCAAGCATCTCATTTCCACAGAACCAGCCTTTACAGAAAGCTCAATACCAAGTTCACCAATCGACTCATTTCAGACTACGGTGAGTGACAACTCCCTTCTGCACAGCCTCTGCGTTTTCCCCCAGCAATAAAAAAGAAAAAATGCTCAGACAGGATTACCCCGGGATCTAGGAAGTTTTCACACAGTTCTTATTTGCAGAAAGGGAGGCTCCCACCCAGCTTCATTTTTGGCTGCCTGCTCATGCAGTACCACTACCGTATTTCTTCCCTTTTAGCCTACGACCCGCGTGATTGCTAACAACACCGTTCGAACACGAACTCGGCAATAAAACGCAATAAAAGAAACATTAAAAAAAAAAGGAACGGGCTCTCCGGACTGGAAGCGGATTTGAACAAAACGGCCGTCGGAACAGGTGATGAGCCCGGCAGCGTCGGCGCCGCGCAGAACCCTTCCGTTCAGCAGGGCAGAGGCCCATTATGTAGGTCACCTAGCCCACCCCTCCCGTCGCCCAGCGCTCGCCATCTGCTCGCGGCAGCACCGGGGCAGGATTCCCTCCTCCCCGCCGCCTTACGGACCCGGGATGCAGCCGCAGAGCCGGGCGGGCCGCGGGGAGGCACGCAGCGCTCAACGGCTAGAAAGGAGAATAAACGGAAGGATAACCCATCCCGCAGGCAGCGCTGGGGGGGGGGGGGGGGGGCGACGTCCCCCCCTCCTCCCCGAACGCGGTACTCACGTTCTCGGTGTCGCGCTCGTTCACCGTGGGCAATGGAGTCCGAGTGGACATTTTCCCTCGCTCGGGCACCAGCGCTGCCCGCGGCGCGCACACGCACTCGCACACCACCGCCGGGCCGGGCCGGGCCGCGCTTCTGCTGGGAGGCGTCGGGCGCAGGGAGCCACCATGAAGGACGAGGTGCCGGGGGGCGGCGTCGCTCCGTGTCCCCCCGCCTCCGCGGCCGCGTTAGATCCCCCCGAGGGAGCGGGGCGGCCTCTCGCCCTCCGCCTGCCGCGGGCTCATCCCACGCTCAGCCGGGCAGGGCGGGGGGGGCTCAGCGGCGGCGCCTCATCGGGCGGGGACGGCGGGGGAAGGGGACGGCGGAGCGGCTGCCGGGGGGAAGCGGGCTCGGCTCGCCGGCCTCGAGAGGTGGGGAGGGGGAGGGGGGGACGGGGGGGAGAGGTGGGGGGACGGGGGGGAGAGGTGGGGGGAGCTCCCCGCTCCTTGCCCCCGCTTCACCGCGCCGCCGCCGCTCCTCGCATCCCGCCCCGCGGGCCGCCGGCGGGACGATGGGGACGGCGACCGCCCTCCCGCTTCTCCTTCCCGTCCGCTCTCCCGCTCCGGCCGCCCCCCGACGAGCCAAGATGGCCGCCCGGCTTCCTCCGCGCCGAGACCAGCTCCGACATGAACCGGAAGGGCCCGCCCCGCGGCCGGCAGCGGCGCGGAGGCCGGCGGCGTGTTGCTAGGGGCGGCGCGGGGCGGGGCGGCGCGGGGAGGGCCGGGCGCCGCCGCTCCCGGTGCGGCCTCGGGTGGGACCCCGTGGAAGGGCGCGTTGGGGCGGCCGCGGTGCGTGTGGGGGAACGTGGGTTTATCCAGCCTAAATCTCCCTTCTGTTTGTTTGGAGCCATTTGCCCTTGTTACAGCAGAGCCTGCTAAAGCTCTTGATGTAGCGGGTCTAATAAGAAAGGGAAAAAGAAGCAACCTTTGTATACCCAGTGTACTGCTCGCTTGGAAACCGGCCTGTTTCTGTTATTATTTCTGGAGAACAGGCAGAAGAAAACCTCCGCAGAAATAAATGCGGGATTGGATGGGATTTGCAGCAACTTGTCATCTGCAGATCCAGCAACGTAACAATAACATTTTGTCTTTCTAAAGCATAGTTTATCTGACAAACTTTATGGATCTTATAAATATTTACCGGCTTAGCCTTGAAATCCATCCTGCCGCGTAGATGATGTTTTCCTGTCTCACAGACACTAGCAAGGAGGGGCAGCCCCCTGTGCGCTATCCAATACATAAACTGGTTGTCCTGTTACTACATCGGGACTACCAAACTTCACACACCTGATCTGTGGAAGGAGAAACTCGGTAGATTTGCACGTACTCATGTTCTTTTTGCTCTCAAGCCAGGCTGACTCCTTCCTCTGCTTCAGCGTCAGGAATTTGGGGTAATGTGAAGAATACTTACCTCTCGTGTTTGTGTATCATAGGACCATTAACGTTGGAAAAGGCCACTAAGATCATCCAATCCAATCATCAACCCATCACTTGTATGCACGTATTTATGTCCATGTCTGTGCACGTGTGCGCAGCTTATGTATAAGCATGCAGGACCCTTTGCTCTGGGAACAGAGAGGGAGTTGTGTCTATCTGATGTGCCAAGGTCAGCCACAGAGCCTGAAGCAGAGCCAGGAAAAGTATCCAGATCTCCTGGATCATTGCTTTTGCCACAGGGCTGCTTCTTCATCGCTTTCTTTTTGGCTACCAGTAGAAGGTGTTCTTCACCATTTGTTTATAAAAAATGGTAACTGACTTACGACAGAGCCAGAAAAAAAGTAAAAATAGGCAGAAATTTGCTTTGTTTGTTAACCAGATGGATGCTCTCATCCTGCGTTTGTGGGAGCTGCGGCTGGCATAGGAATGCCAAACTGCCAGCACCGAAGCCTGGCAGTGATTTTCAGAATGTAAATTGAGTTCAGTGCTGTTTGTGCATGCAAACGTACACCAAGTGACACTGAAGTATGGGGCTATATGTACTTGTGTTGCCATTCCAGGGACACAGATACATCCAGACTATCCCATTGTGGATGCTTAGGTGAAAGTCCTAGGCCTGTCCATGCAATAGGGGTTCTGTTCTTACTTTGGGTAAAGCCCCACGTCTAACACTGCCCAATTTAAATGGTGCTGAGAGCGGATGGCAAAGGAGGGGAGGCTGTGGGGGAAGGAATGCTTGTTTCTTACAGAGCGATGCTTCTGACCAGCAAAGTGGTGTTGAAACAAGAACTTTTGAAGAAAGTGCTTGAGACCACAAAAAAAAATAACAGCAGCTCATTTTGATGTTTCATTGCCAGTAACGGGCAGTTCCATGCAGCAGAACCTGCACAGGGGATAGCAGATGACATAGCAGCTGCTTTATTGTTTCATTTAATTCTTGCTATATTCTGTGTCTCATGTTCAGACAGGTGAAGCGTATAATTTTTCTTAGAAATTTGGTCATACTTAAGAAAGGATTGCATGGGTTTCTTATTTCTTTGTTGCCCATAAATATTCTGTGTATTATCAGGTACTATAAGCTATGTTCACAATCAGAAGGTGATTTTTTTCCCTACCTATCTAAAGGTTCTGAAAACTCAGGCATCTGATAATCCAGCTGTATTTTCCTGGTTCTTGTGCTGTCACTAGCAATAGTGACAGTGCTTTCCTAGATGGAACTCTGATGACAGTGCTTGTACGTTATCCGGGGTAAGCTGCAACTTGTGCTCCGAGCTGCACTGCCACTACAGTGCTAAGAGTTGTAAAGACTTGTTTTTGTCAGTGGAGTTGGAGAATATGACTCAAAGTCACACAGGAAGCAGCTTAGTTAAGGTGCCGTTTTTATGGCCCTTTTTTGGCTATCGCCAGGCACAGAAAACAAAAGAAAACAATGTGATTAAAAACAACATCATTATGATGAAGCATTTAGATTTTCTTCTGAATACTAAACAACTAAGAATCTCTGAACAATGCGTTGCACATGCATAGTAAATCTTAACTTTAGCATTGCGGTCAGAGCAAAAACGAGGGAATTGATTAAAAATGCTGGACAAAATGCAAGGATTAATTTTAAACTATTCAAATGCGCGAGGTTTCAGTCTTAATTCCACAAAAAGGATTACATATGCAGAACTGACTTAGATAATTATATTCCCCTCACCTCACTTCAGAGGCTGGGGACTGGAAGACATCAGCTGGTAGAGGCTAGTGGAGGATCAGCTAATGTAATTGTTAGAGCTGCCTCGTCCTGCACTGCAGCGATGACAGAATACACCACCTGGGAATCTGCAGAAATATGAAATCATTTTCATTTACACAAAAAATACCAGTTTAGGCTGATAATTATTAACCCTGATGCCACTTGAGTTCCTTCAAGCCTTTACATAACTCATTTTAAAAGCCGCAGTAATGTAACCAGCATTATTCCTTCTCATTCTGATGCCCTGTTGTTGTTGGTTGGGTTTTTTTTTCCTTAGAAATACTAAAATAATCCCATGCAGTGGATGGTTTTCAGGGCCGTTTTGTCATCAGGGTTACCTCTGAAACTGATATCATTATTTGTATTTGTTTTTCAAATTTTAAATTCCATAGCATGTTGAAAACTTAACAGTGTTTTATAATAGGAAGGAGAAACGTGTGATTTCGATAGCGGTGATGACAAAGCTATTGACAGAAAAGTACTGATTACAGTCTACGAGCTGAATCAATAGTCCCTGCTCATATAATGAGGCCCAAGTGCAAACCACTGTGAGGCCAGGATGGCGTGTTTTTGACAGCAGAGAAAACAATGGAAAGGGAAAAGATCTTCCTTCTCAGCGTCACGTCATGCCAGCATGGGATGAGATCCGAAAGGTGGGATTTGATTTAGTGTGTTAACTTCCTCCTTTGATCCATGCAGGTTTGACTTCCCAGCTTGCCTTTCCCTTCAGGGTCTCTGGGGACAGCAGACTGTGGCAGTGCAACTGCTTCTCACTTCTCATCAGAGAGCTCAGGCACTGGGCTGTGGATATGAGAAAACAGTGGTGGCTTCTGGATTGCAAGCTCCGTGTAATTCCTTACCTGTCAGGCCAGACATGCTGTGCATGACAGAGCCACGCTGCATGACGTGTGAGACATGAACCTTCGTGGTGGCATCTCTATCAGAGATAGAGGATGAACAGCACTATTTCCACCACTGTTTGACGCAGTGCCTGAATGGCTCGCGAGGTCCGGGGCAGAGTCACACTGCCCCAGGGAGCTGGGTGAGAGTGTTGTTCTGGTGGGTTGGCACTGGGATAGTGTTGTGAAAAGTGAAACGAAAATACCTCCTTAACTTTCCATAAACCTGATGCCTTGCAGGCTATGAAGGAAACACAAGGAGAAGCAGTCAGTTGGCAGCCATGCTCTGAACTTGACCCTATGTCTGAAGCTAACCTAGGTGTTTTATAACAACCTCTTCTATTCCTGCTAGTGCATGACCCCAGCAGGGCTGCATCTTAAACATAAATCCTTTCGGATGCCTTGCCATCTGAGTCAGGCACGTTGCTGTTCCTCCTACACTGCTTCCTGTGTGGTTAATACTGAATCAAAGACTCCATTCACAGTGATGGGAAAAGAATAGATGACTCCAACACACGTAATATTTTCAAGTGCAAATTAATAATTGGTGTGCCTGAGTGTCAGCGGGAAGCAATTGTTGGGTAGCAGGGAGATACATTCCAGGCTTTTTGGGCACAGGTTATCTAAAAATGAACAGGCCCACACTTGTTCAAAAATGAACATCTAAAATTGTCGACAGGCCAGTGGAAAACATGCAGCTTGGCTGAAGTTCCCAGGGCCCACGGTAAACCCCAAGAGCTGGCTTTTGCCAAGAAGTTCTTAGAGATTCCTTCTCCATCTAACAGACCAAAGCAGCTTCCACCTGTAATGACCATGCACACCTTCAGGCAACTTAGTAGTCCGCAGAGCCTCTCAACCGCCACCCCTGTCAGTTTCACTCTTCTCCAGATACCTCTCAGTGTGTCTGCACAGACTGTTTGTGTGCATGCACACCCACCTGTGAGTCCAGGCTGTTTGTGTGAGTGTTCCCCAGGTACGAGCTCAGGCTAAGCCCAGTGGGCTGTGGAGGTGCCCCATGTGAAGGCTCAGGTTCTTGCTCAAACCATCTGCAAGGGTTTGGCAGAACCAAGCCCTGAAGTCCTCCTGTGGATTTTCCTGAAGAAACTTGCATTTAATTTGATCATACCTTTCACAAAATATTCCTGTATCTTCGTTTACAGTGGCAAGGAAACCACCAGCAATCAGGGAAAACTGTTTCCGTCATTGTAACCCACCCTGAGAAATGTTTGCTTCTGCTTGAAATATACCTCATGGCAGCATCCAGCTCCTGCATCGCTCCTGCATTTCTCTCTTGGATGAGCAAATGCCTGTTCCCACCCAGGACGGGGTCACCCCATAGCTTTGTCTGTAAGAGACTGAAGAGACTGAAGTTCTGGAGACTGTCACCAAAACAAATCCTGTTCGATTTTGTGGTAGTTAGCATGCACGTGTTCTCTATTTGCCTTCACCTTAGCAGTCTGTTTCTGCCGTGGATAACAGACATGAACATGGTATTCCAGCTATAATAACACAAAACCCAAATACAGACGTGATATAACTTACTTTGCTGATGCCAAAGTCAAAGAACCCATTTAGTCTTTTCAGATACAGTATCTGAACTCTGGAAACTCATGTTACTGTGACTCACATGCCCTTTCAATATCTCTGACCCTTCCCCTCCGCACATAGGTCCCCTGTCTCGAAAGTGTGCTTTGTTTTTCCTACGAGCAGAATTTTTAACTTTGACTGTACTGAAATGTGTATCACTCACCCAAACACAGATTTTCAGACAGTTTTGTTCTGCCGCAATGCCATCTTTTAATTTTCAGCCCTTCCTCCATCCTGGGGGCTGCTGCAAGGCTGATCAGTAATTCTTTCTGTCCCCTTGTGTTCTTTGATACAGCTATGCATTGGTGCAGGCCAAGAACTAGTTCTCCCAGGCTACAGCAATGCATTATGTTTTTCTGCTGATAAAAAGGAGTTGCTGCCTTGAACGTTCACAGAACACACAACCTGGGGTGGGGGAAGGCTGGAGGAAGAATAAGTCAGAGAAAAAACAGCTGGGGGTTGAGCAAAAGAAGGGGTGCAGGGACTGAGGCATCAAAACAGGTCTGGGGACAGGCAAGAGGTCCCAGCGCCCTTCCAGGACACTGTGGTGCTGCAAGGGCAAGCAGTCCAATGCTTGATGAATGTCACTGTGGTTTCCATAGTTCTGGTTTCTCAATCAACATGTTCTGCTGCAACAAGTTGAGAGCCTTAAAGGAGTCACCGTGTTTTTCGTCAGCTTTGTTATCTTTATCTCTCAATCTTGCACACTCCTCTAAATGATAACAAGGCTGTTGGAAAGGGTCTCTTCCCATAAAATCCAGTTGATTGGCATTAATTACATTTCCCTCCCTTAATTCTTTGTTAATTGAGATCCATGTGAGTCATTCCGTTATATATTGCTGGGACTCGTGTCAGAGACACAAGCCTGTTAGACCTTTCTTTCCTCCCTTTTTCATAAACTTCCACATTTGCTTTCCTTTGGAGCTTCCCCAGTCCCAGAAAGTCACCAGCACCCGCACACATCTGCTGCCTTGTGTTGATATGTGAGGGAATGCATTCTTGATAATCACTTGATAAAGCCGAGTACAGGTTGTATTCTACAGAAGCAAATGCACAGGACTTTTCCTATTCATCTTTGAGTTTCTATATTACAGTATAGAGCTATAACTACAAAGGTTCTTCTAAAAAAAAAAAGGTGTGAATGATATAAAGGAAAGGATTTATAGCTGACTAGGTACAGGCTGCACAGGACAGACAGGTTTGGTGCACTGTCCCCAGCATGGGGCTTCACAGCACTTTTGATCTTCCAGCACTAAACCACCTTTAGCCTCTCATTCTTCTCAAATGCTGACAGTGACCCAGGAAATGAAGAAACAGCCCCGCTGGTACAGCAAATGTGTAGTAACACAGTGGATGTGTAGTAACATCATCACCTTCTTTTTTTTTCTTAGTTTCTGAACATCAAGGAGATGACAAATACATAACGTATTTGGGCTTGTTTCGTAGGAAAAGATGAGCTGCTGATCTGAGAATGTCTGATAGGAGGTCAACAGCTTCAAATTGAATTGGAAAAATATCAAATTAATGCTGTGGCCACAGTCCTGATTAGAATTCACATCACACAAAAACATAAAAACACTTTCGGAGAGAGAGAGAGTGTTTCATCATCTGAGCACAGCACTGCTTTCAAGATGCATAGAAGAAAAGAGCAAAATGAATTACAAGGAGTGTTTTCCTGTTATTGAAACAAAAAGCAGCAATTGAAAATTAGGACTGTCCCTCTAATAACAACCTCAAGCCATGTATTCTCCCACAGGTGTATTTATCTGTAGCAGGTGTCAGAAGGCACTGGGGAGGGCAGGGTCCCACCCCTGGAGCTGCTGCAGTGAGTGCTCCTGAGCATGTGCTGGTGCTCTCAGCCCCACGTCTGGAGCAATGAGATGTCCTTAGGCGCAGGTAGCACGGGCTGTGCCTCTGCATATAGCTGGTGTGGAGTGCCAGTCACAGCACAGCACTCCTTCACTGGTGGCAATGAGCATTTCAGGATTAGCTCTGCGGTCTGCATGAATCACATGGCTCTGCGTGCCTTCCTTGAAGTGCTCGGTGCTATATAAACCTAATAAACGAATCGTTCCTTCTGGCAGTGAGGTCTGTGCATGCTGCAGGTATTCACTAAGAGAAAATTCACCTCTGGCATAGAACTGAGGAGTTCTCTGTATACCTTATATCGATTTTCTTCTTACACATTATACAGCATCACGTGATTTATGGGCAAATGTGATTACAGATATATTACCTTAATGACCATTAATTGCTTTTCCTCCCTCCACTCTTGCCCTCCCTTTCTGTAGACTGCCACTTCTCTTGGGATGTGGTTGACCAACCTCCCCTGTCAGCATCCATAAGTACACCTCTCCCACAGGAGAGATATACCACCTACCTCACCCACCTCCTCCCTCACCTCTCTGCAGCAGAGCACTAAGTCTTGCTAGCGGGACCTACCCTTGCAAGCATAAGATCCCTCTGAGCCCATAAATACTTTCTCGCATTGACCAGGATTGCCAACCATAACATTCCCTTACCCATTTATAGGAGGTGCTGCTCGTGGCATTAATACAACCATTAACACTCTTGCTGTTTCTCCTACTAACATTTTCTGCCTGTAAACAAGTCTTCCTATATTCTGTTCATTCTGGTCTTACTGTGTGCCCTGATCTCTGAGGAGGTGGTCTTTTAAATGCTTCTAAAAACATTCACAATCTTTTTAGATTTTTCTAGGTGATTTTGGAAAGCAAAGTGATGTTGCTTTGAGAAATTTGGCGGTGTGACCTTTAATGCTTTAGAAACCTTTTGTGTTTTTTGTTTGTTTGGCTTGCTTTTTTTGCAGTAGCAATGTGGGAAAAAAGGAAAGAGAGAGAATCAAATACCCCCAAAGAAGAGCAACCACTAGTTAGAATATCAACCTTTTCTAAGACTTTGAACAAAGGAGAGATTCCTTTCTTTGGAAGTCAGCAGAATGAAAAAGACTGCAAATTCTTGAAAATTCAGCAAACATGTGTTCCTATTTATCAACCAACTCCTGCTGAAAGCGCCTCTGTGCATCTACAGTAGCTGATGGAATGGCTTCAGCCTCGCCGAGGCAGCACTAGGATCAGTGTGTGTCTTTGCAGTGTGTGGTGCTTATGGGACAGCTGCAGTGGGGCTGGAGGTGGCTGGGGACAGTGGGGAAGGAAGGAACGTATGTGACAGAAGGGAAGATCTGACAGAGGGGAAAAGCACACGGGTCTGAGGAACGAGGAAAGAGCTGATGGAAAAACACCCAAATACTGACCCTGAAGAATTTTCCTTTTGAATAACTTCATTCCTCTCCTAAGGAGGAACAAACTGAGAGCACCTACACTGGGTGTGATCCTTGAGGGTTTAACTCAAGTTCTTCTTTCCTAATGTTGACTGCCTTCAGCAACCTTCATCTGACCTGTCAGAGCACTGGCCCCAAGGGGTGATGCTGAAGGACCAAGGTATCAGCTGCAACCACCCGAGACCAAGCCTGAGCTCATCTGGTCCTAAGTCAGACTACAGCGACTGGAGAGGGGACCTTTGGAGGACGTTCAAGGGCCTGGACTGTCAGCCATTCAGAAGAGAAGCAGGGAAATTAAAATCAACTTCAGAAGTGGTTGTACCATGGCTGTTGCCATACACTGGTTGCATGTGTGCCATACACTGCCACATCCTGTAATTGCCAGTGGCTCTGTGTCCTCCATGCTCCATGTCCTCCATGAAGATGCAGTGCAGACCACAGGACAGGACTTTGGAAATGCGTGCTCTGCAGAGAGCAGCACTGCTGAAAAATGCTATGTAAGAACCTATCCACACACATAAATATATTTATATCCCTCTGCGTGCATACATAACCTTCTTGCTGTCTTTGCTACAGACCCCCCGCTACCTGTAAGTATCACACGCACACCCCTTGGGAGCCCATGGGGGCTGTACTGTATAACAAAGGGGGATTTATCACCTTCTCTAATACCTAAGGAAAAGACTAATACTATTTTCTAAAGTACCGCATTGTTTTGGGGCTCAGCTCTATTGCTTTTAATATTTTATACATGTGACTATGATGTACTGCAGTGAAAATACCCTTACATCTTTTTCCAGTAAGTGCATCTATCAAAACAAGGAACGATGTCGAGTGATAGAGAGGAGCTCTGGGTCTGGAAGGCACAAGAAAATGCATAAAAGATGAAGCCCTATTTATGTTGCTCGTGCATGCAAAAAAAAAAAAAAAAAAGGAAAAAAAAGAGAAAGAAAGAAAGAAAAAGAAAAACCCAACAACCCTCCTACATTAAAGCTCTTGAAGCTACAAAGTAAATCAGCCTGCATGTGGCCTCTATGCTTGTGCATTAGGATCCAGGTTTTAATTACAGATCCCGTTGCTTTTGCAGAGAAATTCCCTTTGTTTTGCTATAGGAGCCAAGGAAGAGGAAGGGTACAGGGGACCTGTTCCTGGGGCACAGGGACACGTTTGGACCCAAATCTTGCCTTATTTCTGTTCCCTAGCCAGGCCACCTCATGCCATCATAGCCAGGCTCAGTCCATCAAGCAGCCGTGGAGCACTGTGACACTGAAGCCCGAGGGAAGTCTGTGTGACCAGCTGTAAGCACAGGCCAGAACCGGCACGCTGGGCAGCTCGGAGAACGGAAAATCACAGCACTGCTTGCCGGGATGCGCTGGCGGTGCTGAGCTGGAGCATGTGTCTCTACCAGGAGCAATATGCATGCATTAGCACAATGGAGTGGGCTAATTTACCCTAAGCTCAGCAGTTAAACTGCTTTAGGGCTCACAGAGGGCTACTTCAGGTCTCTCTTCAAGCCAGATTTTTGCTTAGCAGTCGTTCTGCAGGTGGGCGCCGTCCATTTTGTGCGCAGTGAGGAGGCAGGGTGGGGAGCCTTGGGGAAATAACAAGATGAGAAACATGCAGAGGCAGCCTTCCTCCTGCATTTCCTAACTCCAGAGTGGATGGCTCAGTAACCTCAGTCTTCTTGAGGCCACTTGCATACGTGGGCACTGCTGGGCTGCAGGGAAGCAAACAGCATTAAGATTGGGAACAGGGCACAGCTGGAGTGCTGAGGCCATCAGGAAGAAGCGTGATGGGAGCCAGCATGGCGATTGTCACAGCAGAAGGCTGGCATCCTCAGCATGTCAACCAACACAAGATATGGGACCAGCAGGCAGAGGAGAAGATTGAATCGGAGTACTTTTTTCACTCCACGGTGGGAGGCGTTTCTGAATGGGGTGAAGACGTCCACCTTCAGTCCCATACCCCCCGAGTCCCTCCTTTCCCAGCTCCTTATTCCACCTTCCCATCCTTAGTCCAACCCACCCCCATGAGGCAGCCAGCAGTCAGAATGCACAGATCCATTCACGGTGGCCGTGCCAGCGTAGCTGCTAGAACACAACACGTCCTGATGTCACCCACTCTGGGCTCCCAGCTGGGAGCTGGAGCTGTGTTTTGGGGTGGGCACTTGTGCTGCTTTCCACTCGGCAGCTTTCTGGCCCTGCAATCCAGCTCTTTCGCAGGGAAACTGAATGGTTTTGTAACTTAATAACAGTTCACGTTAATCCATTTTTTTTTGTGCTCTGCCTTTACTCTTTAGAAAGATGGAAATCATTTTTTAAAAATAAAATGCTGCATATGCTGCGTGTGGGATGTGGTGATTTCTAGCTACGGACTGAGGGGGCAAAGCTGTATAATTTATAAGAGTATCATAAATAATGACTTCTGATGTTACTGTGATTTTACACCAGTCTAAAAGTGGAGTCCGAAGCTGAGAGTCAGCCCCAATATGTTATCTCTCTGCTGCAGAGCAACTGAACAGTGGGAGCTGGATCCTTGGCAGGCACAAACAAGAAGAGTTTAATTAACTTTGTGTTTCCTTTCAGCTAACGAGCCAGGCTGTGGATCCTCTGACTCAAACCGAGCATTTTTTGCACCAGGAGGTAGGCTGGGGTAGGTGTGGAGCCCTGGACAGGAACCAAGAGCTGGCAAGACACCAGGAAAATATCTGCTCATCTTCACTGCCTTCGGTGCAGCTATTCCAGCTCGTCCCAACCACTGATCTGTCCCTGGAGTCACAAGGAACATTTCAACGATGCTTTCAAATATAGGGTTTGGATTTGGGGTCGTCCTGCGCGGAGCCAGGAGTCGGACTCGATGATCTTTGTGGGTCATTGAGGTGGCCGTGTGCCTCCCCAGGGAGCGTGCACCAGGGATGTGGGAGCTGCGTGCCGCGGCATGGCGTGTGAGTCACCCAGGGTACGTGTCTTACATAACCCTGCACACGTTTTTGGAGCATGCTGCAGCTGAAAGGGCTGCCAGGACTCCTGACAGGGGTGGGGAGGAGCAGACAGGAGAAAGCAAAGGCTGCTTTTCCTTTGCTTCCTGAAGTACGAACCCTCTGGTGCAGGAGGCCACACGTGGCAGGAGGTCCTGCGGTGTGTGACCACTTCACTGCGGTGTCCGGTCCAAACCTGAGCCCTTCACATGAACCTCTGAGCCAGAGTCCAACCAGTGGCTCTGCCCCAGTGCTCCACAGAGCACAGGTGATGGTCAGAACAGCTTCCAAGCAACGGGCTAAACTGCCAGGGGCTTTAACTTCAGACTGAGCACGTGGTTAAAATAACCCTCCTACACCAGGCTCCCTGTCTCACGGCGCAGTCACAGCGTGCATTTTCACCAGTGAATACTGATTTGTGAAAGGCAAAATGGTGAAAGGCTCCAGCTCAGCTCAGCTCCCACCCAGCTGCTCTCCTGGCTCCTGGAGGGACACTGGAACAAACCCAGCACCAGAGCACTGCAGAGCTCCCACTGTGCCCAGACTGGAGCGGGGACTTTATGTCATCATCCTCGCAGCCTGCTCAGCTGTATGTGAAGGATTTCAGGACAGAGGATGAACCCCATAGGGCACAGGTTCCCAGTGGTGATTCCTCCAGGTGTTGGCACCCTGAGCAGCACCTTTCCTGCAGAGCTGATAGAATTGAGAGAAGCCCCTCTTCTCATGCTCCAGGTGCTGCTGCCACACGGGTTGCCTCACTGCAGGGCTGGAGCCGCGGAGTCTCCTCCCCACTGGGCAGCGAATCTTTATTTGGTACACGAGTGTCAACAGGTGTTGTGAAGAGAAGAGGGATGAGGGGATATCGGTGCAGCTGGAGGAAGTATTTATAGCTGCCTTTTATAAAAAACATATAGCTCACATCTCTGTTAACGTATGTAACGCAATCGGGAACCTGAGCTTTTCATGATCCCCTGGCTGCAGGATTTCCTGTGGAATCCTCTACCGGCCACAAAAACAAGCTAAAAATAAACGCATTAAAAACGATACACGTACTGAAACCCGCACGTGCCTTTGCCTCCTTGCTGGATGGTGAATTGGGTGGTGGCAATGGGAACAGGGAAGGAAAACTGGAAAAATCCATGATACCTGGGTTGCTGCGGGTTGAAGCCCCCTGGCAGCTCCAGATGTGCAGGGGTCAGAGCACATGCTGTGGACCCCACACAAAAAGCTGAGCTTTGAGCCCTCCAGTCAATCCAGGATGCCAAGATATGAATGCAGCCACTTCTCGTTGCTGCTGCTCCAAAGCTGCTACGCTGCATGGCTCACAGTCTGCCCTTCTTGAAGAAGAAAAAGCTCCTGACTGCTGCCATCCATAACCACCTCAGCTTTTTTGTAGTGTTAGGCTGACTTATCATATTGCAATGGCACCTGCAGGAGCACGGGCTCGGGTGAGTGCAAACAGGGATTTCTGTTCTGCACAAAAACTCTCTTCCCAGCAGGGTGTCTTGTGCAGAAGGAGCTACAGATGTAAGGGCCCCATTGCTGCTTGGTCCCAGGGTGCTGTGGCAAAGGCCAGTGAGGCAGCAGCATGGGTTCACCTCTTGTCTATCCTAGGTTTGGTGTGCAAAGTTGCCCAAGCTCATCCCCTACCAAGGGCAATTCCTGCTTTCACGAGAGCAAAACGGAGAAGAATCAGCCACAGGACACCTCTCCCTTGGGTTGATAAACTCCAAACGGTGCCAAGAGTGCTCAGAAATGCATGATGCTATCAGTACTGATGAGAAGGGAAACAAAAGAAAGGTCTTCAGGGCTGGATTAGGGGGGATTGAATAAGAAAGACAGAGCTGAGCCACTGCGTGGCACTATGCTGCTACAGAGGCAGCCACATCAGATAGTCCTTTCCCCACTTCAGATGGATGCACTAGGCGTGATCCCATCCTCATACGATTGCTGGGGTCATTTTTCTCTGGGGTTAATCACAAAGGTCTTCAGCCCAATCTTCATCCTCCACCAAATCCATCTGAAATTGGAGACCTGGATTAACAACCTGCTAGGGGATGGAAATCGCCAAGGTCCTTCTCCTTGCTGAGGAGATGGTCCCCACCCCAGGGTGAGCTTACGCCTCACTTTTGTTACTACACTTTGTTTTTGTTCTGCAGAAAAGAGGAAGGTCTGAGCTGTCTTCAAGGATGACTGCAGATTCACAGGGAGAGGAAAAAAAAAAAAAAAAGCAATTTCTTTGGAAGTCATTTTCTCTTAAGAAGTTCTGCCTGCATTTTTTATTAATAATACAACACCCTGGATGTGTCAAAAAATATGAAAATACGTTTCCTGGTGGGAGCTCCAGTCTCACAGACCCTGGCAGTACAGCTGGGTTGTCATTTGCTTCTCAGAATTTCATTTCCTAATCAACACGTCTGTGAAATTGCTGTGTTTTCAAAGTCTGGCTTCCACAGCTGCTGTGATCAAAGCCCGGGAGGTGGGGCAGAGTGGGCAGGGGGAACCATGCCGTCTCCATCAGCGGGAGAGGGAGGAGAAAGCCCACGTAGCAGAGAGAACTGAGACAAAGGGGTTTGATGTCCCCACGTGGGTCTAATATTTCAGTGGCAAATAGGAAAATAAGGATCTAGAGAGCCATCCCTCGGCTCTGGCATCCAGCTGGTCTCCACTTCAGGGATTTTTTCCTTGATGTTTGAGTTTCTTGGCTAGCAAGAGGCAAAGGAGCGGGGGCATTGTCGTGCTGCAGGGAGGGTGACCTAGGGGAGCACCCAGCTCCTGTAGATGGCCAGGCTGGGAGATGGAGGGGAGTCAGCCTCTCCCACGCAGCCAGCCCCACAGGTATCATGCAAGGCTGAAATAGATGGAAATCGCTGAATCAGAGTTAGACGATCAGGTTTTTCTTCTCTGACACCTGCAGGGCCATAAATTCAGTGCTCTGACAGCCCCCCAAACGCCCTACCTGGAAACGCAGGCCGTGCTTGTTTGTGGAGAGCTTAGAAAGACACGAGATGGAGGAAAATAAAAACCAAAAAAGCTTCTGAGAGACCAAACCACACACAACCCAAACAACCCTGCTGTCTCCATCTATCACAAAGGATTATCCACCCATTCCCCAGAGCCTCACAAAGGCAGCACCCCCTGCCTGTCCTCACAGCGCGCGTCGCAGGAATCAGGCCCTGCTCACAGACCCACGGAACCGAAGGGACCCACAAAGGTCATCGAGCCCAAACCCTGGCTCCACAACCGAAAACCATCACCCAAATCCAAACCCTGCGTCTGAGAGCAAACACTCCGTGAGCTCCGTGGCGGCCCGTTCCCTGCCCACATGCATTGCAGGCCGCAGGGCCTTGAGCTCATCCCTCCCGGCACGGCACAGCGCGGGCTGCAGCTCGGAGCGCCTCATTCCCAGGCGAAGCTTTTATACCTCCCAGAGGAAAATACCTTCTGATTCACTGACCACGCGCGTCGCAGGAGGAGCTGAATACGGGAGAGAGGGCGGTACGTGCTTTATTTATTTTACTTTATTTCGGTTTATTTTATTCTTTTTATCTCCTCACTTTTCGCGCCCTCAGGAGCGGCGGCTCCGGTGCACGGGCGCCCCCTGGCGGCTGCTCCGGGATGGCGGAGCCGCGCAGCACCGCGTGCCCCGAGCCTCGGCCGAATGGTTCCGCTTCGCTTCGTGCTCCGTGTCCCAGGAGCAGGAGGCCGCAGGGAGCAGCTGGCCTCCCTGATCCGAGCACGGAGGTGGGTGTGCGCTGCTGAGGAAGGGGGAGGTCAGCTCTCCTTGCCCCCCGGGCAGCCCTGAGCTCTCTGCAGGTCGCGTCATGAGCGCAGCCGCTCCTTCCCCGTCCGGCACGGCACGCACCTGCGGCTTTTCCTGCAGAACGGGTTTTCTGGTATTAACGATACCACTGCTTCTCCCTGTCCTCCGCTCCCACCTCCCAGCGCTGAAATAAAGGAACGAAGGAGGAGACGGCATGGGAAAAGACTGCGTAAAACAAAGGACCCGCTCCCGGAGCCCTTCAGTCCAACTTCTCCAGAAGGAGAGATCAAGTGAACAAAGCCTCTATTTTTATTTAACCCTTTTCCTATGTGAACTGCTCTGCTGACAGTTTACACACCTGTATATTTGGCTGTGAGATTCTTAAAGGAGCAGTTCTGTGTCGGTGCGGGAATGGGTAACGTGCTTGTTTCCTCACATTTCTTTTAACGATGCAGGATGACACAGATAGAAATCCAGGCTAACTCCATTGACGTCAGCGCTGCTAGCGGGGTTTTGTGAGCAGCAGATCAATATAAAAATCAGTAAGGATCAAGCAGAACTTCAGAGCGCGCGATGCGCACACCCACGTGAGCTCCCAGCACTGCTGCTTCCCTTATTTGCAGCGTGCTGCTGTCGTGCCAGGACCACGCACTCAAACCTGAGCTCCTCTTTGCTTGGTCCGTTCCTCTGTTAAGAAGAAAACGCCGTGTGTGACACACGTGTAACAACACAGTGAGGAGATTAGAAATAAACACCACTCTCCACCTGCAACCTCAGGAAGAACCAGGCCCTGGGAGCTGCGCAGCCTCTCCCCCGCCTTGCAGGTGTGCTGGCTGCTGGTGTTCAAGGGCAGCTCCAGCGAGGCCCAGTGACCTTGGGGCTGAGCAGAGCAGGAGGAGCTGGGAGAGGCCGTGCCTGCCCCTGCCTGATCCCAGCTGTGCCTGCTGCTCGGGCTGCGGCCTTCACCCAGTCACGAGGTGATTGTCTTCAGCAGGCTGACAACAACACCATCAGCCCACCGAGCGTGCGAGTTACCGGTCCCCGTGGCTCCAACAGATCTATGAAACTGAAGCTCAAAGTTAAGCACACAGTTTCACAGAGAGGGCTTTGAAGAGCAACGCTTTCGAGCTGCTTCTGATCGCCTTTCCTTCTGGGTTTTCCCTTCTACATCTTCATGCTTCAGCGGAGTTGCTGAATGCCAGGGAGTCACCTTCACACCTGCCGAGTCAGTGCGTTCACGCTGAGGTTTCTAAACAGACTGCACGGTGTGGAGCGGGGGAAAGCACCCAGCACTCATCACCTCCTTCTCAGGTGCCAGGAGTTCCTTTGAAGCTTTGAGCAGATTGCATCTGAACACCAAGCAGCCCTATTGAATACGTACTTGTTAGTTTTCATCAGATAGCAGCAGCAATAAATTCAAAGGCCGGGGAAACTCCTTAGTCAGACTTCTTCCCTGAAGAAATGCTAACAAAAAACTGTCTGTTTTCATTAACTGGAGGAATCCCCCATTACCTGAGATGGAAGCATTCACGTGTGAGCAAAGAGAGGGCGTGAAGCACAGCTCGGCACCAGGAATTCCACACTTTGGCCTCACTGTTCTTAACTGGCTGCTGGGGTGCAGCTTCGTAACACACTTAACCTGACCACGCTTACAGCAAGTCCCAATCCCAGGGAAAGCTGCTTCTAGAGAGTTTATTTCCTAACTCCCTCCTGCAGGGAATGGGTCTGCAGTGGGAAGGGAGAGAAATCTCCATTGGCAGCTGCCTGCAATGACAATTACATCTGTCCTGAAACAAAAGCAGCTGCACCCTGCCAGGGACCTCACGTCCTGGCAGCAGTTACTGCTTAACCCCTGCGTGGAGCAGCTGCTCCACTCACACAGCACAGGGAGCTGGATGGCTCAGCACAGCCACAGACATCGCTTTGCTTAGTGAGCCCGACCCACACCCGCTTCATTCAGCTGGAAGTGCCCATCCTGCAGGGAACACTGCTGGGCAGCCCGAGCTAAGGGAGCTCTGTACTTCACTGCATTGCAGGTGAAATGTCATCCAGGGAACATGCAATACTTTCCACTGCCCCCCATCAGCTGAAACCCTGCTCAGCAAGGCAAAGCCTGCTGCCATAAGGTAGCACGAAGACCAGGCTGAAGTCCATTGGAACCCAGACAGCATTATTAACTGCTTCCTTTTAAGCTCCTGCCCCTAGCCCCACAGGCCTTGCCTTTTGCTCGTAGAAGGCACAGATTCCAGTCTCTTAATTGCTACCTACAGAAACCAAGAGTTGCCCATATAATTTGCTACTGTAATACAGGCAGAAACCATCAGCTGTGCTACAGCTACCCTCTAATACGTTCAGCTACATTTGATCTTAGCTTTCCACACCCAACTCCAGCCCGGCAGGCAAAATGCTGGCAGTAATGTGCTCACAACAGTGGTGTGTGCCTGGACCAGGAGAGAATCTCGTTTTCTGAAGGTTCGTGCAGGGATTAGCAGTTCACCTTGCCCACGAGCCTAACAAGCAGTGATTATGTCTGCAGTACAGGAAGAACGCCAGGGCTAACCTCACAATCACAGGTCGCCTCTTGTACCACCACACTCACACAGCTCCCTGTTACCAACTGCACCCACAGCACACCCTGCCCGATGCACTGACAACTTGAATCCAAGCTCACCTGCAACGCCGGGCTCACTTCACAGCCCTGCACCCAACGACTGCAGGAATTCAAACCCGAAGCTCTTACAGCAAACAAAACCTTCCCTCTGTTCTGTAAGCCCGCCCTCTGCTCACGCTGCTGCCTTTCTCTGAGCTCCTAATACAGTGCCACCAACAGCGGTCAAAGCGCTGACCTACACATCTACTGGAGCCCTGAAGAGCTCTCTGACCCTCGTGCAAAACCTAAGACAGAATCCATTTTCTCTCACCCTCCGCGTGTTTCTGGTCCGAGACAATGGATTATCACTCCCACTCGTGTTGCAATGCTCATTCCACCACGGAAGCTGCACCCAGTTGTGTAAACACTTACTTGAAAAATAAAACAAAGCCGGGGCACGAATGAAGATTGACCAAAACCAAATCCTTTATTTCCGTACGGTATAAATGTGCTCCAAGTATGTGTCCAACACAAGTTAGAAAAAAAACAAAACAGAACATGCCATTCGCAAACTAGGTCAGTTCATCGGTGCGCTGACTCCTCGGTATCAGGCTTAGTTACACGAGACCAGTCACAGTAAAAAGATACATTTTAGAGTACAAAGAGTAGCGGGATGTTAAGCCATTTCAGTTTGTGCACATACAAGTCACACTTCTGGCAGAAAACGCAGGAAGTCGGGTTACGCTGGAAGCTACGCTGCATCGCTTTAAATGGCATCAATATCGATATCGTCGTCTTTGTTGTTCGCAGGCTTCACAGTCTCAACTTTGGGTACACTGGCAGTTGTAGAGTATACCACCTGCGGAGACAAACTCACCTTTACCAGTGCTTGCGGCAGTGGGCAGTTAGAGCTCTGCTTAGCCACCACCAGCAGCCAGCACTGCATGTGCCACAGCTCCCCTGACTGCCAACACTCAGTACACTGCCCAGCAGCTCCCTGTATCACAACACCACAACAAGTCTGAACACACACAGCGAGAGCTCTGCCTATACAGGCACAGGTGTGCAGGGGAAATGGCTGTGAGGAACAGCATCTCGCACGGGAGCAAAGATCAGCTGAGCAAAACGCGTGCGCACACCATCAGCTGGACACAGCTAGCAGGTTCTAACCTCTGAACACTCCTTTCTCCCTTATCACCTTCTGTATCAGCAGCCCCCCCCACGGCTTCATGCTTCCCAGCACCTACAGCCACACACCCACGTCACAGTGCAAAGAGCACACAGGGTTCTGAAGTCACTTGGAAGAAATAAGCCTTTCCTACCTCTATGTTTTCATCTTCATCCTCTTCTTCGTTTGCAGAAGATTCTTCTTCAGCTTCTTTTAGCCATTTAATAAATGGTTCTGCTTTGACACGGATTTCTTTGGCAAGCTCCTTTGAAACGTATTTCTTTGAGGCCTGAAAGACAGAAGCATGGAAATTCAGCTTAAAAAAAAAAAACAACAAAAAAAAAACCACCAAAGGAATTTTACCAGGTCACACAGACCACCCCTCAACATGCCGTTTTTGGGAGACCTGCTTCTCCTGGGAACCTCTACCAGAATGGTAAACCAGGTGCACCGCACTCCGCCCAAGCACTACGCAGGCACGGCACACAAAGTTTTCCCCTTTACCTTTTCTGCCCAGCCAAGGATGACTTCTTCCTCTAGAAGATCTGCATCATACATCTCCTTCAAAATATGTGGTATTTTAGAAATAAGCTGAGACTGATGCATGGCCACCACACACTCGAAGCCGTGGAGAAGGTACCTCTGAGCTTTCTTGTTGTTGTGGCAGAACTAGAGTTGTGACGGAAGAGCACACTCATTAGCTTGTTTCCTCTCCGAGACGCCGCTTCTATCTTAACTCACTGAGATGGCAGAGGTCACAACAGCTACACCATCCCTCCCTCCCGTTTTCCCTCCCACAGTACTGTGCAATCCAGAAGCAACTCGAGGGGTTATCACAGGAACCAGAACAGCATTACAGTGCGTACACAACAGGAGACAGCTTACACGAAGGAAGTGACGCCTGTATTTCCTGATCTGCTCACGGATCTTCTCATCAAAAAGGACTTCGGTCAGAACTAGAGGGCCCATAGCCTTGACATCCAGTCTCTCTGCTTCTGCTACGATGTCCTTGTCGGAAGAATCAATGACACCTTCTTCCTTCTTTTTCTGCAAGACAGGAACAGAATGTCTTAAAGCTACTGAACTCTGCGTTAACACTCCACTAAGAGACTCCTGAGTGACGGCTGAGCCAGAACTTCTGCAGCTTCAGCTCTTAGGGCTGAAAAACTCCCAGGGAAAAAAAAAATAAGCAGCAGCTCACCATCTCCTTATTAGCATTTTTACATATATTCACCTTCACAAAATCAAACAGTATGTTGACTCTCTCTTCCACTGTTCTTTCCAAGTCTTCGCTAAGTGTGAGGTTCTTCGCGTGGTCACTGATTTCATCCATTCTACGCCTCTGGGCTTCTTCCGTTGTGTCTTCACCCCAGTCATCATCATCCTCCTCCTCCTTAGAGAAGGAAACAAGAAAACATCCAAGAGATTTGTACAGCTCTACTCTAGGTTGGGCGCTGACTCACAGATCTGAGAGCATTTTACAGTCAAGTACTTGACTCTTCCCTACAGAAACACAAAAAGCTTCCACTGATTCCATTACTGCATGGCACAAAAGTGGAAGAAGGGCCAACGCAGAAAAGAAGTTATGCAAATTGAACACACATTCATACAGAGCTCTGGGGTTACTTCCAAGTGCTGTGTCACACCACTATCTACTACAGCCATTTAGATATAATCCGTATCTCCGGAGGAATAAAGAGAACTTATCAAGGAGCACGCATACTGAAGAGCTGCTGAGTGGGAGCTGCACAGATACTTCTATTCCAGTTACAATTTCTCAAGCGTAGTGAAACTTGGAAGCAATGCTGACTAGCAAGGAAGCTGTTTTCAGTGTTCAATTCTCCCCACTTTTCCTTCTACTTACCACAACCTGTGGAGGAGTTATCTCCTCTGGTGGTGGAGGTGGAGGTGTCTCATTGCTGGACACAGAACCATTTTCTTTGTCCTTGCCTTTTCTATTTTTCTTCTCCTTTTCTTTCTTCCCTGTACCAGTGTCACCACTTTCTGAAAACGAACTTCAGCATATTAGCTTCCTCTGTTCCATGAAGCCCTTATGCCACTGCACTGCTGCTGAACTCCCAAGGCTTCTAGCAAAGTCTCATTTCTCACTGCAAAGTAAGGCTGTGCAAGTCTATATAACAAGTGACCTCACAAAGCAGAGATCCCTGGAATAGGTTAGACTCTTCTGATTTAGCAAGCTTAAATTGCAGCAGGCAACCAAATGCTTACTACAGAGTGTTGCTTGCACAAAGTAATCCACTGCAGTTTGCATTTATTACATGGCTTTTACTTCCTATCCCTCTGCTTCATGCTGACTTAACCAGAAATCAGCAGTGAGCACCTGCTGACTAACATCCTAGGAAGCTCTGCTCTGTCTAGACCAATAAAATTCTTCAGATACTTCTACCTGAGCAGCCAGTTAGTTCTCTTGCATCCTTCTCACATTTATGCTATGAACATAGCTATTTCACCCCAACCCACAAACACACACTCACAGTATACCAGAGCATTTTTACGGTTTACTCAGAAATCAGCTATCTGCTTTTCTGTCTGATTAACAGCACTCACACTGGAAGAGGTTCCTTTTTAATCACCTCCCCCTCGCCACAAATAAGGGGTCACACTTACCAGGTGGGTTTTTGAGAATGAACGTGCAGAGTTTATGGTTTGTGTCAAGCATGCCTCGATAGCCACAGGCTTTGCAAGAGTTACCTATAGTTTGTTTCTTAGGATTGACATGCTGTAAGAAAGAACAAACTCCAGTAAAAATACAAAACAGACGTGCATTAAGAACTACACCTGGCATTTACCTTGTCATCCCTGTAGGATTAAGTCACGCTTTAATCAGCCTTAACACAGTTCGAGTTTCAAACTAGCAATTTAGCTAAGTTTTAAACCACTGTACAGCCTGGGTTGAACAGTAAGAAATTACATTTCTCTGCATCGGTATTTCAGCCAGCTTTTAACTCCACACCATTTCCACAAACCCTGACACGCTGTCTCTATGCTCCCAACATTAATACAGATAAGAGAGCACTCACCAGATCAGTTTCAGGATTCTCACACTCAGGACAGAGAACAAATTTTTTAATGAATCCATCCAACATGTCTTGCAGCTTATTCGCCTCATGAGATCCATTGACAATGTAACGGTCATTCTTAACATCAAACTGGGTCTGTGCTCCCAGCTCACAACCAAAAAATTTGGTAGGATCTGTAAATCAAGTAAAATAACCACCACTGCCTTTAAGTTCTCACCGCTGGTTGAAAAATCAAGTCTGCCACTGTTTTCTCCTATTTCCCCCGTGATATTTTTTGTCCCCCCTAACAAACCTCTGATAAATACTCAGCATTGACAACCTCAAATGAAAGTGAAAACAGTAATGAAAGAAGTGCTGCATCACTGCAGAGAGTACTTACACGTTGGAGGCCGATTAAGCGCCTTTGCAACGTCAACCATGTTGACTATAACCGTCTTTATTCCATTTCCTTTGCCCTCAACCTTAAGAAAAACAAAGAAAAGCCTTTTAAGTTAGACTGACCGCAACAGCCCAAAGCAGCGTGTTATTTCCCATCCTACTACACCTAAGCTCTGCTTTGGAGTGTCTGCTTAAGAGGCATTCACGTACAGTTAGCGTGGACAGAAAGATGCAGGCATTCTCTCCCTGGGATTGGCTAGGGTTGATAGCATTACCTTTACACAGAAAGCAACCAATGTGAAACCCTATCTACTTATCACTAACGGTTAGTAAGTTACCTTGGCAATCAGACGGGGCATTTTGTAGCGATAGAACTGATCTGAAACACTGCGGTTGACGTTGACAGACATTTTGCCTTATTAGTAGCTTTATCAATAAGATGAAGAGATCTTTGATTGCAGTTTTTTGGTATCTTCTGTCTGGAGAAGACGGGATGACATAAACGACTGCAAGAGTTCTCGGTCTCTGACATGAAAAAATTTTCGCCACTGAGGCTGTAAGGTTCTTGCTTGTATGCTATGTTTCCCCAATACAGGTACCAGTGGCTGCGCAACAGCTCTGCAAGCATCAACAGACAGAAAAATCAAAGTTCATCTCAATACACACCCATAAAATCTTGCTATGCAGCTGCATGAGGAACTATACTCGTGGGTAGGGAAACAAGTTCATTACAACACATCTTTCTTCAGCCTGCGAAGCTTAAGACAAGTTACTTAGCAGTGCAATTCAGTGCTATTTTCCTCACCTACGCTACACAGCTTCCCACTCTCTTCTACCTTACTCCCCAAAAAACAATGAGCAACTACAGTATTTTCTGTACAATTAACTCCCAAGACTGCCACAAAGAAGGGAAAGAAACACTGCCTGATTTATGAAGACCAAAGGCTCTTAACACTGAGGTCACGTGCTATGTTCCAAGCTACAGAGTCAACGGAAGTGGGAGAAAACCTGGAATAGTTTCAAATTCTGCATCATAGCATCAACCTATTAGAGAAACCATAGCGCGTCAGACGTTGAGGAGTATCAGCAGGATGAAGCAGCAGCAATTCGTAGTCCAACAGAACTTTCCCAGGGCTTACCAGTTTTCTGGCTCGGAGTGGAAAATTAGGTAATTCTCCCTCTTGCTTACAGATTCTCATAGCAGCTTTTGTGGCGTTCTGACTTAACAGTAAGCTTGATAAAGCCAGACATAAGCTGCTAGAAAGCCTAGCGATGCAGAGAGGCGTAGAGCAGTGCAACCGCTTTTCCAGCTGATTTTTTTTTTTCTTGGGGGAAGGAGGATGAATCCTATTACTGAAGTTGCCTTAAGCAGTATTTACATATTTAAATTAACATGTGTCCCAGTAATCAGATCTGCGTTACGTAACCAAACTGGTTGACTAAGCTGGCAGCCCTGCCCGCAGCATGCTCAGCTTCACACGTCACTGCGTTATCGTTAATGGCAGAAGTGTTGACACGTTAAAACAGACTCCGTGTATCCGTGTAGAGCACGCTTCCATGTCAGAGCCCCTCAGCTCAGATTCACAGATCCTTTCACAGGAGGCAAACAAGCGCGTGCACGCTATGTATTCTACATTAGTCGCGATGCAGCTTTACCCTTCTTCAGTAATAGCCGTCCCATGGATTCTGTTTCAGCCACGAGGTTTCCTTCCCCAGAACGGCTAAAAAAGAGCCCCATGTGACCCAGCCACGCGCCTGAGAAGCGCTGAGGAAGCAGTACCTCCCTGTGAGGGCTCGCAGGCCAACCCAGCTGCTTCCCCTCCTTCCAGCTCACAGCCTTTGTCTGCCTACTGTAGGCTGAAGCTCCCTCTCCTGGTCCTTGGGACACCTCCTCCCAAGCAAGCAACCCTCCCTCCCTCAAACACGCCGGGCACAGAGGGAAAAAATAATAATAAAAAAAAAAAAAGCGGGAAGGCAGAGCATACAGCAACACCACTCCCCGCCCCACTCGGGCCTGTGATGAGTCATAAATGCAGCAATTAAGCACTGACTCAGCCCTAAAACAGAAAGGGGGGGGAGGACCTCCATCTGCGCATGCGCTCCGCAGCACTGATGGGGGGGGGGAGGGGGTGCTCCGCGCGCGCCTACTCCCTCCGCCCCCCCCCCCCCCCCCCCCCCCCCGCAATGTGTAACTGCGCCACAGCTCCCCCGCCTCGCGCTCCCCCCTCCCCCCCCCCACCCGCCCGCAGCGCGGGAGGCGCGGCCCGGCCGCCGCCATCTTCTCTCGTCGCATGGCGCAGGGGGGCGGCGAAATACCGAGCGAAAAGAAACACAACGCGGAGCAAAAGCAGCCGCCTCAAACAGCCAGCCAACAAGGGGGGAGGGGGGGGAGGACCGGTTACACGTCCGTTTCTTCATCTCCTTCCCGCTCTTGCACGGCCCCGGGCACCTCAAGCCCCGCACTCACCGTTTTCGTCCAATAAAGACATAAACCCAACGCTGCTCGCCCTGGGCTGCGATGAAGCCGAGTGTGCGAGGAGAACGAGGCCGTGCGGCGCTTATATCCGGGCGGGGGAGGAGGCGGAGGCGGACGCCGCAGCCTCCGGGTCCGGGCGTCCTGTGACGGGCGTTATCAGCAGGGACAGCAGCGCCGGACAACCTGCGGGGGAGACACAAGCAGGGGCATCGTTAGCGTCGGCACCTGTGAGGAGAGGAAGGAGGAGGAGGGGGGAGAAGAGGGGAGGGGGGGGGGGGAAGGAGCTGCGGCAGCCGGCGCGCAGCTCGGGCAGAAGGGGGCGGTTGATGGGACCCCGGCAATGGCCGCCCCGTACTCACCTCTAGAATGTTCTCGCTCTGACTGAACAACGCCAAAGCTGGGATCAATCAGCCAGCGGTGCGCCCCGCCTCCCCAGCCTTCCTATTGGCTCGCCGCTCGCTTTGGGGCGACTCTATTGGCTCAGGCCCCTCCGCACCCCTTTCTTATTGGTGGAAGCCACTATCGATCAATCCACCCCTCGTCTCTCTTCCCTCCCTCGTCCCGCCCCTCCCCCCTCCCCTCCCGTGCCCCAAAGGACATCGCGTCTACAGTGGCCGGGTCTCGCGAGACCACGCGGAACGGGGCTGGGTGGGGGGGAGCTACGGGCGCCAGGCTGAGTCAGGGCTGTGGGTTCGGGGTTGTGCGCGTCTGTCCCTTCGCTGTCCCTTTGCCCTGCCCTGCCCTGCCCTGCCCTTTGGGTTCTGCTCCTACCTCGGCGGCCTCAGGAGCTGCCACGGTGCTGGTCGCGTCCTCTGGAAAGCGATGCAGCTATGGAGATGTGGGTGGGTTGCACCCTGTCATACACCGGCAGTGGCCAAGCGCTTGGCATCATAGCAGCTAATCTTCACGATGGACGCTTACACCATTAACACGCTGAACACAGTGAAACGCCGACTGCTTGTCACTGCCGTAACAGCTCAGCTTTGGGCAGCTCAGGGCGATGGGGTGACCCGAGTCCCTGTTTGCACTTTGTGTTCTCGGCCCGGCTGGGACCCTAAGTGGGCTTGAGTATGTCCTGAAAGTACTTGAGGCCTTTTCTTTCCTGTCTCTATCAGTTCCCGCTCTTCTGCCTTCCAGTACGACAGCAATTACGTATTTTGGGTGGCTTAGAAAACAACATTCAAATGGGCAAAGAGCTTCTTTAACGTTTTATCAATCCACCAGTCAATCATTGAATCATTAAGGTTGGAAAAGACCACTAAGATCATCCACCCTATCACCCGTACCCACTAACCACATCGCTTAAAATCAACGCTGAATCAGCTCCTACTGCTGTAAGTGCTGCCAGGCATCCCAGAAGGCTCCAGGTCTTACCACTGCAGCTTACTGAACAGTGCTCTGAAGCCTCTTGATGCCTATGTGGGTGTGTAGGGAAGAGGTAACGAGGATAAGAATGAGTAGTGACGTTAAGTAATGTCATACACACTGAATTTCTTCCTGTACCAAGTTAGTTTTGAAACACGTTTCTCATCTGACTGGTAACATGTCGGTATGGACAGAGGAAAGCCCGTATGTAGATCCTTTAGGTCGGTTTTGAATGTTTCCTTCTGATATGCAACAACACTGCATTAAAATACAAAGGTGATCAGTGCATTAGATTTCCCTAGAAATCACGACAGAAAAACAGAGCTATCATTATGGACACCTGCAGAGACGTGCAATAATAAAAAACCTGTTCTTTCAGCTGCAGCAGCAGAGTAACAAACCTGCCAGAAATAAATGTGCATATTCCTCAACATTTTCTAACAAGACCCTCCTACATCTACGTCACAGCTGCTGCCCTACTTATACATTTCTTTTCAGCCTATGCAATAGCATGTCTTTGTAGCCAGGATGATGTCCTGTAAGACATCTTGTAAGTCTGCGTTGGACTTGGAGCTTTTAAAAAAGTTAATAACTTACACAATATCCTAAATGCTTCCTTGAGAAATACAGCAGTGCTTTTTTAAAAGGGTTAGTGCAAAACAAGGAAATATCTCTCCCAACTACATGAGGATTGGCAGTTATTATGGCGGGGAAAAGTAATCATAAAAATGTGGGAGGCGAGAAAAGCACAGCAGGAACTCCTTAGCTGTAAAAATATGCAGCATGTATAACTTACTAAATGCCTCCTTTCTGTGCCTTTACTTACATGCTACGACACCTCTGAGGTTAATAAATTGCAAGTGTAAAAGCATACCACTGCCAACACCACTTTATTGAACAGCAGAAGGGAAATGAGCCCCTGGATTTGGTGCTTCTTGACATCATGAATAACTGAAGAGTTATGATTAGGAGCATAAAGAAGGACTTTTAAAATTTGATGGTATATAAATTGACGTCAAGTTAAGAGTTACCTTTTAAGATGGTTTTCCTTCTGCAAAAAGCAGAACTCATACAGATAAGTTAGAATATACTCTCTTCAATTATACAAAACAGACTTAAATTGTGGATTATTATCTTCTTGGTGCCTAGTTTTGTTTTTGTTTTTTTCTTGCCAGAAAAATTCATTAATATTCAATATTGGATCCCAAATGTTTTTACTGAATCATAATATTTGGTGTTTTTTTCACTTTAGTATCTAGTGGCTTGGAGAAGACAAAATAATTTTCTCTCCCGCTTTGAACTGTCATGGTTTCATAAATCCTGAAGTTCATAGTTCGCATTGCTTTTGTGACCTTCAAAACACAGATCTCTTGTTTGCTTTGTGTTTCACTGATAGAAGCTAAGGAGCTCCTATGGATGCCCCTCTCCTGAAGTTAAGATGCTCTAGGATGGCATGACTAAGTCAGGTTTTGGAAGTGATTTAATGTCTGAGAGCAGGAAGTTTTCAGCAGTGGGTTTTAGGGTGCGTGTTTCCTTATCACAGGAATGCTTTGTTATGGTTCAGATCAGCCTTGAGCAACACAAGTTTGTTCTACGCTGCCTTAGGTTTTATTAAAAACAGAGTCAGTGCCTGTGGTAATGCAGCAGAACCACAATTCTTGTTTAGGAATTAATATGTGTCTATATTTAAATCTTCAAAAATGGGCAGTCTAATTGCAGGTGTTTATATTCTCACACAGACAGCATTACATTCTGCTGGGAACAGTAATGTGGCTGTGTTCAAATGGGGCTCATTCCTGACAGTGGAAAGGACTACAGCATGGATGCAACTCTGTCTATAGCAATTTCCAAAGATAGAAGGAGGGCCACGATTCCACAGCTACACTGAGCTCTGAATAGTAAAACCCTTTCTACTTCCTGTCTCAGAAATGTGTAGAAAGAGTTTAATTATTTACATGCCCGGTTTGAATACACAACTTCTATGGCAGCACAAGTCCAAATTATTTTAGGACTGGTATTTGGAGGATAGATACATTTGAATAGCTGTGACTTCGCTGCTCAGCAGTCATTCATTCTTTAAAGCTGCATTAGACACAGCAGTAGCAAGGGCATGGGTCTATTCTTGCCCTTCAGGAGCTCCACATTAATAGCTGCCCTGCAGCTCATCTTGTACAAGCTCACTTTATAACATACCTTCCTTTCCGTACTCTGCAACATTATGGTTAGCTATTTTCATTGGTAGTTAGGGAATTAGTAAATAGAAAAAAGAAAAGAAAAAAGAGAGAGAGACAGCAAGATACACACCTAGCCATTATTTGCTAGTAGTTATTTTTGTTACTTCTGTATCTATGCAGAAGTGCTAAAATATCCCAGCAAGTGTTTGGGTCTTTAAAAGGGCTCGGTGTTGTTCAGCTGACAGCATAAGGCAAGCTCTGCCCCGAATCTGTTTTAATCATCTCAGAAGACACCACAAAGCTCCTGCTGCCCTCCTTTCTTTTGCTGTGTGTCTGGCTGTAAGGTGCCTCAGGAAAGAGAAGCAACTGGCTTTCTCTGCAGAATATAAACTAGTGGTTGACAGCTGTAAATTTTAAAGGAAATTGATATTCTTTATTTCTCTTGGTGTTTCCTATCAGAATGCACAGAGGGGGTTGAGTACAAGCTGAATACGGGGTAGGAGGCATTGCTAAGGGGTTGGACATTACTCAATATGAGACCTATGTGCTGGGCTACCTGCTGAGGAGTGCTACCCACCCATGCAAAACAACCCAAACAGCTCACTGTGCTGTTTTAAAGAGTAGGGGATGAGTTCTGAGTGCACTGTTCCATCTAAATCTAAGGTGGGCAGAGTGTCCTGACTTCATCTCCTAAACAACAGTACTGCAGTTTTCTTAGACCAGCTGATATATCTGGAAAAACTAGCAAGCTTCTGAAACACATGAGCAATACTTATTCATGTGTGCTGAGAGAAGGACTAAAGGCTACCATGCGGTGCTTTCAGATTCCTGACCACTGAATGTTCCTCAGTGACAAACTGTTCTAAGTATGAATATTCTAACAACAACACTGAGAAATTGTACGGTTCTTTGGAATTGACAGCTTCCCCATGTCGTTAGGCACACATCTCTGGGCTTTAAGCAGTGCATATCTTCAGCAATGCATTAGAAAAGTGGTCTCACTCTCTTTGTTGTCTGGGATGACATGGATTTTCACCATGGTGAAAGTTTCACTTTTTTTTTTTTAACATGAGTGTGTGCTATTGCTTGTTATTTTCACTGTTCTTGATTTCTCAATACTGTACTTTTACTTTTGGCATGGCTCTTGTCCGGTTGCTGGGAGGAGTCTGTTGGGAATTTTATAATCAGTAGTTATTTGGACAGAAGGACAAAATAAAGTATCCTTTTGAGCAAACAGAGCCAGACTGTGTTGAAATTGGCAAATAAACAAAGGCAAACTCACACAAATGAAAAGTGCAAGTAGGATGGAAGTTCAGTTAGGAGGTGAAATCAGCACAGTTTGGAGGTCTGTGATACAGAGATGCCCCCGACTTGGAGAGCAGTCTTTGTTGTTTCTGCGATAGGTACAAGTGCTGGTGATAGGAATCAGAGAAACCAGGTACTGTTGGTTTGCCCAGGTAGCAGCTTTGGCTACTGGCATAGCTGGCAAGTACTAGCATTATCCAGCAGTTGCATGCTTGTGGTTGACGAATATGGTTGCTGAAAGAATTAGATGTGGAAGATAAGGAGTCCTTAAGGAAAAGTGCTGCCAGCTGAAAACGTGCTGTCAGAGCTGCATGCCTGTTCACTGTACCCAGTAGCAGCCACTGTTTATATTTCTGTGCTGCCTGTCACAGTCAGGCTGCACACATCAAATTCTACGCTTGTGAGTTAAATCAATGAGTTACACTTTCATTTCCATTTCACACAAAAAATTGCTCAGGTCCTCTCCAGCTGTTGTGTGCTTTGTCAACATCTCCACATATATATCCTCTCCCACTCTTTATTTCTTGGCTTATAAAGGGCTAACAACCAGTGCTGTGATTATCAGCAGACAGAATAATAGAATCATTAAGGCTGGAAAAGACCAATTAGTTAATCTACTCCAACCCTAACCAACACCCCCAACATTTCCACTAACCACATCCCTCAGTGCCACATCTCCACAGCTCTTGAACACCTCCAGGGACAGTGATTCCCCACCTCCCTGGGCAGCTGTGCTACTGCATCACTGCTCCTTCTGAGAAGTTTTTCCCAATACCCAACCTGAACCTCCCCTAGCTCAACTAAAGATCATTACCCCTCATCATATCACTCTTGCACAGGAGAAGAGGCTGACCCCCTACTTGTCACAACCTCATCTCAGGGAGTTGTGGAGAGCAATGTCACCCCTGAACCTCCTCTTTTCCAGACTAAAAAGCCCCAGGTCCCTCAGCCCCTCCCCATAAGGCCTGTTAAAGCTTTGTTGCCCTTCTCTGGGTGTGCTCAAGGGCTTTGATGAGTTTCTTGCAGTGAGGAGCCCAAAATGTTGACTCTTAAGTAGCAAAGAAAATATTGAGTACTTAGAGCTACCTACTGACTTTCCACTTTTCCCAGGAGGAGTGTATTGTTGCCTCTGATTTTCAGATTCTATATCCAGAATGTCTTTCCTTGGAGATATTAACACTTAAATCCCTTTTCTTGTGTGCAAAAACGTGGCTGCTGAGCTGTTTTTTTGGGGGTCTGCACTACAGCTGGCACCTTGCTTTGCTAATCTCTTCTGCTCATTCAAGCATGGAGGAGTGTCTTTGAAAATAACATGAGGACATTGCTGGGAGAGCTGGAGTTTGGAGGCAGTACTGAGGCCTTGCTAGTGGTTGTGTTTGTGCTTCTGCTGGCAGATCTGCCAAAGGAGAAGGTGTCCTTGATGTTTGTGCTGAAAGCAAAAGAAAGTTCTGCTTTAAAGGCAAAGGAGAATCTTGTTCTCTAGAATTAAACCTTCAAAAGGGGCTGTTTGGCAGGGAGAGCAATCATGTATTTGGGAACAGCTGGAGACATAGAATTTTTTTTGTCTCCAACATCTGATTTTATATCCCTTATAGGTTTGCCTGTCTTGTAATGTCAAAAGTATTTGCAGGTCACTGCAGGCTGGATAATGCTGAATTTGTAGGTTGTAATTTAGAATTTGCTGTTTGTTTGGTGTTTTGCCTTGAGCTTGAGTATTGATTGTGCAGCTCCTTAATAAAAGTACAAGGATCACCTTTTGTAAGGAAGCATGTCATACATGACTACACTGAGGTGCCGAAGTCTTGAATGCTCTGGTAGCTTACAGCTCAAATATTTATATTACGAATGTAAATTATTTGCCAAATGGAAAAAAAAAAAAAAAAAAAGGAATGGTACTTAAAATAAGAAAACAGAAGCAGAAACTTTGTTCTGCAATTTGCACATGCCAAGTATTTTGTGCTCAGGCTATTACACAAACTAGTAGCAATACTGAAAGAACTGATAACGCACATGGTTTCCAAGAGTAGAGATTTAATTAAGCCTGGCTTTGGCCTGTGTGGATTCTGTGGTGTCTAATGAAAGCTGACTTAAAGCCCCAACCGTGTCCAGCCACCCATGTCTCACATACCCGAGTGTTGGTGGATTTGGAAGTATACAGTGAGTTCAGGAACAGATACACAGTGCACACATACATCCTGCTTGTTTAAGAAACCAGGGTGAAAATATCCTTGAATGTGAACCCACATTCACATCTGGGAAACTGTAGCATCAACAACTCTGTTAGAGTAGGTGGTGACTGTGAACATTTTGGTGCTGTAACTCTTTCAGGACCTGATTTTAGGATTCCAAAATTATCATGTGCATGTTGGAGAGCTCACTGGTTAAGACATTATTCATCCCTAGGAGATCTG
Organism: Oreortyx pictus; assembly: GCA_036925125.1. Taxonomy (NCBI): domain Eukaryota; kingdom Metazoa; phylum Chordata; class Aves; order Galliformes; family Odontophoridae; genus Oreortyx; species Oreortyx pictus. The sequence goes on along the minus strand of JAUPFR010000006.1, from coordinate 49,653,610 downwards.
GTTTATTTTTCTCTCATTAGTGCCCTGACATGCCAGCTAAGCATTTTTTGCGTTAGTAATTTTCAACACTGTAATATTTCTGCATCAGTGCCTGTGGTAGCCGTAGAGCAGCTGAATAAATTCTAATTTGCTTCTGTGCTGTTCTCCCTGGATTTCTGTGTCTGGTACATCTTCCCTGAACTAGCCATAAAAAATGGGACTCATGAAATCCACCCACTCTATCTCCTGTAAATGAAGAAATGCTCAGGTGGAATACACTGTCTGTTTTCAGTGTTGTTTTGCTGCACCGCAACCAGAGTTTGTTTTTAATCATTCTCATGAATGATTTACTGTTCTCTTTCTATCATGTTACATTTTCATTGTTGTCTCCAGCAGGCAAAAGGCTTTCAAAGGGTTCTTTAGGGCTTAATGTATTGTTTGTCCTAGATATTGGGCATGACTTATTCAGAAATGTGTAATAAATACACAGCTCCTCTCATTTGTTTGCTCAGTAGACAGATTAATGGATGACTCGGTGATGGATGAATACTCAGCTCAGAATGGTTCTCCGTTCTGGATTAAGTTGTGGAGGGTGTATGAATGCAGGTGGGATCTCTAAGGTCGGATCTAAATGTGAGCTTATTCAGGTCCACAAAGTTGCACTGGTTTATACCAATGGATGATGTCCCTGTTTAGCTCAGATTCTTTACTGGCAGTCTCTTTGTTCACTTACCCTCGTAAAATACAACTTTTGTATCTGAAGATATGTACTTGTTTTTACTTTGTGGGTAACCAGTTCTTTTGGCTACTAGTGCCTGTTGTTGCTGAAGAAGCCCTTTATTTTCCCTGCCTGTTTGTTTTCCTGGTGCACTGAGACAAGGAGTGCTGTGACACAGACTTTGGTAGTTCAGTTTATCTGCTGTGAAGGCAATTTCCAGTGAGAATTTGCACTCTGGATAATGTTCAGTAGCATAAATTTGATAAAGCTCCTTTTTGCTTTATAGATAACTAATGTTGAATCTCAGTGCCAGTGCTGTTCCCATAGAATCCTGCAGCAAGCAACTGATTCATCCAGATGAAGTTTTCAGTGCCGTCCCTTGCAGATCCATGAGTGCAGAGCCCTGAGCAGTGAGTCCCACTGCATTCTGCACCCTGGGACATGTTCAGGTGGGCAGGAGGGGTGAGCAATTTGGCCCGTGCAGCTGGTCTGACAGTGTGCTAATTCTGGTGCATGGGGTGGCATATGCTATGACGCGTGCAGGCAGATCGCTCACAGTTTGCTCAATTCCTGGAGCAGCAGGGAAACAGGCAAAGTAGCAGTGGGTGCCAAGTCACAATCTGCTAGCTAGATTGCTTAAGGATCAGCCCAAACCTCCTTGTCCACTGCTATAGAGTGAACTGCTCTCTAACATTCTCTGTTTCCCTACCAAAGGTCTGAAAGAGGCAGCTCTGTAGCTTTGAGTTGTGCCAGATTTGCCTGTAGTGATCCAGATCCACGGTGTTGTGTTTGCTGTAGTGACTCCAACCTACACATAGCTGCTTAGAGGTCTGTGGAAAACATAGCACTGGGGAGGTCAGTCTCTGTGCACACATGGACTTCGGGCAGGACTGTTGCACCACAGGCTGTGCAATATATTCTTCCAACAAACCTGTTAACAAGAATGAGTGAATCAAAGGAGAACTATTAGTCACGGGTTTCCCATAGCAGTCTCTTTAACTGGCTGCTGACTGCTGGCTGCTTCTCAAGAAAGAAGGAAAAATATTGGATAAAATGAAGTCAATTTCTTGAGCCTTTACTCAGAACCAGCTAAATATGATCATTTGCTCTCACCACTTTGGAAGGCTTAGCATGCATCAGTTGTATGAGAGAGCTGTGCCAGAGCTGTGAAAAGCCCTGCATGTCTTAACTATTTTCCTGTATCTTGCATCCTTCTTATTTCCCACTTGTGTTAATTGTCTCAAGCTCTTTGGTGATTCTGTCGCTGCTTACTGTCCAGGCTAAGGCATTAAAGAGAGGCAACAGGGTTCTGTTCTTAAGTCCTCCTTTGAAAACCAGACCTCTTTATAATACATCCCTGGAAGAAACCCCTTTGTTGTTTATCTTATGTTTGATTTATCTTCTGGCTGTGCCTGGATGTCCAGTTATTGGCCTGGACCTCACTGGCTGAGTCCCAGCACAGAGCAATTTGCAGCTACATATAAGTGACTTCAGTTCATTTCAGCCATATCTCTGCAGCATTCCCCAGAGCCAGCCATCTGTGTTTCAGCTGATCAGGGTGCAAGCTGAACTCTGACTTGTCTAGCTGAGCCTGCCAAGAAAAGCATTAGCTAAGCAGAAACAGCGTGTAGCTGAGGGCAAAGGTGAGAATGTATTAAGTATCCACATCTTGACACAGAAAGGATGCAGCTACAATCAAAACAGGGGAAAGGGGACTGGGCAGAGATGCAGCTGCCTTATGTGACCCATGAGTGTGTGCCACACTGCTTACTGAGAAAGGCTTCTTTGTCTCTGTGCATTGCGCCCGCCTGCTTTGGCTGGGATGCAGAACAAATGCAAGAAACCCATCTATATGGCCTTGATGACATTTTTCTCTTTCTTGGCATTGCTTTGCTGTGCTCAGAAAGGCCTTGAATATGTTAGATGATGTGTATCTCTCTGCTCCAGCCAAACAGAGGTGTTTGTGCAGCTGGCTGACTTTGCAGTTCCCCTCTCTCCCGTGTGTAACCAGAGGGTAGGGAGGGTGTCTGAATGCTGTAGCACCTTAATAAAAAGAGAATTCACTGTTGAATCACAGCTGGGAAACAGAATAAAGAGACTGAAATTCTTCATCTTTCTTGGAAGGACTGGCGAGCAGAGGTGGGAGAGGAGACCTTTTACCATCATGTACCCCTTTAGCACTGGCTGATGTGGCTGCCTGATCCCTTACTATATAGCCTGTTTATCTTGCTGACCTCTTCCCATTCAGATTAGAGCTCCTTTGTGTGTTCTGCATTTCTAGGTGCTACCTTGAACATCACTGATGCAAGCCTTGCTCAGGCAGAAGCCCCGCTGTGTCCATGAACAGCCCTGAAAGAGACAAGACATCGTGTCTTATCAGTCTTACAGGGAACGGTCTTATCAGAATTCTCAACTTCAGCTGAATTTGCACAGTGGTTTCTTGTTCTGACAAAGTTTTACCACTTTGATATATTCTGATACATTCTGTCTATTACATATCCCCTCAATGCACTCTGTGGGCTACAGATGAACTGTTCAAGTGGACTTGGCTTCCAGTTACAAATAGATTTTTTTTCAGACTGTCTTTCATATCTGTTTCTGCATCGACAGTGTGGTCAGACTGTGCTCCTTGAAGCTGTAGGACTGAACATTTCCCTGAATTTTGACAGCATTGGAAAGACTGGATTTACAGCTTGACTTCTGTATCTTCAAATGTCAATTTCACAAAGTAGATTTCTGAAGTGACTGGGCCTGATTATTGATTCAGCTGTGTATTTGGTGGGACTGTTTTGTGGTAAAAAAAAAACTCTTCCTGACCCTGCAGCAAGCACAGGTCCAGCCAGGAAACAGTCTGAGTGTTGGCATAAGGTATTGCAGTCCTTTAGCAGTCCTGGCTGGTGATAGTGAGAGGCAGTTCTAGCAACAGAGTCTGTTTGGAGGATAATGCTTATTTCCTTTAGTTACCCCTTACGTTGGTGTCTACACGAGGCAGCCTCTGAGCCCGTTGAGATGACAGCAGCTTTGGTCAGTTTTGGAAATTTGGGACTTGGTGGGCTCAACACTACTCCCTTTGCGTGGGAAGGCTGAGAATAGCCCCATGTGTAAGTTCTAGTCCCTTGTCTTAGTGGTTCTAATTGTGGAGTTTTAAAAGTTAAATAAGTCTTCAGACCCTCTTTTTTTTTTTTTTTTTTGCTATCACATTCATTCTCATCCCAGCTTCCTAAGGGGAAAACCGAATGCCATTTGCAGTTTACTGTTGCACACTGCATTTATTTCCTCAGTGCTTTCTTTCGAAGCATGAACCCAGCCAACCAACTTCTTATCAGTTTGACAGGCTGGGACTGTTGTCCTGGTGACCAGCACTATCATCACATACAGAAGGCAGCAAAAGAGATGCCTTGACCTGTGGGTGTAGCTGTGTGTGCACATGATGTGATAGTAAAGTCACTTGGAGACATGAAGATAAGATCCAGGTCATGGTTTATCTATGTGAAAGATGAAGCAAAACCAAAATGGAGAAGCATGCAAAGTTAATAACTGCAAAAGAAGAAATGAGAATGTGAGTAGGAGTTGCAAATGCTCAGTTCTTCTTGGCATCTGGTCTGTGTACCAGTCGTATAGTGCGTTTGTGTTTGAGAGCTGCCTGCCCGCCAGCCTGCTGTCTCTTTGCCTTTTTGTCTTTTTCTACCCCCTCCCACATTTCTCTCATTTCTTAGGTTTATGGACAAGAAAAAGAATAATGCTAGTAACACTTCTGAGTCATGCTTTTCACCAAAGCACACTATTCTTAATCCATTCGTATACAGTTCCAGCTCACCCATTACTGATTTAGGTGAGTTACCAGACTGATTTGGTGGTGCACTGTTACAGATTAGCTCCTAGTGACAGTTGCTAGAAAAGAGACCTGCTTTGAATGGCATACAATCCAAATGGAAGACAGAGAACAACAGATGGAAGGAGACAGATAAGGGAGCGCAAAGAAACAGGGAGACATCATTACTCAGCACATGGGCAATGGTGTCAGCACACCAGCTGCCTCACAATTTGGAAAGTTTTGCAGGCTACACAGCATGTTCTTGTATTTGTAGTGGTATCTTCTGGTTCACTTAGGTACTGTCAACTTTCAGACATCAGGGGCAATGTGAGACGGGGTAACCTAGATCCAAACCAAATCCAGACTTGGGGCTTGCTAGGGGGATAAGAGCACATTCAGATCCTTTACCTGTTGGTTTCTGTGCCAAGCAGGGACAGCTTTAGCCTGTTGGTCTCCCAGGTGGGACTTGGCCTCCAGGCTCATGCACCCTGTTTTATATGTCACTGTGTTGTAGCTGTGGTTGCTATGGGGAGGAAGTTTCCAGTTAATCCCAAAACCTGTTAATCTTCCGTGGCTAATTGGGAGTTGAATAGGGTTGGTTTACTGTAAAAGCTTGCCTTTCTAAATACTTAGTACCAGACATAGCTACGCAGACACCATCAGAGTCCTGCACTAGACCCAATGGGTATATTAGTCAACAACATGACTCAGCCCCATTGCAGGGCTCCCAGTGGGAAATAACACATCTGTTGGCTGCAGGATCACAGCCCTGCTGACTAGCAGGGAGAGGTTTAATGATGTTGTGGAATGAAGCTTCGATCATGTAAAATTCATGGTGCTCGCAGGGCATCTTGAATAAAACATTACTCTTCCTGAAAAAGACATGAAGTCTTCATTTTGTGCTAAAAAAAAAAAGAGCAAAGAAAGGATATTTAAAGAATGAGAATAAGGGAATACAGGACTGTCTTGAGTGTGTTCCAGTCTGATGTGACCCTGAATATGCTCTCACAATAGTTTTGCACTGGAATGACCCATGCATATTGCTCATGAGGAACTGTAGTAGTGAGGGCAGTGTTGCTTTGGCTTAGAAGAGCTTTCTGATTAGCAGAAAAAAATGAGTTGCCTTTCTCACCTCTGCAGAAGTTTCATCTTCTGAGATACCTCCTTGAACTTCAGTGGCATAATGCTGGTGGATAACAGAGCAGAAGCGGGCCAGCTCTTGTTATGGGACAGCTGATAACATGGCTCACCTTACACTTCTGCTTCTGCTCTTTGTTTATTTGCCTGTGTCTATTGTCTAGCACTCATTAGTACTTTGTCTGTTACTCAGATCAACAGTTTTCCTTGTGATGCTAACTTCCCCAGGTATTGTGTACTACTGAAATTTCAAAGGGACTTGTGAAAATCCTGTGTGCCTTGAGGTAGTAAGGCACAATGATGTGGCCCTTTGAAACATGAGTTCTTCCTTTCATGCCAAGCCTGATTAAGAAGAAGCTATTGTTTGTTCTTGGTACAAAAGGCTCTTGAGGTAAATGGGAATCTGGCACCAATAACGAGCTGCGTAATTTCAGGAGGGTAACTGAAATAACTGGAAAGCAGGTTTTGCTATTAATAAGTGCAGTGAATAATTATGGCCTTCAGTTCTTTTTCAAGGCAGGATTAGTCTGCTCGTTTTAACACTGAGGTATAAAATGAACGTGTTAGTGGCTGAAAAAGTATGCTTTATTTTTATATGTATTAATCCCAGAAGAGTACAGTTACAGAAAATTCAATGCAACTTACATTTGTCTCTTGTAAGGCTATTGCCTTAATCACACGATTGTTCTGGCTGAAGAAGATAAGCATATGGCTTTAAGAAATAAAATCTGAGCTCTTCAGCTGGTCGGTTTCCTTTGGTGCATTGGCCAGTGTTGGACAGGTTTGACAGATGGAGTAATACAAAATATGAAAGTTCTGAAAAATTTCGTTGAAATCAGCTCCTGGAAGAGAGAGAGATGATCTGCTGCCCACAATCATTGCTCTCTTCAAATACCTGAAAGGTAATTGCAGTGAGAGAGGCGCTGGTCTCTTCTCAGTGGTAACAGATGACAGGACAAGGGGAAATGGTCTCAAGTTGCACCAGGGGAGGTTCAGGTTGGATATAAGGAAACACTTCTTTACAGAAAGGGTTGTGAAGCATTGGAACAGGCTCCCCAGGGAGGTGGCTGAGTCACCATCCCTGAATGTGTTTAAAAACAGCCTGGATGTGGTACTCGGGGACGTGATTTAGTGGTGGGTTGTTAGAGTTAGGGTAGTATGGTTAGACTGCAGTTGGACTTGGTGATCTTGAAGGTCTTTTCCAACCTGAGCAATTGCATGATTCTATGATTAGGAAGTGCCTTAAGACAACAGCCAGCAAGTACTCCTTTTCTGCTCAGCCATTCAGCCTACTCCTGGCTTGATGTCACATACAACACATTACAGGTACTGAAAGTGATCCATATGTGAGTCTTATGTGAGAGCATAGGGAAAAGGAATGGAAAGCCTGGGGTAAAAGAAGTCATGTTTATGATTTTTATCCAAAACCACTGGTTTTCCTGGAATTGATGTTAGTATGACATGGACAGACAGTCAGCTAGCTTGTGCCAGCCACACCATTTCAGAAAGTTCACAGGATGTGTCCCATATTCTTAAAACACCCCCAAGCATTCCGCATGTGATTCTTACTCACCACCCCTGAAACACGGATCTGAGTTCCCAAGCTATGCTGTGCTGAGGATGGCTGGCACAGACAGATTTCAGATTTTTCTCATTCATTGCGTAGAGGGTGCAGCTTCTGCAGCCTTATCTACAGTGCATGCCTAATGCTCCTTGACAGCTTGGTCTGTACTTGAGAAGGAAATGTTATTTGTAGTTTAGAAGTTGAATTGGATCTGTCCCATTCATCTTCCATCCTACATCCTTTGTTTTGATGTTGATTCTTTTGGGAGGAGTCACCAAGGCAGTACTGCCAGCTAGCTCAGGAAGGCAGGCTGCCTATGATGCAAGCTCCTGAGCTTGGGATGAATTAGAAAGGACAGATGAAAGCAGTTTTTCCAAATTTGAGTGTATGCAGTATGTTGGTGGAAGTGTCTTACTGTGGTGCTCACAGAGCTCTGTTGACTATGTTCATCATGTGGTTTTTGCTTTGTAGGCGTACGTGCAGACTGGTTGTTGCATGATGATTCCTCCCTTGGAGAAGCTGGGGAAATTCAGAGCTTTAATTTTAAACTCAGTGTTGGAGATATCCTGGTACTAGAGATAGCTTCCTGATTCCCCTCACTTTTACTCTAAATACCATGTTGTTTTTCTGAGTCCCCGTCTTAGCAGTTAAGAGAAAGGGCTAATGCCTTCTGGTAATTGGGTAATTTTATTGTATTTATTTATCCAATTGGAATTGGAATTGGGTAAATAGTAACATTTGATGTTGATTTCTTGTATCTAATAGTAAAAAATATCAGAAGCTCTTGTTTTCCACTATTAAAAAATAACAAGGAAAAGGTGGAAAGATATAACAAATGGCCACTTGTTTAGAGCAAAAACAAGTGGGAGCAGGACAAAATGAACTGAAAACCCTGAAAGAGAATGTAATTTCATTATCTGTAAGTCAGTGTGAGGAGCTGGGTTCACAAACAGGCAAGGATCAGGAAAAGCTCAAATTGTTCATTACAGCTAGCTGTACGCTCGTAGTGTGGTAGGAAAATTTATTTAATGCCAAGCTAAATGTCACTGGTGGTAACAGTAGGAAGATATGAGAAAGGTTCAAAATTAGGGTCATGATTTTGTGGGCAATATTGGTGGCAGGTGGACGGTTGGACTAAATGATCTTAGAGATCTTTTCCAACTGATACCATGATTCAGTGAAAATTAGCGTGACTTTTACTTCCAAGGAATAAAGCAGTTTTGAATGTTTGTGGATGAATGGTCTAACATGTAATGCAAGAAGGCGCAGTGGTTGGTGCCTACAAGTCCACTGCAGAGCAAGATACCAGCCCTTGGACTATCATGTCTGTGGTGTCACTGCCATGGAAGCTTCCCGTCTGAGCAGCTGCTAGTGCTAAAATGTCCCAGAGAGTTCTAAAAACTTACACACAGGAATTTCCTAGTTTCAAATGTGTCATAACCTTTTCTGTATTATATCACTTCAGGCTGATGAAAAGGCACTGAAGTATGGTGCTTGCATACATGCAGGTGCTTATTATGGTTACAGCATGTAAACAAGCTACATGTGAACAAAGGCCAGTGCACTGGACTGCTTAGTCTTGACATTTTAATTATCTGTTTTCCTAATGATGAAAACATGTTTGAGATGATTCAGGTGACAGGAAGACCTTAAAGTGTAAATAGGCACGGAAAGCAAGAGCTGACTCAGACTGCTTTAGTCTATAATCATAAAGCAACAAAGCTCAGGGAGGGTTGAGCTAATTTTAATTCAGTCAAGCTACGTGGAGTGAAAGCAGTAACAAAAAATAAAACAAAGGCAAGTTCTTACACGTAAAACATGGTAGTAAGGGATATAAAGCAATTGCCAAACATGCAAAAGGTCAGTAAGGCAAACCAAGTGACCTGCAAATAAGTATTCAGACCATAGAATCAGAGCAGCAAGGATAACGGTGAAAGTATATTAGATTAGCAAAGGCTCTGAGAAATGATGATGTTTCCAAATATCATCACCAGATGGGATCTATCACTAGAAATTTCAATAGTGCAGAGAAAAAAAAATGTGTTAAATAGAACTTTCAATTTCTTAATGAGAGAAAAATCATAGAGTCACAGAGTCATAGAATCATTATGGGTGGAAAAGACCTCTAACATCACCCAGTCCAATCTCAGCCCATCCTACCATGGCCACTGACCCCGATCCTCAGTGCCACATCTCCACTGTTCTTGGATACCTCCAGGGACAGTGACTCCCCCACCTCCCTGGGCAGCCTGTGCCACTGCATTAAACAAAGAGCCAGGGACCAGAGGCATATAACAATACACTAAAATCCTCTCCATCTAACAGCAGCTCAGGATATGCTAAATAATGCCTGCTAAAGCCAGATGCCTTAAATTAGCAATAATAATAGATTACATCAGCAATTTTAGGAAGACTAGCCAGGTTTCTCAGCTGTTGAGCTAGGTATTTTAAATGCCGTGAAACACTTGTAAATTCTGCAGAGCTGGAGAATCATTTTTAAAAGTATTAACAGGACAAGGAGGTAATTTGGTGATTGATCTCAGATACAGCTAGGCGGCCGATACAGACTTGATTAATAAAGAGTGAGTGTGATAGAAGCAGTGCCAGTTAATTTGGGATTGCAAGGTTGGATGGTAAAGCAATGGGTAGGTTGGCACAGGAGACCTTCTATTTCTGCTCCATCTCCTTGTCTCGCTGCCCGCATCACTCCCTTGCCTTTTCATAGCCTCTCAGTGGACTTGTCTAGTTTGCTCTGTTCATGCTGCACGTGCTTTGCTGCAGAGCCTGCTAAGGCGTGTGAACTGCAAGGCCTCCTGATTTAGTCTGACTCTGCCTTTTAAAGAGAGGCCAGAGATCTCAGCAACAAACCCAAAGAACTGAAACAGCAAACCACCCAATGTATGACAGACAGGAAAACATACAGTGGATCTTTTGGTGCTTTCATAAATAAAAGTCAGACGATCACATGGTTTGCTAAAAATAACACGCATAGAGAGTGTTTCGGTAGGAATAATACTGACCTAGTTTGCATGCTAGCTGTGTGCAAAAAATGAGATGGTGGGGGAAACTGAATTGCCTCGTGATGTTTGCAATTGTTGAACCAGATCTGATTGGAGAGGTGGTTAATTAGATGTTACATTCTCATCCTGGTGTCTCAGGGAAGAGGGGGAGGAGGCGGCTGCTGACAGGGTGGCCCACCTGACGCTACTGCTTTCCCTGTACATTACATCTACATTTTTTTTTCCCCTCTCCCATGATGAGTGATGCATGAATTTCTGACTCTCTGAACGGCCTCCAATGCTGGAAAAGACTTTCATTCAGGCAGAGAATGTAGGTCAGCTGTTCGTGAGAACAGATCGAGCCCTCACTGAGCAGAGCAGACAGGCCTTCAGCAGGACCCCATTGGTTTCCTGGCTGCTTTTGTGCACAGACAGCCCTTTTCGTTGACAGGCGTTTTGTGGACAGCCTCTTTAGATTCCTGCCGGCAGGTTAGTTGCAGACAGGGCTGATTCAGTGCATCACAGTGGAAAATCAATAATATGAAATATTAATAGTGATATTTTTTCAAATAGTCTAAGACGGGGCACTCAGTAATGAAGACCGATGCATGTGTCCAAAAGGATCTGGATCATGTGGTAATATGTTAAAAGGACTGGGCTTGAATTTTGCACCTAGAAATAACTGCTCTTACACATGGCATCTAATTACTTAATTGTATATGCAGATTAGATAGTCATTTACATGCTGTCATCAGTGGCAGCAAGTAATAGCACTGGCAGTTATTTCTAGGCTCATATGGGAATGCCAAAGGTTTTAAATATCAGTCAGAACCTGCTATACATACCAATATCTCTCTCTATCTCTTCCCTTCAAATATGTTAGAATAAATATCACAACATACATCTGCTTCCCACAAGAAGTTGAACTGATCTATTATGCTATATATTTTGTGTATGAATATAGTCCATCTTGGAATTCTGATGTATGTGTATTATGTCTTCTCTGAAGCAGTGAAGTAAGAAGAAAGAAAATGTTAATATGCTTTTTCTCAGCCATGCTAATATGTGCAAAGGCAGGAGGCAAATGAATGCATGAAGGATTCGTGTCCCACCTGCCTCAGCGCAAAGTGTAATCCACTGCTATTTTGATACAGAATATATCTTACAGCTCTTTGATTTTCCCTTTTGCATATATTTAAGTGGTTGTACCCAGGGTAATGTTAGTAGGAATGAAATCTAGGGAGTGCTCAATTCATCTTCTTCACACCAGCAAGTTGGTGTCATCTTCTTTTTCCTGAAGGAAAACAGATTCTGAGCATGAAAGCTTATATTTTGCTGGCATTTTGTCCACTGCAGTTATATTTAACTGTGAACAGTCTGGTAACAGCCGAGGACACCATAGTGAGCATGTAACCACTATTGGGCCTGGAACCTCGACATTAAAAACTGATGCAGAAAATACCTTTGAAACAACATTCATTCAAACAAACAAGCTCCATACTGCTGCCTTAAAATGCAACAATTTTGTGCTGCATCAAGATCAGGTAAATTAAATTTTTTGCAGTTCATGCAACTTTCAGATGTCAAAGGCTTTGAGATATTTATTGTTAATTGTTATGTAGCCATGGAGCACATAAACACCACTCCAGCTTGACTTCCTGCTCACCAAACAGATGGCCTAATGATTTTTTTCTTTGAAACTAGAGGAAATAGTCACGTCCTTAAAATCCTTCGTTGGAATGCGGCCTTGATTCTGTTTTATTCACTGAATTTCAGGAGTCCAATAACGTGGTGGACATCTAAGGTCACTGCGTTACAAACTACGTTTCTTCAGGATAGATGAAAAATGCTGATTCTTATTAAAATGTTCTTGATAATTTAGAAACATCCTTGCAACTTATCTAATTGTGGTTCCTTGAGGACCCCTGCAGCAAGCGATGAATGCCAGCGGTGCCGTTGTGATGAGCACTGCTCATGTGGGTTCGTGTTTCTGGATCTTTATATAGCACTCTCTCTGCTTTGCCGAGAAGTAAGAAGCACAGAAAGATGGGATACGTTCTGACATTGGCAGCATGACAAATGCTCTTCTCTTTCCTTTTCTGAGCCTGTATCTCCTGCTCCTTCTCACCCACAGAGTCTTGCCCACTCCTTGTTGTGTCCATGTTTCTTTCGTGTGGGAGGAGCAGGGGTCAGAGAAAGTTGAAGACTCACAGAGCCTCCACCTCACGTAGCAATGCTCAGTTTTCTAATGCCATATCTCAAAATGCTATTCTGTTTTTGAAAGGAACACTGTAGTGCAGTGTAAATGTTTTATCACAGTGCGTTTGGAGACCTGCTTTATTCAGGCTGAACTCATGCTGATGAAAATTTAATGCTTCTCTTTGTGATCATGCATACTTCCTCCGCAGCGTATTTTATTGAAATGATTTCAGAGGATGATTAGCTCTTTCTTAGGACCCTCTTGGGCTCTTGCTGCTGTTGCAAACCCATCACTATATCTTGCATAAGTCCAATAGCATAGAGCTGAGAGAAGAGACTGCAAAAATCTTTTAGAACTGACCTTTTTGCAACATGACCTGATGTCTTGTTTGATATCATGGGCTAGTAAATAAACCAGCTCCGTGCCCAGTGTGGGATAGGAATGGAATTCTTATGCAGACTGTCCAGAAGGGGAAATGAGAAATACTAGATGCTGAGCAACTCTGAAAATGTGAAAATAAAAATACTCCTTTGACAAGACCGATATCAGTATTCTGCAGTCAGTGCAGGTGTAAGGGGTGTTCCTGCCTCTGTAGCCTGAGATGCCTGATGAATGATACATTCGTGAATGATGATGGAAGAGGTGGCTGAGTTTTGATCTTGAGTTAATATGAAGTTTTGCAGAGCTCCTATCTGACATGTTTCAGGATGTCCGGGAAACCAGTCTGTAGTTATGATTTTTAGCCTCCAGATGGTGTCTAACAGATGTGCCTGTGGAGCCGCGTTGGTACTGTGTTGGTGAAACACTGGAGACTGGAAATAATAGAATCACTGGCCTCTTGTGGCAGCAGGAAAAACAGGCGAATGAGTTTAGAGTGTGGAAAGTGAATTTTCAGTCCCAAGTGTCTGCACATGCTGCTTCACATAGGGCTGTGGGTGAGCAGGAAGTTTTCTGCAAAACTGAACCTAAATTATTTACCGCTGGTGTGGATCTGTGGATCTATGAAAAAACACACAGAGGAAGCCTGTCAATCTAATCCAAATAAAAAGATTCCAATAAAATCATTTTAGGCTTGCATCTGTCTAAATGGAAGCAGAACATTCATACCCCAAACTTCTAAAAAGAGAAACACCTCTGGATAAAATCATGGAACATCTTGAAAAGAGACATGGTGGTGACTGCAATGATGCATTTCTTTATCACATTAGTAAACAATATCCATAATTTATGTTTTAAGAAAGCCCTTTCCAAGTAGCATTTAAATGCTAGTCCTCTGCCAGACCTGGAGCCTTTCTTGGATAGGGTAACTTTGGCTGGCTCTTAGGATGACAGTTTTCTGAGGCTGGGCTGAGGAAGCAAACTGGGTGGCTGTGGCTGGTCTTCTGCGATGCGATCAGGCCATCAGCACTGTGGAGGCTTCTGTAGCAGAGGTAGTTTTTTCAAATGTCATCACAAGGCTTTTCAGGATTTGTGTTTTCTAAATGCTGAAGTAACGAGGGTGGATTCTGAGTAATAGGAGATAAGGGGAGAAATGTCTCCTGTGGGTGTTTTCCCTTTACGGTTCCCTGATGCTGTCTCAGGCAGAGAGGTCAGGTTGCCAGTCCTTCAAACCTCTCCTCAGCCTGCAGTTTGGCATGTGGTGTATTTTAATCTGTTCAAGGAACAGTTAGTAAGGTCCCCTGAGAAACTGCATTAGGGGGCATTGGGGTCCATCAGTGCTGGTTGCTTTTAAAGTACCATCTCCTGAGAACACAGGAGCCTGCAATTCCAAAAATGCTGGAAGTCATGCAGGTGGGGCAGAGGCTGGCTTGGCTGAACAGGGATCCTCCTGTAGAGTGTAGGTGGAGCCTAGGCTGAACCCTGAGCATGCTGGCCATGCACAGACTGAGGTGTGTTAGTGCCCTTCAGCCTGATGCCAGCGCTGGCCTTCTCTGACCAGATCTGCTGGCCCTCTCCTCTCCCCATGTCCCTGCAGGTGTCGGTGCCACTCTAAGGTCAAAAAACCTCCGTCCTTCCACGCCAGTAATGCAAAACCAGCCACTGGCCTCTGCACAGAGGTGTGAGGGAACATGGAAACTACATCATGTTCCTCCCTGTATCTGCTATTTCTGCACAGCCAAATATAACCAAACTGCAAACAGAGCCTGAAGGTCTGTTTTAGGGTAAGAAAGCTAGCAAGTTTACTTTGAAATGTTCTATTATCCCAGCATTTGTTTGAACCTAGGCACTCATTTCGTGGTCTGAAGGAGCAAACTGTTTTTAACCCAGCATTTATTATACGCTATGCATAAATCTTTCTCCTTTCACTGAAGAAAAGCAGAAGGAAGTTGTAATCACTGCAATGTCTTCACTCTTTGCTGGAGGCCTGTAGGGAAAAATCAGGGTATGAGAATTCCCAGCTTGGTACCAGTTTCTTTACTGAAAATTAAACTAGCACGTCTGGAAATACTGCCTTGTTCTTCTCCTGCTGTGTGCATTGGGTATCATTAATGCAGAGATTTTTAGGTCCCTAGTTCTAAAGCTAGATTTTCTATAGTTCATCTTTAAAATTAGGGGGACAGTGTGATTTATTATTATTATTATTATTATTACTCAAAAGGGGAAACATCTTCCTTAAAATAATGCTTGTTTCATTCTAATAAAAAACAGTATGAAGCAAAATCCCCAGGAATTAGGTAAAAATGTTTCAAAGGAACTGCAAAAGAGGTTACTAATTAAGTGGAAATTGTGTCCAGTTTGGAATCAGGTCCTCACCATAATAAGTAAAATACAGGCAGTGCAAACTGTACATCAAATGAATTTTGTTTCAGTGTAATGGGCAGAGGAAAGGGCTGTTTTCAGTTCTCTGGGTTTAACTTATTCTCAGGTCCTTAGTTTTTTTTCTTAAGAGCACAAAACTGCTAGAACCATGTAGCTTGCCTGTTTGCCTGTCAGTCAATCCATCTGTTTCAGTCCAATCTGAAACTGAGATTGACTTCTGAAAAACGTGATGAAAATCAGTGGCTGAGCTGGTAAGAGATGTGTGAGTGGATGCCCTCGGTAAGAGAAAGGAAGAAAGCGTGTCTTTTCCCTTTGGCCAGCAGCTCTTCTGCTTCTCTGTGGTACCCAAACCTCAGTGAAGAGAGGGGTCCAGCCTGAGGGAAGGAAGCACTGCAGAAAGCAACTTCATTCCATCTGTTGCTATGGGAAAGGATGCTTGTATTAGATATTTGTGTTGCTTCTTTTACTTGAACATACATACAAGTTAGTCAGAGAGTAAACAGGAAATTCAGTGAGCAACTGAGTCAAGGAAACCATGGCTGTGTACCTTCAGATGGAGCTGCTGGGTGGAGTTTCTGATGTCTTACAAAGGCCGCGTTCACACTGTGCTTTGTTCCTTAGCAGGAGCAGTAAGGGTGCCTCCTTAGCCATGCGTTGTCAAGAAAGGTGTAAGGATTTGCTAGATGTGCCAGCCACTCTTTGTCAGGCTTGTTAATATCACTGTACTCACAAAAGTACATCAGAGAAAGGGGTCAGATCAACACAGACATGATTGCAACCTATGGCTGCTTAATCTCATTTGTTTAGGAAATAAGGTTATCCTTAGGAAGTAATAAATAAAGGCTTTCCTCAGACTGATCAACAGCTAGTTTTAACAAAGGCAGCTCTTGCCCCAGACCATGATGGCAATGCCAGTTGCAGTGTCAAACTAGAGGGGAGCTTTATCTTTCTTTTTCTCTCTCCCCAAAAAGCCTACCTTGCTTGCAGAGCTGGCTGGCTGTTCCTTTACTGCTGATGAAATCAAAGATGCTGTGTGTGGGTGGTGGAGTGCACTGTCAGACTACAGCAGCTTCAGAAAATGCTTCTGCATGAATTTATGTCATATGGAGCCACCACGTTTCTGTGTCATGGTTTTATCATTGCCATTAAAATTCTTTTTTGCCAGCATTAATGCCTTTGGTTCAAGATGGTGGACATACCAGTATATTTGGAAACAAAGAAAGAGATGAAAACAATAGGATCTCTCTCTCTCTCTCTCTACAGATACTATAGTCCAAGCTCACCTGTTAGGACTCAAGCGTACTTTGTATAACAGATGCTACTGAGCCCAAAGTTTCCATTGTATATGCTTCAGTATGGTCATGTGGAATCCTTACAAAACAAGCAGGAGCATCATTACATTGCTGGGACTGGGATATGAATGTAATTGGACTCTTGCAGAGCAATTTCACTTGAAGTGCTAACAGTCTGACTTTATCTGATCAGCATCTAGACCAAACACCAATTGTTCAAGTCAGGCACACAGTCCACTTATTAAGAGGAAGTTGTATCTATACAGGCAAGAGAAATGAGAAACAGCAAGATAAGGAGCTAAGGCAACAGAGAAGCTATGTAAGAGTTTAACTAAGATATTCACTTGTTTAGGGAAGGCTCTTGAAGGCAAAAGTTACACGTTTTCCAGGCCAGGAAGACAGTCTCATTAATGTGGGCAGAGTGTGGGCCTTTCCAGGAGGTACACACAAAGGGGGAAAATCCTGAATGATGTGGCTCTTCTGAGGACAAATTTGTCCTAACAGTGAACAATGCAAGAGGAAGGGAAAGATAATGACCCCTTTGAGAACATCACATTGTGGACAAATAGAGCACCTGGAACAAAGAGTGCTGGGTTTTGAGGAAGAGGAAGGTCATTTGGTGCACCTGACAAAGGAGATTGTCCAGAAGCAGAACTGTGCTAATTACAGTGCTGTGTCCTTGTGGTTATTCTTCCCCTCCTTTCAGCTTGAAGGACTCCCCTTGGGTGGGCAGGTCAGGTGTCCATGAAATAGAGAATGAAGAAGTAAGTCAGATGTGTAGTGCGTGGATTCCTCTGTCAAAAATGATTGCTTTGAATGGCAAGCAATTTCTCTGCATTATGGTAATACTTGGTGAAGGACCTCTTGTTCTAGTGTCACCTTGACACGTTTTGTCTCCTCTGCTGTAAAGGTAGAGCTTCCCAAAGGTTCTGCTTGTCGAGGCATAAGACCATTCATGGAAGCACTGCAGTAAGGACGTTCCTAGGACGTTTAGGTTTCACATCCCCATCTTTTGGCTGCAGAACTTTATTCTGAGCAGTAAAATAGCATTAGAGACAGAGGTGAGATACCTGTGGACCCTGCACATGCTGCTAAGGCACACAGACCCAGAAAAGCAACCTGACTCTTGGCAGCTCATTTGTAGCTTTTTCTCTCCTGGTGCAGTGCTTTCCTGCTTAGTGACACCATTCTTCAAACCTTGCTCAGGTGTGGTATGCCCCAAGAGCACTCTTGTCTTGGGGGTGTCTGCTGTGGCTTTGATTGAGGGGGTCATGTGAACCTTGGAGTAAGAGGTCTTCCCAGCCTCACTAAGTCTATCCATTTATGTTCAGTGACTCCCCATTTTCCACAGGCTCATATTTTTTTCTCTTGAAAGAAATGGGAAAACAGACATTCTCATACATCATATTGCCCCAGTTTGTGGCACGATCTGCAGTTGTACTGTATTTAACATTTGTGTGCTGCTGAGATTCATGCCTGCAGGACTGGCACTTTGACATTCAATTTCCTTCTCTGAAGTCAGAGGCAATGATTTTTGTTAGAGCTGGTCCTGTTGGAAAATGCCAATGAAGTGGAACATAAACTCATTGTGTTGGAATTTTCATGGGAAAATATTGCTGAAGGATTTCAGCGTGCTTGGAATGCTTCTCTGCTGTACTGACATTGATTCTGTCTTGTATTAGTATATGTTGCAGCTCTAATGTTCCAAAGGAAACATTTTAACTTTATCAAAATAAAACGTAAGACCAAAATGGAAAATGTCAAATTGGAATGTAGATAAAACTCTCAGATTTTGACTACCCCACAATCAGGGAAACACTGCATTTTGCAACCTTGTTATTTTCTACTGGCAGCACTTCACACCTATGACCACTACGGGATTTTCTGTTTGATCTTCTAAATGTAATGTATTTGTTTCCTCCTTCCTAATGTTACTAATGACACTGTGATAACGTGCTGGTGGAATTAAGTGCCGAGTAAAAGGATCAGAACAACATAATATTTACTTGGTTTCCAAGTAGAAAACTAGTGAAACTTTACAGTCATGAAAATATAGAAACTCTTAGAAGAAGCTGCAGATGTTAAACCCAGAAAGACAGCTGCATATATTCTGTTTCATCTGGATTGTCTGCGGAAAATATAGCCCTTAAATTCATAACCTCCAAAAATCACTTTTGAATACTGTTTGGTTTTGATTAAAAACTGTTTGTACTAGCTAAGACAAGACTCTATCCTTCGCTAAAGAAAATCCTCAAGTTCTCGATTCCATTTTTACAATAATAGAATGGAAAAATAAAACCAATTTACAATGATCTAGCAAACTGAGCGTGGTAAGAATAGCATTTCAGCTTATAGCTAAGTGTATTGTCTTTCATGCAGCAGTGCTGAGGCTTTTAAAAATCTGCTTTGAATACGAACTCCTGGAGTTAAATGACCTTTTCCTTGCAGGAATTCGTTCTGAGGATTATGAATCAGAACTTCCAACAGCTTGGGACTCAGCAATATGAACCTTGTAGTGAGTGGGCATAAATCTGCTTTGTCTTCACTGCGGAATGCAGTAATGGTATGCAGGTTATATCATAGAATCATTTAGGATGGAAAAGACCTCTAAGGTCACGCAGTCCAACCCCAGCCCACCCCCACCATGCCCACTGACCACATCCCTCAGTGCCACACCTCTGCAGCTCTCCAGCCCCTACAGGGATGGTGACTCCCCCACCTCCCTGGGCAGCCCATGCCAGTGCACTGCCACTCCTTCTGAGAAGTTGTTTTTCCTAATATCCAAACTGAAAGTTATATGTGTGCGCACGTAAAATGTAAGTAATCGCGTGTGCAGTCACTGGAAAATTGTTAAATCTGGAAGCTTGAGATTACTCTCCTTTGAATAGTGCTGCTGAAACAAGAAAATCATCACATCTCCTCTATGGGTTTGCATCCCTCTTGACTAACACTGGGCTTTCTGAGAGGTGGGGAAAATCCTTGCTCCAATGAAAGAAGGGATCTCTTCACCATGGAACAGCTCAGGCACAGCTGGTGCACATGGTGTGTGTGAAATAGCCTCACAGAAGCTATTAATAATAAACTCTATTAAACTGATAAGGTTATCACTGACATAATTGTGACATGCAGGGGCATTTTAGTCATTTAGAAAATGATGAAAATTCCAGTGGCTTTTCCCTGTTGCTTGTGGTTAGATCATGAATGGGGTTTTTGACACAATTTTTCCAGAGCAGAGAGATTACATAACAGGGCTGGGAGCTTATAAACATCCCCTCAGTCAGCGCAGGAGGGAAATGAGTTACATTTCTTAGAAATCAGCTGGACGTTGTAACCGCCCAGAAAAAAAATTGGTAGATAAATGACTTCCCTGGGAAATCAACTCTAAACTTGTACCTGAAACATCACCGTGCACAGAAGAGTTTTAACATCTTTTTCTGATTGTATTTCCAATATCCAGACCTGTTTGGATCATGAAGAAGGTAAAGCATTCCTATAAACCCCTCATGGGAAGAGACCACAAGCAGGAGAAAGGGGCCGGTGAGAATACCAGGATTCTTCCTGAGGCCAAGGAGAGAGAGAAGCAGGAAACAAAGTGGTTTAAAAAACTGAAAAGGCCATTCAGCACCTTGGTAGAGATTCCATCTAAGAGGAAAAAGGCTGCTGTGAAGAAGGATAAAAGCAAAAATGTGGCAGAAAATTTGCTGCAGATGGAAACAAGTAGGAAAGAAGAAGAGGGAGAGATGTCTGCAGGTAACCTTGAATTTCTCTCTCTTTTCAGTCCCCGACTTTCTCAGCCTCCTCCAGCCCTGGAGATTTGTTTTTGTTACTTTCTAGAACAGGGCCGTTACGTTTTCCTCCTCACCATCCTTCACCTGATGTTTGTCCTTTATGAGCTGTACATTCTGTGACTCACTTTCCCTTAGCTTCATGCACATTTCGCTTTGCTGCTCTTATTTTATCTCTTCAAATACTCCTGTTATATCTTGTAAAAAAAGGTTGTATACATTTGGCTTATACCCTGTAGGGCTTGACTGTGCTGCTCCTCCACAGGGCTGTGCACCAATTAACTGGACGAAGGAAACGTTTCCTATTTGCTTTAAGTATTGAGGCAGGAGGGCTGCAGCTCACCCATTGCTTTGCTGGAGATACTTGCATTAACCTATTCCCATTTTGTGTCATTTTCTTCCCATAAGTCTTGTTTGATTTAATTCTAACTCCACAGAGGAGTTATTTCATAGAGGAAACAAAAGACAATTGAAGTGAATACTCTTCCATTCTTCACTCCACATGCACCCAAAAGAGTTTAGAATTGATTCTAGACTCCCTCCTTCTGTCAGTACTGTCCTGGCTTAATTTTCCATGGGTTCTCGTGAAGTTTTGTTTTTCTCCTGTGCTCTGCTCCAGCTTCTTGGGGAAATCTCACTAACATTTTGTTACTCAGTTTCCTCCTCTGCAAAATGCACAGGAAAAGAAAACACTGTTTTGTGCAGAAGTGGAATTAATGGATGAATGTGATGGTTAAGATACTGTGGAATAAGACAGCAGTGAAAAACTTCCAAATTTTGAACTTTAAAGATTTTGTAATTGTCTGAGAGGGTGCCTGGTTAGCACAGAAGTGGCTGAGTTCCCATGGCATCCTGCAGAAAGGGAAGACACATGAATTCCCATTGTCGACAGTGCAGGTAGCCCTTCTTTTGATTGAAGTCTTTGTGTGAAGTGTCATGTGCATCCATTTGATATGAGAGGGCCCTGGTCTACCTGGAGCAGCCTGTCTGTAAGATGGGAACTGTCTAGCAGGATATAGAGGCCAAGCTGGATGAGACCTTGGGCAGCCTGATCTGGTGGCTGGCAACCATACCCATGGCAGGATGTTGGAAGTGGATGATCTTCAAGGTCCCCTCCAATCTAAGCCATTCTATAATTCTGTGATTCTGTGATACAAGAGGATATGCAGTACTTTGTCCTACTAGGCTTTCTCTGCCGAAGACAGAGGATTCTGACTAGGCTTGACTTTGAGCTCTGTGCTTTTTCAGTTGTTCTTTCTGTAATGTCTTTGTTCTGTAAAAAAGATAACTTTCCTTAGTGAAGAGTTGTCACGAATATTGCCCATGAAAGCAAGTCTGCTGGGATGTCCATGACAAGTCACTGCAGACAGTCAGCAGCTCAGTGAGCCTGAAGGAGAAAGAAAGAGAGAAAAAGGAATGAACCTGTCCTGAGGAAAATGAGACCTGCTTGTGTTGAACCTTAACTGGGGTCCTTTTGAGTAGAGTGAGGGTTTTTGGGGTACTGTAAACTCCACAATTCAATACATGGGTATTAAAGCGATGGAAGCATGAACAAGCATCAAGCTGAGTTTTCATTCTCTCTATTGCAGAGGAAATCATCCATAGATTCACTGAGCAAGGAAAGTTTTCTCAAGCTTGCCTTTATATTTCTCATCTGGAGCAGTTCGAAAATGATTATGTGAGAGACTTTGAGTCACTTTACACTCTCCTGGCTGAACAAATGTGGTCTGCCCTGAGGAAAGCACTCAGTGAGAGTGATGGCATGCTCCTGCAGCCATTGCAGTCAGTGGGTGAATCACTGAAGTGGCAGAAGCAGAAGAAGGAGGAGTGGCTTGGCAGTAAGCAAGGGATGGAGCCTGCTTCCACCTGGCATCCAAAGTTCTGGGGGAAAGATCTGGAGAAGGAACTAACACAGTACTGGATAGCCCAGATTCCCCACTTTGTTCCCACAGATGACACAGATGAGACTGCGCTGAAAAAGCATCTGAGTCAGCTGGAAACAACATTCCTCCACCAGCTGGGACACAGAAGTGATTACTTCGAGAAGGCAGGACTGCTTATCCCCTATGCCCAGTGCTGCTGTGCCTCATTGTCCTCTCACCTTTCCACCCTTATTGACAGTGAGCACTGTACCTTCAGCCAAGTGCTCCTGGTTTATGAATGGTGCCTAAGGTATGTCTGGAGGACATTCTGTGGACTGCTGTTGTCTGCTTGGCTCTCTCACTGTTTATCTGGTTTGCAGTTTGACCAATTTTTTTCCATATTCCCTTCATTAGTTTTCAGGCCACAGGAAAAAAATGTAGCAGATAATTACAATCCTACCCAAGTTTGGGAAAACAGGTGTTGCTTGCCCCACGATCTGAAGAGTGGCACACCTGGACCCAGTGTGAATTCAAGGCCTTGCCCTGAGAATCACAGAATCGCACTTGTAGCTGTCATTGGCACCTGAACATACTTTGCTTTCTTCCAATTTCTTTGAGTATGGTGATGGCAGATGAGATGGTTGATTCTCTGTGTTCATGGTTACTTTGCTATAGCATCAGTCTAGAATCATAATCACGGAATGGCTTGGGTTGGAAGGGACCTTAAATATCACTCCATTCCAAGCCCACGCTGTGGGCAGGTTGCCCCACAGCAGCTCAGGCTGCCCCATCCAACCCTGCCTTGGACACCTCCAGGGATGGGGCAGCTACAGAATCCATTTATGTCCTACCTGTTTTCAGCCCTTTTCGCTTATTTGGTTGCTTTCATCCAAGTCTAGAGGTTCTCTGTTCTTTGTATAATTGCACTCATAATGGTCAGCTGCTAATCAGTTCCTCAGATGGGTTCTTGAAGGAGGGAGGCAGGGTGAAGGGTCACACTGGTGCATGCTGTCCTCACATATATGTGAGGTCAGGATGCCTCCCTCCCGCTGCTACTTGTTCTTCAGTAAGATTAATGGGTTGCTAAAATTATTAAAAACATACGTTCTGAGTTTCTTCCAAAAAAGGGCAGCCTGTGACTGTGTTAGGGTCATAAGATAATGAAAATGAGAGAGGCCAAACTGACGTCAGGGGAAAAAAAAATCAGAACTGTTTGGATTCTTCTCTCTGAACACAATTACAACCTTAGTAAAAGCTCATTTGAAGATGCATGTGTCCTGATATACTTACACTTTCTGTTATAGACCTCTTTCCATTTAGATGGAGTTGTATGACACTTGTACAATTCTGCATATACAGAAGTGGGTCTGTGTAGCTGCCCCCAAGCAAGAACGCAGCAGTAGGAGAGGAAAGGGAAGAGAGAAATCATGGAATCTTTAAGGTTGGGAAAGTTCACTAAGATCTTTTCATCCAACTGTCGACCCATCCTCACCTGCCCACTAATGGTGAGCAAGAAGGAGGACAATAAAAAAATAACAGTCAGGAAAAGGACATGAAAGGTCATGTGCCAGTATTGTGAACACTGCAGGGTGTTTGCTGTGCACCCTGTGAGTCCACAGCACAGAGCAAGGAGTACCAGGTTGGGGGAGGAATCACAGGGACACAACTGCTGTGGCTGAGCTCTTGCCTTCTGCATGCAGGAGCAGTGGGGTGTGCCTGGGATCCAGGCAGAGCTCCCAGCACACTGATGTGGAGAGTCTCATGTGGATTGTTCCGAAGGCAGAAGAAAAGTTACTTGCAGTTGCCCAGGTAAGGACTCAGTTATTGAGGATGCTGGATTTGCCTGATGTGTGGACCCCCTCACAGCCCTCTCCAGACTTCTGGATTGACACTGCTAAGGCAGGATTACTATGAGATTGTTTCCAGAGCCCAGCACAAGGAAATATGCAGCTGGTGTGCAGCCCTTCTGTAAGGCCTGAGCAGGGCATCCCACCTTGCAGTCCCACAGGTGGCCTCTGCTCCAGGGCTGCAGAACCTCTTTTTTCACAACTCTCCCCCTTTGAAGAATGCTGGCTAGGCATGCAGAACAGCAGCAAAGCAAAGAAGATGTGTTATAGCAGTGGGGATTCCCAGAGAAAATCACAATGTTTGGAAAACTCAGCCTGGCATTTTGGATTCAGCTAATGCCCAAATGCAGGACCAAAAGCTACCGCACTCCTCTTCCCTCTCACTTTCCCTCTCCACCTTCTCCCCCTCCTGCTGAATCACCCCAGGGAAAGTACTCTAAATTGCAGAAGTTTTCCTTAAGTGCCATTCCTCCAGAAACCCTAAGATAGTCATAAACGTGGGAGCCGAGGCACCAGCTGGTGACAATATCCTTAAAACCTACTGATTTCAGTCTTTGATACTGAGCCTCTTCATGGGCTGTTTTAAATCGTCACCATGGGGAAGGCCATGTGTTTCTAAAGGCTTATTTTAGCCCTTATTTCAAAAAGGAAATGACTACAGTCAGGGTAGTGATAGCGAAGTTATCTCAGAGCGTGACATTGAGTTACTGACAAAATCTCAGAGCTACTGGCAGTGAAGGAGATTTGAACTCTATTTTTTTTCTGCTAATGTTGTGACTGGAGGAAGCTCCTTAACCATGGGCATTCTGCTTTCTGAGCTCACTGTCTATTGAGCAGGCTCACCTAGGTCTGGCACTGGCTATAAGTACTAGTGCTGTGCTGCTCCACGCTGGCTGCATTTTTTGTAGGTCTTGCAGGTCTGCCCAGAGGGGTGGTGAGAAGTGAATGTGCTTTGGGCTGAACTGCTATTGCTGCCCAAGTGAACAAGACTCCCAACAGTCTTCTGCCTGTGCTGCACACCCCCACCTGCACTGAGCATCTCAGCCAATTTTGACCTTATTTGGAGGAAACTGGATGTTATTTATGGCTCTGCTTGTTACATCAGAAACTCTGATGCTCTGTCTGTTGGTGCATGTGGTTGCTGATGTCACTGCAAGAGCTACAAGGGGCAGGCTCACATTGCCTGGTCCAGAGCAACCAAGTGTTCTGGCTCAACACATTGTTGCCCTGCAGTGATTAACTGTGTACTCTATCTCATTGTGTAGATGTTTGTGTTGGTTAAAGTGACTACTTTGCAGCTGGGGCAGGCTAGAGATGTTGGTGCAGCACAGCTTGGCTCTGTTAGCACTTACTGCTCACAATATTCTTTGCAGTCAGGTGATGGCACTCTGGAAGAAAGGAATTTTTCTTGTGTTGTTTATTACTTGTTGTTTAACACTTTTAATTAATGTGGTGGAGCAGTTTTGGATATACTTTTGATGAAATTCTCCAGTGACAGGCATAAATTTCATAATTAATCAGCCAGAAGAGAATAAAAACAAAAATGGAAGATCAGGCTTTACATTCTTTCTATTTCTTTGGTGAAAGATGCAGAAATGAATGAACAACCATGCCTGGCTTTTGAATTTAAAGCTTCCATAAAGGTCAGATCAAGTTTTAAGCAATGAGTCCTTTCTCAACAGTGTTAGTTTTGTTTTTATAGTCATTTGAAAATAGCAGAAGCCAGCCAAGCCTTGGGAAATTTCCCATCACACAACCTCATGGGTCTCATCTTGCTGTGACAGTAGCTCTAAACACGAACCCGACTCTATTTGCACTCACATGTCCCTGGCTGGAGTGCGGGAATGCTTTTCACTAGAACTGGCTGGTTTATGTGGTGCTGGTTGGAGCTAGGAAGAGTGGAAAATCTCAGCGACGTTTGCTGGCAGTTTTTGTGCCTAAGTGTTGTTTTGCTGTGTGGGCACCTTCACTGGAGCTAAGCTAGCTAGGGAAGGCTGTGGATAACCCAAGCTGACATGGGGATGAAAGGACACTGCAACTCTTTTAAACTGAAGCAAACAATGTAGAACAAAGCAGAATAATGTTATTAGGTCAGCTGGAAAATTGCCAGGCATTGAGTTAAATGAGATGGCCAAAAAACAGAGGCAGAAATTCATCTAGTCCAAATGCATTATTAAAGGCTGGGGAACCTAACTCGTTACAAATGCCATCACATCTCAACTGCTCTTTTTCCTTTATTATAATTATAATTTATTAATTAATTTATTTTATTTTTAGAAGGAAGTAGGGATAGCCCTGAATGAAGCTTTTGATATTGGGAAAACCCCTTGTGCAGGTGCTGCAGTCATTCAGGTAAGCTGAGGGGGGGAACTGAAAAGCTCACATCCTTTGGGGTAGTAGCATTGTTGCACACAACTATGTAGGTAATTGCCGAGATCCGGTTTTACATGTTTTGGGCTTAGCTCAGTGCCTTACAAATGTGCAAGTCACCTGCTACATTTTAACTGCTTCCCTTCGCCTTCAGACCTGCTTTTCTCTCCCGTGTTTGGATCAAGATCCACGGAAGCACTGAAATAAATCCTGGTCTTAGACAAGCTAGGTGGAGATAGGGGACGGTTGATAGGGCCCTCACATCAGCTGACATGCTGTAGATATAGTGGTCCTATCTCCAACATCTGGCCATGTCTCAACCCTGAGGGTTTGGCTGTGTTGTGTACACACAGCTGGTAGGTTTGAGTGCTTTGTGGTAGGTGATGAAGAGCCCGGATAAAATGGCAACCACTATGAAAATGTTGCCCCCTTAGTTTTCTCCGGCTGACCCTTAAAGATCAGATAGAAAACAAGCATGGTGCCATGGAAAAATCATCAGCTGCGGTTTCCTGACACTTTGGAATGGTGTGTTTTATCCCATCGCTTCTGTTGAACTCTTACATCTCTTCTGAGCAGTGGAGAAACCCACT
This sequence comes from Oreortyx pictus, assembly GCA_036925125.1. Classification (NCBI taxonomy): domain Eukaryota; kingdom Metazoa; phylum Chordata; class Aves; order Galliformes; family Odontophoridae; genus Oreortyx; species Oreortyx pictus. The sequence continues at coordinate 49,626,693 of JAUPFR010000006.1, read as the reverse complement.
GGTGATGTGTGCTACCCTTTGTGTCTCACCGGAGCATTGGGAGAGCACAGCACACAAGTATGTCTGTCTCCTTTTATCCATCTGGCTCCCTCCCCATTGCAAGCTTTTGTTTCCATAAAGCCACTAATGGCCATCATTAAGTTACTCAAGCCTGCCGTACTTGGGCTGGGTTTTATCTGTCTGGCACACCCCACCTACTGTGGGCACCTGAGCTGTATTCCTGTTTACCGCATAAAGAAAAAATGGCTTTGAAATCCACAGATATTAACAGCGAAGACAAAAGCGGCACAACGCATCAGTGAGAGGCTAAGGGAGAAGGTGGAAGCTGCATGCCTGGAGGAGTGTCTGAGCTTCCTGGACAGGTAAGGGGCTTGCTATTTTCCCTGTTGACATGTACACAGTGCTTGGCGGAATGAAATCCTGGTGAAGCCACTGGCAATCCCATGTTCAGATCCTAACCACAGCCAGATAGAGGGGCAGCTTTCATGGCTGATGGCCAGGATTGGCCTTTCTGCCTTGCCTGTGCCTCCCAGGCCTGGGATTCCTGTAATACAAAATTGTTCGGTAGCCATTTGTGGGACTGAAGCTGTGATGAAGTGGTCAATAGACTCTGTGGGTTGTTTGAGCACACCAAGGCTTTTAGTGTCGGGCAACTTCATCTGCAGAGCCAAGTTGCTTCCCAGAAGCAAGTGTTGTGGCAGCAACAATGATAAAATGAACCTCCTGCCTCTTTAATCCATAGAAGTGGCACCCAGGCAGCTCGAGAGCTGTCTCCATCCATTGCTGTGCTCTCCCTCCTCACCAGCTGGGCAGGACAGAGACCGTCTTTGCCTTGCTGTAGGTCCCCTTTCAGAGAGTGAAACCATGCACACTCAAAATACAAGCAATCAGAATATTTCTCCCTTTTGCTGCTAGGATAACCCTGTCAGATGTGTTACAGAACACACCAGCTAAAAAATATGTCATCCTGTTTTGATTTAGCTATGAAAACAAAGTAAGAAGCATTCTCCAGTGCAATGACTTCTGTGGGAATTCCAGCAGCTTGCAAATCTTTGAGAACATCTGCATTCTCAGGTGAGGAACTAGATCCCGGTGGCATCTGAAGCAAAATGAACTTTCTGCTTTCTGATTTTCTTCTAGCTCTGCTGAGGGCTTGGCTTTACCTCCAGCTGGATCTGGAGCTCCATGCACACCATGTGGTGAATGTTTAGCATGGAAGGAGCTGGCTGTGGCCATTATCCTGCGTGGCTGTGTGTTCTGTTGTGGTTCCCTTCCCTGGCCTGATTATCCCTCATTAGGAACACCCCATAAATGTTGCACTGAGATGCATGTGCTTATGTACTTGAAGGTAAGCCCACGCTTAAGTGCTTTGCTGAATGAAACCCTGTTGAACATGCCAGGCTTCTCCTGAGGCTGTTAGGAAGGAAGGAAGCAATAAAGCACAGAAGGGTGGAGGAGGCTTTTTGCACCTCCAGACTAATTTCAGAAGTGTTTGCAGCAATAGAGAAAATGAGGTTGCTTCTGTTCTTCCTGCGTAAAAGTATCTGAGGATCTCAGGAGTCAGCAAAATGCATAAATCCACCATATGGACAGCGCTTATTCGACACTGGAAACTTGCACTGAGCCTGTGCCTGCTTTTTCTGTTGTATGTGCACGTTGCAACTGCTGGATCCTAAATTGAATACTTGTGAGACTCTTCTATGTAATTCTTTACCATGGCACTAAAAGTGAAGTTACACATTGAGCTTTCCCAGAAAGGAAAATGTCTGGTTTCAAACCAGCGATCATCTTAAAAAGGTTTTGCAGTCATGAAGACTGTTCTGATGGAATAGAATGATTCACCTTGTATTTGTAGAGTGTCAAAGGCACACAGGGTACTCACCAAGTCTGCATTTGTCAAGACCTGTTAATGCCTCCTCATTTTTGAAAATACTAGCTTTTTTTACTCATCTAAGCTCACTGGGAACAAGTGGCATTTCTGCATTTGAGTTTATGTGTCCTTGTGGCAAGATCTTAATATGAACTGTCCAAGAGATGGGAGCATAGATGTGGATCACTGAGGCCCTGTGGTAGCCCTGCACCTGAGCGCATGTCCATTCAGGTGTCCGGGTAGTCATGTTGGTTGCGGGCAGAAGAGCTTTGATCTGAGAGATAGCCTGATTTGATCTGATCAGTTTTTTTTTATATCCCTGTCAACGGTTTACCGGGCTGGATCGGCCCGGTTCCGTGACGATTGGTGTGGGGGACCCACAGACCCACGCCCCAGGAAAGGGAAAGGGGGAAAGGGAAAAGGAAAAAGGGAGATGGGCCTAGAAACAAAACAGCGGCAACGATCTGAGGAGGAAAGCTAATTTACTAAATAAGATATCAGAAAGCAAAATAACACAATATAATACAATATAATTGGAATTGAAGCTAATAAATCAAATAAAATGAGCAAGAGAGAGTGTCCGATAAACCGAAGGCCTTACGCTAACGCTGAAGGCGATACGGCAGCGAGCACCCACTGCTGAGTCGATCCCGAAGGAAAGAGAGTGTCCCGTGACCGCAGAGGGTTTTTTATCTTTTCCCTCTGAGCGGAAAATACGTAAAAATGCAAAGCATCGCAAAGTCTTCTGGGGAATATAGTTCTTCTCTTCTGAGACAGGTATACCCGGAAAATATCAATGATCTGTGGAGTTGGAGTATTAACTCTTTAACTCTTAATGCACTACATGTTGTTATGATGTGGAATACCAATACCAAAAATCATAAAACCATGACAATCCCTTTTTGGTTTTGTACAGAACTGTCTGGTGTAAGTTAACCTACCTTTGTAGTGCCAGCACTGATCAGGATATTAAGGTAAAAGAATTTCTAGACAAGATGGAAGATAAAATTAAGGAGCATTTTCTGTGGACAGTCACCTCTCAAGTCAAGGTAAGTTAACACTGAGTATTTTCATGGTGTCAGACAAGCACACACTTCACTCTCATGTCATGATTTGATAAGGATAAATCCAGTGCCTTCATTTACCTTGCCTGTACTGACAGCTTCATCTTTTCAAGATTTGGGGATCCCAGTTCCACTGGTTACTTGCTGTTGTGCTAGAAATAAGTATCCCATACCACCTCTGTGGTCCCAGACCACTAGGGTTGAGCTCCACTTGGATAGAGTGCTACTCATTCCTAGCAGTTGGATACTGCCCAGCAGTTGGTGCTGGGCAGCAATAATTTACAAAATCCAAATGATGGTATGTTGTCAGGAAGTAGACCCAGAAAAGCTGTGGATGCCCCATCTCAGGAGGTGTTCAAGGACAGGTTGAATGGGGCCCTGGGTTGCCTGAGCTGGTGGGGGGCAATCAGCCCACAGCACAGGGTTGGAGCTCAATGAAGTCCTTTCCAACCTCAGCCATTCAATGATTCCATGATTCCCTCCCTTTTGTGCTTTCTAATGTAAGATTATTAGGCCAGATACTCACCTTCATATCCTGGTCTCTGTGTCTAGACAACAAAGAATTGTTGTGTGTTTCCTTGGGAAGCTTCCCTGGACATCTCCAGGCATGCTGCTCAGGCTAACTTGAGCTTGCTTAAGGCAGCAGAAATAAAAATGACAGAAAGTCCATCTGCACTGTGCTGTTTTGGTCCAGCCTGTCCCCTGGCCCCATGCATCAAGATGGGATCTGGGGGTGACACTGATAGAACACAGCCCTAGGATGAAGCAGGAAACCCAGGAGTCAGGTTTTCAGTCCTTCTCTAGCTGCGCCTACACAGCCTTCAAATTATGTGAGACAGAGTTAATTTCCTACCTGTCCAGTAAATGATCTGTATACATGCCCATTAAATAAGAGGCAGCGGCCATGCTGAGTGCAGGATACCAGAGCAGAACTGTCCAGAACAGCTGTCTATTGCTACAATTCTAATCCATAGAAATACATTTTACATAGGCCCAGGATTAGAGTCATTGCAGCCCATTGTTCATAGTTTTATATCTTCTAGGTTTGGGTTTAAGAACTTACTAGATCCTTCTTGATTTTGAATTGTTTCTCTTTCATGTTTTGCTTTTATTTGAAATAAATATACAGGATGCTGCAGCTTGTGGAGGGGTCTTTTTTTCTTCTTTTTTTCTTTTGTCTTTTTTTCTGAGAGCAGAAAGAGCAAAAACATAGTAATCTACATCTGTAGCCTGTGTGATGTCTCCACATGTGCACTCTGCCTCTTTTCCTCAGGGAACACTGAAGAATCATTTCAGAAAGAGTGACAGTGGTTTCAGACACAACCTTGAATTCTTAAAGCAAAGCTTTTTGGTGTTTGGGAAGGGAAAAACAGACAAATATCAGGTAAGAAATAAGGAAGAAAGTAAGAACAGGATGTTCAGAAGTCACTAAAACTAGTCCATGAACCTTTACATGTGCAGTATGCCAACATTAAACTGAACTCCCATTTCTTCTATCAATAGAAGGTCTGTTACAGATCTAGTGGTCTCAGTCCATTTCCTTGTAGCTGAGCACGTACTTCCCCATGACAACTAGGACCTTTCTGTAATCTCTCTGAGACACCAAGAAGAGCAGGAATGAGAAAACTGAATGCATCTTCCAAATAGAGAGTGGGGACACTGAGCTGTCTCTGATGCTCCTGGTGCCCCAGCACAACTATATTGGTTTGCTAAGTGTTGAACTCCTTTTCTCATTCCTCCAAGTTCTTCAGGCTTTTTATTGGTGCTGATTTTTAATTAACATTTTGAAATGTGGAAAATGGTAATGGAACAGAAAAATTATCAGCTATTCTGCTGTTGTGCAGAGCCTGTCACTGGGCGTTATGTCACATTAGTGTTGGGGTAAGCAGCAGCTTAGCAGTGGAGCACTGGGCCAGAGCTGTCTGTCTCTTGCTTTGTCTCTTTTGGACAGGGCTGGGTATTTCCTGTACATTTGGACTGCAGCCTAAAACTGGATTGATTTCCACTGCTAATGAAAATGCGTTTTCTCTGCAGCAGCCTTAGAAATGTTCACTGTCCCTCCCTCTTCAAGTGCTGCTTGGTCTTAGCACTGAGGTTTCTTAGCAGGTTGTGGGTGGCTCAGAAATACTCACGTGAGCTCTGTGCCCAGCCACGATGGTGTGCCCAAGGGTATGGCCATGGGATGTTCCTAGCAGGGATGTGCCAGGGAGATTGGATTTTGCTTTGTCTGTAGTCCAAGCTCTCCCAAAGCTATGCTGATTGCTAGCTTGGTGCTAAGCCAAGTCTTACCTTGCTGCTCTGAAGCATGAGTGGAGCTCAGCCAACTGGTCCTATTGCTTTTGGTTGGATGTTGCCATACTTAGCAGTGTTTCCATACATACCAGCGTTATCCGCATACAGCTTGGGGTCATCTTTACACAGCTTGTGTTACACCAGGGGTGCTTAAGCAGAGAAATGGGACATCCTTCTGCATGGGCCTTATATCACCTGCCTACACTGGTCAGAATCCTATAGGTACAGTCTGCTCCTTGTTCATTATCCTGCTGAGTAGAGGATTTAATTTGGTCTTCTTTGCTCTGGAACAGGACCTTGTCAACTCTGTGAACAACATAATTGCTAATGAATACATGAAAGCCCTCCTGACCACTTGCAGGAAATCATCTGTGAAGAGGAGACAGATTATCAACAAGATGGAAGAAGATCATAGGATGCTGGATACCATCTTTAAAGAGTGCTTAGTAAGTCTTTGACGGGGTTATGCTTTTGCTTTGTCATCAAGAACAGCACTAGAAGAGAGAAAGGGTCTGAAAGCAAGAGGCAAGCTTAAAGAGGTCTTATCACAGTGATATCTAGCTTCACAGAAATGAAAATCAGGGTCTGGAAGACAGTTTTTCCTATCTGCCAGAGGCTTTTAGTCTGTAGTTTTGAAATGCATGACTAGAGCAGGCAAGATTCACATTCCTACCACTGAAATAAGAATGAAGTACATTCTTCTAAACTGGTGAGACAGCTCTAAGGCTGTCAGCTCCCCCAGGCAGGCCTTTGTGTGTTAGCATGTGTACGCACATAGGGAAGGGGTCTCTGAAGAGCTGTGTTCCTGCCTTGTGCTTTCCCTCGAGCCTCTGGAATGACGAACTGAATCAGCTGCTCCACATCTTCACCTTCTCCATGGGTTGCACCATATGGCTGCCCCTCATTGGCCATGGGATATAGCTGTTGTTGCCCTCTCATTCAGCCTCTTCCCTCCCTGCAGATTCTTCCATGTCTGCTGCTGGCTGCCTGTGCTTTTAGCTGAAGACCTGCCTTTTCTGGAGTGGTCAGTCACCAACAAGTCAGTGCTCTGAGAATTTGGGGCACTGAGAAAGAGTGAGGGGATTCTCTAGTGTTAACCCAGAGGTTAACCAGTAATGCCATGCTCAGCATCAGCTTTGGCTGAAATGTGCAAGGACAGCTGGTTTCATAGTGTAAACGAGATATGAGAAATCTAATTATCTGCCAGAGCTCTATGTTCTGCTTCGGTGAAAAAGGCCTGCATATAATTAGTACAGTTTTCCTTGTGTCTCTATTCTCTTTCTCACTTGATGTAGATGCGCTGAAAATCTGGGGGAGGAAATGCATAAGCAATTTGCAGGGACAGCCTGACACTCAGTCAAATGAGGTACACGGTTATGTATGAGAAGTATGTGCTCTACTGCAGACTGAATTTATCACACAGTTGCTGCCCAGGCTGCACCTGCTCCCTGCCCAACTGTGCCCTCCATTCAGGCTTTTCCTTCCACTGTCTCATAGCACGTTAGGAAACACCTTGCTTCTTTCCTCAGAGCAATACATATCCTGAACTATACGAGCATCTAAACACTGCTGACAAGCCACCTTTCTAGATTGCAGGCTGTTTACCTCCAACCTTTCCTGTCAATATAGCAGTCAACAAAATCTGACACCTTCTAATTAATTAGCATTTTGTAATAGTGAGCTTGCCAAGTACAAAGCCTTACAGTATTGCTGCATTAGGAGCTGAGTACAGCGTGTGCACTGTGCGGAGCTGAACATGTTGTGTGTCTGCAGTGCGAGGGAGGAGAAAGAAGGCTGTCTCCGAGTGTTACTATTGTTTTTGATTTATGTTCAGTACAGAGATGAACTGCACTGCTGTTTCTAATGCCCCATGGAGAACCTGGGCTTCCCCTGGCCTGGTTTGGCAGCCTGCTCTCTGGGTTTGCTTTGTCACAGAGTCTCTGTTGATACAATGGCATCAGTAATTCAGAGAGGCAATTTAATTGTACTACTACACCAATGAAAAATGTGAACAACACCCCTCACTCGGCAGCTCATCCACATTCTGCTATCCCCAACTTTGCTAACAATGCTCTGTGTCTCTTGCTAGATTTTTGAGTCTTTATTCTTCTGTATGCTGCGGTTCAGAGGGAGGCACAGCACTGTGCTCATATTCTTCCCAGTGCCCAGCCCTGCTTCCCTCTGTTAAAGCAACTGTATTCCCTCACCTGCTGATCAGGGTCACTCTTATGTCCCTGGGCTGGTTCCATGGCTGCTGTTGTGTGCTGGCCTGCAGAACTCTTCTCTCGCAGTACTTACCTGTGGAAGGAAGCCATTTCCCAAAGGGTGAGGCTGCCTTTGAGAGGACAGAAGATGTAGGGAGAGGCCTATTTTGGGAAAGGAACTGCAGAATAGAATTCTGTGCCGTTGCACGTAGTCCCTGAGCCATCCTGGAAGCAGCTTGTGTTTTCTCCTAACCAGAAGGGTCAACATGCTTCTCATGCATGCACACACAGACCCGCAAAGCTCCTAGCCCATGGATTGAGAACCTGGATGTGATGTGAGGCCTCCTCCTGGCATACATTTCTTCCCTTGCTCTTAACACCTCTTTCCTTCTCTTCCCAGGCTCCCACAGCTGATGCTCTCAAGGGTCTCATCAAAGCAATTTTAGAATTTATTCAAACCCCCGATGCTGAGGGAATGAAAATAGCCCTGCTGCCCACGCTCAGACAATTTCCTGATCTAAGGTAACATGTTTTTGTTTATGTAGTTTCTGCACAAGTACTTACCACCAGAAGACCTATGACAACATCAGCCCTCTGAGATATTCTCTTTGCAGTGTACTGGCCCAGGCACAGTGCTTTTGTTTGAATGCACTCCATGCTTCTTATTTGCAGATGCTGCTTAATATGGTTTTTAGTTTTTGCCACTTGACCTGAGATGGCCCTCCATAAAAGTGTAGGGTGGATGTCAACAAAGCAGAAACACTGTGGAAAAATAATACCTGACTGAACAATGTACAGGCTTCACAGGTACATTTTACAGCACCAGTGGTGCTGTATACATTTGGCAGCGTGGGCCAAACATAGGCTTCAAGAACATCCTCAACTCAGGCATTTCTTAACTTACAAGTGCTTGGCTTTTGGCTTTCACATTTCACCAGTCCATTTCTAGGAGTAACTATTTCCACATAATCCATTGAGAATATACACTTCAATTTTTCATAGGAAGCTGTTAAAAGAAATGAAACCCAACTTTTATTAGGAAGGTGAGATTTTAGCTAACTGTATTTGTTTCAAATTCTGTTTTTTATTATATCCATCTTGAGCTCTGATGTCTTGTGCTAGGGACTGCGTTTTTTCAAGTAAACATCATTACAGTGTAGAGCTCTCTGTCACAGGGTGCTCTGAAGGCCAAAAGTGTGAATAGATTCAAACAGGGAGCAGACAATTTGTGGTAGATAATTGTCTTAGTGCCTATTCAACATGACAGTCATGATACAACCCCTAGCGAAGGAAGTCCCTTAACTGCAGACTGCCAGAAGCAAAAAAGGAAGACAAAGAGATCATGTTATGCTTGGCCTGGTTTCTGTCTTCTCTTCCTAAGCATTTGCTTCTCTTAAAGAAGCAGGGTTGAGCTGAAAAGATGTTTATCTGTTACAGCATAATGGTTCTTACTCTCTTATAAATATATATACACAATACATATCAGCAAAGCAGTGCTAGGTAACTCCATGTGATAGTGATAGGACAAGGGGGAATGGTTTTAAACTAAGACAGGGGAGATTTAGGTTGTCTAGATTTAGATGTTAGGAGGAAGTTTTTCACTCAGAGGGCGGTGACGCACTGGAACAGGTTGCCCAGAAATGTTGTTGATACCCCATCCCTGGAGGCATTCAAGACAAGGCTGGATGTGGCTCTGGGCAGCCTGCTCTAGTGGTTGGTGACCCTGCCTACAGCAAAGGGGGTTGAAACTAGATGAGCTTTGAGATCCTTTTCAACCCAGGCCATTCTATGATTCTATAATTGTATGATTCTATGTGAGGGGAGGAAAGAAAGACAGATGCTTTCAAATGATCCAATGTAGAGTTACCCCAAACCTGTTATGGAAGATGTCATTTTTTTCCAGGAGTAAAAAATGAGGTGAAAATTTTCACAGTTTCATGTGCACAATGGTTGGGACTCTTGAGCTCAGCCATGTCAGGCACAGCCATGGTGTTACAGCCTTCTCCTTGCTGGGCGGCCAAAGAGTGTCAAAAAACAGTTCAGTAGGTTCTAAGCCCTGGCCTGGCCAAGCAGTACGGGGTGGTGGGAAACAAGCCTTTTCCCTTTGTTCTTTCACTGACATATCCTCTTATCCTTTTGAAAAGGGAAGAACATCTGAATGCAGTGTTGGACATCAAAGGGCCAATCTGCCGAGAAGATAGAAATGCTCTCTTGGAGATATTTCGTGATTGTAAGAAAACTGAAACAGAAAGCAACTTACTTTTTGAAGATATAGAAGTAAAACCTAGAATGTACAAGTGCTGTTGCTGCTTTTGTTGTTAAAAAAGGTAGGTGTGTGTGAGCATGTGAGACATGTATGTGCATGGACATGCCTGCCTCCAGGGGCACGGAATGCCTGTGGCTGTAACATACCTCCCTGAACTCCTTGTTGCTATGCACACTGTATATGCTTTCCTCACTCTGGCTGCAAATTTCTACACCATGAAGCATCATGGTGCAGGGAACTGGATGCTGAGATGTGTGATTCAGCTTACAGCAGCAATAAAGGAGAAGACAGGGCTTTTCCTCCCTGTTCTTCCTTCCTGTATGTGCATCCCTGCAGCAAAGCTCTACTGCAGCAGCCTATTTCGACATGTGCACGTACAGCCAGGCAAGTGCTAGTGCCTCCTTGCAGGTCCTCATGGTTTAAAAATAGCTTTTAGTGGAGAGCACACAGCTGTTCCATAGAATCACAGAATTCACTTGAAATAATTTGTAACTTCTTTTTAGTCTGATTTGTCCATCTCCAGCTCAGAACAAAATGATTTTTATTTTTTTTCTGTGCCAGGGCAGTGCCCACTGCTATCAGAAATCTCAGTTAATATTTACAGATTGTCAGCAGTCACCTTCTGTTGGTTAAGCTGAATAGATTGAGTATCTCAGGATGAAAAGTACAGTCCCTTTCTACCACCTCCTCCTCTGGTCTCCCATGTCACCGTTTATTTATAGTTCTCCATGTTAGCAGAGCAAGGATGAGTTACACAGAGCTCTGACTTGGGGCTCCAGGCACAAACAGACAGCAAATTGCCCTGTTAGCAGGAAGGGAAAGCAATGAGAGAAACAGTTAATAAGCAAGCACACTTTCCTCTTATAATGAAAACTGATTCAGATATAATGAACAGGCTATCAGTCACCCACCTGTACACCACCCTTTAAAGAAATAATGCACATCATCACTTTTGCCTTAAAAAAGGATATTCAGAGACGTGCTTTTACAGTACTGGACATCACTAAATCTCCCATTTGCTGAGATCCCCTGGGTAAGCAGGCTCTGAAATCCCAGAACTGGCTGGGCTGCAGTGTGGCAGAAACATCTGTGCTACACACTGGTAGTCTCACTCCAGCTGATACGGATGAGTGAAACTGGTTGTGGGATGTGCTTAAAGGAAGGTCACCTTGATTTACAGTAAGGGCAGTGAGGCACTGGCACAGGTTGCTCAGAGTGGCAGTTGGTGCTCTGTCCCTGCAGACAGCCAAGGTCAGGCTGGGTGGGGCTCTGAGGACCTGACAGAGCTATAGGTGTCCTTGCTCATCGCAGGGGGTTGGAGCAGATGGCCTTTAAGGGTCCGTTCCGACTCAAAGGACACTGCAATTCTATGATTGTCAACATGTGAACACTGAGAAAGTTTAACTCAGGAGTCCTCGAATAAAGGAGACGTTCTTGCTTTTTTGACTCCTGCATGTGTTCTGACAAGTGCCATTCAATTACACAGGCTTTTTTTTTTCTTGCTTTCAGTCAGACCTACTGTGAGAAACGCGAGGTTCTCTCTTCCACGTGGCAGTATCTGCAGTCACAGCTCCTGGAAAGCTTCATGGACTCGTGCAGCTGGATGCATGAAGTGTGGAAGCCACAATTCTTGCAATTCTGCAGGAAAACCATGTGGCCTGGATCCTAATGTTCAGGACTGGGGTATGGTTGAGAGACATTTGAATCATGAGAATATTGTGAGACCAACTTAAGCAGATGTAAGCTGAAGGACAGGAGGCTTGTGTAAATGCAAGCTCAAGAACAAAATGTGGAGGCCGCAAAACTTGTTGTCAGGTGAAGATAAGAAAGTAGAATAGATGTCCTGTTTTTGAAGATAAAATGGCAAAACACATGCCTCAGCTCAACATAACATCAGTGGGAAACAGTTCGGGCTGCCCCCCCTCAAAGGTTGGAAACTTGCAGCAAAAATGACTCTTAGCTTTAATCCCAAGACCACCAGAGAGGTCAATCATTACTTGGACTTTCTGTCCATGTCCTTGGACCTGTAATGAATACGTATGTGCTATGCTTTTAAACATGTAGTAATTTTTCTCTTCTGTGTGCACGATCCCCATGCACTCAGGGCTGTACATAAAGGGAATACCTGCTTGACATAACTTGTTGGTGTGTCAAGTTACTCTGTCAGTTTTCATGGCTTCACATTCTCTTAAAATTGCATAGAGAATGCTGTTTAGCTGAGTCCTGGTGGTTATTCCCAGGATGTGCTATCATGGTGTGGACGAGGGGAAAGGTTTCCCCCCACCAACTTTCTGTTTCACACAGTCTCATGCATAAGAAGGGACTGCTGCACCACACAGTGCCCTAGCAGGTGACACAGCATCACAAGGTGCTCCGGGGCTCTCTGTTGAGCCTAGCTCATGGCAGCATGGGGCAGCCATGGGCACGGTGCAGGATCTAGCCCCAAGAAGCCTGATCTGGTGGAAGTGTGGTCTTTCTCTTGTCACACCAAGGTCACAGGCCCCAAGAGTGGGAGAGGAAGGCAGCATTTGTCCTCGTGTCCCTTGCTGGGATGGCTCATGGTGGACTGACTCCTTGTGGGATGGGGAGATCTTCATGTACGAGTTTCTCAGCTGGTGCTGGGGCACTTTTGAATTCATTTTTATACCTCAGTTGCTGGAAATTTCCTCTTGCTGTGTAAAGTAGCTCCTTTGGAGAGGGAGTGGAAGGCCTTGAGGGAAGTAAGCAATGAAAAGGGCTATTTGTCCCAGCCTCTGGGTAAGGTCTGTGCTGTTTTCAGATGCAAATAGGCAGTTCCGCTGAGGAAAGCACTAACTTTCTAGTCAGCTATGAACTGTTCACACCCCCAGGTTGGATTGGGTTCAAGGCCCTCCTTTAATTTAGGTCATTACAGTCCTCTGGCCACATAAACAAGAAAAAAGCTCTGCTGCCTCTGATCTACTGGTGCTGCTGGCACCAACACAGGCTCTTCACTAGCATGAAAAGGGGCAAATCTGTGCATATCCTCCAAGCCTGCAAGGCTGTGGCCATGTTCAGCTCCTGGGCTGTGGGACAGTGTAGGTCTGTATGAGTGCCACCACGCTTCGCAGCACCATGCCGTGCAAACAGCCCCTATGGACGTGCCAGCAATGGAGCCACATCTTGGGGGGGCTCTGCGGGGTGCTGGACTCCTGTCACAGTGTGCAGTGCTGTGCTGGGACTGCTGACAGCCCTGTCAGGAACGCTGGGTCATTTGTCCTCCCGTGCTGCCTAATTGCACATTTTTTTCAAGGGCAGGAAGTGATTACAGCCCCAACTTTGTGACAGCGGGATTAGAGGCAGCCTCTGTTTATTGGGTTTTCAATCAATGAACCTTCCAGAGAAAATAAATAAAACCCCCTTTCACATTTTGATTGCGTCTGGTCTGAATATAATTCCTGCCACAGACGTTTTGATTGCTACATCCATCTCTTCCATTTGACATTCACACAAGGGTATGTTCTACTTGCGGGCAGAGTCGGGGAGCCCTCGGGGATGGATCCGACCCGTGGTGAAATGGCTGGGCCTTGCTGGGACTGTGGTCACCATCTTCTGCTCCACATGTTCGTGTAGGATAAGCACTGTTTTCAGTAATGCCTCTTAATGGCTGTGAATGGCATCAGATCGTGGGCAGGGCAAATAAAGGTTTGGTTTCAAGGGGCAACCTCGGGTGAGGAGCTTTGTCCACCAGGTTGAGTGCTGGTGGCACGTGGGAGGCTTCTTTGACCTGGGGTGTTCTCCAGAGAGGGAATGGGAGGACAGGCAGATGGCATGGGAGGAACATCCTTGGCCACCCACAAGCCTGTTGGGGTAAGCAGATGGTGTGTGGGGGCCAGCCAGGGGCTCCCAGGAGAGGAGAGGTGATGGGGTCCTGTGTCACTCAGGAGGGATGAGTAGGGGGAGGCTGTCTGGGGTGGTCAGGCAGGGAAAAGGAGGCTGTGGGCATGGAGAGCAAGTGATTTCCCTTGTTTGGGGGGGATTTAATCCACTTCACTGTGAGCCCTGACATTCTTATATGATCACATTCTGGGCTTTACCCCAGGCTGGGGTTAAGGCGCTTGGGTGGGATTTGTGCCATGCTCAGGGGAGGGCAGGGAAGCAGGGTCATATTCAGGATCTTCCTGCAGGATTATTCTGCAGCCTAAGGAAGTAAGCAAGGCTGGCACTGCCCAAGCTGTGTTTTTCAGGGCCTGCAAAATGCACTGAGCTCTGCCCTGCTGTCTTGCAGCTCTACCGAAGCACACAGCTGCTCGGAGCTCAGCATCCCCTTGCAAGGGCCCTCTCCCACTTCACAGGGACCACTTGGTCGTGCCATCACCTTGCTCACCCGTGTCAGGAAGAAATTCAGAGGGCGGTGAGACCCTGGCACTGCTGCCCAGAGAGCTGTGGTGCCCCATCCCTGGAGGTGCCCAAGGCCAGGCTGCATGAGCAGCCTGAGCTGGTGGGGGGCAGCCAGCCCACGGCAGGGGTTAGGATTGGGTGGGTATTAAGACCCCTTCCATCCCAATCATTCTGCACAGATGAAAAGCCTTTTCTGAAGCCTTTACTCCGCACGAAGGAGCTGTGCTGGGTCCCCCCTCTGCCCCGCGGTCAGACCGTGCTGCCAAGGCTCGCGCAGCTGATGCCACCTGGTGGCTTTCGGATCCCCTTCGGCTTCAGAAAACAAATATATCATCAAGGGGCCGGGATGCTCGGGAAGCCGTTTATTCAATCACCGCGCATCACAGTGCCCGGCACGGTTTCTCAACAAATATAAAGCAAAGCTCTGCTCACAGCCGGCATCCCCCAGCTCCGGCTCTCCCGGCCCTCCTCCTGCGGCCCCGTGTGCCGCCGCCAGGTGGGGGTACGGCCGCGGGGCCGCGCTGCTCGGGAGCGGCCGGCACGGGGCTGCCTGCCGCCCGGGGCCCTCCTGCTGCCCCGGGAATGGCTCTCCGTGCCGGGCAGGTGTCAACTCGTTTTTGCAAATCCCAGCAAGAGATTTCCTTTTTCGCAGCAGTGTGTTGTTGACACAAGCCGTTCGTGACCCTTCATTACGCCGCGCTGTTTGGCTTTTTTTTTTTTTTTTTTTTGCAGTTATTACTGAAAGGGCGATTTCCTCCCTGTATTTGTGCACTTGTTTACTTCTGTGTCATCGTGCTGTAATTGTGCTTGAATTGCATCCCATTGATTTTTTTTTTTTTTCCCCTAGATATCTCCAAGATCAAATCCCGACCCCTGCCTTCTCGCTTGCAGTCCCTGAAGGTCCTATGAGCATCCTTTGCATTTCAGCATCCAAAACCTTAATGAACCTGTCTAATTCCTGTCTGGGACAAGACAAGTAGATGAAATCCGTCTCTAGAAGCGTCCAGTTTATTTAGGCTTTGTTTAACTTTATTTAGGCTGCAGTTGGATGCACAGTTTGTTATCATTCTCGTATTTCATTTTATTTTTGGCTGTGTAGCTCCATAAGCATCCCCCACAGCACACCTCCTGGGGCAGAGCACAGGGTAAAATAGGGGGACAGAGGGGATGGGGGTGGCACAGAGTGCTCAATCAGGGCTGCTGCTGGAGCAGATGCACCTCTGAGCACTGCAGCCACTACCTACGTGGTGCTTTTCATCCATCAGTACCGGCATCTGTGCTTTGGCTTTTACTTGTTCCCCTTTGCCTGTGCCACAGCTCGACATCAATCCGCTGGAATTTGAGTAAGTGTTGTTTCTTTCAGTAATTCCCTCTTAAATTTCAGAGGATTAAGGAATTCATGAGCAAGCTAAATTCCCACCACCCTCCACATCCCCCATTCCGCACTGGGAGACTTCTTCGTGCCTTCAATATTATTTCCTGAGTTGCTGCCAACTCCAAATTCCACTTTCTCCTCAGGCTGACCTGCCTCGGGCCTCTCCTATTGCATCTCATCTGCCCCCACTGACTTTGTTTTTCCCAGCTCCTCCTGTGCTGAGACCTGATGTCTCTCTGCTTTCCCCATCCCTGGTATCTGTCCCACCGTCACTCATGTCGCATTCAACCCTGGTTCAGAACAGTGCCAGGAAGGGAGTGCTGAGCCCCATGGCCCTGCTGCTCATGCAGTGCCATATCTAGTGTTTGTCCAGGCAGCAGGAATTGGCATTTTGTTTCTGTCCTGTCTTTCCCTAAGGCCATGTAGCTAACCCTGCACTGTTTAGCTCATATGCATCCTGACTTCCAGTGCAGGCTGAGCTGCCAAAGTCTGTGTTTAGGACTTTCCCTCTCCAGCCCCGACATAGATGGGTTGGAGTGTAGGGTTTGTGAGGCTGGAAGGGTACGGGAAAAGCAGCGATTCTGGGAAATCACATGTCACTCCCAGCATTTGGAAACAGTTGAGGCTGCCAGCTATGATGTAAGCCCGCAGTTGTGCATGCTTTGGGGGACTGTGTCAAGGCAAGGCTGTTGCTGCTGCAGAAGGCAGAGCATGGCCTGAGTCATTCATTTGGAAAAGCCAAACCCTTTCCCAAGGAGCTCCTTCATCCCTGGGGAAATGGCAGAGAGCTGCCTTGAGGGAGCAGTACTCTGTTTTTACTCAGATGCTGTCTGATTTTCATTTCTCTGAATACAGAGATGTTCATGTAAGCTTCAGATGTTTTGCTCAAGGCCGGACTCCTGAGGATTCAGCATTGCTGAAATTCTCCTTTCACCTCAGAAGTGCTGCAGCTGGCTCCCTCCCTTCTGGCCATAAGAGAGGCTGGGGACAAGCTCCTCTGATGGCCTGGGTTCTCCAGGGCTGCCAGGAACTGCTGCAACACTGATCTGCTGATATCCTTGTGCTGTGCAGGGGGAATTTCACACCAAAGAAAGCCTGAAATACATGCCATGAGAAGGGGTTGCCCTTTCTATTGTCTGTTCGGGTAGCCCAAATCTCTGCATTGCAAAAGGTGCATCACCCCTCCTGCAAGGCAGCGGGTGGTGGCATGGCTGTGCATGGAGCCCAGGCTGCAGTGCATGGGGCAGGAAGTGGACGTGCAGCTGATGGCCAGCCTGTAAACTATAACCATCCATCTGTCACCCACTGGCAACAGAATCCTCCCCAGCACTGGCACCCTGGAGGTCTTCCAGAAGGCTCTAATGCACTTCTTCCAGGGCAAGACATCAGTGTGCGTATGGCCACCATTCAGGATCTACCCGTCTTCAGGGGAGGCACCCAGAGAGCAAGATCACAGCTGGAGTCTTGACTTGGCCAAGACTACATGTCTGCATGGCTAACTGAGCAGCAGCTCCTGATCAAAGTCAGCACTGGAATGTATCTGAGGGGTACAAGCACTTTAGGTCACATTTGGCCTGCATTAAAGCAGCTGTTTCTTGAAGAAAATGAGCTGAAGCTGTGAGCTCTGCTTATAACTTTTCCCATTAGTGATGAGTCACTGTGGGTCAATGGCAGCAGTTTTCTTCTCCAAGTGTTACAACATCTCCTGCTGTACCACAAAGTGTCTCTCCTTTGCTTCTGGAAAGGCACAGAGCTCCCCAAAGACACCCACGTCAAAGGCTGTCCTCCCTCATGTGACTCCAGCATCTCCCCAGTGTGCCGAGCTGATACAAGGAACTTGCAGACAGTGACAGTAGCTTGTCCTCTTGGAAAAACACAGCTATTGGCCAAATGGTTCACCACTGAAACTATAGAATTGTAGAATATTTAAGGTTGGAAAAGACTCCTAAGATCTTCTAGTCCAACCATCCAACTTCCACCAATATTGCTCACTAAGTCACATCCTTCAGTGCCACATCTTCTCATTTCTAGAACACCTCCAGGGATGGTGATTCTACCACCTCCCTGAGTGGCCTCTTCCAGTGCCAGATGACTCCTTCAGAGAAGTTTTTTTCTAATATCCAACCTGAATCCAGTCCTTCATACCTCATTTGCTAAGAATATGTGGAGGAGAGTGTTGCCTCAGTGATGGAAGTGTTACCAGTGAGATGGTTCAGTGGAGGGGACGAGGGCTCCTGGCTAGTGAACAGAGTTCGCAGAAGCTGGGCTTGCTGAGCCTGGCAGAAGAGGATAAAGCAACTTACGCAAAGAGTGGTTGCAATGGTGACAGAACAGAAAGCTTCTCAGTAGTAGCCAGTGGTACACCACAGGGAAAAGGGCACAGGCTTTGCCACTCTGACTTCCATGGCCAAGGATGTCGTACAGCCCAGAGATGTGGTGGACTCTCCTCTCAGAGGTTTTCAAGGCTTTGCTAGGCAAAAGCACAGGTTGGCCTGAGCTAGCATTACAGATGGTCCTGCTCTGCATGGGAAGGTGGACCCCAGAGGCTGTCTCCAGTGGTGCTGGCATCCTGTGAGCCCTGTGGCCAGGCTGAGCTCACTACTGACTGACTGTCTGATTGCTGATGTGCGATGATAGTTATTTCTCATCCACTGAAAAGAAACAGAAGGAAAAGGCTCTATGACCTTGTATGAAGAGTTGTTTTCCCAAGCATGATGTAGCAAGAGGGTGGATGGAGCCAAGAGCAAGGAGTCAAAACCGCTCCTATTCCTCTTAGACACTGACCTATTGTACTAAGAGAAAGGGCAAAGAGAGGGAAAAAATAATTAAGGGTAGACTAGAAAGGTCTGCGTCTCCTCAGAGTCATGGTTTCTTCCACCACCTGTCATGGCCTTGCTCCTTGGGAAGTGAGACCGTGCAAGGGTGGGATTTCTTGCAAGGCCTGGCTTTCTTGTGGTGTTTCATCAAAAGGTAATGCTCGCTCAGGATGTTTGTTCTTGTTGATACTGGAGCATCAACACACATCCCAGCTGAAAACAGGGACATGAGGCAGGGCTCCAAGCTCACAATGAAATGGAGCACCACATAGAACGATTTGGGAGTTTTTGGTGAGCTAAAGTTGAGTTAAATTTGTAAGTGCAGTTGCTTTCTTGGAAATAGACTTTCTGTATTTAACATAGGGTCAAATTTGCTTTTCCACCGTGTGAGAAGCAGGAAGAGAATAAGATAGCTGTTCGGAAGGACTCTGAGGAGACCAATTTGCCAGCCTGCCATCCCAGAGCACAAAGTTGAGTGCAGCAGAGATTCAACAGAGTTTGAGGGTGACCTTCAGCAGAGGCACTCACTGCTCCTCCTGAACCTCTAGCAATATGTTCACTCTATTAAACTAACTACAAAATGCAGTCTGCATGGAACCAAATGCTGCAACCCATAATCTCAAGCAGCTGGGCAGCCCAGGAGTTGGCACGGAGCAGCTGCATCACTCAGAACAGAGACCTCTCCAGCCCAGTACCCTCTCCACAACAGTAACAAAAATAGATATCCAAGGAAAGCAGAATTGATGGGAAGAAATACTCTCCTAGACACTGGGAGTTGATGGCTTATTTGTTTCTTGTGTCAGAGCAGTATCTACATTTAAGAGTGTATGGGATTTGCTAAGTCACGGCCTGAACCAATGATTGAGCACCTGGTGAAGGGACACAGCCTGCCCTGGGCACACAGGTGAAAGCAAGTTCCACCCCCCCCCCCCCCCAAGCCTCATTTAAGGGCTGGCTGCCACAAGGGAGGGTTCTCCATCTGGAGATTTCTCCTTTTGGAGCATTTGGTGACCCTGATCCTGGGGACGGGTAAGTAAATTTTTCTTTAGATGGGTTGTGACTGTTATCCTTTTTTGAGTAGTTTAGGAGTGACTATCTGTCATTATCACTGTTGTGAAGAGATCATGATGTTTTTTTTCTTGTACTTCTCCATCCTAGACTCTTTCTTTCGAAGAACAGGTTGGCTTTTTGTAGCCCCACTATTCTACACAAGGGAGCTGCTGTGGCCTAGTGATGTGCTTTGCTTTTCTGGTGTTGTGCTTTGTGCCTACTGTCTTCATCTAATACCTACTGCATAAAAAGAGACAGGTTTTTTTATTTTTCTCAGCCATTTTACAGGCTTCAGCCTTCATAACTTCTTGTTCCTGGCAGGTTTGCTCCCTCTGTTAGTAAATTTTGGCTTTAGATGTCATTGCTGTAGAGCTGTATGCCTAGTATCTCACTTAACTGTTTTGTATGTAAAACAAGGATTTTGCATCCCACTGTGTGACTCTTCTGTCACCTGGCATTTGAACCCTGAGTGTTCAGCCTCTTAACTCCACTTGACAGACATCAGTTGGTACCACCCTATGGATGCTGTCAGTGGGGATGTTTTTGGGGTTAGTGGGAAAGAAACCTTTCAGCTCTGCAGCCCTGGTTGACTTGAATCACAGAGGTGTCAGTGTAGAGACATGCAAGGCTCCCAGAGCCTGTGGGAAGTCTGTCTGTGTTCATGTCCCATAGAAGGGACACAAGTGACAACCAAATGAAACTGTAGAGTCCCAGAATGGCTGGGTTAGAAGGGACTGAATGGGGAATCCACAGTTCTCCGGGCAGCAGTGCCTGGACCTCGATTTCTTCCTTATAATCTAAATCTATACTCCTTCAGTTTAATGCTGTTACTCCTTTACCTGTTAGATGCTTTTCTGGGGTTACTTAATGATAAAAACAGTTGTTCTGCTGCCAAGGGGAAATGACCCAGTTGTGAGTGGGAGTTGGTGCATGTGGCTGGGGACACCACTCATGTGGCAGTCATCCTCTGCCCCACGTGCAGTGGGAGCTGCTGGAGCCTGTGGGCTCTGGAGGGGGCCTTCTGGAGTGGGATGTGCTCTGCTGTAGTCCAGGAAAATGATGTAAAATATTGGATTGCTGGAAGCCTCCCAAAGCAAAAGTGCCCCTAAATGGTAAAGTTTCTTTGGATAGCTTCATGGGGTGTAGGCTGGTGTGGAATCTGGTATATGCCATGGGGTATGCAGCCCAGTTTGGGCTGGGCTATTTCCCCCTATACTACTCAGCTTGGCTTGGCTGATGCACTCTGATTAGATAAAGGGACAGTGTCTCTTCTGTGCTCCTTCTTTGCTAAGCAGCCCTCAGCCAAAATGACTTCATACTGAAATACCTCAATATGCTCAAATAGGAAAACTCTGCTCTCAAACACTAGCTGGCTGGAGTTAGAATTCTGAGAAAGTGTTTCAGGGCCTTGTGGCCTTCTACACCCTTGTCCTTTTCCAGGGCAGACTGATGACATTTTCCTTGGCCGTGTGGTCAGCTAATGCACTGATTGTGTTGGAGGTTCATCTTGTGGTTTCTGCAAGGGCACACTTGGAAAGCAAGCATCTCCTGGGTCTTCCCAAGTAGAAGACTATGGAGGACGGGCTGGAAACTTTCCTGCTTGGTGTCACTGGCTGAAGGCTGCTCAATCCATAGGACTGAAGTGTTGGCCTTCCAGATTTCACTCTGTCACAGTCTAGAGCGATCACAGGCATGGGTTGATAGCTGGACTAGATGATTTTAGTAGTCTTTCCAACCTTAATGATTCTGTGTATTTACTTAGCACTCTGCCCCAGATTGTTTTGTTGGTGTTTGGGGAACTAGAGTCCTCTGGGTTTCATTCTCAAAGAAGAACCAGAGCACAAATACTATTTGGTACCCCTGGTGCACTGGGGAGCTGGAGCATGTGAGGAGAACCAGTGAGGGGTTGAAATGTCAAGGAGCACGTGTGTGCTGCAGACAGCTCAGATCAATGTGAGCAGGAGAGGGGAGGACAGATGTGGTCAGGGAAAATGGGAAGCTTTCTGCTAGGTCCTGTGATGTTAGCTCACTGGCTTTGCTGGATGTCAGAGGATTGCAGATATAGAACAGTGGAAAAAAGTGAAATGGGTCAGTGAAGCAAATAGGGAAACTCAGAATTAACCACTGTGCTGTCAGTGACAGTGACACGAGAAGTAAAAGGGAAATAAGGAGTCATGGGAGAGCTGTGGATCTGCTACAGGAACAAGATGCTACAAGGCTTTTACATGCCCTCTGATGTCTGCATCTATCATTTCTGTTATTCCCTCTACATAGCTGTTTCTGAGAGTAAGGTTTGGTGGGTGAGGGTGGCTGAAGGCAGGGCAGCAAGTGTAGGGCAAGTGCAGAAGGAATAAAGTTATACCTGGGTTCTTTTGCATAGTCGACCACAGCATGGGAGCATGGAGCTGTGTTTTCAGGATGAGATCACTTTGTTCAGAGGTCTCTATGTGCATCTGATCACTGTCATGATAAAAGTGGTGATGGAAGGAGGCAGCATTTGGGGCAACAGGTCACATCTGTTCTTCACCTCCTGCTCTGAACAGCACAGATCTCTTCCCTGGTGCTCAGAGAGGAGGATAATCTGTACTGTGATCCTGGGCACAAGGGGCAACCCAAACAGATGAGTGCTCAAAGGGAACAAGGCTAAATAACTCTTTTTCCCTGCTGAACAATAATATAATGTCTGTGGTGGTGTTGCAAAGCATCTGGCTTGGCCTGGAAAAACAAAATGTAAGCCACTTCAAGATTTTTTTTTTCTTGTCTCGATTCCATTTGTATTATGAACTGAGGCATATTTAAATGTGCCTTGTACTGGATGTATGAAGTAGGCAGCTTTATAGAAACACAGTTTATCTGCATGCTTAAATCTGTGCAGAAGAACATGACTCCAAATCACTTCTGTGGTTTCAGATACATACGGTTGTAGCAATATAGGCTGCCTTATGTTGACTTGGTAAGTTATTGACTGCTCAGGGCTGATTTCTCTTCGCTTAGCCAGTGTTAGCTGGATGGGTCTTGAGATGGCTGACAGTTCTCTTGCCAGTGCTTTCCTGTAATGAGGGGGAAATTAAAGCAAACAAACACAAAGCAATTCAAACATAATTCAGCTGCGTGGAGGAAGGCCAATAAAAATAAGTCTTAGTGTCCTCATTTCTTGCTCACTGTGGGCTGACCCCATGGATGCACCCTGCATGTCAGCAGAATGGCGGCATAGGGAAATCTGTGCGTGCCACTGTTGTGCTGATTCACAGCTGACAATTCCACTTCTACTTGAAAATTAGGCTTCTCCAGGCACTGAGCTGGCCTTGTGCATGGCCACCTCTTCTCCAAAGTGTTACAGGATGAAACCTGTGTTGGACAACAAATGGGAAAGAGGACAGAGGAAATATGTGATGGAGAACACACCGGCATGTGCATTCCTGGGCTGATGAAATTGCCATCTGTCTTGCATCTGTGCTCTCACAGTTCTCATATAGTTTGTGGCAGAGATGGCTGCAGTCAACCCTCAGAGACAAAGAGCTGGTTCTATTTCCTGTCAAATACCCTGCACTCTGTCAGAAATAACAGTGCAGTGCTGTATGCAGTGACTGGATGCTGTTGTACCATGTTTCCCTGATGTGTGGCTTCAGCACAGTTTGCAAACGTCATCTTGTTTGGTGCAAGTATTGGCACAGGATGTCCAGGGAGGTGTTGGAGTCACTGTCCCTGGAGGTATTCAAGAGCTGTGGAGAATTGGCACTGAGGGATGAGGGATGGTGGGGGTGGGTTGGGGCTGGTCTAGATGATTTTAGTGATCTCTTTTAACCTTAATGATTCTGGAAGTGTCCTCTTGTTCAACGGCCTGAATTACAACTCAGGGCCTTCTTGCTGACGCAAGTCAGGAGCACTGCTTTTCTGGCTTTGTGCCTGTTAGTGATCTTCTGTTTTGTGGTCATCTCCCCGTCCCTCCTGCTTTTCCCTTAACTGATCTGTGTGATGTGTGGTATGTATTTGTCTGTAAGAAATAAAAAATGGTATTTGGCATTCATATGTGGCACTTCTTGAGTTCAGATGGATGAAGGAGAGACCATGAAGAAGGAGCAAACACATGCTGAGCTGCAGCTCCTTTGCAAAATGAGGATGCCTTGATCTGGGCAGCTGATTTCAGGGTAAGAGCTCTGGCCATGCAGCTCAGGAAGGGCTTCTTCTTGGGAAGCTGTGGCTAATTGCAGAGATGAGTTTAGGACAAGATGCCAGTGTGCAGGACTGCTCTTACAGACTGGCCAAGGCCTATCTGTTCAGGGCTGGGTCACTGTTGTGGGGTCAAGGGCATGGTATTCCCCACAGGGCTGCACTGCTGCTGAGCAAATTTTGACGTAATACATGCTGCTGCCTGAGGCTTTGCCCCTGAAGGTATTTTGACACCAGACAGCACCTGAGTTTCACAGATTAAGAAGTCCTGGCTGGAAAGTGTTTTTTTGCCCCTGTGTTCTCTGCCTCAGGTTGTGGAAATACTGAAACACTCCTTGATGTGCTTGGTACTGTATGGAGAAGGGAAAGGATCTCTTCCCTGCTCAGTTTTTTGTGAGTGAAAAGTGCATTAGTGAAGTGAAACTGCATTAAGAAATGTTGACTGTGTGTAAACACAGCACTTAGCCAGCTGAACCTCCACAACACATCGTTAGTCAGCAATGGTGCTAGAGCTAACTCTGGTAATGACTGCTCTGCTTCCAGGTCAATGGGAAGCAAGCATTTGCCTCGATTTCACTGCATCCCTACCCTATATAGGGATGGTGGCAGCGAGTCAGATGTTGTCTGACTGTGTGGACTGTCTCTTGGGCTTTTCATCACAGCTGTGACATCCCTCCTGTGTCCAAGTGTGTGCTCCTGGCTCCTGTTGTCAACCGTGGAGCTCCTGGTGCCCTTGCCCAGGCCATGCCCATGACTGGGCTTGTTGAGGGAACTGCCTGGAGAAATGAAAACCCAAATGCCAACAGCCCTATGCAGCTCATTGCTTACCTTCAAGACCAGCAACACTGATGTCCAGAGGCAGATGCCCAGTCTCGGCCTTTCAGGCATACCCTGACCAATTTGTTCTTGTCTTACAAAAAGCTTCAGAAGTTAAGGGGGGTTCAGAATTCTGGAAGTCCCTAATTTCTGTCCTGAATACAGGAAGTAGAAGTGAGACTGTAAAATTGTACCATGTTTTCTGGTTATTAAATTCACTTGTACATTGTGAGAATTACATAACTGAAACAGAGGTTCCTGAAAGTTCCCAAGCCTGGAGAAGGAAGAGGAGCCCTCAAGCACTCTTTGTGTTTCTTCCATAATATGACAAAGCTCCTACAGCACTGTGAACATGTGCTGTACTTGGTGCCTTAATCAAAGCCAAAGTTAACAGAAGAAATAATGATCAGGACCTGTGATGGGATGTAGTGCATGCACTATGGCAGAGAATGGAAAGAGAAAGGAGGTCTCACACTTCAATATGACTGGCTATCGAATCCCAGATTCTTTACTTGAACAAACAAAATATCCTGCCTCTTTCCATGGAGAAACATGTTCAGTTTCCAGAGAAGTGTTCTTTGAAGGCCTGGAACTGGGCATAAGTTTGGAGCCTCTGTGAGAGGATACTGAGTACGTGTGTGATTCAGGGTTGGTAGACCAAGAAATTACATAAATAATGACATCAAGTATTACTTCTACTCAAAACCCATGGATTTTTTTGCCTCCAGTTCTGACTTGAAAGCATCCACATTAAGGATTTTTTTCTGTATATAAGGGGATGTAAACAGACTGCAGAAATCTGCTGTGTGTTGATTTTTGTAATGCTAATTTGCCCATTAGCACAGAAACATTGCTTGCGTACTACAGGCAGAAATTTGTTTTTTCAAGTCAACCTATATAGAAATATATGAAAATAGGCAATTAGTATCACTTTAGATAATGAACTGAAGTTTGTGGTAGTGAGGTGCTAATGTGAGATAGTAGACACTTAAACTGGAAAGAAGTACATTGTACTTGAACAGATACAGTGCAGTTTCATGCAGAATTAGTTGATTTGGACAGAAACTGGGTTGAACAGAAATGGGCAGTGTCCCTTGTCCACAGAGAATGTGGGGACTGAAGTTCAGAGGGAAGTAGAAGGAAGGTGGAGGCTATTTTTTTTTTAATTTGTGGTTTCTATCTGAGAAAAGTTGGCTTCAGACATTGTTCTGGATGACAGACAAATCTTGTCTGTCTTTAAAAGTTGATATTGATTTTGTGCTGTACATGCTGATCTGACAAAATGTTCCCCAAGTAAATGCAATCTGAGCTCCTCAGGAGAGGCTTCTGAGAGAAATCAAATCAAACAGAACTGGAATTTGGGCAGTCCATGCATTCCCCTGTAATACCTCAGTCTTTATGACATTATAATGGATCAGAAGGAGGTACTGAGCTAGAAAGTTAAACAAAGACCAACAAAAGACTTTTGAACACAGCTACATGCATGGCAGGTACTTGGAGGGTTCTCTTCCATCCTCAATTTCTGTGTTCCTGCAGCCTTGTCTCTGTAGGATGCCTCCTATGAGGTACAACAAAGGTTATCTGAATTACTGCTTGTGCCAGGCAGGATTTACAGAGTTACCTGGATGAGTAACTTCATTTTTTTTTCTTTTTTTTCTCTGAAGGAGCAGTGATGCAGTGGCACAGGCTGCCCAGGGAGGGGGTGGAGTCACCATCCCTGGAACTGTGGAGATGTGGCACTGAGGGATGTGGTCAGTGGGTGTAATGGGATGGGTTGTGGTTGGACTAAATGATTCTGAGGTCTTTCCTAACCTTAATGTTTCTGTGACTGTGATCTTTGAAAGCTGCTAAGGTTACTTCAGGGGCAGGTCTAACTCACCCAGAGCATGCAGGAGTTAACCTTGTTTGGTTCCCCCCATTTTTCAGTGTCTTTTATAGGTCTCCTTTGCTTCAGTGAAATCACAGCATCAGTCTGGGGGTCCTGCCCCTCTTGAATTATCCTGAACATCATTCTCCTTTGGAAGTGGAGTGGGATGCCCCTTACTGAGGGGTGATGCCCCCAGAAAACTGCTTGCATCAGGTAGGACAGCCATGGCACTTTTGTTCATCTCCAGATGATGTTCCCCTCACATCTACCTCCTCACCAAGGGATGTCAAAGCCAGTGGGGTACAGTTGTGCCTGTAGGAGCTCATCACGAGTAGGGGAAGAGCAGGAACCTTCTGGGTTGAAGGCAGTGAAACACTCATGTCATTGCTCAAGCATTCAACAGAGTGAGTGGAAAACTGCAACCAACATTTGTTGATCTGGATAGCCCCATGCAGGGTACCAAGCAGCAGCACATATGGTTAGAGTTTGGATGTTGCCAAAGACTAGGGTTCTGCTTTGTAGGTAAGCAATGATGATACAGACTGCCACTGCTTCTTGTGGCCATTGTGTAGGGGTAGAGGAGATGATAGTAAAGCCAAAGACCAGAAACTTTGTTAACTAGGACATTGCGCTGTTACTTTTGTCCCAACAGTTTATCTTGTCTGTACATAAGGTTGAGCACTGAGACAGTGCTGCTCTTGCCAGTGGGGCTTAGGGGTTGGCCTGCAGCCTTTGGGACAGGCCTTGAGAGCTCTTGAGGCCTCCAGGACCAATATTGTTCTATCTGAGAGCTTGTTATTGCCTCCTCCCTTTCAGAGTTCATTTTTCCCCATCACAGCTGTTCTGACGCTAATGAATACTTCTGAGAGCTCAGCTTTTCTGCTAAATGATAAGTTTTCCTCTTCTATTAGTCTACTAGGAGGGTTATTGCAGTTCAAGAGCTCTGTACTGTTTGGATGAAAATGACTTGGATAAATAGCAGTGCATTCCTCCTCCTCAAAGATGGCCTTTCTGGTGCTCAGTGTGCCCTGCTGGTCCCATCTGCTGAAAAAAGAGTTGAATTGTAATGAAAACAGTCCAAGGACACAACTGGGAGGCATTTGGAGGGGAGCTGGGGTGAACCTTGGAAAGTCATGGAGAGGTGAAAGAAGTGGAAATCTCCAAGGGGACAAGAATCAGCAGAGAGATGAAGAATGGGTTTGTAGGGAAAGTTTCAAGCTGGTCAATTCAAGAGGGTTTTTTAAACTCAATTTCTAGAGGAGAAAGCCCTGGGTAGCAAATAGAAATAGTATCTAGCAGTGGGAACATTTACTTCACAGTAGTGTATTGCTTTACAAAATGCAATTAGTCCTCCTCCAGCAAAGTGCACCCAGACACCCTGATGTGCGGCTTCTGCAGTGCATGTGCTCTGATTTTCCTGCAGGTGAGATGTGCTTCTATCCCAGCCTGGTGGATTTGAAGCTTTGCTAAAGAGGAAATCTGTGGTTGCTGCAGTGCTGAGTAATTCCTAAATCCTTTGATGTAAGCTGCCCTGTATTCATGTGTCTACAGGAGACCTATTCTGTATTTTTAAGATATTGGTGCGGGTGATGTAGCCACATCCTCTTTTAAGTCATGGAGGAAGGCAGCAATTACTCATGGATTTCAACCCAAAGTGTGACAGTGTTTTGTATGAGCAGGATTTTGCTGGTGTCACACCCAGGCTGCCAGCATCCAACCCTCTCCCCGGACCGTATGATCAATCATAGAATCATGGAATGTCCATAGGGACCACTGAGTCCAGTTCCTGACAGATGTCCTTCCTTGGCTGTGCTCATTCCTACTTAACACCAGCTAAACTGAACGCAAGCCAGTTTTATTTGTATCACCTTGCCTCGCCTCTGCATCTAAAATGGGATCAAAAGCAATACCAACAGAAGCCGTAAGATAATATCCAGCCACACTGAACACAAACAATTTACTTAGTTTGTAGGAGTGCTATTTATTAGTATTAATCTACTGCTGGCATCAGAAGACATCTGCAAACTCCTGGAAGTACCTGGCCATGTGTAATATGCCACATGTGAATAAATGCCACTGTAAATGTTGAGTCATACAGGAAGGCAAATAAATTGGCTTCCTGGGTTCTGAAAGCTGTGGCTTTCATAGCAGGATGAAGAGAATTGCACAGTGTGGTTCCACACGGCTTATAAAATGTGTATGAAAACCATTTTCTCCTGTCCATCCTAATTACAATATAGAAATGGAGTCACTATTTTTCTTCCAGCATTGCATTAGTTGGAAATGTTTTGGTTTTCTTCTTTTTTAAAGGCCAATGTAATCACTTCTATGATGCTTTTCTCTAGGCCTTTAACAGATCCCTAAATCAGAGTGTAATTATTTATAGCAATAACATGACCTTTCACTTAACTGGAAAAGAAAATGTTGCATAATAGGTGGCAACTGTCACAAGTGCTCAGCACTGGTAAAAGTCATTTTAGCATTTGACTATAAATTGTATTTGGGATAAGAGTTCAATTAATGTGAAGTAAGCTTTGAGCTTACATGTATGAGGGAGTCTCTGTGAGCGTGAGTGAGCTTATGGAAGGAGAGCTGTGCCCTGCCACTGGCTGCAGATAGAAACCTAAGTGCTCTTTCATGCAAAATATAAATAGCAAGTGATAAGAGAGCAGACCTGGGCCAGCAGTGCCAGCTGGGGCAAATTCTGCCTTCTCTACATCTCCTGCGCTACCAGGAGTAGACAACTGAGATAGAGGAATAAGGGTGCCAGTGCAGAAAGGAGAAAATGCATCTCAAATACATATCTTTATTATTCAATATTGAGACTGGCAGTGCATCAAGGCTGATGTTTTGGACCTTGTTGTACCAGATACCACAAATACAGCACACAGAATCATTAAGGCTGGACATGATCACTAAGATCATCTAGTCCAACTGCTGACCACCACACCCACCAAACCATGCTCATAACTGTCATGTCATGTGGCAGTCCTGGCTCTGGAGTGCAAGGCTATGGGATCAGTGTGCACTCTCCCTGCCTGGCAACAGTGGTGATGCCCATGGGGGAGGGCTGAGAGCAGTAGGTGCATTGGTCTTCGGAGGAGTAGGTGGGACTATATGCAGCAGCACAGCAAACAACAGAGACAGAATAAATGTGTCAGTTTCCTAGTGTATTTGAATATGTTTAAATATAAACATAGGAAATGAATATCTCTAACTGAGAAAAAAAATTGGATGCAAAAATACACCAATAGTATATTGTATATGTGTATAAATACATTTTATGGTCTGTAGAGTCATTACATCCTCCTTCCGGTCTGACTTTCTATTTCAACTTTGGTGTCAGTCTGTAAAGGAAAATTGAAGGGAAAGGTTTTCAACCAAACATGTTGTTATTTTGGCAAGGGATTCATTTCCCAGAAAAATGGGTTGTAAAAACAATGCACAGTTTCAAAATAGACCCATTTGTGTTTTCACATCTAATCTACCCTACAACATGAAAGGAAAGATCAAGTGAGGAAATGGTGATGCAGATGGGGAGCTCAAGATATCTTAAATGTCATTTGAGACCAGCTTCCCCACTCCCTCAAAGCCCATGAGGTCAACAGGGTCAGGAGTCCTTTCTTCCGCAGGGAGGGCTTAAGCAAAACCTGATGTGCCTTGCCTACAAGGCACTATTTCAGCCCAAGCCCTGTTCGTGGGGTAGGGGTGTGCTGGAAGGAGTAACTGTAGCAGGGAAGACTGCCAGGGGCCCAGGTGCTCCCACCTCATGGAGGTGAAGGAAGTGCTGCCCAGATCACCACTGTGGGGGTAGTCATGACTCCTGGGGGTGATTTGGAAACCCCAAAACCCCTGGACAGTTCTGTTCAAAGGTGCGGAGCGCACAGCTCGGGTCACACCAAACCACTGGGGGTGCTGCAGTATGGAGGGAGGCAGGAATCGCCGTACTAAGACAGTTGAGGTTGGAAAGGATCTCTGGGTTCATCTGATCCAACCTTCTGCTCAAGCAGGGACACCTACAGCAGGGGTTTCAGGACCATGCCAGATAGCTTTTGACTATCTCCAAGAAGGAAGACTCCACAATAGAAGTTCCAGCACACACAAGCATGACTTATCCTGACCGCAGATGTGGTGTGGTCTAATGCAGGTGTCTCTGAGTGGCTCAGAGGGCTACAGACAGAAAGCAAGCATGCTGTCATGGGACTTTTCCAAAATCTCTGCTTTCTGACTTCAGTTTTTCTTCTCTTTCCTTAGCAGACAAAAAGTTTCATAGGAGGTGTTTGCTTGGTCTGGGGAGTCAGGGACATGGCCTTCACAGCACCTGGTGAGGTAGACAGAGCTCAGAGCACCAGGGCAGTGATGTGATGTCATCAAGGAGACTGTGGAAGGAGCTGTATCTGGTGCAAAGAGCATCACTGGTCCTTCTGCTGGCACGGTCCTTCCATGGGCGTCCCTTTCTCATGGCCATGCATGGTGAATGGTGCTTCCCACAAGGACACTGAGCACCAGAGTGGGACAGAGAATTTTCCGTAGGAAAAGATGGCAGTGCTGTGCGTTGCTGCAGGGCACAGTCCTGGTTACACCCACACAGGGTGCACTGGCCTATGACACATTAATACTGGAGAAGAGTGGGGTGCTGGGCGGCGTGGATGCTGTGCCATCTGCCAGGTAGCCCAGGATGCTTTTGAGTTCTCCGCGTGACAAATTAGCTTTGATGTGCAGGAATGCTTCCAAGTGTCTTTTGCTGCGGGAGAGAAATGGTCAGATGTCATCTTCCCTGCACCAGCCTGTAAAGCTGGTCAGTCCCCAGGAGGTACCAGCATTGAGTGATCCTACACACAGGAACCAGCACCTCTGGGGAGGTGTGAGGAATCCCCAAGGCAAAGGAGAAAATCAGGCATATTTATATATTCCAAGTTATGGCCTTTCTTAATAGAGTCCTTTTTTGTCCAATGGCATTGGATGGCTGCAAACTGACTGCAGCCTTCGCCTGCTCTGCCCTGGACAAGTTCAGATTTTTCTTTTTGGTTATGGAATATCTAGGGAAAACACAGCTCAGGCTGTGTGCAAAGAGAGATATCCAGATAACTGGGAGCCATTTACCCTCTGGATTCTTTGTCTGACAGGGGTCAACACTGCTTAGGGTGTATGAGCCTCACCCATGCTAATATATGGCTACTTCATGACTCAGTTAAAATTCCACACGCATATTTGCAAATCCCTTTCAGCTTCTCTTACCGGATATCTGGGTATGCTGTGGCGAGTGTTGCAACTTCAATTTTAATAGCACCTGTATCTTGAAGCCGGATTATTTCAGCCAGTTTGGGGAGTACTGAATTCAGCCAGGTGGCCTTAGACCCCTGTGGAAAGGGAAGTGGTCAGAACGTGGCAAAACCCTTCCTCCCACTTCTCCAGGCTCACCAAGCCCTTCCCTGTACCCTCAAAAGAACCTGTTCTCTGGTTTCTAGCTGCTCAAGGAGATGGGTGCTTGGCCTCCTGCCCATGCTGAGAGCTGCTCAGACTTGCTCCTTCCTCTCAAACATGGGTGAGGTGGTTGAGATGGGGCTTGACTTGTATTTTTTTTTTTCTTCTAAAGATGTGAAAGGACAGAGGTGACCTCAGAAGACACAGAGGGAAGTTGTGGCCACACAGAAACACAGCAGTGACGGCCAGAGCATCCTGGGAGGATCCTTTGGCAGAAGCCGCCTGACTGCCCTTGCCAGCGCCAAAGGCACAGGAGCAAAAGGAAGTCAGCCTCCATGCACATTGTACTGTAACCAGAGCAGTTCATGTTTAGCTCAGCCTCCTGTCCCTCTAGATATAAATCTTCAAAGGAAACAACTGATGACAGGACAAAGGAGGCTGAAATCATTGCTCTCTGTCTGGGAAGAGCAGGCTGGCACTTGCAAAGCTCTCCCTGCCCAGTCTTTCCAGAAAATTACTCTGTGCTAGAAAGGTTAATGAGGGGTCACAAAAAAGGCATGCTGCTGTTTCTCAGCATGCCCTACACTGTCATGGATGAGGTGAGTGAGCACATACATTGCTGGTGCAGAAGGCTTCCAGGTCGGCAGCGTTCTTGGAGATGCTTTGGGCCAGGTTTTGCTGCTGTGTTGGGCTTTTCATGCTGACCTTCTTCTTCAGCAGCCTCACGATGTAATCTTTCACCAAACAGACATGGATCTTCTCAATGATGGACTGTTGGGAAGGAGAGTGGGATCGTTTATCTATCATTTCTTTGGCACTGAGGGACATAGGTAGTGGGTAAGGTGGGAATGGGTTGATAGTTGGACTAGAAGACCTTAGTGATCTCTTACAACTTCAGTGATTTGATGATGTGTGTGGAAGAAGGACTAAGATACTTCAAGTACTACAGAGCACGTCCTGCCAAGTGTCCACTGCTCCTCAAACACGAGGAGCCATGCTGGCTGCCAACTTCCCTGCAATCTGCAACACGACATCCTAGATACCGAGAATCTCTTTGTACTTAAATTAAAGAGGTGTGGGAATTTCTCAGTGTTGCTTCCTTTTGGGAAGACTTCAGTGCTTAGAAAACATCTCTAAATGTTAGATAAGAGGTAACGGTACTCCAGAGAAACAGGAACTCACCCCCCTCCTCCTGTTCCTCTCTCTAATACACAAAACTTCATAATTTTGTTTTAACTACTAAAAAGACAAAGGCAGGAAATAAAATATTTTTTATACGGTAATGTTTCACATATACTCCCGCACCACTGAGCACGTGGCTGTGGCTATTTCTCTTTGACTTACATGGTAAAAAGGGTCCTTCAGGGTCTGTAACTCTGAAATATGATTGCTGGTGGTTTTAATGATCTCATTCATAATTTCATTGCTGGATTCCCACTTATTTTCTGTAAATTTCTTGTATATTGGCTGAAAAATAAAAGAACAATTAATTAGTTCTATCCAAACATGTATTTACATTCTTATATACATAACATCCTCTACAGTGACAGCAAGGTGTGCAGTCCTAGTAGGGAAATGAAGATGACCTACAGGGACGAGGGAAGAGGAGCTGCGTTAAGCTTCACAGAATCACAGGAGTTGGAAGGGACCTCTGGAGATAGAGACCAGTCCCCTGCTACAGCAGGTTCCCTATAGTAGGTGACACAAGAAGGAGTCCAGACTGGTTTTTAATATCTTCATAGAAGGAGACTTCACAACCTCTCCTCTTGGTTCCTCACAATAAAGAAGCCTGAGGGATTGAAAGGCTCATATCAAGGATGCTTTTTTTACTTCCACATTGTTAATGTGCTGTCCACCCACTCTCATCTAAGTGGAGAATTATGGCATCATCAAAAAAGAAGAGCTGAGTTGTTATGTTTTCAATCACAAATGTTGTTGGCTGCCGTAAATCAATTTGGAAGTAAAAGATCTACCAGATATCTTCCAAGAGGTCCTACAGAAAATGCAGGACAGATTGTGGCTGTCATTCCTGGCTCCTCTGCCTTCTCCTCCACCACATTTGCTTAACTTTAAAAGCTTTCTATTATTAGCCAAAAAAAAAAAAAAGGGAAAGAAAGAAAGGAAAGGAAAATATGAAAGAAGGAAATGAAAGAACTGGAAGTATTTTTCCAGCCTCCTTTATGGAGAAACCAAATGCTGCACAATTGCTCATGTCATCACTTGTGACTACTTCCCACAGCTCAGAAAGTAACCACACGCATGTTCAGACTCTCTCCCTACAGCACTCCTCTTGGATGCGATTGGCACTTTTCACTTCCCCATGCACAGTCACTCCTACACACTTCGCCTGGGGTTTGAAGACACCAGCTCAGGTTTTCTGACAGTACTGATGCTGTGATGCAACTTGGCCAAGACTCCTTCTGAACTGGTGTGTTTTTAGTAGGGAATATCAGTGCTACTGAACTTTACTGAAGGTAAAAGTACAGAGCACTGGCACAGGCTGCACAGAGAGGTGGTGGAGTCTCCTTCTCTGGAGACGTTCAAGACCCAACTGGATGCCTAACCTGTGCAGCCTGGGCTAGGGAGCTGCTTTGGCAGAGGGGTTGGACTCGATGATCTCTAGAGGTCCTTCCAACCCCTACAATTCTGTGATTCTGTAATCCAGATTTTTGTATCATGTTCTTTCCAAGCCCCAAATTAATTAATGCTACTCACTGATGAAGTGGTGCTTAGGGATATGGCTTAATGGGCATGGTGGGGATGGCTTGACAGTTGGACTTGATGACCTCAGAGGCCTTTTCCAACCTTAATTGTTATGTGATAATTTCTGTGAATGCCACCATGTTTGAGTCATGGATTTGGGTGGCCAGCAGTGCAGCACCTTTGTGTCGCTGCCGCTGTGCCACCAGGTGGGACTAGTCCATGGGACAGCAAGTGCAGGCTGGGTGCATACCTTCAGCTGGGCAAAGAGCTGCTGAAGCAGGACATCTCCACCGCTGGTCATAATGTCTCTGAGGGTGCTAAGTATCCTCTCTTTGTTGTCATCCTTTTCTGCTATGTTTTTCTCTGTGTAGTCACTGAAAGAAAATATTGCCAATGTAAGAATAACCTGTCCCCAGAGAGAGGAGAGAAATTCAGAGCTTCCCAAGCCTTCCTCTGCTCAGTCTGGGGCATTTTCCCTTTATCTCACTATTTCCCACTGCTGGCAGCGGAAGGAACTCTTACCTAAAATTGCAGCAGTTGTTAATATTTGCAATCAGAACAGGCCTGTAGTATCTGTGCTTCTTGCCTCTTTCCTTGAAGTCTTCAAAAGCATCCTTGTAGCTGGAGGGGAGATGGGAAGACAGGTGGATGAGTGATGGCACCAGGACACTTGGGAAGCACCGCTGCCTGTTGGGACCTTACCACACCTTCTCAGAAAGGCAGCCAGCTCTGTCGACAGTCGGCACAACAGCTCCTCACCCAGCATGGCATTGATGTCCCTGGCTCGCATCTGGCTGTTGTAGACACTCTAGCAAACAAAGTGAAAAAAAAAAAAAAAAAGCGCAAAAATAAGCATTGGAGGTGAAGAAAACCCATAAAACAAGTGGGAAATTGGAAGTTTTTCTTTCTCTCCTTTTGCTGGTGTGTGAAAAGGGTTGTCCCAGCACCTATCACACCAGGAGTATGGGTTTGGACTCCTGTGCCACCCACTTGTGCTATGGCCGTACACATGCAACTTGGCCTTTTGGCTTCCTGCAGTGACTACAGTTAGTCTCAGATCTTCTAAGCACAAACAAGATGCTGCTGTTTATTTTTAAATATTTATCTGTATTACCTGGATAACAATTATTGCTAGCAGTTCACTCTGAAAATGCCCATTGAATTTCTCTGGTTCTTTGTCTTCTTTCCATCTCTGGATTTCCTTTGCTAAACCTTTGCTCAGCACATTTTTGATGGTAGCCTTTAGAGAACAAAGAACAACAGCATTTACCACAAGGCAAATATCACAGTTGCTGCCTTCTGCTAGGGTATTTTTCTTGGCCTACCTACCCATTGGCTTAGCAATTTTCCTCTACTGTGGTGAGAAATAAAGGTTCTTTGTTACAAGACACCTTACCCACAGCTTCTCAGCAGCAAGGACACCCTCTAACAACATTCCCCTATTCAGTATAGACTGGAATATTTCAGGGGAAGAATGGGAGGCACTGGCACAGACTGCCCAGAGAGTACCTGGAGGTGCCCAAGGCCAGGCTGCATGGGGCCCTGGGCAGCCTGAGCTGCTGCGGGGCAACCAGCCCAAAACAGGATGTTGAAGTTGGATGGGCTTTGATTCTATGAAGATCAGGACCCACCACCCCAACATGTCTGCACAGGCAAATATACACAACAGAGCTCCAGTTCCCCGAGAGATGCTTTACATGTAACCTGTAACATTCAGTGTTACCCCCTGAGCTTGTTTTGTAATCCTTTATCATAAGCACTTCTGACATCTTACTAGCTCAGGAGGGAATCAAAATATTCCAGGTTTTCCCTGCTCTGACCCTTCCTGCTCACTGTGCAGCATGAGTGTTGTGCAATAGCTGGCACACACCTCTGCCCACTGCCCTGTTCATGCATGTCAGAGCCCATCTGCAATCCATCTTGGACTGCAGCATGTAACTTCTCATTTTCCAGGAACTTCAGCTCAAAGTGCCAAAAGCACTAAGCCATGGGAAGGAGGTGAAAGTTGCTCCTTGAATCCATTAAGGAGAGAGTTATCAAAAAATCAGAGCAACTGCTGTTTCCTGCAGACCATGTGATTCTCTATCAAGGAGGTAGAATTTTCCAGACTGGACCTGTGTTCTTCGTGCTTGCCCAAGGTCTGGCACTGCTCCAGAAGCCAGAAATAGGGCTGGAAGCATCATCTGCAAATGAGGCTGCAGGCTCCTCCTATGAAGATTTAGCAGACAACTGAAAAGTTACCCACAAATACCTGTTGTTGAACTTATTCCCACCTCCCTAGCACCAGCTTTACAAGAACAGAGCAGTAATTTTTTGCCAGGCAGAGGGATGGGCAAACCAGGAGGTAGTGAAATGTTAACTCTTCAAGTCCCATCCAGCAGTATCCCAGGTACAAGGAGGAAAAAAAAGCTTTCCTGCTTCTTTTTCTCTCTTCGAGGATGTGCAGCTTACAGGAAGGACTGGGAATTGGGCACTTAGGACAAGTCAGAGTTCCTCAGAGGAGCTATGCACAGCACAGGGATGAGAAGGAAATGAGCAGATTCTTACCTCTTCACTCTCAAGGTATTTCTTTTCAAGCTCTTTGCACAGACTTAAAGGCAAAAGGCTTCCAAGCTCAAGTTTTTCCAGCTCCTCTGCTAAAACATGATCTTTTCTCATATCTCTGGAACAAAAAAGCCAAATGATCACATTTTCCAAGGCCAGCGTAATTCAAGACAGCTGCTGAGGCAAATTTCTAACACTCCTGGAGGACATCAGTGAGAAACCAGATGTAAATTAAACCTGCTGTTAGCGTAGGCCACTGCACTGTGTTGGGAATAGGGACCCCGAGCAGCAGGAGGAATGAGTTTGGGAATACATCCTCTGTCCATCCATACAGCAAGTGATCTAATGAAAGAATTACTGTGGGTAATCCCTGGGCAACCTTCTCCATGCCCAGGATAAGCACAGCTTAGGTTTTCCTATTTACTGGCTGCCTTGTGATCTAGCAAGCAACAGGCTGGAGTTCCCAGATTTTCCAAGAATGAGACAAGGGCCACAAGTGAAGCCCTATGTATCTGTGTGGACCTCTGTTGCCTGGGTGGTGTAGCAAGACTTGGTTACAGCCTAGCAGCCCCAGGAAAGTGCCTTCAGGTTATCCCGGCCAGCACAGTATCACTGACTCCAAAACCTAACCATGGATTGGACTGCATCAAAGTGATACCGATCTGCAAATAGAGCAAATGTCTGGTTTGGCAGCCAGAAAACCTGTTGGCCACCAGTACAAAATGTGTGCCAAAGCAACACTTACTTTGGGTAAATGTTATGCACCCAAGAGAGGACAAGGTAGACATCCTTGTCATCCAGCTGAGACTCGGCAGCTTTCTTCACCAGAGATGCAAAATGGTGGTGATAGAGTTCTGCATATGTGCGGAACACATCAAACTCAGGGGGATAAAGGTGTTTAATGTACTGTGCAACTACTGTCAAATCTTCTTTCATTGTCTTCCCCATATGCAGGAGGTTTTGGCCAACTACAGAAAGGTTCTCAGTTCTAGGAGTATGACTTGTGACCTTCATTCGAGTGTCTACCGACTCCTTTACTGTGGCCATCCAAAGATCTTTCCATTTTCTAGGTCTAAATTGCGAGTTTTGTTCAGGCAGATTTTCTGACGTGCAGTTCTGGTCTTCTTTCTCCTGTTCTTTCAGTGCATCTACTGCCTGCTGCAACAGTTCTGGGTTTGCTCTCGCTAGAAGCACAGAGTCTTTCAAGATGCTGAAGACTTTGTGTTTCAGAATTTCGCAGATGGACTCAATGTCTTGCTGGGTGATGGTCAGTCCCTCCTCGCTTTTGCCAGACAGGTTCTTCTCCAGGGCAATCAGATGCTGGACAGCATCACAGAGCTTCTGCTTTTCAAGGAGATCCATGACTTGTTTGACTGTGGAGAAAAGAACAGCCTTTCTTTATCCAACAGCAAAACTTTTCATTCCTGTTTTGTATAAAAACATGGCTTTCCAATAGCATTTTCAAAATGTTCCCACTTCTACGTTAACTCTTAGACTCCTTTACCACACAGAAATTCTTCCTTTATTTGAAGTTCAGGTTGTTCCTAGGCTGCTGCTGACTGGCATAATGCTCACTGGATGTTCATCACTACTCCGTTACATATCAGCAGATGTTCATGTGCTAGCCATGATTTTTTTTCAAAAATTTGGAACTGTGGGTGTTTTTTGTTGTTGTTGCTTTTGTAGGTTGTTTCTTTGGGTTGTTAAGCAAGGGTCTGACAACCTCTTAAATTTTTTAATAGCCCTGAGGATACAGTATGGTTTCCCAAGAAACAATAAGAATCAGGGAGTACAAGCTGTATATATAAGTGTGTAACAGTTCCTTTGACAGAAGCTGAAGGGGAGGAATAGGCACAAGGCAACATGCCCTGTCACCTGCATCTCAGTCATAGGGCCCATCAGGATGGTGTGTTTGTCATTTTCTTGCACAACACAGTTATTTGGCTCAAGGATTGGCCATGCAGACCAAGGGACTATTGGGGTTTGGGGACCTAAGTGAGGAAATCAGAGCAAAGCAGCTAAAATGACTACCATACAATGTTCAGTCTTGAAAGTAAAGACAAATTCCAATGGGTTTTCTAAGAGTCATTTTGGCACAGAAGTCAGTGTTTTGGGGGTTATAATTAAAGAAGCAGCTGATTAGCACTGATAAACTCCACATCGTGAAGTTGTGAGCACAGTCTAAAATTCAGCCTTATCCTTTTTTAGTTATTCTATCTGTCATATTAGTGCAAAAAAAAAAAAAGTAATTATTCAGCCTCATCTTGAAGACAATAGGGTTCGAACAAATTGTGAATTATCAGACCTAACCTGCATTAAAATCTGCTAAATATAATAAAGCAAAGAGCAAGACAGCATAATTACATAGAGAAAAAGAAAAGATGCGAAGCTTCCTTTGAGTGGCATCAATGCTGGGGAGCCAGCCCCCAAATTTGAGTAAATACTTTACCCTACTGCTGTCAGCGAACCCAATAGCACACAGCAGACTAAAGGGAAAGGAATAAATCCATCAAAACAACCTGATAAAATCTGAAACTGCTAGAGAGTGAGTCTAAATATTATACGATTCTCCCAAAACGATGAAAGAAATTGCACTTTCATATCGAGTCCTGAGCTGTCAAGGTGAAGAAGGTGTTTTGTATAAGCAAGAAGTAATCTTCAGAAAGAATGAGCTGAGGGAGAGGCCCATCCAATTCTTCCCCATTAATATGACCTAAAGCAGGAAGCAAGGCTTTAGAAAAAAAAAAAAAAAGATGGAAAGATGTAGCTGAATAGGAAGCGCTAGAGGAAAAACCACATGGGTTTTTCCAGAATTAGGCTTGATGACATATCTAGCAGGTGAGATAAATACAGTTGAGCTATCCTGTTTGAGCTGCCGCCAGTTCCTTGATAATTGTGCAGTCTGGGAAATTATGAGTCTGGAAAAGTTATATCCCAAAATAAGTTCTCATAGATGTGTAAGGTTTTCACTGAAAACTCTGGGTGGAGAAAGTTTATGCTATTCTTGAACCTCCTCTCAATGTTCTCCTTAGTGACTATACACAAAAGCTGGGAGTGCCCTACTGACATCTGCTGATTGCACAAAGGTGCTATCGAAACCGAGGGCTGGGTGCATCAAACAGGAACAATGGGATTACTTCAATAGTCAATGGGCAGAAACTCAATAGCACAAAGTATAAGGCACAAATCTAATAGAACAAAAGCTACTTAGCAACAAATAGGATTTGCTGCTGCAAGCTGGATGTGCATCAGCCTGAAATAAAGGAGAAAGAGAGATGTAGGGAGAATTAATAAATTGCTGCTGTGGGATTATGGTGAAAATGTCAGACTTGATCTCAGGATATATCTGGTGTGGGATTTCCTGTAAAACAGGAAAATGGCAATGTATTGTTCCAGGTATTGGTGGTAACTCCGTTGGAGTATTTTCTGCAGATTTATTTCAAAAGAAGACATTGCAAATGGGGCAATGCAGGGGTGGACTGAATGGGTTAAACACTTACCACTGGGCTTTGCCTTCCTCATTTTCTTAAGTGCAGTTGTAAGTATCCCCCTTATTCCTTTCTTCCCCTTCTCCGGACTCTCCCCAGCAGAGGCACAGCTCCCATTGCTGGTGATGGAAGATGCCCGTGAGGTCCTGCAGGCTGCCTCCAGCCTATCACTCATTTTCTCCTGGTCCTTGGACCAGATCTCGTCTCCAGAAGGACAGGCAGGGACGTGCTCAGCCACTGAGGCCAAAGGGTTTTCCATCCGCCCATTTAAATCATTGCAACCTGCTGTTCCATTGCGTATTCCAATGGGACCACTTTGGAAGAAAGGTAACATTTTCATCATTTTCCTTCAGGCCTGTAAATTTCAGGAAAAAAAAGAAAAAAAAGGCAGGTTGTAACAGTTTGCATAAAATCCACCACGACACAACGTGTCAAGATACACGCCCATCAAAAGAAAAGCATTTCTGTAAGAAGCCCTCACTACATGGGCTTTGTAGTGGGGAGGGCCAAGTATCCTGGCCCGGTTCAAAGCAACAAGGATCTTTGTTTTCAAACAGCATCAGGACAGATCCAGTGTTTTCTGGGACCTGTTTTTGCTGGTCCCTGCTCATTCAGCTGCACATCAGCTTGTGAAAACACCCACGGAGCTACTTGCACATTTTGAAACACAGAGTTGCAGCACAAGCCATGGTTTATGCAGAAAGAAATCAGG
The DNA here is from genome assembly GCA_036925125.1 of Oreortyx pictus. Lineage (NCBI taxonomy): Eukaryota > Metazoa > Chordata > Aves > Galliformes > Odontophoridae > Oreortyx > Oreortyx pictus. Next base: position 49,585,673 of record JAUPFR010000006.1, on the reverse strand, counting down.
GGTGGAGTGGATTTCTCACCACCCCACTAGGGATTAATGAACCTGAACTTAATGAAGCTGCTGGCAGCAAACAGGGTGGCTGCATGGCAGAGCAGTCCTCCCCTGGCTCAGGGGACACAAGAACATGGCAGCAGGTGGATGGCTGACATTATCCTGTCGCAGTCCCACTCCACCACCACCATCTTGCATGTTCTGCTCTACAAATAATTAACAGCAGATGTGTTTGTTACCATAGCCATATATTAAAATATATATATATTTAATGAATTTCATAGAAACAGTCCTTGTCCCAACACTTTTTCTAAGTGACTTTCTGGGAGACCAGTGTAATTCTGTATGAAGAACTCTCAGGCGCATTTTGGCTTAAATTTATCATATAACAGTAATTCCTTTAGCCTGTAAATAAAGGACAAATTTGGCTTCAATCACAATCTTCAAATACCCTTGCAAGTTTATGCTGCTAGTACATATTACACTGATACAAACTGTGATACTCATTTCTGGGCAAACCGGTTGGAAGTATGTGGCTTTTTTGTTTTAATAGCAATACCTCCCGTTGTCACCCCACAGCTTGGAGAGCTCTGAAGCACCACGTCAGAGGGAGCAAGCAAGTGCATACTGCTGGAATGCTCTTCTTCTCCCTGCTTTGTCACTTTCAGAGTCTGTAAAACTTCTGCAGCAAGGGCACTACAAAGCTGAGAGCTCCTTTGGAAAGGATAGGAAGGAGCGCAGGCATGCAGCTGGCTGGCTTTCCGCTGAGCGCGTGCCCAATGACCTTGGGTACAGCACAACACTCACCCTGGGGTTGCTGCTACGGCTGGGAATGGCAGGTCCCAGCAGCCAGGCAGCCATCCCTTCCCTGGGGGAGATTCTGAGGGATAAAAGGAGAAAGAGTTGCTGTGCCGCACTGGGGCTACTCTGGTCATGGTGCTCTATTAGGATATGGAAAAAAAAATTGCAGAAAAGGGCTTTTTTTCTTTTTTTTTTTTTAATTCCAGTAGGAAACAATCTAATGGTAGCAAGTAGAGACTTTTCTAATTGTGGTTGCTAGCCCACAGTTCTCAGTATTATGCTAGTTGGACTAGATGACCGTCCAACTCAAACAACTCTATGATTCCACGATCTTTATTCATTTTCCCTAATTCCATCCTTCCTGTTTGTGCAAGGACAGAAGTCAACTGATCCTTATCATCCCAAACAAAGCATGTTTTTTCTGTTTCTGAAAAAATAAGCCACTTCTTCCCTCCACATACCCAAAGGTGACTTTCAGCTAGCAGTCACTTCTGCCTTTTGTTTCAAGGAACGATGATCAGAAAAAAAAAAATTGCTGTTTCTTCAACAGGAAGAGGAATGTCATTTATCTTAGAGAAGTGCTGAAATAAGAATATGCATGAAAGAGTCTGGGTGTGTTTTTTTTCAGCTCAAACTAATAAAAGCAAAGGTAGCTAAGTATCTGAGGAAGGCTGTAAATGCAATAGCACTTACGTTTGACCAGACTGAGCACCCACCCAGACTTTTCCAGTTTGGCACTTCTGTTTTGCATTTCTTTCTGCTTCTACAGCAGCACTGCAGTAAGATGAGAGGGAATGGCCTCAAGCTGTGCTGGAGAAAGTTCAGGCTAAATAGTAGGAAAAATTTCTTCCGAGAACGAGTGGTAAGGCAGTGGTACAGGCTGCCCAGGGAGGTGGGGGAGTTGAAGAAATGGGGAGATGTGGCACTGAGGGATGTGGTCAGTGAGCAGATGGACAATTGGACTTGATGGTCTTAGAGGTCTTTTCCAACCTTAACGATTCTGTGATTCTATGATCCATTCTTGGCTGCCACAGCAAAGCAGAGATACCACAGGCTCAACTGAGGTCTATTTGTGTATACTTCCCTCTGCTCACAGTTCTGGTTGGAACTGCAGCCAGCTCCTAATCACTTCAGCAGTAGTTTCATTTCCCAAGTGATTCGTCATTTCCCAAAGCAGGCAAGGAGTTCATAACTGAGTTTTGGGAAATTTAATAGTTTAAGATCATGCTTCTACATTGATCCCAAGTCATTATTATTGTTAATTTTCTATTTGTTAATAACTTCTACTATCATCATCATCCTCATTATTGTTATGTGTCATGAGTCTCCAGCACACTACATTCAGCTTTATGGTTTCTAACCAGAAGAGCTACACAACCAACACAGGATCCTCTGCTATCCCACACTACAGGCTCCTGCCAGTAGGACTGGGACCAGCTGGGTGCTGAGCCACTGCCTCCATATTTGAGTCGGAAGGGACCCTTAAAGGTCATCTAGTCCAACTCCACTACAATGAATGGGAACACTTAACAGCTCCATCAGGTGCTCAGAGCCTTTACAGTTCTGCACTTAGAATGAATTCATTGATGAGGGGTGGCTTGTCCCACACTGGCAGAGATCTACTTATTAACTCTGTTCTGAATGTTTTGTCTGACTGCTTTTTCCCGAGCTGCTGCCAATAGAACAGGCATTTGTTGAGACTTTTTGTCCTTTCCAGCCTCCTTGTCACATTCTTGTCTGGTTTTACTGGAAAGCCTCTCTCTCCCACAGAAGTTACTCTTCATTTCCATCAGCCATTCCTTCTACCTCTTCTCCCCATGGAAGAAGGATCACTATTGTACACATGAGAACATTGCACTGGATCACATCATCACTCAGACCATGCAGCAATACCTCAATAAGTTGCCAAGAAACCAAAGCAAAAAGCCTACTGAGTCAACAGTTCCAGACTCGGCAAATTGGGAAGCCCTGTGAAGAAGTATTTTTCTTTTTCCTACTGATTTTTGTTGGCTGGATTGGTACTGATCAAATATGCTGTGAAGCTGGAAGCCGGCACTTGGTTCTGCCTGGGAGATGCAATCCATATATGAATCAGGACACCATTCCCCCCAGGGTAGGGGTAATAAGGGACCCAAGGAATCAGGAGAATGGCCCCAGCCATCTCATCTGGCACGAGGTGTTTTGAACTGACTTCAAACTACCTTCTGTCCAGGGAACAACACACAGAGAACTGCTCAATGCCTCTGTCATTCTTAAATGAGGATTTGGGTACCCTAAAGTACTGAAGCACAGTTGGAAACAGTCCTACAACTCAGTATGGGGAGTGAAAAATTTTCAAGCAGCAAAAAAGAAGAAAAAACATTGCCACTGGATAAAAAACACACCCCAAAAAACAAACAAAAAACAAAACAAAACAAAACAAACCCACATAATTGGCTCTTTTCACTTCTTGCTTTGGAAGCAGGTAGTATCATTTTAAACTGCTGCTGCTGAAAGGCAAATCAGATGCTGCTGTCCAGGATTTTGTTTTCCTATTCCTATTCCTGAAGACAAATCCCGCTCAGGCTTAGATCTTGCCAGATTTGCTGATAGGGATAAACAGACCAAGAAGACACATGAATTCCAGGGGCCATTCCAGGGCTTCTGGAGATACCTTTCTTACCACTGTTTTCAGATCCTGTGGCTTTCCAGATTTCTTGCTATAAAAAGGGCACTGAAGCTTCAGCAAACTCAAACTCAATTTCTCCAAAGTTCTCTTTGCTCCCATTTCATCATCTCCATCAAAAGCCTCAAGCCCCAAGGTCCGGAGTGGGAGCAGGCAATTGGATATTTTGAAGAAAAACAGTTTCTTCTCATATTCAGCTCTGAATGTGAGTGTGATAGTAAAGAACCACGGCTTCTAGACCAGCTTCAGCCATAGAAAGCCACATCCTTAAATTGTAGCAGCCTCAGGAAGAGGTCCTACACTGAGTCACATGAGGATCCTAATCCCGAACCAGCCTTCACCTGGGGCTGAGAAGCTGATTCAATGGATGTGGGGTGGTTGTCCAGGGGATTTCAGGTAGGTTTCTTAGTGTGCTGGGACAAAGTAGAAGCTAAGGGCAGTGGCACTGTTCTGGCTCACACATAGAACAGCTTGTGTTGGATAGGATGTTAAAGACCATCCCAGCCCCCTGGCATGGCAAGGGCATCAACCACCAGCTCAGCCTGCCCAGGACCCCATCCAACCTGCCTTGAGCACCTCCAGGGATGGGACACCCATAGTTCTCAGGCAGCAGTGCCAGGGACTCACCACTTTCTGAGTAATTAATTTCCTCCAGAGATCTAATCTAAATCTCCTGTGTTTTACTTTGAAACCATTGTCCCTTGTTCTATCAGTATCTGCCCATGTAAAATATTGGACTCCTCCCCTGTTTTTAAGCTCTCTTTAAGTACTGGAAAATCACAGTAAGGTCCCTCCACATAGTTACAAAGCTGTGAGCATGGCAATGCAGAAGTGTGTCAGCTCAGCACAGCGACCCTGAGCATAACAGCTGCCTGGGACAGCACACAGTCCAGACACTGGAATTGCTCTTTTCAGCACAGTTGTTTTGAATGAATCATAAACCTGTTATTTTCATGGAATCTGGGAGGAAACCACTTCCTTTTGAAAGAAACAAATGCAGGATGGGGTGGGAAGTGCCACACTGAATCTGGATCCTGGTGTGCGATTGGAGTCTGAGGATGCCCTGGTGCCCAAGATCTGTGTCTGGGTTTTGGGGTGAGTGTTTTAAGAAGAGCCACTGCTTACTGCCTGTATCCATCCCCTGACATCTAGGCAATGAGCAACAGCAATCAGGCACAACTGGCCAGATGCTGTTGCCAGACATGAAGTCCTGCAGTCCCCAGTCCTGGGATGCATCTGGAGCAGTCACCCTTCTTGCTGCTGCTGGAACAGTTGTCTGCTCTATTCTCTATTCTGGCCATAAAAAAGTGGGGCCACTCGGCCGAGGAGCCCTCCCTTGAGCACTTTCCACCTAACTCCATCCCGAGCGCAACCAAGAGCCGTGTGCCCGCTAGCCCAGCTATCAGGGAGCAGGAGAAGCGCGTGTCCCCCAGGGGAGGGAAAGCCCCGAATTGCGGCGGATGGACGGATGGACAGAAAGACAGACGGACTTACCGTGCAGCAGCTCTCGGCGTCGGCACTGGCTGCGGGTTACCGGAGCAGCCCATCTATAAGGGGGAGGGCACGGAGGCGGAGATCCGACCTCGCAGGGTAGTCCGCTGCTTGGGAAACTCCGCCTGCGCGGGTTCAGCCTTAAGGGAAGTGAGAAATCCCCTAGGATGGGGAAGAAGTTCCAGTGGGAGGATCTGGCTAGCTCGGGAAAGGGTTGGATGCCCCAGCATCCTGATGGAATGGTGAATGGGGTGCGGGGGTTGTGTCTGTGATAATTGTCTGGTAATACCCTTAAGTTGTGCTAAGGAGGTTCAGGTTGGGTCTTAGGCAAAATTTATTCTCAGAGAGAGTGGTGAGGCAGTGGCACAGGCTGCCCAGAGTTGTGGTGGAGTCACTGTCCCTGGAGGTGTTCAAGAACCGTGGAAATGTGGCACTGAATGACGTGGTCAGTGAGCAAGGCGGTGATGGACTGGGAATTGGATTAAATGATCTTAGCGGTCTTTTCCAGCCTGAATGATTGATTCAGTGATTTCTTGACTCTAAGGGAGATCTGGGCTGAAGCAGCTGCTCTGCAGGTGGAAAATCAAGATGTGGTGGTCTTTCAGTGCCTATCTCGCTGCTGGCTTACTGAAGTCATCTCTCCTCCTGGGAAACAGCCAGCAGGACCAGCAGCTGGTTGCTGTGCCTGAGATGATTTCTGCTTTATATCTGACAGCTGTGGTCTAATCGAAATGCCAACAATGTAACAAAGACTTAAAGCTCAGTACATACCAAGAGCTTATATAGTACCTTGGTGTGCCTGGCTACTGGCATGCACACTCAGCACTACATGGTGGCCCAGCTGTGGTGGGAAGTGGAAGCCCAGCGTGGGGGCTTCTCTGGTGACAGAGGTAATCTGGGGCTGAACTTTGTGCTGGAAGGAAGCTCTGGGCTGAGAGGGTGAGGTGTTGGAGAGCAGCTCCTTCTCCTGGTCTGTGCCACTTAGGGATCTTGATCCCTGGGGCTGCTGCTTTCATCTCTGGGAATGCCTACACCAAAGAAGCATAGGAAAATGGAAAATAAAAATCCACCTCCACAATATCTGCCAAAACAGAAAGCAGAAGGGCTGCCCCAGTTGACAAACCCATGATCTCCTGGGGAAACACTGAATCATCTCAGGTCAGACTGAGGGCTGAGCTGGGCAGAGGGCTCCCCCCTGGGACTCCTTGAGGCTGTGTCCCCTGCTTAGCAGTCAGTGTCAATGCAGGGTGCCACGTCAGCTTAAAAATCATTGGGAAGGTGGAATGGTGCAAGATTTGCCATCTGCAGGCAGAGGATGCTCTTCTGAATGTCATCCTTCAGGTGCCATGTTTATCTGAAACAGATCATCACTGCACTTCATCTCTTGTTGATCCACAGAATCATTGCACTGCTTGTCTGTGTGTCTGATTTCCCAGGGAGGCATCTTGTGGTGCCTTATGTGATATTTAAAGGCTAATCAAGCTGCATGGGAATTTTTCCACATTCTGTAACTACTCAGAATGCAATGCATAGGGCTACACTGATATTCTGCGTTTATAATTCATGCTGCCTAAGAAGTTATTTCAGTTTGTGGTTTTCCTAAGCTGAATTCTGGTTTCTCAGCTGCATCTTTTTTAAAAGCAAGAGCTGCTTCAGAGATTTGTAACTTAGATTTGAAGGTGCTTCCACACATTTAAACAGTGAACTCACATGGGATCATTCATCTTTTCTGTGTTGAGCATTGAAGCCTTCTTTACTAGCAGTTATAGTACTCAAATTTAGATAGGTAAGAGCCTAGAAAGGGGATGTATTCTTTGCCAAGAAAATAAATAATAGTAAAAATATACTGTAAACTCCTTGCCCTAGAGAATGAATGGCTAAGTTTCACCCATGAAAAAGAAAGAATCAAACAAAAAGCGTTGATAAGAACATTATTTTGAAGGAAAGTTTGAATTTCCTCTTTCAGCGTGCTTGGGAAGCTGCTGCCCTTCTCCACCAGCTAAAGGTGTGTCAAGATACAGATCACTGTGATGGTAAAGATTTCCTTCCTGGAACCTTCTAATTCAACTTGATTATTCATGGAGTGGAATTTAAGATTTGGTTTGAGCTTGGTTTAATTACCCTTATTAGCCACAAGGGGAGCTATTAATTACCCTGTGGGATTTTCCACCAGCTAAACTAATTTGTCCTAAGTAAATCCAGCTGTGTATACTTCAATATTAGGGCATCAAGAGGTCTGGGTGTAGGTGTCTGGCAGTAACTCTGAAGGATAGCAGGTATCACCTTGTCACCCTCCAGTTGGAATGTGGGGTGCAGCTGTAGATCTGGTGGGGCACCCAGCAAGGTTGGCCTGATAGATCTACCCCAGGTGGCACTTGGGAGAGTCAGAAATGCCTCTGCTGGTTCTGCTCCACGTGGGCTATTTTGATAGAAGAAAGGCATACTCTGACAGAGGTAACAGAGATTTGGACACTTATTAAACTGTGGAGTGAGAAGAGGTCACACTGATAGTATCTATCTAGCTTTGTCCAGGAGTTTGTGTGTCTTGGGGTAAGCACAAGAGCTGAGAGTTCTGAAGTCTTAATCAGGTCTGGAGCTCCAGCTCTGAGTGGTGGATGTGGAGGCTCCTCAAGCTCTGAGGAAGCTCACTGACTCTGGAGACATGGCTTCTGCTCAGCAGCTGGGGCAGAGCAGCTGGTAACTGATGGGAGAAGGTGGGTCCAGCCCCCAAGGCTTCTATGTATTTTAATTCAAACCATCTAGATCATAAAGAGATTGCTTGGATTACGAGCTCACAAAAATGCATTGCCTCTGAATGACTGCAGTGCCTTTCTCTCCAGCATTTACGGCTGCAAGAAATGGAAACTAGAGTTCTTTTTCTCCATCAGCAATCAAACACATCTGTGGTGATGTGCCCAAATGCTGAATGCAGAGCGCAGCACCAGGGAGGTTATGAGAACAGGAACAGAAGTGGTGGGGGTTAGAGAGGTGAGGGTGCCAGTGTCCTCCATGCACAGTGTGTCACACAGTGCTAACCGCTAAGGGAAAAGTTCCTGTGGTACTCGATGACTGTTTCCTATAAGCAAGCAGAAGAGATGGTGGATCCAGGATGTCCCCTCTCAGACAAATTCCCCAAAATCACTAGGATTAACTTATACTTCCTCTTGGGTTTCCTCTGTGTCTTACTGAACTGCAACTTGGCTGCAGCTATTTGGAGAACTTAAAGATGTTGTGGGGCCCATCTGCAGGGAGCGAGCATAGATACCTCCTGGGGAGGACAGTCCTACTGGAACATCTGAAACCCTATGGGCGGAAAAGGCATTTTGAGACAGGCTTTAACAAGGACAGCTGTGGGAATAGGGTTTGAACCACAAGAAGAAATCAGTAGTAAGTTCACCTTGCTATTTAGAGGAAAATCCAGGTTTTGTATCGCATGTCAGATGGCAGGATGTAACCCCATTGTTCCTATTGTTTCATTAACCACTTCCCTGGCCCAACTTTGTTCTCATTTGTGTCCTGCAATAATTGCAGCTGCGGACTAGTGTTAACAGATATGGTTGTAAGCATGGACTCCATGCACCAATGGGTGGACTGCTGCTATCTTTTGAAGCCTACTTGTGGCCTTTACTGAAGAACTCCCTGGGCAGGTTATTTTTTGCAGTAGAGGAGGAGTACGCTCTTTCCTGTGATAGTTCAGTCTAATGTTAAAGGGGACTATCAGGTTGGCTGATTACAGAGATGATGCCTTACAAACAAAACCTTGTGCTGGGCAGATCAATCAGCTGAATGTAGGCATGACCACCAGGTAGGGTGGCTTCCACCAATATGTGCAGCAGCAACTACTGCTGCAGGGTACCTTCACTCCTAAACAGAGAATACATGATGCTTTCACCCAGGGCTGTTGACTTGCAGCAGAGCTGTGATTGGTCAGCTGTGGAAGTGTGAGCCCTTTTTGAGAAATTTGCTACCAATAGCACGGGCTTCACAAGGTTCTGTAGTCTTCAGCTTCGTCTGAATTGAACCAACCATACAGAGCTTTCTTGACCTTAGTTTCTACTGGTATCAAAGATCCTCCATGTCAGAGTAATGAACTGGGAATTAAAATCTGGGTGGAATGCCCTGAATTTTTGTTGGAGGAGGGGTTTGTATGCAAGCGTGGGTCTGCATCCTCACTCTATTTCTGCTCAAGGAGTGGTCCATAGCTGAGGTTGATGACACTGTTGCCATGATATTTCTGCTAGGGGGAGGCATCCATGGCTGAGGCAACCCTGATATCTGTGGGAGGGAGGCGTGCATTTCTGAGGCTGCCCTGCCACCTTCCCACAACGTAGGCTGGAGGAGGGCTCCATATTTGAGGTTTCTGTGTCCAGCTGTCCCTGACATGCTCACAACACATCAGAGATGTGCTGGAAGCATGGTCTGCTTGCTATGACATCCCTGTCAGCTGGATATTCCTTGTCTGCTATCTCTGTTCCTTTGTCAGAGCAGCTCCATAACCTGGGACAAATTGCCCAAGCCCATATGAAATGGCACCTTCTGTTTGCAGCTGCTTGAAGACTGACTGGCATCCTTAACACATGGCATGGTGACTTGGTGAGGAGCAGTGGACAATAAGAAATGGCATATCTTCTTCACAGTTGTGGTCTTTCTGAAGGCAGCTAGAAGTGCCCTTCCCCAGTGTGGCAGCACAGTTGTCTTTGCATGGATGGGAGCATGTGCTTCCTGCTGCCTGGCATCAGTCAGTGGATGAGTGGGTACATTGTGGGGTCAGTGTAAGTAGGTTCAGGCCTGAGATGGGGCTCAGCCAGCTGCTTACAACAGCTCTGCAGGAGCTCTGGTGTAGAAAGTCCGGGGTCATAATTGCTGGTGCCACAGATGGGGTGAGATGTGCTGCTGCTGGTGAGAATCCTCAGGTCCTCTGAGAGGAAAATGCTGTGTTTTTTATCACTCCATTTGTAATGCATCCCAACACTTTCTACTCCATAGCTCTTTCTTTCCTGCATGCTCCTTTATATGATATTTCTTCTCTCATGACACCTTCTAAATGCCCACTGTAGGAGCAGAATGAACACTGCAGTCAGTTCTATGTAGGCATAGGCAGGTGTGTGCTTGCGTACTGCACACTGTTTTCTCTCTAGCAGTGCCAGAAACTCCTCAGCAGCAGCAAGAGCTTCATCTGTGCCAGTGGAGCTGCTCGAGTACCCACTGACCCATGACTGCAGCAGGAATGCTCCATTGTGTGTTGAAAAGCCAGGCTGGGGCATGGCTGTGCTCACTGTTGCTCAGCCTCTCACTCCCCTGCAAAGGATGTGGGCTGTGCCTAATTTTAGATCAGGGAATGAAACACTGATCCCAAAGGTCATTGTGTGGCATCGTTGTGATGTCAGCGCTGCGCTGGGACTTGGTGGGACTGGTCAGGGTGTTTTTTCACTGCAAAGTGTTCCTCAAGGGGCCCATAAGAATCCCTGACTCCAACCTCTGGCTCCACGTAGGACCACTCAAATCCAAACCCTATATTTGAAGCCATTGTCCCAACGCTCCTTGAACCAGACTTTAAGCTCAGCTTGGGGTCATGCCCACTGCCCTGTGCAGCCCATTCCATGCCCACTACTCTCTGGGGGAGAACCTTTCCCTGGCCCCTGGCTGCCCTTCCCCTGACACAGCCCCATGCCATTCCCTCGGGCCATGTTGCTGTTGACAGAGAGCAGAGTTCAGTGCTGACCTCTGTTCCCTGCGAAGAGCTGCAGCCATCAAGAGTTGTCCCCTCCGCTCCTCTTCACTGGGCTGAGCAAATGCAGGGACCTCAGCTGATCCCCGTATATGTCTTTCTCTTCCCCCTCAGACCCTCTAGACTTGCTGCTAGGGCCCCTTTTTGCAGAAAGTCCCCATCACTGCGAAGGGGAAATTATGCAGTGGGAAACTGTGGAAGCAGTACCTCTTTCTGAGGTCTTGAAAGTGAGAAACCAAGGGGTTCTTCTGCTCTGAGTTCCCATTGTGTCCTCAGGGCTTGCTAATTTCTGCTCCCAGTTGCTGTCCTGCTGGGATCTCCTCACATGTCCAAGCCAGTTCAGGCTTGGCAAGGGGCACAGATGGAAGTTTCCAGGGGAAATCCAAGTATCTGTGATCAGCCTGTGTTTAAAGGCCTCTGAGTCAGTAAGGAATTCATCCTGTACTGTTGAAATCAACAGTTTTTTGCTATCAAATTCACTGGCAGAAAGGTTCTTTATTTCTTCATAAATACAGAGATACTCCTGAGTGAGAGCTGAGCACCTCCCGAGGACTGAAATTCTCACTGATCTTTCAGGAAATATTCCTGTTTCCTCAGCAAACACCTGAAAAGCATGATATTGTTTTTCTTTTCATGTCTTCAGCATGGTAATGTTTTTCTTTAGTCCCGTCTGTCCAGCAGAGCCTGGGTGGGCAGGGTGCTTTGAGCATATTTGCTCTCATGGGAGTTGTCCCAGTGGCACAGACATGGAGCCTTCCTAACTGCCTTGGCATCGTCTGCGGTTATCGTAGTATTTCTAACACTCCTTAGTGCAGTGAAGCATGAAAGATTAGTGATGGATAAGGAAAATAATATTCCAGTGGCAATCTTTTGGGTGCAGTAATGAAGTGTAACCCATGTGTGTGCAGTTTCCACTCCTTCAGGCTTCTGTCTGCCTACACTAGGAAGAAGCAGCTTCAGTTACAAGAGGCTGAAAGGGCTGTTAAATATAGTTTTAAATAAACTTTTTGTTATTATTGTGTCTGTGGTTTGCTTTTTTTTCTAATACTACAGAAAAGAACCAGAGGATTCTGCTCAGTGCATCCCATGCAAGCATTTCCCCAGGGACAAAGCTGCAGCAGCAACAAAACCATCCCTTTTTCATGTCGTGATTAAAGCAATGGAAACTGAATCCATATGCCGCTGCCCAAGGTTAGCTGATTCTAGAGAAGCAGCAGTTGCTTGTAATGGGCTGTGAATAACTCTGGAAATTTAAGGATATTTCTGTGAGTGTTGCTGCCGGTCTGTAAGCAATTTTGTTAAACTGAGATTTTTTTCCTGCTCTGGAAGTCTGATAGAGCAAAACTAGGAACTCATTCAAGTATTCTGGCCCTGATGTGTGCAAAACAAGTCTTTTTTTCATTAATCTGCTCAAGAGATGCAGAATCTTGAGCTGTTTCAGTGTTTAGTCACTTGTAAAAGGCATTTAGATGGAAATAGAAACACCCAAACAAAGGACCAGGGCCAAGAGCTGAGGGTATGAAGTGTTCACATTCAAAGGAGAAGGCAAGCAGTGGCATTCTCCCCCTGAAACATCACAGTGGAACTGTATGGTGTGGGCTGCTGAATGGTGAATCTTGCCATTGTATTGAATCAATGAACAAAAGTAATTCGGTTACAATAAGGGAAATCTTTTCCCTGGATAAAATAGACCTGCAGGGTTGATTTTTCATGTAGCGTTACAAAGCTTTACATCTAGTTGTAGGACACAGGGGCAGTGTTGGAGCAGGAGGGGAAGTAAGACAAGAACAGCAGGTCGTTCTTTATGTCCTTGCATCCTACTGAAGATGGCAGACACGTCATCCCAGGGACGGCCTTTGTTTTGGAGAGTGACTGACAGCTGCTAAGCAAGAAAGAGCACTGCATGGCTTCAGCCTTGAGATCACCTATGGAAGGTGTTTCTGAGGACTTTGGAGGGCTCTTGGCCCATTGGCTTGAAGGGCTCTCCAGCTGAAGGCACTCACAGATTGGAACCTGGAAAGATGATGGTCCACATGTTCAAGCGACACACTTTTGGAGATGTAAAGCACAGGCTTTTTTTAGCCTGACTTTTCTCCTAATGAAGATTAATTCCATTATTGCCTCTTATCTACTCAGTCAGATTTTGTTCATGGCACAGCTCCTTCAGGAAGTGTTTTCCCCAGGTTTTGGAAAAAGTGTTGTACAAGTCATGAGCTTTCTTACTCCAGAATTGGTTCCCAGCATTTCGTCCCTTGCTCACAATGATGGACCATTATGACTACTTTGATTTCCTTAATTTCAACTGTGGGATTACCCATGATGAACATCATCAGAAAGCAGCTGCTGAATTTTGTGCATGTGAGAGAAACTCCCCCATCTCATTCTTTGCTGTAGATGGGCATCTAAAAGTAAAGCTGTGCCAGGGCTGCTTATTGCCCTACAATCCCTCACTACAGCACAGCCCTGGGGAGCCATGGGGTTGGTGTCACCATGATCAAGCAGCCAGCTGGCATGGATCAGCTAAGCATTCTCCCCCTGTGTCCACAGGGTAATGCAGAGCTGCTAAGAGGGACTGGGCACACCTGTCCCCATCACAGGGCTGGACCATGCATCTCTTGAGATAGAATGAGAGATAATAACCATAATTTGAGCCAGGGGAGGTCCAGGTTGGACATTAGGCAAAATTTATTCTCAGAGAGAGCAGTCAGGTATTGGCACAGGCTGCCCAGGGAGGTGGTGTAGTCACCGTCCCTGGAGGTGTTCAAGAGCTGTGGAGATGTGGCACTGAGGGATGCGGTCAATAGACATGGTGGGGATGGGTTGTTGGTTGGGCTGGATGACGTTAGAGCTCTTTTACGATCTTCTTGATCTTATGAATGGCTCCACATGAGTTTACAGCTACAAATATATCCAGTCCTGCGCTGGAAGCATGTCATGAGGTAATTGCTCTGACTGACAGAAGTCAGTGCAAGGAATCAAAATTCACTTTTGTTCAGTGTTCTCAGGCAAATAATCACATTTTTGTGATCATAGGACTAGAGGCAGTTCTTCTATACAACTTCTCATCATTCTTCCTTAATACTGAATCCAGTTTTGCCAAAAGTTGGTGTTTACGTCAGCATTGATTTTCCCTAAGACTCTTGTAATTGCTAAAGTAAATAAATAGTTTAGATATGCTATGGGTTGGGTTTTTTTCATGTCATAGTTAGAAGCATTATATAAATATGTCTCAAAGTGATGAAAGCTCAGAGCAGCACCAAGCAGAGCACAGCTGTTCCTGCCTGTGATTGTTATGTGACTGCACCAGCACACAGGGATCACAAGTGGCCGGCTTTGTGGCTGTGAATACTGCTGTGACAAGATTTCCTGGACAAATTTGCAAAATACACAAGATAAAATGTTTACTGAGAACTTTGGAAAACTATGCTACAATTGCTAGTGTTGTTAAGCCACAAACAAATACAGCTTTACTTTTCACCCACCTCTGAGATAATGTTTTCTTCCCATTGACGTTTGCTGGGTGGTGTTGGGTCGTGTTTCCCAGAGCACAGTGTGGATGTGATACTGCAATCCTCCTCTTAATGCATATCCTTATTAAATTAACCCAATGGAGAGTTCTGCTGAAAAGCATCACCCTGCAGGGAGCTTGGTATTAGACCACGTCTGCACTAAAGGGAATCTCAAATTTGGCAAGGAATTGGCCCAGTCCCCCAGCTTGGGGCAGCCTCCTGTGCTTTCACTGTGTATTGGTTTATCCCCTCCTTGCTTGCTGGGAGCTTGATTTTCACAGCTTGGCTTTGTCTGGTTGAGTCTGGGGGCTTGTCCAGTGATGGGGACAACTTGAGCACCCCAAAGCCTATCTCAGATGACAAACCACAGCTCATGGGTCACCCTGGCTGCCAGTTCTGGTGTCTGGAACATAGAAGTCTGAAAGTGTTACTTTTTACTTCAAACCAGAGGCAAACAGAATTGGAAAACAGTGAAGAGCTCCAAAACTGTCCAAAAATATCTGTCACCACCCACACAGCACTGTGAAGTGTGCCAGATCTCCCCCCAAAGCTAAATCTGGCCAGAGCTTGCCTTGTCTGTCTACTGTGATACTTCTAAGGAAGCTTTACACACCTTGGGCACACCTAGGGTGTGGGTGAGCTGTGTCTGCCATGGCTGAGGATGCAGCTGTGCCCTGGGATAGGAAGGACTCATGGTGGAAAACACAAGCTACAACAGGCAGTGGAAGTTAACAGGGTTAAACTGAGCTCCTTGGCACTCTCCTACAAGAGCAACATGTTTCACAATAAACGCACTAGGAGACTTTCTGTTTTATTGGAATGCAAAATATGGTCTTAATGAAAAGGCGATGGTTCACAGAACAGGGCTGAATAGCAGCAGTTCATTTCAGAAAATGTAGCCCAGGCTGAGCATCCTTCTGCCAGACACTCCCTCGAGTTAGCAAGTTTGCCTTAGAATTTTTTAATGTGATGATTGCAGATTAAAGGTACACTGAATCTACCATCCATTAGAGTACCCCCTTGGCTTATCACCAACTACTCACAAGGGCTGAAGTTTATTCAGGTGAAAACAGAAGCAAGGGAAAAGGAAGAGGCTCAGCACTGATAATCTAAGCTGCAAACAAACCGGTGTTCATGGCTATGCCTTGTCCACATTTATCACATTAATTGGTAGATCATAAACATGTCTCTGCACAGTCTTGGATTAATTCCCACAGGAGACAACCTCCTGGATAAGTTGGATTAAGTAAAATCAGATTAGTACAGTTGTAGGCTACTGAACGTTTCTTTCAGCCTGCCCTGCAGATGCTGCGTGTAACACTTTGGGTCCTTCACTGAGGTAAAGCAGTCAGTGGGGTGATGCTGGTTCATGCCAGAGGAGAATCCCATGCCATTCCTGTTTACCTCACATAAAGTGTCATATAGCAATCAGTCTGTACCAGGTTAAAATACATCTGAACATGCAAAACATGGGACTAAGGGCAGAGTGGCCCTTCTTCCCTGGGCCAGGAGGACTTGCAGACTTGTTTCATATAGTGCATCCAATCGGGACACATTGGCCTACACTTGGAGGTTGTAAAGGACCGAATAGGCCTTGGGTCCAATGTGAGTTTTACAGGGCAAGCCTACGAGTGAGGAAAATCTGCTGAAACACCAGAGGGACAAAGGCTGTGGGCTCATCCTGGAGGGCAGTAGTCTGCTCAGTGCGTGTCTGAAGCAGAGGGTTTGGTTACCTTCCCAGTCTGCCTTCCTCAGTTAGGTGTATGGCATCAGGGCATAACAACAACAACCTTCTATCATGTCAGCTCACTCAGCTGGTTTACTGGGGAGGAAATAAAGTTTGGGCACTGCCACATCACCGCCCATGCTCTGCTCTGGGGTTGCTCAGGGACACTAATTGTGAAAGAGGCTGTTAGTCTTCTGCTGTGTAATTATACACTACACAGTCCAAGCCTTAATAGAGTCCTGCATAAACTCTTTTTGGTTCTTTACTGAAGGGAGACTCAGCCTTGGATTAAACAAGCCTCCCAGCAGTAAAATCTGTATGTTGAGCGTGGGATGGGTGCTGCTGCTTTTGCAGGAGGTCAGGTGCTTGGTGTGTCTGTAGCTTTCTGTTTCTGCACCCCCAGGTCCCTTTTCCCATAGCAGTTAAATGTTGTATTTGCAGAGGAGTGAGGAGAAGTAGCAGCTTTTTGATTTTGCTGTAGAAGCAGCGTAGGAGGAGGGAGGATGCTGTCTTCTGCGCTGGTTGTGTTTTAGAAGCAGCTGACGACAGCTGGCACATCGATTTCAGCAAAGAGAGTGTTGCTATCCTCACTATCAGGGCTCTCCAGAGCATGACGAAAGCCTTGCTGAAAGATCGTCCTTCTTCTGGTGAACCCCAGGCCCCGGACTGTGAGGATGGCCATGATGTGCTCCTTCCTGCAGAAAGCAAGCAATAGCAAAGCTAGCCCACAGGTCAGTGGCCATCATATCATGGCAAGGTGCCTGGTAGGTGTGCCCTTGCTGTGCTGGAAAACAGTGTAGTGTAAAAACCATCACCAGGATGGGGTCTACATCCTCCAGAGGTATCAGTAAGCACTAGCTTAGGGGCTCATGCTTAAGGGAATTCCTTCTGTCTCCTCCCACACATGACGTCCTTTGCAAGATTTCCCAAGAGGCTGCAGACCTTTTATTTAATGATTATTTTGAGCTAAGAAATGGAAGTGCTAATATTTAGGAAGCTGACAGGCATTAATTAGATTACAGCTAGGAAAGTGAACTTGGAAACATACCCTGTTCTAGTAATCTCGATATATACCTTTCCAGAAGCTCAGGGGAAGAATTAACAAAGGCATGAACAGGAAGCCATGCAGGACTAACTGGCTCCGCCTAATTTTCCAAAGTTAATTGTTAAAAATATTACTCAATAACGGAAAGCCAGGAAATAGATCAACCAAGAGGACAAGCCTTAAAACCTGGCTTGAGCCTAAGGCTAATGATGAAAAAGTACCAGAAATCTCAGCCTTGTAAATGTTTTTTCTGCATGGAAAATTGTTTTCAAATAGCTAATTCTGATTAGTCCTCATTTTATATTCCCATCCTTCCCAGAATGAGCACTTCCTCCTTTTCAGCATACTGTCATTAAGGACTTCTTTGTGGAACAGATGCGTTCACTGAGGAAATTACTTAGGATCAGATGTCCTTTTTCAAATCCAGGTCCTAAATTTTCCAAGTCAGGTAAGCTCAAGATAGGTCTTTTTTTTTTCTCTGAATATTTGAGGATCCACTTCAGTGTTTTGAGCAATTTGTTAAATTTAAGGTTTAAATTGTTTGCATAAATATCATCCAGCAGGAAATGTGTAACCCAGTATAAGCATTTTGGGTCTTTTTTCAGAAATGTCTCTGTTGAAATGGATTTTCCTGCAAGCTGTACTACGAATGATTCTCTTCAACTGTTGCTGGAAAAACTACAGAAAAGGAGATAGATGGCTTGTGATATGCAGTTGCCCATCCACAGACAGAGCTAGTTAGTTAATTTGTTTACTTTTCCAGTAGTATTAAATTTTGCAGATGCTGCTTTGGAACAGCAAATGGAAAGTGCAAAACAAAGAATTTACAATTTGTTCCAAGACTTAGTGGTTGCGCTGAGCCCCTTTCAGAAACTGCAGATGAACTGTGTCAATGTCTATAGCAATTGGAGGTCTGGTCCTGGGAACAGGGGACAAAGCATTTGCATCAGAGCTGGAGCCAGGAAACTGGTGAGCTGTGCAAACGCTACCGAAACCTGGAGCTTCAAAGTGCTACAAAATTGATTTGGAGTGATAAAACAAAAAGGTGTTTGAGGTTACATGTGTATCATGAGATTTATCAGACAGGGGAAAAGGGAAAGGACACAGCCACCAGAAAGAAAAATAACATGGGATTCCCCCTGCTTGCAGGCAGCTTGGCCTCTACGTGTTCTACCAGCAGGAGGAAAATGTTGAAGAGCATGGATGAAGGATAGGGCAATAAGATGCTATTGGGATGGAGCCCAGCTCTCAGCAGATGTGCATGATTCCATCTTCTGCCATTTCTCCTACCTGATGTCTGGGTAATCCTCAGCCAGTTCCTTGACATACTCCTTGATCCTGTCTTTTCTCTTCTCCCCAATGATTTTGGCGATGTGACTTATAGCGGGAAGGAGCCAGCTGGAGTCAGAGCCCTGTGCACAAGAAGTTGCAGCAAGACGTTTGTGGGAATGCCTTTATCACCACAGAGAGGAGCCTGCCTCACCAGGCAACAACCCCAGTGGGATTTAGCAGCCCCTACACTTGACCTTCTGCAAAACCCAGTGAGTTGAACATTGGCTTCCCTGAAAATCCTAGACCAATATTATCTAGCCACAAAACACAGAACTATTCTACTCTACCTTATCCCACCCTATTAATTATTTCTCCCCATCACATTCCATATGCAGGCTGTGCTGGAATGGACTCTCACTGGTATCACCTCCATGAGCTGCACCCAAGACACAGATCCTTCAGAGATAAGTGGCATCTCATGGCCCAATAGAACATGAACAATGAGTCACAGGATGAGTGTGGTCCTACAGCATGAGAACCACCCTGCCAGAAGTTTAGAGATCTGGGAGCTATGCTCAGAGTAACCTTGGGGATAGAAATCCACATGGGGAACCTGCAGTAAGCACCTTGTTTCTTCTGTTTAATGCACTTTAACATTTCTGGGGACTTGCCTTCCCTGAGACCCTGCCATACTGGTTCCTAGGGGACAAAGTAAGGATATTGCACCTATGGGAATAGGGCAGCTGGGGATGCCAGGATGGAGCTGACATACATGATAGATGAGAGTATTATTAAGAATTTTGGCTTCCTCGTTTATCCTTTGGCTCACTTGCTGCCGTTTCTCTCCATTCATTTTCTTCTTGGGTTTGATGATCTGCGCAATGTACTCCCTCACCACATACTTATGAACATGGCATAGAAGTTCCTGTTTTAAAGAAACAAGTATAATGGTTTGGCGGTTGTTTTTTTTTTTTTTTTTTCCCCATAGTTCCTTTGCAAGGCCATGGCAATGAGTAAGAGAGGGCAGGGGAATTTTCAGGTCTTTAACTGCAGCTGAGGGTATACAGGAAATGCTCACAGCCCCACGCCTGGCACACAGCTGAGGCAGTGCCCATGGGAACGCTACAGAAATACTCTTTACACTAAAATAGCCATGATTATATGTATAATGTATATATGTTATATTATCTGGCTCCTAGGTATTAACAGGAGATATTTAAGATTGTTTTAGAAATAGGTTTTGATGGTGCTTGCAGATTTTAAATATAAAGCAGTTGTTATATACCCATTTATTTCACAACTGCATAGGAGCATATAAAAACATGTTTACAATTCATGAAGTTACAATGTTCAGTGCTAATGCTCACCATGCATTTTGTTTCTCTTAAAATAAATTAGTTCCCACATTTAACCCACAGAAAGGAAAGACGTTGCATATTCTCATATGGATGTTTGATGAGAGCTGAACTCCCCCATTCCAGCATCACCCATGGCTCTAAACAGTCCCCGCTGCTGCATAGAAGGCTGCAGGTTGGGCCACAACATGCAAGAGAAATCAGTGTCCCACAGTGTCACTGTGCCCAGCACCGGAGCAGTCACATACCTGTCCCAGGGGCTGCCTTGTGTGCTGCAGGTGCTCTGAGAACTGTGAGACTGCTGCTGTCAGTGAGGTTGGCTTCTCACTTGCCAAAGTCCAATCCTTGGTTAGGATTTTCTTGAGGAGTGGCTGAAAAAAGACCAATTCACTAGGATCATTGGGAATATTCAGACTAGTTGATTCCCTAACTAGACACAAGCAAGTGGGAGATTCTTTGGGATGCAATCTGGACACTCATCCTATGCTCTTATTTCAGGCTCAGGGATTGTTTCATTCAAAAGCACAAAAGATTTAGTGATGCCAGGCATCTCCTTGCTCATTATCATTCCCATATGACTTAGCAATCTGCCCGGCTTTTCATGGGGAGTGAACCACAGATATGCCTGCACAAGGAATGACAGAAGGCCCTTGCTCAACTGATTGTTGGGGCTGTCTGCACTCCCTGTATCTCTGCAAGGCCCCACTGGGATTTTACTTCTGCTCATTGCTCTGATATGGCGGTGGTGATGGTGGCTGGGAGCATCCTGCACCTAATGCATTGTGGGGAGTGATGCCATTGGTATCACCTGCTCTGGGTACAAGGTGCTCTGAGCAAATGTGCCGAGAAGGTTTTTCCCTTGCCCTGGAATTAATTTAATTCCACACTGAAACACAGAAATATCTGCTAGAGGATTCCAGTGGAACCCAAAAGAGATTCCCCCATGTGACAAGTTTAGAAAATCCCTTCTCTAGCACGTCCCCATTGTCCTTTTCTTCACTTGGCACTCAGGATCTCTGTCTTCAGTCTCCTGCCTGTGCTGCTGGCCATCTCATTCCCAATTATTTCCACCCCACTGTGCTCACAGCCTGCTGGAGGACTGTTTAGAAATGCTGTGCCTCAGCAGCTCTCAGTTCTCACGGCATTTCAGCTCTCTTGCTCAATGCCTTGGCTTGGCTCCTTCCTCGCCTGCCCTAAGGCTCAGAAACAAATGTTGCAGTCATTGGAAAGTCCCCTTGGTCAAGCAGGCTTGGCTTTGGTCAGGGGCTTCTTCTTGCGTCTGCCTTGGTTTCTAAAAGTTCTGCTTGGTAATTTAGAAAGTGATTTAGGATGAGTGAAAGGTAATGTCACTAAAGACTTCACTTTCCCCATCTCTCATTATTTCAGGCAGAGCCAGTGGCTCCCAACCAGCTGAGAGAAGAAAACCCATCTACAGCATCTATGAAGCACAACCTATATCACAGCATCATGCCTTTTAGGCCTTGTAACGTGAGTTTGCCCAGAGAAGCAGACACCGGAGCTCTATCATCCTCATGGTGAAAGAGTCTATCTCTCTTCACTGTGGGAACAGACTAGAAAAAATCACTTTGACCAGGAAGTATCCTGTTCTGTCTGAAGAGGCCACGATGTATCTTTTAGGCAGAGGCTGATAAACCGTGATAGTAAATCTCTGATAGTAAATCTCTGAATAAATGAGATTAAAATAAAGTTCTAACAAATTCAGACTTTTTTTTTAGGAAAAAAAGAAGCCCTGTCAGTGTAGCCCTGCTGAATTCCCAGTATTTCACTGTGGGTAAAGTTTCTCCCGCTGCTTTGGCCAACAAGCTGGAAACTACTGAATACCCTTTTCTTTTGGTCGCTGTACCATTGTTATAGTGAAAAACTTCCCAAATACTGGAAGTGTCACTCTGAGTAATGAAAGATCTGTACATTGGGCATAATGTGTTCTGGAGAGAGGACAGTGTCATTTACACCACAATAAGGTCCAGTTGGCGCATGAAGAAAAGGGCAACGGCCCTCAGCTTATGCATTGGTCCTGCTCATACCACTTACATTTAGGGAATTACATGGCTCTGACTTACCTGTGTTTTTGTTCTTAATTTATTTAAAAATTCACTTCTGAAGTTCTTTGTCAGAGCTGCCAAAATCTTTTGCAGTTCCTCAGTGTTGACTTTAAACACTGTTTTTAAGGCTGACCTAAAGAGAGAGGAACACTGGGGGGTTAGTGTTTAGGTATAAGCTATTACACCTGCCTAAGCATTTCAGCCAGATCACTATCTTAGCCATTTTTTCAACTTCTGTAACTCCAGTACTTCCTTTTGGGAACTCATAAGGGTCAAAATACTGAACTGTTTTGCACAATCCAATTTAATCACAAATGAGTAACTGTACTTAAAAAATGCCTGTTTCCTCATCAGATAGAACAATTCAAACATTCAGAACAATTACTCAATCCTGTTACCTTCTCACTTGAGCTACACTTAGGGGAAATGATCTCCAGATATTTGAGAAAGCATCAAGGTGGGAAAAGCTGTCAGCCTTCCTACTGGGGCCACACTGACTCCCTCCATGCAGCAAACTGGCATAATAAACTACAGAGGTGGAGGAAACCTGTGGAGGTTTTGAGGGAAAATGTGTGATTCTGGAGGGCTATGTGATGCCTTGTGAGAAAGAAGGTATGAGTTCTGAGAAGTTAATGAAATATGCCTAGAATCTGGGGGCATTGGAAGCCCCTGTCTTTGTTCTCTCTGTTATTGTCTTGGTGCAATACGCTTCATAGAATCATAGAATGGTTTGGGTTGGAAGGGACTTTTAAGATCATATATTTCCAACCCCCAGCTATAAGTAGGGATACCTCCTACTAGACCAGGTTGCTCACAGCCCCATCCAGCCTGGCCAGTACCTGCCAGCCCCGTGCTCCCCGCTGGCTTTCCTTCGTGCCAGGTGGGGAAAATGGAGGGAGAGGGGAGAGGCAGCGGATAGCATCGCTGGGGACGCCGTGCCACCTAGAGCCCGCCCGGCGACAGTGTCGGTTTGTTTGCAGGTTGTGCTTTCGCAGGATTTTCTCCAGCCTAACGCCGAAATTAGCAGTCAGGCTGGGTTTGTGTTACTACTCTCAAGAGTACTAAAAAAAATATGTAGAAAAATAAAATATGTACATATCAAAAAAAGCAATCTTCCTCTAGACTAGAAAGGCAGGCTGTAAATGAGTCTAACAGGAAAGCACCAGATTTATCCCTGCTTTTCTCTTCACCCTTCTGCCCGAGTGAGCTGACTTTGCATCCACATCTCTTAGCGAACATCCCCCCCGTGAGGTGGACAATGGGTGAGTGGCGGAGCTCCCAGCTCCCGTGCCCAGGCTGGAGAAGGGCATTAACCTAGGGCACTGCAGCACAGCTCCCACAAATCCAATGCATCCCTGCATCTCCAGCCTGTCCTGTGGTACCTCTTGGGCATCCTTTCAGGCTGACCCTATCCTGGCACCTCTTCATCCTTCCTCTTCATCCCACCCCTATATGGAGAGGGGACAAGGACTTACAAGAGGTCATAGAAGCTGTTGATGTAGGCAGCAAAGTAGGGTGCAAACATGGGACTGTCATGGACTGTGTACCACTCCAGGAACTTCTCCCCGAACCTGCAGGAGAAACACAGGAGATGCTGTTGGCAAGGGGAGCCAATCAAGCAACAGAGCATTGCTCACACTGTGTGTATGGGATGACAGGAGGCACTGCTGGCCCAATCTCTCCTCTGCTTGTATGGACTTTTTTCCAGTTGTCTTAACATTCGTGTGCATTAGAGGGGAATACATAGCAGGTAATTACTGGTTTGGGATATGCTTGCCTGAATGTGTAAGCAGCACAGATTTGAAGAAATTCCAAGGATCTCTTTACGTAAGAGTTCCTGGGTGAAATCCCTGACTTTTCCTGTCTCTGAGAGAGGCTTGGATACACGTACTTGTCTACCTGCACAGCAATACCTTTGGCTTTTGGAGCAGTGCAGGTTGTGCCTTCCTAGGCACATTTTGCAAAACAGGAGCTGAAAAAGGCAGCATACCAGTGCTAGAAACCCAACTCCTGGGCTCTGACACCCAGGTCCTCATAGCAGAGGAGGCTGCAGGCTGGGGCAGGTTTTGCATAGGCTTGCTCAGGCTCCGTCCGTTTGGCAGCCCAGAGCAAGCTGCTCAGAACAGCATCAACACTTGTTCCTTGTGTTTGTTTATGAAAAAGCTTGAGTTTCAGTGAGCCTTTCATCTGGGAGTCTTTGCTGCCCTGGCTTGCACTTTACATCAATAAGTACTGCATTTCTTCTATAAAACCAGGCAGACTCAAAGGCAATAACTGTTTTGAACTGCTCTGCTCACTCAGAAACAAGTTCGGATATGATAGTTTAAAAGAGAAAGCATTGCCTTTAGCATATTCTGAACACCTGCCATGCCCCAAGTTCATAATCTAAGGAGGCAGCACTTGCTCTCTCCCACATGCACTTCGGCAAAGTGTCTATTAGCAAACTACCCACTCAGCGCCTGCCGGAGGTGTGAAACTCTAAAGGTTAATGCAAAATTATTTTTAGTCTCACTCAGAGTTGATTCACGCTGAACGTCCTTTCTTTTCCACTTTGGTGAGTAGCTATGGCCTCTCTGAAATGGGATGAAATTGGGATGTTTGGGGCAAGCAGCCTTTGGGGATAGGATTCTGCAGATGCTGCTTCCTGATGGCTGCTGCCACCACTGACGTGTGTCCAATGCAGCAAAGGTCCTGGGCAGATGGGCCTACAGTCCTTTTCCAGGCTTCTTCCTGGAGCTTTGGCCTCAAATTCTGGGACTTACAAGAGTCCCATCTGGGTCTGTTTATTACATCCTCCAAGTTGTTTGTAGCTTGCTGGGCTTGTTGGGCTCCCAGGTGCAGTCCTATGCCTGCTCTGAGCCAGCATTCAGCCCAGTGAATTAATTTCTTCCCTTGTTTTTTACCAACTTAGAAAGAAATGCACCGCCTGGAGCAGGTATGACCTTGGTATGAATTCATGCATCTCAGCCAGGCACAATTGAAGTGTTTTTTCTTCCAGGCTTTTGCTGATGGCTCCAGATAACTTCATGTTCTCCCCGATGATCTAGAAAATGGCAAGGAAAAGCTCCAGTGAGTGGGACGGATACAACACAACGCCTGGGAAACCAAGCCATGCCCCATCTCTGCTCCAGCCCTTCCTGATTCCTGTTGCCTTGTCTTTGCCTTCCTCAGTGGAGTTTAGCTGCATCCCACCCATCTGCTAATCCAGCTCGGATCTGCCTTCCCAGCGATCAACCAACATGTGATAGTATTCCATGGAAATGAGTCACGGTAGCAGCCAACTCTCTGATTTTCTTTCTTTCTTTCTTTCTTCCTCTCTCTGTTTCTCTATTTCTCTCTCCAGCTTTTATTTTGTTATTATTATTTAATTGAAATGACTAAACCCTATTTAAAAAGAGGGAAATGAATCCAACCCCCTCTGTATTTCTTACCCTATGGGCCCTAGAGCTAGCAGGAGCTTTTGTTTTTTTCATGCTGTTTAAATTGAAGTGGCTGTCACTGCCTACAAACTTGTGTGGCAGCCACAGCCCTGGGACAAAGTCGCTCTTTCAGCAAAGGGATTTTTCTAACAACCCTTTTCTTTCTGCCTTTCTTTTCCCCCTCTTTCTTTTTCCTAATCAAAGAGATGTAAGGACTTTTAAATCAGTTGCCTATTATGTTGCTGACACAATTGACAGCAGGTTTAATTTGCAGCTAGAAGGCAAGAGGCAGAGTTAAAAGTTGTAATAAACGGCATTTTCTGCTCTAATGTATTCTGTGAGCGCGTGACTCACATCCATTATGGCAGCACCGGGAGGCACCACCATGCACCCTGTGCTGTGCCCATGCTCACTAAGTACCGTCTGAATGTCAAAGGAAATCGAGGACTGGTACAGGTTATCCTTCACTTCTGGAGGAACTTCATTCTTCCACTTTTCCGTCTCTTCCATACTCAGGATCTTTCCAAAATATCTCTTGATTGTATCCTAAATGGTAAACGTGGGAAGGAAGAATGCATATCAGCAGATAAAGCCAAGTATGGGTGAAGCAGCTGCAGGGCAGTGGCGATGGAGGGGAACAACATGGTGCAACTCTCAAGCCCTGTACTCCCCAGGACACCTCCCTCCCTCACTTTGGCTCCCCTCAATGGCTGCTTTTGCAGGAGGCAAATGAGTGCTCCCAGCACAGAGCTGCCATGTGACGTTTTGCTTTATCGGCACACGTGAGATGCACTTGAGCTGTGTGCAGAGATAAGCAAGTCTTGGTCCAGAACCTTTCAGACTGTACAGGAAGGATCTCAGGAAAAACCTGGGGTTGCCTGGGACAATGTACTACCAAATTGAGATGCAGTGATTCCCTTGTCAGGAAGATGCATGTTATTTCTTTGCAGGAAAGGTATTTAAACCTCCAGATCATTTACTTAGGCAGCAGGGTTTTCTTGGAAAAGATTCTGACTGCCTGCCCTAGTGGTAGCTCAGTCAGTTGGTTTACTGCTCAGTGCAAAGTCCACCAACACGTTAGGCACAAAGTCAAGGTGAAGGATCACACCAGCTCTTTCTGGCTCACAGCACGCGTGTAAATGCTCAGTCCTGGCTGATAAATCAGCCTTGTTGCTGGTGAAACAAAGGGGATCTTACCAAAACAACAATTCAGTCGGTCCCTTGAACTCACCTTGAGAAAAATCTTGAAATGAAACCTATTTCAGAAAAGGTTTGTAAGAAAAGAAAATGTCTGAGTCCACCAAAGAATAGTACAAGAGTGTCAGCTAAGGATGGCAGAAGGACATCTGCCACAGAGGCAAGCAGCTGAAGCACAGAGAGGTCCTCTGCTGGGGACATACCCGAAGTTGCATATGATTCAGTGTGGTTCAGCCATGCTGGAGGAGCTCACATGCTCTAAAGTCAGCAGCTAACATTTTTTTATGTTTAACTTTGCAACGCCTTTCCTGCAACACAGCTCAGCAGTATGTCCCCACCATGCTTTGTGGGTCTGGTACCATCACAGTGGGTCTACACCTGCCATCACCCAGGTCCAGGCCTGGATTTGGGTGGTCTGCTTTGGTTCCAGCATTGTGGAGGATACTTTTGCTGTTGACTAAAGGATTTTTCTTGAGTGGTGCTGAGATGACTCAACACCAAGGTACATCACGAAGGGAGGCTGTAAGAAAGAAGGGGGCAGTCTCTTTAGCAGGGTCTCTTGTGAAAGGACAAGGGGAAATTATTTCAAACTAAAAGAGGAGAGATTTAGACTGGATATGAGGAAGAAGTTTTTTTCAATAAGGGTGGTGAAGCACTGGAATATGTTGCTCAGAGAGGTGATAGATGACCAGTCCCTGAAGACAATCAAGGTCAGGCTGGACAAGGCTCTGAGCGCCTGGTGAAGGTGTAGGTGTTCCTGTTCATTGCAGGGGAGTTGGACTGCATGGCCTTTAAAGGTCCCTTGCAACTCAAACAATTCTATGATTCCATAATAGTACATCAATGAGAAACCTCTGCCTGGGAGGTCAGGGTCCCCATTCCCTCCCAATAGGCACATGGAGCCAAAGGAAAGGACCTTACCTTTATAGAAGTGATGTAATCATTTTCCAGTCTATCCCAGTCTGCTGTTGTTAGCAGTGGGGACAGGTTTTCTGCCTGCACTTCTGGTTTGAGATCAGAGTGACCGAGAAGGAGTTCACTGGAAAGATTCAAAGGAACAAATTATGCTGCCTCGGAGCATGAGTAAACCAATGGAATATTCATGCAGCATGAGCTGCGTAATTATTAAGCTGTGAGAAATATACTTAAAGCTTAAATTGTGATGCTTGTTTTCAAGCTTTAACGAGAAAATTTTCCTTGCTATTCAAAATCCTAATTATTCAAAATCAAAATGATCTAAGGTTCCAGCCCACCTCAGAAATCATGAGACTTCTGAGTTGTTTGGACATGAGAAGTGCTATGAGAATTTACATTTTTAAATAAACAACATGAAGCTGATTCATTTGCTTATGGTCCTTTATGGCTTATGAAGCTGATTGTGTGAAATGCCTTTTAGGGCAGTTCCTGCAGCAGTGTGCTGATGTCCGTGGCTGGTGTGCATTGTGGCAAACATCAGCCTGTTCTTTTTTACTGTGAATTACCCATAGGAAAGGGAGATGACAGATCAGGGCTGACTGTGAGGGACAGCGTTTGGGAAGCCCATGTGTGCCTGCAACATGGGCAGTCGCAGCACTGCGTGTCCTCTGCACATGGTGGCAGTGGGTAGACATTAAGCTACAGCAGCTGAGTTCAAAGTGCAACAGATGACGCATGTCTCCTCTGCTTGCCTTCATCTACAGTGCTAAGGAGGCAGGGCAGCTGGGGCAGGGGAAGGGAAGCAGTGCCTGCCTTCCACTCTGAGTGGCAAGAAACCTGTTATTAGCCTGTGCAACTGAGCGTGCTGCCCCTGTGATCTGCCAGCAGACCACACTGCATCTTTCACCATGATAAATGCGGAGAGGAAGAGGAAAATATTCATGAACTTGGTTAATGTGGGGCATAAATTGCAAGCAACCACCAGTTAGCAAGGAAGAAAGAGGCAAAGGCATTATCTTACATGCTGCCTGCTCACTTGCTTGACCACTGAAAAGTGGCTCCTGTAGCCAAATCGCTGAGCACAGACCTGGGTTTGGATCCAAGGCAAACGAGGACTGTACTGTACAAGGTCACACCACAGCACGGTGACTGCTCAGCAGAAATATCTCAGCCTACTGATAGTGAACTGGAGTCAATATTCCTGTGGTCATGGTTCAGGTTTCCCAGAGAGGGACACTGGGGCACTGGCACTCTTCAAATCCCAGTGCACTGCATGACATTATGATGTGGAATACCAATGAAAACCATGAAATTATGACACTGGCCCAGCTGCTGCAAGAATCTGCTGCTCCTTCACAAGGACACAAAGGAAATAAGCAACAACTCTCTGCTATGACTGAGAGGTTTGGCTCAAACGTGAATTGAAGAAACATATTCCCTTCTCTTTCTTTTTTCATTTGTTTGAGCTGTAGCATTAATAATGAGCTTGGGCCAGGCAATCCCTCCTAATTTGGGACGGGTCCAATAGAGGATGAAGTTCTTTTAGAATGAGAAAGTGAAATGGAAATCATCCAACACAGCAAAATGATTGCAAGCAGTGTTCTAAACATCTGCAAGCTCTTTACATCAAGTTAGAGAAATGTGGTGAGGACACTGTACTGGGGTACAGAACTTGACTGCTGACACCCACTGCTTTCCCCACCTCCCTCAAACATCTTTCCCATAGCAGTCCTGCCCAAATAGCTGATCAGCCAGTGCCATCCTGCTGAAAGGGTTACACACGCCATCATGGTCACCACACCATAAACAAGATTTTAGGAGCAAATGGGAAGCAAATGGGAAATGTCTCCACAGCCTTGCAGACAGCCAAGACCAGGCTGTATGGGGCTCTGAGCACCTGATGGAGCTGTAGGTGTCCCAGTTCATTGCAGGGGAATTAAACTAGTTGACCTTTAAGGGTCGCGACTCAAGTGATTCTTTGTTTTAATGCATGTAATTCTGCATGGTGATGTCTTGGCAACTCCTCAAGGTGGCTGTGACCTCTGAGCATAGAGGTAACATGGATTATTTCCAAATGCATCACAGTTTTATTTAAATAGGAAGAAGGCCGAGTTCTCCCACAGGTCCTTTCCTGTGCCTGGAAAAGTCACTGAGCAGCCACTGGACCTGGCAAAACATTCCCAGAAAGGGAGGAGATTTATCAGAGCTGCAATGCAGCTCTTGAAGGAGGTGCTTCCTGATGTGTGAAAACAGTAATTTAAAGAGGGAAGAGGAACCAGGGAAACTGAGATGTGTGAGAAGCATCCTCAAACTTTTGTTCCCACCTATTAGTAGGCTAGTTGTCTGGCTCTACTGAATAAGCAATTATGTGCCTACTTGCTTAGGAAACTGAAAATAACTATGTTTTGAAGCTTTCTGGCAGTTTGTCATTCTGGAAGGAGGCTGAGATGTATGGTGAAGGCAGCAGCTTACCTGTGGTAAGTGTTGGCCACCCAGTCAAGTAAGGAGTAGAGCTCATTGAGCTCCAGTGGTCTCTGGGAGAGATCTTGCACGTGTGAGGTGATGGCACTGTGAAAAGCCTCCACATACACTTTGCACACCTGGTACTCCTCTGGATAGCACTTTTTTACTGATGATTTGATTTTCAGTAAGTCTTTGAGCAGGCATTTCTGGAGAAAAATTAAGTGGAGATCAAGCCAGGCTTTCTCTTCTTCCTTTGATGCCATGGGTACGTTCAGAACTCTCTTTTTAGTGCCCTCAATAACAGCTTTCCTCCACTCTTCCCTCCACTTTCTCGGTGCTCCAAGCAAGTCTGATCCAGGAGCAGCAGCACTACTTGTATTAGGATGAGCTGCCTCTTCACGGGCAATTAATGTCACCAGGGAGGTCAGTGTAGCCTCCTCCACTGCGTGATGCTCCAGTGTTCCCACCACAATGGACTGGATCATGCTCGTGATAGAGCTGTAAAGTAAATCCACATCCTTGGTTTTCCTCAAAAGCTCCTGGGGGTTATCCTTGTGTTTGTCTGCATCCCGTTCTGCTATCGTCTCATCTTCCATGTATTTGATGCTTGCAAATGCTTCCAGGAGTTGCTTTTTCTGAATAAGTTCATTGATTTCCATTACTGCAGAAAGAAGAGGAGAAAAGGGTCAGGACAAACAGGTGTTAGGTGATGGACAGGCCAGTAGAAAGACAAGATATCCCACAGGAAGATGTGCAGGACTGCTCTGAGCAGGCATTTACTGCCAAGTCAGAGCCATGCCTCTAAACTGCTGGTTTCAGACACTGGAAATACCACAAAAACTGATCATAGTCCTGCAGGTGAACCTCAAGCAGTGGCTAACAAGGCTGCAGTGGGATCTCAGGCTGTGTAAGACTGCCTCTGGCTCTTCTAATTTGAAGCCAAAGTGGGACTGGCAGCAGGGACAGTTTTTGATATACAGTCCCAGCAGGATTCCTATTAACAGAGATACTCTTCTTTCCCACAATGTAGAGACTCTGGCCTGGGGGATGATCCTGATATTTTGGGAACATTCCAGTTAAGATGTAACCTTAGGCTAAACCAGGGCTCCCTTCCTGTCCTGATTTTGTGTTTTCCACAATGTATGTTTTCCTGAGAGATATCCCTGACTGCCATCATGGCTAAACTGGCTCCTGCATTTCTGAGGCCTGAGCTTTGGGTGTCCAAAATTTCGGCTTGCCTGGGCTGCACTGAGTAAACAGGAATTGTCTTGTGCTGCATATAAAATGTACATAGTAAAGTTAGTGTGTAACAAAACTTATTTTTTAATTAAAAAATATATAAAAAAACAAACAAACAAAAACAGAGAACAATAACAACAAAGAAGTAGTGAGATGTTTGACTTCAGTTGTTTGAAACTAACGCTGGTGTGCCTGCAGTTCTCATTGAGTTCTCAAGGTGCTGGTCAGAGATTTTTGTTGAAATATTACTTTTCCTGTGCTTCATGCTTAACAATAATTGTTCACAAATCTATGTACTGAGATGACATAATTAAGGCATGACTGTGAAGTGAAGGATATTCTTCTTTGGTAAGACAAATCTTAGAGAAGTCTGGTAAAGAGACATGACCAAATTTTCGTTTGATTTGAATGTCTGATTGCAGCTCTATATATTCCGTTCGAAAATTTACAGGTAATGTATTTATGTTGGAAGAAAATGGAAATATATATATACAAAAGATAATGATATTTTGGGAAAATTGTTTTGAGAAACTTATTCTCAAATTCCTTTACAAAAATAGAAAGCTTGGCTGCATATTTTTCCCTGTTCACAGGACTGTAGTTAGCCAGTGTATTAAAATGCATGAAATTATTTGTTGGAACTTGAGCTTGCCATAATTTAAGTTTCATTTCACATGCTGTCATGGCCTGAAGCATGGCACAGATGAGTTGATTTTCACCTTGAAAATGTATGTTTAATTCGTTTAAATTAGTAGTCAAATCCATCAAAAATTTGTGAGCCATTTTTAGTCTTTCCAATCTTTTCCTTTTGATTTCATAAAACACTTAATACTTCTATTAATTTTTTAAATTCCTCTTTTTACCAGCCGTCACCGGGGCACCATCAGTAGCTATACCAGATATGTTGACAAAAGTTAAAGAAAATCACTTTAACGCTGGCGGTCCTGTGTCTAACACAGTGAAAAATGTCCCTCATCCACTTCAGACATTTAGGAGGAAATAGAAAAGCACAAAGTCTGTTTGGTATGTGGAGCTCACGCTCCTGGAGCCCTTGCAGGTTCCTGTGACATGGCCATTCACCGTAGGTACATCATATGCCAGGCATTGCCTCTCACCAGCAACACGTGATTTCCCAGAACTGTTAGGCCTGGGTGGCTTGCGGGGGTGTATGCATTGGGAGGGTCATCCTAAAATGCAGGTACTTTCTCCTGGAGCTCAAGTCATGTCTGGCTTTTCCACGCCTCCCTGCCATAAGTACTGGCTGATGTCAATCGGGGCTGGAGAATGAGCCTCAAGTACTGTTACCCTCAAAGTGCCTGAGGTCTACTGAGTTTCCCACTTCTTTCTCCAAACTGAGCTTGAGTAAGAACTGCAGTCTATTTGCCACTAATGCAAGGGGTTTTTGCTGTGGGCTGCAGAGATCTGAGGGCACTGCTGAGGTGCTGTTGGAAGCTCTCACCACATCCAGCATTGTAACAGGTGCTCTGAACAGGAGATCCTGCTGTGATACTGGGCACAGGGCGAATTTTAAAGAGCAGGAGGGAAAAGGTATTATTTAGACATGAATGGCTAGAGCTTCTGCTGCACACATACATGAAGTGATAGGGAAAAATTAGAGAGCACTCAAAGAAGAAATGAAGGACTGGCTCATAACCCATAATTTATGCCCCATGGCCCTTCTGCACACAGATTTTATAACAAATGCATCAAATAACCTGTGCAGAGTGGAAGGAGCTGTATGAAGACAGAAATACACTAAGTAATCAAACTACGGATGCAACATATAATGCATGGAACCTGGAGGAGTGCCTGTAAGTAGCTACAGTTACTTTTGGGCTCAGAAAGGTGGAAGATTGTGCTAATTAACTTAGTCTCCTCTAGATAAATTAATATAAAGCCTGTGTTTGCACAGTGAGAGACTGAAGGAATACATTCTGTTCTGTTTAGCAAAGTGAGAAAACATCATTTAATCATCATTGAGGATAATTATTCAGAGAGGTGATATTGGGTGCTAAATGGATCTTTAATTTAGCAATACAAGATCAGCCAGCTGGTAGTTGGAGGAAGACAACTGAAAGGCAATTAACCATTGTGCAGCTTAATGGGGCACATGGTGGAGTCTCCATCACTTCCCATATTTATCTCAATATGGGATGTGTTTCTGACAGAGCTGCTTTAGTCTAGGCCAGTCTTAAGTTGTTGGGCACAGGCCTAGTTTTACATCTGAAGTTCCTCAGCCTGTATATTGCAGGACACAAGGAGGCTTTCTGGTACAATTTCCCATAACTCCTCCTCTGGGACCTTCTGAGAACAGACTGGCAAAGCGTATGAGATGGGCCCAGATCCAGCTTGCTAACCTCACAACATATCAGTGCAAAGCAGAAAATAACTTTATGGTTAAAACTGTGGGAGAACTTCAGCCCTTCCATCTGGTCCCCATGACATCTGATGCAGTACACCAAGAATTTCTACCTAGAAATTCGGGCGGAGGAGGGATCAAACTATGTACTTCAGTCTAGCTCCTGGAGGTACCAGAATACCTTGACCTTGAAAAAGTGGAGGAAAGCAGTGCACAAACGAAGAACAAAGTCATCATAGTTCACACCTGAGAAGCTGAACTTTTGCTAAGACAGATCTAAGACCTATCTATCTAACGCTGACTAAGCACATAAGAGTAACACTTATTTCTGAAGTACTCTGTGCTCAGCAACAGTGGGAACTTTTTGAACCTGTGACTGTTGTTGACTGGCATTTCACATGGCCAGTCACATGTGCCTATCACCCAGTTTTTTTTTTTTTATTTTATAACCTTACTTAATGGGGTCATTTATCAGAGCTTTGCAGTAACCTATCAAGTGCAGTCTAAAAGCTACAGAGCAGAAATTGTCCACAGAGCAATGCAGGCAATAGAATAAATAGGAATAGCCCACATTGCACTTTCAGATGCTGTCAGATAAACACTTCCCAAACTGTGCTCAGCAGATTGGTGACTGATACAGATGGTGTATGCTGCATCCACTGACATGTGAACTGACAGACAGATGTGTTGATTATAAGCAGGCAATCAATATGGCTAAACTATGGCTGTGGGGACCACAGAGCATCCTTCCCAGTGGTAGGTGGCCTGCCCAGGCTGAGCCAGGTAACACCCCAATGAACTTGTTCAAGGGATGACAGTTGTCTCTACCCCATAGTGGGATGCTAGTTTCCTTAGCATCTTTGTTGAGCCAAAGACTTCTAAAGTTAAACTGCTTGAGGGTTGCATGTATTTCACCTACCTGAAAGAGGTTTTCCTTCAATGAGTTCTGTTTCTATTTTATCAGCAATCTCTTCCGAACCATCAAGGATATCAGTTTTGTTCTCCTCAGAGCTCTTGGGGAATTGAAAAGAACGTAGTCGTCTTCTCCAGATGCCAGTGCCTTCCTGTTCTTTCTCACTCTTTCGCTTTGATTTCCTGATGCTTAACATTGTTTTAATACCTCTTTCAAGAAATCCTGTGTTCTCATCATGCAAAGTTGGGCTGCCCAGTTCTGAAGCAACCTCCATCTTTTCCTTCTCCGTACCATGTGTTGCAGAGTTTGGTTCTGAAGCTGATCTAGTCAGACACACCTTCGTATTTGTAGTCATCTTGTCTTTCAACAAAGGTCTTTCCAAAAAGGTTGTTGGTAATCACTGAAGTGAATGAAAACACGAAGTGAGATGAGAGGATTATAATGAACTAGTACTGCATTTCCAAAAGACTGAAAATCTGGTCCACTTCTTTTCTGTGCCTAATCCAAGGACAGAGCATGTTGTTTCAGCCTGACATCCAAAACAGCATCTCTATCTTCCTTGTGTGTGTGCTGCTCTGCTTTTAGTTCTGGAAAGCTCTACCTGATTTTTCAAATGAGGCCAGTTGCCCATCACCAAGGAATTGCTGGATGTCAAGGATCCAAAGCTTGTTAAACATAAAATTTTTGGCTGGCAACAAAGCATGTTTTTACCTCCCTTCTTCTAGGTGCATTTCCAGCCCTGATGGCTGTATGTCAGCAAGGTATTCTCACTTTTTGATGCAGACATGGCAGCTATGGGTCACGCTGCTGCTCCTGCCCTGCTCAGGGCCCAGCTGTCTGCTGCTGAATTCCCAGGGTGAGGGTCCCTGCAGCCTTCCTGACTCTCCCTGGCTGTCAGCTCACCAGTCAGCATGACCCAGTCACAGTGATACTGTTCACTGCAGTGGTCTAAAACTGGGCAATGGCATGTTTCCCCACAGCAGGCTCAAGGCAGCTCAGCAATCAAGTTTAAATCATTAGAAACAGCAATTCCTGGAGGTCACTCTGGCCTGTCTCAGTTCTGCCCAGCTCACAGGAGACAGAGACTGCAACATTCTTATGGCCAACAGATGTACTAGGATCCTGCAAATTCATCTCAGCCTTCCCTATCTGAGCCTGGCCATATTTTCACTCCCCTGTTTAAAATTATTTCACAGGTTATGAGCTGCAAGTACTGCACCCTCCCATGGGTGGTCTGAGCTCATGATACAGCAGGGCCCTGACACTGCCTGGCTCTTTCCTGGAGGAAATACTTAACTAGCAAAGTTAGAAGGAGGGTCAGCAGGGAGAAGATCGAAGGCTCAAAACCTGCCTTGCAGGCTGGCTATTGGGATGTGGAGCAGGGAGACAGTGCAGGAGGAACCCACAGGCAAGGGAAAAGAGGCATACGAACCCTGGCACTGATCCTCTCCGCTGAGACAATCCAGCTGTGGTCCAGGAGAATGGAGAGCAGCTTCATGAAGGAGTCTGGAGAGGTGTGGTGGTGTCGGTGGTCAGGCTGCTGGCAGGGCTTGCATTGGGATCAGTCACTTGGCTCACTCACAGCAGCACCTGTGCTGGCTGAGGGGCTGTCCCATGCATG
Organism: Oreortyx pictus; assembly: GCA_036925125.1. Lineage (NCBI taxonomy): Eukaryota > Metazoa > Chordata > Aves > Galliformes > Odontophoridae > Oreortyx > Oreortyx pictus. Next base: position 49,549,901 of record JAUPFR010000006.1, on the reverse strand, counting down.
GGGCTTCCTGCCATCCTCCTCTGCCTTCTGGATGGAAGCGGAAGAAGGGTCTGGACCCTCCTGCCTAGCACCTCTGGCAGCTTTACCTGTTTGCTCTGCAGGAGCAAAACCTGAGCTGAGTTTCACTTTCACTGTGACTTGTGCAGTTAAAAGAAACAAAGAGGAGGAAGAGATATGCTGGACGAGCTCCAGATATGGTTAATATTTCCTCTAGGACGAGGGTGGTGAGGCAGGCTCTGTGTTGGGGGTGAGACAAGGGGCTCAGGCAACTGAGATTGATGGAGCAGCAGAGGGTCAAGCAACCTGGCACCTGGTCCTGCCCTGCATGGTGTGAAGTCCCCCTGGGTTTGGGGGTTAGGGCTCAAGCATAGTCCAGGCCTGATGCATGGACATGGCTCCATTTCACCTTGTGCTGCCCCAGTTCTGGAGGTCACAAGTGGCCTGATCTGAGTAATGATTGATAGGTACAGGTGAGGGACCGGGAGAACCTTGCCTGCGGCCACGCATTTATGCATTCAACCCGTTGTTCCTTTCCCTGCTTCGGGAACTAATATCCACGGGGTTGCTGGCCCTGGATTCTTCCATCCCAGCAGCTTTTGGGCACACTGAAGGGAGCTTAAAGCAAAGCAGCTAGGACATAGAGTGTCCAGAGGAGGTCTACGAAAATGGGGAAGTGTTTGGAGAGCAATGTATGCGAGGAGCACCTGAGGTCCCTTGGTTTGTTCCGCCCAGAGCAGAGGAGCAGAGGGGAAAAGCTCATGGCAGCTGCAGCTGCTCACAGGGAGCAGAGAGCAGCTCTGCTCTCTGTGCCAGCAGCAGGGCCCAGGGAACGGCATGGAGTTGTGTCAGGAAAGGAGCAGCTGGGGGTCAGGGAAAGGCTGTTGAGAAAGCTTGGACTAAGATTTGGGTGCAGGAGGTCCTGCCTGGAATCCCCCTCATCCACGCATCCCAGCGCTGAGCTTCTCATCCTCAGCCACTTCTGAGCCAGCTTTCAGCAGGAGGCAGCCCTGTCAGGTTGGGGAGGGTTGTGATGGGCAGCACTTCTCCTCTGGCAGACTGACAATGGGGGCAAAGGTAGGGAGCTCTTTAATCAACACATGCAAGGGCGTGGAAAGCCCCTTCTTACACAAAGTCCAAATAAATGTATTTCCATTCAGGTTGACCATTTCCTCCTCTGCCAGACATTTACAGGGTGTTGCTTTGCACAGGCATGTTGGCTCTGTTCCACCTGCTCACAGACCCTGCTTGTGGGATCAGACCCTCTTAGGAGCTACCAGTGCTCCCAAAACACGGTCAGCAGCAGGACCCTCCGGGCTGCTGATAAACACAGTCTGGGGAGCTCAGCACCCTGCAGCTCAGGTTACCTTGGTCCCCACTGGCTACGAGGCAGCACAGACTTGTGAGCCTGCCATAGAAAAAAGCTCATGAGAATTTAAAAACTTGCTGTGTTTAGGAGGTTTTTTTTTGCCATTCTCCTTCAGTTTTGCTAAAGGGTCATAATCCTCGAGATATCTATGAGAGGTTGTTCTCTTTAAAAAGGAAACCTGAAGATCTCCATGTTCCAGCAGGGGGCTTCAAAGAAAAAAAGCACTGACTGTCATGAAGTTCAATAAAATGGTGAAGCTGGGTAGTGGTATAATACATGTAATGCTTGCTGCTGTTATCCCTGTAGAGTGAAGCCTTCAAGAAGTCCTTCTTGCTTACAAGCCAACAGTAGCATCTCCACCTTATCGGGGGGGCAGAACCACATCTGAGCAGAACCACAGTGGCACTGCTGAACATTCAGAGGACTTTGTACTAAAAACCTTGTGGTCACCCGTGAAGGATCGAAACTGTTTTTACTTTCGTTGTCTCAAAGCTTGCTTCACGTGGCTTTTCTGAATATAAGACTCTAATTGACTACTGCAAATCATCTAGATGGTTGTTGCGGCGCCTCAGTGTCTCTGTGGTTGTAAAGATAAGCAGAAATAGGGGCAAGTAGTCTTTTTCGGGGTACGGCTTGGAGAAGCGGATCACTGCAAAGGACAATAATACTTGTACATGGCACTGAAGGTGCTACTCCCTGTTGATTTATCTGTTGGACCAGATGTGTTGTGTGGGCATAAATCAAACTAAGGCCAGAACATGGAGGCAGCTAAACTTGTCGATAAGAAAGCAGGCCAGACATCCTGTTGTCCCAACAAGATAACCAAACAGACGTCTCTCTTAAAACAAAACACCCACAGGAATGGTGAGGAGCTCTCCCCCTTCAAGGTTTGAAAATTTACAGCAAAATTGACCCCTAGGTTTAAACCCCTTGATAATCAGAGTTTGGAATGTGTTGAAAATGCATGTGCTATACCTTTAAATATGTATTCATTTCTCTCTTTGGTGTGCATGTTTGGTGGAGCGATCCCCCGTGTACCCAGCGCTGTAATGGGAGGGAATAGCTGCTTGACATAAGTCATTGGTGTGTCGAGTTGCTTAGTTGGTTTTCTCGGCACCACTAAACCAAAGACTTTGAAGAAGAGACTTTCCTGAGGGAAAAACCTCTTTGGAAGAACCCCTCCCCTGCACAGTGCCTGCTTGCTGCGAAACTTCCCGGCTTTCTCCCATCCCCCGGGGTGACCAGACGAGTTCCTGAGATCAACAGACTACTACGGACCTCGCCGGATCCACGGTGGTGATGCTCTCTCTTTCTCTCTCTCTCTTGCTTTCTGCCAAGTCTCCTTGCTTTTCATCTCTTTTCTATCGCCCACCTTCCCTTCCCCATATCCCTAAGCAACTAGTTATTGTAATAAACTGGTTGGGCTAACATTCGACCTGCTGTGTCTTAATCTCGCCATCGGGTATACACATACATATAAAGAACCTCATCTCCCTCCTTTATATTCGAGCGTGACATCACCACGTGGACACCACCTTGTTCCCAGTGAGCTGTGGGGCATCTCAGCCAGCCTATGAGGCTCTTCCTAAATAAACCCATGGTCCCAGTTCAAAGTGAAAGAACTGGGAACTTTCAAAGTGAAAGAAAGAAAAGTAGATCCTATCAGGGAATGCCCTTTTTTTTTTTTTTTTTTTCCCCAGCAGTGCCTTAGGCTATCTCAGTCTCAATCTTTGCTGATCCATCTCCTGGTACAGCAACAGTCATGCAGCATAATGACTGTGCCAGCCTTCACACCGAGCCGTCACGCTCGGTTCTGTTGTTCAGCCCTGCCATCAACAGGAACACATGTTCCTGAAAAAATCTTGCCATCTGGAGGAAGCACTGTGAAATTACCTTCCACCAAGCAGCACCAGCCTCATTTCCTTCTGGGCCTCCCAGCACAGTCGTGAGAACAGATGAGTCACCAGAACAACCTGGGGACTTAAGAGCTGGCTGGTAGATGAGGCCAGGACCTTCCCACCAGGAAACTCAGCCAGGGAGGAGGAAACATAAAAGGTGGCAAAAAATGGATTGGGAATTAAGAGACAACCTGACTAGTCCAAGTGACAGCACAAATACTGAGGGGCTGTGGTCAGGGATTTTGTGGCAAGCACCTGCTGCAACCCAGTAGCCAATTCTTGCAAGCTATAGTCAATGAGAAATTGGCAGCCTGGCTTTAATTGGAAAGCCAAGCTCATTCTTAGCTGCTTCACTACAAGAACTTGGCTCCATTTTCCTTTTATGTGACTCTTAATTCATTATCCAGTGGTTTCAAAGTGTTTTCATCACTCTATATTACAAAGATTAGCCCAATAAATGATCAATTTTAATGGCAACTGCCAGTGTCCAGATGCCAGGCTGATGGGGATGCAGACATGGTAGGGGAGATCTAGGCATGACACAAGGATTTGGGAGTGATGTGCAAGCTCTGTGTCCCTAAATATCTGAATATTTCTAGAAATCTTGGCAGAGGGTGGGAGCCAGCCCAAGACTGGGTCAGGATGAATGTTCTAACTTGTGTGCTTTCTGAAAGGCTTTGTACACACAGCCTGAGCTCCCACTCTGCAGGCTTTCAAACACTTATGGATTTCCCTTCACAAAACATGGTGCCATTGCAAAAAGTGAAAACCAAGCTGCCCTGGGGGTTTCCATGGTGACCCAGCTTCGTTCTCCATCTGATTTGTTCAGTTGAGAGAAAGATGATTTTTCTTTTTTCCTTCTCACAGCGAATCTACCCTTAAGTCCAATCCATTTCTCCTCAGTTCCCATGGCCATGGTATGATCTCATGCATCCCCATTCCCCCTGCACTTACATGCCCATGCCGTGGCTGCACTGTCTCGTCCCAGAGCCAGACCTTGCCACCTGGGGCAGTCCCACACAGCTCACCCTTGGGGCCTGGTCAAAGGCTGAGGAGATGCTCCTGGAGATGTCCAGACTCAAAAATGGTTGCTGCTAACATCAGTTTCCTTTCCATCTATAGCATTTTGAGTTTCTTAACGTGGCAGTGTGTCAAAACATCCAAGAAACCTGCCCAAGTGAAGTTGCAGTAATCTCCCATTTATTGAGACCTCCATCCAAGCAAGATAACCTTAGACCTAGACAAGCTTTGGATTTTGCAGTGGTGAATCTCTCCATGCACAAGCATGTTCTCCACATGGCTTTTGCAACATGTTCTGCAAAGTTACTGGTTCATCAAGATAACTTTAATCAGGGATGGAGAAGACTGGGATCTGGACAAGAGTTTGGGCAGTGGTTTAGATGCTCCAGCTGCCTTGTGCATGGGGAGACCCCTCTGGAGTGCCTCAGAACCACTTTGTGCCAGTACCATGGCCAAAGCAGAGGCAACCTGTGTCCCTGCTCCCTCTTTATACTCTTCCTTTCTGGAAGTGTGAAGTTACTGAGGAGGGAAATTACAAGAATTAATCCAATCAGCTTGTTCCTGGAGCTAGAAATAAATAAAGTCCAACCCCAATGAGGGCTCTATGGTAAGCACCAGGGATTGCAGTGAGCCACAGGTGTGAGCAGCAATGCTACCATGGAAAAGTCAAGCACAGGCAATGTGCAACCTGAAAAGAAAACAGAGAACATAGTTTAAGCCAGTCCTCCACTAATGGTGAAGAAAATCCTAGCAGGTGCTTGGAAGCTGAATTTCTGCCAAGCACAGGAGTACTGTCTGGAGGGAGATACCTCAGCTCAGGGAGTGTGTGTGTAATGGGGACTTGCGCAGCTATGGAAAGGACTCAGCAAATATCACATCTCAGATGCTATGAGGAAAGAATAAATGAATGCTCATTTCATCACAGAAGGGAGGGCCTGGAGGATTTTCCGAAAGAGCTCCCACTGCTGCAGAAACCCATCAGAGCTTTAGAAGGATAATAAACAAAGTTTTCCTTCCTCTACTGGAGAACATCTGAAATAGGCATGGGGGAGCAGGATCTCTCACTTTGTTTTTCTTCTTTTTTTGATATCATTAAAATGTCCAGGGCTTCCCACAATGAGCTTGGCACAAACAGGACTGCAGGACACTGGGGCTCCCATCAGATGACAGCTGTATATTTCTGGCTTCTGGGTATTCTAAGCTGGTTCATCAGGGACATACCATGGCGGAAGCCCCTGGGAGCTGTCCAGTCCCAGCTGGTGGTTGCTGTGAGCATGAAAGGACAGCCCACAACCCTTGGAGCAATCTCTGAACCGCAGTGCCACAGCCTGCAGCCTCCAGCATGGAGGTGCCATCCTCCCCAGCAGGATGCCCTCATCACTTTAATCATGTAAGTTGCCAAAACACATCTAAGAGCAGAAGCACTTTGTGCGTGGCAGCAACTGTGGATTAGTGCAATTGTTATGCTTCCCTTTGCAATTCACCCTAGGCTGTGCAAAAATATTGGTTTGATGCCAACAGGAAAAGCTGTGGCTTCTGTAGCATGGAGCCCAGCCCTTGGGGCAGATGTCCAGCTCTGTCATCACGCTTGGCTCCAGAGATCTCCTCCATTAGGGTAAGCACAGGCTAAGCACATGCCGTGAGCTGGAGCAAAGCTGTGCTCAGCAATTCAAACAGAGTTAGAGTGTTCTGTTATTTAATTTGAGTGGCTAAAAGCGAATCACTTCTGGGTCACACTGCTGTGTCTGTCACTGCAGCCAGATGTTGGGTGTTGCAAAAGTGTCATAAAGGCCAAGGACCTTGTCCTTCTCCACTGCAAAGGTTTGCTTCACTGCACCGCTCCAGCCCACTGTGCTCAAACACTGCACCATTGCCAAGTTAGTCATAGAATATCCCGAGTTGTAAGGGACCCACAGGGATCATCAAGTCCAAATCCTGGCTCCTCACAGGACCATCCAAAAATCAGACTGTATATTTGAGAGTGTTGTCCCAACACTCCTTAAAATCCAGCAGCTCAAGGCCCTGCTTCTGCCCTGGGGAACCTGTTCCATGCCCACAGCCCTCTGATAAAGAACCTTTTCCTGATTTCTAACCCAAGTTAATATTTGTTTGTATTCTATGCTGTGCTATCTTATGGGATTTGTAACCTAGCTCTGTAGTTTTGATTTGCATGAAGAAAGGGAAACAAAAAGATTAGCCAGTGCCTATTCCTGGCCTCAGCCTGTCACTGCACAGCTGCAGGATGTTCTCAAACACAAGGGCTTTGAGAAATACCAGCAGAGTTTTAAAGATGTCTTGGAAGAAACCTCTTTTGGCTTGGTTTGGTTTGATAGAGTGAGAAGAAAGGGGCAGGCTGGTTTTTAATTCCAAAATGCTACAAGCTAGTGGATTTCTCCCAGTGCCAAAGGGTGCAGGTATCACCTCTTCGTGTTGCCTTTGCCAATGGGAGCTGTGACAACCATTCTCTGTATGGTGTTCCCTCTGTACTCAGCTCTGGTGAGGCCACACCTTGAGTACTGTGTTCAGTTTTGGGCTTCTTACTACAGGAAAGCACGTCCAGAGGCAGGCATTGAAGCTGTGAGGGGTCTGAAGCACAAGTCTCATGAGGAGCAGCTGATGGAATTAGGATTGTTCAGTCTGGAGAAGAGGAGGCTCAAGGGAAGTTTTATTGCTCTCTACAACTACCTTAAAGGAGGTTGTGTTGAGGTGAGGGTCAGCTTCTTCTCCCACATAAATACCAATATGGCTAGAGGGAATGGCATTGAGTTGCACCAGGGGAGAATCAGGTTGGATGTTAGGAAAAATTTCTTCTCCGAAAGGGTGGTGAGGCAATGGAATGGTAGGTGGTTGAGTCACTGTCCCTGGAGGTGATCAAGAAAAGTTTAGATGTTGCACTAAAGGACGTGGCTTAGTGGGAAAATACTGGTGGCAGGAGGATGGTTGGACTGGATAATTTTGGATCTTTTCCAACTTTGGTGATTCTATGATTCTTTGAGCACCCCAGGATGGGGAAGCATCTTCTAAATGCGTTCCTGGATGAAATCTGAATGTCCATCACCAGGGCTGAGCCTCTGGAAAGCTGTATTTTCCTTACTTTGGTTCCTGGGAATACCTGAGAACTAGCACTTTATTTAAATATATATTTCTGTATTTCTTTTTCTTAAAAAAAAAAAAGAAAAAAAAAAGTGCTTTTGAAGTTTCATTGAAGATGTTGTCACTGGAATCATTATATTTCTATAGAGATCATAATGACTCCTTTTGAAGAGTTAGTCTCAGTCAGTCAGTGCTTAATTCACATATCAATGACTCCAGAAACTAAATCCACAACCCTTCTGAAACTGTACTCATCTGCTGTACCAGTGAGTGACTGCAGGATCTTCTTGATGCCAGATTGTTTCCCTGTAGGGCCATCTCATTGTCAAGGGAACCTTGGCCATGCAAGGCAGTGCCACACTGGTTTTACAAGTCAGGGTGAGTGCCACAATCTCATTGCTCCCTCTGGCTGATTTGCCCCAAGTTGCTCCATTTGCAATCCATTCATCTGGCTGCTTCACTCTTCTCCATAATTTGCAGCATTTAATGCTTTTTGTGTGGCAATCACAGTGGGTTGGAGTTTTCTGGCCCAGCTGCATCCAGTGTCTAAACTGTGGCAGTGCCATCTGTACATGGAGCAGCTTAGTGCCCAGCACACCCAGACCCTGAAGTGCTTGGCCCCAAGTGCTCAGAGCCTTCCCAAAGCAGAGCAGCTGAGTGGCATTCTTTTTCTTTTATAGTCGGAGAGGATTTTTACAGCAGTGTTTTGAAACCTCATAAAGTGTGGGGCTGTACATGAGTTCTAATTGCAGTAGCATAGCAGGTGCTGCTGTAAAAACACTGCTTTCCTTTTTTTTTTTTTTTTATGGAATTTGATTTGATTTAAAGTGCTGACAAGGAGACAATGAATTGCACACATGCGCTGGTGGGTTTCACCCCTCCTCCCTGTCTCTGTTGCAAAAATGGGTACTAAAACAGCATAGGCAGCAGGATGATTCCTCTAGCATTGCTCGGTTGGCAAGCAGACATCAAACTGCTTGGATTTCACCTACATTTGCACCCCTGACTCTTCATTCCACCAGAAATTTAGGGGTTGTAGACCCATTGTGGTGTAGCAGCTCTGGGGAAACTGCTATTGCTGCACTGTGATGGGTCCCCGGGTGTTCTGGTGCTGTTGCACAAAATCAAGCTCCAGTTCACACTGACGTTCGCATGTGCCGTGTGGCCCGTGTATAAAGCGTATAGATCAGATTTACCCAGGGGATAAGACAAAAAAGAAAAGCTAAGAGCTAAGGAGTTGGGTGGAGCAGATGTAGTCCTGCAGTACTTGAGGCTGAATGTGTGCCCGTGTCAACATGAATCAGTGATTTATCAGGGTGAGACAAGGGGCTGCTGCCATGGGGGTGCCAGGGCTGCTGTGGGGTGTGTGGGTGCCTCCAGCGCCCAAAGGGCTCTTGCAAAATCCTCACTGCACTGGAGGCAGAAACAGAGACTAAGTGATCTTAATTGTCTCTATCTGCTCCAGCATAAAAAATCAGGTGGTGTTGCATCTGGAGAGACAAACCTGCACTTCTTCCAACTTTGGAAACAAAGGCTTCAGACTTACTGTCTTTATGCTCAACTCTACCCCTGCATGCATCTCTTGCTGCATGATGCAGTACCCAAAATGGTATAGAATAGATTAAAAACTGATATTCTCTCCTTTCACTGCAGACCATCAGCAAGAGGGAGCGTACTCATCAGTTGTGTGTCTGTGTGAGTGCAAAAGGGCTGTGGGGGAGGCAGCTGGAGGGAGACCCTGGTTTAGTGGCACAGAGGGGTATTCCTCATTTAGGGCTGCCACTATGTCACTTCAATGAGTGCTGTAAACTCAGCCTGCCTACATGCATTTCCATGGTCAGATAGGTATGTTCACACACATGCATGTATGTAGGGTACAGGAGATTTGCTCCCTTCCTTTGAGGTCCTGCAGTATACGTTTTTGCCCTCCTATAGTGTTTTCCTCTGCTTTCTTTCTTCTGCAAGGCACTGGTGCTGTCAGAGTGAGAGGATTAAAGCATCATCATTTTTATTTTACACTGAATCATGTCAGTGAGAAACCATCTACTACTGGATCTGAAACTCACTTTGTCCCTGCTCTGCAAACCTTACAGAAACAGGAATGAATGATGACACAGCCTGAATACCCAGCTTTCCTCTCTGAGCAGCTGGAAGAGGAGGAATCCAGTGTTTGCAGAGGCAGGACGGGGGGGTGTAGGTCCCAGTGTCCTGCCAGCCCAGAGCAGGCTCTGTTGCCTTGCTGGCACTCATCAGCATAGCTTGGATCACTTAGTGCCCCTCACCGCTGGAATGAAGCCATGTGCTGCAGTTGCTCTGCATCCTGCAGCTCCCAGACCCATCCGTGTGCTTTGTACAGCACCAGACATGTCATGAATGAGTCTGACCAACCTGTTTCAGACTGTTCTCTCTCCTAGCTGTGTGAGTCTTGCCAACTTCTTTTTTTTTTTCACCAACAGAACTGTTTTAACTTGACCTAATGTTATTGATGTAATACTGAGGATATGACATGCCCTGTTAGCCACAGTATAACCTTGGTGTGCAAATCACCTTGGGTTATCTCCCTCTTAGGACCAAGCCAAGCTCTTGTATCCAGAGAGCTGAGAATTTGTGGGAAAGATGGGCATTAGTTAGAAGTTCAACAACAGATGATGCTCTCAATGCTGTCCCCTCATCACTTGTGCCACTGCTGAGCTGGGCTCCCTGGGGAACAAGGCTCACCAAGCCCTGCTGGGGCTATGTCCTGCACATCACAGAGACAGGAACAGTGCTGGGAGACATCCTCAGCCTCAGCTTTACAAAGCAACCCTATCTCCTCTGGGTACAAGGGATGGGAATGCAGCTCCAGGGCTCCCACCCAGTAATCCCTGTTGGCACTCAACAGGACCGGTGCTGCAGCCATGAACCCCTCCATTTGCAGCAGTGCTTGTGTTGCTGCAAGCCTCAGGGAGTCTCCAGCACTTGGCTGAGCCCCAGGGACAAGATCCCTGGATGGGAGATTGGGACCCTCACTGCTTCTTCATACGGCTGGTGCTGAGTGGGCTTCCCTCTGATGGTTCCAGGAAAGAGAGGGAAAACAAAACAAAGCCAGTGTTGAACTCAGCAGATCGGAGGAAGCTGAGCTTTCTGTTTCTATGGAGCCTCTCCCAGCACTGGTTTGATGTGGCTCTAAGCTCCATCAATTCCCAGAGGGATGCCTCTTCCCATCTCCCCATAGGACCCACTGTTCTAATAATAGATTGGTGCCATCCACCAGGTAGCCTGCTTACCTGGCTACCCAGCAAGCAATTTGGGAGAAAAATCCATTTCTGACTCAACCGAATCAAATATTTTTCATTTGTTCTTTTTCTTCTTCTTTTTTTTTTTTTTTTTTTTAATGTTCTATGTGAAATGTTGCCTGATCATCCTGCACCTCGTTCTGTTCTGCTATCAGCTATCTGTGGGTAGAAGTGGAGGGCAGGAGGTGATGATAAGTGCTGAAGCTAGAGAGATGATTAAAATGCAGGAGACAACTTCACCAAACTCAGCTGTAAAATGAGATTGTTTTTCCCCAGATGAAGCTTTTCTGAGGATTCAGCTCTCATCTGTGATCAGATTCAGATCGTGAGGATCACTCCATCCCGGGTTGCTGCTCTCTGAGAATACCCACATGTGACACTGACACCTGCACAGGCAGACATGCCATGCACATTCCGCAGTCCTTATTTTCCTGCTCTGTGCCATTCAGATCTTTCAGAAATCCATAGGTGCTGTAACCATGCAGCTTCAGGCTGACTGGGGCTTGTGTTCTCTTACACAGGAACTTGGTGTTTAGGCTATTTCCAGCGTTTCTCCAGAAAAGCAAACTTAGATATGCTTGAATTAACAAAACCCCTTTCTGCATTCTTCCTGTTCTAATCAAACATTTGTGAATCCTTTATTCAGAAGGGGAAAATAAGGATAAGAGACATAACACAGAAGGAGAAAGGTGTATCTTCATCTCTACCACTGCAAAATAGCAATTGGACTGATAGGTCTCATTTTAAATCCACACACGGATTTCTTCCCCAGCCTGCCGAAGAATCAAAGGACAAACAATGAAGCCAAATTTGTATTGCTTCTGTGACTATCTCATATTTTGCCTCCTGCATTTTAATTTTCTCTCTGGCTTCATCTGCTAAACTGATGCTGAAATGTGTTTGGCCTCATGGTGATTATCTTTGCACCACATCACAGATGAACATCAGTCATTTCCTCTTCTTTGACCTATTAAGCAATTCTTTCTAGCATATGGCTGACTTTGATCAGACTGATAGAATATAGCCAACAAGCCTTTTCAAGCTACCACATTAAACTTCTTCATGTTCTTGTTGTTTTCTTTTCAACATCATATTCTGAAATACAATTCACCCTCTTCTCAAGCTGTGTTTGCTCTGAGTTATGCAGCACAGGGGCAGTTTGGTTTCAGATTTACTTCCCACTGCATTGTGTCATCCACTCCAGCATGCCAGGGCACTGCATGGAGAGGAAGATAAACCCCGAACAGTGATTCAGGTCATTATGTGCAAACCAGTAACTATACTTGTGTAATATCTTGAATTACCTCTTATCTCCACATCTCTTGAACAGAATCTGTGTGTGGGGGTAGTTGTCGTTCCTGTGAACAGCTTCTCCAGATTCTAAGGATTATTCCTGCTTGACCTTGATAATTCTAATATATTTCTTGCATTTTGGAGGGACCAGAAGCTGGGAAGTTGATGAGAGTTTAGCTCACACCCACCAGCCTCAGTGGGAGCAGAGCTACTACCATCAGGCACTTTTGGGAAGCCCCATTACACATGACTAATTTGTGTTTTTATGGGTTAGAGGGTCTGTTGGTAACAGGAAAGGTGAAGTGAAGGTGGGGAGTCTGATGTCAGAAAGCATCAACGTACAGTGCGTGATACTGAACTGTGTTTAAACACCCATAGTGATTGCTGTTCTATTTGTGAAAAACCATGGAGCACCTCTGGATGGCCTGTCCACACCACGTTTGGTGGTGTTTGAATACAATAGCCAGCAGTAAGACTGTTAATGAGATAAGGAGCAGGACTTGGCCTTGGATGTTGATCAGGAGAAATTAATGTATCCTGTTTGGTGCTGACTGTGGCCAGCTCCTGAGTCACAACCCATTTCACATCCTTGAACTTTTGTGACCAGGTCTGTGAACAGATAAGCAGAGTAAAATGTTACAAGGCGAGTCCTGAAAGGACTTTTACTTCAGGCAAAGGTCTGTGCAACACTTTTTTTTTTTTTTTTGGTTCACATGTAGTCTTAAAGAAGATGGAGTGCATACCTAATGGAGGCACCTGTTATTTTCCTTCTTAGGAGGCAGAGCTGGCTTGCGTGCATGCAGGTAGATTCTGGATCCAAGCGCCTTCATGCAGAAGGGGATGTGGGATTTGGAGCAAGGTCTGAGTGAGGTGGCAGTGTCTCTGTGCTGCAGGAGCAGTGTTTAATGGGAGGTTGCGTTGCCCTCACCGCTCCCCTGCAGCTGCACAGCCTCTGCTGGGTGCCCTCGCCCCGTCACCGTTGTGTCATCCAAACAAGTGGCAGTGTTGGCACAACCAGCTGTGGTTGTATGGGCACAAGTGTTTCCCACGCTGCTCCAGCTGAGTGCTGTGCCAAGAACGCACAGGCTGCTGCCAGGAGGCAGTGCCAGCAGTGACCGCATTTCACTCAGTGCACCTTTTTTCCCCATAAACTCTCTGGAGTCCATATGCAGTCCTTGTTCTGGCTGTGGTGGCATCTCCTGCACCCATAGGATGAATGCACATGGAGCCACCTGATGTGCTAGTGATTGAAAGAGACGTTGCTGGCATCTGTCTTGACACCACCCCATTTCACAGATCCCCTTTGCACTCCAGTCCCGTGACAGGAATAAACCAAGGTGATGTCTGGGAGAAACTCAGGCTGGCAAGCAGGTCTAGCTGCTGGAGGGCACCCTGAGAAACAACCACTGTGTGGGGCAGCAGGGTGAGCCCTCCTTCTCCACCCCCCTCTTTGTACGGACATCCTGCACAGCCTCATTTCCCCAGGAGAGGCTGCAGCACCACACTTCCTGAGCCGGTGGCTTTTAATCTCAAGGGAGAAAGCAAAGCACACTAAATTCAGACAGACTTTTGGCTCTGCCTCCAGCAAGGTTGGGCACAGCAGCACTTTACATTCATCCTGCACTATTTCCAATCTGAAATTGTTAGAATCATAGAACCACATAATATCCTAAGTTGGAAGGGACCTGCAAGGATTATTGAGTCCTGGCTTCATGCAGGACCAGACAAAAACCAAACCCTATGTCTAAGAGCATTGTTCAAACACTTCTTGAATTCTGTCAGCTTGGACCATGCCCACTGCCCTGAGCAGCCTGCTCCAGTGCCTGTCTGCCTCCTCAGTGAAGAATCTTTTCCTGATATACAACCTGAGTGTGTTACTGGTGAGGAAAACTGTCTTGGCATCGTGCTGGAGACACCAACGTTCATCGGCTGTGTGTCCTCGTAGTGCAAGAGAGTGTTGGAGAACAAGAGTGGGGAAAGAGACAGAAATACAAATGGTTCTGAGAAGGAACACACGTAAAGGCAACACTGAAAAAAAAAAAACCACCAAAAACTGGCAGAAAGAAAAATGTTTTCAACAAAGGGAAAGAAGACAGATGGAAAGACAGGAGTGAAAGGGTGAAGGAAGAAAGAAACACGGAGAAATCAAGGAGAGGTCGGGGGGAAGCTGCACAATAATTTGGCACCAGTTCCTTGCATTAGTTCCCTGAAAACTGTGTGAAGCGGGGGCAGAGAGCTGTGGATTACTGAAGTGTAGCACCACAATACTGTGGGTTGGCCACTAAATTACCATTCTGAGAGTCTCCTGGCTTAGCCTCACTGCTGCCGTGAGGAGAGGGATGTGTGCTGAAAAACAGACCTATGGGGAAGAGGGTTGAGACCAGAAATTCCATTATATTCTTGGCACTTTGACATTTTTCCTCCCCTTTTGTGCAATCTCAAGGGAGCGCTGCCTACTCTTGCAATAATAATAATAAAAAAAAATAGGTAGCATATGAGTTGGCATGGTAACTTCATCTACTAAGTAACTAACACGTAGGATTTGATTCTTGATCTAGAATAATAATGTCAACAGCCTCGAGGAAGGTGCTTACTTGTGACTGACTGCCTGTTCCAGACTGGATTTCATGCTTCTCTCACACTTGCTGGCCTTGGTGAGACTCACCACAGCACAGGGACAGACTGAGCCACTCTGATGCTGGAGTGTGTGCTTGCTGGCTTCCGCTATTACACCCTTTAGGTCAGTACAACTTGATCGTGTCCAAGCACTGGTTTGCATTAATTTCTGCTGTTGCCTGGGTTTTCTGAAATACCCGTAGAGAGGATCAAAGGTCTGAGGACTGAGCAAGCTGGCCCTGATGTGGCCATGCTGCAGTGCCAGGCTCCCTTCGTGCCTCCAAATGGGCTCTGTAAGTACTCTCCCACCTGGCAGGGTACCACAGGATAGATCAACTGTGCCAGGGAAGCAGGGCCAGCACATGAGACAGAAGTGGAAGCTTGCTGTTGTATGGAAAAAAAAAAACCCAAAAAGAACAAAAAACCCACCCCTATACTTTATTTTATCAGTGCTTATGGCTGGGGTTTAGCTGTACGGCTGGAATCCACACATCTCCTTCACCCATGCTTCTGATCAAGGAGAAACAAGTGCACACAAACAAGGCTACCATGAGAAGGGGGAACAGTGGGCTCACAGCCCAAACAGCAGTTAGTCCTTTTTACATCCCCACAGATAAGCCTGCTGCTGGAGTTCTTAAGGTACATTGTCCATCTTGCTCCAAGATCTGGCCACCTGCAGCCATCCTTAACAGGGTGCGGGGAAAGGGACAGCCCAGGGGATTACCTGGAGAAAACCTTTGCTCTCTGTGGTATGGCTGCTCTAGGGAGCTGGCTTCTGTGCTCATTTCTTGTTTAAATTTCCTGCATACATCAGCTGACCCTTTACACCAGTCCCACGTAATTTATTTCGGTCCTGATGAACAGACACTTTCATGCGGTGTAAAGGCTATTTGGATCAGTGTGACTTATTATAAAAGAGCATAAATGTGGCTATAGAGGTTCTGACTGTAGGTCTGTGTAGCTCAGCATCCTGCCCCTGAGAGCCATGAGAAATGGATGCACAAAGAAGAGAATAAGAAAGCAGACACAGATACTCTCCTACTCTCCAACCATTTTCAGCTCAGGGGCCTCCTGAGATAACTGAGGTCTGTAGCAAGTACCTAGCAACTCCCAGATGTCTTTTTATTTTTATTTTTTCCCCCAGAAACTTCTCCAGGTTCCTCTTGAATGAGGAATGCATTCAATACATGCAGCAGAGTCCCATGTAGCCACCTACTGTCTGAAGAACAACTTTCTTCTGCTTGTTTTGAAGCGGGATGCTACAGACTTTATTTTCTACACCTAACTACTGTGCTGGGAGAGACAGAGAATGCTTCCTGTACAAGAGAAAGCTGTTTCAAAGGGAAACTTCTAAACATTGTGTGGCCTGACAAGGGGATAGTGTAGTGACAGTGAGTTTAGTGGAGTACATCCAGCTCAGCAGCTCTGTGGATATCGGCTCTCTGTGCTCTCTGCAGGATCCATCCTCTTGAGTTCATCCTCAGCTGAAGAAAAGTCACAAAGTTCTTTTGAGCCTGAGTTTGTCTACTTCTTCCAACACATCAGGTTCTACAGTGAGATGTATCTTCCTGCACTCCTTACCTCTCTTGTAGCCTTTCCTGCTGTTTACATAGCTTTTTATTGCAGCGGACACAGAGGTACCAGGGCTATTTTTGTACCACTGAGCTTCTGTCCAACAGCCTTGAGAACCACACCTCAGCTCCCAGCTCCACTGGGACAGTGAGGACCATGCAGCTGAGCCTACTGGATGAGAGTCATCCATGAGAGCAATTCCAAACCATACAGCCCCTCTCTTCCCTACAGGCATCTTCTAAATCCCAACAGTGGCTGTTTCAAAGATTTTTGTATTGCACAAATTTATTTAACACGGCTGAGTGATAACCTCCTCAAAGGAAGATTTATTAACATTTTCATCCAGTCCTCAGTGGCGCAATAAAAATATATTATACTTTAGGTACAAACTGCTTTGCCTAGGGGAGTCCCAATAAAATCAATGATCCTTTTTTTTTTTTTTCTTTAAAGCAAGCAAGAAGCTCTAAGGCCCTTTATTTCCTTCACTGATCAGTGACTCAGAAATATTTTTCAGCGCGCATCTCTTCCCCATAGAGTTCCCTTTATCCTTGCTGCCTGTGCTGCAGAAACAGGCTATCAAAAGGCAAAAGCAGTGACTGCCTGAACTTTCTTCGTGCTTTATCTACTCTCTAAAGAAAATCTGAGCCCAGTAGGGTTTTCTGAGCATTGTTTCAGGGTTTCTGGATGAGCACTGTAAGCGCAGGGTCAGACTTTGCTTGCAGCCTTGTATCTGTTTCAAAACCTAAGGGGTTTGACTCCTCACCAGAGGCAGCAGGGTGAGGTGTGCTGCCAGGAGGTGCTGCTGCCCAGCCATCACCCCACCGAGCAGCGGGGTGAGGGCCCAGCCCCACTGAGATGGGAAGCGGTGAGCAGAGTGGCCTCCTCAAGAAAAACATGGGCTTGAAAAGAAGAGACAGAGAACACACAGAGTGTTTCTTTTGTGAGGATCAGATGGTGAACCAAGATGAACTCAGGGCTGTGCAAGCAATGGGATCTCTTCCCACCACACGTAGGCCCAGCTTGGTGCCTACAGGGCTGCTGACATGATAGCTGCACCCAAATCCCACAGGAGATGAGACAGGCTTCACACCTCACAGTGTGACCTGTAACAGGAACTTTTGTTGTGAAACGGCCTTGCCGAGGAACCTCACACCTTCTCACTCCTCAGCTGGGAACTCTTATCCTCGTTACACGGGGCACCTATGAGAGAGCACAGTGAAAACCCACCTAGGCAGCAAAGGGCCCGATAGGACTGGGTTTGTGGAGGCCCTGTTGTTTCTAATGGTTGATAATTTCCAGCTGTGAACTAAGGAGACTTATTAAATAGGTGCCCAGATTCCTTACTTTCTTCTCAGCTTTGGGTAGCATCAAGCCGAGCTCTTCAAGATGTCTTTCTACAGCCCTGAATTTGTGCTTTGGGAATGTGAGTGTGAGCAAAGATGTGTGATCACTTTGCTCCCTAGTAAGTGATGATTCTCTGTAGCAGCAGGGAAAGCTGATTGTATAAAATATGAGTGTGCAAAGCTGCTTAGAAAATTATGAGCGAGTGGGCAGCTGGAGCGGAGTGCCTTGGGGTGAGAATATGACTGACATAAGTTGGGACTGGAGCTGTGTGCAGTTCTGCTAATGCAATGCTCCAGCAGGACTCTCTCTGACTTGAGAAGCATCTTCCCTGAGGCAGCCTGAAGTTGGAAGAGGTCTGAAGTTATTAGGTGAGTCTACTGGAAGCTCACTTTTACTCTTTAATCTGTTGGCTTTCTGAGAGCTTATGACTTTTGCACCCCATGGGGTTTGCACTGCTGGAGTGAAGCACTGAATTGCTTCAAAGCTAGACCTGAGTCTTGTTCCTTAACTGACAGGTTGCTGGAGATGAACTTGTGTGTTGTGATGACTGCTGCAAGTGTTTGCTTGCTGCCCTGGTGGATCTGCTGGGCCTTTCATGTCAGACCACAGAAGGAGGTCTTTGCCTTACAGAACTGGGCTTTGACCCTCCCTCTGAGTAGCTTTTGCTCTGGAGTTTCTAGCAATTATTTCTGTCTACCATGTATCTGTAGAAGCAACAGTAGAGATACGGAGAGAGCATTTGGCCCACATCACATGCTCTATGTGTTTATTTAGAGTGAGGTCACATCCCTCAGACAGAGAAAACAAACAAAACCTAAGAACTTGTTTTGAAATTACCCTGCCATTTTCATTATTCCTGTCTACATGATTCCTGTTGAGTTTTTCAGAGTATCTCCTTCTGCTGAAGCCAATGTTTTCTCAGAGATGCTCAAAATATTCTATGAATGAGCACAAGGAGCTGATTTCCTGTCTGTTACAAATAGGAAAGGCTCCTTCAAAGTCAGGAGGTATTAAGAGACAATAATTTTGGACTGTTACTGAAAAGCTTGCGAGTCTGTGAACTATTACATGAAGCTGTCTAGCAATGTTTACCCTGTTAGTTTATATAATCCTCCAATAGATGTTCCAAAAATTGTATTTTGTTGTTTTTCAATGTTGCATCATGCAACACAAATCACAGTAAAACCATCATTAGACTGCTGATTCAAATGCAAAAAGATGACTGTTCAAGTTTATATTTAATATGTTTTGGGTTTTTCTTTTTTTTAGCTTTTATAAAATGCAGTCTTTCTGACTATGCGGGTTAAGCAGCTGCAAGACCCTTTTTAATGTAGCATTGCTAATAGTGAGTGTCATGAGATGGGAAACAGGACTGGGAAATGTCAGAATCCAAAAATCTGGAATAAAGAAGCTATAGCAAGCCAGAAAAGCTAGGCAGTATTTAATGGCCTTGCTTATACTGTAGGAATTGTGATATTTGAGATCACTTTGGTACTGATGCTCCTGTTAAGTTTTAATCTACCCTGCTCATCCTGACATGTCTTACCTGCCAGGTACCAAAGGCAGAACTTGTTTCTTCCAGCCAGTATTGTAATAGGCCAATTATTTTAATTTTCATGACCTGTTCCCTTTCAAAATCACTGTTGTAGTTACTGTAAGGATTGTACAAGACTGATTTTCATTTGGAGCATGAAGCTTGCTTGTAACTGAGTTGGCCTAGAGATCCTGTTGTCTAGCTTTTTTAGGATATATAAGACAATTCTCTTATACTGTTTGCACAGCTGTGGAGTATTTATGCACCCTAAGGTCTCAGCAGTTTTCATTGTACCTGGCCATTTTATTCTGGATATCTGCTGCAGGCAGTCTCAATAAAAGATGTTTAATGAGTGTTGGTTAGACTTCTTTTGTAGGACTGACCTATGACTAGTGCAGTATTGTTGAAGAGCTGTAGCTTGGTCGGGGGGGGGGGGTGCTGGAATTCTCTGAGGTGGGGGAGCACTACCCTCTGTAGTGTGAATGAAGCCATCGGATTTAGGAAAGTTACTACCTAAGTAAATGTTAGAAATTCTCAAGGGTTCTGTTTCTAGATGATGCTATCTGAGGATGTTCTGATATTTTGTTTGTTCTGGTTTTAAGATTGTTTCGCTGCTGACTGACTCAAACTAGCTGTTCTGCCGGCTGTAGCATCCTCTTTATCACTCAGAATGTAGAAGTTGTTAGATAAGCCCAGAATACTGACCATGCAGTCCAAACCTGGAACTGTAAAAGTCATGAAAAAGGCCATAGATCAAAGCACTGATTCTAGTGGAGGGGAGGAAGAACTTTCAGTTTTTATGCTTAGTGGTAGTACTGAGTGTTTATTCATTCATAAACTGAGATCACTTTTGTTGTCTGGACGATTTCTCTAGTGTTATGTAAAAGTCTATGAAATTCTGAGAGGCAGTGTAAGAACTGAATACTGTATGATCATACCCTTTTTCACTTAGTACAAGAACTAAGTACAAGACCAACTGTAATTATCAGGAGATTGGCTCAGAATGTAGAAGTTAGTTTTTCCCACATCACTCAGTAGAGCTGTAAATTGCCTTACTAGAGGATGTTGTA
Source organism: Oreortyx pictus (assembly GCA_036925125.1). Lineage (NCBI taxonomy): Eukaryota > Metazoa > Chordata > Aves > Galliformes > Odontophoridae > Oreortyx > Oreortyx pictus. The sequence continues at coordinate 49,529,820 of JAUPFR010000006.1, read as the reverse complement.
GGTGATAGAAGCTTGAGTAGATAGCCATGGAAAATGAATACCTATTGGCACTAATTAAATGCAAAGATGATCTTTTACTTGAGAAGACCTTGAACTGCACATGGTGTGGTGAATAAGGAAAGTAAACCTGGTGGGGAGAAAACATCACTGTATGCCTGCTCCATTCCTGTGTTCTTCCCCTGAACATCTGCTGTTAGCCACTGTCAGAGCTAGGATGTAGGCCTGGACGGACCTTCAGTGTGATCCAATTTGCTCTGGAGTTGGAGAATATATGCCGTGGGAAGTCTTCACGTTTCCTGTTGAAGCTAATAAAATACGGGCGTGTAATATTTGCTGTTCATCCATTTGTTTGAATGAATGATGTGGAAAATATGATCAATGCAAGAATAGGACAAAACCCAAGCTGCACTAGAAGTCTTTTCTTGACAGTGTTGTGGGCTCTGTTCATTACTGCTACACAAGAAAACACATTGTCTTGGAATGGGCAATGGCATGTTTCCATACCAATTATTACAGTCATTTAAATCTCTCTATTAAGGAAACTTGGAACAAGTTTTTCCCCATCCTTGGGGGTAGATTCCTTTCCTAGGCTCAGCTGTGGAGATTTAGCTATTTTGAAGCTTTCTTTACAGAGCTGCTGGAAGAAAATGGCAGGAATTTTATCCTGGTATGCTTCTCTGAGAATCTTTACTTTGTTGGAAATTTCTTTGAAATCCTCTAAGGTGTTTCTTGCTTGTGATGTATATTAAATTATGTCATTATGCTGATAAAGGCAAGTTTTCTTTCAAGTGTCATCTATTCAACATAATAAGTAAAAGGTCTATTTAATGTTTTCATTGTCCTTCACAGCTAGAGTACTTCATGTCAGTTCTGATTGAGTCATTGTAGCTGTGACACATTCACTTGTAGGTCTCTGAGGTCTGGAAGAGATCTTGCGTGCCCTTTTGTGCTTGCTACCTCATGCTCCTGGGCAAACCTGTCAATAGTGTTCAGCTCTCCTCAACCTGATCTTTTGCAGGTTCAGTTTGATGCACATTTTTCATCAGTGGTTTTTGTCCTAAGTATTAATAATGAGGGTATTCAGAGCAGCCTGTTTATTTTCAGGGGGAGTTGTCATTTGGTATTTTGACATCACTTTTGCCTTTTATCTCTTGCCTTCATGAAATCATAGAACTCTGCAGTATTTGTGTGTGTGCGTATGACATATATTATCAAGAACTGGTTCTCATGTGGATAAGTGGGTTTGAAGGCCATAGTTCATGTTTTCTTCCATATGCTAGAAGGGGTGGTTTTTTTGTTTGCCTGGTTTTGCTTTTTTTTATTTTAATAAAATTACTTGGGTGGGGGGTGAAGCTCTTGTATTACTGGCAGTGTTGTTCAGAGAGTCCTTGTATGCTCATACAAGCTCTTTACAATCAAGAGAAACTTTACTCTGTAAATGGATGCTTTACTTCTAACTTTTCTGGGGGGAAGAAGGATAATTATATTAGTAACATAGGAGCTTTGCAAAAAAAAAAATTACTGCCTTTATTTTTAATACAAGAAACAATTTCTTGTGGTCAGTGATGTTACTTATTTCATCCTTATTTATCTTATTTGCACAGTCACTTTGACTGTGAAAAGTTCAATATTATGACCTTTCTGTAATGATGTTCATGGACAGATAGCATCTGATTCTATCTTTTTTTTATTGTATCCTTTTTGTTTTGGGATAGTACTGAATGGTTTTCACCAGCATAATCCACGTCTTGTTTCTATTTCTGGTCTTTTCTTGTATGATGCCACTAAGTGTGTCCTCTTCTTCCAGGCACGGTGCCCTGGATGTTCATAACTTTCTTGTTCTTCAGTTTGATGCAGCTTGCTCCTTGTTGTGTGCTCATGCTGTGCTCTCCATCTCTCCTATTGCTCAAGCTGATTTTCCTGCTGGTGTTTTTACAGGTTCATTCTGTGAGCTTGTCTGAATCTAATGTTCCAGATTTGCTCTTCAGTGTCCTGATTCCTAGACACAAGACGGTTTGGTTTGGACTAGGCAGAAGATGACCACCACCTGGTCCAATGGAAACAGAAACAACTGTCAGTGTGCTGCTTTCCCTGCATCAGAAAATTTTCATGATGAGTTGTCAGCCTCAATCTAAGAGGCTTCAATCCTCTCTGTTTCTAGAGCTGAGAAACCAGTTTTAATGGGACTGTATGCTTGCTTTCCTAGCTGCCTCTTGGTGTCAAGGTCAGAAATTCCCATTGTGCTGTGTCTTGAGAGTACACAGGAAGTGAGGCTTCTTGCCCTGTAATGTGGAAATTACATTTTTATGGCAAAAGAAGTAGCAGAGAATGTGGAAAACTAAGGAGAAATGAGCGCTTAGTCAACATCTTTGTGTGAAAATGGTGCCAAAATTTTCCTTTTTTTTTGTTATTGTTGTTGGCTTTCCTTTTTTTACATTAGCAATTCATGTCTTGTCTACCCTGTTTGTTTTTTCTTTGCTGGAGAACTAATATTATTATGACAGCACAAGTAAAAGCTGATGAATTTCAAGTAGAATTGCTTTTCCTACAGAATGTTTTAAGCAGTCTGTATTTGGCTAACATTTATCTAACTCCGCTCCTAACCAACAGTTGGAAGAGAAATCTTTGCAGTTCAACACCTCCTCCTCTCCCCCTTTCACTAGAAGCTGCAAAACCTCCCACTCTGTGTCTCTAGATCTTCTTAGAAGACCTCTGCTAAAATGAAACTTAATGTTTTTTTATTTTTTATATCAGGAAAAAGCAGAAAACAAAACACTTACAGCCTTGTAGACAAAGTATCAGAACAAGGCACAAGTCCAATTTGTCTCCCTTTCCATGTTTCCTGCACATCTACTCTTGCAGAGGTGACAAAATCAGTCTGCTGCTCTACCCACCAACCTTGTAATGCCTCTCTGGTTGGAGCAATAACAAGGCTGTCTCCCATGTGTTCCTGTTCTTCAAGGCAGGCATCAAAGCAAGGACTTTACCTAGCCCCTCAGCATTTAGCAGCAAACAAGATCCTGTCTTTGACAGCTTGGAATGAACTCAATGGCAACTCTACCAGCTCACAGTGAAGGCTTTGGATCTCCCTGTAGTTATTTCTGTACTCATTAACTGCTTCTTGTTCAGTTAATGAATGTGGAGGCTTTTCTCCAAGGTAGAGCATGGTCAGGCCTCTTAAGGCTTCACCTAGGAAGTGATAAGAAGGTATCTGCTCCAAGGTTACCTGCCAGCATTGGGAAAAGTTGTGCTGGCACAAAGTAGGCTGTGTCCAGGCCTTGGAAACCAGGCTTATCACTACATGGTGGGAAAGTCAGCACAAGGGAAATAGGAGGCTCCATGCCAAAGGACCAAGCTCTTGTCCAGCCCATGGGTGAGGTCCAGTCTGAGACAATTGAATAACCAGCCAGGAGCTAACCACAACACGGTATGGGGTAGTGCCTGTTCCAGGGTCACCAGTCACTTAGAGTGGAGCACTTCTGCACTGAGTTGACTGTTGTCTGGAGATGAGTAACATGGTTAGTGGGCATGGTGGTGATGGGGAGAGAGTTTTCCAACCTTTATGATTCTAACTTGAGCATTGCCCTGTCCTGTCTACATGCTTTCTGTAGCATGTGAAGGAAGAAGACCCTGACTCTATCACTTCTTTGTGCTCACATGGAAGAAATTAACTTGGTCACACTTGTTCACTTAAATATAGGCATCCTTATCCAGGAGCGAAAAGTGGGCAAGGCTCATTGCATGGGAGGAAAATTCCAGAAGGCTGGTGCTTCTGAACGTTGCAGAGGGTGACATTGCAGTGGACAGTGTTGGGGTGTGGGTGCCCTCCTGGCTGATGATTGCAGTTCACCTGGTTCTTTGGTGCATAAGGTGTGAGTGGAAGCAGTGAGATGGATTTACCTGTCTGGCACAGGTGTAGTTTGCTGTATCCAGCTCTCAGGTGCCTATGTTTCCTCCTTTGTCCTCCCTGCCTGGGGAAAAGAGGAAGATAAGGGAAACAGCCTCATGTTATGTAGGATGATCCCAGGCCATATATTAGGCACCTGACCAAGGTCTGAAAGGTAGGAGCAGGCCTGCCTTGTACAATTGGTTACAGGAGGTCCCTTCGGGAGCAGCTCAGCTGCTCAGAGCCCCGAGAACGAGCAGGGCAAGTAGAACTGTGGCTAGGGCATGCCACTGAGCACCTAACCCAAAGTGCTCCAAGTGGCCGAAGGAGAATGGCATTGCACCACTCTCAGCTACAATGGAGTAGGATGCTCTGGGGAGGAGGTGACATATGAGTGCCTGCCTGCATCAGTTCATTTGCCTTTGTGCTGTCCGTGCTGTACTGTGAATTGCATTGCCATTAACCTTTGTGCTGTTAACTGCCTCTCATTCATCCTAATTACAAGTGGAAGTGATGAGGGGAGAAGGGAAGAGGGAAGTAATTCACATAATGGTTCAGGAGCACGGAGCTGATGTGCACGAAACCCAATCTGAAAGACAATGTGATTCCTTTCTGAAACAAAAATGTGTTTAAAGGCAGATGGAACTGGAAATCTCAGAGGAGTCATCCTCAAGCAAGGCACCTGGCTGTGGTGGGGATTTCCTTGTGGAGGTCAAACACCTGCTCTGCCTGAGATGGGATATGGGAATATTTGCACAGCTACTTGCTGGTTTTAGGGGAACTCTGTCCTGGACTGCAGGACAAGTTCCCTGATGAACTTAATTAGCCTCAGTTGGTGCTGTTTCACAAGGATCTAAGTACTTTGTCATGTTTTGATCATTTTTTTCAGTGCGTAACTCAGGCTCCTTTCTTGCTCCTGTACAGCAATGTAGTGTGAAAACAGGAGGGAGGGGGAACTTCTCTTTGGCCATGTGCTTATTCACCTGTTGACCTTCTCTTTCAAATGCACACACCACCAAGCAGTCAATTTCAAACCAAAAATGCCATGTGGATGCTTTTTGTCATAACTGCTGATGTAAAACTTTGTGGATTTTTTTCAAAGAACTTTCAGTCATCTGAAGCAGTTTACTGAACTCAGTGTTTGTGTTCGGAGCAGCATGATATGTCAAACTTCCAACTCACTGAGTGTTGTTTTTCTGACTCTCTCTGACTAGCCTGCCCTGTACAAGAGGCTAATGGGGATGGTGAGCATTGCTGCCCCTAGGACGGTGGGGAGAAGTGTACAGCAAGGCTGGGCACGCGGCCAGCACCAGCGGCTGCTGCTTGGGATGACAGAAGAGGGAGAGCGAGTGCTGCAGAGGCTCATGTTCATCACGTTGATCAGTGACCTCCAAGAGAGGGTGAGGACAGAGCCAGCTGAGCACCGTGCTTAGGTTAGCTGGGTTCCAAATAGGGCTCTGATGAAGTTCAGTGTTGACAGAGGCTAACTAATGGCTCTTTGGAAGATTAATTCAAAATGTTTATTTTTTTTTGAGTTTCCCAATTAAGTGTGACTGCCTGGGAAGCAAACAAGCTAGCAGATTGCTGTGGGTAGCTGGCTCTCTGAGCAGGAGTGACAAGGATGCGGAGAGTGGAGTGCTGGACAGCCAAGGAGATGTGGAAAATGAGGCTGAAAAAAATACCAGGCTGTGGGATTTATAATGGTTGTGATCAAGCAGGTCTGTGATTTTTAGTCACTGGCCAGGAGAGGTGATGGATGCACTGAGTGTCTCTGTCACCTCTGAAAGGCAATTCAAGCAGTGCTGGCTCCAGGTGGCTGAGAGCAGCAGCAGATGCAGCCCCATGTGTTGAGCCTGGACTGGTGGGAGCCTGGTGCAGGGCAGCAGTATGTGGCAGGGCTTTTCTCTAGGGCTGCCAGAGTGAGAATGGAGGAATTAATTGGTTCTGGCCTTGCAGCACTGAGGAAGATGAGAAGCAGACAAGCAGAAGTGGCACTTCTGCTGCCCATTGGTGTTGGAGCTCATTGGAAGCCAGACCTGCCAGTGGGATATGGAGTCAGACAGCAGAAGCTGATACTCCTGTGGCATCTTGGCATCCAGTCTGGTGTCCTTTCTGCCTCCTCGGTGAGTGCCCTGGTCAGATCCTGCACAGCTGAGATGCAAGCAGCAGGGCCATTTAGCTGGGGACTGGGAATGCAGGGAGGTGGGGCAGCAGCAGCTTCCATTTAAGCAACTTTAAGCTACCATGGAAAAACAACACCTCTGTTACCATTGTTGTCTGCTTTGCTCTTTCATGCCTGACAAAGCTTGGCTTTGTACTCAGTCACCATACATAAGCAGAATCGCACCTGGAACATGAATTGCATTCTCAGTTTTTCCAGTGAAGAAATAGCTTTATGAATTCCTGACTGCTAGCTAACAGCTCCTTCCAAGAGAGCAAAACTACAGTAATTCTATTAAATAATGTTCTTTCAGTGTTTGCATACAGTTATGGGCACAACTCTGTCACCATGCTTTCTGCAGGAGTGCCTCAATCAGACACCGGGGTGTAAATGAGGTGATCCCAGGCTGTGCCTCAGAGCAGGCTTTCCTCTGTGTTCAGATGTTCAACAGAGGCATGTAATGTTCTGGAGGTGCTGGGAGACTGTCCCATCATCCTGCATTGGAAGACAAGGGTTAAAAGGGGGGTCAGGACTGCAAATCAGGACAAACAGTAAGTGTGAATGCCAGCCTGTTGTTAGAAAGGCAGCAAATTAGGAAAAAATTAACCATATGTAATGAAGCTGAAAAGCAGAACTCTTAAAACTGTTGGAGGGGAAACAGTCCTTCCCCGCTACATAGGTTGTGGAGGACATTAGGTGGGCTCTGGTGGTGCTAGGTCGGAGCAGGTTGGTGCTGCCACTCAGACCTCCATAGGAGACACATTCAGGCTAGATTACCTTAGGCATAATTTAAAAGCACTGCTTTTTTATTCTATATCCTACAGAATGATAAATGACTAATGCTGAATGCTGAAGGTTTGCAAACAAAGCTGGCTGCAGTGATCTCAGTTGCTCTAGTCCAGGAACTGGCCAAGGACTGATGCGTCCATTGCAGCTCAGGCTGCAATAGCTATCTCCTGATACCTACTGGAGCAGGAGTTGGTGACCTGGTGCTACAGGGTTCACACAGTTGAGGTTTCCTCTTCCCTCACAAGCAGCTTAGTGTTTGGGTCTATTTTATTTTTCTATTTTTCTTCTGTCTCCTGACACTGTACCCTCTTGTTCTACAGAATATGATGGGACTCTACAGCATGCATAGCTGACATGGAACAAAGCTTGTGCCTCTGTATGGCTTGTTCACAGGCAAAGCTGGCTCAAACTATTTGAGGTATTTCAGGCTTGTGAAATTCAAGGTTTCATTCAAAAAAGGAGGAGGGGGGGGAAAGTGAGTTTGCAAACAATGTAGCTAGCTTTAAAAAGGCTTGAGGGTTTTTTGGTCTTCAAAATAGCACAACCAGATGGTAATAGACTATTTTTGAACTTCTGTTACATAATTTTGCTAAATGTTTTTCTTCCCTCTGTGATTTGGAAATATCTGTAATTCAGCCTATGTTGCTGCTGTATGTGGGGGACTCCTGATACAGAGATACTCGTAGCACTGAATGCCAGGAGTTCAGGTGGCTCCAGTGTAGGATGTGCCATTACTGTAGTACAGTTCCTAGGGACCAAGCATACTGTCAAGGATTTACCGGGCTGGATCGGCCCGGTTCCGTGACGATTGGTGTGGGGGACCCACAGACCCACGCCCCAGGAAAGGGGAAGGGGGAAAAGGGAAAAGGAAAAAAAAAGGAGATGGGCCTAGAAACAAAACAGCGGCAACGATCTGAGGAGGAAAGCTAATTTACTAAATAAGATATCAGAAAGCAAAATAACACAATATAATACAATATAATTGGAATTGAGGCTAATAAATCAAATAAAATGAGCAAGAGAGAGTGTCCGATAAACCGAAGGCCTTACGCTAACGCTGAAGGCGATACGGCAGCGAGCACCCACTGCTGAGTCGATCCCGAAGGAAAAAGAGAGTGTCCCGTGACCGCAGAGGGTTTTTATCTTTTCCCTCTGAGCGGAAAATACGTAAAAATGCAAAGCATCGCAAAGTCTTCTGGGGAATATAGTTCTTCTCTTCTGAGACAGGTATACCCGGAAAATATCAATGATCTGTGGAGTTGGAGTATTAACTCTTTAACTCTTAATGCACTACATGTTGTTATGATGTGGAATACCAATACCAAAAATCATAAAACCATGACATTCCACCCCTTATTCCACATCATTACATCATGCTTGATACATATAGAAGAACAATGATTAACATGCATTACATACACACACACACAACATATATATATATAGATGCATATACATGGAATTACTGACTGCACTCCCCCAACATCAAATTCCCTTGTGGTACACACTGAACATCCCCATTCTTCTGCATCACCCACCAAGTGGACCCCGGTCCCTGAGCAAAGAGGTTTGCCCTTTCCAGAAGCTGGAAGGACCCAAACCGCTTTCCCCAACATGTTCTTTATATGCACTACGGGGACTTTATCTCCCTCTACAGTAGGTAGAGAACTGGATTGGGCAGGACCATCACGATTGATGGATCCTCGGGTGTTGACCAACCAGGTGGCTTCTGCCAAATGCTTCTCCCAATGCTTAAATGTTCCGCCACCCATTGCTTTCAACACGGTTTTTAACAACCCATTGTATCTTTCAATCTTACCAGAAGCTGGTGCGTGATAGGGGATATGATAAATCCATTCAATGCCATGATCTTTGGCCCAATTATTTACAAGAGAATTTTTGAAATGAGTCCCATTATCTGACTCAATTCTTTCTGGAGTGCCATGTCGCCATAGGACTTGTTTCTCGAGACCTAGAATGGTGTTTCGGGCGGTAGCATGGGGTACTGCATATGTTTCAAGCCACCCAGTGGTTGCTTCCACCATGGTAAGCACGTAACGCTTGCCATTGCGAGATCGTGGCAAGGTGATATAATCAACCTGCCACGCCTCCCCATATTTATATTTTTGCCATCGCCCTTCCCCCCAAAGAGGTTTCATCCTCTTGGCTTGTTTAATTGTGGCGCATGTATCACAGTCATGGATAACCTGTGCAATAGCGTCCATAGTTAAGTCCACCCCTCGGTCTCTAGCCCATTTATATGTTGCGTCTCTTCCCTGATGGCCCGAGGTCTCATGGGCCCATCGAGCTAAAAATAATTCACTCTTATGTTGCCAGTCCAAGTCTACTTGAGCCATCTTAACTTTGGCAGCTCGATCTACCTGATGGTTATTCTGTTGTTCTTCAGTTGCCCGGCTTTTAGGAACATGAGCATCTACATGGCGCACCTTCACAACTATATTCTTTACTCGGGCAGCAATATCTTTCCACAGTTCAGCAGCCCAAATAGGTTTACCCCTCCGTTGCCAGCCATTTTGTTCCCATTGCTGTAACCACCCCCATAAAGCATTTGCCACCATCCATGAATCAGTGTAAAGATAAAGCACTGGCCACCTCTCTCGTTCAGCAATATCTAAGGCCAGTTGGACAGCCTTTACCTCTGCAAATTGGCTTGATTCTCCTTTTCCTTCAGTGGCCTCTGCAACTCGTCGCGTGGGGCTCCACACAGCAGATTTCCATCTGCGGTGCTTTCCCACAATGCGACACGATCCATCTGTGAACAGGGCGTATCTCTTTTCATCTTCTGGTAGTTCATTATATGGTGGGGCCTCTTTAGCACGTGATACCTCCTCTGCTGGTATTGTTCCAAACTTTTTACCTTCAGGCCAGTCCATAATCACCTCCAGGATTCCTGGATGACTGAGGTTCCCCATCCGAGCTCGCTGTGTAATCAGCGCAATCCACTTACTCCAAGTGGCATCAGTAGCATGATGGGTAGAGGGAACCTTTCCTTTGAACATCCAGTTCAGCACTGGCAGTCGAGGTGCCAGAAGGAGCTGCGCTTCAGTTCCAATTACTTCGGAAGCAGCTCGAACCCCCTCGTACGCGGCTAAGATCTCCTTCTCAGTTGGAGTGTAGCGCTCCTCAGACCCCCTATATGCTCGACTCCAGAAACCAAGGGGTCGGCCTCGGGTCTCTCCAGAAGCTCTTTGCCACAAACTCCAAGTGGGACCTTCCTTTCCAGCAGCAGTGTAGAGGATGTTCTTTACATCCTGTCCCGTCCGCACTGGCCCCAGGGCCACGGCACGGGCTATCTCCTGCTTGATTTGCTCAAAAGCCTGCTGCTGCTCAGGGCCCCATACAAAATCATTCTTCTTCCGCGTCACCCGAAAGAGAGGGCTCACAATGAGACTATAGTTTGGAACATGCATTCTCCAAAAACCCACTACACCCAGAAAAGCTTGGGTCTCTGTCTTATTGGTGGGTGGAGACATGGCAGTGATTTTGTCAATCACATCTGTAGGGATGTGACGACGTCCATCTTGCCACTTTATACCTAGGAACTGGATTTCCTGTGCAGGCCCTTTCACTTTGCTTCGCTTAATAGCAAAGCCAGCCCGCAGGAGGATCTGGATTATTCTCTCTCCTTTCTCGAAAACTTCCCCTGCTGTATTGCCCCACACAATGATGTCATCAATGTATTGTAAGTGCTCAGGAGCACCACCCTGTTCCAATGCAGTTTGGATCAACCCATGACAAATGGTTGGGCTGTGCTTCCACCCCTGGGGCAAACGGTTCCAGGTGTACTGAACGCCCCTCCAGGTGAAGGCAAACTGTGGCCTGCATTCTGTGGCCAGAGGAATTGAAAAGAAGGCATTAGCAATGTCAATAGTGGCATACCACTTGGCTGCTTTTGACTCCAGTTTGTACTGGAGTTGAAGCATGTCCGGCACAGCAGCACTCAGTGGGGGTGTGACTTCATTCAGGCCACGGTAATCTACCGTCAGCCTCCATTCTCCACTGGCTTTACGCACTGGCCATATGGGGCTGTTAAAAGGAGAGTGAGTTTTGCTGATCACTCCCTGGCTCTCTAGCTGACGGATCAAGTTATGAATGGGGAGCAAGGAATCCCTGTTAGTGCGGTACTGCCGTCTGTGCACCGTTTTTGTAGCAATCGGTACCTGTTGCTCTTCCACTTGTAGCAACCCCACAACAGACGGATCTTCTGACAGACCAGGCAAAGCAGACAGCTGCTTAATGTCATCTGCATCCACAGCAGCTATTCCAAAAGCCCATCGATACCCTTTGGGATCCTTAAAATATCCCCTTTTGAGATAATCAATACCAAGTATACATGGAGCCCCTGGGCCAGTCACAATAGGATGTTTTTGCCAGTCTTTACCAGTGAGGCTTAGTTCGGCTTCCAACTTGGTCAGCTCTTGGGAACCCCCAGTCACCCCAGAAATATAGATTAATTCTGTCCCTTTATAACTTGAAGGCATTAGAGTACATTGTGCACCAGTGTCCACCAGTGCCTTATATTTTTGTGGTTCTGATGTGCCAGGCCGTCGAATCCACACAGTCCAATGCACTCTACTATCCCTCTCCCCCACCTGGCTGGGGGGCAGAGGCTATTGTGGCTGGTAGGTACCTTGCTCAGTTCTGAAGAAGTACTGTTCAGGCAAGTGGACATCTCGCTCAGACTGCAGGGTGTCTCTTTCAGGTTGGAGGGCGCCTTGCTCAGACTGGAGACCATCTTGTTGAGACTGAGGGTTATTGAGTTCAGACTGGAGGGCATCTCGCTCAGTTTGGAGGGCATCTCTTTCAGGCTGGAGGGCGTCTTTCTCGAACTGAAAAGCGACTTGCTTGGTCTGGAGGGTGTCTTGATCAGACTGGAGGCTGTCTAAATTGGTCAGGAGAGTCTGGTTGTCAGCTAAAAGACTCTCTGTCTGGATCTGGACACTATCCCTTTCGGCTCGGAGACTCTCTCGCTCTGTTTCAGAAACACTGTGCCTCTCTGGGATAGTACTGAATAAGGTCTGATTGGCATAAGCCAGACTCCAAATAATTTGGGCCTCCTCAGATCTGTCTGAGCCGCAACATCCCCGTCTCAAATATCTGCTCAAGTTCTCAGGATCATGCAGGTGCTCAGGGAAAAGGTCCCAGTACGTTTTGAGCATTAAAAGGGAAAAAACAATGAAATGCAGCCGCTTTAAGAGCAGTTTAAAAAGCGAGAGCATTTTTTTTTCTTTTTACTAAAACAAGCTAGCAGCACCCAAAAAAGTTTACAAATATCCCAGAACAAATGGCAGTATGCACAGACTTCAAGGTCGTGTTATGCCGTACAGTACCAGCAGTACAGATAAGCTTGCTAGCACGAGACAGAGATTCACTCTAAGAGTATGTCTCTGCCCAGCTAAGGCAGCTGCTTTGCCCCACGTTGGGCGCCAAAAATGTCAAGGATTTACCGGGCTGGATCGGCCCGGTTCCGTGACGATTGGTGTGGGGGACCCACAGACCCACGCCCCAGGAAAGGGGAAGGGGGAAAAGGGAAAAGGAAAAAAAAAGGAGATGGGCCTAGAAACAAAACAGCGGCAACGATCTGAGGAGGAAAGCTAATTTACTAAATAAGATATCAGAAAGCAAAATAACACAATATAATACAATATAATTGGAATTGAGGCTAATAAATCAAATAAAATGAGCAAGAGAGAGTGTCCGATAAACCGAAGGCCTTACGCTAACGCTGAAGGCGATACGGCAGCGAGCACCCACTGCTGAGTCGATCCCGAAGGAAAAAGAGAGTGTCCCGTGACCGCAGAGGGTTTTTATCTTTTCCCTCTGAGCGGAAAATACGTAAAAATGCAAAGCATCGCAAAGTCTTCTGGGGAATATAGTTCTTCTCTTCTGAGACAGGTATACCCGGAAAATATCAATGATCTGTGGAGTTGGAGTATTAACTCTTTAACTCTTAATGCACTACATGTTGTTATGATGTGGAATACCAATACCAAAAATCATAAAACCATGACACATACAGAATAGGTGCTTAGCAGGAACCCTGGGTGGTCCCAGGCACAGCAAGTAATGAACTAGGTCCATGCATGGTTTGCTGTGGTTCCCAGGAGAGGTTGTCACAGCCAGGAGGAAGTTTTGGTGTCTGGGGAGAGGGTGTATGGCCCATCCGAGCTGTCTTAGAACTGCAGTAGCTGGGAGAAGAGGGGGGAGTTGCACCTGTGATTAAGAGTCCTGCACGATCTAATGCAAAGAGACTATAACTGCTCCTTTCAGGGACAAAAGTAAAGTTGCTTGTTGTCTCTTATGACAGAATGTGTTATTGACTGGAAGAGAAGTCTTCATTGCAGAATTTCAGGCATGGGAAGGGACCTCTAGAGATCACCTAGTCCAACCCTCCTTCCAAAGCAGCTCTCTAGACCAGGTTGCACAGGTGGGCATCCAGGCAGGTCTTGAACCTCTGCAGGGAAGGAGACTCCATCGCCTCCTCAGCAGGGCAGCCTGGGCCAGTGTCCCATCCCCCTTACTGTGAAGAGGTTCAACATATGTGTGCAGAACTTGTGTCAATTTGTGACCATTTCCCCTCATTCTAGTATCATGCACTGTTGAGAAAAGTCCAGCCTTGTCCCTTTGCCTCCTGCTCCTTAGATATTTATAGATGTGGATCAGATCCCTTCTGAGTCTTCTTTTTCTAACTCTGAACAGACCCAAGTGTCTCAGCTTTTCCTCACAAGAGTGGTGTTCCAGGTCCTCTATAGTCTTTGTGGCCCTCCACTGGATTCTTTCCAGGTGATCACTCTGTTTTGTACTGTGGAGCCTAGAACTGGATGCAGTACCTTAGGTGAGACCTCGCTAGGGCAGAATAGAGGAGGAGGATCACCTCCCTTGACCTGCTGGACATGCTCATTCAGTGCACCCCAGGATGCCATTGTCCTTCTTGGCACACTGCTGGCTCATGGCCAATCTGTCATCCACCAGGACACCCAGGTCCTTATCCTCTGAGCTCCTCTTCTACAGGTCAACCCCCAACCTGTACTGGTGCATGGGGTTATTCCTCTCTAGGTGCAAGACTCTACACTTACATCTCTCCCATTCTCCAAGACTTATCAATGATGATAGAGAGTGGGTAAGCAACCATAGCCATCGCTTTAATGCTGAAAGAGGGAGAAGTTCCTTTTCTACTCTTAAGTGACACCACAGTACAGCTCCACCTGAAACAAGGCTTGAGCAAGGGCATAAGTGCTTGGTGGCAAGACAGAAATCATTCTTCTCTGAAAACAGTAAAAATAGCTTATATAGGTTTTTTTCCTTTCTCAAGAGAACTCAAACTTTATGAAAGAGATTGGTGTTTGATTTTCTTTCTCCTTGTTTCAACCTTTAACATGACTAGCCATTTCAGATGAGGTTGGTTTCTTCTTTTCCAGTTTGTTTTTAGCACGCAGCTGTAGCTGGTGCTGTCTGAATCCCTGCCTCCTGGGGCAGTGGGTTACCAGCTTGGTTTCTCCAACCTGAAGACACTTGTAGAGCTGCAGAGGAAGTGAAAACTGAATTATGGTTCAAAGGAGTGGTTTATAACAGGCTTTTGAGCACACCAGTTAGAGGATGCATTCTGAAATACTGGATTTTGTTTTAATTAATGTAGAAAATATCAGGTTGTCAGAGTGCTTTTACTCCATACAACTGACCACAACTTGTGAGAATGCAAATCAGATTTGTATCTGCTTTTCCCCCTTCCTTGCAATATTCTCCTTTTTGCCTAGGTCATATGCATGCATTTGTAATGGACTCCCAGTTGTGCTGTACATTTATCACATAAGACAGAAAATAGCTTGTAGCACTACGCCAAGCTGAAGTAATGCCAATAGACAATTTTCCACCAGAAAAGTGGAATTTTTGTCAGGAATACTTTTTTTAAAGCATCATTATTTTAATAGTCTGTCTAATATCACTGGAATGGAATTGCTGTGGAAGCGTAACAGTTCAGAAATTCTTACTCTCAAATTTCATTTTTATCAGAATACATGCCCTAAAATTGTTTCTTAAATTGTTCAAATTTGACTGAAATGATTCATTCTTGAGATTTTTTTAAGTAGGACATTTGTTACAAAGCAGAAGTTTGGTTTCCTGTTCAGTACTGATGATCTCTGTTCCTTAAGTGGCCCAGTTTTGACCCCCTCATACCATCACTCAGCTATGTGCCATGAGGGGATGCTCCTGAAGTTATTTGCAGCAAGGGGAAAGACAGCTTGGTTAATTTCTTTTCCCCAAGTGACCCAAAATAAATGTGTCCTTAAGTGAATATTTCTGCAGTATTGCTCAAGTGAAGGGGAAAAGATTCATGACTCAAACTGGCCTAAAAAATAACAAAAAAAAATGATTTTTGCAGGTTGCTCTGATTCAGATTTCATAAAATATTTGATTTGGGATCAAACCTGGAAAAAAAAACACAGGTATTTGAGCTCTGGAGTGGTGTGTTGGCTCAGACCAGTGGAAAGAGACAATTCACCAAACCACAAATGTCTCATTGTTCGAATCTCACCCAAAATGCCTCTGCTGTTGCCCACACTTAACAGTAACATTACCCCACAAGATGCGTCAGGTGTAGACCTGCTGGGTCTCTCCAGGCTTTGTGTTTTCTCTGCATGACTATGGAGTCTGTACCAGTTGTCCTGCTTTCATTTCCTCAAGTTGAGGACCTTGTGAGAGATGAGTGTGACATAGTAGCAGTGCAGCTGTGAAAGCCTCATCTGGATTTCTAGGTCTATCTTCCCTCCTACCTCTTTCTGTCTTCTTCTGCAAAGAAGATGAATCAACGTTATGCTGTTTTTCCTTGCTCATTTGAAGCTGAGAATAGAGCTGGGTTGCATCTCCTGCTGGCACTTACTGCAAGCGCTTTACCCCTCCATTGCTTTCAGGTTGGGAGTTCCTCCAGCTCTGTTTCATGCCACAAGTAGACCATATCCTTAAGCCAGAATAACAGGGTTTGTGATGACAGCAGAAAATTTAGAAGCAAAGGTAAGCTTAAAAAAACAATTTCTGTGCCTCCTCCAAGAGCTGTTCATGGCTTCAGGAAACCATGCCCACCCTGCAGCTCTGCTTCCATCTTTGTTAAATGAGCTTGACCTTGAGGATGTGGTGAAGGCTGGCTTATTTGTGTATGCTCCTGATGCTCACATCTTGAGAAACTAGTTTGTCTTGTAGTATTTTGGCTGTGCTGGGCTAATAGAGCCAACAGGAGGCTTTAAATCAGGGCTGCTTGCGTGCGGTGCCTACCCTGCTGCATCCCAGCCTTGAAAAGGGCTCCTGTGAGGTGCCTCTCCTTTGTCTGAATGTCTGGAGTACTTGTTATTGCTGGATGAAAAACAAGCAGGGAGGACATAGGATTCTAAAATAATACGGAAGGACCGTAGCATCACACGTAGGCTATTGTGCTTCTTGAACCTGGGAGATGATGTGGATGAGACTTCAACATTGAACACGGACTTGCCCATGACCTGTGGAGCCTTTCTCCTCTGGGCCTGAAAGTTGTTTCCATCAAGCAATACAGACTTGAACTGCTTCCTGGCCAGTTCCATGCAAACGTGCAATTTTCTGAGCACTTTCTGTTCCAGCATAGCACCCACTTGAGATGAGTTGAGGTATTTAAGAATGGGGATTGTGGTTAAAATTAGCACCCTAGCTGCAAATGACTTGCTTTCAAGTATAGATGTGGATTAAGTAATCAGGCTAGGATCTAGGGAGCTCTGGAGAATGGTTACCCTGCAGTCCTGGGCTGTGCTGATGGGGCTGGATTGGTGGTGCTTGATGTCAGACAAAATGGCAGGGCTTTGTTAACAGAGTGAAACAGAAGCCTTTCACCAGCTTTAGGGCTTTGCTGTATTATTCAGAAGCCAGTGTTTAGGTGAGGCAGGACTTGCTGATGAGCAAGTTACCTCAATACAGTGCTTTACTAAAGCTGTTATGGGTAGAGCATGGCTATTCTTCCCTCCCTGGTCCCATTGCTTTTTCCATCGCACAGGTACCTGGGCAGTGACCTGTGGCTGTGAAGTGGGGCTGGACCTCCTCCAAAAACTACATGCAATTTTGGGCTCCTCTCAGTAGATGGCTTTTCTATTTTTGTCAGTGTGAGGTTCCTACTCTTTCAGGGTGGTTTTTAAAGCTCAAAGTGACAAAAGTGAGTGACGTGGTTTGGTGGGGATGGCTTTGGCAATTGGACTAGATGAACTTAGTGGTCCTTTTTTAACCTTAATGATTCTGTGATTCTGAAACTGCATATTTTTCAGCTGTGATAGTCAACTACCTACAGTCTGGAGTGGAGGAGTATGTGGCAGCAGCAGTCAATATGAGTTTATTTAAGGTCAGCAGTAAAACAGCGAGAAACCAAGCTGCATTTAAAAGTTATAACTAGGCAAGGGCTTAAACTTAATCTGTGTGCACTTTCACCATCAAAACATAAGTGTCTGTACTGCAGTCAGTCAGTCCTTCATGGAGAACAGGCCAGTAGTTTCAAAGATCTGCAGACCTGTGTCAACAGGAGCATGCTTTAAATCCTGCTCATTTTCTTTCCTGAATTAGAAGAATGGTTATCTTCAGTTTCCTGTGTTCCCAGCTTGACTCTGAGCAACTCTGTGGAAAATCAACAGGGCACATGGGACATTAACAATCTTGAAGGCCCAAGGGTTGCTGAGTCCTTATTAGAGGAAGCAGTGAGTGCTGATGATCTTCTCACATTTATGCCATTGTCTGGTCTTTCATTGCTCCATCAGCAGCACCTCCCACCCTGTCTGAGTTTAGTGGCCTGGAGAAGAATGTGTGTAAAGGTGAGGTCAAGTTAATCTTAATAGGCGCTAAAAGAAAAAGCGAGGGCAGGCTTGCACCCAGGAGGGGGAAAATTGTCCCCATTGTCAAAGGAAGAAAAAATCAGGACTTTTCACAATGTCAAGAGTGGTGTGTTGCTGTGTGTCCTGTGCTGATTGAGTATGGCTTGAGGGAGGTTTGCCTTAAATATACCTTCCATACAAATCGAGAAACATGTTTTTAGTGAACTTTAAACATTGCTATAACAGTCTTTGGATGGAAAGGCAGTCATTATTTCTTCGAGCACTCTCTCCAGTGCCGAGCAAACGTTGTGTGGCAGGATGGCGGCTTTAAAAATAGCTGTTCTCTCCAGAGCCTTCCAGAGTGGTTGGGGGGGGAAATGAGATGTTGGGCTGGGAGCAGTCATTGATGTGGTCCAAGAGCCACAGCTGACAAACACTAATTTCACTGAAGCCAGTGGAAATACAAGGCAGTGGGAAAGGCGTGCAGGGAGAGAGAGAGGGATAGAAGGTTTGGGCATCTTTGAGAAGCCCTGAGCCTTTTGGGAGCTATTTTTAAAAGCCATAATTTGCTGAGCTGTTAGAGAAAACTGACACCCACCATCAAAATCTCAGAAAACTCAGCAGAAATGGGCAGTGACAGCAAGTTATTTTGGGTGATGTGTCTGTGCCATCTCTCAAGGTCCTTGCGCAGCTTCTTAAATGTCCAGAGGCAGATACCCATGTGTCCCAGCTTAGGGCTCCTGTGCTTTGCTATTCCCACTTTTTCTTCCTTTTTTTTTTTTTTCCTCTACCCACAGTAGGAATGGGGAAAATATATTCCTCTTTTCTTGATAATGTTCTTTGAATTTATCCTCCCTTCTCGAAGCAGAACAGACCTATTTCTTCTACATGCCTGTCCCTTCCTACATGAGGGACATGAATTTGTTCATACTGTATTTCATCCTACCTTTTTTCAGGATATGTCTGCTTTTTTGGGACTACTTTATATTCAGTGTTGGTCCAGCATGGAGCAGCCTACCCATGCTAATGCTGTTTGTGAATATCATAAACATCTTTTCTATTCCACTTATAAAATTGCTGATGAAGATATTGAAGGGTGAAGAACCCTGCAGGCTTCTGCAGAATAAATATTTCCAGACTTGCTGCGAGAAGGTGCCAAGAGGTGAGTACATTGTGTGCCAGTGTACTTCCACAAGGTGAGAGGGGGGATATACCCAACTGCCCCTCTTCTCTCATGCTGGCAGCTCTTCCCTGGGCACAGTGCTCCAGTGTGATTTTGTTCTCCAGGCTTCATCTGACACATACATTTTCAAATGGGAGTGTATTTTTGTGATGACAGGAGGAAGTCATGGGAAGTTTTATTTTTAGCAAAGAAGTAATTTCATTTGGAATTTCAGGAAACATGAAAATATTGATTTTTTTTTTTTTTTGTCTCCAGTTGTCGATTTTCAAAATTAGTATTTCTTTGTTTTTTCTTTCTACTCCCTTCTCTCATAACTTCCCTTCAACTTTCCCTTATCTGCTTGCCAGGGAAATTATAATATTTAGATATTATGTCCAAATATTCCATTTTCCATTGCCTAACCTTTGAAAGCATTGATTTGGAGAAGATAGAGGACAAATGAAAAAAAAAGTAAGCAACTATGAAACCAAAAATGCTGAATTTACTGGGACATTTGTGGAGCCACGCTTGTGCAGGGACATGCAGGAGGGTGCTGGTTAGGAGAAAAATAGTGTCACTTGGTGGCCAAGAGGAAGCAACAGGGAAGAATGGAAAACAAAACAAAAGTTTCCATGGTTTGCAGAAAACACTCTTTAAAAGGTGGGGAAGGAGAGCTTTTCTGCTCTGACCTAGCAATACATTCTCTGTTGTTGTCTCTGTAGGACCAAATGCATCATTTTCATACCGCTAAGGCTTTTTAGTGACCAAACCACAGCATAAAAGCCAAGTGGCTGTTGGGAACTTGTTTGACAGCAGAAATTGGGGCTATGGATGATGGCATCCATAGGTTGTGCTGTGACACAGTTGCTGGTTTTTCACACAGCTATACGTACAACCAACATCTCAGCAGTGAGCAATCACTGTGCAAGTCAAGCTGCAAGGTTTTCTGTAGGGAGTAATAGGGTTTTGAGGCAGTCTTTATCACCTTGAATGAGAGGTTAGACTTTTGAAAGTCCCAGTTTACATCACTGTCCATATGCTGGGGCACGTTGCACTGCATTGTGCGTTGGTGGGAATTCTCCAAGGAGTGTTTTTCCATATTCCTATGCTCTCTATTCTGTATGCTCAGAGGTTTATATGGGTTATTTTTTGTTTCTTCCTTTCTTGCTCCTTAGATGATGTTTTTAATTAGAAATATTTTCTGGATAAAAATACAGAAGGTATGTGAGAAGCTACAGCCCAAGCTTCCCTGAAATCTGCTGGACTGGATTGAGGCTTGCCTCTTAAAAAGCAAACAAAGGCAGTCCTGTTCTCCCTGTGGATGGCAATGGCTTCCTGGTTCTGCAAAACTGGAAGTGAGGAGGCAGCTCCTTTCACGCGGGGGTGAGGACAGAAGAAGGAAGGGAACATCACATGGATTTTATACTCTGACTCACTGGCAGCATTTTTGAAGACACCTTTTTGCTCAAATGGGAGTGCACAAACATGGTGACTTTTCTCTTCAAGCCTTGTGAATGCGGAAGCACTGAGCTGCGAGTTTGGGTGCAGGAAGGCTGAGTCAGGCTGTGGTCCAAGATGTTGTTCCCAAGTGAGTTCTGCTGGTAGCACCTGTGGTCCATCACCCTTAGCTTTGACCCTGTGTTCTTATTGATAGATGCTTTCTGAAAAGTTTTCAGTCTTGGTTCTCAAACAGGAATTGTCAGTGTTGGCTCTTGATATGTTAACTCCAGACCTTAGGTGGTAGGTCCTTGTGAATTCTTCAGTGCTCTTACACAGAACTCTCCTGTATATTGGTAGCACAACAAAAGGATTCATAGTGCCCCACCACTGTCCTACTAGATTTTATGATTTCTGGAGCTCTCTGAGCATCACAACACACTGTTTATGTTAGACTTACTACTGCTTTTTATGTGCTTATTTTTACTTTCATCTTCTGCCTCTTCCCCAGTACCAAATTAATTAAGGAAAGCATATTGCACCAAAGCTTTTGCAATTCGCTGCAAAAATCTTGTACAAGAAGACTGAAGATAACTCATTCTACTTGGCCAAATCTTGCTGTCATTACACTGGTGTAAACCACCATCCAGTCACTGGTCTTTGAGAAATAACTGCCTAGCTGAAGCGTGTGCCTACCCTGGATTTGTTTATCTTCTGAATTATCCAAGTAACTGATGCTTCAGCAGTCTTTCAGAAATTCTTAGACCACGGCTGAGAGGGGCTGCTGATCTTTCTTTACTCCAGCATGCAGACCACGTCTAAACCTTCTGGATTTCTTTTCATGTCTCTATAAAGTGCATATTTAGGCATGCTAGGATTGAACCTCCTACTCAGGTACGTGTTGCTTTGTATTTTGTTGACCTATTTTTTTCTGTATTTTTGAATGATTCTGTAATAATGATCTGCTGTTGTCCAGCCTGATGAAATGTATAGCTGGGAAATTTTACACAAATGGAAGAGATAATATTGACAGAGACAGACTTACCTTAAGTAAAATTATTTTAATGCATTTTTATCCTGTTTTATGTATATATGAATTAAATTATATATATAATTATTCTTTCAGAATCTGTCCTAAAGCTGATAAATATATATTTATATATTTACATCTATTTACCGTTCTGCCATGTATGTGCTACATTTGTTCTTGCCTCATCACCCCCTAGCTGCCCTGGCTTTCTTGAGGTTCTTGCTACCAGAGCCATGACTTCACGTGTTTCAATTGAGATCATTTGTTCTTCTCTGCACTCTCCTCCCTCTGTACTCGCTGGCTCTAAAACAACATCTTAAACCTTTACTTTTTGCATAATTCTCCATCCGCTGTCCAGCTTGCCTTCTCTATTATCTGCAGAGCCAGTTTCTCACTCAAGCAATGTGTTTGCTTGGTTTTGGGGAGACACCTCAGTTGTCTTTAATCTGTGCCATGTTCTTACCACATAACAGAACCTCTCTGTTCTTATTCTGCTTTCATTTATGTAACTGAACAACCTCTGTATTATTATTTCCTGTGCAAAGTTTAACTCAGCCTGATTCTTGGCAGACCTAGTTGGTTTCTGAGCCATGATAGTCAGGAATATCATCACCAGCTGCACTTATTTTCCAGACTGTTCCTGGGGCAGTAAAGACTCCCACAGTGATGTGATTCTTCCAGCATGTCTCTGCCCAGTATCATTGCAGAAGTATTTGTCTTTGATCAGGTGAAGTACGGTCCCAAAAAGTCCCTGTAGACCATTGTTCCCCCTAAAATAATACAACTCAACCAGTTCTCAGTCTTTTTTTTCACATTGTCAAATTATTTCTCTACAATCTCTCACAGAGTGTGCAGTATCTGTCCCTTCACCTACTGTAGCTTCATTGTGGCCTCTCTGGGATAGTGTCCTTCCTTCAGTGTTTGTGTTGTGGTTGGAGTTACCACTTCTTTACATCCCACAGTAGGGGAATATTAACTGTGTTTCTCTACCAAGAGATGTTTCTACCAAAACTGTCTTCCAGGTGCAATTATCACTGGCACACTGATTGCAGTGTCCCATATACCGAATTTCCTCTAGTGAGACTTGCTTCAGTGAGCCTACTCCTCTTGGTACTGGCCATTGTTTTGGGAGTATTTCTCTCTTGCTGAATGGGGATCTCTCCCTTATTGCTCAGCCTTGTGTAGCTGGAAACTCAGGGTAGGTGCTTGTATGGTAATTACACAAAATAGTGTTGACTGAATAACCTGAGGCATGGCAAGACAGGTGACTGCAGATGCCTCTATCACCTGCTACTAATTGGAACACCCATTGCACAGATCTGTTGTATCACAGGATGTAACAGTAACAAATGAAATCATGGTAATTGCGATCTTCCTTCAAGCTATCATTCAATTTATATTTTAATTAATTTTATAAGTCTTGTAGTTGTGAAATATTGAAGCAGTTAAGGGTATGAAGGGAAGAACATGCCAGTGTCAGTTACAGATAGTGAGTTAAAGAGGTGAGTTTGGTTCAAGACAAAGCTGATACAAACAATGATGCTTTACAATTTCTATTTCTGGCATATGACATTTTCTAAGCTCTTTGGGAACTTGAATAAAATAAGCCCTAGTCTTAGAGCCTTAGACGCTTTGAGAGACAGCTACTTTCCTTCCTTTTCAGAGAGGAAAAACTGAAGCAGAGGCTGTTGAGAAACACCAGTTTCTCTGCAGCAGAGCTGGGAATTAAGTTCTGACCTACTGAGCAATCCAGGTAAGTATCTTCCTTACAAGAGCGTTTTTCTTATCAGTATGCAAAAAGTAGTTACATAATACTTGTGTACTATTGTGTGTGTAGTCATGCTGTCATTACATGGATCTCATAATCTGGCCTTTGGCTATGATCTATTTGGGGTGCTCAGAAAAAGGCTGTTACTAAAGAAAACATTTCTAATTCTTTGTATTGCCATATTTTATTTTAAATCTCAATTCCTAGATGCAGAAGCTTCACTCCTTAAGTAAAATTTTCTAGCCATCACAGGTGTATAAAACATCAAACACTGCTCCAAGCAGCACAGAAACCAGAACATTAAACTCAAGAGAACCTAAATATGTATTTGAATAGCATTGAATGTATCAACACTGTGTTTTTTAACCCACTTTGGCAATTCTATAGGATAGACTTGGAACATTCAGATACTGTGCATCAGATGACAGTGGGCCTGGAGGCACAGAGCAGCTCTAAGCAGTGGCAGTCATGCCAGCAATGATTTGTCTGCAAATAGTGGCCAGGGTTTTCCACCACCAGTAGGCATTGGGCTTGACCTGTGCTGAGGTGTGGCAAAGATGTGATGTAATCGTAGAATCACAGAATCAAAGTTTGAAAGAGACCAGTAATATCACCAAGTCCAACCATGAACCCATTCCCACTGAGCCAAGTCCCTCAGTGTCACATCTGTGTTTCTTGAACACTTCAGTCAGTGCTTTCTACAGGCAGCTCTCTGCTTCTATGTATGTTTTTATAAAACCTATCAGGAACGACATGGGACAGAAAGCTTTCAGTTCACTTGGTCTGGGCAGCCATGCCCCAGGAGAGCAGGGGTGACACACAGCCTAACGGGCAGGTGATGGAGAGAGAAACTCCTTGTGTAGATCTGGTCTCTTAGCAAGGGCGAAATAATCAGGAGCAGATTGAATTGCTAGTGCCATTTATTTTTATATTGACTTAATTTGATTCTTCTTTGCACCGAAGCATGCTTTGTTCTTTGCTGTTAACAAAACATGGCTTTAGATATGGCAGTTGAGCTTCCTGCAAGGTTGCAGGTTCTGTCCCATGGCTGGAAAACAGGGACTGTGGTGGCTGTCACCACACTTGGAGGCATGCTCATGACACCAGCTGCGGTGGGGCTGGTGAGGAGTGACCAGAGAGATGTCTTTTGTTCTGGAGGGAAGAGGCCTTGTGGAGAAAAGAGGAGAGGTGGGATGAAAATCGAGCAGGGAGCAAGGCCTGCGGGCCAAGTGTGCTGCAGCTGCCAATGTCATCAACTGCAGGCCCACGGTGTGGTGGGAGCCACCCTTTCCAAACACGGCAGAGGACATTGGATGCTCTCCCAGAAACAGGGCTTGCAAACCCACCCAGAAAGCTCCCGGCACAGGCAAAGAGAAATATTATTCTCCCATAAAAAAAGAGAAAAAAGTGATAAGATATCCAGAAAACAACTCCTCCCAGTGCCTGCTCTGAGGAGGCAGAGCGAAGCTGGAGTGAGCACACATCCCAGGCTCCAGACACCATGAGAACACTTGCTCAAATCTGACACTGCGCACAGCAAAATGGGAGAGTGGTGTGTTGATGAGCAGGGAAAATTAATAAACGTTCTTTTCATGTTGAAATTGTACTTCTGCTCTGTAGGTTGAGCACTGAAAGAACAGCTGTGTCAATAGTCCATTATGAGTTGGGGGGGAAGCGTTGTTTAAACCTATGCTGGCTCATAGAAGAGGTTTAAAGGCTTTGTTTGAAGCAGTGCATGGCTCCAGCATCAAAGGAGCAGGGTGCTGCAGATGTGCTTTGAGCATCATATGAGCACCATGAACTCAGAGCAGCAGGAGAATCCGGAGAGGTGAGAAAAAGTGCTGGCTGGTTTCAGAGCCTCAGTGCCAACAAACATTTTCTGTCTGGGATTTGATGTGGAACATGAAAATTTTCTGATTTTCACTGCTGGTAAAGTGCTCATTTTGAGGAAGAGGAGTAGTAGAACAAGGGACATGTAACTGAAAGAGGAAAGAACAGTATACTTAATTTCAAATGTGAGGGTTTTCCTTGTGGGGGCCAGGAGGTCCTGGACCATTTGTACTCAGCAGAGGAGAAGAGTGGTGATTGTTTACCACCCCTTTGGGACTGCAGCCTGCAGAAGAGGCTGCCATTTGTCCTGTGCTAGGGGAACATTCAAGTGGAGCCTGTACTGAGGACTCCTCCCAGGAGCTGGGCTGTGTTTCTGAGCAGCCAAGCTCATGCTGGGGCATTGCTGCTGCTCTGTTTACCCATTTTTTCCCCCTTCAGTAGCACTTCTGTTTCTTTACTCCTTCTGTAATCCCACATGAATATGAATTGCTTACCTTAGAGTTCATGTTGTTTATCCTCAGCTTTCCTTAGGAGACAAAGCCTTAGGTTCATTTGTATATGGGGAAATGCCGAAGCTGCACATTTTTGGTAAGTTGCTGGTTGAGGCAGAAGTTTTATTCTGTCAGTCAGAAAATGCCCAACTGAAAAATGGCATCTCTATCATTCAAATGAGTGCTTGTGCATGGAATCCCCAAAGTGATTATTAGAGAGAAAATGTTTTTTCATTTGTCTTGGAAATCTCTTAAGACCCATGATGTCACAGGTTTTGCCCATTATTTTCTTTGTATCCTGTGTGGTGAGCCCTTTTCCCTTCACTTTAAACATCTATATGCAGGTGAGATGGATCGCTATCTACAAGAGTCTTTCTCCATTGATTACAAAGGGAACAGAGTATGCAAACTGCTGATGTTAATGTGATCAGAAGTGTTCAGTAGCCTGGGTTTTCCTACATGTTGCACTGTAGAGGTACCTGCCTGCCTTCCCTCTCTGGTCTCCTCCATGTGGGCTTGCCAAGGCTTTAACTATATCAGAACCACTAATCTCACCAAACTCATTAAATGGATATTGACTGCTTCAATTGTGGTGCATATGAGGGCTGTTTCTCTTGGGTTTGGCAATTGCAGGGCTCAAGGTCTTCACCAGCCTTGTTGCTCTCTAGCTAGTTGCTGAAGGCATAGTTCTCCTTAGCTTATTTCCATTTCCTCATGTGCATCCTCTTGGTATCTGAGCAGTGGATTTCACAGCAGCCTCTTGTCATAGGCTGCCTATGCACAGCTCATGAGCTGAGACACGTCCACACAGTTAAGTCACTCCAGGAGTAGAGCTGAACTGAAAGAAAGGCAGGATTCCATTAGAGCAGAGTGGCAGAAAGGAAGATTGCCTGAGATGGCACTTGATTAGCAGCATCCTTCGTGCCCTATCCTCCACATTTGATGTGGGCAATCAGGAGAAGGTGTTGCCAAGGCTACAGAATCTTGTCAGTCTGTTCCAGGTCCTCTGTGACTTCCCTCTTCCCTCCCTAACTGTGCCCAGACTTTGTTTAAATACCATCTGTTTCAGCTGCAATTTGCACAAGTGTTCCCAAGGGCTTTGTTCTCAATTCTCTGTAATCTGCCCTTTGTATGCAAACCCTCTATGAGATGGTCTTGTCACACTGAACATACACTTGTCTTCGATGAGTGATAAAATAGGGATGAGAAGCAACAGAAGACAAGTAGGTCAGGTCTGATGTTGTTGCTGTCAGTGCTAGATTCACCTGCAGATAGTTCCTGAAATCAACTTGCCATCGAAACCAGACAAGATTTTGTTATAACTGGTGAAAGGGTTAATGGAAAATCCTCTGTAATGAACTCTGCTGCATATTCCTACTCATATTTTGCAAGCAAAATACTTATTGGTGTCAGCAGGGATTTCAGGCGTGGAGTAATGACTTTGCCATGGTGATCCACATCACTGATGCAGATCAAACCAGGTTTAAAATTGGCTGAGTTTCAAAGATCAGATTCTGATTCTCTTCTGCTTTTGCCCTCTCTTCCCTCATGTTTTCTTTCTTTTTCATAAAAACAAATATGAGGTAGATAAGTGAGCTTGTTGCTGGCAAGGAGCATCTTTCAACCAGTCAGGCTGACCCTGACACTGGTACAGAGAAATTCAAAAGCAAGATGAGTCCTTTCCCAGCAGATTCAAAGTGAAGCATTTTTCAGTGTCTGACCAACACGTGTGCTTCTTGCAGTATTGCTGGAGGAGCAACTACTATCAGGTTCTTTCACTGTTTCACGTGTACACCAAATTTTGCAATGCTTTTGCTGCCAGCATCGCTTTTGGAAAAACTGTTCTGCTGTAGGCTGCTCTGCCAGCGCTACCTGCAAGCAAAGCTCCTCACCTGGTGCTTCCTATTAGGAGACTTTTTTTTCCTGCTGTTATTCAGTCTTTTACTGTTTGGACTAAAGTCATAGAAGGGCTTAAGTTGGAATGGACCTTAAGGATCATTGGTCTCCAACCCTCTGCTGGCGACTGGTTACCTCCCACCACATTGGGATGTCCAGGGCCCCATCAAACCTGGCCTTGAACATCTCCAGGGATGGGGCACCTGCAGCTATCTGGGCAGAGGTTTTTTAAGCTAAGAAATACAATATTTGAGACTGTTCTGATAGAGCCAAGTGATTTGATATTTACCGCGTATATGAAAATGCTAACCTAAAGCAGTAGTTTCTGGGAACAAAGCTTAAAGAAGTGTATTGTTTTCCCCATGTTATGAAATGGTTGAAGGAATCATTTAAAGTTTGGTGAGTGTGTTGTAGCAAGGATGTCTTTTTCCATGAAAATTCCAATAAATGAAGCTTAATGTGTGAACCTTTGTAATCATCATAGTTTGCATGGGAAGACTTGCAGGATTTCTCAGCTAAATTCTCCTTCCATTGGATCTGTGCATTTCAGGGAACAGAACTGTGGAGCTGTCAAAGCAGTACTGTGCTCTCTTTTCCATATGCCCCGTCTGCACCCCCTAGAGCTCTGGGCCTGGTGTTGACTGGAGCTTCCCTTAAGATCCTGCACCATCAGATGCTTCTTCCAAGCCAGCAATGGATTTTCTGCTGATGTCTTACCTTGTTCTGCATCTTGCAAACAAGCAGTGTGCTTTGAGGCAAAGAAGAGTGCCTAGGGCCATGCTGGAGTTGCTCCTCATGAGGTTTGTCTTCTGAGAGCTCATCCCAGCCCTGTGGGGTCTCACCCACTTCCTGGGCTTGTCCAGCAGTGGTCCCAGGGGATCAGGGCACCAAGCGATCCAAAAAAAGAACACAGCCCTCTCCTTCAGCTATTATCTCTATTTACTCCTGATGCTTCCATGTGCCAGCTCTCTAATTTAATAGGTGCTTTCACTCCTGTGTGTTCTGAGGGTTTTCTTTTGGTTAAGCAGGAGATGGGAGAGGGGCAAGAAGGAGAAATGATGGATTGAAAGCACTGCAGAGGAGCAAGAAGGGGCAGGAACAATATGTTACAGTCATCCGCGTGGCTGAGGAAAGGCAAATGGGACATGTGCAGAACTTCAAATCCTTGTGCTCTGAAATGGAACTGTATGACCAGCAGCATATTGGTGTCAAGAATCTTTTTTTCTCAGAAAGAGCTGTAATGCAGTGGCACAGACTGCCCAGGGTGGTGGTGGAGTCACTGTCCCTGGAGGTGTTCCAGAACTGTGGATATATGGCACTGAGTGGAATGATTTAGTGGGCACTGTGGGGGTAAGTTGGCAGTTGGAGTAGATGATCTTAGAGGTCCTTTCCAACCCTAATGATTCTAAGAAGTATGAGTGCTCTGCCTGAGCAGAGTTGGAAATGGTCTCCTAGCTCCTGCCTGGCATCCAGGCCAGACTGGGAGGAAACATTATAAAAGTCATTGGCAGTTGTGATGACTCTGAACAGCTAAAATGGTCACAGAATGTGGTGGAGCAGGTGCTGGCACGGACCCCCTTTCCTAGGAGAGCAGAAAATCTTCCCTGTGTGGCTGACACCACAGTCCCCTCTGCACACTGCCCGTGGGACTGTGAGCAAACAGGACTGGATCCAAGCTTAACAGGACTTGCATGGAAAAGATGAGAGGAAGGCGTTTCACTCCGCACGCCCAGAGCACAGGGATTTCTGCCCTGGCCGTTTCTGCTGGGTGTGCTGAAAGGTCAGCAATATTTGAAGCCAACCAGCCAATAGCTATTTTTGGCTCCTACTTTGCAAACACCACATCAGAAACAACGAGTTATTTTTGTCCGTCAGGATTTCTCTGATAACTTTGTTCAGTACGTTAAATAATCAAACCCTGCAGGAATAACAGCGCCGTACTATAATCCCCTATTATCAGATACGTAGAGGCACGCAGGGGTGTGTGTGAAGGGAGAGAGCTTAAATCTTTTAGCAAATACAAAGGGATATTTGTATTATTCACAGCATCTGAGTCCCCATATTGCAGTGATCTGAAGTATTGCGTAGGTGTGCATAGAGGTGTGGATTTTTAAAGAAGGGATACTTGTCCCAACAGGAGAGAATATTAATAGCTATTGTCCTCCACTGCTTTTCAGCAATACAGCTGTGAAACGTGGCTGGTGTGACAAGGAGCAGCTGAGGCTCCTGCAGAGCCCAGCTCCTACATGCATGTTGTCACTGTGGCTTCCTCCGCATCTGTGCTGCGGAAGCACCTCCTTTGCCCATGAAAAGCCTGGTGGAAGTGGAGCGTACTGATTCGTGAGTCACTGGTAGCACTGCTGCAGCAACCACAATGGAGAGAAGCTCACAGCTGCTGACTTTCTGTCATCTGTGTCACACGTATGAAATGGGGCCAGAACTGTCTTCTGCTAAACACTAGATGGACTCAGGAAAGAGAGCCTTTGCCCAAAGAAGCTAGAAGCATCTCTAGAGAAGACAGATATGGGTGAAAATTTTATAATATCTAATTAGCTACTGGAAGGGTTAAGCATGAAAATCTCACAAGCCATCTGCTCAGTACCCATACAAAGAGCGTTCTTTTAAACGTTCTATTTAGTTGGTAAAGAAACAGTTGATTTTCAAACACCTTCATTGCTGGTGATCTTTAGCAGGATCTGTTGTGAGAGGACAAGGGGAAATGGTTTCAAACTAAAAGAGAGTGGTTCATGGCCTGCTGCCTGGGCACAAATCATAGAACTTTCTGAGTTGGAAGGGGCCCTTAAAGGCCATCTAGTCTAGCTTCCCTGCGATGATCAGGGATATCTACACCTCAGTCAGGTGACTTTGACTCTCTCCAAGGACAGAACATCCAACAGCTCTCTGGGTACCACCATTATTGTGTAAAAAAAAAAAAAAAAAAAACCTTTTTATTTATATCCAGAGTAAATCTCCCCTCTTTTAATCTTTCCATCTGCTTTGTAGGACACCCCTTGTCTGCTTTGGTGAGTCTCCTGATCTGCAAGATGCACAGGAATCTGACCCTGCAGCTTATGTCCTTGTACTGGCCTAGCCCAGTGACTGGCCCGGCAGCAGAAAGTGAGCTTGATATGGTGAGGGATCTTGGAGCCTTTTTATATGACTTATGTTTGTATTCCTCTCTAGATCATGTTCTCTCATGACTCCAACATCCAGAGTCGTGACACTATCGTCAAATCTCAATCTGGGGTTTTTCTAAAGGTTGTTCTCAGCCTTTTGTGCTACAGCAAAATGGTTGAAAATGTAGCACCTCTCTTCTTTCTGTTGCAAAGAGTATCCAGGGAACCCAGATCTATCTGTTTTATATCTTGCAATTTAAAGCCAATTGCGGAATTTTTTGCACACCTGGAGCTGATAGTCCTACAGCTCAGAGGTCCCTGTGTCTGGACCACCCAGTTTGGCAAATAACTGCGCAGATACATGTGTCTTCAATTGGTAATGCATTTTGCAATAGTTGTTTTAGTGTCTTTAAACAGGTACTTGATACTCCGAACATTTATGTTCCAAAGCACTGGCCTCTTTTGGAGTATTCATCTGCTTTTTGCGTGTGTGATGGAGAGGCTGCTTTCACTCTGTCAGAAGAAGATTACATATGCAGTTGCATATCTGGGTTGCTCATCTTATGGAGTGCTGAACAGAGTTCCTAAGCAATACTTCAGTCCTTTGCTCAACTTTCAAAATGAATATCCCAGAGAGGTCTGCATTTTTTGGCTCAGAAAGACTTTCAAGCACAGTGAATCAAAAAGGAGATGATTTTTGAAGCTCTCGTATGGGAAATTTATGGCTTTGCTTCTTTCCAAGATGAAAAACCTGATGTAGGCTATAAATTTACTTAGAGGTTTGCCTTTATAACTCAGCTTGTGACTTCTCATGGGAAACAGAGAATGGGTACATATAAATCAACCTGCACTAAATGGAATGGCTGGGAGTTCAGAAAGAGAAATCTGGTCCAAAGGACACGCTCTTTGTTGTGGAATTAGGCAGAGATCAAACCGTTTGTTATCATTTCATGCACAAAGATCCTCTGGTATGAATCTGGCACTTCTGGCCAGGTGAGATGGTGTGAGTAGGAGCAGAGCCAGGGAGGATGCAGGCAATAAAACCCTGCTTGAGCCCTCTTACTTTTTTTTTTTTTTTTTTTTTTTTTTTTACTAGTGTCGAGAAAGACAGAGATGTTCTCCCAGTACTGGCAAGGAAGAAGAACAGGATAGGTTGTCTTGGGACAACACAAGGAGCTGTGGGATTAGTGCCTTAAGAAGCCCTGGGGTTACAGTGTGTGGTGATACTAGCAGAAGCCCAGCATGGCCTCACAGTGTGGCTCTGCTTGGTGATTTCACGCACCCATGATCAGCCTTGGCTACCCACGTGCACAGCTTGTGGTGGTCATCCCACACAGCAGTGTGAGAACAAATACCAAACTGCTCTGCTGGGACAGAAAAATCAAATTGAACTCCAACAGGGAACCAAACCCATGTTTAATTCTGATTAGTTTACATTGAAACATGGCTGCTGACAGATTATTTTGGCTAAAAAAAAAAAAAAAAAAAAGCAAGAGCTCATTGTGTCCCTCATTCTACTGCCTACTCCCTATGGGTGGAGTTTTGCTGAAATCAGCTGGAGCCCTTCCACATACAGCAAACGGCAGGATTAGCAGCAATGTTTTGCAAATATCCTTCTTACTCAAATAACGCATTAACTAAAATGCTCCATTGAGCTGCAATCACTAGTGGAGTTGTTTTAGTTTATAGTTTCTATGGTGAGTAGTGTGTTTCTGGAAGCAGGTCTAAGTATTTTTTTTTTTTTCCTCTGCTTAGAAACATCGTGTTGAAGAAAGAGGAGATTGTTCAAGGCTTTCAAACGTGGTTTTTTTTTTTTTTGAAAAATGTTTTCGGTTTCAATGTTTGGTGATATGGCTTCATCTGTGTGATGCTACAGGCAGTGGACTAACCTGCCTTGACTGGATGATTAACAAGATACAGAGATGCCACAGAATTAGATGCACGTTTAGTGAAAAGCCAAGCAGTGCTTCACTTTGCAGCCCCAGAGAAGCATTAGAGATGCTTGTGGCATCACACAGGGTGCTATGCACTGCTGGGGCTGAACACAACATGGAGCAAATCTCTGCATTAGAGCACAGGATGTGGAGAGGCGAAGTCCCACCATTCTCTTGCCAAAAAGTTCTTGTTCGTCCCTCTACTCTGTTGTCTGGGGACATGGCTCCTTGGCCCAGCTCCCTCTGGCCTGTTTGCATTCAACAGAGGCAGCTGTCTCCTGGACAAGAGAGGTGGGTGTGTAGCAACAGCGAGCGACTGCTGATAGGAATGTGGAATATTTGAACTATTTCATTTTTCATGTAGGAAGCTCAGTATCAGCATAAGAAATGCAACACAAAAGCAAACATACAGAAAGGAGAAGAGGCAAGGACTGAACAGTAACAGGTTTTGGTAACTGCATGCATATTTCTATTCATTAATCTGAAGATGAAATTCTTAAATCATGGCCATCTCACCACTACATTCTACGCAAACTCTTACATTGCATATAATCACTCTTGCACAATTTGCTAAGCAGCAGCGATCAATGTCACATTGTGTAGGCATCAGAAGAATTATTTGGTAGTCTTTTTAATTTTAAAAAATTCTGAAAAATGAGACATAGAAATTACTGCTTTTAAGTTTAGAGTGAAAAGAGGAAGAATGTGAAGAATGTCAATGTTCTTAATCAGTGCATCATAGAGTGTGGTGAGGCACAGGCACAGGCTGACCAGGGAAGCTGTGGATGCCTCGTTACTGAGGGTACTCAAGGCCAGGCTGGATGGGGCCCTGGACAACCTGATCTCGGGCCTGATTTAGTGGTAAACTACATTGTCTTTGAGGTCCTTTCTGACCCAAGCAATTCTATGATCATCTCAATACTGTGCTTTAGCAGCACCCCACAGCTTGGACAGTGTAACACATCCATCTTTGCAGCTAACTTGGCATAATATGTGTGCGACCACTTCATGTACTCATTGCCACCCATGACCTGCTTGGGATTCAGATGCTGTGTCCTTCATCAGATCCTATCCATAAAAATCTTCATAAATCCTGCAGGTATATGTGGCTGTGGAAGTCAGATGTGACAAAAACAGATGTCCACAGGAAAGCAAAGGTGGAATTGAAAGCCTTCATGCATGCCACTAGCTCAGCTAAATGAAATTACTATGCTGAAAGTTGGGATGAAACCAGAACCAGAACAGCAGCCTAGGGACTCCTACAGCCCCGCCAGCAACACTTTACCCCTGGTTAATATGCCTGGCTCTGAATCATTTATGGATACTTGGAGACTGCTTGCAAAGTTCAGAGGCTATAGACAGGAGGAGGAAGTGCAGTGTGGCACAGTGCGTGCATCGGCTCCCAGCAGTGTGTCCATCTGCTCGCGTGCACTAACGAAGTCCTGCTGTGCTGTGCCTTTCAGAGAGCTCCCATCTTTGGGGCCTGATGCATTAATCTTTAATAGGTGCTTTGTGTGCTTGTCATGTAGGAGTGCAAAGGCTGAAAATAAGTTTCCTGGCCCATTTGGTGCACATTAGCTGACTTCTGCTCCAGGCTGTGGGGCAAATCCACCAGCCTCTGGTGCAGTAGAATCTAGTCTGGGTTGCACCATAAGGAGTCACAATTTCTCTTTTTTTAATCCTTTGTTCGAGCTACCTGAGCTCTTCAGTAAGACAGCTCATGGGGAAAGTTCTCTGTGCAAGCATAACAAAGCTGCTGAGGAAGTGTCAGATGGACAGGGCCATGGTCATGCCATGGATTCAAAAGGAGGCTCCAGATTGTAGAATCATTGAGATTGGAAAGACCACTTAGGTAATTTAGCCCATCCACCCATCCCACTATGCCCACTAAAACATGTATCTCAGTACCACATCTCCACATCTCCAGGGACAGTGAATCCACCACCTCCATGGGCAGCCTGTGCCAGCGCACTGCCATTCATATTGAGAATAAAGTTTTCCTAATATCCAACCTGTACCTCCACTGGCACAACTTGTGGTCATTAGCACTTGTCTTATCAAATGCCCACAGATTCAGCGCAGTACTCGCCCCACTGCTGGTCCACAGCCAGGGGAATTACTTCTGTGCACACCTGCTCACTGAGGAAAAGTGGGTCGGAGGTTTGGAAGCGCAGCTGCATGGACAGAGTCGTGGTTATTTCATGCTTTTATGGTATAAACTGAGTATCTGCATTTGGTACATTAACATGTCTTCTTTAGCTGTTTTCGTACATCAGGGATTCCTGCTCTTTCATATATATGTATTGTATCCACAGCATTGTGCTTAGAGTCAGAAGTAAGTCGTTACTCAGAGGGGAATGGTATCACCCTAGGAAAGACAAACAAACAAACAAAAACACAAAAAATAAAAACAACAAATGCACAAAGGGAAGATCTATCTTAATTATGGGAAAATTAAATGCAGAGTTTACTGTTTTCCTGGTAGGCTGAAGAAGAGTGGTGTAAACAAGTTTTCTGAGTGAGCACTAACATGTGTGGTCCTGATAAAATTCAACTGGTGAATTTCAGTTGTGGTCTTTATTAAACTGCACTGAAAAGAAAACAGAGATGGTAAAGCAAAATAATTAGTGGCGCCTTGTAAAGCCTGAAATGTTAGCATGAGTGTTGGACTGCAGTGCTATTCACAGTAAATTTGGTGTGGAAATCAGCTCTTCTTCAGAGTTTCCTCTGGCATCTTTCTCTGCAGAGCTGATGGTCACTTCTAGGAGTGCTGGATACTTGATATCAGGCATCGTGTGCTCTGTGCCTCCATCTCATTCTGTTTGTGTATCTTTTAACTCCTGTAAGCTATGTTTCACTGTCCTATAGTACTCACACACCTTCCCACCTCCATGCATCATCTGAAGCAGATGTTACAGAGACTCTGCTGTCTGCGAATACTCCAGGTGGGATCATGTTATAGTGACAGCTGTATTCTGCTCTGATGTAAAACATGGTCTCATCCTGCCACCTGCATTGTGCTTCTACCAAAAACTTGCTAAGAACTTACATCATTTTGAATTTAAAACATTAAAACATGCAGTGTGCGGAAATTTCCTCGTAAGTAGGCGTAGCTCCATATGCAGGAGGGTTTTGCTGAAGCACGGCAGCATCTGGTTCTCATTTTGGAAATCAGTCATATATCCAGTTTTATGGTGCTGAAACACAAGAGGTCAAATGACTTAAGTCAGGCACCAAGTTGGTGGACCAGGTTGATTCATACCTCCAGATGCTCTTCTCTCCTTTGGCCACTCAGTTTTACAAATCCAAATGAAAAATACTTTCCAATGTCCATCAGCTATTGCTCCTCCCTCCTCCCATGACCTGTACACACCCATGTGCTAAGACTCCATCAGATCACATCATGGTGTTCTCCCAAACGTGTATGCTCTCTGGTTAGCTGTGTATGGTGGATTTAGCCAAATCCTCACCCAAGTGCCATGCTCTGTGTATCTAGGTCATTCGTATGCAATTTTTATTCTAAGTCTGGAATAACAAGCACAGCTCTTGGCAGAGTTCTGCGTAGCAGAAAGAGTTTATTATCGTCACAGAAATGTATGTAAACTTTTCTGGGGAAAAAAAGGACAAATAAGTTAACTTACTTCAAGTTTTCTTAGCAATACAAGAGTACCCTGGGTAGATAACTGCAGCGACACTGAATTGTTGCTTTTACACTGCTTATAGGCAGCTCTTGGACCACTTCAACTACTGTATATTAAGAACACTCCTATAAAGCAGAGTTTCAAAGCACCCTTTTTCTTTTCTTCCTTTCTTCCCCTCCACGTCCAATGGCATCTCTCAGCTGCAGTGGACCCAAAGCAATGCCACAAAATTTAAGGTGTTTCTACCAGTGTATCTGTAGCCATGGTTTGTACCCATGCAACAAAACTATGTAGTGTTTTAATCACTTCCCTTCTCATAATGTATATGGAAGTTACATGGACGATTTCTAGTGGGCAGCAGCTCCATTTGTGTATGGTCTCATTCTGAATCACTTGGAACAAGACTTAACTCTTCATGTATGAACTAGGCTTAAAAAAAGTAAAAGGGTGAGAAAGAGTACTGGGCTCTTTGTCCTGCCTGGAATTTGCTTGAAAACTCTGGGATGAATTAGGCACTTTATTTAACCCAGCCCAGCTATATATAGGCTGCGACACCTTAGCCTGTGTGTGAACTGGGGAACTCGGGTGTGCCTCCTCAGTTGCAATTACATTTGAGAGGTGCCGCTTGAATTTGAGTCCTGTCCCTATGCTACAGAGTTGTTCTATGAAACCAGGGCACCAGATGTGGTACAGAGAGCCTGAGTAGAATGGAGGAGACGGGGCTGGTGGGGCCAGGCAGCTGTCTCAGTTTTGTTCTTTCCTTGTTTGTGTTCTGGTTTTGCTTTAAGCACAAAGTCTTCCCAACATTTAGGTTGTTCCCAAACCTCATATTAAATCTGTTACTTGTTCCTACTTGATCAAAATTTCCACCAGTTCAGCATGGTGGAAGTTAAACCTGGCACCAGTAAAATAATTGCCTGAGCTGCTGGTTTTCATCCCATGCCACTTTGTGCTCACTCCATATTTTTGCCACAATGCTGCGCTCATAGAACTTGATAAGACTGAAGGGTGAATTCTGGAGGACTTGTGAGTGCTCTAAGGCCAGACAGGCTGGGTTGACAGAATCATAGAATAGAATCATAGAATCATTAAGGCAGGAAAAGACCATTAATATAATCTAGTCCAATCCTCAAATCATCTAGTCCAACCGATGGGACAGTCCAGCTCCTGGCTCTGGCTGTATTCCCAAGCAGCATCCCAGAGGCTGTATCCCCTCCTGAATGGTAATGTGAAGGAGTGCAGCTGTCAGGGCACAGAGGACACCTGAGTATGTGACAATACCCAACCTACGTTCCATAAATTAAATGACTAATTCATAAAGAGAGCCTGTCACGCTCCAGGAGACTTGCTGAAGCAGAACACTGGCTTGATTGCAAACATCCATTTAAGTGTTGGAGAGAAGGGAGGAAAATGCTTTATCGGCATTCTTAGAGGAAAATTGCAACTCTTTAATGTTTCAAGTTTAATTTTTTTCAATGAAAACTTAAAAAAAAAAAACAGAGAGAAAAGAAAAAAAACACATCTTTGTTATAATCTTCATTTTCCAGAAGTGAACGAATTTAAACAATAAGGAGTTACTCTCTCTGAACTGAAAGTCACAATGTCAAAGACAGAAGGAGGAAAGGTGTCCTGCTGCAATGCATGGTGGAAGCAGTGCACACAGGTAACAGCTTTTGTATCAGGAACACAAAGGATGTTCTGTGTCTGTCATGGGTGTCAGGGCTCCCTGCTGTTGCCAGGGATCACATGAATTCTTGCAAATACTGGATTTGAAAGAAATAAAACAAAACAAAACACAACGAAAAAAAACTTATGCTGACAAAAAAACCCTCACAATTTATTATATGATTTTGTACGATTTTGTCTATGGTAAATGTGGTGAGGCACTGGAGCTGGCTGCCCAGAAAGGTGGTGCATGCCCCATCCCAGAAGACAATCAAGGTCAGGCTGGATGGAGCTCTGAGCACCTGATGGAGCTGTAGGTGTCCATGTTCACTGCAGGGATGTTGAACCAAATGATTTTTAAATCTTCCTTCAAACTCAAATGATTCTACTATTATTCTTTGATTCTACAATTTGGAAGTGACACTTCTAAGCCTAACACCATTGAAGCTAGTCTTCACCTCTCAGTAGTGGTTTAAATGAAGGCTAATTCCACTGAAAAAGCTATTTGTTCCTTTAGATAGGAGTGACACCACCACACACTTAAAAGAAAGATCTATTAAGCAGATATGAATTAAAATTAAAAAAAAAAAAGCTGCTAATATGTTAGTGGGATAACATTAAATGAACCTGAGGGTATAGTTGATTTAAATTTGAAATATAAATGTTAGGAGCAGGACAACAGTGTTCCCATCCTTATCATAATAAATTAAAGCAAAACTGCTGTCCATGAGCTCGTGTAAGATAGGCCTCAGCTCAGATCTCATGGTGACAAGATCAGCCCCACTTGCAATTGCATTCTCTGGGACTCCAGACATCATCTGCTGCCTCTTTCTGTGGCTGAACTCCAAGTAGGTTAGCCCCAGGAGGAAGGGACAGCTCCCAAAGGCTCAGACACCCAGAAGATGTGCAGGAGGTAAGATCAGTCTCCTTACCCAGGGAAATCTATACCTGGACCGCAGATTTTCCATGCATGGCACAAGTGAAACACCAGTACAGCGTGACACCAAGCATCAGGTTCACAGTGCGCGGTGCCAAGGCCGGGATCCTTGCCACTCCCTTGGGCTCCGGCAATTTCACTTTCAGGGATGGTGTTGCCCGCTAGGCACCACCCACTGTGGGTAGCAGGGCTTCTCATGGTCACTGAGGGGCTGGTTGTCCCCCAGCAGTGCTCCTTGCTATGCACCCATCCCTGTGAGCAGATCCTCTTCAAAGGAGGACAGTGACAGCTCCTCAACCCCATTGATCCAATCCCTAACATTTGGGTAAGTTGATGTTTTTGGAAAATATGTTTGTTCTGTGCCAATTATCTCTAGCTCTCATCTTCTCTGCCATATGACCCCGCTCTCCTTGCAGGGCTATAGGTTTCCAATAATGTGAGTTCCTGCTGGGTGCTACAAAAGCCTTTCCAGAAAATGCTAAAATTGCACATCACGTTAGGAGGGCTGTGACTGTGTGCCAGCTGTCACCCAGGGTGAGGGCCACCAGGAACAACCAAACAACAGCTGCAGCAGCAGCAAGGCTGCCCTAGCAGGGCATAAGGGAAGAGGTTGTAGTGAGGTGGCTGTTGTCCTCATCTCCCAGGTAAAAACAACAAGAGGTAATGGCCTTAGGTTGTGCCAGGAGAGGTTCAGGTTGGTTATTAGATAGCATTTTTTCTCATAGTGGCAACGCAGTAGCACAGTCTGCCTAGGGAGGTGGTGGAAGGTAGATTCACCATCCCTGGAGGTGTTCAAGAACTGTGGAGATGTGGCACTGCAGGACATGGTCAGTGGGCATAATGAGGATGGGCTGATTGTTGGACTAGATGATCAGAGAGCTCTTTTCCAACCTTAATGATTCTGTGATTCTATGATTCCAGGAGGAGAAAGTGAGTGCTGTAGGCATGAGTCTGAGTTGAGCTGTGGAGGAGCAATGGGATAGAGAGTAGCAGTGGGACAGCAGCTTCCCAAGGGTCTCTCCAGGCTTTTAAGACCAAGGGACTGCAGTTACACCACATCCAATCAGTCTGTTATAGGCATTTAATAGGCTAAATGCTGTAGTACATCTAAAGAACATACATTAGTTGAGTATTATGTACAGGTGGCGTTTTACAAAATTAGAAAGAACAGAAACAGAGCAAAATCCAACAACATCTTACTCCATAAAACTTCCTTTCTGCACTACATGAAATATTCTACAAGCTGGACTAGAAAAATATGACTGAATGTCTTTTTTTTTTTTTCCTTTTTAGTTTCTACAAAGCTTTTCATCCAGAAAAAAATACAAAACAACAACTGAGTTTATCATAGAGACAACACTTGCACACAGACAAAGTGGACAATCATAGACCTGCAAGTTGAATAAATAGGGCTTATTCATATAAAACAAGTTTCTCTCTATCTTGCTCACCTACTTTAGGGCCTCTGGCCCATGCTCAGAAAAATAAAAGCAGGAGGAGGAGTTTGGCTTTGCGTGATGGTCAAACTGGGGCCACACAACTTCAGTGGAAAGCTGAGTTCTGAAGCATCCACTTGCTTCAGCTGAAACAGTCAGAGGGAGTAGCAGAAAGAGGAAACAGGAAAGAGGGCAGTGATGGGGCTGGAAGAAGGAAATCTGGCAGTTCTGCACGAGCTGCAGCACTGTGTATGACCAGCAAAAAAAAGTAGTGTAATGTGGCTTTTCGACAGGGTGGATGTTGCATTTTGTTGTTTCTTTGGGAAACTTATTTAGGGAAGTGCCATTGACCTCAGGTGGAAATGGGATAAGGGCCATCCAGAACAGGAAGGGAGGGAGCATCTGAGAGCAGATAGAGTGCACATAAAATGAAGGGAAGTGTTCCAAATAACTGGTTTTCCTTTTACAAAGTGAAAAGCAAATCAAATGACATGTCTGTTGTCATTCCCCATGGAGCTGAGCAGAGCAGACGCAGGGTCAAGGAAATCGCGCAGCCAAAAATACGTCGTCATTGTTGCTACTTTTCCCTAGAGCTCCAGTAAGTTCCAGCCAGTGCTAGGGCAGCATTTAAAGGGAACCCTGTGCCCATGCACAGCAGCCAGGCATAGGAGGTGGTCCCAAAATCTTCTGCAGCTCCACCGAGGTCTGGTGCTCCCAGCACCGTGAATAATTTTGGGACAAGTTGGGTAAGGATGTCTACATCAGAAAGGCAGAACAGGTTGTTATATAGGTCAAGAGAGCAAAGTTAAACTTCAGTATCACATTATACTACACTACACTGCTTATAAAAAGGGTCCTAGATCCCATACACCCCAAATAATGAGCTATAATTTTGTACATAAATTAATGTTGCTTTGAAGTAAAATAGTCTCTTTCCTTTGTATTAAACATTCATTGCACAGAATTCTTTGTAAGTAAATATATTAAATTTGGTTGCTAAGAAGGTATAAACTTATCTTACTAATACATCCGGCCAGTAAATTTTATCCATCATCACACAACTGAAAGTTTCCTTTAGAGAAAATTATTACTGGAGAGAAGAATGCACTTGAAAGTCAACTCAGGAGTTAACACTGGAAGAAATCCTGTTATTTCATTCCACCCACAGCGAGCGGCTTCTTCCGGCTGCAACATTAATTGGAAGTACAGACCCTGTCCAGCCCTGCCGAGATGGAGGCATCCAGCTTCATAGCTCGCAAGACTCTGTCACTGAAGCAGTCGCACCCTTTGAGAACATGCATTATCTCCACCGATACTGTCCAAGGGGTAATGTTTTGGGCTAAGAACATTACTTCTCCTGGGATGGTGCCCAGCAGGAGGGAGTCTCTGGAAGGTTCCTGTGCAGGAGCAAGCTCGCCTCTGTGAAAATGGCCCTCAGATCCATCTCCAGGCAGGAAGGTAAAAAAGCATTCACCAAAGCCCAATATATGCAGAGCTCATCCCACTGTGAGCTGTGGTCCTGGAGATGGCTGCGCAGCCAGAGCTGAAGGGCTGGGCCCAGTGAGGGCTCCCCAGGGGTAGGATGGAAGCTGGTGTGCATCCCACCAGCCTGGCCCACTTCCACTCTCGCATGTGGCTCGGTGCGGACCTGGCACCAGGTGAAAAGGTTCCACAAAAGAAGAGGGAGGTTGGGCTTTGGAGCTCCTTTCACCCAACCAACATCATGTGGCTTGGGTTGAGGGAGGAAGAGCCGAGCTTCTGCATCTATTTTATATACAAAACATACCAAAGGAATAGTTATGACAACTTCCATGAATAAGGTGGGACAAATCCAGCCTAGGCAGAAGCAGGAGCCGTTTTGCTGCCTTCAGTGGAGAGCACAGCTGGACCTTATCCCCAGAGAGTGCACAGACAGCACAACCCACCCAACCAAATCTACAATGAACAGCCTCACTCCACGAACACCAGCAACTAGCTATTCCAGTTCATCAATGTACAGCAAGGAAGTGTTTCTGAAACTTCTGAGCCTTACTGAAAAGACAGTAAGCACAAGGCTGGTTCACTTCAGTTTGTACAGGTTGGCCAAAGGGAGAGATCTGCTCTGATCCGCACCCAGGCGGCAGCCTGGAGATCCTGTGTAGCGATGGAGACTAATCTTACACTTGCATCTCTATACAAAAGTTACAAAATCAAATGGTGACATTATATTACAACTATTGTCCATAATATCACAGTGCTAGTTTTAAATGGCTAAAAACGATAAAGGTTTTAGATTTAAGACACCCCTTTTGGAAAAACGTAACCCCTTGGTCCTGCTGTTGATACCTGAAAGCAGCCTTGAGTTAAAAAGGTAAATCCAATGAAATGTGCTAATTGAAACTAGGAACATATTTCCTCTGTAATCTCAGATCTATGGTGCCTTTCCTAACACATCCCTTT
The DNA here is from genome assembly GCA_036925125.1 of Oreortyx pictus. Lineage (NCBI taxonomy): Eukaryota > Metazoa > Chordata > Aves > Galliformes > Odontophoridae > Oreortyx > Oreortyx pictus. Next base: position 49,487,367 of record JAUPFR010000006.1, on the reverse strand, counting down.
GTTTCCCATGGACAAACTAAACAAATAATATGAATCTCAGCCTGAAAGTCAAAATGTTGAAAGGAACAGTTCTAAAGCCCGTACACTTCCTACCAGGTACTAACTAAATAAAACCCTTGCAGATTTAAATACAGATTAGTTTGACATATCTTCAGAGTGTGTTAGCTTGTCAACAACATTCACAATGAAGTTTCACTTCCGAGGCCATGGAATTCCTACTCATCCTTTTCAGTTCTGCTTTCAAGAGTATCTCTGCTGTCTTCCACTTCTGGAGCTGGATGCGCTAAAGTATCTGCAAAGAAATGGTTTGTCAGTATTGATTCCTTCATACTGTACAACATCCTTCATGTGACACCCTGCTCCATGAGGCAGATGATCCGCTGGGCACTCAGCCTTGAAATTGGTAATTTGTTGTACTTGCAAACCAGTAGTTTAACCTGGAGTAATGTACTCTGAGTGCATCACAGCCTGACTCCACAGGGGACTTCAGACCTCAGGATGGGTATTAATGAGATGAGGTGATGACCCTTTTCATTAAAAGCAAGACAGTCACCAAAGTGGGAGGGCTGCCTGCTGTCTAAGTGCTCAAATGTTTGGTCCCGAAGATGTAGCAAGTCCTAATGTCACCGTGCAAAAACAACACAGGCCATAAAGTGCCTCTGGTCCAAGCTATAGATTGGGTCCTACTTCTTCTTGAATGATACAACCCTGTGGTTGCTGCTGCCTAGGAATGTTGACTGGAACAGTAGGTGATATGACAACTCAAAATCAGACCTTGCGTCATACCCCTCTGAAGGCATGGGAAGGTGCATCCTGCCCCCCAACCTAGTTGCTGCCTTTGGGCACTTGTGGGGCAAATGCCATTGCATTGAAGTGAAAACTGTGTCACTTTTTAAGGGGAAATGAGAGCACTGAGGTGGAAAAGAAAACAAACAAACAAAAAAGCAAACTACACTCACAAAGTCTTATCTTTAGGCATATTTAGCCCACAGTGACACTATTATCTTATCTACATATTTGTGAGCTCCTGTTACACTAATGCACTCCTGGGACACCGTGACACTTTGAAAGCACGCAGCTGTTAAATACTCAACTTCTAGGCTAAGAGATAGTGAGGTAGAGATACGCTATTGAACAGGGTTATTGTTTCCTAGAGTGAACTGCTAGTGTGCAGCACACTGCTTGTTGGCCCTGCAAGAGGCCAGCACTGAACCTGATGGAAAAACCTCAAAAGCCTCAAGGACTTGCTCAGTCAATATAACTCCTCTCTGCGTGCAGATGTTTCTGTGCACCCACTGTTATTTGGTTGTCTTCTGAACCTGAAACTGCCCTTTTCCTATGGGGAGCAAGGATCAAACTGTTCATTCAGACCTTCCAGATCCATCTGCTGCTGCTGCTGCTGGACGCAGACTCTTTGGTCACCGTGAAGACCCTTGTCCTCCGCTGATTTCAGGTCATCGGGAGGCCAGCGCAGCTCCCCGCTCTCCACCTCGCCAGACTCAGTTGGCTCCACCACGATTGATGGCAGTCTCTTGGACAGCTTGGGGTACTTCTCACGCGAGTCTGGGAAAGCCTGGTGAGACGTGCAGAGACATTCCTGTCAAAGCCCTGCCCAAGGGTGTGCATTCAGAGCAAGTGTGGTGCATGCTCCATCTTAGCATCCTTTCTACACCTGGCAGAGTGATTTATGTGATCCAACGTGCACAATGAAAATGGAGACTTTGGCAATAAGATTCACTATGTTGCCAACTCCTCATGTCTCATGGTATGTTTGTAGGATACAAAGCTTGTTGCTGGAATGCTAAGCTACACATATGCTGCAGCCCTTCTGGCCACTGTCCTTTTGCTTTGATGTGATTTATTCACTTCTTACGCAGTGAGCTTACTGAAGTATACTGTGCTGTAGAGCTATTTTCTGTAATGTGAAACTATACTTTATGATGCATTCATGCAAACAGGTAGCCCCAGAGCTCGCCTTTACACAGAGGATAGTGCCAGCTATTATCTCATTTGTCACACTGAGTCTGCAGGTCAACTTACATAGTGATTAGAGCTTGAAGCAGAACAAGGTATTTTTAGTGAAGGATATTATAACACATAAAAGTTATTTCTCGTTTTCAGTACACCTGGATCACTGTATTCCCTCAGGTACCTTGCTTGTGTATTGTTATTTTTTTTTGCTGGAGGCCAGACTGAACTGAAGGAAAACTCACTCTAGGTCCTCCAGGCTGTTAACATTGCACAAACTTAGCTGCTGCTTGTTGAATCCTTGTCTCTTGGCTTTTCAATTGTCCATCTTGTACTAATGGGCTGTAAAGTTCTTTGGGCTGAATTTCCAACCTGAGCTGTTCTATGGTTCTGTGATTCAATATCCCCCAGGACATTTCTTGTTGACCTGGTGTCATTATCTACTGGGGGTGTTTGCACCATGACTTTTGCTACCTCCCTTGCGAGCTGCTCTTTCTGCGAGCTCATGCCTCGCTTGTTCCACTTGGCATCAGCGCTCCCATGGGGGTGTGAGATTGTGGGAAGGGACAATTCCCTTCCAATATGTCTGGAAAGTGCCTGTATCCGACTGCATGGCTGAAGATGAGGATTCTCATCCTTATGCTCCCACTCCCCTGGGTATTGTCATGGGGATTCATCACTGCAAACTACATTAATGTGGAAAATTTTATGCACTATTGTTAGCCTTGCAAATTGAGACACAATTAAGAAGAACTTTTCTTGTGCAGTTAGGCCAAGGGAATTACTGAAGTTAAATCTCTCTAACGCTACCCAGAACTGCACTCATAGGGGTAAAACTCATTCTGATCAAGGATATTCTCACAGGCAGCTCATGTGACTGCCAGAGAAGTTCCCCTAATTTCTCACTACTCCTCTGGAGCTGTTTATAATTTGGAAGAAAATTTCCTTGGGCAGCTGCCTTGATTGGAAGGACCGTATAAGAAGTTGCTACTATAGCCCATAGCGCCTGGCAGGAGGAACTGAAGGCAACAAGATTTCTGCTCTTCCCATCTTTCTGGAGACCTAGGAGATGACACACACTGGTGAAAAACTGTGATTAAATCCGATTATTAATGCTGCAACAAAATTTAGGCGAGGCACCTGTATAACCTCGATGCTATTTTCAGTTGTGCTGTTCTCACACACATGGCATCATGTTTTTCCCCAGCACCCAGCATGTACCACGTCCCCTCAGGAATGAGTCAGGAGCAGCAGGAAGCCGCACTGTGTTTTTCTGCGGAAGCTGGAGCATGCAGCGAGTGGGCAGGAGCAGCAGGAAGAGAAGGACGGCTCTCCTGGCCAGAGGGCTTGGAAGGTGCTGGAACAATCCAAGCTCTCCCACTGAGTCACTGGCTTTGTGTTGCCTCTCATTTTGTTTTACTTGCTTGCCTCCATTGGACATCTCTAAGCCGTGAATAGGACTCTAACCTTCAACAGTTTTCTACCTGAATTTAGCATTGACTTTACCCACAGCAATATATCGTGTGCCAAGGAGCAAACACAAGCCCGCAGTGTTTATGGGATTTATCCCAGAGCAGTGGCACCTTGAGTCAAGAGCACACCCAGAGTAAACATCAGGACACTTTGCAGTTCTTCCAGTGGTACCTGGCTGGAAGGGCCCCCTTCTTCCTCAGGAGACTGACTGAGTGCAAATTCCTCCATCACTGGCTCCCGTGTGTTCATCACCTCTGTCATGCTGCAAACATCAGAACAGAATTGGAAAACTCATCTCTGTGCTTAGCCTCACAGTTAATGTAACTACAAACATACTATTCTATTAATTACATTGCAGACTGACTTTTCTAAGCAGCTTCGGAAGTATTCCCTTGCCTGCTCTTCCTCTCTTGGGCACATGTGCCTGGGGTTGCGGACTCCACAGTGTGACAGTATGGCTGTGCCATTAAGTGCTGGCTTAAACTACTGCATTTTTATCCCAAAAGAGTGCAAATCAGAGATTCAATATCAACCTTCAATTAAGTTCTCATTGTGATTCTTTGTCTTTAATATTTGCCCTCCCCAAATGTCTCTTCCACTTTCTTGCAAGCAAGCACTTCTTTTTAAATGGCTAATTCCAAACACACCAGCTCTATCAGTGTCTAAGAGCCAGATTTGCCATAGTCTTCATTTCCCTGAATACTCAGAGAAGTGTTGAGTGAGATTTCCAAATGCATCAGTTCAGCATCTAATACCATTTCAGCTGAGAACTTAGGAAGCTAAGCTGCTTATGTTCCCATTAGCCACTTCCTGTGCTGTTTGGCTCCCAGGGCACGCACCCAGCATGTGCCACATGCTGCTCAGGCTGTGGCATGCAAGACATGGGCACCACCACCTGCCACAAAGCAGCTCCCATTAAGCACAGCTGAACACTGCCATTAATTCTGGTCCTGCTTTGTACACAAAAGCCTCTTTTGTCAAGGCTTTTCCTACTGAGAAATGCAAACTAAAACATCTCAAGGATGGCTTGTTTCAGGCTTACATTACCAATTACCCTACAAAACTAAATTTTACAATATCTGCAATTACTACAAAGCCCCTCACAAGGACTTTAATTAGCCATAGCACAGAGCAGCGTGATAGCACAGAGACTGTCACTCTACTGCATCATATCTAAGAAAGAACGTTGCAGACACAGGAGACACCTGAGCTGAGCTGTGGGCCTGACCCTGTAGGTATACATCAGGTTAGAGGAAGCCCTGAAAAGCCAGCCTTGGACTCAGCCAACACCACACCAAGCAGCACGCCACCTGCTACGCACACACAATGGGAGAGCAGAACTGGGCTATGAATGTCAGCAAGAGAATGGACCAGCCATTGCTCTGGCCATCCTCCAGCCTAAACTATCCTTTCCATGGTTTGGTGCCTCGTCCCCTCTCATCCCATGTATCAGGGAAAAGGAACTGGGAGGAGAAACTGCATGTGTGCCTGGAAATCATCTCAGAGGCTCTGTGGCTTTATGGAGACTTGGGCTTGGCCACCACAGAGAAGACTTGTCCCACCTCTGTGTCCCTTGGGGTTCAGTCCCTGGCATCCAGCAGCAGGTTGCTGGGCTGCCCATGGCTTGCTCTTTTTTTTTAGCAGCATTTCAGTATGTACCAAGTCTGTAAATCACTTCCACATCCTTGTTCCACAAGACATCAAACATATACATCTACATATGCACTTTCAAATGTGCAACGTGAGCTCAAAGATGTTGTTAAGACTCACGAAATTCTATTATTGAGCAATAATGGGCTCTGTGCTTCCTGAAGACCACATTACACCCTGCAGATTATTTCTAAATGATAAAGACAAATGGTTCTGGCTAGGAAAATGGTGACAGTCCTGCCAGTGTTACAGCAGATGCCTCCATGAATCAGCTCCCAAGCTGCTGAAGCCCAGGCCGTTTGAGAAATCTGCGCAACTTAAGGGTTTGATTGAATGGGATGGCAGAAGTGATTGTACTTGATGCATTTCAGAAAAGAACAGGGGGCATGCAATTGGCAGAGGGATTGGGCTTTAGCTGGAACAGATTAATTGTTCTCAGTCTCCACTCAGAAGCACTAAAGGAAAGCAGAAGAAATCTATAGGGGCTGGAAAAGTAGCGGTGGTCCTAACAAGCTTAATCAGGTATTTAACACTACAAGCAACAAGAAATAAAACAGTTGTGAAAGCAGCTGCAGATCAATTCATCTGCAAGTTTGAAACAACTGCAGGACATCACCAAATTGTTTATAAGGTCACAGAATCTGAATAAGGCAGATGGGTGCTGCTCAGGGCTTTTTTAACTGCAGGATGACTTATGCGAGGGAGAAATCTTACCTCTCAGACAGTTTTGATGGAAAAATATTGAGCTACTTTTCCTGCTGCTTTTATGTGAGAAATGCTAACATACAACACAAAAGTGGCTGATACCAGCAAATGGTTCTAAGAACTGCGTTTCTTTCAAAGTGAGTCTTGCATTTATGTTATGTATGGTAGGTGCTGATATCACCAATGACATACAGTAGCCATAGCGATGCAAAACAAGGCAATAAATAGCATTTACAAACAAAGAATAAATTCTCTTCTGATGGATGAGTCACCTACTCTGAACCTTAAAATTCTTCTAGCAGTGAATTAAGAGATGCATTTACTTCCCCTAGGTTTAATTAAGCTTAAATATGCCAATTATGAAAAAAAAAGAGCAAAATCTATTCTTGCTTTTCAGTGAGAACTACAGTCAGAGATGATTACCCTAAGTGCAACTGCTACAGTGACAGGACCATGCTACCCTGATCTGTTTCCAGGGGCATGGAGCAAACAAACAGCCCACTCTCTGCTGTTTATGCTTGCACTGAGAAGGTCATCAACATGCAGAGCAATATATAGGTTGACAAGTGCTAAACCACTGACTGCGAGAAACAATGCACACATTTTTATTTTGGTTTCTGAACAGAGGGCAAAACTGACCTGCAAAATTTCTGATTGCAAAACTGTACTTGAAGGAAGACCAGTTCCAGTGCTCAAAACTATGTAGCACTTACGTGGATACGGAAAACAGGTGGGCTGCATGACGCAGGCAAAGATTTACTTAAGAAGTGGGGCAAAACCATTTCTTCTCTGAAGCAGGGATCGGAGAGCTGGGCCAGTGCATTCCTCTACCCTAAGCTATCCCAAGCTATCATGTCCTGAATATTTGAATGGAGCATTTGCAGCCAAGATAGCCCCCTCTCAGCCCCTCTGGCAATTCGTATGCTGATCAGACTTCTCAGGGATAGAAACATGCTGTAAGCTTGCACTGACAGTAGACAAGTGCCTTCTGGCAGCAAGACTGCAGGTGCATTTTGTAGCACACTGATGAGAAGCTTACAGCCCACAGTTCCAGCTCTGATGGTTTAGGGGCTCCAAGGCTCCGTGCTGCGTGCCCCAGCCTGGAGGACGCCCACAAGTTCACCAAACTGGGCCCAATCCCGTACTCACAGTGATCAATTGGAGCACGAGACTCAGAAGGGGACCAATGGAAGTATGGGGCAACAACAGAAGAAAGCACATTACCTTCAATCACATAAATGGGCGTCGTTTCTGAAAACTGCTGCAAATGTTCACTCCTGCTGACAAAGTGCTGTGCAGGCTCTGTCAAATCCTATAAGTACCTGAAAGAGACAATACGACAGTCAGAACACAACCACAACAAAGCCGACAGCGTCCAGGAGGAGTACGGTGAGCTTGCTGCTTCAGAAGGAGGCAGAGAAATTCCTGCTCTGGAGCTCGGGGTAATTTTCTACCCCAAATGAGAAATGATCTCACTTAGGATGTAGCTCAAAACATATGGTGTGGATTACCCAGGCTGAAATACCTTGCAGTATGACTCTTTTTATGATGATAAACCTTATTACGTAGCGTAAGCTACATAAAAAATGATGAAGCTGGGAAACTCTGCAATTATTTCATAGAATTGTAGAACGGCTTGGGTTGGAGGGGACCTCAAGGGTCGTCAAGTTCCAACTTCCCTGCCACAGGCAGGGTTGCCATTCATGCAGGAATGTTCAAGACATTTGGAAAACCAGAAAATAAAGATGCATCCACTTGTTTTGCAGGTTTTATGTGCTTAGTGAGACCTGGTTCAAGACATGAAAATATGAGATTCCTGCTCTTGAATCCACTGGTCAACGTACAAAGAAGAAAAATCAGCTGGAAGGACTGAGTTACATTGCTGCATATTTCTTACAAATGTCATGGGAGAAGTGATTTTTGCAAAGGTCTTCTCCAAACTGATAATAATATTTTCAGTGGTATCAGGGTGGGGAGCCTGGTGAGCAGAGGTGAGGATCCCACCATTTCAAAGAGTGATTCACCGATTTCTTATGACTTCCCTGTCAGAAAGCCTTAGCTGAGGAGCTTGAGAAGGTTCAGTGCTGAAATATAGTCAGTATCTGGGCCAAAGATGATTTTCTGAGAAATTTGTTTTGCCCAACAGCTTGCCAAATATATATTCATGCCAGCCACAGCTATTTCCTTGGATGGGAAAAAGGTGTTTTCAGTGAAGTGAATGGCACTAGTGTATATATTTTATATCCTTCAGTGGTTTGGATACCAGCCCAAGCGATTAAACAAATCTACCTGCTCTGGAGGCCTTCCCACCACGATTTATAACACTGGATTAGCTACACACTGTTTTTCTGTTGATTTTTTTGGTTTTTTTTTTTTTCTTCTTTTTTTTTTTTTTTTTTTTCAAAAACAGTGGAAGATTGTCCATTGCACTCTGGAGTTTCTCCCCATGCCATAGGCCATGCGTATTGCAAACTGGAGAAGCAGAAAATCACATCTCCATCCCCAGAATCCAATTCAGGAGGGTCTCATTCTTGTCTGGCAATTTTTTTTCACCCCAGTGATCAAACCAATTCCAGAAAGGCTAGTGTTTTGTCCCTTAAAAATTCATGACTACACTTAGAACTTGTCTCTTTTATGGAAACCAGAGTGCATCCAATACCATGTCATCCAATACTCTGGGAAGAAGATTTTTATCCCACTACTCATTACTAAACAGCTGCTTTTAAACCCATGAAAATTCAGCAAGTACTCATCTACCTTATATCTCTCCTTTGGAAAAGATTAGATGTCATAAGAACAGTTATTACACTGAGTCATCTCTCAGTGAAAGACAAAATGGTGTAAAAGGGGATGAGCTGGGCACCAGCTGGAACCCAAGCCAACCCAGCTGCTAGTTAGGTAGATGCCTGGGTCTCCTTAAACAAATGTTCACTCAGGACTGAATGACCTAAAACAACACCTTTTGCTTTGCCAGCCTCAGTAAGGACTTCGGGGTAGAACTGAACCAAGACCAATCCCTCTGCACAGCTGTGGGGAACTCTGTGCTACGAGGCTTGCAATGAGAGGGGACGGCAGCTCCTGAGGCTCAGCTAAAGCTGTAATGAAAATAAAGTTGCCTGAGGACTGTGGAGTGGAGGAAGTCCCTTCCTGCACCCACACAAATGTATTTCAAAATGGAATCACTTCTTCCCAATCAGTATTCTTGGAGAGTTCAATGTTAGCAGTATATGAATCTACCAGAATGCATTTATTCTCTGAAGAGTAAATACTCACTTTATCTACCTAATACATGTGATTATCTTCTTTGGCTGACACCAGAGGAAACATTAACTAATACCCTTCCTTCTACGATGCTGCTTAATCTTTTAAAAACCAGCCACAGCTATTGAGGCCATGCGATGAGCCTTTATGCAGTGGAAATTGCCAGGAAACAACACCAGCAAAGCCTTGCTCTGCTTACCTCTTCTTGCACCTTTTCTACCTTCTCCACCTTTGCTGCTTTGCTGATTACCCCAGCCCTGTCTGCTTGGTACTTTCCAGTACAAAGCTATTGGGTTATGGACTACTCCAGCGAGCTGATCTGCTTAGGAGCACTGTACCAAGCATGAGGAGATAGAACTACAGGAACAACAGTAGAGATGGTTCCACCTGAGAGACAAAGAAATGCCTCAACAATGGCCTCTGCACCTGCATCAATACTGCTCCTCCTTCCACCCCATAGAAAAGGATAGGTTTCCACAAAAAGTTTCAGGTTGCACATTAGGGGAAACTTCTCAGAAGGAGTGGCGATGCAGTGGCACAGGCTGCCCAGGAGCTCCTACACCAGGAAGATGTGGTCTGTCTCAGAGGGTTGGTCTCATCTCCCATGTGAGGACAGCCAGGAGCATAAGCAGGATATGGTACAGATCTGTGGGAAGCCCAGCCCAGCTCACCCCTGGGTCATGGGCAGCCTTCTGTACATGACTCACAGAAGTGGATGCCTTTCCTTGGGATAAATTCACCATGAATTGCAAAGGAAGTGTTTGTAAGGTGAATGTGCTTTGTCAGCAAGACAGAAAGAAGAACTGGTCACAGTTCTAGTGGCACAGAGCTCCCTGGCTGGGAGCAGCATCTCTGATATCAGGTAACTTGTGTCTGGAGACAATCCCTACTTGTTGCCCAGTCACTTCAGTGCTAAGGACAGCTGGGTAGCATGAGGAAAGCAGAGCTCAGGCACCAGCATGTGCCATGACCACAGCAAGTAGGGCTGGGGAGAGACGAGCTGCCGCAGCAGGACAGCCTCCTCCCTCCCTGCTTCTCGAGTAAGTCATTCCCCATGGAGCATGGATGGAAATATTATGATAACAGCCTAACAATGTTGCATCGAAGGTTCACCTTGTAACATAAAATAGGTGTAGATATGCAGCAGGAATTGGCCTTGAAACACTGATCTGTGCACAAAGGTATCGTTTCTCCCCTTCTTATTACAATGGGGCAATCCCAGGGGGGTTTCCAGCCCTGCATTTAAATTGTGAGCACTGAAATCTTGGAGCTTGCACACATCGCAAACAAATGTGGACTTCAGCCCCGACCTTCCCACATCCCCTCAACCTTACCTTCTCACCTCCTTACAGACTCTGGGTAAATGGAAACCTTTCTCCATTCAAGGAGCCTAGTCTTCATGTGTGCTACAAAAAGAAAATAAATCCCTTCTATTGATTATTAGGAGAATTGGAACAGGCCTAAGAACTGTGTCAAGAAAGAGAAGCAATGATACACTTCTTGATTTTTGCAAACTGGAAACTTTTGACAAACCACAGAGAACTCTGCACAGCAGTTTCCAATAAACAGGAGCTTTCTCCACCTAGAAGAAGAATGGCTGCCTTATTTGGGCCACTATGCTGCAGCAGATTGGGCTGCCAACTCAGACAAGGTGAGTGTGTGGGTGATGTAGGACAGAGCTACAGCTGTAGTGGGTGAAGGAATGAAGAGGCTGCTCACATTGTACCAGAAGGTGCGTGTCCCTGCAAGGAAATGTCAGCATTTTCTAGGGCCAGGTGTTTCTCTTCCCTGGCCTCTTTTCCCAGGTAACTGGCAATAGGACAAGAGACCTTAAGTTGCATCAGGGAGGTTCAGGTTGGATGTTAGGAAAAATTTCTTCTGGAAACAGTGGTAATACATTGGCACAGGATGCACAAGGAGATGCTGGACGTACTGTCCCTGGAGGTGTTCAATAAATGGTTGGATGTTGCACTGAGTGACATAGTCTAGAGCAGTCACAGGCATGGGTTTATGGTTGGACTAGATGACCTTTCTGCTCTTTCCAACCTTACTGATTCTATGATTCTCTGACTCTGTGGATCCAGTTTTTGAATGCTTTGGTTTTATGACCATCCACAGGGATGGAGCTGGGGCTCAGACCCTGTAGCACTTCAGGCCACATGAGTGAGTTCCTACTGAGCTCACAGATGGGAACTTGGCTTCTTTGTTTCCCTTGACTGCATATTTGTAATGGACATATCTTATGAAGTGTTGTGGGCTCCACGGGACTTGTGAAATGTAAATTACAGCATGGACCACTGAAGATAAATGCGCGTGTGTATGAACTCCTATTTAAACCTCCTACTTCTTTTTGGATGCAAATCTCTTTCCTAAGCAACTGGGAGAAGTGTGATATGTGTCAGAGTCTGGAGATTAGAGATCTGTTCTGTTCCTTGTTTCAGAAGCTCTTGTCTTCGGCCGCCCACACAGTACTTGAGTTCTGCTCTCTGCAGGCCAAAGCTGCCTGCCTCTCCTTGGCACCACGAGTTCCAAGGAGATGCTGATCTCCCTCAGGAAGCAGGAAGATGAAATGACTCTCGATGTGAGCGAGCTGCCGTTTCAGCATGAGACACAGCATGGAGTTGGGGAGAGTGAAAAGGGGTGGGAGGTTGCTATTTCCAGACCTCTCTGCCTCCCTCCTCTAACCTCGCTGTAAGCAACAGTTTTACTGTTGCTGCTCCAGAGAAACTGCTGGGGTAAATATCACCCTGGGGAATTTCTCAAACACTCATCTGTGAACTACCAACACTGGAAAACACAGGCTTGCAAAGAGCTTGGTGCTGGTGGATCTCTCCAGCTCAACCTCCTCAGCTCCCCTGGTGGCACAGCGAGGCTGTGGCCCTCCTTACACATTCCCAGCTCCAGAGCACTGCAGCTGCACAGAGACCTCAGCCTTAGGTTTGTTGGAGTCGCTCGAGTTCCCACTGGCCCTACTTGTGAAGGTGAGCTAGACTGAAAATGGCCTAAAAAGACGGAAAAAAGAACTAAATGAGAAGCACAATGACCACATTTTCATAATGGCATGGTTGGGGGTGGTTTACTCAAAGCTTTAAGTAAAGTTTGCAGTGCAACTACTAATGAGTGCCTCTTTGGTGGGCTTTACTTTTTCTTTTCCTTTTTCCTTTTCTTGTTTTGTCCTTTTCCTTTTCATTTTTTTTCCTTTTTTTTTTTCTTTTTTCCCTTTTCTTCTTTCCTTTTCCTTTTCCTTCTTCTTCCTTTTCCCCCTTTCCCTTCCTATTTACCTTTTCTCCATCTCTCTCAGCACCCAACTGCCTGAGCTCCTCAGCAGAAGATGCCCCAAGGAACTGGCCCAGCAGCAGAGGGGAAGAGGGCTGCCAGCCGTGCTGCAGGGCCAGGGCCGAGGAGCAGGCAGCCAGGAAGCGTGTGCGGAGCAGCGGAGGGAGGGAGGAAGCAGCAGAGCAGATGGGAAGAATGACTAAGCGAGCTCCTCCGAATGCTTGTAGACCTCGGTATCATGGAAATCTCCACAGAGTCCTCAGGAAGCATGTGCCAAAAGAAAGTTTGGATTTCTTTTTTAACACCGGGTTCAGCAACTGATTGATGTGAAAGGGTCTCATTAAGAAAACAGTCCCATTAAAATTAGAGATAGGCTGTTAAATGGTTTTAGGGGTATGTCCTCTGATATTGCTGTGCAAATACTGCCTCACTGAGAACACACTTTGGAGATCAGAAATGCCAGTGCTGAGCAGAGTTTCTGAGCTCTGCTCATGCAGTGAACCTTGAATTGGCTTCAATTTTTCCAAACAGCTTCATGAACTGAACACCTTACAAATAAATACAGGATTCTTTCTAAGTCAGAGCAACCATTTCTAAACAGAATCATAGAATCATGGAATGGTTTAGGTTGGAAAGGGCTTTAATGTCCACCCAGTTCCAACCCCCTGCCATGGGCTGGTTGCCACCCATCGGATCAGAGCCCAGGGCTCCATCCAACCTGGCCCACAGGGATGGGGCATCACTGAAAGGTCTCAGAAAGAAATGTCATGGCATTTCAGATTTGTTTGAGTTGGAAGGGATCCACAAGGATCATCTACTTCAACCCCCTGCACTTGTTTCTGCTTCCCTGGAATACGGTGATTCTTCTGTCCCTGATGTCCCTCACTTTACAGTACCTGTGGGATTTTAACTGATGAAAATCTGCTTACTGTGCTTCCTTCTGCTATTCCTCGAGTAAAGAAACGCCTCCTATTTTATTCTGTTGGCCCACAGTATCAGAGGCAGATGGTGGTGGTATGGCAACAGAGGTTGAACCTTCCTGTCAATATTTCATTACTTTACTTATGGAGTGATCTACATCTTTCTGGACAGCTCAGACTTTATCCTACAGAAGATGAGTGGGGAAAAAAAGTGTCTTCGAATATCAACTCAGAGCAGGTGATTGTTGGGTGGAAACATCCTGGGAAATGGGTTGCAAAACGCGGCTGTCTTTCTGGCAATGTGAAAGAGTGCTCTGGCCTGTTCATCTGTCACTGCTAGGTAGCAGTGGTTAGGTAGATAGAATAGCATTTACTGAAAAGATAAACTAATTACTTCCATGTAACTTCTGGGAAAAAAGAATATGGTGTTAATAGTGCCATGACGCGAGGCAATATTGAGATATTTAGTACAGAATTCAGTACAGCCAAAGCAGCAAAGGTGTTGAAGGCCATGGAAAAATAAACTAACAAGAAAAAAAAAAAACACATACAAACCCCACGCCACCCCACACTAAGCGAAAAAAGACAATGAATAGATTAGTAATGTTCCTTACTGGTGACTAGCAGCACAACCACAGGTGTCACAGCCTCACAACCCAATGCCAATGATGCAGCTATTTTTCCTGAGGAATTAAAACTCTCTAACCATTTCTAAATTTCCCAAGTATGGGAAGTTGCCCCAGGCTGGGAAGGAAGACATGGGAACACTGTGTGCTATCGGTGTAGGATTGGGCACGACAGAAGGCAAGAACAAAACATAGGTAAAAATGAATTACTTTTGAGTGCAGTATTATTTCTTTGAATGAATCCTTAACACTAATGGTTGGACTGGATGATCTTGTAGGTGTTTTCCAACCTTGGTGATGCTATGATTCTATGAAAGCCTATGTGTGTTGGTAGGGCGATGTGTCCCTCTGCAAGGCTCGGTACAGGTGATGCTCTCTCCTAACTGCGAAGGAAAGGTGATCCCAGCCCCTACTAACTCACAACCAAAGGTGGACAAAGGCTGGAACAAGGGCTGAGTTAAGGTTTTGTGGACCTGTGAGTTACAGTCAGCCTTTTCATTCTACCTGAGTTGTTAGTGGTTGATGGTTTTCCTGGGGCTCGCAATAAAATCTTCCTTTGAAGAAGTAAAATGCAGGAAAGTGATTCATGCACAGCTTTTTCCAGAGAGCACAGATGTCTGAGGAGCGAAGGGAAAGGCACAGCTGTGAGGTGACACAGGGGTCCCTGATGTCCCCATAGGGCTCCTCCTGAGGACATGCCATGGGATCTGCCCTGCAGCTGGGCTGCCCTGACCGACCCCCCAGACCAGGCAGGTGTGGGTAGCTGGCCCCATAGACGGGTACATCATTTCAGAAATGAGAGCCAAGGAGCGATGTCAGCCTGTGACACTGTGGGTCTGACACCTGATCTGTGCAAAAGCCTGTTGCTTGACACAAAGAGATCATTGTGAGGAGGGAGGGAAAACTGTGACTATATTTGCGCATTCATTTCTTCTGGTAAAGTAATGTAGCAGCGACGTTGGAGGAAATTCCAAATGATTGACAAATTGTCAGGCTGGATCGGGAAAGCGAAGGAATCGGGTTGAGTCGCTCCCTGTTTGCTTGTTTCCTCTCTGCAATCATTATGTTGACTCCGAAAACATGTTCTTTAAATGGAATATTAATTACCAAAACCCTGAGCTGTGCGCTGGAGTCTTTCCTGGGCACCAAATTTGTTGCTCGTTAAATCTAAGAGATGGAAAACAGTGCCTTGGGACTGGAGGCGTGTGGGCAGATCTCCCCGCTTCACCTCCAGCTCCGGGCTGCCCCTAAGTGCTCGGAGCCGGGTGCGGGAGCACAAACTTCTGAGTTCTTCAGTACGATGTGAACCTACAGCCGGGAGAGCTCCGTCCGCTATAGGACCGCACTGTGGTACAAAAGGACGAATGGAAGCAAATGTCTCCGCGCACTGCTTATCGCGGTCGGAGGGGTTAATGCTATGCGCAGCCCAGCCCAACTCCCCTCCGCGCCTGCAGCCGTGCTCAGAAACCGACAAACACATCTCTGTCCCAGATGAGCCGCGAATTTTTGCGGTACGCTCATTTGGCAGCAGGAAAACATTCACACCCCTCGCTCAGAGAGCAACATAGTCCTCATTTACAGGGGAAAGGGGCTCTTTCTTTCCGTACAAGTGAAGGTATGTGTGGCGTTCACCACCTGATGGCTAAAGCAAGGTTCTAGGGATCTTCCCCTCCGCTCAGCGAGGCTGCGGGCAAAGCATCGTTGTCCTAAGCGTGCATTTCCGTACCCGCTTCCTTGCCTCGAAAAACCCCGAAATAAAAGGAACAGCTGAAGCGAGAGCAGCGCAGCAACTCCCTCCGTGCCACTCTCATTCATCGGGATTCCTTCACACAGCCTTTCCTCCCTCCAAACAAGTTTTGCTTTAAAGGAGAACCCACTCTTCAGCCAGCTCCCCTTAACGCCCTCCACTAAACAAATAAGCGCGTAGGAAAAGCAGTAAGAACGGCAACAATAAAAGAAGGAAAGCGTCGCAAAGCCGCCCTTTTTGCATCCCCCGCAGCTGTCTCCGCGGGGACTCGGCTCTCCGTGCCCGAGCGCTGTCCGTGTCCCCGGAGCTCCGCAGGATCCCCGCTCCCCGCACCAAACGCTGCCCGGAGCATCCCGGGGGGAAGCGCTCCGCCGCCCGCACCCACCCCGAGCCCGTCCCGGCTCACCGGCGTGGAGAAGAGAAGCGAGGCGAGGCGAGGCCGGCAGCCGCCCGCCGCCCATGCACGGCGGCAGAGGGGGAGCCGGCAGCTCCGTCAGCGCGCCCGCATCCTCCCGTCCGGCCGCTGGCACCGCGGCACCTCCCCGCCCGCGGACCGGCCCCGCTGCCGGCGTGGGGAAACCACTCCCCCGGCAGCGCCGGCGGGGCGGGGAGCGGCACTGACCCCCCCCTTTCCTTCCCCCCTTCCCACCTCCCCGTCTCCCCCCATCCCGCAGCCAGGCACCTCCCGCGGAGCCGCGTGGGTTCGCCCAGTGCCCGTCCCACGAGCGCGGGGTGCCCCCCCACCCCATCCGCTGGTGGGAAAATGAACGAGAGGGGTGACGTTTCTCCTTGGTCTTTTTTGAGGATTTTTTTGATGCGCTTTTCCACCGTTCTGTCCACAGGTGTCCCTAGGGCTGTGGCAGGGGCTCCCTTCTGCCATCAGTCTCTCCAGAGCCCCCTTCTCTGGAGGTGTCTGCATCTCTACTTGTATCTGTGGGGTAGGCAGAGAACATGGGCAGCGCAGTGAGAATGGGCACTGGGGAGCAGTGGTGGGATGAAGACCTGGGAGAGCATCCCTCTGAGAAGCAACGTGAGTGCTGCAGGGTGCTGGGATGTGGACCTGCCTCCAGCCCTCTGCATGCCTGCAGCTGTGGGTTCAGATGGAGGAGGTGCTGGGTCCCCCACTTTGCTTGGCCCAGGGACTGTGCTGCTCTGAGGAGGGACACGTGGTTGTGGGAACACGGCTGGCAGTGAGAAAGGGGAGAGGAGATGTGCAACCTCAGCCCCCGCTGCTCAGGGTATGGAGCACTGTGTGGTCATAGAAGCATATCAGAGAATCACAGAATCGTTAAGGTTGGAAAAGACCTCTAAGATCATCTAGTCCAACCCCAACCCATCCCACCATGTCCACTGATCATGTCCTTCAGTCCCACATCTCCACAGCTGTCTGACACCTTCAGGGACAGCGACTCCACCACCCTAAAAGCAGGAAGAAAGGAGCTCGGCCTTCAGGTTGGGGTGATTAACACTTCGGTTTGTATGCAGTAAGTGATCAGACAGGATGTTTCTCAGAGATGGGGCTACAGGTGCTGACCCCAGTCCAGCAGTGTCCCCGTTGTCTGCTGTCCTTAGGAACAGCTCCGGAACTGCGAGCAGTTCCCCACTGCTGCTTTTTACATGTTCATTTTACAAGCGCTTATAAAATGCAGCTATCAGTTTAAATCTAAATGTGCCATATATCATTTGGGTGTATAAAGTCTTAGTGTGCTGAGGATGAACTCGGCAGTGGCAATGGGTTGGCCATTTGCTTATGGCAATTTTGTTCCCAGACTCATAACAATGATTTACTCCTGCCTGAGGACGAGTTGGTTTTAAGGGTAGATTTATAGGGTGATGTTACAACTGACCTCTCAATAACACTGGGAATTGCAGGAAATATTCAGGAAGAAGGTGTCACTGTGAGTACAACCCCAAGGAGATCTTAGGGAACCTGTGTGCCCCGAGGTTGGTATGGACATTATTTGACCATTCTGTTTCTCTTCTTCACTCCCATGAGCTGATTCCCTTATGCTCTTTTTCCAACGTTTGTTTTTCTGCCTGCTGTGCCGCTGCAAAGTGACGGTGCCTGTGCTCCATTTTTCAAAAGGCAAGATGAGGCCGGGGCAGGGAGTGCCTGGTTTCAGAAAAAGAAAGGTGTGGGAGATGGAATGTGACCTTTCTTTTCTCACACAATCCCTTGTGATATGGTCTGTGCCTCTGTCAGTTCATGACATCCCCATGACAGCTGTTGGAAAGGCTCAGATGAAACAGCCAGCATCGCCTTGGCCACCTGGTGCTCCCCAGGTAGACTTGGAGTGGTGTTGGCAACCTTTATGTTGCTCAGTGGGGTATTTGCTTCTCTCCGTGGTCACGTTGATCTGCTGAGACATAAGATTTAATTACACGACTCATTATGTCAGGAGACGCCCCTGTCTTGAATAGGTGCTTTTATTAAATAACCCCAGAAATGGCTCTTGGCTCCAAGAGAAGGATTTTGCATTTGCAGCGATATAGCAAGACTGGTGTGGGAAGGGCTCATCCCATGCACACTGAGATGAAAACCCATGACCCACCTGCTCCTTATGGTGACCCACTTATGAGCCCCCTCAAGCAACAGAGCTCAAGTTTGTGGCTTGGAAGCCAAATACACAGAGGAGCATTGCCCAAACTGACCACTGAGAGGGCCAAAATGACAACTGGCCCATCTACCCAAGACTGATTTCAGATAAAGCAGTGCTTCTCTGTAACAAAGGAGCATCATGGGGAGATGTGATGGGAAAGTTCATTCACAGCCTGCATGGTTTTTGAATAGAAATTACAGCTTTTAACATCTGGGTTCTGAGTAGAAGATTATTTTCTGTCTTTAATTGCCTGCCTTCCGTATCATCACAAGCTGCTTTCTCAGGTCAGTTACTTTAATTGCCATGACAAAACATGTCACATCCAGGTTTGCAGCAACACTGGTCTTCTTTTCCCCTAATAAAGCCCTGAGTGACATTAATCCGATGTTGGTCACCAAGCCTCATTGCTTAAAATTGTCTTCTCCCTTACTGCCGATACTAACAAATTAACACTAATAATTGCAAACGACAATTAGTAACAGGACTGGGAGGCACACAAAGCCCAGACAGAACTCCCACTGTGCTGAACACAACCTCAGCTACATTACATCTGCAGAGGGCAAATCCGGGGCTGCATCAGGTGCAGCTTCAACACTGTGGGCCATGGGCTGAGATTTACATGTCCATTGCATCATGCTTTGCTTGTAGGTGGAACAGCATCCCAGGGGCACTGGGGTTCCCACATCCCAAGGAAGGCTGCAGTTGTCTCTGTCACCTCCGTCCTCCCACTGGTGTATTTACTGCTGAGAATCTGATCTTTCTTCTGCCATGCCTCTCCTCCCAGTGGATCACTGCTGCCCCTCCTGAGCACCTCCTGTTCTGAGTCGTGAGATGTCGTTCCTGTCCGTTAGATTTGGAGGTCACCTTGTACACGCTCCAAAATGATTAATCATTCCAGGCCCAGGGCTGATGGAAACTTCTCAGTCCATTCTCTGATTGCACTTGGCTGAAAAATATTTTGCAGAAACAGGGGAAGAGAAGAATTTCCAATTCTTTGCAGGTATTTTATTATTTTAAAAGACTTATTTTTTTTTTTGGGGGGGGGGTGGGGAGCATCTTGCAGTGCATGAAGTCACATTAGCTAAATGTCCTGAAGGAAAGCCCAGGCACCAGCAAAAGGGATCAATTCCTGCCTGGTACTGAGGTCATTGTGCTGGGAAATCTGCTCATGGCATGGCTTGGAGTGGGGTATGCAAGGTGTACAGCCCATACATGGCCGTTTAGCATCCCTTGTACCATAATGGGGACCTCCATATAACAGGAAAGAATTGTTTAAATTATTATGCTTACTGCTGCTATAAGATACTTATGTGTTACAACGCTGCTGTTGTTTCCCTCTCCAAATCTGGTCCCTTCTGGAGTCGGAGGAAGGTTGTACCCATGGGAATCGTTCTCTGGTTGTGTGAGAGCTATAGGATGGGATATGGGATCGGCTCCCCTGGCTCTCCTGTGGGCTATGGCTCTCACTATGGTTGCCATGGTGGTAGCGAGACAATTAGAATGGCTTTATAACCAGCTGAAGGTACCGACTGTTTCCTGGATACCATACATCCCAATCAATCTCAGCTCTGACAGACCTTGGAGCAGAGCCAGGTCCAGTGACAGCAATTGGTGCCATTTAACAATTTTTTTTCCTTTCTTCAGCCCTCTAAGGCTAGCTTTCCCACATGGGTTTGAAGCCACAGTTCAAGGTAAAAAACAAACAAACAAACAAACAAACAAACAAACAAACAAAAACCCCTCATCCTTTCCAGATTCGGTATTTTTCATCCTGCATCCTTCATTTCGAGTGATGCAGAGCAAAAATGCAGGATGTTACCAACACTCTCCTGATCTTTCGACCTGCAAGAAGCTGAATGGGCTTCGTGGCTCTAAGTGATGTGGGTGCTGCCCTTTTGCTCAGTGAGGGGAGCGAGGGATTTCTTTGTTAGGCTCCTCCTAGCAGGCTGTGTGCTCCCCGTGCCAGGCCATTCCCCGTGGGTGGTGGGGGCTGGAGGCAATATGTTGGAAGTCACACTGTATCCCGACAGCTTGGGACTCGGAGCTGTCAAGCAGTGGCTCATTGTTAGTACAACTTCTTCCAGAACGCCAGGAAAAGAAATGATGGCTAAGGGCTTTTTATGGCCTGCTGACACAAGAGTCTGGTAGGAGTTGGGCTGTCTGTGAATCCACAGGAAAAGCTGAGGGCTTTGTGGGTCTCTGCTGGCTGTAGGGATGTCAGCCCCCACAGCTTGTTTAAAACAACCCCAGTATCACCATTACAACCATTAATCTGAACCTGTTTAAGGTTTGTGGCCCTGCTTAAGCCTTCTGAGTTGCTAAGCTATTTCGGAAGATGCTGGCCTACGTGTTTGTCATCGATCAGTAGTGCACACTCCATCACCTTATGTCAATTGCTTCAGGTGATCAGATGTCACAGCAGTCTCCTGAATTTCTGATGTGCCCATGCATTTACAAGCTCTTTGGGTTCACAAGTTCTGTGCAAGCAGGAGCCCGCAGCAGCCACTCCACAGCTACCTGCGGGAGTTCCTCAGTGATCAAAAAGAACAGCTTGAAAAAGGCCTAGTTTTCAAAAATAAGAATTCCTACAATGTAGATGGAAAGTTGCGGGTTTGTTGAAAGGCTCTGTTTGAAGATATTTTTTCCACAGCTCCACCTTGATACCAGTAGGTCTTCCTGGCTGCTCATTTTGGATGATTTTGTTTCAAAATCTGTTTAGAAGCTTAAGTTCTAACGAAGGACAATAATTGCCCAAATAACAATGAATTTAACCAGACACTCAAGGAGTCGGAATGATTTACAGCTTTCAAAGGAGCTGGTACTGGCTTGCCTTTTGTCTTTCTGCTTCATGCCTCTCTAATATTCTTCTCTGGACACAATGACTTTCTGAACTATTTTTTTCTCCTTTTCTTTTTTTTTTTTTTTTTTTTTTTTTTTCTGAAATAGAATGCAGAGCCCCTCCACCACCTAATTTGCAGCATACAAAAGAAGATTTAATATCCTCTGAATGACTATAAAGTACAAACCTACCAGATGGCAAATTTAGATGCTCAAGGGGGATACAGGCTGCTTTTCTTGGAGAAGCATTTGAATGCGGTTTTGAAAGAGAGAGTCCATAGATGTATTAATCTTTTCCTTGGTGGAGTGCCATGATATAACTCAGGAGAGGTGCAAGGAGAAAATAGATCTCATGGCCCAACAGACAAAACAAATGGAGATATGCAAGGAGCCATTTAACTGATTTCTTGGATCTCTTTGAGAAACACATCAAGTATGACCTTGAACATCTCTGCAGAAAATTTTAGTGGTATTATTTGCATCCTGAGCATAGAGCAAGAAAGGAAAAGATTTAAAAAAGTTACTGCCTTCCAAAGACTACTTCTCTGCATTTAAACTGTGGATGCTGTTTACATATATTCAAAGCTCTCCAGGAAGAAACTGTTCTGCTTCATTTTCTTCTATTTTTTTTCTTATGCCAGAAGTCAACTTGCTAACACAATTAATTGATAAAAAGAAGGACTTTAAGAACAAATGTTTTGAATATCAGTTTGTTTCCAAGTCTTTGGCTGAATAATTCATCTGACACATAACTGAATAATTTTGCTTCATAGATTATCTGAGAAGAGATCACAATATTTACATACGGACCTATTGTTCAGATTTATTGGCTAAATAATTTATTGGAATAATCTGTGCTCTGCGTCTTATTTGTGGCCAGTTCCTTGGGAGATGTTGATGTTCTGATTATGTGATATGGTTCTGTTCCCGAGTGGATGAGTGTAACATTCTGGAATGATTTTGTGATATAAGTGGTTGTTATTATGAGTTTGAAATGTGTTTTCACGCTAACTTCACACTTGGTGAGTATTCTTACCAGAAAATGTGTTCCCTAGGATAGCTGTAGAAAGCAAACACAAAAAAGGAAGAAACACAGTCAAAGCAAATCCAAAAAAAGATTCAGATGAGCAGAGATGCATTTGCAGGACATGCTTATTTCTGTTGTGATGCAACATGTAAAGGGAGAAGATCTCGAACTTATAAAGCAGAAATCTCTCTATGCCAACCAGCTACATGATCCTTCATGGACAACTTGGAAGACCATCAACTGCCAGACCAACTACCAAACAAATACAACCCATAGCAGTTTGTGCTCCTCTGGGGCTATAGGTTGCAC
The DNA here is from genome assembly GCA_036925125.1 of Oreortyx pictus. NCBI lineage: Eukaryota > Metazoa > Chordata > Aves > Galliformes > Odontophoridae > Oreortyx > Oreortyx pictus. The sequence continues at coordinate 49,464,967 of JAUPFR010000006.1, read as the reverse complement.
TGCAAAGCATCAAGAAAAACGAAATGCCAAGTTACATATCAAATGAAGAACAGTAAGAAAAGAGAAGGGCATATTCCCATGGAGCACAATGATCTCAGTATTAGGGATGAAGAAAATAGGGTATTTTACGTGTTGTTTCCAATCTAGCACAATAGCCTGTAGTAATGGAAACTACCTGATACTTTGAAAACAAGATGATAATTTCCATCATGATCAAGTGATCAACTTTCACCCTGAATATGGATCAGATCCCCTTATCTTTGCAAGTGCTACTAGAAGACCTGTTTGGTAACAAGAAAAGAATTCAACCTAACAACAGTCCATTCATCCTGGCATTGCATCAGGCAAAAAAATCAAGCATTTATTTGGAACATGAATTCTCTGCAGACCTTTGCTTCAAACAGTGCTTGCCATAGTTAGTAGGTGTATTAAAATTACCAGAGAGGGGCCTTACTCTCAGAAAGCCAATTGATTGTGTGTTTCTTCCCACTGTGGCAAGGTAGATGCAAATGGAGAACCTTTAAGAGTACATCTGTAAAGCTCAGTGGTGAAAAACAACCATTCCATCTTTAATTCCAGCTACTGACTGGGAAGACAGGCTACTGTTTTTTCTCTCGTATTCACATCTTTCTCTAAATTTCAAAGGTTTCCTCTGGACCAACGAGAATGGGTATTGACTTTTAGAGCTTTGACTATATCTGCCTGCCTGCCTGCCTGCCTGCCTGCCTATCTATCTATCTATCTATCTATCTATCTATCTATCTATCTATCTATCTATCTATCTATCTATCTATCTATCTCTCCACTTGCTATCAAACTTCACTGCCCACCCACCTTGTATCACTATCACGGTAGTCTAAGATGCTTCTATTTACAATCCTTGGATTCACTTTGATTCAGCACACTGGAGAACGTCCTGAGGTCCACTGGTCCCTTGCTCTTCACTGTGATCTACAGATTTACCGGCAGTACACTGTGGGATGCCTATCCAAAACTACAGGAATGCTGGTCTGGAGGGGTAACTGAATTAAATTGCCAAATTCACATGATTCACATCCTTTCCTACCATCCATTAATGTTCCTGGCACCATTTTCAAATTACTTCTGGGCAGCAGATGGAGGACATGCTGCTGAGTGCTATGATTATGAGATTCATTAATATGGATGGGATTATGCACATGCATTTGTAGTTGGGCAAGTAGAAGAATTTGCATCTGGGTTTTCCTTGGACGTTAGAGACTGAGGTGATACAGCTGCAAGAAAAGATATTGCAGAATCAAGTCTGACAGAGCATTTATTTGAAGTAGTTCTACTTGATAAAACTTGATTCAGGATTCAAATAGTCAGAAATGACTGAGAGAATCCAAAAAGTGGCAGAGAACCGGATGGCCACTGCTAGTTGCAAAGCCTTTGGATGACAAAGGCAAATTACAAACACAAGCAGAGCCCAGAGCTACAAGAACATAGCTATGAGAGTGCCCACCAAGTGGGCAACCACATACCATTACCTCTGGCATCTTGCTGCTGATTGAGAGCTCACAAGCTGAGACTAGGAGATGAGCTACAGCAAGTGTTGTCATGGGGATTTGTAATGAGGTGGGTTCTTGCTTTATCACGTCACGAACCTGGAAGTGTGCAAGAGTTGGTGCTGGCCTTAAAAGGTTGTAAATGAGACAGACACTCACACCTACTCTGGGTTTGCAGAGGTCAACTGGTCACTATGAAATATTCATTGACATTTATGTGATATTGAATGGTCTGTGGTGAGGTGTTAGTGCAAAAATTGGGCCTGGTTGCTGGAACAGAGAGGGACTGTTTTCTTCCAGAGAGGATATGAGCATTATGGTTCCTCTCCTTGTTCTGGGCATCTGGATTCAGTGTATGCTCTGTTTGCCTGGCCAAGGAATTCCTTTGTTGGTGGTTTCAGCAAGATGGAAGAATTCTTTAGTTTTGTGTGGAGTGGTTGCAGATGATAGTTGGCATGTACTTCAGGAAGATGGAGAGGAGGGAGGTGGTACTTCATGAGAAGGGTAGGTGTTTTTCACCATGATGTGCCTCGTGTGATGAGTGCCTGCAATTTTTTGCACATCCGCAAGAACAAGAGAAACATCCTGAAGGAAATATTGGAGTGGGAATGTGGGTGGGAGCAGGATGAAGAAATTCAATATTTTAGGCAATGGAAAAATCATCTCTGTGGAATGACCAAAATAGTAATGACCGCAGCAGAATGGATGTTTGGTGTGCTGAGGACAAAGAGTGATTTTTGGCCTATGAATGCATTGTAACCAAGGAAATGTTTTCTTCTTTGATGTATTGATGTTGTGTGGGCATGATCTGTCATTTAGGGGTTGAGCTAGATCTACATGACCTTTTCCTGTCAAATACATCAAAATGAATTTGAGTGGGGAAAGTGATGCATGGCATGTTGAATACAAAACCAAAGACTTCAGTGAGGAAACACACAAACGTAACAGCTATGAAAGAGTTGCCTGGCTGCACTAAAGATGTGAAGGACCACTGGGAGGAGCCGAAGCGAGGCTAGCAATAATGAGAGACCCAGGGTTGTGCATGTTCCATGGGGCTCTCTGCTCAGCACTTGTGCCAAAACCAATGTCCCAGCTGTTTGCCTCTGCATTGCCCATCCAATCTCCCTTTCCAGGCTGCCCCATTCCTATTCTTTAGGAGCACCCCAGAAGTGCCATCTCCTCCACTTTCTCCGCAGCCCCTCTGTTGGGGTCTATTCAAGAGGCACTGGCACAGATTCTCTTGCACAAGTCATTCCCATTCAGGTATTTTTCAGTCTCTCTGTATGTGATAATGCTCCTCTTCACACAGGCTGTGCATTATGAGTGCTAAGGGAAATGATAAAACCTCTGAGTACTTATTGTCCATTCCTAGTTTCCATGGTAACCTTGATTAAATGTTTCTTTTCCCACATTTCAGGAATACCATTCACCTTCTTTCCCACTCTCTAGGTCCCCTCAGAAGGAGTGGACTTCCAGGCCCTTCCCAGGGGCAGAGGGCAGAGCCAGGGGCAGAAATGATGACCTGGAGAACATTTTCCAGTGAGTTTCCTGCTCGGGACGTATTGCACATGTATGGAGCTGAGCAGTATGAGGGAAGCAGAATGGGTGGTGGCTACAGTGTGGCTACAGCAGGGAACAAGCATGTAAGCCTCTGATGACTTTGTTTTGAGTTGTGTGGTGTGTGTGCAGAGAGAAAGAGAGTTGGGACATAAGCAGACAGATAGCCGGCATCTGAGGAAGAAAGTTATTCTATATTGGTCAAATATTTAAACTTATCTTTCTAGACTATATAATTTATGTGCCTTTATAAATATCTGCTGTTGGAGGCTCTTTCTGCACCGTTCAGCAAAGTTTCTCTTAAGGCATTTGCGTGCATTGCCCAAATCTGCTGCACCTTTGCCTATCTGTGGCTGCCTTTGCTGATGTGCACCTCTACAGATCCTTATGAGACTTGAGATAGTTTTTGTCTTGCTACACACTGGCAAGGGGGTAGTCCTGGAAAGATGGCCTATGCCACCTCTGTCCTACCTGGTAGCAGAGTCTGTAATACCAGATGCTGTGTTATTTCAAAAACTGTAGTCCAGATATGCAGGGGCACCAGAAAGACAAGTCCCAAATAAGGAACAGTACCACTTGGGTAGCATTTGGAAACCTACCAGAAGTGTAGTGTTAGTATCGGAGCTAGATGAGCCTCAGATGTTCTGATTCACCAAAAGCAATGTTTTTCTTGCATTTTTTTTTCCTTCAGAATTTCTGCAAATCAGAGCTAAAGACTCAGACTCAGAGCTTCTTAGCCCAGGGACAGATTTTCCAGATACACCTTTCTGACGCCACATTTTGCAATATCCCCAACCAGGGAATGTTAGGGATCCACAGGAAGGCACCCTAGAGCCTGGCCTCCAATTTGGTCTCCTCCATGAAACATTCAAGATTTGAAGACAGCAGCTGTTGAGCTGAAACTGCTAAATGAGCCTTCATGAACCCTGGAGTCTGACCTGCCCCACTGCAAATTTAACCAGCACCCATTCATGGAGTTTTCTTATGGGTCCAGCAGTGAGAGCACATGAAAGGCCTCAGGTGCAGGCCACCATCCTTGCTACTTAACCAGTAGACAGTGGCTCCCCCACCTCCCTGGGCAGCCTGTGCCAATGCGTTACTGCTCCTCCTGAGAAGAAATTTTTCCCAGTATCCAATCTGAACCTTCTCTCATGCAACAGAGGATGCTAAATTCATTTATTATTTCAGACGTAACTCTTCAGCAAATTTGCTGCATAAGTGAGCAGCATGAGGACATCAGGAACTTTTGAAGAAAACTAATTAAGTTACCCTAGTTTACCATCAACTTAATTGAGGTCTTGTGGAAGAATCTGCAGGTACAAGTGTGTAGTTTTGCCTGCACATTAAGTTCTTAAGCATGCTCAGGATGTATTACGCTCCACTAGAGGTTCTTCAGATTGTTAAGGTGATCAAAATCTTCAGAGACACCTAGCTCTTCTGTGTGTGTTTCTTGTGACGTCTGCCATGCAGACTGCACATAGTTTGCCAAATTCCTCACAGACTCATTGTGGGCAACAGTTTCTACATGGATTTACTCCCTACAGGGTTGAAGCACAGAATGGGGAATGAAGAGCATCCAAGGGTGGAGGATATTAAGTAATATTTCTGATTTTCACCCCTCATGTTCGTGTGTTCTTTGAAAATAAGCCAGGGGTTCCTAGACTAGTAGAAAAAAAGGTATTTAAGAAGGATTTGAAAAATGTGGATAAAGAAAGGGATTGGCTGCACAGGTAATTCTGCATCATAGCCATGAGCACCTCATCTATCTCCCAGCCATTCCCATTTCATTTAAATAGAGCTGTTATAATGAAGCATTGAGAGGTGAGAGAAGGGGGTTAATGTACTACTTTGTAACTGCTGGAGATATTATTTCCAGTTTGATGGAGGTCATGTGCAAATGAGTGTGGTTGTCTCCACTGATTCTTCAGGGCACATCTGGTGGCTAATTTTCCTGAAATCTCTTCATTCTGCATTAGTTAAGAATCAGCATCAGAAACTTTGGCAGAGGAGACTCCTCATATCCTCTTGGTTTTATTTAACACTGCACTCTTATTACCTGGAGTTTATTCTTCTGGTGTGATGCATTTCCCTCCCTTTGGACAGAGCAAACTAATGGTTACCCAGAGGCCTCTAGAGCATACAAATGGGGCTGAGTTAGAAAGGTCAGCCCTGCAGATATGTTGGGCTGTACCAAAGAGCAAGGTGAACAGATTCAGCTGTATAAATATTTAAAGAGTTGTAATTAGAACTAACATGGCTTTGCTCCCAAGGCTCTTTGTTACACATGCACATGACAGCAAAGTAACTAATTGTGACCTTTTTTCACTTGCTTTTTACTTACAATTTTGACAGAGCATTTTTCACATTTCGAGATGTTTCTGGCAGGTGTTGGCCTTGTGGGAGTGGATGGGGATTGAATCCAAGGCCCAGTGGGCCTGAAGAGCCCAAAGATGCTAGTGACATGAGCTGTGCCATTGTCACAAGGCAGAAACACCCTTCACCTGGCTGGAAGATGGCAGCTCATCCTTGGCCTCAGGACCACATCTCTGTTACTACTTGCCACAGCTTCTACAGATCTTCTTCAAGCACACAGTATCATCAGCTAAAAAAGCTGTAGTTGGTACAAAGCACCATCTCCCCTTTGCTTAGCAACATGTTTCCATGAGCATCTCATTCCACGATGCCTGCTGCTGCTTCATCGCTCTTTGGCTGTGCATGGTGGAAGGTCTCCATCGTCAGATAGAGGCACATGCTCACCTCCCCATCATCGTGACCTGCAGCAGCAGGCACCACCCCATAGCACAAAACCCAGCACAAAAAACAGCTCTGGGACTCAGAGGCTGAGCTCCCTGTCACAGGGCTTCGCTCCTCGAAGCACAGCCCCAGTGCCACCACTGCTGGGCAGGGAGAGCACAGGGGGATAAAGCTGCTGGTTTGCAGATGTCTGAGCTTTTTTCCTCAGGAGAAGAATCTGAATAATGGTCAGAGGTTTTTACTGAATGGCCCATGGATGTCTCCTGACACTGGTCGGGGTCAGACCTATGAACGCTCCCTGCAACATTGCGCAGGGGATGCTCCTTGCTGGGGCCAGCAGGACTGCTGAAGCAGCTGAGGGCACAACTGTTCCAGAAGTCCTGCCTTTCTAAACATGGTGTAGCAAGCCTGCCTCTGCCCCCTCCCATCATGTCCACGGCTCAGGAGGAACCAAAAGTACAACAATCACCTGTTCTAAACCGAACACGGTTGTGATGGACAACATCACTTGGGCCAAAGCAAAGCCTGTTAAGGCTGTGAACCAGTTTAGATGACGTTTCCATTGGGAAGTCTGATGGTAACTGAACTAAATGAAAGAAAGAGAGGCAGGGCAAGGGAAGACTTGTCCCTGTAGAGCCTGGAGACTTGCAAGTACAGCCCAGCAGCCCACACCCAGATCCACAGCTTTGCAAGTGCCCATGGGACAAGGTGTCAACGGTTTACCGGGCTGGATCGGCCCGTTTCCGTGACGACTGGTGTGGGGGACTCACAGACCCACGCCCCAGGAAAGGGGAAGGGGGAAAGGGAAAAGGGAAAAAGGGAGATGGGCCTAGAAACAAAACAGCGGCAACGATCTGAGGAGGAAAGCTAATTTACTGAATGAGATATCGGAAAACAACACAATATAATACAATATAATTGGAATTGAAGCTAATAAATCAAATAAAACGAGCAAGAGAGAGTGTCCGATAAACCGAAGGCCTTTTGCTAACGCTGAAGGCGAGACGGCAGTGAGCACCCGAAGGAAAGAGAATGTCCCGTGACTGCAGAGAGTTTTTATCTTTTCCCTCTGAACGGAAATAATGTAAAAAGGCAAAACATCGCAAAGTCCTCTGGGGAACGTAGTTCTTCTTCCCTTCTGAGACAGGTATACCCGAAATTGTCAATGGTCCATGGAGCTGTTGTATTAACTCTTTAACTCTTAGTGCACAACATGATGTTATGATGTGGAATACCAATGCCAAAAATCATAAAACCATGACACAAGGAAATACACACAAATTCACAGGGAAAAAAAAATCTTGTTTGCTGCCCTACTCTTCCCTACAGCAGAATTAATTGGGTCTTACTGCTGCCGTCTGTACGCCAGAGTACTCCCACAGCACCGACTTTAATAGGAGTGCAGATTGCAGGATCAGGCCCACGGTGTCTTGGAAAAGATGAATAATAATCACTACATGGAGAAATACTGCAGTTTGCAACTCAAAGAACACTGTAAATCTGCTTCGCAATTTGTGACGCCCACAAGTAGCACACTGTGTGAAGCTGCAGTGAGGGGACAAATCACTGCTCCATAGCTGTGGCTGCAGAACACGCCTGGTGCCAGCACAGAGTGGGGTTGGACGGAGGGAACGGGACAAGGTGGAGGAGCAGGGAGGCATGCTTTATTAGAAGCTGCTGTAGTATCTGACGTCTCTTAGCTCCTCGCCATCTCTGCTGCTCCTGGAGCAGCTGCAGGAGCCACCCAGCAGCACTGCAGCCTTACAAAGGTGAGGAGAGCTGGGCAGGCTGGGGGATTGGAGAAAAGGGGCTCAGTGTGGTGCATTCAGAAACATTGAACAGGAAGAAAAATTGCTCAACGATGCTGCAACTCTGATCTGCAGGGATCTCAGGGCAGTATGCTTCCATGTCAAAGAGGTCGCCTGCTGTAGTGCAGTACTTGGAGATGTGGAAGGGATCTTATAGGAGAACACAGGGCACCCACCAGCTCAGCAGAGCCTGAGCCATTCCCAGAGTGACTCTGACAACCAAACTTCCCCAGACTGGGCTTGAACACACACCTGTGCTTTCGTTGTGATTGTGAGGGATTTTATCACCAGCATTTGCATTGGCTGATGCATCTACCCTTGCAAAGGAATAAAAGAAAACCTGTGTTTGTTGCAAGCAGTCACATCTTTCTACTTTACATCTTGTGTTCTGAGACACATTTTTGGTGCTGGGTTTGGGCAGTACTGCACTGATGGGAGCAGGAACATTTCATGCAGGTGAGGCCTCACCCTGCCAGCCTCAGGAGATGGCGTGCAGCATGCAGCTGGACCGTGTCTCCAGCAGCCTGATGAAAAAGTAGGCATGACTCAGAGGCAGAAGACATCAAAAATAACAGGGAAAAGAAAAAACCTGTTCCACAACACAGTGAGAGCTCTCAGTGACTCCAGTGGAAGTGCTTTCTCTCAAGGTAGCCGTGCCCTGCATGTCGAGCTGTGGCCAGGATGCCTCACTCTGCAGCTGTCACTCACCCAGGGCTGAAAGCACCAAACAGATCCTATTTGTTTTTTATTTATTCAGCAGTACATTGAGGCTGGATGTTATGCACACAAAGTACACCCCTCTCCCCCACCGTTTTACTGAAATTTCCAGTCTGTTTTCTCTCTTGACCCACATTTTTGAAGCAGGTGCTTTTAAATGAAAGAAAGAAAATGAGAAGCAGCTGCTTGGTGGCTACTGAAGGCTCTGGGATGGCAGCAGCAGCCTGGGCTGAGGAGGATGAATAGGCAGTGTGCACGTGAGGGGGTCAGAGGTGGCGAATAAACGCAGTTTATCAGAGAGTTACAGAAATAAAGGAATGAATCACATCACTTTCATCACCATAGATGAGGTATAAGTAGAGTTAATCAGCTCTGAATGAAAGCATATTAACTCAAGGAGAATTATTCATGCACTGCAGGTGTTTTCTCAATCCCTGTCCATGGAAGTAATGAGTGAGAGCAGTAATTGGTGTCCAGCCCATCTCCAGCCAGCAGCTATTGCCCCTTCTGGACTGAATTAATCTTCCAAATTGCCGTGCTGCTTTACAACACATATTTCAACATAATGATCTTTTACTTATTATTATTTTTGGTAGCTAGTGAGTTATCGAGATTGATAGCATCCTTGTCGAGAGAAATAAAGAACCCTAAGGGGAGTTGATAACTCATTGAACTTTTGAACTACCTCCAAGTCCCCTCTCTGGGACTTCAAAAATATGATACATTATTTATCCAGCCCTGGCTGTGCCTCTCACACTGTGGTAGGAAGCTTCAGGGGACTAATAACAGGGTCCTGTATGCTTTCCCTAGATGCTCACTGGAGAGAGCCTGCTACTAATTTGCCTTTCAATAAGGACTGCGTTTTCCCTTCATAGCCACTTTTCAAAACAGCCATTTCTAAGCATCAGGTTATTGATGCTGCCACGAGAGTCCCTTTCCCTCCGTCCAGCAGAACTGCTGCCTCCGTGTGCAGCATCCCTCTGCGCTCAGCATCCTTCCCCCACAGATGCGCTCCGGTCCTGAGACCTCCCTGCCCTCTGGGGTACCACCACCCCTCCCGCAGACCTCAGTGAGACGAGGGCTGACCCCAAAGATGCAGGTGGGACCCGCCGAGGGGCTCGGAGCAGGCAGCGGCCGCCGTTCCTTTACTCCTGGCTCCCTCTCGTGGGCCATGCCATAAGCACAGCCCGTCGGCTGCCGCGGGTCCCTTGCGTGGAAGGGCGAAGATGTGGAGGTTACTGTTCGACAGCCGGCTGAACAGGAGCCAGCAGTGTGCCCAGGAGTGTACAGGGCCTGACTGCAACACAAACAGTAAGAGCGGTGCATGCGGCGTGTAAAATAACCCTCTGGCAAAAGGGAGACACGCAAGAAAAATAGTGCTCACTTGGTTTTACACATTAAGCACCCATGAGCCTGCAGACACCTCTAGGACAATTTATTTCAATTCCACTTCATTTTCCTCTTGTGAGATACTCCATAAGACCCAGTGATACTGTGTGAAAAAGGAGCTCGAAAGCATTCTGGTGTAGTGCATTCACTGAGCCATCCAAAATGCTTGATGGGCTTCGTTCAGAAGAGTGAATCACCTCTTTGTGAAAATGTATGGAGAGAAAGGGCATTTTGTGTTATTCTGCCTTGCCCTTCCCACTGGCAACGTTTCACTGGGCTCCTGTCACCTCAGCAGAGAGGAGCATGCACTGCCAGGTTCATTAACGTCACTTGCTTGGAGTATTTACCAAGTACTGCGTGTGCTAGGAATGCCTGAAGTCTCTGATAAACAAGGGAAGGGTATTTCTGAATGATGCCATTTGAACAGGCAGGTTACCCCTCACGATGGAACTATGGGGTGGCAAGAGGATGCACTGCTGAGACACGTACCCAGCAGCCAGATTCCCACTGCAATTCATTTGAGCTTCCCACCAGCCAGGGAGAAATCCCAGCTTGTCCTGGGGCCAGTATTGGCCACTCACATTGCTGCCATCCCTGTCCTGGAATCCTGCAGGTTGCTCTCCAAAGAATCCTTCGTGGGAAGGATAAATGGGGCTTGGCTGCTCTGTGTCTTTTTGTTTGGGATTGTGCTGCTTAATAAAACAGCAAATGCTCTCTGTCTGCCTCTCCCCACCTCCTTTGTCTCTGGCTGGAATTATTTATTGCCCAGAAGCAGCTGTGGGTGACTGGATGCCCATCTCCCCATCTGAGAATGGTAGCAGTCAGTGCTGGGTTCTGACTTTTAATCCCTTTGCTGCTGGATCCGCTGTGTTTCAGAGCATCAGATTCTCTTGATTTGTAATAGAAATGAGAGAAGATGTAGTGCTTACCCCAGAATCAGCCTCTTTGGTCAGCAGGTAGATGAGAAGAAAGAAGGAAGGACAAGAGAACCACAAGATCTTCCAGGCAGGTGAGCAGGTTACACACACTATTCATATTCAGTACATGTACTATTTGGGAATCAGAGTTTGCTCATTCCTTGCCAGATACACAGAGACCCAAGCTAAGAAAGTTACCTACTCTTCTATTTATCACTGCAGCACCGATCCTGTCACAAAGGCAGGTTATTTTTCATTACTCTTCTATTTATTTCTCAATTTAATGTTACACAGAAGTGGGCAAACAGAGGTAGTTATCAGGCACTCAGTCAAACCAGTCCAGGCTCATCAGGAGTCGTCTGCTAGAAGATGTGGTGAGGATCTAACAAGAGAGATCACTGCGGTTGGCAGAACAGAACTTTTGGGAAAGGTGATAAGCTGTTCTTCCGAATCTATAAGCTGAGGAACACTTTGAAGAAAGGCCTGTGGCTGAGAGCTGGGTGCCTGCCAGTCCCCACACTGAGGCTTCTGCTCACACACCAGCTTGCACGAAACCAGGAGCAGCCCCATGGCTGCAGTTGCAAAGGTGCTGAGCACTAGAAACTCTGACTAACTCAGCTGGGAATCATGGACTGCTTGTTTAGGAGGGCACGTAGAGTTAGTCAGGCTGCAGAACTAGTTGTGGGCCTCTTACTGCTCAACTCATTCATCTCATTCATAACTGTTGGAAAAGAAGATATATCCTTATAGAAAGACATAACATGTGACAGCCCCGCTTGCATGGCTCCTTCCTTCTGGACATGGTGCACCCATCATGATCGCAGAGCATGGTGTGAGTTCTCACTGCAGAGAGGAGGATCTGTAGCAGACACGATGAGCCAGCTACTGCAACATGACTGCTGAGCCACCTCGCTTGCTCTCAGCAGCTAGGTGAGGCAGGATAAAGGCACTGGATTTGGATTTAAGATAGGAAATACAGCTCTTTGGATAGAGGACTCTGGCTGGAAATGATGGATAACTACCATCACAAGCTTATGTCCCCTCTGCTGACTGCTGCTGGGGTGATTTATGAGCTGGTTTATAGGTAGAGGCATGTGATAGCAATTGCCTGCTCCTTTCTGCAGCACAAAGCAGGCTGCAGCTGACAGCACCCCAAGGCTGGACACTGCTGCAGTCCTCCCCAGGACAGCAGCCTCAGCTGCAGCAGCACATCCTGGTCTCTCATGGGCAGCCAGAAATTGAAAAACAGTATTTGTAAGGCAGTTGCAGTGTTAAGGGGGTCAGAGCTGCAAGGATGCTATTTAATAAATCAAGTGCAGCTACTGCGTACATCTTTTCAGTCAAAGTTCCTGGGGAAAAATAAAGGGGCTTTGTGTGGAATTAATGCTTGGGGGTTTGCCTCATGGTTCCAAGTTAATATGCTGAAATACTTTGCAAAACAGTGACAGAAAAGAAAAAAATTGCAAAGCAGTCATGCATTTAAAAAGCGTGATCCTTCAGTGGACTAAAGCCAAGCAATAATCCACTCAGCTCTCAATGTAGGCTTGTTTTTGAAGCAAAATGTGGAAAACCATTGGAGACATGAACCTGTTAGAGCACATCCAGAGGAGGGACACAAAAATGATCCAAGGGGTGGAAGACTTCCCCTGCAAGGGCAGGCTGAGAGCTGGGGCTGTGCAGCCTGGAGTAGAGGAGGAGCCAGGGAGGACTGAGAGCGGCTTTTTAGTATCTAAAAAGGGGCTGTAAGAAAGAAGGGGACAGACTCTTTAGCGGGGTCTCTTGTGACAGGACAAGGGGATATGGTTTCAGACTAAAAAAGAGAGATATAGACTGGACATAGGGAAAAAGTTTTTTACAATAAGGGTGGTGAGGCACTGGCACAGGTTGTCCAGCGAGGTGGTGGGTGCCCCATCCCTGCAGACAGCCAAGGTCAGGTTGGATAGGGCTCTGAGCACCTGACAGAGCTGCAGGTGTCCCTGCCCATTGCAGGGGGGGTGGAGTAGATGGCCTTTAGTTGTTTCTTCCAACTCAAAAGAATCTATGATTCTTCTCTGAGGAATACACTGTAACTCCAAATGGAGAAAGACACCAAAATCCTGACAAAAAGTAGAAAGTTTCCGTGGTTGGATGCACTCCACATGATGGTATGGAGGTGACAAATGTGGATTTCTGGCAGTTAGCACTGGCTCTACTCCAAAGGGCAGCAGTGACAGTGCTGCCAGGAGCACTGGCCTGTGACTTTACAACTGGTTTCCATGGAAAATACTGTGTCATGAGGGAGTATGAATTCAAGACAGGAAAAAAGACAAAGACTCTGAGAAACAGGTTGCTGGGATGCAGTGGGGATGGAGATGGATGGCTGTGCCATGTGTGCCACCAGAGGTGGGTTTGTCCCTGCGGCTCACCCCTCCATGTGGCAGTCTTGCACAGGATGGTGACAGCCCCTTGTTATCCACCCCCCCCCCCCCCCCACCTTGCAGAGGCTGTCACAGGCTGCTCACCCCAAATCATGCCTCCTCCAGCCTCCCCACCCTAAGCCAGGCCCCACCGCCCTGGGTCCCCCCAGAGCTCAGCCACAGCCCTGAGTACATGTCACTAGAGGGCACTCGGGTTGTTTTTTCCAGCAAGTCTTCGGTATTAATATTCATAACATGCACTGTGTTCCTGGGGTGGGTTGGCATTGTTCTCCTGCAGGGATGGGAGGATTTTCTAGGGGCTGTTTGCTTAGAGCAGGACAGTAGTGCCTGTTTGCAGAGGAGGTCCTGGGAGCCTGAAAGCAGCCCCAGGAGGGTGGCATGCACTGATGTGCCACCAGCCCTGCTCCAGCAGGACAGCTTTCATCCTGGTGGAGGCCAGGAGAAGGAGCTCCAGCCCTGGGCTTTCAGTAAGTGCAGTAAGCTGCCAGCCTCAGATTGCTTTCACGCAAAATCCTTAGCGCTGGGGCTGCAGGGATACTTGGGGCTGTTACACACTCCCTGATGGCTGCTATAACAAGCTGAGATCCCAGTCACCGTGGGCCTCCAGCCTCCATAGGAGCAAGGCACATGCCTCTTTCCTCTGGCTGAGCACGTTTCCTTCCAGCAAATGATGTTTCATTAGTTACAATGCTTTGTAAGTTGTAACTGCTATTCAAATCAAAGAGAAGAGGTGTATTTTCCCCTATTTATTGCCACTTTATTTATACTGGAGTAGCAGCTAGAGGCTCTGATTGGGACCCCCTTGTGCAAGATATAATGAAAAGATAGTCCCTGCCCTAAAGAGCTTCCGGCTTAATTACTGAACAAGAGACAACAGATGGGTGCCCCATACAGACAGGGAGGAGCACAAGGTAACCGGGAGACAATTATGATTAGCTTAATAAGCTGCGGTCACAGAACAGCAGCTGCCTGCTATTGTCAGTAATTGTCACTCCAATTCCTATGAAAGAACTTTTTCAGTTAATCAGGAAGTGAGCTCCCTCACCTTAGGAGGAGAAAACCCATTTCTCATCTCCATATCACACACCTCACCACAGCCTGACACATCTTAGACACCTTAGACATCACATCTTAGACAGCCTGGAGCCATGGACTTGCAGGGCTGCACCAGCTCTGGGCAGCATCTTCACTTTCCACCAGAGCACGCTGCTTGGCTTGTAACTTCCTAAGAGCCCAGGGTCACCTCCACTGGTGCAAATTTTTATGAATGCAGCATGCAGGCTCTTGTTCATCACAGGTGAGAGCACACAGCTAATGGTGGTGACAGTGCTGAAAAATAGTACTCTGTAGCCAAGAATTTGCTCTACTAAATAATGTTACTGCGCTCTTTTTACCTCCTGTGGTTTCCACGGAAATAAATGAGGCATTACTTTTGGAGCAACCTTCTTTTATTACTTTTCGTTAGAGCAGTAGGATGCCAGGTTTATTAGCAAGCTGAAGAAAATCTGTGGTGTTAATGAGTGTTAATAGCTTCGTATCTACTCTGCTGTCACAAAAAATATAGTACAAACATTCAAAGATTTTACGGCAGCTGCTGCTGAGTCACTGTGAAGTGGAATAACTTCATCAAAAATTATTCCATCATGTTTGCTTTCTCGGTTGTATTTCCAGGGTTGCATTTCTTCCCTTTTCCCAGCCAGTAAATATCAACATGACAGGTACAAGCAAGACATGGGATAAAGGACAAGAGTAATTTTAAAATAAAAACTCTCGTGTTGAAAGCTGACAACTATACGGCCGTCAATCTGCTGCTTCTTTTCCCTCTGCTGAAGCGAGTGTAAGTCACTGCAAAAAGGATGCCACGGTACGCAGCTATGTGCTCATCACAGCCAAGGCCGCACAATGAAGTCTCCTGGGGCCTTGAAGAACGTGACAGTTGGAAACGATTTCTCTGTGCATATTTTGCACCATATGTCCTAGCAGTTGAAGTACCTATAAAGTGTGTCCAAGCAATGACATGCTGCCAGGATGAAGGCTGCTGTTCCTCATCCTTTCAGCAGCTCTGCTAAGGGGGAATAGCCACAGAGGCTCTGGAAATCTGATGGTGCTGTATACCTTGGGAATGCAGAGCTGGATTCGTTGCCCAGCGAAAAGGTGAGAGACATCACAGGCAATTAAAGGCAAGCCAGCGTTCATCTTGCAGAGTTCAAAAATACTTGAACCAATCCTGTCAGAGTGAGACGATATTCCCAAAAGACAAATGCAACCGAATACATTAAAAAACAAGTCAACATAAACATGTATCGGGAAGAAAATGCTGTTATTTCTGAAGGATGCAGCAATCCAGCTGAGACAGGTCTTGATAAATCAGCACTTCAGTGCCTTATTTACAGTGATGAGACAGACAAAGTGAAATGATGAGAAGTCTTGCATAACTAATTCACTGCAACGCTTCAAAGCTGTTAGTGGGATGATAGGAAGAGAAAATAGAGTGGATATTTTGTGCCAAG
This sequence comes from Oreortyx pictus, assembly GCA_036925125.1. Lineage (NCBI taxonomy): Eukaryota > Metazoa > Chordata > Aves > Galliformes > Odontophoridae > Oreortyx > Oreortyx pictus. Next base: position 49,449,372 of record JAUPFR010000006.1, on the reverse strand, counting down.
ACTTTTAAAAAGCACTTCATAAAGGGAAAAGTTAAAGATTAATTAACTACTGACAGTGTTATGAGAATGGAGTAAAGCAGCAAGTTGGATCGACAACTGGCTTAGAACAGCTTATGAGGGGAAGCTAGGACATGAGCAAGTCAGCAAGCATTTGATTTTAAGACTTTAATTATCTGTAATGTCTTGTATTTTTAAATTACTGGTTTGGAATATGAAATATTAGTTACCAAAATTTGCAGGTTAAGAGAAGAGTCAGAGATCTAATAAGCAGGAGGGGAGCTCTGTTCTGAAAGGCGACTGTGAAAATTACAAACTGGATTTTTTTTTTTTTTTTTTTGCATGGTTCTGCTCCTCGTACAAGCAAATGACAGCTTCTTTAGCACCTGCTTTGCACAATGAACTGGAGATCCATGAATGTCAGTGGGAATATTTGCAGAGTTGGGTGCTTCTCAAAGTGAAACAGGGCATCAGTCCCTGACCCCAAGCCAATAAAGGAGAGATGTGCTTTAATGTTGATGACTAATGTGGAACAATAAATCAGGGAGAAATGCCAAGCTGCAAATAGCACTGTCATGCATTACACTGCCAAGTATTTGGGAGCCCTATTCAGAAAACTTTCGAGCTCATCAGCATTGAATGTAGCTGCAATAAACCTGGGAGAAATAAAGACATCACTGGTGGTACTGAATGCAGAATCTACACCATATGGCCAGTGCTAAGTGCGTTTTGCTCAGATTACAGCTTGAAACAAAAGCAGTAGTTCCATAAACACTGTTTTAGCACTAGGCTAAATCTCATGAGCTATGGTAGGCTTATACGCTGCTCTTCCATTTAAGGGATCTTTAAGATGCAGTGAACATATGTTCCATATAGGAAAGGCTGCTCAGGAATTTGACTGTTCTGGTTGGCGTGACTTTGTCTGGGTACTGACTGAGGCTGAGTGGTGGCTTAGGAGTCAATAATTCACAGGCCATGCAGAACCAGACACAAGAGTATATACTGAAAATACAGCCCCCATAGTTGGGGATGAGAGTGGGGCTTGTGTGTCTGAGCCCAGCCTGGACAAAGAGAGCTGGAGCAGGGCGCTGGCGGAGAGTCCTTCAGGGTTGTGGGCAGCAAAGCCATCTCAGGCTGTCTCAAGTCCGTGCTCAGGACAGGCTGAGAACAGTTGTGGGTCTGCCTCTCACAGGCATCGCAGATAGATTTCAGTCTTTGTAGAGTAGGTTTTGCCATTCTCACACTCTCACTTTTCTTCTTCCACCAAACTGGGCACGCAATTTAGGTCACTGGCAACCTTTCCATTATTGTTTCAAGCCTACAAGCCAATAAAAATAGCTTGTAAAGGTTTTCATTTCATCTCCATTACCCGTTTTTCAGTGATTCAGCAGGAGCAGTCCATGCCCTGCTGCCTTGCTGGTCTTTAACTTCCCAAGTGACTTCTGCAGTTTTTTCAAAATTTCTCAACATAACTTTTCTGCCGCCTGGAAAACAGCCACTCTCTCTTCACCTTTGCCCACCTCTGCTGTGGAGCTCATTAAGGTGTTCTCTCTTCTGTCTTTCTGCAATTTAATTCTTTGTAACTGAAAGCTCCTACTTTGTTTCTAATGGAGACTTGCTATCTTTCCTTCACTACTGCTTATGAAAATGCTTATATAGTGTTAGTGCTTCTACTCTGCTTTGTCGTCTCCAGCAAATCACAAAAGGAGTCTCTTTTGCTTTATCTTCTCAGATTTTTGCACTCACTTTTGGCTGTATCATATTCCTTTGCCAGAGGCTGTGTTGCGTTTTCAATGCAAACCATCCGTCATGATACGTGCTGATCCTCAGTCACTTTTGTGTCAAATTCATCAAATTTTCCCTGTCTTGTTTGTGTCTCAGGTGTACTGACATCCTTCATAGCTCTCATACAACACTCAGTCAAAACCTCAAGCATTTCTGTGATGTCTCTATCTGTATTCATGCTCCTCAAAACCTCTGTGGTATTTCTCTGGCTGGCCTTCATCTGGTTCTTCATTGTGTAGGCATTTCTGTTATCAACATTCCTACAAGCCACTGACTGAGCTCTCAGACGCCTGGTGTTCTGGTTGTTTCCTTTGTCAGCCCGAGTTCCTTAGCAACCTGTCTTCTGGTTATGTGTCAGTTGTTTCCCTGCGCCAGCAACTACTGAACTCAGCTTCTACCAAATTTGGCAAAAGCACAGAAATAGCAAAGCACCTTCCTGTAAGTTCTGTGAAAATGGGTGTTTTATTAAAGGAGAGAGTTACTGCTTTTTTACCCTCCCAGAGAAGAGCAAAACAGGCTCCAGCCCTCCCTCGTGTGCAAGCAGCACAGCCTGCCAGGATGTTTCAGCACTTGGTTAGGGGCCCGAAACAGGTAGGTGGGAGACAGAAGGGGAACCAGGAGCAATGTGAGCAGCTAGGAGGAAGCAGTAAATGCTTTGGTTCACCTTAAGGCTGGAGGACAGAGGTACAGGAAGGATGGGCACTGTGCTGGAGTGCTGTGGGGCAGAGCTGAGTGATTCTGTGATTCTGAGTGTGCAGCTGCAGAAGTGCTCTAAGGACAAGAAAAGGAACAAATATTAGTGTGCAAGCAGCTCCCAGGGCATAGATCCACTGGAAAAAGGTCCCTTAGTTCTGCTGCTTGTGAATCTTTTCTATCTTGGATCAGTACTGACTAACTGGTGGAGGTGATTAATAGTGATCTGTTCTATACAGCCAGATCTTCAAGAGTAGCACAGCTAGCTGGTCTCATTTCCTTGTAAATATTCATAGCATACTGACCCTTCTACCATCCATTTAGTTTCTTTCATCTATTTTAGCACTGCAGTTCCCTTGTCCATTTCTTTCAACAACCTTGAGAAAGCTGTGATGCATCAGTACAATACAATTCTTCATAGGCTACTGTTTTATCATTCGCTTCTGCAGTGTCTACTGACAACGCAGATGCCAAGCACTCTGTATCCTGAAACAGTGAATTTATTCACAGAGGGCTTCCAAACCAAGTGACTGCTAATAACCCAGGCTCACTGTGACACATGCTCACACTGTACAGCTAGCTGGCTTTTTTTCTGCTATAAAACAATGGGTTCACTCAGATTCAAAAGATAGACTTCCAGCACTCTTAACTTCTGTGTGGTTGTGGTAGTCCTCTGGCTGTGATGACCTATTCTAGGGGCAACATGACCTGCACAAAATCAAGACATTCTACGTTCCTGGCTTTTAGTCATTTTTTCCACCATAAGCCACTCACACACGTAATAGTTGGTACTTTCCCAAGGTGTGTTTCAGTTTAGTACAAATCGGAGACATTAAGTATATGCCCCAAGCCCATAACCTAAAGTACAGCAGGATTGCTCCTTGACTTGGCTACTGTCCTTCAGTGTGACAGAGGAAAAAGTCTGCTAGCAACACTTCTGGAGGTTTGGCTGCATGCCCATGGGAACACAAAAGCCTTTCTGCATGGACATAACTATAAAGGGTCATTAAAACACAATTACAGCTCATACTTTGTGATGATTGAAGCCCACAACCCTGCCTCAAGGTAGTGAAAATGAAGTAAGCATTCACTGAAGCCTAAGGAGTTATGCTCAAGGGGAAATCCAGTAGGCAGGAGGAGACACAGACAGAACAGGAAAAGGTGTTAACTTGAAAGACATCTGGGCTTAACCTGAGCCAACTGCAAAAAAATGTCACATCCTGTCCCACACAGACAGGACAGCTACTCGCAGCACTGGTAAAGCCAGAGGTTACATGACCAGCCTGACCAGGCTGTGCAGGTCAGGGGATGCTGCAAAGCAACATAGGTACACAAATCTGCATGTTACTAGTGTAAAAATCCTGGAAGAGGTGTCCAGTGGATCAGACTTGGGCTGCTACCCCGCATTTCTGTGTGTGCTATCATACAATACTGACCTTGAGCTTCCTATGGAAGGTGCACACCACCTTTCTCGGTGGCGGTTGCTCCTCAAGCAGGTTTTCTCAATAGTCAGGTGGATTTGGACTGAGGTAGATGGGTGTACAGGACCAGTGAGAGACCAGTGTGCCCTTACTGAAAAGAAGGCCAACGGCAGCCCAGACTGCATTAGGCAAAGTGCCACCATCAGATCAAGAGAGGCAACCTTTCTCTACTCAGCATTGGTGGGACTGCACCTGGAGTTCTGTGTCCAGTTCTGGGCCCCCCAGTACAAGAGAGATATGGACATACTGCAGAGGGTCCAACAGAGGGCCACAAAGACGATGAATGGACTAGAGCACCTCTGATATAATGAGGGACTGGAGAAGAGGAGTCTCTGGGGGGTCTCCAACGTCTGTTAAATACCTGAAGGAAGGGAGCAAAGAGCACAGAGCCAGGCTCTTGTCAGTGGTGCCCGTTGCCAGGACAAGAGACAGTAGGCACAAACTGGAACACAGGAGGTTCCAGCTAAACATTAGGAAGCCCTTCTGTTCTGTGTGAGTAATGGAGCACTGGAACAGGATGCCCAGAAGCTGTGGAGTCTCCTCCATTGAGATCTTCAAGAGCAACCCGGATATGGCCCTGGGCACTCTGCTCTGAGTGTCCCTGCTTGAGCAGGGGTTGGAGTAGATGGATCCAGAAGTCTCTTCCAACCTCACTCAGTTGTGATACTGAGATTCTGTAATGCTTGCAGTGAGGTCCATGCATAATTCCTGGACTTGCTGTCCAAAAGGTGACCCTGACTTTCTATTTCGACAATGAGTGATTACGTTTGGAAGCTGTCCCTGAGATTCTGCTTGAGCTAAAGCCTTCTGTGAGTACTTTGCATTTACTCTTAGAAACTACACCCAGCTGGCTGGTTCAGGGAAAAAATGCATTTAAATTAGGCATGTGGATTTGCATCTTAATCGTGTTATCAAGATTAAGTAGTACCTCGGTATTACCTGAGGCAAACATAGGCTGCACACCTAAACGAAACCTGAAATATTCAAACCTCTTCTGTTTTACATACATTATGTCAGTTCAGATTTTCACATCTGCAGGGCAATTCATAGATTGGCAAGTAGCATTTTAACGATCGAAAGAGGCAGCCTTGCCCAGGACAGGCCCCAATTAATTGCAGTAATGATGGATGCTTTGAAATAATGTGCCCTGTTCCTGGACCACCACAGAATTAAATTTAGGTCTTGTCCTACTCCCAGCAAAATCAATAGCAGGGTCAGCTGGACATCAGTGGATTTCAATGAAGTTATGACAATTTCTACCAGCTGAAGATTAGCCCTGGGGAGTTTAGTTATTGACATCGTGATTCTCTGCAGTTTGCTATTGATTCCAATGAAGCCATGACAATTTACTGTAGCTGTGGATCTGTCCCCCTCCTGCTTAATGTCAGGAACAGGAGAAGCCTCCATTTAGCCATTAATTATCCTAAAAAGAGCCACTGTGACTGCACGCTCATCTGGGTTGTGCAGCTAAAGCACTCCGTCTGTGGCAATGGTGGAGTTCTGCACATAGAAACATCCCCATTTCCCCATCACAGATAAAAGATGGAACAATAGCCACAGGAGCTGCCTCCTCAGATGCTGTTTGTGTGTCCTTACAACACACATGGGGCAGCAGATCGCTGAACCCAGGGCTGCTTGGGGAATCCCTCCCTGCTGTGCCTCACCCAAAACAGAGAGACCACAGCACTGTGTTCAGTCTTGTCTGCACGTCAAAACCCCAGCAGACCTTTGCAGCCTTGAGCTCCAGAACTTCATGCTGCTCTGGGACATAGATCATTTCAACACTGTTTTAGAGACAGCGATCAAGAACAGCTAAAAGATAAGACAAAACATGGGGACTAGGTGCATCTGGACCTGTAATGGTGCAGCTAGGATCAGACTGCACCTGGAGCAAAGCCATTGATGGGGCAAATGAATTGCAGCAAAATGTTTGGGCCTTTTAAAAATTATTTTTCAGCATGTTGAACAGGAAAGGGAGAATTACCAAGAGCAGACTATCTGGGAATGTGGTGCTGAAGGTGGCACATCTATTTTTTTTTTTTTTCACTGCTTCGTGATATTGTGAATAAATGGAAGTCATTTTGGCCCCACCTCTGCCTTTCTGAGCATCTGGAAATTCACAGTAAAGCACCAGCAGCTGAAGACGGTTTGACAGGTCACCACTACTGGAGAAGTGAAAGTGTTTTCCGGTCAATATCTCCTGCTGCTTCTTGGGCAATGTACAACTGTATTTTTTTCCTGAATGCTATTTATGCTCTGCCTGTATCTTCAAAATAAATTGGGATATTTTCTGATTTCAATTTCTCATTATCACAAAATGATTATCTACGGATTCCCCATTGTGTTGAGAGAACCAGGAAAGAGAGTACAATGGAACTCGCTTTTTATTTTGATTGTGCATTTTCTGAAAATCAAAGAGCACTTTGTCACAGAAGAATGAAGTATGTATGAAAGCAACAGCACAGTACTTAAGATGCAAAAATGTTTCATTCAAAGCAGACTAGTTCCTTTCCTTGTAGGTAGATTTAGTTGTGCTTATCTCCATGGGAACACTCCTATTAAAGTTAGTGACAGATTTTTAAAGGTTCAGGAGAGAAGACTGGGGAAGTTATTTTTTCATCTCCAGCCATTTCTCTCAAGACATAAAATATATACATATATAAAATGCAGTATTAATTCAAAATGTAATATTACTAGCACTGCTATTCTCATCAACCCAAGGGAAATAATCCTACAGATTAGCTGAGAAAGAAGAACCTGTTTCCTATCTTCTTTTTTAAATTTTATTTATTTATTTTGCATATATCACTAAAACTCACCTTGTTCTCTGCAATGAACAATGCTACTTTGTACCTGGCTGAACCAGGGTGCCGGAATATCCAGACAAAATAAATAAATAATTTAAAGTCCATAAAACAAAATAGGATAATCTTGGTACAGTATCAACATGATGCTTTCCACACTAGGAACAAAGATTGATCTGACTGAGTGCGGCAGATGTGGAGTTGTGGTAACACAATACTATTAAGTGACAAAATGGCACCTACACAGATAGCAAGACACAGAACTGCTACTTGCAGGATATCATAAATGTTGACAAGTACTTGGTTTTCTTTATATCATCCCGGTACCATTGCTTCCACCTTCTTTGATGATCCTTGAAGTAGTGTGGGTCTAACTACTCATTTGTTTGTTTTGCCAGACTTTCAGCATTATATATCTAAGCAGACTGGATCACTGAGCCAGTGCTTTACTTGGGATACTGTGTACTGGAGATCAGAACTGAAATAAAACTGAACTGTTTTGTTGCCTAAGTGTGGTGATGACATTCTGTTCCAGATGTCCACGACAATGAGCTCATCTAAAATGGCAGCTCCCTGACACTTGAGTCATTTTCAGACAAATTCTGAAAGAGAAGAAAAAAGAACAAGTGGCCTCATTAATGATTTTGATGGAAACAGCTGCCCACTTCAGTTAATGCTGCTCTCAAGATGTGAATGGAATGGGAAGCCAGTTAATTTGATGCGATCTGTTTCAGGCTCCATGCATTAAACTGCCCGTAATCAGGAAACATACTGATCAATACCTCTGGTGGTGTCCTGAAACAGCAGCAGGGAGGCAAGTTCCTTTCTTCAGGTGAACTTTAAAAAAGCCTAAATTACTGAGAAAGAAAACAACGTAAGAAAAGTTAGTGAGGAGAAAACGATGTGTTTGAGAGTCTGCTTCATTAGGACTGGAAGAAGCGAGGAGTTAGCATGATTTCTTTGCATAGATAGCACTCTTCTTTCAAAATCAAGAAAAGCAAACCAGTCAGAGATGACATATCCCTAAAATAATCTACAAATACATCTAAGCACTTTTTGCTTCTTTAGTATTTTTTTCTCTTTAAAAAGCAAGCAGGAGTGCAAAATCTTTTCATAACCTAGTTTGCCTCACCTGCATCTCAAAATGTTGTGTTATATGATTACTAGATTATAGGGACTTAGAGGAGTAAAACAAAGGCACTGCCTACAAGTGCATTTAATAGTAGAACACACATAGCAGAAACAGGCCTGTTGTTGTTGTTATTATTATTACTATTATTAATATTATTATGAGAAGGCATTTTAGGAAAAAAAATGGAAATGAACAATCTCTCAGTCCTTCACAGCACTTCTCCACAAGCAACTTCTTTCCGCTTCACACGTCATCATGTTCAAAGAAAAGAGCATTTGTGAAATCCCACTGCTGAACTAGACTATCAACAGTACACAGACCAAGCTCCCCAGAAGGTGAAGTGCTAGCATCTGTTGTCCTACCAAACGAGGAGAGACTTTGAGAAAATGCCTATTCACTTCTCACCATTGCTAGCATCAGACAGTCTCCAGTGGGGACTGATCTACTGTTGTTTTTAATATTGAGTTTGTTACCTCAGTGCTCATGCTCACATGATGAAATGTCAACAAAGGCAGCCTCCACCAGAAGACTATTTTTGGCTCCCAGTATGGATGACAGCTGAAGATGTACACTGCTTTTGGCAAGAAGGATTTTTTTATAATATTGCCAAATAAAAACACTGATGGAAAGGTGACAGTTTCCTAAAAAAATAATTCCAGGAAGAAAAGTCTATGATAACAACAAGAAACAAGCGACTCATGTTATTCTTAGTCAGATTTAACTCTTATATTCTCTATTCTTTAGAGTCCATTACTATGAGCTTTCTCTGATTTCAGTTTAATTCTGTCTTGTATTCTGAATCCTTGGAAAACTTTTCCTTTGCTCCACATTAGTCAGCTTCTCTCTCATCTAGAAATTCCATCTAAGTTTCTTAATTAGAAGAATATATTTAGGTCTTCCAGTTAGCTTTTCTAGCTGTTCAGAGTCTCCCCTTTGCTTATTAATGCAGAAACAACTGAAAGAAAATGGAAATAAAGATTGCAACTTGATTTTTTTTCTCTTTTTCTAAAGTTGTCTGTTTATATTTGACAACATAGATGTTTGCAATGTTGTCTTGTTTTGTTTTGTTTTGTTTGGTGCTTTTTAGCAGGGAGGGCTTTCTTTCTAACAAGCTACGTTTGCAATTTCTGTCCACAGCCTTCCCTATTTCTTTATTCTTCTCACTTACAAATTGATCTGTGGGTGGATTTTCCTGAAGTCATAAAGCAAGTGACACAGCTATTTCCTGTTGCCATCAAAATTCTGTTAGAGAATTTCTCCCTTTAGAAGTTCCTAAGTTACCTGGAGTACAGCCAAAAAAGAAAAAGAAAAAAAAAAAGAAAGAAAGAAAAGAAAAAAAAGATTCCTCAGTTGATTAGTTCTGAAATAACTTTTCAGTAGCCATATGGACATCATGCCTTTGGTCCTGAAAGTTTACAGAGATTCAAGAAAATATATGAGAATAATTTTGCTTGCATTTGTCCCTCCCAAAAAGAAAGAGTTTTTAAAATTAGAACAGTACCAGAAAAGGGGGATGTATTTTTCCACTGAAATATACCACAGGAAAAAGGAACTGGTAAGATGGATCATTTAATTCATTTTAACCAGATCACATTTATTTTTAGCACATGGAACTGGCACACATGAGCAACAGAAGTAGAATACCTTCAGCAGCATTTTCTAGCTTACATCCATTTTTTAATAAGCATACCAAATGTTACTTTTCAGTTAGGTTGTTTTTTTTTGTAACTGAAAGCATTGCTGTGAAGATCCAGCATTATTTGTAACACACAGAACTCCTAATTTTTCTCAAGATTTTAAAAAATCTTTTGTCTAATTCTGAAATATGTACAGTACCACTCAAATAATCTTGCACGTGCTGCTCTGATACATGAAACTCCCCATAGCTGCTAAAGTAGGCTTCAATATCATCTGTCATCCATCTGCCGTCTTCTCAGCATAGGACCTGATTCTTCACAGTGATTGGTGAAAGTCAGGAAGAGCTCTTGAAATCCCTGAATCCCACTAATGTAGAACAGACCAAGGAGACTGGAAACGTTAGAGTGACTGGTAGGTAGCAAGCAGCTATTTCTCCATCCAGCTGCAGTTTCCTTTATAAGAAGGCTGTGATAATCACCATCTGCAGGAACTGATAAGAAGGCGAAAGATAGAGAATGTAACTTACTCTCGTACTGTTGTGACAGAATGTTGTGCCTTTAAAACACCACTTCAACTCTGCTCTGATCAGCTGTCCAAAACTGAGTCTCCAAAATGGTAACAAGACAAAAATGTTACACTCACATTTTCAGTAAAGCATTATCACCCGAAAAACAACTGGGATTGTTAAAATGCTGAAGATTCTACAAATCAATGTATCAGTTATACCTAGCAGTTTAAGGTTAGGTGAATAACTGTAACCGGGGAAGAACATAGAAAGAGAACAGAAACTTTTGTATATGCTGTGAATTATATCTTTTTCAAGTGGATGTTTACAGAAGGAGGTACAAAGGGATAGAAGTCATTTGGAAAAAAAAAAAATCCACTCTGTTTTTTCTGTTTTAAAATTAGAGGTTCTCAGCAAAAAAGTTCACAGTACCTACTACTGAATTGCATTTTTTAGAATTAACAAGTCCCTACATGTCTACGCCTTCTTGATCCAGGCAGTAAGTCCAAATGCACAGTACATTGTGATTATTACTTGAATAGCTCTCACATGCAACAGGCATTTGGTGTCAAAGAGATATCAGACAGGCCCGAGGGGCAAGGGCTCCTAGAAACAATGTTTCCATCGTTATCTGCTGGCCCCCTGTCATGTTGGGAATAACGCTTTCTGCTACACTTTCTGCCCTTGAAAAGGGCAGTTCTCGGCACAGTAACAGCCCTGGGAAAAGGGCAGCTCCCAGCACTGTCAGGGTCCGGCCCTGGAGGTGATGGTCAGTATCATTCAGGTCATCCCAACAACTTCTGTCATGTTACTTCCGACAGTGAAGGACCCCAGCAATAGCAGCTACACAAACCCCAGCTTTGCTCCAGCTTCTGCTCACGGGGGGTCCTGGCTCTGACAGCCCAGCACTGAGCTGCCCCCCTTCTCCATGCACTGGTTTTCAGCTAATCACCCGGGCAGAGGAGCAAGGAAAAGCCATCCTTCCCACTGCGGTTTTGCATCAGGACCTGACTAGCCGCATTCCTAGAGAGGTAAACTCCCATCGAGCATCTTGCCCTAAGGTGCTGCAATCTCTAGGGAGTACAGTTCTCAGAATAAATTGTAATAAATAAATAATAATGATTAAAAAAAAAAAAGGCACTGTGGAAAGCTTGAGCGTCTTGCACCCAGCTCTCTTAACAAGCGAACACGGAGACCAGCTGCTAAGCGCAGGCTTCTGCTTGCTTTGCCTGAGCCACGTCCCGCTGCCAGCGAGGCATGGAGCTGCTGTCTTCACCGGTGGGGCCTTCCCTCGGCAGCAGGACAGGGGATGAGGGCAGGGTAGGACGCACATGGCCACCCATGGCATGCTGATAGGAGCCGCCATCCCTCGAGGGAAGCATTCCCCAGAGCACCGTGGCCCTCCCTAACTGTGTGACGGCAAACTCGCCCCTCAGGAGCTGCCACCATCGTTCCTCACACGGCTGGATGTGAGGATTTATTCTCAGAAAGAGTGGCAATGGAGTGGCACAGGCTGCCCAGGGAGGTGCTGCGGTCACCGAGCCGCGAGGTGCTCGAGAACCGTGGAGATGTGGCGCTGAGGGACGTGGTTAGCAGGCATGGTGGCAGCAGGTAGCCGGCTGGACCAGGTTGTCCCAGCGGTCGATTTGCTTAGTGGCCTTTTCCAATCGATTCCACGATAGCAGGCGAGAAGATGCCGGGAAGCGAAAGTGCTGCCGCGAACGCGCAGCCTCCTCTCAACTCCGCGGCGAATCTGCCGAGGCGGATGCGAAGAGCAGACGGGCGCGCCCCCTCCATCCCCTCACCCCCCCCCCGCCCCCGCTACGGCGCGGCGCTCGGCCCAATCTTCGCGGGCCGTGCCCACGTCGGAGCGCGGCGTGCTGGGCGTGGCGGGCCCGGCGCGGAGGAGGAGCGGAGCCGAGAGCGGAGCCGAACGGGCGCGGCCCTTCCCGCCGCCGGGGCGAGGCCGGAGCGGGAGGCCGGGCGCGGCCCATGGACCGGCCGCGCCTGAGGCGGAGCCCGTGGAAGGAGCCGCTCGGCCCCGGAGCGGCCGTGAGGGGCGGGAGGCGGCGCGGCTGAGCGGCCCCGGGGCCTCGCGCGCCGCCGTCCGCCGGTTCGGCCGCCCGGCACCATGTCGGCCAAGGTGCGGCTGAAGCGGCTGGAGCAGCTGGTGCTGGACGGGCCGCAGCGCAACGACAGCGTGCTGAGCGTGGAGACCCTGCTCGACCTGCTGGTCGGCGTCTATGCCGAGTGCAGCCGCGACTCGCCGCTCCGACGCGACCGATACGTGTCCGACTTTCTCGAGTGGGGTGAGCCCGGGCGGAGGGGCGAGGGGAGGGGGAAGGGTCGGCCCCGCGGCGCGGCCGGAGCGGGGGACCCCGGCTGCGGGTGCGGAGCTCCCTCGGGAGTCCCCGAGCACCGCTCGGGCCGCGGAGCGAGCTCGGGAAGGGCTGAGCCCCAGCGGCAGGGCGATGCCCCGCTCCTCAGAGCGCTGCCGGGAGGGCTCCGAGCCCCGCTGCCGTGCCGGCAAGCAGACAGGACGTCGCACGGCTTATTCCGTTCGGTTCCGTCCCCGAAGGACGGAGCGCTGCCGGGCGGCCTTTGTGGCAGCTTTGTGCGGTGGTTTTGTGTCACTCAGCGGGGTGATGATGGTGAGAGCCCTCCGATAGCGGACAAAAGGAAGCGTGGATACGTGTTATCGCACTTCTGCCCTAAGTTTTTCTGTGCCTCTTTGCCTTGTTAAGGTTGGTGACTGCAGGCAGGCGAATAGTAGAGATCCTTACCTGGTGCATGCTTAAGTGAATTTATGTTAAAGCGGCCATGGTGGCTGACTGGTTTATTCAGCTGAGTAAGTTATGAATAATAATGTGCAGTGAAGGTGACTTAACTTCTCCGTGGAAGAGGAACTGGGAGGTGAGTGAGGTAGGGGGGGAACGCTGCTCGCCAGAACGATGTCCTGTTTATCAGCTGGGCCTTGCGTGTTAGGTTAATGAAGCTTTTAAAGGTCTCAAAAACAAAACAAAACCCACAAAACAAAGGATTTCCTAAGGGAGGGGGAGGGGCGGTTTACTTCAGTGATGCAAATGTGCCCTTGGTGCTTCCACTGCAGCGCTGAGACATGGGGACAGCTGGTTCTCCTTAATTTCTGTGGGGACCACCGCTCTTTGTCGTATGCTAACAAACTAAGAGGATTCACTTCCTGGACTCTTCTATTGACGTCAGTAATGCGATTGCCAACTGAATAATTAACCACTTTATCACATCTGCCCTGCAAGCTGCAGCCAGGGGAGCATTGATTAGTTGTTTTGTGGTCAGAGCTTTGTATGTCTTCTACAGAGTGCAGTGTGTTGCATGCTCTTGTTTCGAGTTGATAGTTTCAGTGAGTGAGCGTATAAGGGTCAGTGTGATATAGCAGACTGCCATGGTACCTAAATCATTCCCTTGGTTTCTGTCCTCTGGGACGGGCCAAAGAGCAGCGTGCTTCTTCTGTAGAGCTCTTGCTGATTGTGCCTTACTGATGGATGCCTGCGTTGTCATTTTCTGTGTGATGAAGAAACCCATTACCCAATTGTTCGTAAAATTGCTTTTTTTTTAAGTTCTATTTATAGCGGCCGCTGAATGTGAAAAGGTTACTGACTTGATGAAAAGTGTAGGTCGCAATAAAAACAGTGCATAGCTCTTACTGCAGCGTGGGATTACTCTAGTATAACAAAGTGCCTATTCAATAAATAATTGAAATGTATGTGAGCTACCATCTGGTGCTGCAGAGTAGGGATAAAAGTTTATAATCCAGGCTCTTCCTGGTAAGGGGATGGGCCTAAGTCTGCACTGCTGTATTCCATCGGCCAGAAATACCCTTAAAAGCAATTAAAGCTGATACCGTGGGTTCCTCCCTTTCCTTCAAGCTGTTAAAAGCAAGTAAATGCCAACAAGACACCTTTTATCTGTGTCCTAATGCCCTCACAGAGTGTTTCCACTGACAAGGAACTTGTTTCTGCCTCCAGCTAATAAGGAGAATATCATGTCAAACACACTAATCTTCCTCATGTCATGATGTGCAGTCTTAATTACAGCTCGTTTCTCTGTTAGAAGATATTCTGGATTGATGGGCATGAGTTCTGTGTGCTGTTATACGTCTGTGGCAGCATGAGAGTGCAGCTAAATATTTGGGATATACTTTGAAGATCAGCGTGTTTCTTTATCAGCTGGAGACAGAAGGAATTTCCTTTTGACAAAATGGAGACTTATCACTGACGATGGAAATAAGCTGCATGATTCTGAAGGTTAAATTAAACTGAGCTGTGTAACAAGCATTCCTCTACGTTTGTACTGTGAGACTTGTGCCAGCTTCTCCCAGCCAACATCCAAGAAACTTTGCACATCACCTGCAGAGGCTAGCGAGACCCATATGATCGGTTTCAATGCTTCTGCCCTATAAACCTGGCTGCTGCTCCCTGGCAGTCCTGCTCCAGGCTTATTTCTTCAAAACCTTCTTCCTATTTGGTAACCATTGAAGAGTGCAGGGTGTGGCCATTTGCCCCAGGGCAGCCTGTGGCTTCCGTCTCTTCAGAAGCGTCCGTCACAATCTGCCATTTTAACCTTGGCAGTTGTATCTTTCCCATGGTGAACAGATTTTTGGATATCCTGTATTTCTTTCCCTATATTAGAATTATAATGCTCTTTTTTTTTTTTTCTTACAACGGGTATCTTTGGAGAGGGACTAGCTGAGTCTTCTAAGTCTTCTGGACTTCTAGAGTGAGGAACAATAAAGAACACCAGTAGCCAGCCCTGTTTATTCCAGTTATACTTTCTCTTTCCTCTCTGAAGGTTGTCAGTGAAGCTGGTCTGCTATAACCCTTGTGCCTCTGAGGACAAATTCCTTGCCCATCCCTGCCAGACCTTGTAGCACAGTAGGGTTGCCAGGAGAGTGACCCGACTGACATTCCAGGAGGTGCTGGCACTGGGCAGTCCTGGTGCCCTGGAAGGCCCACAAATCAGCCTGCTTCCTTTGGCTGAAGCTGCCCAAGCCCACTGGTAGACTACTTGAAGATGTGGCAAGCAAGGGGGAAGGTATGTGGCCTTTGGTGTTACTGAGAGGATTATGTTGTGCACAAGTGCTTAGTAATGTCTGTGCACTGCAGAGGGACGTCCTGAGAGACTTATCCTGCTGGAAGCGTGTCTGACCTTGTTCAGCATGACGGGGAGAGTACTGCAGGGGTGCGGAGCCATCGTGGCTCGGGACTGCATGCATCACCTGCCCTGCCCTTTGGCTTTTAGATGCAGCGTGTTCAACATGTACGGAGCATGTTGTCCCCTCATACTGAGGAATATGAAGCTTTCCTCATCCCACGCCAGATGTACTGGAGCACTAGGATGGCTGCTCATGGGGCTCCTTGCACCATGGCCATGCTTACCTGACATCACCTTATTATTCAGGACTTGTGTCAGAGGGCTGTGGCCAGTGCTTGCTGCCCCTTGCTCCAGCCAGCAGGGACTGGCACAACCAGCTGCTCCATTCTCCAGCAGCTCCTGGCAGGAGTTGAGGCAGTCGGCAAGCGTATTTGGAGCAGAGTCTAACAGGAATGGGCCTTGCTGGTGTTCAGAGTGCTCCTAGTGCTGCACAGGCTTTCTTGCTCCAGCCTTTGTTTCCTCTGACCCTGTTTTGTACTGCTGGCCCTCTGCATAGGGTGGGATGGCACTCATCCCCACGGGGTTCTTTTGGCATTGTCTCCCTCCTGGACTACACACTAGCTTGGTTTCTCTGTGAGAACACCTTGAAGCCAGTGTCTGAATAGGTTAGACTGATCTTCTGCATTCTCAGTTTGTGGAAGGTCTGCTCTCCAGTTAGGCTGGTGTTCTGCTTTTGTTTTTTCCTTGTTGCTATTGTTGTTTTGTTTGTTTGTTTTTCCTGAGAGGAACTAACTTGAAGGGGGGGTTGAAGCTGTGGGAAGAAGAAAGAAGTCTGCAGCTGATTAGCACAAGTATGCCAGCTGGGCACCTGCTGTCAGGCTGCCTGGCTGCCGTGATAGGCAGGCACTGCATGCAATTGTAGTAACAGCAATTTTTTCTCACTCTTGGTTAGCGGGGGAAAAATGCGTGTGCAGAATGCTCAGCAACATCTCTAGCCCAGCCTTGAGCTGCCGCTTTTGGGTGGATGTCTGTTACATGGGTGGCTGTGCCATAGATGGAAAAATCATGTGCTGAATGCTCTGCAGAAGGGTTGGTGTTCTGCTGGTGCAGTGATTCACAGCTTTGGGTCACTGTGAGGACTGGTACTTCAAGTTTTGCGTCTTGCTTTTGGTGGGGGCTAAAAGAGGAGTCTGTGAGTTAGTTTTGCAAGTCTGCTCCTAGACCTACTTTCTTCTCCTTCCAGCTGCTTATAGAGGCATGTTAGCCTTTCAAATAAAAAGCTGTAATGAGTGAAGAGAGAAACTTGCAATAGCCTTCATCTCATAGGAGTTTAGAGCTGTTCTCTCAGCTTGGAACGGTTGTATTCAAGCACGTGGATGTGGACCTGAGAAAAGGTCATGCTTCCGCAGCCTGCATGTAGGGCATCTTAAAGCTTGCTGCAGGATAGCCATAATCCTCTGGCTGCCACAGACACTGATATGCCAGAAAATGAGCTAGGTAGGGGTGGGGATATAGTGTGTGGTAGTGGTACAGGAGACTGAAACTATCTTGAAGTATTTTTGAGATGACCTTAGAGCTGTCAGACATGGAGCACTGTTTATGAGGATCTTCCTTCTGGCCTTTTGGGGTTACCCTAGGAAAAAGTGTCACTTAATGTCACATGTTTCTTGATTTCAGATTTGTTATTATTTGTTAATTCCTCTCTCTTTCCCTTCACCACTTCCCCCTTTTCTCCCCTTCCTGTCTGCAGAAAAAGCCAGGAAGTGCCCCCAGCGTCTGCGGGCCTGTTTGACATCCTCCTCTGCAGGCAGATGCTGGACAGGGAGTGATAAGCCTTTTGGGAAGACAGCTTGCTTGAGTAGTGAAGGCAGCTGATGAACGAGAAGTCTGAATTCCTTTATGTGACCAAAGTCCTCCTTCCAGCTGATTGCCAAAGCCTGTTGTGGTCTCTTGTACTTGAGGCAGTGGCAGGAGGCTGTGGGTGAGGCTCTTGGGGCCAGGAGCTACACCCTTGCAGGGGTTCTGGAAAGGCCACTGGTGGTGGTGGCCATGGTTTCTTTGTGCATAGTGCAATATGGATGCAGCTGGAAGCCTTTCCTGCTCCCTGAAGGCTTTCCTGTGGTTGGAGTCAGGCCACTGTAGCCTGGGTTCCCTTTGTGAGGAAGCTGTCATCTGGCAGACAGGTGCTAGCAAGGCCACCAAACCCTGGCTTCCAGCACTCTCTGCTGTTAACAGTTCTTTTACAGAATAGGTATTAGATTAAGTCATGGTGGAATAGCAAAAGCTGCCACATGAGCTTTAAGAGCGTTGTAGTCATGGCCAATGATAGGAAGACATGAGGTTCAAAGCTCACTACTGTATAGATAATGAGCTCTTTACAATGCATCTTTTCTAATCTCTTCTTTTTAGAGCAGGGCAGTATCTTTTAATGACTTTCTGTAATATTCTGTGCAGCGCTGGCATTGAATGCTGAAGTCGTGTTCTGGCATTGTGAAGGTACTGTGGCTTGGAGGATGAGATGCTCGTTGGCATGTGCTATTAAAATGGCAGCCACCTCGGGCAGAGCTTGTCCCTTGTGCCATCTGGGGAAGCGAGCATCGCTTCTGTCCTGTGGATACATAGTTTCCATCAGCTTGCTAATAAGTTGCTTGTTAAAGGCCATGACCTGTTTTATATTTTAATGTTGTTTATATATGAAAAGTCAGGAAGGGATAGAAAGGCATTGCTAAACTTGTCTTCACATAGAAAATGTGCAACTAGTGCTGTCTCACACACAGTGCATGATAACGTAGAATGCAGAAATAGGGTTTCATAAGCATCCATAGAACTAATATTTTTTAGACTTGTTTCATGTAGAAATATAAAAATCATTTATATTCCTTTTTTGTAGGTAATACTAAGATACAACATTTTGCCAAGAAAGGCTTCATTTGCACCATTAAAACTTCCCTGGTTGGCACCACTTACGTGTTCTCAGGGGTGAAAGCCCTCCTGGAAGTTGGTTTATTCAGCAGATTCAGTGCGATGAACTTTTTTGGCAAGTGAAGTTGAGCTAACCTTTTCTTTTGCAGATACTGACTCACACCCTCATGTGAATTATCTTTTACACCTACGAGAAACAACCTTTTTAACTGCGTGAGTCAGGACTGAAGAGTCTTCTTTCATTAGTTTTTTTTAGTAATTTGATTTTGCTTTATGGTTATATATTAATACGTTGGTTTTTCTGAAATGTTGACCTACATCTGAGATTAGTTGGGAATGTTAAAC
Source organism: Oreortyx pictus (assembly GCA_036925125.1). Classification (NCBI taxonomy): domain Eukaryota; kingdom Metazoa; phylum Chordata; class Aves; order Galliformes; family Odontophoridae; genus Oreortyx; species Oreortyx pictus. The sequence continues at coordinate 49,430,940 of JAUPFR010000006.1, read as the reverse complement.
TGCGATGGATTCTTCAGATTTAGGGAACTTACATTATATTCCTTCCTCCTAACTTGAGGCAGTTCATGCAAGCTTTTTTTGGACAGCTGTTACGAAAAGGAAGAATTATGATACCTAAACTGCAACTGTATCAGAGCCACTAATAGAATGTGGTGTCTGGGGTTCACGTTAACTGCATAGACTCATCTCTTTATTTATCTGTGCCTGAAAAGATGATTGGGCTGATGGCCCAAGCAGAATGATTGGGAGAAGTGGAGAGGGCTTATTAAAACTTTTTATTAGATTTCAGCTTTGCTAATGCTTCAGACAGAATGAAGCTTCATTTTCTAAGGCTCTTGCAAGGTCTGCGTGAGAATTCCTGTCTTTCTTGACGTAGTCACCAAAGAGCTTGTATCACACTCCCTAATATGTCTGACTGAAGCTCTAGTATTTAAACAGAAAGGAGGGGGGGGTTGATTTTAAAAAAGCTTTTTGAGGTCTAAAAATTTTCATGTGCATTGTCTGTGGTTTGATGCGATCTGTTCTTTTTAACTGTCTCCTAAATACTAAAATATTCCACTATATTTTTTTTTTTTCATCAGCATATGGAGATTGCAGGAATGCAAGCTTCCACTTACAGGCACCTTTGTTCCTATAATGAGTGTAGCTTTCTTCAGTAGGAAGCTACACGCTGTTTTCTTAAGCCCTGATTTTGCGTAGACCTCAGTAATCATGTCTGTGGATATACTTAGGGTGCATTCAGATTAAGCATGTGCATCCATCGTTACCAGCTGAGGCCGTGGGCCTCCTGAAGTGCCTGAGTTAGTAATTTCTGTCATTCGTGTCATCAGGGTCTTAACGCTGAAGCCTGTTATTGCTTAACCATGGCCTGAAGCTTCAGATGTGACTGGTACCTCTGGGTTCCCAGCTTGAGACCTCTATAAAAGTATCCGAGCTTTGGAAAACAGTGGGAATGTCTTCACTGAGTATCAAACAGTAAACTTGGATGTTGTTCATTAATCAGGTTAATGCAGGCTGAGATGATGCTCTTACCTTGCCTTAGTGCAGTGCCGTTAAGGACTTGGTATATTCATCTGCCTTTCCCAAAAAAGCCAACAAGAGAGAAGATGAGAAGCAGCATCAACTCCTGGTATATCCCAAATTCTTTTCATGTTTATCATTGTTACCTGTCAAAAAATGAATGTGGGTTGTTGCTTTCTGAAGTTCTTTTGTCTGGTGAGATGTGCATGTTTGGGATTTTAGAGACGTGTATAAAGCATTGTCCGAACATTGATTCAGTTTAATCGTGGATTATTTTGTTCCAGTTTTCATAAAAAAAAAAAAAAAAAAAAAAAAATCAGTGGGATAAATAATGAAGATGGAACCGATTTAAGCTCCTTAAGTGTTCATGTGAAGGCCAGTCTGTGCTTTTCTTCACTACTGTGTGGTCTGTGGGCTACGCATCCTTTTTTATAGAAGATGGGACTTCTGAAGTACGGCAGCTGTGGCAGGAGTATGGTTTCTTGCTTGTAGCAGCCCCTCAACTGAAGAACTGTACATTTTCCCTGTGTGTGATATATGGAAAAGCTTTGGACGTCTAGAAATTCTCAAAAGATGCATAAAAATAGCTTTGTTCTCGGTTGGTTTAAGTGCTGGAGTTCTGCAAAAAAAGCAGCTGAGAACTTTTTTTTCTTTAAAAAGAAAAAAATTGAAGGTGTTATAAACCTGAATGAGTTTTAGAGTTGTGCTGAGTGTGTGAGGGAAACCTGGCCTCATCTGAGGAAGGAAGAGGTAATCCTTCTTGAGCATCAGAAACCGTTGTCCCTGTTGTAGAATTCCTTTGTCCTTGGTTTCCCCCTTCTTCCAGAGATGCAGTCAGACCCTGGGGATGGATAGCAGTCCTCTCTGCTATTTTTGCTACAATTACAGCATGCCTTCTCCTATCTTAATTTTCCACGTCCTGTCTCGGAAGTTGGCTTCTTCACACAGCATTTCTGTGTGCTACCAGTTCCGTTGCTGCCCTTGACGTGGCTGATCAATGCCGAGAGCTGGAATGCTCTGCCTGCCTTTTATTTTGCTGTAATTAAGGCAGAGTAGGAACAGCAGGAGGGTGACTTTAGACACGGAGATCCTATTATCATTTTGAAATATGTTCTCCAGGGTTTGCTTTTTAAGGTGCACATTTGCTTTTTAAGTTTAGCTCTTCTTGTGATAGGATCAATTATTCTCCACCATCCCCAAATTTTGTGTATGATTTCTGTGTTCTCCTTGTCTCTTATTAGTGCTAGGAGATGAATGCAGCGTGCATGCTCTGCAGCTTTGTTCTGTTGGCTTCTGCCTGTTCTGGGACTGGATCCAAAGAAGTAGCATGTGTCTTTTTTTTTTTTTTTTTCTGTGGTTGCATATACTTCATTAAGATGTATATACTGAAAAATTTCAAACAAACAAACAAACAAAAAAAAACAGGAATACAGTTTCTGTTATCTGTATGTGATCATTTGAACTCTGTCCATGAGTGAAACAGGAATGAAACTTCTGTTTGAATTTTCTCTCTATTAAACTTGTTCTTCCAGGGCCAGGGTGAGATCTCACTGTGTGCTATCAGGGGTTTCTTTTGGATGCTTTTGTTGCCCTGGAGCCTTGTCAAGTTACTCACTCAAAAAAGGAAACAGCGTTTTTGTGATTCAGGACCTCACCCTGGTTGGCTTATTACAGAGGGCAGGGAGAAGAACATTTTTACATGTGCAAATGACTCCAAGTGATCTAAAGGGCTTAATAAAATAACTGGTAAGAACCCCCTGGATGCTTGGTTATAAATGCAGGGTGAAGGTTAGAGTTTGTGCTAGAAAGTCTTTCTGCCTTTTATGGATGGCATGGTATTTTTACTGAATTCCAGAACACATCATCTTTCAGAAGAGACTTCCTGACAACTTGCAGATAAGGTACTTGTTCTGTCACAGGGAAGTAGTACAAGAAGTTTCTTTCAGACCAACTTAAGCTAGAAAAATGCCTCGGTTGTATGCCATCGCATTGCTGCACTGAGGAATTCAATTTGTCTGTTTTAACTTCTATGTTTCTAAGTATAAATTTCCGTTACCAGTTCAGCCTGGGGTTTCCTGGGCACTTAATTTAAATTCGGAATAATGACAACATCAATATGTTTTTAAACTGTGGTTTGTGCTGTCTGATAAAGCAATACAAGGCAGCATGCTGTGGGGATGCCTAACTGGAGACTGTTTTGAGCCCGCAGACTGTCTTTGTGTTGCCCTTTGAAGCATTTACTGGTTATTGAGGCAGCTGATCTGTGGTTATTGCTCTGTGCATATTCTTGAGGTCCGGCTGGATTTATTGGGTTGGGTGTAGTGCTGTATGTGCAAGGCTTGAGCCTGCCCGCTCTGCATCTGTGGCTGGGAATAAGCAATCCTTGTGCATCCTGAAGTCGGCTGTTTGTGATATAAATTGTGTGGGTGAAAGGGGAGAGGTAGGGGATTAGTTTAAAATATTTTTAGTGCTGGAGGATGTGTCCTTAGGAAGGTGCCTTGTGGTAATTATCCTCAGCATTAGCAACGTGGATGTTTTTGAGTGACCAAACCCAGGAATGGAAGTGCCCAAGTAGGTTTTGACAGAATCAGTATTATAGTACTCTGCTTAAAAACTTCCTGCTCTTGTGGGTAGTATTAAACATTGCCAAGATTTTATTTAGTGTTTCAGGCACTTTGGAGGGTGGGGATAGCTGAGTTCTCATTTGATACTTTACCTTTCGCATACCAACGTTATTTTTCCTCACGTTGTGAACCTCACAAAGTTCAACACAAGCTTCACAACGGTGAACCTGTAAAAGCTGGGGAATGACCAGCTGGAGAGCCTTGCAGAACAAGTTTTGGGTATTCTGGTAAACAGCAAGCAGAAAAGGAGTCAGTGGTGCATCTTTGTGGAAGCGGAGACTGCCTGCCTGCTGGGCTCCCACAGCTCCATCCCATAAGATTAAACCTCAGCTGGACCAGGTGCTGGGCAACCTGGTTAAATCTGGAGATTGCCTCAGTCAGGTCTGAGCCGGGAGTTAGGCTCTGTGATCTGCAGAGGTCACTTCCAATCAAAAAATTGTTTTCATTCTGTATTATTGCTTTATTTTTTTCCCCTATGTTAGTAAATTTCTTTAACGTCGTGGCTGTTTTAACATGAAAGAGTTGTTTCTCAGACTTTGCAGAAGGAAAACAGAAATAAATGCCATAAATCGTTCTTTGTTGTTGCTGGTATATAAAGCAGTTCAGATAACTTGTGTAAATGCACTATTCATTTTTTATTTTTGGCATTTTACCATGTCGTCTGAATGTAAGTATTGACAAAGTTTTAGCTACGTTTTGGACTTGTAAATGATGAGAAACTGAACTGTTTTTTTCCTGTGTTATGTCGCACTTCTAATAAAAGCAAATTTCCTCATTCCTGCAGCAGAATTACTAGAACAGGTTTTAAGAACTTTTGAACTTCTGCTCTATGTCTACTGCTTTTTACCAAGTACCATTTCCTTATGCCTAGTTGTTAGTCTTTGACAGCAGCTGAAGTAGTTTTAAAGCTTTGTTGCGTGTGGCTGTGGGAAGCCTGCAAGCCCTGTGTGACTGTGAGGCTGAATCACCCCGCAGGAAAAATGAAGGTGTTGTTGATCTGCTAGATATTAGTGCTGTATTACAAAGGGATCTCTATCTAGGAGAGTTCTGAGTATTCTTATGTCTGACTTGTGAAGAAGTCTGACCAAGCAGTTGCTATCAGCAGGGTGAAATAAATCTACCTCATAGCTGTGAAGATGTAATGGGAGATTAACCCTGTTTTTTTTTGTTTTCCTCTGTAAGATAAAAACTTGTAAAACTTGCATGAAGTTGGACTTGAAATATGGTTTTTCAAACTGGTATTATCAGTGCTAGAGCATTAGCAAACCAAAACCCACAGTAACAATTTCAGTATTAAAATCATATTGCTGTATGGGAGATAGTATGGTGAAGTACTACCAGTGAGAAAGATAGCAATGTGTAATTGGGAATGAAAACAGGAACTGCTTCCTTTATTAGTGGTGTGCTGTGAGTATTGATAGAGCATACTCTAAATGACACTTGACTTTCCATACAAATAATTTGTGTTTTTGAGTAACTTGCCTGCAGATGAGTATGAGTGGATGAAGGAAAATTTCCCTAAACTCTTGGGAACAGAATCAGATTTTTCAAAATGATTCCTAAATGTATAGCTATCTGATAAGTATCCTTATCAGAGAATGTGTACTGTCAGTTTTGTCAGGAAGGCGTTCAGTGGCAGAGCAGTATAATGTAACGTAGTGGCCCATTACCCTTTTGGGGCAAGGGCTATGTAGTACTTGAGAAACTTACTGTGTTTTAATTTTTCAGAAGAAACCTTTTTCCAAGTACAATATGGCTGTTTCAGGTGCTATGATTCTGAGCCCCCAGCTGTGCTCGTGTTTGACTGTATAAAAGTGGTTTGCACCATGTTTGAGTTTCAGTGTATTGCTTCCGCGTTGGGATGTACCTGCACACTTAAAGATACCACGGGGAAGGAACAAGAGTGAAGTTGTGGCAGTAAGTTCTTTTTTTGTGCCAAGTGTTGCTGCATAAGACTGCTAAGAAATGTCATCTCTCATGTCCTTGATTTCCTCTTCTGCTTCATTGTTCAGGATTTTGATTTCTTGTTTACTAACTGCGTTTACAGAAGCCCCTTTGCAGGGCTGTCTTTCAGACAGCAGTGGACACTGTGCACACATTGCTGCCATCATCTTATGCATCATTGTTCTAATGTATCACTGTGCCCACGGGTAATAATAGCTGTTACTTCAAGTATATGCTAGATAGCTACAGAACAAATAATGCAAAGACTTCACTGGAAAATGAACTCCAGTGATTTACCTTCAGAGCTCTGTGGGGGGGCTCTGAAATGGGTGACAGCTGGTAGAAGATAATGGATTATCTCTGCGAGAGAGAAGCATGGGCAAGACCTACTTCTTACTTCAATCTCCTTGCCCTCGTCTCTCCCTCCCCCATCCTGTCCCATATAATGCTTAAGAACTTGCCCTCTGTATTTTCAGAGGGACTTAGGTGGAGAATGTTATCTCTCTTGTGTAAAATGATTCATTGGCAAGGAAGTAAATTTAGCTGTAACAATTCATGGAAGAGGAAATCAATGTTGTTGACTTGCAGTCTCGTTATTCTAACACTTGTCTAGAAATGAGTTGTTGAGGAGCTGTAGGATTTGAATTGAAATAAGCATCAATTATAAAGAACTAGGAGAAACATCACTCAGTCCAAAGTATAGATCATTAGAGTATAAGCAGTGGTCAGATCAGCCATTTTTATCACTTCTGGAAGTACCAAGTAGGTTGTACTGTAAGTAAAATCTTAGGTTGAGATTATGTACTAAAACGTCTGTTATATAGGATTTTGAAGGAGGGAGAAGGGATTGATGATACTCAAAAATATGTGATAACTAGAACAATTTTACTTGACTTCAAGGGTTGTTGATGTGTTAAGGTATGTTAATGTAAGAAAGATGAGACTCTGAAATGACATCTTAGTTCTTTGAAAACGCATTTCTCAGAGGGCAGTCCTTCAGAAAAGGCCTATTTGTGCAATTTTTATTTCATGCAGTACACTTGTAAATGCTCCCAGCTTCTCTTAAAATGCAGCTGAACAAACAGGCAGGAGTGAACTTCTGGCAGCAGCTTCACAATCTTCTCAGTTATTATAAAACTTCTTACAATAACTTGGTACGTTTTTGTTCCTATGTAAGAGTAAGTGCTTGTGCCATCTGAGCAATAGAAACTGGGACAAAGTGACACTGGCTGCTCGAGCAAGTAATGCTATGCAACAGTTCGACAAATTGCTGCTCCTGGTATTTATTTTTAAGGATTTCATAGAGCTATTTTTTTTAATGATGGTGCTAAGAACTCAGTTTTAAAACTCAAATTATAAAGGAGGGGAAAAATGACTTCAGTTTCAAGACGTAATGACAAAGTGAAAATTGCATGGCTGCTGGGATATAAACATTAGGGCAGTTGCCGGAAGAATAGTCTTAAAGGCTTCAACTCCTTTACAGAAGATTGGAACAAGGAAAATTCTATCTTTTTAAGCACTTTCTTCTGCTCAGTGTGGTTTGATGTCTTTGACTTAGAGATCCTTGCCATAGACTTGTGGGGTGTGTACCTGTCTGTAAGGACTGGACTGAAGCTTTTATATTGTTTTAAAGAGCATGAAACAGCTGAGAGATTGAAAATGTTTTTGGTAATATTCACATCCTCGCTGCCTTCACAGTGACAGCCCCGAGATGGAATGCTGTGTTACTAAATAAGCAGACCTGCTCACCCTTTTCCTGTAGGTTTAAAAAAAAAGAGGAGCAATAACTGTCATAAATCCTAAGAATCTTAGGGATGGAAAGCTAAAAATGTAAAGATTACATCTCTTCCAGACTTCTTTCCAGTAGAAGATTCCAGATATGTTTACAGAGCAAAAAGGTTATATAGCGTCAGCTCCATGGTAGTCACATCAGGAATTAAATACTGAGCTGCAGTATCAGGAATGAAAGTTTGACAAAAAGAGTGTGGTTTGGGACAGAACGGTCTTTTAAAGTGAGTCAATAGAAATGGAAAAAATTACTTAAGAGCTAAAACAATCACTGAACGGGCAAAGTAGCCAGGGTTTATTTAGATGACATTGGAGATAGTGAAGGAAAATACTGAATTCCGTGTAGAAAAAGAAGGGAAAGGAATGGGATATAGCTAGACTGTTGTGTAAAGAAAAAGAAAGCCAACCATTTGGTCTTCTCTGTGTATCTGACTTTAGTGTCTGTACTAGTTTTCAGTTACTTTGCAGTGACTTAAAGTATTTTGAAGATTGGCTGAAATTCCTTCGTATTCTGCTTGTGGTCTCCTCTGAGGCCGTGCACTTTGTCAGAAGATTTTGGTAAGGAAGTTAACTTATTTGTTGTTTCCTTCTTTGGAAGTAGAAGGTTCTGCAAGCACAGCTATGCTGGCAGGGTTATGCTATCACACTGCAGCATGCAAGCCTTTGGTTCTTATTTTCAGGTACGAGTAAATGAAAAGGTTGGAAGCCAGCTGAATGGAGCTTGCAGTGTAGATAAAGATTTGATTATTAGTCCAGCACAAATGTGTTCTGGATGCTCTGGTGCCTGAATTTGTATTTTCAAATCAGTACACTTGTCTAGATAGGTTGTACCTGAGGATAGAAAAGGAATGCCCTACTTAAATGCTTGGAAATAAATTTCAGAGCAAATGTATTTTGAATACAACACTTGACAAACAAAGACAGTGTGAGAATTTACAGAAATTCAAGAAAAGGGAGTGTAGGAAAGTTGTGCTTGAAGCAGTAAGATTAAGAGCAGAACTTAGTCAGATACTGTATGTGGTGTGGAAAGCTTGTTGGGATGGTCCCCAGTTGACTTAATTTTCATACCAGCTCATGGCCATGAAGCCCTGCTGGCTCCAGGCATATGCAAGAAGGAGAGAGAACCCAGAGCCCAGCTGCTGCTGCTCAGTGGGGTGTGCAGTAATAGGCAGTCTGGTTTGGAATGGGACGGTGCGCAACATATGAGCCTCCAAGGAGTTTGGGAAGGCCTAGAAAGGATGTCTGTTAACCTGTGCTGTGGGGGGTGATGATCTGCTCAGAGGTTGTTCAAAGTTGTGAAACAGAATTGAAGAGTCTCTGAAAGATAATATGGCGAAGATCTTAAGAAGAGATGGGAGCAAAGTATTAAACCAGTACAAAAGTGAAAGTGTGGGTTTTGACGTGCACAATATTGGGATAAAGGGAAAGAGCTTATGCAATGTATTGTATGTAAATTACAAAGAAAGTAAGTTAAATGAGAGTAGGTGACAGAAATGTTAGTGAGGGGTAAAGAAGAAAACTCATCCCAGCTGCATAGAGACAGCTAAATTTAGACTGCTTGGAGATGTTGAAATGTCTCTGGGAAATGTGTGGTGGTGTTCAGCTTCTAGATTCAAGTTCTGTACTGTGCATATGCAGAGTTAAAGCTCTCCAGTTCTGTTCCAAATCAGTCAGATTTGAAAAATTCACTCTTAGCACTGTTCTAGAATTTGACTTTACTATTCATAAATGTTTGGTTTACGGGATGCTTTGGAATTCTGAATATAGAGTGTGGTGTATCCACTATTCCTAATTTTCACTTATACAAAATGTTTTCTTTCAGAGCTTTTCAATGTGTATTGAAAAACAAAAAAACAAATCAGGCACCACCTATTTTAGATGGTTATTTCTTCTTAATTAGTAGCAGATGTTACGATATATGTCAGTTTGAATCTTCAGAATAATTAGTTGATGGTATTCAGCAAACAGATAACTCAAATGTGTATTATTCTAGAACAAAATTCTGCAGGCTTCTCTGTTTGCAGCTGACAATTTTTGGCTTTTCTAAGCCATGAGCACTTAAGAAAAGTAAAGATGAAATGAGGTATTCTTCCTGAACAACTTATTTTGTAAATAATCCAAGGAGCTGAAGAAGAGGAATTATTTCTAGTAAGAAAGTCTCTCTAAGCCTCTTGCTATAATGTGAGGCAAGTTTTAGCATGAGACTTTTTGAGCATTCTCTGCAAATTTGAAGGTAGTTCTGCCTCTGAGTACCTTGTGCTTGTCTCTGGTTGCAGTAATTACTCGGTGGACATCTTTGTCACCTTTACCTACAGCAGCAGTTTGACTTTTCAGTGACCTCTTAATAAGATCAGGGGCTCTAAGGAAGTTCTGAAACGGGTGAGTAATGTTGGAGAAAATGTCCTGTGCTGCCATGTAGAAGCGCAGTGAACAGAAGGATATGCCACACCTTGCTTGAAGGAGGTGTTGCTATCTAAACACTTCAAATTGGAAAACAGCTCAAGGTGTTTATGTGCAGTGCTGCAGTTTGAGCCATCACAAATATGTATGTATTTTCCTCAGCCAACCAAAGCCAGGTGCAGTGTTACCTGGATCTGATGCTCTGTCCCTTTGTCTTTTGTTTCCCCAATGTTCCTGTTGATCTGGATGAGAACTGAAGTATGGAAAAAAGGTAATTGTGATCTGATTCGGCTCCTTGCTCTGCTTAGCGTGCAGCAGCACCAAGGCAGGCCAGCCCTGCACCAGCAAGGCTGCAGCAAAGGCTGTAGTGTGCATGCTTCATCTCATCTTGATCTGTGCTATTTAAGATGACTGCCACGGAAAAAAAAAAAAAACCCCACCTGAGCTCTTTTCTTGCCCACTCTTGCGTAGCGGCCTCTCTGACCCTTCGGTGCTGATGATTCCATTTGCTAAGCTACCTGGAAATGCTTGCTTTGTGTTGCTCGGTAGCTTAGCTTTCTGCTGCTTTAGTGAGCAGAATCACCTCGCTGAGGTGTGACCAGCAGAGTTTGTTACAGCTGATAGAAGGAAGAGAGCAGGCCTGAGAAATTGTCCCTTGGTTGCAGGGGATCCAAGATCACTCAATTTTAATTGAACCGCGTCTTAAATTCACTCTAAATATGTAGACATGGAAAGATGGTGCCTTGTAAGGTGAATTGCTCTTCCGTCAGTGAATGTATGTGGAGGTGCTTTGCCAAAAAGAGCTTATTAATAGGAACATCAATCCTTTAAAAGAGGTGGCATGTGATAAATATAAAACCAATGTAAAGTTTAAATTTTGCTGTTACATAATGCATATATGAAGTGTTCAGTTACTTTAGACCGTCTTGCATGTATCTGGAGAAAGCAAAAAATAAGTGTATTTACTGTAAGTACTAACTGATAAAATGATTATGGTCTTTATAGTTTTAAGATGAAATAAAGCATGCAGTTGGGAATGTAGAACTTTGCTCCTGTGATGTTGTAAGTGCTACTTTCTTAATGTCACTAAGCTTATATCAGCACAGCGTGGTCATCAGTTTGGAATTGTTTTATTTCTTAGCAGGGTGTGTGAGAGATTTGATTCTGATGCAATTTGGAATCACTCTTATATTGTTGAAGTTTGGGTGAGCTCAAGTTCAAGAGTCAGGAAATCTTTAGTTTGAATCCATCTGGAAAATAAGTGCAAATATCAACTTTTTTTTTTTTTTCCTTAGCGGTCATAATTCTCAATCTATTCCACAGAAACTGTTCTCAACTCTGCCTTTTAGATCATTTATCATGCGGTAAAATTAGTGGATTTTTAGCATATTTACAACTTTGTTATGGAATAAAGGAGATTGAATCATGGATATTTTACTGTTTGTAGCTAGTGATTTGCATTGAAGCATGAAACAATTTTCCATTACTGATATGCTTCAGTACGTAATCTCAGTTTGCTATGGATTGAATGGTCTCTCCCAGCACCTGCAAAAATTGGCCTTGTTCTTGGAGTACAGAAAAATTCAGGTACCAGAACAAATAAAGCTGCATTGAGCTAAAACAGCATTCCATGTTTGTTGCCGTGCATTTCTTGCAATGTTTTGACATGTATCTTGGAAGATTCTGTCCTAGTGTGCTGTAGGTTGTCTTGAAATGCTCACGTGCCAGATCTGTGCTGACTGCGGTGTGAAACAGGTCCACATTAATTCCAAAAAAGGCCTTTTTGTCCCTCTCCAGTCTCTTCCTGCAGCCTGCCCCGGGCTGGTGCTCCGGCATTGCAGCTGTGAGTGAGTCACTTTGGTGAATGATTTAGTGGGAGGAGATGGACAGACAAGTTAGCTTTTGCCTGGAAATGTTTCCTGGTTCGATGCGCCACGTGAGCACTACTGATGATCCAGACAATAAAAGTAGGAATGAGGAGGAAGTCTTTCAGCAGCAGAATGGATTTCCTGGATTAAAGTGGTCATGCAGGCTCCCCCTTTGCTTGTATTAAATATCTGGGAAGTCAGAGAGAATCCCAGGGAAAACCTGTAATTCAAGGAGTCTGTGTATTACTTGATGTGAGTGTATTTTCTGAGCTGGATCTGATCCTTGTAAGGAAAAAGAGTTGAAACCTAAGAAGGTGTTTGGTGTTAAACAATTGTCAATACCCGAGTAATGGAATGGTAATATGAGTATTTCTTTGCAGCAATTAAAAGGAAGAAAAATGCTGTGAAAATCTCATGAAAATTGAGTATAAAATAAGATCTGGTATTTGTCTCTGGAAAATCATGAGTTGTAGACATTGTTGGGCTCCTGCACAGTAGTCATTGAAGTCTTTGAAGCTGAAGAGCGTGGTAGTGAATCTGTGACTGGTGCTCAGTCTGCAGGAACTGCTTTGAGCCTTGGGGAAAGGCATTGCAGCTTTCCCCTGCCAAACAATGGTGACAACTGGGAAACAGATAGGAAATATCAAACTATACCCTCTGCAGTGACCTTCCTCCTCTGGTAGACCTCATGTGCAAGGTTCCTCAACTATAGATGCATCCATTGTTGCATTAGTGCATGCCAAGGTAACTTCAGGTGATGATTTGTGCATGTGGAATTGAATTCCTCCATGTGGAGAAGATGGCACCCGATGACATCTGTATATGCTTACTGAATGCTTATGGAGACCAAACAGTGGATGCCGGTGCAGTGAGGTGGTAGCAAAAGCAATGTGAGGTAGAGAAAATTCTCAGCTACAAAACACTTATCAAATAGTATTATTGTGCTCTTTGTTTTTCTTGTGGTTTCTATGCAAATAGGTGGCACAGGTTTCAGAGAGACCTACAGACAGAGGTAGGAAATAGTCATCAAATGTTTGTTCTTGTATGTGTAAGCCAACTCTTGTTTCCTCTTCTGCCTGCTAGAGCTCTGGTGCTGTGCAGGTCTCAGAGAAGCCCCATTGCTTTGGCAGCAGTTGCGCTGGCAGTGCATTTTGTGTTTCAGACTGCTCAGAACGATATGTGCATTCTTCAGTATTTGCCTGTCTCCAGTGTTATCTTTAGTGCCTTTCACTGCAGGTGAATGGGCTAGGCAGGCAGCGGGCCAGCTATTGAGTGTTCGTGGTAACATTCATCAGTTAGCCGGCAAATGGTGGCATAATGCTGCCCAGGGAGTTCTTCTATGCAGTACTTGCTTTTGGGTCTTGCCCCACAAAAAGTGTACTTAATGAGTAACAGTGACCGCAGATGATGTTTCAAGGTAAATACCCTAGTCCTCTGCCAGCAAAGTTAGGTATGCCAATAGGATCAGTATCAATGCAGCTACTGAATTCTTTTTTCTTCTTTTTCTTCCTGTTGCTGTTATCCTTTAGCGTGGTGATACCTCTTTCACGTAGGTAGCTATAATTCTGGCATTTATTTTTTGTTATTTTTTCTTTGACTGATACAGCCCCTCCCAGAGTAAAATGCAGAGACTATGGATGGTATGGTCTCATAACAAAAATGACTGTTTTGTCCATTTGAATCTTTGAGGATTTATATGATCTAAAGAAATCCCAGCATCATCAAGGTATCAGACTGCAAGTGGTTTGGCACTGTGCTTAACTTATGCCAGAAGACTTTTGTAGAACAAAGCTAATCCCATGACTGAGTTACTTCTTCTGGGGTTTCTTTGTTTTTGTTTGCTCTTTAAAGCATTTGTATGCCAATTTTAAGTTTCAAAATATAATCTTAACTTCATTAATGAACTTACCACCTAGTATTTTTCTCACTGGCAGTTGATCTCAAGAAGGTTCAGGTGTTGCAGGTGTTGTACAAGCACAAGTATGTGTCATTTAATGAAGCACTGACCAACTATGAGACTTGATGGCTCAGCACGGAGCAGCGTCCTACTCAAGAAGCTCTTCTGCAAGAGCTGTGAACGCCTTGCAGTGGGAACTAGGCAGTGCTTCTCTGGTTATTACTGGATTAAACACCAGAGTCTTGCCCCACTGAATTTGCTTGTGTAATGAATGCTGAGTGAGTGATGAAGAGTCGGATCATTGAGTAAGAGGCAGGCAGAATAAGTGAAGTGTGTGTGTGTGCAGTGCATCTTGTAAAAATGGGAGAGGGAACATGACAGAAGTAAAATGCCCAACAGACAGTGTGTCATAGTGCACAAAATTTCACCTTTCTCTGTAAAGAGCGTAAGTCTGGCTTCCCATGGGTTTGGGATCTGCCTCCTTGACTGGGCTCAGTGGCACAACCCCTTGCCCTTCCCACTGTGCTTCCTAATCTTTTCAGGTGCATGTTATCTTTCTTTGCTCAGAAGTTTCAGTGTCACCCTACTGTACCCTCCATGCCTAGGGATGACAAGGTATGTCCGTTTTGCAGCTCAGGATGTACCACTTGCCCAACTGTATTTGTGCTGCAGCCTTTCCTTTCACGGGGATGACACAGTGGGTGTCTTTTCTGTCACCCTCAGCTCTCGTAAAACTGGGGAGAAACTTAGTATCTTTGGACATCTTAAGTGAAATTTGATATACGGGGAATCAAACATCTGAACTGGGATTAAAAGTTAGTGAGAAGGAGGAATGGATACTCTGCCAAAGTGTGATGCTTTATTTCCTTAGGAAATCAGATCAAGGAAGAAAGCATTTGCAGGAGTGAATGGTAAGAGGAAACAGGCCACCACAGGAAAAGGGAAACAAGGATCTATAATTGGGAGAAATTAAGGCTGAGTCAACAAAGGATGGAGGAATTAACAAAACTTTACATTTCTAAAATAGAGGGGAAAACTTCACAATGAAGTAGAGAGAGGATTGTATGTCTTTAAAGCCAGGGAGAGTGGGTTGTAGGAGGTATTTATCAGCCCTCATAAGCTGGTTGGGGCTACCTGGGTGTGGGTATCTCAAGTCATGTATACAAGCACTAGCTTGTTAAACCTGTCAGCCTGCTGTTTTAGTAGCAATATCACAGGAATGCTGTTTCTTTGAAAGGATGCACAAAGGGCAAGCAAGTTACTTGATTTCTACGATGTAAGTTAGCGGTGGTTGGGGGAAATGGTAAAACCTGCTTCTCTTTCATGTTCTTCCTCCAGAGAAATCAACATCTTAAATGAGATATTGGATCTGTCTGATTGGAGTGTGGCTCCACAGACAATTATCTGTATCATTTTGTTGCTTCTTTGACATCAATATTGTGCAATTCTCACAGTTTTCTACCATACCTTTTTGTTCAGGGAACGGGTAGATAATGAGAGTGTGGTTTCTGTGCAACAGATAGTTTGGATGTGCCTTCAGGGCAGGTCTGCCTGAATGTTATCCTCTCATTATATAGGTTTAAAACTTAGATCAGTTCTGATATGTGACACTCTGAGGCAGGGCAGCACAGTATATGGGTGTGTTGCCCACCAAGGTGGTGGAGTCTCCATTCATGGAAATTTTTGAGAGCTGACCAGACAGAACCCCAGGTAACCTGCTCTGAAGTCAGTGGTGACAGTGATGCGAGCAGGAGGCTGGTCTGGAGACCTCCCAAGGTCCCTTTCATCCTCAGTTGTCCTGTGATTCTCTACTAGTTTCTTTCAGTCGTCACATTTATTTAAAGCTCAAATTTGCCAATAATAATAAAACATCAGATGTTCCTGAACGTTTGGTGGCTTCCACTCAGTGATTTTTGTGACTCTGGATTTCTGGAACCTTGCACTGCCAAACAAAACATGAAGGAGTCCTCAAATCGTAGCTGTTGGACTGCTCCAGCACTGAAACAGGAGTTACCACAAGCCCACAAGTAGGCTTTGGCCCATTACAACACAAAGGCGCTACCTTTTGTGTTTCCAGAGAGTAACTTATTAACAGAATCTGAAGGGAAAGTACAGCTCCGAAGCATTGCTGTCCTTGGCTGGGGCTGGAGTGCACCTGCCCTGCCCTACTGCCATGTCACATCACCTTGCTGCTGCTTCCTGCAGCTTCTGGTCCTTCTGAACAGATCCATCTGCAAACATCTTTTATCAGATGCCATAATTGACTGTGGTGTAGATGTACGTAAGAAGTCTAAATCACGAACCTATTTACTTATGACTGGGCTTCAAATTACGTTTTCAAATTATTCAAATTGATGTTTTCTTTCTGTGCAAACAAAGCATCGTGCTCCCATCTATCAGGAAAAGAAGAGAACATGATTGGAATATAATTTCTTTGTGGGGAAGAAATGTTGGCATTTCACTTCAATTTATGAATATTGATCGAAACATAGAATGTGACTGTTGTATATTACATTCTTGAAAGCAGGCATTTCTTGGCTCCTTAAAATTAGTAGTTTTTTTTTTTTTTTTCCCCTGGGTGGACTTATGGAGAACATACTTCTTCCAAGCAAGTGCAAGTACAACGATGCCAAATCAGCCTGAGTGAAAACACAGGGATGCATACAAATACACTGCACGTAGAATGCCTAACCTAAATTTTGCTTGAAGTTTCAGTCATGAATAAACAAGCTCATGCAGTTACTCAGGGCTAGTTACCCTGACAACAGTATATATAACAAAATTCAGTAGTTGCTGCCAATAAAACCCCCAGTACAGTTAATGCTTTTGTTTGCCAGAATAAAATACTTTCATTAAGTATTACATCAACTCCAGCTGTTAATATTGGTATCAAAACTAATCTGTAAAATGTAATAAATCATTCCAAATTATGGAGGGGAAAAAAAAAAAAAAACGCCTTTACTTTCAGTTCCCTACTTATAAAATAGAAATCTGAAGCCCTTTAATGATTCTGTGTTAGTGGGTGTATCGCTTGGCATCATCCTGGCAAGGACAAATGGCAAATGGGAATTCTTGTACTTTGTGGAACAAATTTCTGCGCCCTCAGTCTTGGTAGTTGTGTGTATGCTCCTAATTTGGATACTAGGCAGCTGAGGAGCAGCAGCAGTCCCCAGGCGAAAACAGGAAAGCAGTCTAGAAGTGCTTTTTGATGTAACTTACTAAGAAGTAAGAATTGTGCAATCCAGTACTTGAAAGCAGCAGGCTACATACTGATATAAACAATGTTCTGCTCCAAAATGTCAGTAAGGCAACTATCAGTTTAAGAGAATTACTGGCTTGCTGCCTCCTCTGGGCTCTGATTTGTTACATAAACTCTGTTGTGGTGTCTGTGATGATGAGATTCCGTGGATGTTAGGTTCTACTTTCAAATGTTATTTACTTTTCAGAAACTTTAGATACCTTGGAAAGACCCAAACCTAACTGTCTGTTAGGGGCGAAGTACTGTCTGCTTCATGTCATCCTGTCCATGTATGTCACTCTGCGCATTCAGATGTTTGTGTTTGGGGCTATGTTTTCCAGGAGAGTTGCTACTGAAGTTACAGTGTTTATTAACAGCAACATTTGCTAAATATTCACAAATGTTGGTGTTTCAATAGCTTGTAAAAATGGCGACTTCCTTTTAGGAGGGAAAGCATTTTTTCATTTCTGTGGGTTAAACTGAGTCATTTTGTTCCATAGTTCTGCTAACAAATGAAGGTAAAACAGCAGGATTGACACAGGACTCGTGAAGTTTTTGAATAGGAAATGGGGACTACTTAACCTACCAACTTGAAGGATCCAGTTCCTAGGGATATAGGATTTGTGCTTTTCTCTGCAGATGCTTTTTCTTTTGTTTGTTCAAATTTAAGTACATATTATTACATAATTAATATTTATCTTTTTGTTGCTGAGTATTCCTGTTAGAAAAAAAAGATTTTTTTAAAATGTTTGTCTCAATTGTCCTCTATAGGGGAGCCTGGTGGGATGCTTCTGCCCAGTAGAAATGGGGAATCTAGTAGATTCCTTGTTCTTAAATGTCATGGTTTGGGGGAACATGAAACCATACGGTGAGAGAGGTATTACTTGCGTGTGAAATCTTTTCAGTGACAGCTCTCCCAATAAACAAAAAAAACCTGTTCTTTAGTACCTATATTTCTTTGTTTTATTAGCAGCAATGAATTTTTGCTGATGGTTTTTCTCCCGTGTGGCTTCATGGAGTGCGTCCTATCTCCTGAGAGCAGGTTGTGAAAACTTCAGCTGAACTCGATTGAAGGAAAGAGTTATTCAGGTGGTTAAAGGGTGGCACAGATTTTTTCCTTAGGGTTCACCAGTAATGAATGAACTCTTTCCAATTTGTGTGGTCCTTTCCTGACTTGTGAAACCCTGAAGGAAGGTAGAGATGGGAACAAAGCTTCCTGTTGTAAGACTTTGTTCTTTATTTGATGGGAACAAGGCAGAAGCCCAGGCTGAAGTTGATAACATCCATCCATGTGTTAGGGTGAATTGTAATGGAATCTGTAGTTTTCTTGCCATAAATTAAGGAAAGTTCATTTAATTTCTGTGTCTGTTTTACTTAATCTCATGCACTGCTGTTGTGGATTGCATCTCCAGAAGGCTGTGTAGTCATGTAGTCACCAGTATGTTATTAGGGTTGTGTCTAACACCACGGTTCTTGGTGATGCTTAAGTGGTATAAACAGAAGGTTGAGATAGTGATTTTTGTCATCAGACAAAAGCTTGAGTATTTGGGGAATTGAACTTTTTAGAATTCCGTTAATTACATAGAGCGATTTTTTCCTTGTATTTGTATGTTCTAGCAGTAGTTGAAGAAGTAAACCATGTACGCTGTAAGTACTTCAGATTTCTGTTTAACAGATTGCCTTGATTTGAAAAATTTCTGTTAATAATTGAGTTCTTTTTTTTGTTGTTTTTTTTTTCCCCTAAACAGCAAGACCATTTACAAAATTGGTCAAGGAGATGCAGCTTCATCGCGATGACTTTGAAATTATCAAAGTGATTGGAAGAGGTGCATTTGGTGAGGTAAGATACTTTCAGTCATAGTAACGTAACTCATCATTTGTTCTTCTGATTTCTTAGTGCAGTTGACCTTCAGAAGATTCACACAGATAGATTAAAATGCTTGCAAATGTGGGATGCTAAATACTTTACTTTGAAGCCTGGCTTCTGGTGTCTTATTCCTGCTGTTCCTGTGATTAGCTAATTCTGACTTCATTGTAGCGAAGCGCCTGTTCAGTGTGAAAGAGCAGAGTGGTCCCACCTAGCAGCTGCACAGCTGACTTAGGATCCTTTCTCCCACTTGCCATATGTACTTACTCTTCTGTGTTGCTGTAATTTAACACAAGTGAGTTGCTTCTATGGCAGGAATGCAGAGGCTGCTCCACCCATCTGCCCGTCTCTGTAGCAATCTGGTAATGCAGAAAGACGCATTAGGCTGCCTCAGAGGCTGTTCCCTGTCATCTTTGAAGATCAAAGGCTGCTGGATCTGTTTTTTGGACAGCAAGTTGAATCATGCTGGGATGATAGGAACGCCTTGTGTTTTGAGGACTTGCCAGCCCCAGAACCCTGGACTGAAGTTATACTTCTTAATATGCTTAATGAAACTCTCATCAATCACAAAAGTCTGAGAGGGCCTGACCCTGGCGAAGGCGTTCATGAGCATATTCCCTCTAGGAGACGTAGGATACCTGAGACTGCTGGAGAACCTCAAAACAACCCTCTGCATTTGAGTACACATAACTGAAGGTACAGCTGTCAGCAAAACAGATGATTGTGTAGAAGATTTCTGGAAGAAATTTAGATTTCTTTCAAGAAGATTATTCTGGTGTACAACAGTAAGTTAGAATGTAGTGATAGCCATTAATGGCTCACTTGGATCCATTAGCACCTGATTGCAACCTCTGCTGCCATTGGCTAAGTCTTATCTTCAACTGCTGTCTCCACAGAGGGCAGGACTGTGTGCTGTGCAGGCTCTCCTTTAAAGCACACGGTGTGCCCTTCATACATCAAACTTTCACTAAGTGTTTGATTGTGGCAGACTAGAAACAGAGCTAGAAAAATGCTCGGACCTTACCCAGCCTCAGTTCAGAAAGCAGTGAGATTTCTGTGTTATGTGGACTTGGAAGTAGATGAAGTAATACCTTGAGATCAACATAATTTTAAACTCTTCAAGGACTGCTTGTAAAGGAAGCAAACACCTAGAGAGACAGAAATTCATGCTGTACAAATATCTTCTAATCTTTACCATCCTCTGTCAAGTTAGTGCTGTAGTTTGTGTGTAATCACAGTGAACATTGCTGTTCCAAGAACTTGAGTGCTTTAATTAAAATGTCCAAATAAATACTAAGGTCTTGACAAATAAAATAACACTTTCTAGTGGAGTTTGAACTCCATGAGTTGTAGTATTTGCTTTAAAAAAATAATTATCATCAATTGCTTATTTCATTTTAGTGTTAGGTTTTATCTGGAATATGTTACTTGGACGTGACTTTTAGGCAGCATAGTTCTGCAAGAGTTCACATGAGAAGAACAGAAATGGGAAACACAAATTGGTAAGGAAGGACTGAAAGCACAAATTAAGTCTGGAATAGAAGTCTGAGCAAAAAGATTTACAAACAGATAAAAGGAC
Organism: Oreortyx pictus; assembly: GCA_036925125.1. Classification (NCBI taxonomy): domain Eukaryota; kingdom Metazoa; phylum Chordata; class Aves; order Galliformes; family Odontophoridae; genus Oreortyx; species Oreortyx pictus. The sequence goes on along the minus strand of JAUPFR010000006.1, from coordinate 49,410,715 downwards.
CCAGAAAATCAAGGTAGTAATAAGTAACTGTCTATATGTGTTGTTTCAAAGCAGTAGCATAGCACAGCTTTGAAGATGGTGAACCCACTGTAGAATGGTTTTGCTGTGTGTGACTGGGGTTTCTTTTTGAGGAAACTAAATGAGAACCTTTGTTTCAGGTATAAGCCAAATGTGCTTCTGACCCCAGTGAGTACGTAAAAATCAATCACTGGTTTTAACTTTTTAGCAGCATCAAAGCATGTTTGGTGCAGGAGACCAGACTGGATACACTCTGAAGAAAAATTCCTGAACTGCATATAGTATTGCTGGAAGGCTCAGCATGGGCTACTTTGATCTGCTTTTTTTTTTGGTCCTGCTGTGCCAAATTACTTGCTGTAGTGACTGTGACCAGATCTGATATCTGAAGAATTTTAGATTAGTGTTTTGGCGGTTTGTCTTTTGGCGGGATTAGAAGGGGTTTCTGGATCTTTTCAGAACTAAACTTGTGAATGCTATAGCTATCAAAAATGATTTCAGGACAACGGACCCTTTCATTAGTGACTTGCAGATGGAGCCAGAATTAGGAATACCTTTGCCAGAATATTTCTCTTAATCCTAAAATCAATGAATATATAACAGTAAACTCTTTTCACGTTGCTCTGTAACTTGCACACAGGAACAGGATTCTTTCCTGATGCTTTTTCAAGTTCTGATCTCTAGCAGGAGACGGACTGTGTTGTAGAATGCTTCTGAAGGCAGCCTTGCACTTAACTTGTAGACAAAGTGCTCAGACAAATGTTGATAATTTACGTGCTTTTGTAGGATGAAGTAGAAGTCTTGTGTGATGTTGTAAAGCTCTAAAGCCTTGTTAGAACTTAAGGGAGGACTTGCTCTGTGCTTTTCAAAATGAAGATCTTTTCAACTTAGGGTTTTCCCCAACTGGAAATCTCAATACAGTAGCGGATTAAGTATGACTGCTAACTTTTCAGAGATTTCTGTTTGTATGTGTTAGGAGGTTTAGGATGGCTTTTCTTGTCCTTGGATCAAGAGGTGTATAAAAGGTACAAATTCAGAGTGGAAACTTTTGCTCATACCATTTGGGGTGCATGAATTAATGTCTTCTGTATTATTTCACTTGGAAAAGCAGGACATGACTAAAGTAACTGGTTGATTCTGCCCTTTCCCACTTCATCTCAATGAAAATGAAATTTCAGAGAAGCCGGATGGTTAAGCATCTTTATTTCATTCTCCTGGAGCTGTGAGAGCTCATAAAGTAGGTACAGTTAGTTATCTGTCAGTTTTACATTGTCTTGTTCGTCTTTTAAGTAAAAGGTTTATAGTTGTAGCAGCTTGAAACTTTTTGATCAGTTTAAATTATGCAGGAATCATTGATCTGAAGCTCTCTGCTCTTCATTCCCACTTGCCAGAAAATAATTTTCCCATGGTATGCTCATACAGATATAGAAACTGTGTCATAGATTAGTTAATGGGATTATAGTGGTTATTCATAAGGGTGCTCTTTTGTTTTCAATTACAAACGAACTAAAGCCTATTTGCTCAAAATACAGTTGTGAAATATTTATTGAAGTACACGAAGAATTTAATCAAAATTAAACTAAGCGTAGTCCTGTTAGAAATAAGTAGTTTAAATTAACAAGCTGACTAGCTAAACGAGCCAGACTTCAAAAAGTTTGAAAGCTACATTCCATTCTCCTCAATGTCTATAGCAGCTATATCCACAGTTTAGCTACTTTAAACTTCTTTGAGAACCCCAGGGATTTTCGGCCTTACCAGAAAACTTTTGCATAAATCAGTAGCTTTGAAGAAAGATAGCTTAACCCAAATGAAGACATAATAGTAGTTATTAGTCAGGATCAATTTTGCCACACAACACATAAAGCCAAGAAAATATGATCCTTGACCAAAAGGTGGATTGAGATGGCATACGTGTGTCCCTTCATACAGAGCAGTATGTAATTAAAGGCAGATTGATAATCCCTAGTGCATAACTTCACTGGCAGTGTCTTTTTCTTTCCTTTTCCTTTTCAAACCCACAGAACTCAGCCTGATTTTTTACACTTTTTCCAGCAATTTGAGAAGAAGAAAACAACTGGTAATCCAAAACCACCTGAGTGAAAGTTTTTAGAGCAAAGGAGAATTGAGAAAGAAAAAGAAAAAATATTTCTTAAAGTTCTCATTATTATGCTAAGACAAAAATAGCCTAGCTCAGGACCTAGAGATTTCTTCTGAAGCCACCTGCCAAAACACACAGTTCTCCTTTTCTCATAAACTCAGCCAGCTTCTTTGCATTCATGGTAAACTACATGTCTGAATATCCTTTATGGGAGTATTTAAGGCTCTGAGTCCTGGAGTCACTGGCTTAAGAACTTCATTAATTTTCTTCAGAAGTTGCGTAGTTATGAAGAACAATTTGAAGTGTTCTTTGTGTCCATGGCAGCTAGAGTAGCATTATAATTTGAAACGTTAGCTGTAAGATGGATAAAATACTCATGGGTCTTAGCCACCTCATGTGGTGTATGCAGGTGTATACACCTGGCTGGAACATCTTAGAGTGCCCACATATTTCTTTCACTCTTTTGTTGTTGTTTTTTTTTTTTTGGCTCACATGCAGAGGGGCAACTTCCAGAAGGAATAAAATAATAGAAAGCACTCTGAAACAAAATCAGAACTAAAATGATTTTCTGAAATCTTAATTCCTGTTTCTGTTCATGAATTCAGTGTCCTGTCTTCATGAGCAAGAATAGTGAGTATGATGTGCAGGGTCAGGTGCCTCGTTAACCAAAGTGAAAACACACCTTGTCTAGGAAAAGGTGTAAAGACTTCTAAGAACAGGATGGAAAACTCCTCAAGTTCTTTTAAAAATACGTATAGATCTGTAGCTTGAAATTTGCATGTGACTGTCTACTCCTTTTGTCTGGAAACACTGTGGACCATTATTTGAAAGGAAGTTTCTCAAGAAACTTGGCTCTGTGGGATTGTGCCTACCTGCAAAACCTTGACCAACCTAGGATATGCTCTCTGTGTGCTTGGTGCTGCCTCTACCTGCCAGGGAAACCAGGAATCCTAGTGCTGAAATGCGGTGAGAGGGATAGATGGGACAAGTGTCCTGTGGGTGGGGACTGTGGCCCTAAATACTTTCACTTGCTCCTTCTCAAGCTTCAGCTAACCTCATTAGTAATGTACTTGTAAGTCTTTAACTTCACTTTTCCCTATTTTGTATAAATGGCTGTTCAGATGCTTGGCCATAGAGTAACACATTTTAGTAGCAAGCTGTTGTTGAGGGAAGAACTCTGTCAAGATATGCATTGCTGGGGAACTCGCATTGTATGAAGTGGCTGACACCTCCTGGAAATTTGGCAGTATCAGACTGAAACAATTGTTTTCCTTCCCTTGTTTATTAGTAAGGATTTTTTTGAGCGAGCAGCACTTACTGTGGCTGCAGTGGAAGGGTGGAATTTGCTTAGCATAAAAATAAAATTCTTAAAGCGTCCCTTGTAAGCATCGCTTACCTATTGATGGATTATAAATATTTTTTTCTCTAAATGTTTGCAGACTTGATCCGTGTGGTATTTAGTAATTTTTTCTGTTTTAACGGTTTAGGTTGGAAGGAGCCATAAAGATCATCTAGGATAATGCCTGTAATCATCTAGTAATAATGCTTGTTACCTCTACACATGGTTAGCATCCTAGCTGGAAGCAGACACCTAAAAGTGTTTCAAGAAGAAAATAAATTGTGGTTGGGAGAACAGGATTGATTCTGTGTTCCACAGGAGTCTGATGAATTATGTGGTTCCCATTATTATGTGGCTAAGAATGTAGTTAGCCTTTGAAGAGAGCATGCAAAAACTAAACTTCCAATTGACAATCACTGTTGGCAGTGTGAGGCAGTGCTCTTTGGGCTTTGTCTGCATCGTAATCTCAGGTTTGGGGTACCACGTTCAGTTTTTTGTCTGCATCTAGAAATTAACCAGGGATTGATTCAGTGAGCCTGCAGTCTACCCCTAAGGTTGTCTCCCCTGCACAGATGTCTTGGTGACTGCTACTGGGTACCCAAGAAATACTTAATTAGGTTTGCATTTCCATACTGTGCTTGTCATAGGTTTTTTTCCAAAGTAGAAATGGACGAAGAAGCTGTTTTCTTATGAAATAGCTTCAAAAGAGACTGCTGTTATCCACAGCCCTTGCCAGCTGTGTGGTTGCATGGTGGCAGACCAGCTGCGGGGAGCTGGATGGCCAGCACACACAGACTGACCTGTCTTGTGCTGCTGCACTTATCCAAACGCTGTCTGCTGAGGATGAGTTTGGCTCTTGCTCAGGGCCACCTTCTTCACCATCTTTCTGCCTAGCACTTAGAAATTATTTCTTATTTGCAGAAGACAGAGATCCACGCTGCCTGCTAAAAACCATTATTTTGCTTTGGAAATGTGAACCATGGAATATGAACCCCGCCAAAGATTCTCTAATTGCTCATTTAAAAAACTAATGTTAACAGTCCAGACCAGCTCTTCCCCTGCAATACAGTATTTAAACTGTTCAGTAATGAGCTATGTGTCAAATACTTCTCATATCCAAGAGTGTTGGGAAAATAAAGCAGTTCCAGCAGTGTTTTTTCAGTAGCATGTACCTAAGATATTAAGAGCCTGAGACAAAAATAGGAGTATAAAAGTGGCATCAGAAGCATTAACTGGGGGAAATGTGTGTAATATTCAATTATGAGTCTGGTAACAAGACACTGCAGGTAAATTGTTTACATCTAAAATGATATTTTCTCCTCTTAGAGACGAAAGGCTTGTCTAAAATCTCTGCTCAAACGTCTGCAGCCATTTCAAGTTCCTGCCAAAGGTTAATTCGTAGCAATTTTACACCATTTTATCCATATAATTTTATTGTCCATTAGCCTAAGCAGCTCTTTCATCATCCTTATTAGTGTTGTCCTTCCTATTTTATTATAGGTAGCAATCATGTCCACTTTTTGCTTCCTCTAAGCAAAGCCTTTTCTGTTCCCTTGTTAATATGCGAAGCACTTTAGTTCCTTGGCCGTCTAGATAGCCCTCCATCATACCTGCTTCAGGTTGGTCATCTCCCTGAGGCGTGGCTGTATGTGGAGTTTCCCGTGGTTTTGTGTTTCCACAGGGCAGTAACGTTCCCCCGTCCCAGCTGCTGTATTGTGCCTATCAGCTGCACTACCACTTGTGCCTTCTTCTTGGCAGCCTGTCCTTACAGGCTGTTTGCATGAGGATTATCAACTATAAGTCTGTCCTTATCTCCTTTAGAGATGAGAGGGTTTTTTTTTCATTTGCCTCGAAGTCAGTGTGGTTTCCAAGAGGTTGAACACCAAAGAATCCATAAGCTTCCCAGTAGAAAGTATTTTTTTTAACTGTCTTAAATGTTTTCTGGAAATTCAGTCTTGCATTTAATAATTTCTGCACTTTCTTGGATCATCCTTACTATTTACATAAAACAAAATTTGTAATTTAATAACTGCTTACTAATGCTGGTCATGTCACCCAAAGGGCAGAGTCCAGTTCTGGGAAGTTCTGTCATGTTTGTTGAGGCTGGTTTGGCTTGGATTCCTACCCTATAGGTTTCATCGGGGCAGAAGAGAAGGTGGAATTTGGCCCGGGATAGCTTTACACATTACCGCCCTAAATGTCAATATCAGATGGCTTCTGAAGATCGGAATGCAGCAAGAGGCTTTTATGAAACCATTTGAGAAACAAAAAATTGAGCTCTTGCCAAAGTGTAAAAAGGTTATTTCAGCTATATTGGTTCAGTTTTTATTTTATTGCAGTACAGGGGAAGTAGAGCTTTGAGGCAAAAGGTACTAGGAGGAATGAATGGCAGAAATTAATGCAGACCTGATAGTGCTGTGCGTAGTAGTAGTTACCACCATCAGCTCTTGCTTATGCTTCAGCTCCAGTTCTCATGCTTTTTTCTGACACATATATGTCTTAAGTTGGTCGAAGCGCAGGCAGGAGGATTCGTTAGGCTTTCTGATGTCTTTGAGGAAATGTACTTGAGCTTTATTGCAGTGTTTCTGTTGCCACGAATCTTGAGAGCATGAAGAGTCCCAAGGATGGTGCCAGCTGATCCCTGCACAGAGATGGGGCCGCACTGAGGAGGAAGGGCCAAACCCCTCCTATCTGAAAATGTCTTATGAGTTTTCAGACTTCCTCAATAAAACAGACTCACATCTCTCTACCAAACCTCTGTTATTGCTTAGTCTTCAGAAACTTTGATGCTCCGTTCCAACCTAGCATATGGAGGTTAGACGTGATGTAATTTTTATTTTATAGCTTGACAGAATTGTCGAAAGTAGCTTTTGTGAGTCAAGCATATTTGGATTGATTACCCCACACCCCATCCTTGTGGCCAGGTATGGGAAAGCAGTTGTAGGGATGGATCAGTACTGCTCCTTCCCAACTTGCAGCAGCTGAGGGTTCAGGGACTTCCTAACCACACTGTATTCCATAATAGTTCCTGAGGCTACTGCTGTGTGTGTTTCTTGGGCATTCAGCACATACTGAAATATTTCCTGAATAGTTACTTATGTATCCACAGCAACTCTGTAGTACAGAGTTCCAGAACTGTAGCAAGAAAATAATACTTTCTTTAATCATGCTGCCTTTTTACTTTGTTTGATGCTTTTCGATTTCTGTGATATGAAAAACAGCTGTTTGTTCTCTATTCATCTTCTTCCTGCTTTTCAGTTTCGTAGAATGATAGACTCATGAAATGGTGTGGGTTGGTAAGGGACCTTTCAGATCATCTGACTCCACCCCCCCACAGTATGCAGGGACACCTCCCATTAGAGAGAGATTAGAGAACATGAACAGTAAAAAAAAAGCTAATGAGGAAACACTTCTATGGAACAAGGAGTGTAAGGTTTTTAATATGTGCAAAATTGTTCTTGCTTTATAATTGGGATTGACACATAATTTGCACTTCTTGTTCCCTTCAGACTCCAGTGAGAGTTTTATTTATCATTTGTTTATTTTCTTGCAATGTAAATAAATCCCACTGATTGGAAGGGAGGGACTGGAGAGTTGGGTCCTTTCAGGCCAAAAATCTATTCCTTCTGTGAGACATTTTTTGTACCTTTCAGGTTTCTTTTGCTTGTAAAAGCCATTGCTACTTTTCTTGAGGAATTTCCCATTTTGGTTACATGAGATTTTCTGCTGGCACAGAAAGCTGTCCCACTGCCCCCTTGCACCTGTATCATCACTTTTCTGATGCCTTAATTTGATAACCATTTAATCTGAAGATACAAATGTCCGCTTTCATGAATTTCACTTTTTCTTCCAAAGAAAACAATTCTGTCAGAAATTTTAGTTGACTTTTCTTAAGCAGTCCTTGCCTTTGAAAACGTTAGCACTGATATAGATGGCAACTGGAAAACTGCTACATAGGTCCCACGGATTTTTCTTCCTTTCTGCTTCCAAACCTGTTCTTATTTACAATATATTTCTTAAGCTTGCGCAGCTTCTCAGCTGTGCCTTCCACAGTGCAGTGCTCACCTTCCACCTGAACAGTCTAGCACACTTCAGTGTTAAACTCACACTGCCCTGCAGTGCTTTTGAACAGTGATGGCCCTAAAATGATGTGCGACAGATGCGTGTCTGCATTCTGCTTCGTGTGCTGTTTGTACATAGAAGGTTGAGCTCTTCAACCACTGTGTTGTAATGAAACTTGAATATTGCTACTTCAGGGCTTGCATGGCAAACTTGTAAATTGCTTCTGCTCCACAGCTTTTGTTCTTCTCTAGCAATTAATTGTGTTCTACTCTGATCTCTTTCAGAGGAGACTGGGGTACTTCCCAAATGATCGCATTCTGTATGAAACAGAATTTAACATATATAGAGGATATATCAACATCTTACAGTTTCCCAGGTTGTAATGCTCAGTTTAACTTACAGCATACCTTCAGCTGTGTCAGGCAAATGATTCTGTTAATTGTGGTTGGAGGGACTGTTACAGTAGGTTTTAACTAGAAGGCTGTGACGAGGCTGGGAACAAAGCAAAGCATTTTTGTCCGTTACCAAAGGGCAGGTTTGTACGGTTCCATCTGTGCTTGGATAAGACTTCCTCATGTTTACTCATCCATCCTCTCCTGCTGGAGTAGTGTTTATGGGAGATATTTGTAGAGCAGGAGAGGCTGAGATGCTCTGTGGCTGTGAATATGCTACATACCTTATAGAAGGATTCCTCTTACTACTGTGTTTTTCCCAGCTGCATTTAGAGCTAAAATCCTATGTGTTTCCAGTAGCAGATACATGCTAGTATTCTCCTTAAGGTCTATTTCCACTATGTGACCCTGTGCAGGTACGTACTAGCTGTAGGAGTGGCCTGGTGAGCAGCTTCATGTGCTGAGGGATGGGAGGCATAGGTATACTGCTGCAGAGTGAAGTGCCTAAATGTGAGCATCTCTTGTTACTGCAAGAGCAGGCTTCCCCTTCCATCTTCTGAAGGTTCTATACAGCAAGGTACTGCTTTTCCCTCTTCCCTCCTCAGGGCCAGTGTTGCTCTGCACTATTCCAACTCTTGTTTACAGGCCACCTCTTCTTGGAGTTGCTGCATCCCTAATCCCTTACAGATGACAGTTGTAAACAACAGAAGAGGAGGGCAGTGTGATTCTTGACACTTTTCCCACTGAAAGTCAACTCTGTTAGAAGCGGTGAAAGATACATATTATGCTTCTGAAATAGGTCAGTAGCAGAAATATTTAGGCAGTCCGTGTGCAGACCTGAGAAAGTGCTGCTGTCCTAGTTGTGATTCCTTCTTTTCTTCGCCGATGTAAGGATTTTATGGAAGTGATGGCTTTACTAAAAGAAGAATTGGTTTTGTTCTTGGAGAATACAAGTCATGATCCAAATGCAGTTTGTGTTCCCAGGCCTTGAAGTTTCGGTATTCTGCATTTTTTCTTCCACTGGGAACAACCTAACAAGCCAGTCTAAGCAAGTCTAATACACAGGATGCATAGTAAAATGATTCAAGCAAGATGATGAATAAGTAAATTAATGCTGTTTTCGCTTCTTTTGAAATATCTGCATATGGTACACAAAAGCATGTTAATCTGCAAATATCTTTCAAGTTTCTGAAACCAGAAATGTGAGAACAAATTAGTCAAATGTAGTGTAATTCTATTGACAGCAGCCTTCCTCGTTTTCTAAGGCTGCCCTGTTGAGCATTCCTTTGTTGTCTGCAGGCATGGTGTTACGAGCATTGCTTATTCTTGACGAATAACGTGATTTTACTACACATCTTCACAGGGAAAGCTTCACACTCTTCCTGTATTATCTCCGTTGTACTTGATCATGAACGGCTGACCACATATGGTGTGTTGTGCATCAAGTAGATAGTATTAATGGAGGAGTATAGAGGGAGCAAGGAATCAAGTTGTAATTTATCTGTGTGAGTTGGTTGCTGGTGATTGTTTTGTAACTTAATTAACACTGTGTGAACGTTAAGCTGTTTAAATATTGTATTTTTCTGACTGAGCTTTTGTTAAACAAAGATATCTTGTTATTTCAGGTTGCAGTTGTTAAAATGAAGTGTACAGAGCGCATTTATGCAATGAAAATTCTAAATAAATGGGAAATGCTCAAAAGGGCAGAGGTAAGTTGTATGTTTCTCTAATGCAGAGAATTTTTAAAATAGCATCAGGAACATTACACTGAAACTCTTCCAGATTAGGAAGAATTGTTTCACGAGCATAGGAGCTTCATTCTTTCTTTTCTAAGCTGTTTTAATGCAATCAGGTCTGACAGTCCCTTCCAGGCATCTGTTGTTCTCAGCATTACTGTGTATTCATTTAGCAGACAGTCTGCCCTAGTTCTTACCGTGAATTTATTGGCCAGATTTTTGTTTACAGTAAAGGCAAGTTAAAGACTACATGAAAGCTGAGATTGGTGCTACTGTGGCGTTCATAGCTGTATACAAATGCATTATGCAAGGTTATTTTTTTCCTCTTACATTCTGAAAGCATATATTAAGGAGCTTTGCATCCTTCAGTTCATAACAGGATTTATATAACTGGTAAAACTGTAACTAAATACTTAGTGTCCACAGATTCAAATTGTAAAACAAACATGTTAAGAGGGTAAGCCTATTTAAAAAGAGTATTTTTGATGAAAGGAGATGTACGTTGTCACAGCAAATTACATAAATGTGAATGTGTACTTCACGGGTGAGGAAAGGATCTGCTTATGCTGTAAGTGGCCTATTCCTAGAATGCCTACTCTTACACTGCAGAAGAAAAACCTTATGGCAAAAGTATTACATAAATCAGCAGTTAAATGAGCAATAGAATTGAGGGGGAAATATATGTAATTCATTACAACTCGCAGCAGTTCTGTTAAGGGACAAAGGTTAGGGGCTTGCTGAGGACTAAGCCTACTGACCCTTTCCAGTCCTATTCTTTTGCCCTGATCCCGATGCCTTTCCTCCTCCCCAACCCACCCTTCCCAGTCTCTCCCTTCCTTTCAGTGAGTCAGTTCCACCTCTTTTCCTGTGAATAAATCCCTTGCCTCTTGTTAAGCCCTTCACACTGCATTGGGCTGATTTAGTCACGCTCTGTCCATCAGCTCTCTTCCACAGGCAGCAGCAGCCACTGCTGCTCCACTCTCCTTGGAGCTATTGGAAGAACTCCGCTCCAGGCTGTGCTGCATCAGTGGTTCTGATCTTTATAGGGGAAATTCAGTGCCATTTCTACGCAGCCTTCAGTTAGATTAAAGTTGTTTAAATCCTGAAGTGATTTTTGGGGACTCCCAAACTCCGATGTAAATACAACCATGCAGGCTTACTTCAGTTGTTTTTAAAGTGACCTAATTAAGAGGTTTGGCTAAATAGCTGAAGCTTTAGAGAGGTCCTGAGGAGAGAACTCTTTACAAATTGTTGTCTTCATATTCCCTGACTAAATCCTCCTACCCTGTTAGGCAAGCAAGAGCTGAAAGAGGTTGCCTAACAAGAAGAAGCTACAAGGAGTGGTAGTTCTCCCAGTGCACAGTTGGGATGAGTAACAGTCCAACTGAGTCCTCTTCCCACTGATTTCCCTATCTATGCAGAACTGTAAAGGCAGCTGTCTGCTTTGCTGTGACCCTTTGTCATTTCCTGCTTGCTTTGGATTGGCTTTCCTTGGTAAACAAGAGCTTGTAACCTGCATATCAACTTCACAAAGTGTTTGTAAAATTAGAAATTCACAAATGTGATAGAACTTGTTAATTTTTAAAATGAAACCTGCAGATACACAATAGCCTCTTAAGTGGGCAGTTCCACTGAAAAGCAAAAGTATTTTATTTCCACTCTATAAGTGGTCTAAGAAGCATTCTTACACTGACTTATGTAATATGAAGCATTGTATGACATTAAACATAGAACAAAGTTATCTAAATAGTGTTAATTTGTGCACTGGCTGCAAGAAAAAACATATGGTTGGAAGCTACTAAAGTACAGCGAAGATTAGTGACTGTCAGCTGACATCCCTAAGTGGGCTGTAAGCAAAAAAAAATAGGTATGCTGTTTGCATTGATGGTGTGGACCACTTGTATTCATTGTTCTGACTACAAAGCGTGTAGTCTTCTAGTGTGTTGCTGCTCACAGTTCCAAATAAATCCTGACTAGCTAATGAGGTAGCCTGACACGCTTCTTCAAGGTGTTGTCTCCAGATGGTCATCAGACTAGACGATCGTAGTGGTCCTTTCCAACCAAAATCCAAAAAAAAAAACCAAAAGTGATGTTTTGAGCTAGTGTCAGCTAAAAAGGATAGTTTTAAACTTAAAATTCACAATGCAGACTGTTCTGAAGCATACTGGTTTTGAAGTGTTGGTGATGTTCCTTCACTGTTGGAGCTTGTGCAGTGAACTGGATCAACAAACGGATGTCTTTGAAAATAAATAAACTAGCTCTCTGTGCTGGCAGCCGCCCCGAGCAGCAGTGCCAGAACAACTGAGAGCTGCTGGGCTGTGGTGCTGGGGGCAGGGGATTGCATTACTTGGGACTGCTCTTGCTGCCAAGCTTTTTTTAGAGTGGTACTTTGGCCTTGTGTTCATAAACATGAAAAACACTCAGTTAACATTTAATTATAATTTACATCTCGTTGCATCAATAATTACTGACTTGACAACCTGACCCCAGTATGGAGCTTTTCAGTAGAAGCAGAAATGGATTTTTGCTTCCTTAAGGGGAAAATAGCAGTTGAGATAGTTTATAAGATGCAATCAATATATGGTGAGGCTTCAGCTTCCCAGGAATATTCTTCCATAGTACATTTTCTAAGACATCTGGACAATTGGCAGTGACAAAAAATCAATTCTTATCCTGAACCCAAAACCTGAATCTGCAACTACCGGGTGTTGTAATAATTGCTTTCAGAATGGAGAGTAGTGAAAGGATCCGCGACTTGATAATGCTGATCCAATAAAAACATTTTTCTTTTTTCTTCAGAGGACTCTTGGAGGTTATGAAAGGCGGCTTTATGTAAATATGCTAAGAAAACCTGCTGCACTGGGCTTGGTTCTCTGGAGGTTGCAATGTGAAGTAAAGATTCTTGAAATTGGAAATGTAATTTTACTGGACAAAGATAAGATAGTAAATTTTGTTTGTTTGTTTCCCTATAGAAGGTAAATAGCAAGAAGTGCAGTGTAAGAAAAGTATACAAAAGAAACTGTATTTTCACAACAGTCTTCTTCAGAGGAACCAGACTTACAATAACAAGTTATAATTTTCCGAACATTGTTCCACAATATATTTTAAAAAGATTTAGTGTTGGCTTGAACTCGTTTGTGGGTTTTCTTTTTGGTGTTTTGTTTTTACTTTTTTTTTTTTAAGGTTGCAGTCAGAATTATTGTGACTGAATGCCTAACTACAAGCCTGCAGAGATTCCTTGGCATGTCACTTGTGCAGACCGAATTCCAATGAATAGAGGCCTCTGTTCAGCAATTTTAAATAATCCCATAAAACATCCATATGTATTCATCCTATGAAAACTGCTTGTTGATGTTGACAATGGCTTTTTCCCTTCACTTCCTTCAGACAGCTTGTTTCCGAGAAGAGAGAAATGTCTTGGTGAATGGAGACTGCCAGTGGATTACTACATTGCACTATGCCTTTCAAGATGAGAACTATTTGGTATGTTTGTTTGATTCATCGGCAAATAAAAGCTTTATGTTATGAAAGAACTTTATTTTTTGTATACTTAAGTGTATTGGTGCAATAAATCAGTCCACCTCATGCCTTGCAGCTGTGTTTTGGCATTCTTGTTTTCTCCTTAAAGAAAAACTTCAAAGGATTGACTGTAACTAAGAGTGAGAAAGTCAGGCTGTACTACGGTCTACAGAGGTTTAGCTAAGCACTTTTTTAAACTGATCTACTCTTGCATATAAATATATCATGCTTTAGTTTTGTTTTTGGATAACATCACAACTGGTTAACTTAGGGAGATGTTAACAAAATGAAAATAAGAAATGTTTTGGTATTAAAGGCTCAAATTCTATACTTTGTTTAAAAATGGTGAAATTAATTTAACATTTTATTTTAAAAGCAATAATTAAATTGTTATCTTAAAAAGACTCAGGAAAAAGTATTTCAATGAAATGCTTTGGAGACCACCAGGTTGGTCATCTGAAGTGATTGTTACTGCAAAGTTGGGACTTACTATAACATACAAATTGTGTTTAGCTTTGTCACGCAAGTCAGGAATGTGCTGGTCGTGACTATAAGGAGGAAATGTGCTTATTGATCAAAACTAGCCAATGATTTTAGGAACTAAGCATTAAAAAGTCAGATTATACTTAAAAATTTTGGAAGGTGCTAGTCTGACTATCATCTTAAAAGTATTTTCTCAGTGACAAGCACATCAGGTCTCTAGGTGCTCAATTACAGTCTTATTTCCATTTTATTAATGCTTTGTGATAGATCCACATTTTCCACCCCTCAAAATCTAGTTATCTGTGGAACTGCCTCAGGAAGATTGCTCATGAATTCGAATTCCTTCAGAATCAAACACATTCAGACTATTATAAAAATAACTCAGGATTCTGTAACGTAGTGTTTCCAACCAGCATCTGAAAATGGGGTGAAGAGAATTTTAATGTAGGGAGAGATCTAGTAGTATTGTTAATACCATTTTATGAAAGCCTGTTCCAAGTAAGCTGTAACAGTAGAATACATTTCCCCAAGTTCCCAAAGGCATATAGATGTTGAAGTTTCACTTGACAGCAGAATTTAGACAGCTAACGTCTAATTTAAGATCCAGAATTTAGAAAGCAACAGCTCTGCCTGGCAGCTGAAGTCAGCAGATTGCCAGCTTGCCTGAGGTCTGGTACTGCATTTGCTGAGACGCTACCTTCCAATTTGGTCTGTTACTCAGCATCCATCTCATGTAAATGCCTGGTACTAACAGATGAAGTGTATGTGCATTTTACTTGCTCTGTTGTAAATGATGTTTGGAAAAAAGGGGAAGTTGACAAAACACATCAGGAAGTAGCTTTCATCCAGAAATGTGGGCTCCCATCCTGGCTCTCTTCCTGGTGCTCTTTTATGCTGTCTTAGTGGTTAAGTTGTTCATGGCTGAAAGATCTCTGTTCATCCTAAGTAAGTTGATAGTCATATTTTTCCACATATCAAGAGAGTGCTGCCACATTACAGAACCAGTTTGTCTTTACTTTTCAGCTTTGCTACTCATCCTTGCTCTCATGTAATGGACTACAAAAAGGAGAAAATGAGAACAGACACCAGAGCTTGATTTACCAACCTGGAGTGGACGTCAGTTCTCTCTGGAAGGGAAAGCTCTTGATTCTTTTTATCTGGTCCCATTGATATTTGTGCATTGTAGCTCGTGATTCTTATACACAAAACCAGAGAGAATGTTGGTGACTTTCCACACCTAGGGCTTTGCCACGCTCCTCTGGCTGCATGAAGTAAGACTTCAGAATGAGACAAGTAAAGAGATGATAATATGTTAAGAAAGAAAGGCAGTAGCTGCCATTGAAGTCTAGAAAAAAAAGTGTTTTATTTCCTCTCTTTAATATCAGTAGAGCATGTGATGATGGAGAAATTAAATACAAGCATGAAACACGAAGTTCTACAAAATATATTTTTTTTAGAGTTTGATTTTCTGGTTCTGCTCATCTCCTTTTTAAATGTAGTAGTTTTTTTCTGAACAGCCACCTCTTAAATGACGTTATGTAGAAATGTTAGCATGACTTTTTCTGGTTCCTAGAAAGCTTTTTGCAGAGGCAGTATGAGTCAAGATGGATTAAGTAAGCCCGTGGTAATTCTGCTGAAGTAGATAGTGGGTAGGAAAAGCATAGTCTGTACGCATCAGAAATGCGTATGTGACCTGAAGCTTGTAATCTAAATTTAAATCTGTGTGTTTTTGTGTGATTTACCAGGAATTCAAGGATAAATACTTCCTTTCTTATTCATGACGAGATTTGCATTTTTCTGTTGCCAGCTTCTTAAAGTTTCCTTATGAGTATTTGTATGAGCATTTTGATGTCTTTTTTTTCTTGCCTTTGATCTCCAGCCTCCCTCCCTGTTTGATGTAACCACTTCCCAGGAAGAAATGCAATATGTCTAAATTTAAGTGTCACAATACCCTTTATTTTAACCCCATGTGAAGAGAGAAGTGCCTTTGGGCAAGAATATAGTTGTGAAGAAGATGATGAATAAAATTTGACTTTCTTGTAGAAGAGGTCTCAAGTGTTCCCCTGTTCCTGGAACCTCATTTCATGGGTCAACTGAGTTCTCACTGCTTTATGAACTCTGTGGGAGCTGAGAAGTGCATTACCCTGTCCTCCTGACAGGTAGTCTATTTCAGCTTCCACAGAGGACTCTGTAAACTCTCTTAACCTGGCTTTTGAAAGAAAATAGCGTGATGCAATATTCATTTTAAAACATTTCTGGTTCCCATCTGTAGCTTCTCATTCCCAGGTGTAACTGTTGTGTGCATGCGGTGTTCCAGCGAACATATAAAACTCCTTATTGGATTGTGCAGTATGTGCTGGTTGCTCTCAACATAATCTGATAGGCAAATTTCATGATTTAAGCTGTAATGTAATGCAGAAGAATGTCAAAATGTAGGCCTTCTTGAGTCCTCTTTTAAGCCAAAAGATTGTGAGGAAATGGTTTTGCACCCTGGGAGTCATGGTACAAAAAGGTTCAAGTCATTATGCTTGGAGTGGTGCTCTGGATTTAGGTGTATATTGCTGTTGGTTCCTACTATAGGTAATTTCTTAGCACGTCTGAGTCCATTACTTTCACATGATACCTTATCCATGTTGGTTCTTTCCAGAGGTAGACTAATGGTTGATTGGCCTTGGAGGCAATTTACTTTTTCAATGAAATACATTTATATCCAAGAATATGAACACTTGGTTTTTAAATTTTCAACTGCTCTAGTGCCTCTGTTATGACAGTATTTCTGACCTATGAGCATCCCTACCATGGTGTCATGCAGCTCCTGCCAGCTCTGTTATGCATCAGTGATGTGGCATGTGTCAAGATGAGTGCTTGATGATACTGATGTACTGCGTCCCACTTTCGGAACCACTAGTAGTATCGAAATGTAACAAGGCTAAAATTTGTAATGAAATGTTTATTTTAATCTAAGCTTCATCCATCTATTGAGCACCTTCCAGAAATGCCTTCCAGAAAGGTTTTTAGTGAAATTTTAATAAAAATAGTTTTGAAAAAAGCAAGGATTGCTACTTGGTGCTTCTGTTAAGAGTTTCCCTCAGCAATTGGTTTGTATAATATAAATATCCAACGTTCAAACACGTAGTTCCTCAAATTCTAGTACCTGATAGTAGATATGCAGTTCAGGCAAAAAACATCTTGCATGAACTAAACCTAAAAATGTCAGTCCTTATTGTTTCCCAGTCTGAAAGAACTCTGTTCTGTAAATGCTATCAAGTATTTTCTGTTCATATTTAATATAACAATGATATTCTCTTACAGATTCCTATTCTTAAATACTTTTTCTTCCTGTCTCTTCTGGAAATTCTCATTTTAAGCATTGATGACCCACCTGAAGTTTTGGTTGTATTAGATTTTTTTTTTTCCTCTGTGCGTCATTGTATTAAGTACAGAGAGAAAGGACAGAATGATTTTGTATCGTTATTACTGGAATTATTCAGGAATATTGTTTTTCAGCAGTTAAACTTGAGATTTTTTTTTCTCAGCAGCTGTGTCTCAGTATGTAACTGCTTTATTTCTTCTCCCTTTTCAGTATCTAGTGATGGACTACTACGTAGGCGGTGACTTGCTGACACTTCTCAGTAAGTTTGAAGACAAACTTCCTGAAGATATGGCAAGGTTCTACATTGGTGAAATGGTGCTTGCAATACATTCCATACATGAGCTGCATTATGTGCACAGGTAAAATGTTTTCTTAGTTTTGAAAAATATGTATGCAGTTGTATTAAACTTGTTCAAGATGCTGCTACAAATACAGATGGCACAATAGCCATGGGGGAGCTGCTGTGGACACATGCTTACTTATGATGTATAATAATCACATAAGCTGTACAATATTTTAATTACCAAGTTTTGATGGATTCGTATTAGAAGCAGTGGCTGAATCTGACTCGCATCTCAGTAAAGCTTTTAGTTTTAATCATGCTTCTTAACTTATTCTCAATTCACTTCATGAATATTTATCTGCAGTTGTCTGAACCAGCATAGAAGTTTGAAGCAATTCGAATTCTCTACAAAGGTTTGAATGTTGTGCAAAATGTATTCACTGTAAGCCCATGATAACAATGAATCAGCTTACCTGAGCTGATACTCAGATGGAAGAGGATGGTTTTTGGTGATGAGTGGACCTGTTTCATTGTATCTGCATATAGGATGTATATTCCATACGTACAATCATGTAGATTGTAACATTTAAGAATATAACGTTCCTTACTCTGTGTAAGAGAAAATAGATCTGTTTTGGGTTACTTCTTGGAGTGACTATTTCAGAAGAACTGTTGGTGCAAGATGCACATTTGGTAAACATTTTGTCATTTCAAGAGTCTTGTTCAAGGGGAGGTCCCTATCCTTTGTTTCATTTTCAGATTTAACAGCCATGTATGATAGAGCAATTAGAAAGCAAAATTATAGTAATACTGGATACCCTTGTGGATTGTATCCTTACACGTTACATATGACCTTGGAGCTTGATTTCAGTAACCAAGAAGTTAGAAAATGCAAATAGTGAGAGTAATGATGGTTTTCAGTTGTGTGAAAATTGCTTTTGGGCATACAAGCATATTCATGATAGGTAGCTGAAGTCAGTGCCCAGGAGAAGCAGTCTTTAGGCCAACACTGTATATCACTTGGCAGGTAGGTGTTGACTTAAATTGCGTTACCATGAAATACAGACAGTAATAATCTTGCGGGTAAATGTGGAAAATATGTGGGGATTTTATAATGTTATATGTTTGGAGAAACTCACCAGAGGCACCATTGCATCCATGTCCTAGGAAGGTGGCTGACTAACTGACCAATGGCAACTTTGAGTAGGATTGAATAAATGCCTCTTGCGGCAATAGGAATGAATTTTTCTGAGACCAAAACATGCGTGAATGCCCAAGAAATTACTGCTTGGCAACTGCAGTGGATTAGGAAGAAGAATGATTGTTCTGGAGTGGATTTCAAGGGCCCTTTAAAGGCTTATATGACCTGTTAGCTGTAGATAGGAAACAGTGGAGCTCAGAGATGAGGCATAAAGCCTTTCTGAACAGAAACAGTGTTCCCTTAGGCAAGCAAGAGCTGCATGCAAAACAGAAAGGTAGAGATGTGTTGGATGAGATTGGCTCATGTTTCCAGTGCCACTGTGAATGGTGTTATTTAAAAGCAACAAAAAAACTGCACAGTTATGTATAAACTTTCGTAGTCTTCTGCTCCTATTGAGCTTGACTCTTATGGGACTGCAAGGAAATCTGTACAGTAGTTAGAACAGAAATAGTATAGAATAAATTTAAGAATGGAAAATTACTGATGAGGTTTTTGGGAAAGGAAAATGAAATAGCCTTTTTTCTGGGTTAGCAAATATTTTTTTCATTTGCATTCTAACAAGTAAATATGCCATTAATTTATGTTGACAGGCATAGATTAATGCTCTTTGCCTTAATACTGCTAATGAGCAGCAGTACTAGTGAAGTTCTAGTAGTAAATTTGAAATCATTAGCTCTTGGTTAAAAAGTAGCAATTTCAGTCTGTGTTGGAAAAAGATCATAAGTTTGGCAGTGTTTCTATACATATGAGGACCGTTTGTTAAAGCCATTTTAATGTTCTTGACAAGTTTGCTCAAGTATGAAGAATGGAATTCAGCAACCTGAAAAGCAGACATTCTCAGCTTCCACTTCTGTGTAACAAGGTGACATTTGGAACTGCCTATTTAAAAAGCAATTCAGTGTTTTGTGGTATAACATGATTGCATGTAAGGCACATTTTATTTAATAATAATAACACAATATTATTTGAATAAATGTGGTGTCTAGAAAAAAAAATAGATTTATTGGTTATCTTTTTTTGGCTAGCTCGAATAATATTTCAGAAGGGAGTGGTGAAATGCTCTGACAAGTTAGGAGCTGATCCTGGGCAGTGTTGACTAAGCAATGGGAAGGACACTGGTATGAGTTAGCCTGCAAGATTTGTTTGATTGTTCTAGTTTTTAGTGTGCAGAATTGGTGCATCATTGAGTTAGTTCTGCTTTCTCTACTTGCTGCTCTGTCTCCTCTTTTCCCCACACTTTCCCAACATAGTGGCTAAGTGCTCTTAAAATAATGCTAGAGATTGTGAGGCTATTAATTAATATATATACATATACATGTAGTATGCATCAAGACTGTATTATTTAATTGGGTGCTGTAGTCCATCTTTTGTGAATTTTAGTGCAAACTGGTGAAAGAAAATGTGATCGATTGCACTAAATTCAATTAACATGTTCTTATTAAAGTCCTTTTTGGCTGCCTTCCTGGTACCAAAAATAGTATCAAGTGAAGAGCTACAGTGAAATGGAAATCTTACTTCAATGTCATTTAGTAACCTCAGTGTGCAGAATGCCATTTACACCTTGCTGTATACACATATCAGTAGGAATGACATGCTTTGACCCTTGAGACTTTCTCCTGTTACTGTATCCTGCTGAAGCTGCATTGTCCTGGTCCCAGAGCCAGGAGAATTCAGAGATTTCTAGGGTAACTACTGCACGTATGTGGGATGGAAAGGTCTTTAGGTACCTGTGGAAATGTGAAGTGCAGTTACTATATAGAAAAATGATCTGTAATACCAAGTGAAGAATACGGGCCAGGAGAAATACTTGACAAAATTTATACGAGCAGCAAAAAATCTCAGGTAACCTATAGGTTGATTGTAAATCTTAGCAAAAAAAAAAAAAAAAAAACAACCAGAACATCAGATTAAAAGATTACCTTTCCTTTGCTATTTTCTCTTACCTCCAAAGGCATATTGTGATGCATACAATCTTGAAATAATGTTGATGAATTAAATTACCTGTCTGTTTTGTTCTCTGACTCATGGTAATTCTTCTGCTTGGTTATTTGACCAGAGTTCAACTTTGAGTTGAAAGTCCAATACAGTCATAAGTTTCAGTGTTGCAGGCAATGTTTTAAGTTTGGCAGATGGAGAGAGTCATAAATAGTATAATAAAAAATCCTGCACTGTATAACCAACATAAATTTCTTTGTTATTTTAATGGAATCTGATGTAATCTTTACAGGCAGAGCTCATACTATATATTTAATTTTTTCACTTCTTTTTGTTGTACAGGGACATAAAGCCTGATAATGTTCTTCTGGACATGAATGGCCATATACGACTGGCAGATTTTGGGTCCTGTCTGAAAATGAGTGAAGATGGCACAGTATGTATGAAGCAAAGTTAAATTGGGTCACTTTTAGTGGGATCTTTTAAGCGAGTTCCTGGTCCTAATACTATTAAATGTATTAACTATTAAACACTTTTAGTGTAAGCCTTTAGACGTGCTAAAAATGGAGAGAAATGTTGAACACATTTATAAGAAACAGTTTTTGAAATCTTTGTCTCCCAGTATATGGTGTCCAGCAGTTTTGCCACAAACTCAGGTCTTGGTGGTATTCTGCAGTCATAAAGCCTGTCAAGGATTTACCACCTTAAAAACAGAATGAATTGGAAGGAGCTGTTGTAACTCTGTGTGAACCCTTAAAGTGTGTTCCTAGAGATGGCAGCTGCTCTTCTGCTGACCCAGTGGTCAAGGCTTTCGTACTACTTGGACACAAGGAAATTAATTACCTATTCTCTTATTGTGTCCACAGTTATGCTATATAAGCATTAAAGCAATTTCAGACCTAATAAAAATAGAATACTACATGCCCTGGAAGCTTGTTTTGCTGTTTTCAGATGAAACTGTAAACTGAAACTCAGGCATAGAAGTCAAACTGCCTGCTTATTAGTTCTTATTAATTTTTCATTTCAATTTTTGGCAACCAGTTGCAGCTGTGAAGTATAAAAGCATGGGTATACACAGGCAAAACATTTGCTTGCAATTTTACTGTGTGCAGATTAAAATACAGACTTTGTTACTTTCTTAAATTCTTTGTTTCACTGCTGTGATTTTTTTTTTTTTTATAATTAACTTCCTTTTCTAAAATCATGTACTGATGTATCTGTCAGAAATACTGAAACGTGAGGGAGAATGTTGCTTTAGAGAACCTGAAAACTCAGCAGAATTTCCTTTGCCTTATTTTTAAGGTGCAGTCCTCCGTAGCAGTGGGTACACCTGACTACATCTCCCCTGAGATACTGCAAGCCATGGAGGATGGAATGGGCAAATACGGGCCTGAATGTGACTGGTGGTCACTGGGGGTCTGCATGTATGAAATGCTTTATGGTGAAACACCTTTTTATGCAGAGTCATTAGTGGAAACCTACGGGAAGATTATGAATCACGAAGTAAGAAACACATTCATCTTTCTGTATTTACTAAGATTATATGTTACTGCTTATAAATATTGAAGTGATGGTAGTTCTTTGCTTTTTCGGGATGATGTAGAATCATATCTAAGCACGTAGATTTGTTGGTTCCATTTTTAGGAATGTTGGTATCTCTGAACAGCAGAGATGTGGTAGATGTGTGTGATAATGTACTGGTGTTTACAGTGATGTGCTCTCCTAGTAAAGCAATGGTGGATAAGACATTAAATCCTTTCTAGAGTTGTCACCCCTGCAGTGAAGAGTGTTAATCTCTCTCTTGCTTTAATTTCCTCAGTTAACTAACTGGTAGAAATCTTTTATGTAATATGATTGAAATATTTACCAGCTTGGGGCTGAATGCTATCTGCATGGATGTAAACTGTTTTTTGAGAATGTTTGAAGCTGTTATCCTACACACTTAATATTGTAGTCTCATTTGGGACAAAAAATCAATGTGTTTTTAATTTTTTTAATTGACATTTTAAAGTTTAATTTGAATTTTTCTGTTTTAGTCCCTAATGGTCTCACTCAAACCTTGAAAGGTTGTATTGTTAAACCATAAAAGTACTACTGACCTTTACTAAAGCAAACTTCTTGACTAAAGTGTGGAAGTAGTAGTAAAGTAAAAGACAGATAAAGTTTCCTTAGTTTTATCTGGAGTAATTTCACGTATAATAATGTTCTGTGAAGGATTGACTAGCATCTTGGGGGTTTTAAGAGCAGAAATAAATAAAATCTCAAGGAGTACATCTTCAACAGATTGGTGGACCTGTGGCTAAGAGTATCAGTGAGTGTGTATGCCTTAATTGCACATTCTTTAATGTACTGTAACAGTTCGGAATTCCTGTATGTCTTCCAAAAAAAAAAAGTTGCCTTTTCTTAAGGGTTACTGTAATGGCAGCTAGCGTTAAACAGATTTGTATTGAAGGAATCAAGAAGAGATTACTTACCTGCAAAACCTATTTTAAGGCAACAGATCTATCAGGGTCATACTGCATTGTGTTCTGCCACTGCTCAATGACTATAGAGTAATTCTGTGTATTTCTTTGCAGTTTTATTGGTGTAATTTAGCGCTTTCCTTTGGAAAACTATCACTGAAAATTATGGAATGGATTCCTCTAAAAATTTCTCAATTTGTTTTGTTTTCTAGGAACGATTCCAGTTTCCATCCCATGTTACAGATGTGTCTGAAGAAGCAAAAGATCTTATTCAGCGACTTATCTGCAGTAGGGAACGTAGGCTGGGACAGAATGGAATTGAGGATTTTAAGTCTCATGCATTTTTTGAAGGACTTAACTGGGATAACATCCGAAATCTAGAAGCACCTTATATTCCAGAAGTTAGCAGTCCGTCTGACACCTCAAACTTTGATGTGGATGATGATGTATTAAGAAATCCAGTAAGTCTTTTATTTAAATATCACTAATGGAAGTATGCAGCCTTGCTGCCTTGTAAGGTAGTAGTGAGAACTTACTTCAAAAGAGATCATTACTTTTTGGGGTAAACAGATGTTTTTTGAGTAAAGCATACTCAGGCAGGAAAATAGCTGACACTTATTTGCCCCTTTAATTTACCTTTATAAGGAGCTTGTATTTTGTCTGTTCGTTATCAAATATGAATATGATCTGTCTTAAGAAATACGTACATGCAGCTTGTAATCACAGCCGTCCTTGTAGGAGAACTCAAATTGATGCTACTTCAGTCTATTAAAAACCAGAAGACTGTTTTTGGGAGCAAGGGTGTTGGTGTTCCCTTCCTTCATTTTTGTTCATGGCCACTTGCTCATCAGTTTCAATCCAAGAAATGAAGAACTTTTGGCTTCATTTTTTGATTACGTGTCTTGCAGTAACAAGCATACTAAAGCAAACACTGTGCAATTTCATGCCTGGTCACTTTAATTAGGAACTTGAAGTTTCGGGTTTTCTTTTAATGGTTGCTTTGTGCTTTGAACTTGCTGAAATGCTGCCTTTTCAAGTGCCAGCTCACAAAAAAAAGAGGCTCCTAAATTCAGGTCATTATATTAAGTGACCTAATCTGAAATAAGGTTCATACAAGGACAATGGAGCGCTATACAATGAAGCATAATTGCCACTTGTGAATTGGTAAGCGCTAAGAAAAATCTTTCCATCAGCTGTTTCTTTTTAACCATTGAGACTAAATCAAATGTCTTCAGCACTGCATGGGTTCTCCTGGGTTTTCATGAATGTTATTTTTATGCAGGAAGTGGTGCCACCAAGTTCTCATACAGGCTTTTCTGGACTGCATTTACCCTTTGTTGGATTTACATACACGACCGATAGGTAAGCAAAGGATACATTGTTCATTAAAGTTATTTCCCAAATGCAGCTAATTCTAGAAAGACCTGAGTTTGTAACCAAGTAGGAAGATTGAGGTCTATGCATGTATCAGTGGATAAATCTCCATCCCACATGAATATGTCTTGAATATATTTTGATCATGTTTTCCAAGATTAGATGCTTTTGTATTTCCTTTATTTGAAATGAATGAAACTTAAGGGGCTAGATGTGTCTATTGTAGGTAAGTACAAACCTGCTCTTCCTGCATGAAGAGGCTAAAAGCAAGTCTTGTCCATGCTGCTTGTCTGACAGAAATAATTCAGGATTAGTTCATTGGTTGTTGATAGGCAACTTTAACATTATATAGTGTTACACTAATACAAATTCCCCATTTTCAGGTGGTTCTGAAAATCATAAAATCATAGAATGGCCTGGGTTGAAAAGGACCACAATAATCATCTAGTTTCAACCCCCCTGCTATGTGCAGGGTCAACAGCAGGCTGCCCAGTGCCACATCCAGCCTGGTTTTGAATGCCTCCAGGGATGGGGCATCCACAATCTCCTTGGGCAACATTTTCCAGTGTGTCGCCACTCTTTGTGTAAAAAACTTCCTCCTAATATCTAACCTAAACCTCCCTTGTCTCAGTTTAAGACCATGAGGCAAAGATAGCTCACTTTGTCCATCTTCAAAGTGGAAATGAGTCTTCATCTAACTTCAGAGGTCCCTCAAATACATGCTTGGGCCTCTGAGTTTGAAGTTATTCTGCCCTATTTGTTATTCCATTATTTTCCTTTGCTTAACTTCTGACAGAGGGGAGTTAATAGTTTTAGTTATTCATTTGAACAGTTTGTAAAGTTAACATGCTTCAGCATAGTTAAATACATGAATGTAAGTATTTTAGTTCATCAGCAGCGTAGAAGTAATGTCAGGGTATACGTACCCTCCCAGTTTTCTCCACAGTAACAATTTTTCTGGATGTTCTTGTAAGTTTTAGTTGCATGTTAGTTGGAATCCCAGCATGTCACTGCTACAGACTGCTGAGAGTATTAAAAGATTTTCACTTGTGTGTTTGTGTTCAGCTCTTTATCTGATAGAGGCACTTTGAAGAGTGCAATGCAGTCTGACACTGTAACCAAAGATGTGGATGTACAACGTGACTTAAAGAACACTTCACAAATAGAAGGTTATGAAAAGAAAATACGGAAATTAGAGCAAGAAAAGCAGGATTTGAACAGAAAACTGCAAGGTGAGCGGCTTATGGTTTTTTGAATTCTTTGCTCTTGCTATTAGAGGAATTGAAATGGGTTTCATTGAATAACTTTTTCTCCTTTTTTGATTTTAAAGAATCTACTCAGACAGCACAAAGCCTCCAAGGTCCAGTGGGTGTTACAGTAAATACAAACCGTGATAAGGAAATAAAAAAATTAAATGAAGAAATTGAACGATTGAAGAACAAATTAACAGGTAAGCCTCTAGCATGACTAGCAGTAATTACTGTGCTGCATCTTAATGTTAATAGAAGCAGCAAAATATATATTGTGGTTTTGCAGTAATTACAATTAATGTTACTGAGGTGCTTAAAAAAAATCAGTGAAGATTAGTTGAATCGTTAAGAGGCTTTTCAGGCAAGGACTTTACTTTTTCTTCCACTTCTACATCCTGATACAATGTATTAGCATGAAAATCTAGAGTGCAGTGAATTGAATGGATAGGTTCAATCAAATATTTTTGGTGATGTTGATTTCCATAAAAGCCTCTGGAGATCCCGATCTCTCTCTTTTTGAGGAGTGTCTTTTTGGTGGAATTTTACTGGAGGTATGTGTAACAGAGAATAGAAGGAAAAGATTAGTTGCCCTTTATTAATACAAGGGGATAGCTAGTGGTGAGGATGTATAATAATAATGTATATTTAAATATTTCTGAGCTGCTGTTCCCTTTGTGTTTTTGTCTGGTGATGTGTTGGTTAGGAAGCATTGCAAAAAATTACTGGCATCTGTCCCGAGAAGGGACTGACTCATCCATATTACTGAAAATCTGTTCCTTGACAATGCTATTAGTTTATGCATACAAACCTCCTGTTAGTATCTAATTTTTAAGAGGAAATCAGTCTTATGCTAAATAGTTGTTCTGAATCCTGATGTCTTGGCAAAGAGGTTTATATGAACCTGTAGTATATCATGAGTGAGTTCAGGTGCCAAGTTACCAGTACCTAAAACCTCCAACTGTTGTCCTCCATTCAGGAGCACTTGGTTTTTTATGGACCAATTGATTTTCTTGGTCCAGATTCCTAATACTTTCATAATTGATTATCTTGCTTTGTGTATCAGTCAGTCCATTGTGGGTCACAACTGATATTTTTTTCTAGTTTGGCACTGCTACCCCCTTTGTAAGCACATCTATTGTGAAATCAGCTTTGCTCTGAATGAGAATTTTTTCAAACAAAAAACCCACAACTCTATTCTGGTGCGTTCTGGAAATCATGTTTGTCTAAAGAGTTTGATTAAGGTGCTACTTCTGCAAATGGGTCAGGTTTATCCAGTTCTTCAGCCTATTGTGTGCTGTTAAATATTGAAATTTGGCAGTAGAGTCTTCGGAGTGGGAGGGAGTTCAGCACAGCTTCATACAAAATGAGAAAAGGAATGCTACTTCAATTGCTACAGCAGTGTTTGCATCTCTGAATGCATAGGTTCAATTTCCTGTTCTGCCACAGGTGTCATGGTTTCAGTGAGACAGTTATTCCTGTGCGATTTCTTACTTGTGTGAAAGAAGTAGTAATTAAAACCAAATGGAGGATGACAGTTCAGTTTCTTACCAGCTCTAAGACTGAGCAGAAATATATATAAAGGCAATCTTTTCTGCTCAACGGTAATCAAATTATCATTTTTTTTTAATTCTCTTTGAGACTAAGGAGAGAAATGCCAGGAGAACATCCTGGTAGGAATAGGGACATTTGGGTTCCGTTCTGCTTCGTACAGAATGGTGTTGCCTTTCCAGATCGTCAGCTCTTATCTACTCTAGGATAAATAGATAAGGAAATAAATAAACTCTAGGAAATAAATAGTTCTTTCCTGTCTTGCTGGTTGCACCAATAAATGGAGTCTTGCTTGTCATATAATGAAAACTGTTTCAGGGATAAATTACCAGAACTGGAATTCAAACAACTTGAGTTAATTTCAGTGTTGTGATGGGCTAGAAGCTGCATTTCTCAAACAAAAAAAACATCCCTGTGCTAAGGCTTTTTTGCTTCAAGAGATAACAATCTTTGGGAGGTGTGAAGTAGTTTGTTTTTAATATGTTGAGAAAATTAAAACTACACGGAGCTGACAGTGCATTGGAATTACTTTTAAGCTGCCTAAAATGAAATGAAGATAATTTTCTGAACGAATTTATGCCAGTTTGCTTAAGTAGTGATCCTTACTTGGTGTACATTTGGGACCAGTTACCTTTATTTGTTTATACCTTTTATTATACCTTTTACTTATGCCTTTTAGTTGGACTGTATGATCTTGTAGGTCTTTTCCAACCTTGGTGATTTTGTGATTCTATTATGTATTACTCTCCAGATGTAAGTAAACTGGAAGGACAGCTTGCAGATGCGGTGGCTTTTCGACAAGAGCATGAAGACTCTATGCATAAGTTGAAAGGACTGGAAAAGCAGTGCCGAGTATTACGGCAGGAAAAGGAAGACCTTCATAAGGTATTGACCCAAAGATGAATTTTTTTAGCAGCAGTCATGCATAGTAATTCTAGAGCAATTTGGGTTTGATTGTAGTTTCAGTGTTAAAAATGTTGCTGTTATAAAGAGATGTTTGTGAGCTTGTTAGTCTTGTTAGTGATATAGTAGTTTTCCAAAGACCACACTTTTTTTTTTTTTTAATTAAAGTAGATTGATATCTTAATTATTTCAGATGTGTTCTCTTAGATGGGAACAACACCTTTTTATACTGTATAGTCTGATATGTTTATATCCTTTGAAGACAACTGGAGGTTACATACCCATGCAGTTGCACAGAAGCTGTGAGACTGTATAATCACAGAGCACATTGAGATTTGGTTTGCTGGAGGTGGGAGGGGATTTTTTAAAGAATGATTTTAGTTTAACTATTCTGTTTTCTCAAGATGTTCCAGCTTACACTGGAGTTAAATTTGCAGGCCTGTGGCTTCTTGTTAGTTTTGTAGATGCTGAAAGGTGTATGTTTGATTGAGTTGATGGAACTCAGTTGCTGTGCCAACTTGAGCCCACTTATTCTTTATAATACCAGGGGACTAATAATTGCTTAAGGCTGCAGATGGCTTTTATATTATTACTGAATTGTCTTAGTGTTGTATAACTTACACCTTTATTTGCTCCCTGGAACACAGCACTATGCTATGTTACGTCACTGAAATAATTACAGTGAAGTAAATAGAGACTTTACATTTAATACATACCACTTCCAGTAATACCAAAAAAAGCTACTTGTATTCAAATATCTACATTTAAAGACTATGTGTTGCTTGTATGGCATTCAGATGGACCACAAATAATCCGTGGTTGAAGGCCTCTGAGTTTTTTGTCCACTAGAATTTAACACCCTCACTTCTGTCAGTTAAGATATACCCTCTGGAGTGTATGAGTAGGAGAGATGGCAAATCTGCTCCTCCTGGTTTGCACACGTGCCATTTTGGAAGCTAATGCATGCTTTTGCAAGAACTCTACTAATGGCAGAACTTTTTAAATGTCTCTTGGCCAGTATATATATGTTGTCTAGTTCTGTACTTTTTTATTTATTTTCACTCTCATGATTTTATATGGATCATTTAGTTTGTATTTTGGTCTTGTTAAATCATGTTGGAAAGGAAACAACTTTTATACTTTCAATTAAAGCATTAGAGTTTCACAGTTTGTTCTAAGCAATCTTCCTCAATTTTCTTAAGAATTTCACAAGATCTGCTGCAGCATCTTAGTGCCGGTACAGTCTACTTGACTGTTTCCCTGAATGGACAATCTGCTGATACTTCACTTAAAAGAGAAGAAGTATTACTGTTGTGCAAGTACATCGTGTTAATCTGCAGGTCTCTTAGAGGTCAGATGGCCTTGTGCAGTCAGATTTACATGAAAGACCTCAGATGTAGCAGAAGTCCCCTTGGAATTCCACCCTTGAAGCAGAATAGCTGTTGTCTTGGTATGCTTCTGTAGCTGTGTAAATTAAGTATTTGTGTAAATCAACTATTAGAAACAATATTTGAAGTTATCTGAGTGGTCTGACTTTTCAAGTCATGCTTATGTAGGTTCACTTTATTGGGAAGAATAAACTGACTTCAATTTTTATATATACATTCTTTTTAAACCAGCAACTTGTAGAAGCCTCAGAGAGATTAAAAACACAGTCCAAAGAGCTGCGGGATGCCCACCAACAAAGGAAGCTGGCCGTGCAAGAATTCTCTGAGCTCAGTGAGAGGATGGGAGATTTGCGGTCCCAAAAGCAGAAACTGTCCCGACAACTTCGTGACAAAGAGGAGGAGGTGGAAGTGAGCATGCAGAAAATTGATGCTATGCGGCAGGACATCCGTAAATCAGAGAAGATCAGAAAAGAGGTAGCTCAATATAATAGCTAACAATAACATGTTTCAGCTGCTGCTTGCCTTCTGTTGCATATGTAATTGTATTGAGAAATCAGGACCAGAAATGATAATTTGTCTACTTCTGAGAAATTGCTCTGTATCACTTCACTGTCGTTCACAAAATGTATCTTGAATTTAATTCTGTAAGTTTTGCTAATGTATCAGGGAATGAGCAGAGTCTACTTCATTCTTTGTACTCAGGCTGATTTTAACCTCGAGGAAACCATTCTTGCTACATGCCCAGCCTCTTCTTTGTGTTTTGATTCTTGCAGACGCCAAGTTCCAGTCAGTTTAAAACCTAGAAGGCTCACTGCCTTGATGTACTTCATATTTGGAGTATTTTGACTTCACTTTTTTTTCCAACTGAATGTTTCTGTTTGTCTGGAGGGAGGAACAGTGATACAGACTGAATAGGTGGTTTTCCTTACTCTGTTCTTAGTCAGTGTAGAGAATATCTTTGTAAATATCTTCAAGCAAGTTAATTTTCTGATTACTATCCTAGGCAATTTACAGTTCTGAATAAGAAGTGGGTAACTGGAAGAATGCATAAGAACCTTCTGTCATGGTTAATACAGCCTTTTAATCACTGAAAAGCTGTCATATTTTGTGTGTTCTATGAGTGAAGTTTGGAAAGGAACTTGGGTTTTGTAAATGGTACTAGAAAACTCAAGGCAAGTTGAAGGCTATGAAAATGTAGTAAGAGGTGAAGTTTTTCAGGCCTGTCTG
This sequence comes from Oreortyx pictus, assembly GCA_036925125.1. Taxonomy (NCBI): domain Eukaryota; kingdom Metazoa; phylum Chordata; class Aves; order Galliformes; family Odontophoridae; genus Oreortyx; species Oreortyx pictus. The sequence goes on along the minus strand of JAUPFR010000006.1, from coordinate 49,380,127 downwards.
TGACTTAGAGGTGGTACTTATCAGGGAAAGGTAGAGGGCTCCAGCACTGTATTTGGTACTGCATTCTGCCCTTCTCTCTAGAGCCAGTTCAAGTGCTGTTGCATGTTTCCATGAAAGATTTGATCATCTGTCTTTGTTCCTAGAAATTCATCTGTCCTCTTTCTTAACGTTTTCATTAGTCTTCTATTCAGATCATAATCTAAAAGTTCATTATCTTGGTCTACAGTTTTACCCATAATGCTTTTAAAAACAACTTAGTTGAATTTGAATGCAAAAAAATAATAATAAAAGAAAGAATACCAGTTTTATTCTTCTTCAGTTGCATAGCTGCCTTGAATGCCACTACATTGTCTGTCTGATACTATAAGCTTTTTGAAATAGATAAATGGATGATCAAGACTATTTTATTCCATAATTGCAAAGTACAAGTGTTCTGTGTTCGTATTTGAAGTATTTCACAGTACCTTGGCTCAAAAGTCAGGAATTTCAAATCTGATGCCTCAGTAGATTCTGAGGCATGGAGCTGATCTGTAAATGACTTTCTTCTTTCACAGCTACAATGACTTCCTAGTGCTGATTCCTTCTCTTAACATTAATAAAAGCTTTGCAGTTATCCCTTCAGTTATCTAATGTGGTTTATATCAGTACCGAAAGTTATTTGATAGTTCTGCTTTGAGAAAGACAGATGCCTGAATCACTGAAGGCAAAACATTATCATGAAAGCATTGCTATAGTGGTATAATGTGAGATAGAGATAAGGAAAAGCTTTGTTTTCAAAGCCCTGGAAATCCCATCCCTATGGAGGGGAGGAAATGAACGATACAGATAGCTCTATCTTGTGTTGAAATGACTTTAAATTACTCTGATTTTATAGCTGGAATCCCAACTTGAAGAAGTTATAGCAGAAGCATCAAAAGAACGCAAGCTTCGTGAACACAGTGAGGTCTTCTGCAAACAACTGGAAAATGAACTGGAAGCTCTGAAGGTTACTCTCTCTCTTTTTTTTTTTTTTTCCTTTTTTTTTTAATGTTTACTCATGACACAGGAGTTGCAATATTTTTGCTTACTCAACTGTTGATACCTGGATAAAAGCTGTAGCATTACTGACCTAGCCTGATGAGGATTTGTTAGATTTATTTGCCTTTTAAATTAATTAATTAATTAATTAATTAGACCTATGTGGTCCAAAGTTGTTATCTCTGCAACCCATTTGATCCCCTTCTTAGAGTCACGTAAGCAGAGCAGTCCCTTGAGGGGCTAAACCCTTGAAGTCAGCTTCTAAGCCATTAAGGACCTAAGCAAAACTTTTCTAAGTGCTGCAATGGGACAGTTATTTTTCAGATGATGTTTCTAAAAAGTAAGGATTGTAGTCCTTTCCCAATGAGTTTTCTTCTCCACTCTTCTGCAGGTGAAGCAGGGGGGGCGGGCAGCAGGTGCCACACTAGAACATCAGCAGGAGCTTTCCAAAATGAAGTCTGAGCTGGAAAAGAAAATCTTATTCTATGAAGAGGAGCTGGTCCGGCGAGAAGCATCACATGTTCTAGAAGTAAAAAATGTGAAGAAGGAAGTACACGATTCGGAGAGCCATCAGCTTGCACTGCAGAAAGAGATCATGATACTGAAGGATAAATTAGAGAAAACGAAGCGAGAGAGGTAAGTTTTAGGGACATGATTGATAACCAAGGATTTCTTTTGTGTGTGTGTGTGTGTGCTGCATTGTATAGGTAACTGCTCAGGATGTTGTGTCACCTTCATTCTGTTCATTCCTTTCTGAAAATCCCAGATTCGGTGGTCTTACTGTTCATGGTTGTATTTCTTGTCCTCCTTAGGCATAGTGAAATGGAGGAAGCAGTGGGATCGATGAAAGAGAAATATGAGCGTGAAAGGTCTATGCTCTTGGAAGATAACAAAAAGCTAACAACAGAAAATGAGAAGGTAATTATTTTAGGAAACATCTTTTTATCAAAGCAAGAAGAATTGCATTTTGCTTCTGTGTCAATGCTGAAATAATGTTTTACATTGATCTGAAAAGTACCAGTAAATGTTCAGGCAGTATATAGTAAAACAAATGTAGTTCTGGCCGTATAGATATCAGAGATCTGGCCAAGTAGTAGCTTTAGCATCTCAGTTACTGCTCTTTGTGAAACTGATTCCTGCAACTCAGAGGGCACGACCTTCCTGTTCTGTGTGAGAGCTTCACAGAAAGCAAAGCATTTACAATGCCTGCTTGCCTTCCCGATGGCTTACAGTTAAGCCTCTTCCCTTACCATAGCCTCTGTGTTTGCCAACTCTGCTTTGGATTGATTTGTGTGAACTGCATATGTATTCTGTGATCAGGAGCTGATCTCCAGTTCTACGAAAATTATAACTAAAATACAATTTCCTGTGTTGTTTGTACAAATTCTATAAATGTGTAGACATACACATTGATAAATGCATGAAACTCATATATAGGGGAAATCTTTTGTTCCAGCTTTGCTCCTTTGTGGACAAATTAACAGCACAGAACAGACAGCTAGAAGATGAGCTCCAAGACCTAGCAGCAAAGAAGGAGTCTGTTGCTCACTGGGAAGCTCAGATTGCAGAAATTATTCAGTGGTATGTATTGTTTTGAGATGGCCACTTTCAAATTTTTGAAATACTGATTGCACATTTTTATGTATAACCAGGCCATTTTTTGTGTGTCTGGGATCAGCAAAAGTGTGGGGCTGTGGAGTGATGATGAATTGTTTCTCTTGCTTTGCAGAATAGCTGAGTAATAAGATTTCTAAATGAAACTGTCAGATACTGTTAAGTGCAGAGGAGAGGGTTTGTGTGTCAGCCTGCTTCAAACTCTTCTGTGATTATTAAACCACAACGTTTGGAATATCCTGATAAGCCTTGTCAGGAAGATAGTCGTGATTTAAAGGTCCGCATTAACACAGAATCTAGTTATGTGAGATGTACATTGCACTTAATTCACAGATCAGTCCTTCTCTCATATTTTTTGGATTAGTGTGCAAGTATTTGTGAATACAAGACATTCAGTCACCTGTATTTTCTGCTGGCTGAAACTGAATGTTGCTGCAGCTGGAGATCAGTGATTTTAAATGAGGTGAATGTCTAGTTGCTGCCTTAGGTCTGAAAGGATCTTTCACCTACTGACTGGAGAGGGGCAAGGTGTGGGGATTCATAGAGCTTTTGCAGTCACCCTTTCAAATGTTATAGGAAGACTTTACAATAACCACTGCAAAAACCGAATGACCAAAATGCAGATCATGTTATGAAAAATAACAGAGAATTTCTGCAGAGCTTTTCCTGATGGCAGGAGGAAAGCTTCAGTTTCCCTGGTAACTGTCACAATCAAGGCAATCAAATACAGGAAAAACCTAAAGCAGGAAACTGCAGCAGTATTCAGTTTTCTCTGCTGGGAAAGTTTTTCATGATCTCTCCATATTTGCTATGAGCAGTATATGCATACACTAATTATTGGTGGTATGGGATTTGTTGCTGTGATCCATGAAACTTCACTAACAGCTTTTTCTAATTACACAATAGGGTAAGTGATGAGAAGGATGCTCGTGGCTATCTCCAGGCATTAGCCTCCAAAATGACAGAAGAACTAGAATCTTTGAGAAGTTCCAGTCTGGGGTCACGAACACTGGTAAGAAAATAGCATGCATTTGGCTGTTCTGGGGATGTCTAAGAAGCCAACAGTTTTAGTTTCAGCTATATTCTCAATCTCTGTTCAGAGTCAGAAATCTTTCCTAATAATCCTCTACTTTGCTAATTACATAGTAATTTTATCTATTGCTTAAATCCATTTGGATCATATAATCAGAATTTGATAATTACGGTAGTATTTCTTAATAACATCTACCATCAAAAACTGTTGTACAGTACAGAGGAGTAGAAGCAATAGATTAAACCTTTAAAGGAGATCACAGAAATGTACCTCACCACAATAGATACAAGAGAATAATTTTAATTGCAACTTTAGTGACAAAATAATTTTTCTCTTGTACAAGTATTTTGAACAAGTTTTGACTGGTTGGTATTGTTACAGACTAGTGACACATGAGAGCATGTAGCTTTATACACTCATAGGACTGTGAGATGTTGTGTCATAGTCTTTCCCAAGGAGTAGTTACATGGTTTCTCAAAAATTCTGTGAATTAGAAGAGGTGAAACACTCTCAAAGGAGTATGGTTTCCAAGACAAAAGCACTGTTTTGCTTTAGCAGATATTAAATACCTGCATAAGGAAAGGGAGAAACATTTGTAGCTGGCCATAGAAGCCCACACCCCTAGCAGTGCCAGCCTGCACAGTCAGATGCCATGGAAAGAATCAATCTGCTGCTGGTTTATATAGATAAAAGTTACTCATCCCTTCTAAACCTATGAATAGGAGAAAATAAAAGAAGATTATGACTTTCTGCAAGCTAAACTTTGCCTGCACTGTAGAGACAATCATAATGCTGAGTAGTTTTATAAGGAGATGGGATCAAGTGCAGTTGGCCTAGAATAAAGAATTCTGTCTGTTCTATATATTACAGCGGGTTTTGTAACTTCAGCAGAGCCTGATCTAAGGTTAATTATTTCTCAACATAAAAAAGGCTCTCATTTTCATGAGCATTATTTGCATTTTCATCAGTGACTAGGGAGAATATCCATTCGGGAGCACTGAAAATGTAGTCCACACTGAAAAATGCCTTGAAAAGCTTGGCAAACTAGCTTCTGGTGGTGAGGATTTGCACAGTATACATTACTTAATGAACATATGAACTGCTTAGATGAAAGTCTCTAGCTATCTAGAGTATCTCAAGACCCAAATTACTTCTTCATGCTATGTTTTAGGTTATTATGTCTTACATAAACAATATACATTTATCTAAATTCTGAAAGTCCAGTATGTCACTGTGCAAATTCTGTACACTTTTCTAGTTTGGACAATGAAAGCTAGCCATTTTCAGTGGATTCTCTGCTTGACTGTCATGCTCAGTGACCTAGCAATTTGATTTCAGGCATATTATGTTAATGGTATAACCATCGAAAACTAGCAATCATTACTTTGTGTTTACGAGATAAAATCTGACTGATTTCTGTGTAGCAGGAGTAGTGTCCGTAATTAAGCAAAAGTGCATTCGCTGAGCCAGTGTGAAAGTTGTTTTACGTCTTTGAACAACTATGGAAATAGATTTAGATATCTGATATTAATATTCAGTAACTTACTGCAACAGGATCCACTTTGGAAAGTGCGACGCAGTCAGAAGTTGGATATGTCAGCTAGGCTGGAATTACAGTCTGCCCTTGATGCCGAAATTCGTGCCAAACAACTAGTTCAAGAAGAGCTACGAAAAGTTAAAGATGCAAACATATCTTTTGAAAGGTAATAGCTGCTCTGGTTTGGGTTTTAATGCACTGCTCTGAGTTAGAATAGTAGTAGTAACAGCTCTTTTCCAAATTGCTCCCCTGTGCCTGGATCAGTGGACTTTGCTGGAAAGATCCTACTCTATAGACTGCACGTTTCTGGTGCTGTCAGTGAGAACTCTTAATGTTTTTTTTTAAGTTAACTTTACACTGCTGTGAATATCTCAGGAATAAGATACGTAAGTATGGCTAAGAGCAAACTGAAAACAAATCCAATTAGTTTTTTATAAACTAACTGGGAAGAAAAAACCAAACTAGTATTCTAATAATTACGCTTGGCAAATATTTGCAGTGGGAACAGGAGTCTTAAGTGTAATTTTCACTGCCTAGCCAAGTAGTGAGGTGCTAATTTAGGGAAAAAGAAAAACAGAAAAAAAAGCCTAGAATAAAGCTCTAGCACCCTCCCCTCCCCCCCCCAAAGAAAGGGGATTTTTTTCCAGGACTCTGAGTCTGGCATTCCTGACTTGGAAATACTTGTGACTGTATTTTGATCATATTTTGTTACTTTAGTAAATTAAAGGAATCGGAAGCAAAAAACAGAGAATTGTTGGAAGAGATGGAAGGCTTAAGGAGAAAACTGGAAGAAAAGTACAGAACGGATTCAGGTAATAGAAGTTGTTGTGTTTTAACAGAGTTCTAACACAGCCTTTGATATTGCTGTTTAGCTAAGGCTATTCTGTTTTGGGTTTTAGGTCTCAAACTTCCAGATTTTCAGGATTCCATTTTTGAATATTTCAACACCTCACCTCTTGCTCGCGATCTGACCTTCAGAGTGAGTTATTACATAAACTGACCATGAAAATGTGGTATTTTTATTACCTAAAAGTAATGCTTGGGCCCTTCATAACAAATTTGTATCTGGTATATTAGTCAAGTGAGTGTATCGTAGAATTCAGTGACCATTAGGCACCTTAAGGAAATATTCCCAAAAGCTCGCATTACATATTTTTCATTCTGTTTTCTTTAAGTCAGTCTCAAGCCATTGGCTGAATAATATACATTCAGGTTGTTTTAGAAAGGCTGGCACACCCTATTACAAATGAGGGATTAAATGCTTCGTAGTTGGAAGATGCTAGTTAGCATTAAAAAAGAAAAAGAAGTATGCACACAGTTCAGACTGTGTTTAAATAGATATATAAAATTGTTGGCTCCAAATCTTCATAGGATGGCCAGAGTAGAAGGGTCTGGGAAAAGAGTCGGGCAACCCACAGGTGATGGTACTGTAAGCTCATTGTGACACACCCTCCGATCCTTAGAAGATTAATCATACACTTAGTAGCTCTAAGTGGGCGTTTTGATTAGAAAAATTTGTGCATTCCCCAAGGAAGCAGATGTTAAATGAAACGCAGAATCAGGTCTCCTCACTTCATGAACTCCTGCTCCTTGAAGATCTGAGATTTTTTTTTTTTTTTTTTTTTTTTTTTTTTTGCAAAACTCATTGTCAGTTCAGGATAAAACTTCGAGCTGCAACTGGAAAGAATGATCTGTTATGTTTATGGATCCGAGTTAAAGGGGCTGAAGTTATAACCTCATCAGTCTGGTGAGGTAGTATATGTGAAATATACATGTGTACATTCTCTGTCTTTTTTCAAATTACTACTGGTGCCAAAAATAAAGCCTATGGACATGCTGTGATATGTGCATGTACGTATTCTCAGTTAGAAAATGTCCATGCTGTCTTTCTTGCTTAAGCAGCGAGATGAGCTACATGGCTGAGGTGAAGAAAGAGGAACATCACACATGTACACTACAATCTGGCTAATAGCTTTTATCTGCCAACTTTGATATTGCTTTAAAAAGCACCAAATATCATTAAAATAGTAATGTAGAGCATCAAGACAGAGCTGCTGAAGATCCACTGTACAGATCCAGCAATAAATGCATACTCACTGATTGAATGCAAGTGGCATTTTTTGATGAGTTACAATTCCTGATGCAGTACGTAGTAACTTCCATTAACAATATTTTCACATGTATGCTTTAAGATCGTCTGTGTCATCTGCTCTAGGTTAGTTTAGTTTGAATGAATATCATTGGGCCATATAAAACATTTTATTTAGCTAGCCTACTAATATTCCATCTGAAGTTTTCCTGTGGGTGATAAGTGATCATTTTTATCCCTCATATCTGTTACAACAAAGGATTCTGTTTCTTCTTCGTCTACATCTTCTCTGCTAGCCTTTTGGGAAGAAGTAAGTTCTTGCTAGTAGTTTTGTCTCCTTATTTTGTTGTGACCTGTGATAGTAAAAATGGCCTTCTAAAACTAGATGTTGCTTCCTTAGCTTCTCCATAACTTAATCCACTAAATAGAGCTAGTTTAGTTTTCTTTTAATACGTTTTTACAGGCTTATTATTTTGACTGTCAAATGGCTAAAGCTGAATCATGCCTAGCATTTTTAAATTGTTCATATTACATAATGGTATAATTTGATCTTCAGTGGCCCAGCCCTACGAATCAATTCATAACAAACAAAAAAAAAAATAACCAATACTCAAATCTGTTTTGTGAGCTAACTGAATTTGAGCCATCTTCCTGTTGAAACTGACTGGGAAGTGAGCGATTCATTACTCATTGCCTTTGGTGCTAATTACATCATTTATGTGAAGTCTAATCTGATATTTGTTAATCACGATTTCCACAATGTCCTCAGAGTATGGTAATACAGCACCCTACTTCCACACCCAGCTTCTTTAGCTCTGGAATTGTAGCATACTTCCCCCTTGTGCTGGCAATTAGTAGTTGCTAATGTAATGTGAAATTAAGAGAGAGCTTCTAACGGGTGCTAGTCTTAAATTTTAGTGAAACATAGGACAGTGTGATTAAAAGAACGTGATTATTTTTAATTATATAAGTGGAAATAGGAAAAAGAACTACTTAGTTTTAAAAACCTCGTGTAGTATTACTCAAAGGATTTTTCTTGTGGTGGCTGCTGTGTGCTAGAAAAATCCTAGTGTAGCATAAGCTGCCATGAGAAATGAGCTATTTTATGGATTACTGCCAAGCTTCTCAGGCATCATTCCATACCTGTGTGCAAGAGAATCAACACAGTCTTTCTGGGAAAAGCAGACTGTTAAGAGTCTTTATTTATGCTGCCTACTACTGGGTTTTGCACATCTCAGTGCTTCCAGCTTTACAGCTTTTCCATCAGATGGCAGAATTTGTTTTGAGGAATGGTTTTTTAAGAGTATAAAGTCACTAGATGTATGCATACAGAAATGAACAAAGTTTCTCATTTATTTCTGCAGTGAGCTGTTCAGTGTAGCTACCTTGAACTTCCATTCTGCTGGCCTGAGAACACTTCGTTGTGCCTGTGGTATCTAATCTGACATGTTTGCTGTCACTTTTGCAGACTGGTTCCATTAGTGAACAGGAAACACAGGGTCCCAAATCAGAAGTTTCACCATCTACTTCAGTTGTAACTGCAGAGCAGCAGCAAGAAGTAAGGGAACCATTATTCTACCCTGGAGAGTAATTCAGTGGAAAGTCTCTCTGTCTTGTTCATTATCAGTATATATTGTGGCTTTTGTTTGAAGAGGCAAGGTTGAATGTTGCTTATGTATAACTTGGCAGTGTTAATTGCATCTGCTTTGAGAACAGTTGCAAATGTGAAACCTTTTTGCTGGCTCTGTGTATGTTGATGCATCTCATTTTCATATGTTTTCTGTACTGCTGCTTGCTTGTTAGTGTGCAGGCTTTCCTGTGAGTGCTTTAAAACACAATCTGTTTCTACTAAATCAGAATGGCAGTGTTTCTGACAAATTTTTTATAATTTTCAAAAATGAAAAAAATAAAACCAAAAAACCAATAAGTTTTGCCACCCCAACCTTAAAACAAATTCTTGAACCCTCATTTTGCTCAATTACAGTTTTCTGTGATTCAGGAACCAATTCGGCTTCAGAGGATGCCTGCTGCTCCTTCCCCCACCATTCAGTCCATTTCTCTAGCTGTACCAAAGGTAGGGGGACTGTGCTAACCATATTCTGAACTAAGGAAGAATTACCATTTGTAAATTAGCCATCCGTGCTTGTCCTGTTTGGGTTTGTTATGTGTTGTTTCTTTGTTAGGTCTCTGTTTTTATTCGAGTGTTACCAAAGGCAAGTTGATGGGTTTTGATTTGTCAACAGGGATGGCTGAATAAATAGTTAGAGGATTTGGTTTGAATGTCTTCTACAATTTGAAGTAAAAAATGTTGCTGCTGTATTGCAGCACCTCTCAGAAAATGCAGTTACTTAAAAGCTCAGATTTCATAACACACTGATACATTGGAAGGGGAGGGGGAGAGGTCATGCTTTCATTTTATAAGTACAAACATTGAAAAGTTGTTTCTTTTGTTTATTCTGAATGTATTTTCTACAGCCTAAAGCTCACCAGCTCAATATCAAGTCATTTACAAGCCCTACTCAGTGCAGTCATTGCACCTCACTTATGGTGGGATTGGTTCGACAAGGTTATGCCTGTGATGGTGAGTCACTCCAACTTTCTGCTTTTCCTACAAGTTGTCCCCTTCATCCCCCCCCAAAAAATTATCCAAAAACACTGATGTATTATAAAGCAGTTATTTCCTTGGGAAGGGAGTGAAAGAGAGAGGAGTGGCTACCACTGAATGCTTCTCTTTTTTCTTTTGTATCATCATCAGACTTTTAAATTCAAAGAACACCTTAGACCATTGCTCCCATTAGAGCTGTTATATATATTGTGTGTTGAGTGGAGGCCAGATGTGTTTTCTGTCTGTATAGTGAAGCATAAAGGACTTCAGGAAAGCATTGATAACGTACAAATCCTAATCATAAACCCTGTGTTTTGGGAAGAGTATTTACTAGTTGTTTTTTTTTTGCCTTGTTGTCAGTTGGGCCTATCTGAAATGCTTTGTGATGCATGTGTACCACTGAGTTCCATGTTTGAGTATTCAGTGGTAATTTTATTAGACAGTACTTCCTTTCTGTTGTATACATCTTGGTGAGACACATCAAGTCAGTGAGTGTTCCACACATCTGTTCAAAACACTACAGTATAGTTTTGTTGTATTTTTTGCCCGGCTTCTTTGCTCTCCACACCTCCAGCATCACACTCAGATGGCATCCTCTGCCCTTCAGGGCATCTTTCCTGGCAGGTCTTCCAGCGATTCCTCTTCCCAAAGAGCATGTACAGCTCTGCCAGCTCCTACCCTGGACTGTCTTTTGTCTCTTGCTGACAGTTCAGAATTCTTGTTTTGCATCTCTTCCTGCAAGTTTTAAACTCTTTCCTTCCCCCACACTCCCTTAGCGTATCACCATCTCTTTTTGCATGTAAGCAGAGCATTGTTAGTACCGTGTTTGCCTCTTCTCCTCCAAGTCTTTATAGCTACAGAAAAAAAACTGGAATCCCTTTGACATAAGAATAGAGATGACTCCAGTTGAACAAAACTTTTGCCATGTTCCACCCCCAGTCACTTGCTTTCCCCAGTTCCTTCTCTTTTCTGTTGCTGGAGACTTCGGTAAAATATAGCTGTACTTGCAGAGGCCTGTGGAACTGGCCTTGTACTGCATCTAGCGTGGCTTGATTTGCACAGTCCTACCAATTATGATGCCTTCTGAAAGAGCTGAATGTATTGTCTGGTCATGAGCAACACCTGCGGTGTTGACAGGACAGTGACAGGAAACCATTGTCCCTTGTTGGTGCAGCACAAAGTGGTATTAATGGTAAGAAAGAAAGAATGCAGTGATGAGTATAGTGTATGCTTGCTCCTTACTTGAGCTCTGAAATACATTTATGCCCTTTTCACATCATACAGAATTTCAGCCATTGTCCTCTGGTTTCTGCTTTGTTATACCTTCAAGTCTGTGTTGTTTATTGCTTCACCCCTTTCTGGTTTTTGGAGGCTTAGATTTAGTTTTTGTAACTTTAGATTCTTTCCTGCATATTAACATCAAATTGAACACCTGTTATCTTTATCTTGTTTCCTACCCAATAATTTCTGTTCTTCCTGTATTAATACAAATTTTCTTCTGCAGTTCACTTGGTTGCTGTTTAGCAAGCACCAGGGCTGGCCAAATCCCTTTCCTTCTGGAGAATGCTTTTATAAGCAGCATTGAGTTGTGAGGCCTGTTCCTGCCTTTTATGGAAATAGGTTTAAAATGGAAAATTAAAGCACTGTGGAGAGTCTTGTTCAGTGTCTAAACATGCTCACTCCTTTAGCATGGTGGACTCTTGTTATGTTTGACTGGCAATTTCAAATTTCAGTTTTCTGCTCGTAAGAGGAGACTGCTTTAATTTTCTGTAATTATTCACTCATACACATGTTTCACTGTGGATTTTCTCTTTTGTACTTAGTGTGCTCATTTGCATGCCATGTTTCCTGCAAGGACAGCGCGCCTCAGGTCTGCCCTATACCACCTGAGCAAGCCAAAAGGCCCCTTGGTGTGGATGTGCAAAGAGGAATAGGAACTGCCTATAAAGGTTATGTCAAGGTAATAGTCATTTGTTCTTGGAAAAGAGAACAGCAGTACACTTTACTTACAGCTATGCGGCTAGATTGTGCTTAAGCTGTAAGGCTTTAGGTGACATCTGTATAGCTTATTTAACATTAGTTGCTTTAGATGTAGAAGAAAAGAGTTGGTTTTGCTTCAAGAGCTGAAGGTTAGTAGCTAAAACTTTAACAGGCGCTAAGGGAGGAAAAGAAAAGAAGGAAAAAAAGTCAAGTGTGTTCCTTGGAGGAATAATTTCTGTTATAGTTGATAGAAACGTAATATGAAAGGTAAACTGCCAGACCACTTTGTCATTTGTGTATTACACAGGCCACATTGTTTATCCTAATGCTACTTAGTATACTTAGTATACTGTGACAGAGAATATAAGAGTTTAAAGGAGCAATGATTGCTCGATTACTTGCTCTTCAAAATGGAATGGAAATCAAGTAAAAAGTGTTGCAATCCATTGATCACAGTTTATCTAAATGTCCCTGCAATCTGTGTCTGCCGCGTGTGCTTACATTTAATAAACAATTAATTGCTTCTACACAGGTTCCAAAGCCTACAGGAGTCAAGAAAGGGTGGCAGAGAGCCTATGCAGTTGTCTGTGACTGCAAACTCTTCTTATATGATGTGCCTGAAGGAAAATCCACCCAGCCTGGAGTTGTTGCAAGTCAAGTCCTGGATCTCAGGTTTGTGTTACTATGATAAAGGAGAATTTTTTTTATTTTTTTTCCCCTAACAAGAGTACTTATGTATGGTATGCAAGAAACTTCTGGATCATAAAAAGTCTTGTTTGAGAAGACTTTATTTTCTGAGTATAGACACCAGCTAAATTTAGACTGAAAGAGGTGGCTCAGAAACAGTAAGTGACTTACAAGTGACTTCTGAAAAGGCAAGGCACAAGTATCAGAATATTACCACGATTCTTCCTGGAATTCCATATTGCCAAATGGAAGACAAGTGTACTTTGGTGGATGGGTTCTTCTGCTGCATTCCCACCTGAACAGACTGTCACATAGACAGTAATTTCAGGAAAGTTGGGAAGACAGAAGCAGCATTCAGATAAGCATCAGCTAATTGACCATGCAGATGCCTCTGACTTTCCCTTCTCACAGGAGTCATTTTTTCATGGTGAGCCATTTGTAACACTGAACACTGTATGCAAAAATTCTGAGACTTGCATTCATCAGAGTAACAAAGTTTTTCAATTTTAATTTACAGAAGTATCAAGTGTAGTAACTTATAATGTTGCAGCACGCTCTGTTGAATATAAAGTTTCCATTCCCAAGCTTCTTGACTTATATTTTTTCCAGACAGTAGTACCATGGGATTGGACCAGTACTGCTGCTCTGCTCTTACATTTATTCTCTGAGCATCATCAGTGTCATTTCTCTGACATGTTGGCAGGAGAAGTGCAGATCTATTGAAAATAGCAGCATTCTCATCGGTACGTTGCTTGAAGCAACTCAGCCAGATATTATACTGACTGTTCTATGCTTTATCTGTTTATTGTAGCTGCCTCTTTGAATCTGTCTTCTGAAGACTCTTAGATGTTTTAATAGACGTTAACTACCACAGCTGTGAATTCTAGCATGGGCAACTTTAGTGGCATTAGTGTCATCTTTGCACTAAAATTGGCACTTGTGATTATCAGCTTGGACCAAATGCAGTTTAAAAAGGCTTGTGTGGACAAGCCCTCTGGGGTGGAGTGTTCTGAAATGCAAAAGTTGTTCCGATGTCTGTTTATTTTACCGTAATAGAGAATAAAATCCAGCTGTTTTGAAAACCCTTATTTGAATCCCACAAACTATAATTATGTTGCCAAGAGCTTTTTATGTGATTTTTCTTTTTTTCCAAAGGCCCCTCTCTTGCTACACATTGAGGTATGAATTATTCATTTCTAATGTGTCTGCTGGGCTGGAAGAGCAATATTCTTGCTGCTAATTGTAGAATAGGTGTGGCTGGTAAAACAAAACTACACAATGCCAGCCCACTTAACTTCAGGTATACTTAGTTACATGTACGAATGCAGTAGAGCCATAACTAAAGCTTGTGAGTCGTTTAGGTCAAGGGCAGTTATAGCATAACAAATCAGTGTTCCCAGTTGTGACCTCTGTGCAGTGTTAAGAGATTGCAGCCTATTGAAAACGGTGTGGTATCAGTTAGATTTTGCTGAGTGTATTTGTATGCACATGTGTGTGATTGTTTTGTTGTCTTTTTTTTTTTTTTTTTTACCAGAGATGAAGATTTTTCTGTGAGCTCTGTCCTAGCACCAGATGTAATACACGCAACTCGTAAAGACATCCCTTGTATTTTCAGGGTATGACTTATCAATTTACTGTTAAAGACAATACAGACTGAGCACCAGTATTCTGTTTTCATTGTGAAGTATATTACTACATTTAATGCTTATTAAGCTATGCAAATTTTGATTTCCCTGAATGCAGACTGTAAGAAAGCGAAGAAATGTGATGAAACATGTATAAGACCAATGTGATATTCCTCTAGCTGAATTAGAAACAACAAAGTTCTCTTCCTTGTATATAAAGTTTTTTTATTTTGTTTTGTTTTCACTTTCTTAATTAGAATTCACTTGCTTTAGTGTATTTTTATATCCTATTCCATTGGCATTACTGGATCCTGTTTTTCTCATCGTTAGGGGATTCTGGCTTTGAGCATTGATGTGTAACATATTGGGCTGAAGCTGGATTTCACTTGCTGATTTTGATTTACCATATATTGTCTTAAGTAAAAAAGTAAATTTGAAACTTAATTCCTTAATTTCAAATCTAAGTATAGTAGGAGATAGCAAAACAGGAGTAAATAATTAGCTTAGTTATAAACTCATCTCTGCTGTTCTATCTGAATGCTGTGTTTAGTATTAAATTAGAGAAAACCTTCCTAGAATTTATGTGAATTATGCTTAATCTGGAATTTTAAAATATAGAGAAGAGTATGCTAGTAGCAATATCTATAATTCTTTGCATTTGAATACAGAACTCTCACTGTTTTCAGCATCCTCTAAACTTCAGTTATTTGGAATCAAATCAGTGGAACATGGAAGCCAAAGAGCTGAGAGTCACGTGCTGTGTCAGTGACTCTATCCTGTAGAGTTTTATTTAGATAACATCTTGGCTACTTGAGTGCTACAGTGGTTTTGCTTTTCTGCTTTTTTTTTTTTTGTCAAAAACTTTCTGCATTGTATTTTCATCCTTTAGTTCACTGCTACCTTCTTTTTCCTCTTACTACTTCTAAATTGTATTATATTTATTCACATCTGCTTTCTTTCACATTGGAGAAGTTTGGTTGATTCATTTAAGAAAAAGTCATCTACACAGCTTAGCCTGCTTGACTTCATGATTCTGTCAAATAGTCCCAATATTAAAATATTTGTGTGGATGATGAAATGCCTCAAGTTTGATCAGCTTGTCCCCTACATCAAAGAAATACGATGGTTAACTAAAACTCTTGCATGCGAGGGTTTACATATCATTTTGACAGGGACCAGAGAAGATGCTGGTGTGCCTTTTACTCTTAGTAGTAGTGATACAGAATCATAGAATCCTTAGAGTTTGAATCCACCTTTAAAGACCGTCTAGTCCAACTCCACTGCAGTTATAAAGGACATGCACAGCTAGGCCAGGCTGCCTAGAGCCTGATCCAGTCTCACCTTGAAAGTCTCCAGGGACGGGGCATCAACCACAACACTAAGTAACCTGTTCCAGTGCCTCACCACCTTCACTGCAAACACCTTGTGCAAGAGAGGCAGGTTTTGTAGCTTCATTTGATTCACCCTGAACATCGTCTCCTAGAACTGCATGTTACTGACATAATGTCATAGAATAGCCTGTACAAAACAGTTAAAATGGTTATTTCATGTAATTTGTGTAGAATATGGCATCTTTCTTTTGTGTGTTTTTTCACGTAACATGTGATGGTATTGGTGAGGCACCAGAAAGAGATTTTCATTTCTTTTGGATTGCCTGTTATCAGAAAGTAACGCCAAAGTGATGCTGAACTCTAAAATATTGCCACCTCTGACTTCCCATGAAATTGAGAAAGAAATGCTCAGACTCCAATCATCTCTCCTTGGTAACTGTTTTGTAAACCAGATGTTAGGCTATTGTAGCATGCAGACACTGCAGTCTAAGTGACCTCATCTAGTGTTGTAATAGTGTCTCTAGTGGAGTCCTTTGGTAAGGACTTCTCTTATTTTCTTACCAAGGTATATAGTGTGTAGATATTTAAATCCATGTACAAATAGCCTTCAGTTTTGCCTTGCCCCCCCCCCCCCCGTTTTTTTTTAAAACCTTTTGCTGCTTTTTTTTTGTGTATAACTGTTGTTATTCTTCCAGTGTGTTGTGAAGGCAGATACTGGCTGTTGCCCTGTCTGTGACTGAAGACGTAGTTCTCATGATCTCTCAGTTCCCACAGTCTCTTCACAGAGGATGCAGAACTAACATTAAGACTTAGTAGACGTGTACAAAAAATTCCTGTGTGGTTTTCCTATTCAGAATGTGTTCTGCTTAGGGACCTATAGGATGATTTCCCTGAATATTAATTGAAGCTATTTTGATTTTTGTTCTAGTTGGAAAAGTGCTTTAATTTCAGAAGATTGTTTTCATTCAGGGCCTTTAATGCAGATATGATTTGCACTTCACTCCAGACAAATATTTTAGAAATTAAGTAGCAAAACTAAAATCTAGAACTGGTCGTAGCAATGCCATTGTGTTTAAAATGCCTCTGATTCTGAAAGCGCATGTTTCATTATCAGTAAGTTATCGACACTGATGGGGGAAAGTGTTTGGAACAAGTCTCTGCATGCATCTAAAACTCCATTTCAGAGCAGGAAGGAGCCTTTGCTCATGTGCACTGATTCATGTGGGAAAGGAACATAGGATTCCTTGCCCATATTTTAGGATTCAGAATGATTAAGCAACACTGAGTATTTTTAAACAAAACCACTGAAGCTTGTGCATTTTTTCAAAGTGCTGTGGCCATATTAGATATGTGCTGCATTGCATACCACTTAGGTATGTTATTGCGTTTTATGTTAACAGTTCTGGGAAGCATATGATACAAAGTAGTCACTTCCTAAGTCAGAGTAGTACTGACAAAATAATCAGCTCAGACAGTATAAAATGGTGGCAAAAAGGACTCTTATTATTGTTACTAATTTTATTTTCTCTGTCTGTTAAAAGGTGACAGCTTCTCTCTTAGGTTTGCCTTCAAAGTCTTGTTCTCTACTGATCCTGACAGAAAATGAGAATGAGAAGAGAAAGTGGGTTGGAATTCTAGAAGGGTTGCAGTCTATCCTGCACAAAAACAGGCTGAAAAACCAGGTTGTGCATATTCCGCAAGAAGCCTACGACAGTACACTGCCTCTCATTAAAGCCAGTTTAGCTGCTGCTATCGTGGGTATGTTGGCTTTAGCTTCTATAAATGTGTGAGAGCTGCTGAAGCTTTTAGGTGGGCTTCTGCACTAAGAATCCTGATGCTTTGAATTCCTCAGCTGAATATAGGAAGGTGTGGTTAAAATCTCTGATCTTACCCTGCTTATTGAGATTTCTCCACCCACTTGGAGTAAATAGTGGTTGCTGAGCATATATACATTAGACAACATGCTTTTGACAAGCTGCATCAACTACAGCAAAATTGATTTGCTGTTGAAAATCTTTGTCCAGAAATGTTTCCAGCTGCTCAAAGAAAACAAGTCTTTTTTAAAGATAGGATGAAATGTATGTAAACTAATAGCTGTTTTTTTTTCCTTCTTGGTTCAGATCGAGATAGAATAGCAATTGGTTCAGAAGAAGGACTGTATGTGATAGAAGTGACCCGTGACGGTAAGTTAGGCCATGAGTGCAGTGATTATGTACAGAACAGTGAGCTCCGTGACTTTAAGCGCTGTTTTAATGTAAGTTACACAACAACCCTTCAAGTACAGTAAGTATCAAAAGCACTCATTTAATTGACGAGGATGAAAAATGAACGTGAGATATAAACACTGATTTGTTCATTATCATTACATTCAGTTGACTGGCTGAAATTAAAGGGACAGGTTACTGGGCATATTCTGCCACATTCTCACCTTAACTGTGTTCCCACAGGAGACAGCAAAACGCTTCAGTAGTCAGAGCACGCATAGCAGCAGTTGATGCACAGTGAATTATCAGGCACTTATTAAATAGAATTTGAACTAAGTGAGAGAAATTTGGCATGGAAACTTGTGTAATGTGCACCATCAGAGGACTTAAACTGGCACTAATTAGAAATCAGGCAGCTAGTGCAAGCAAGAAAAGGTGTTTATAAGACTTTGGCCGTTAGAGCCACTGCATACAGTTTTCTGTTTCTTACAGCTGGTAGATGTTTGACAACCACTCACATTATGTGACTGCTGATGGCCGAAGTAAATGACTTGCCTGCCTTTCCATTATCTCTTTAGCTCCATGACCTAATGCTTCCTTCCAAACTCTTTTCCTTCCCATTTTTAATACGCTCTACCCTCTTCCTTGGGAAAAGTGGGATTGCTTTAGCCTGTTCTTTCCCAAGACTTGCCATGTCCTTTCCAGAAATTCATACAGAATGGGTTTCCGGTGTCTCAGTGAAGTGAATGCTGCTTAGTCACTGGTCAGCACAGACATACAAGTCACTCTAACACTGAATTATCTGTCCTCTCAGATAAGAAATAAAGGAAGCATTTTTCCCTTTAGCCTTATACCCCTGAGCACAAATGTAGCTAAGTGAGGCAGACATGTGCTGGTATTGTAGGGAAAGCATAGAGGCCAAAAAGCTTACTAGCAAATGAGAATGATGATAGTTAGGGGCTAAACTATGTAAGATGTAATTTTAAATGTAGATAAGTAAAAGATGTTTAATTTTGCAGCGTAGTTTCTTAAAACCAGATAGTCCATGATATCTTACTGCAGTACGGAATAAACTATTGGAGTCAAACTGAATTCTTAAAATTTATATTTCTAACAAGCAGTGTGAATTTTAAAACAAAAGAATCTACTGCTGTATATCCTGTTCCAAACTGCCAATTGGAATTTGAATTTTCTTTTTCAATGCAGTTTAATTTGTGGATATTTAAAGTTAGGATTGCAGACATTTGAAAACTTGCATTTCAAGGTAAAATACAGCAGCAGATGTCAGTTTTTGAAGTCTTGTTGGTCTTTCAAAATGAAGTAAAAGGAAAAAAAGATACATTTTTGAGGCGAAAAGCAAACTGTTGCTGCTTCCTCTTGTTCAGTCCACTACCCAGTTCTAGGAGAAACTGCTTTGTACATGAAGACATCAGATATCTGAAATTCTTTTTCGCAGTAACGAATGCCATTCCTTTGAGTAAAATTCCAGTGGTCTCCATTCTGTAAGTACTTAGATATAAACATAACTTAAGATGCAAGTAATTCCAGAGATTCCAGGGTAGCTTCTTGCACAGAAGAAGTGCACATTTCATTTGAAAGGACATTTCTTAAAGAAACAATAACTGCATCCAAATCATCAGTTTTGGTTTTAAGTTTTAAAAGAAGTTTAAAAGTTTTCCATGAGTTTTCTGTGGTCACTTTCTGTGTGTAATAGTATTTTCATATATATTCATCTCTGTTATTTTATGGCAATTTTAATTGTCATTGCTAATGAACAGGCAGCTGCTTGTATGGAAGGTCCTTGCCGGAGCAAGTTGTACACAAACATGTTAGATGCTGCTAGCTCAGTACTGAGATCTTCAAACAGAGTACTCTCCCCAGTTTCTGTAGATAACCTAAGTAGTCTTTTCCTAATGTTTCTTCTAAACCATTCCTGCTCTAGTTTAAGCTAATTCCAGCTCACCCTTTACCTAGCGCACACAACATTTTTGGCTTTTCCTTATAGGTATTTAGCATCTGCTGGCTGTAGGGCTTTTTATTTGGATTTGCCAACACTGACAGCATTCTGAATCCTCAGTTCCTAGCATTAAATACTTTATATTTCTTCTCTTTGTGTTCTGCTAATTCAGTCTTACTCCATAGTTTGCTCTGATTACTGATGTTTATTTTGAATGTGGGGCCAGTTTCAGAAGGTACATGATGTTACAGTGAATAGTTAGTACAGATAGTAGTTTTGGGATTTTTTTTCTGATTTTCCCTAAAGGTAAACCTTATCCTGCAATACAGTGAAACTTTTATCTCGATAAAAAGAGTTACAGGAATGCTTTGTTTCCTTGTTCTGAGAACTAATAACAGAGCATCTAATGAGTAATAAATGTTCTTTGTTATCTGGTATGTGCCTGTGTTTAGGTCTATTTTTGGACATCGGTATATAATCCTGCAATGTTTCCAGGCCTTACAGGTTTATTGTTTAACTTATGGCAGCTCTTGTTTGCTCTGCAGTGATCGTCCGTGCTGCTGACTGTAAGAAGGTGTACCAGATTGAGCTTGCTCCCAAAGAGAAAATCATCATCCTCATCTGTGGCCGGAACCATCACGTTCACCTTTTCCCCTGGGCCTCTCTGGACGGGTCAGAAGGAAGCTTTGACATTAAGCTTGCAGAAACTAAAGGCTGCCAACTGATTACAACTGGAACACTAAAGAAGAGTTCTGCGACTTGTTTGTTTGTGGCTGTTAAACGACAGGTTTTTTGCTATGAAATTCACAGAACTAAACCTTTCCACAAAAAATTCAGTGAAATTCAGGCTCCGGGAACTGTTCAATGGATGACAGTGTTCAAGGACAAGCTCTGTGTTGGCTACCAGTCTGGGTTCTCTCTGTTGACCATCCAGGGAGATGGACAATCTATAAACCTGGTAAATCCTAATGACCCCTCACTTATGTTCCTCTCACAGCAGTCTTTTGATGCCCTTTGTGCTGTGGAGCTCAGTAATGAGGAATACCTGCTTTGCTTCAGCCATATGGGAGTATACGTCGATTCGCAAGGTCGAAGGTCACGCATGCAGGAACTAATGTGGCCTGCAACTCCTGTTGCCTGTAGTATGTATATGTTTTTCTGTTGCCATATCCCTGTTGCTGCTTTACTTGTCTAAAAATAATCAGCATGTATTCTATTTTGCTTCAGTTTGTCTTTCAGTGCCTACAGTTTAAGTTTGGTGAGTTAACAGGATGCACATCCTGACAGTAGTTTTGGACTTGGCAGTCTCACGGGCTGAGATCCTGGGAACTGCAAGAAAAAAGCTCTGTTTTGTTACAGGACGCAGAAGAACTAACAGTGGAATGCAAAACAGTACATGACTACTGGTTCTGTGAAATTCTGTGTAGGTTTCAGCTCCTCTAGACAACATAAATGTTCGGTTGTCTTTGGGATATCTTCTGTGTCCTGTGTTCAGAGCACAATAGGAAGTTGGAGACTAAATGTAACTGTGACTCTGAAGGTTCATAAGGGTAACAAAACAAGTAGAAATATTGCATGTGGCAGCTGGTTGCTGTTTTCTCCTTTTGTACTTTGAGGGAGAGAATTTCCAAAAAGAATAGAGACAGGTGAAGGATATCTCTTCATCTGCTCTGTCCTTTTCAGGAGCTCTGGTTTATCAGCTGGTTAGGAGAGAAGCACACGTGGAACATTTTTTAGTAGTCAGAGGAAGTTCATGATAAAACTCGGATTTCTATTCGGATCTCAAATAGTAATTAAAGTGTTTCAGATGATTGAAGACAAGAGAAATCTTTTTGTTTAAATAGTACACAGAGCAGGTAGGTGCTCATTGGTTTGATCAGGCCAGACCCTAACAGCAGTTTGTTTAATTTTAATTGTCTCAAACTGAGATTGTTTGCTTGCTTTGCTCTGACCTAGTTCAGCACAGAAGTCTGAGGAAAAGGTCCAAGGAAGTAATGTGGTTGCAGGTTTACTTTAAAGCACCATTAGCCAAAGCTAATGTTTCCTTTTCCTTTATCAGCTTTGCAGTTCCCTGTATTTCGGCAGACTGGATGTGCTAGTTAATTGTTCTGTCCTTATGAGAAGCTGGTCTTAGTGTGAACTATTTCACAGCTCTCTAATATGTGCAGTTTGTGGTTTTTTTTTTTTTAGAACAGTAGACAAAGGAAACTGCATTACTTCCCTTTCCATCAACCCTGCCTTCCTTCCAAGAGCTGGTTTGATGGTGGCTGGTTTTTTATTCCTTATGAACTGTCCCATCAGGAGACCATGAGAGTGACAATAGTTCTTTCCCTGTGGTAGCTTCTGCTGTAGCAAAGGATCATGTGTATAGGGTGGTTTTAAAATATGATGGACAATATGGGTTAAAGGAAGCACTGAGGTCAGTGTAAGCACAGTCTGCTCCATTCTTTTGGGCAGCCAGCTGAGTGTGTCAGACATGAGCTGAAGGGGGTGAGGCAGCATGGGCTGTTAGCTGCAGTGTGCTCAGAGCCCACTCAGCCCTGGGAGCTGCAGTGTGGCCAAGGCCAGCACAGTTCCAGGTCTCTGGAACTGGCTGGGCTGTGCCTGGGCTGCACTTGGGTCACACAGGAGCTCAGTGTTGCTGTCTGGTGCTCTGTGCTCTCCCCTTATTTGTACATCCAAGCCAGCCATGACCCCATAACATCAGCAGCTGGCTGTTAAGTCCCTTCTGGGATTCGTATATATGGTAGCTGTCCAAGGGTTTCTGTGAATGAGTATAAAAAACAGCACCAAAACACTTTCAGTTCTTGTAGAGAGTGTCCTGTTGGGTTATTTTCCTTTTGTTCATTGAAGCAGCTCCTAGTCTATCTTTTCTCTACTAAATGCCATAAATTTCTAGTAACTGTCCTTTACATCAGGACATGGTTTTTATGTGAGCAGTAGCACGTTGATATGAAGCTGTAGAGATCTCTGGTTTTGCTGGACCTAAAATAAGCTTGTCTGCAGGTGTCCTTTATGCTTTTAAAAAAGGTTTAAAAGGCAAAATGGATTGTGAGTCTCAAACATTGTGACATTTTGATGTTAACCCAATGGAAGCAACCCATACGTGAATATCTAAAGCCAGGTAATTGTTAGCTGAAGAGGAAGGAAATTCAGAATAGAACTGCATCGTGACTTCATGACCCACCTCACAGATGGTGACCCTCTTTTCCCCTGCACTCAGCAGATGTATGGGTAGTTGGTTGCTTCCGAAATGAAGTAATCAGCATCTGTAGGAAGGAGAGCTTCAAGCACATCGCTTGATTCCTACCAAGTGCCAAATTAGCGTGCATCTGCAAACTTAAGATGGTGTTTTGCAATTTCATGAAATCATCGTTCGAAGCTTAATAATGCTGGAAGGGTCAGAGGTAAATCTTTCTGTGATGCTGGCAGCTGTCATTAGCAAGTCAGCTACAGCAGAAATGTATGTTTGAAAGTGGGCCTGGGAAGAAGGATGTTGTTGTAAAATGTAGCTTACACTTAGTAGATAACTTGTAACTGCTAATGTTTGCTCAAACATCCATCGGGTATGTGCCTCTGAAGCCACATTAGGGTTTTCTCTTTGTTCTTAAATCCATGCAGGTTGCAATTCTTCATACGTAACAGTGTACAGCGAATATGGTGTTGATGTATTTGATGTTAACACTATGGAATGGGTCCAGACTATTGGCCTGCGAAGGGTAAGTACTTTTCTTTGAATATAGAACGTAATTGGGTTAATTCCAAGTGAGAAGTTCCTGCCCAGTGTATGCTAAGCCTGAGTTAATTTTCTGCCTTCCTCCTCACAACAGATCAGACCATTAAACATGGAAGGCACACTGAACCTCCTTAACTGCGAGCCACCAAGACTAATATATTTCAAGAACAAGTTTGCAGGTGAGTATTGAGCAAGGGCAGAAATGAAAAAAATGATACCAAGCTGTTGGGATCATTTTAAGCAATGCTATCTTTGCGTAAGATGAAATTTGTGTTGGATCATTCTGGGTCAGCGTGACTCTAAGTATACAAAATTGCATTGTGATATTACAGTAGGAGCTGTCCTCAGTGTACCAGAAACATCTGACAATAGCAAAAAGCAAATGCTTCGAACGAGGAGCAAAAGAAGATTTGTATTTAAGGTTCCAGAGGAAGAGCGAATACAGCAGAGGAGGTAAGAATTCAGTCTTGTTTGTGACTGGCTCTACATGATGACGTGTAAAGATTGGGAATGCTGATAGTAAAAAATCACTCTGCTTTTTCAGGGAAATGCTTAGAGATCCGGAGCTAAGGTCAAAGATGATTTCTAACCCAACAAATTTCAACCACGTGGCTCACATGGGACCAGGAGATGGAATGCAGGTTCTCATGGACCTCCCACTGGTAAAATATATTCAGAAGGGAGGGAGATGTATGTGCACGTGCATGTATGTGCACGTGCAATTGCTCAGGAAAAACATAAAAATTTACTGTATAGGATTCAAATGCTAAGTGCCACATTTTTCTTCTAGACATTTTGAGAAAGGTGAACCTTCCTTATTCATGTGCAGTGGCTCTAAATCCTCTGCAAGGAAATACTATTTGCTGACTTAAGAAGGAGGCACTGAGAGAAGTAGCTGTCATTGCTGGGAGCTTGTTAGTAGTTATGTAAATAATCAGTCTCTCCTCCTTCCTTTCTGTTGTTTGTCACCTTAAAATAACAGTGAATTTCCTTTCCCCTCTTCCTCAACATTCTGGTCTGATACCACCTCCAACAGGCTTGGAGCATGTCTTTCACAAGCCCTGTGTCCACTTAAATCCTTCTCCAGAGTGACCATTGCTCTCTGCAAGACTCCCTTCTGCTTTCTTCCTCTTCCTGTACTTCCTCCACTTCCCTAGCAAGGGTAGGAGTAGCTGCACACTGTCAAAAACACGAATGGTGTGCTTGTGCCATTTGGACAGTTGCGAAGAAGAAACAAGGGTGGGGGAAAGTGAATGCTTTGGGAGGTAATTAAAGCACGCGTAAGTTGCAGCATCATTTTTTTTTCTTTGCATTCAACATACACAGCAGTGTGAGCTATTTGATGGCTATATCTCCAGGAGCAAGGTGCGGAGGTATGCTTCTGGTGCTGTGCCCCTTCTGTTTTATAGCTGCTAGTCAGGGTTTTCTTGTCCTTTGCTAGCTTCTGTAAGGATAATGCATTCATCCTTTCAGCAGGAGGAGGAAGGAAGCAGAGCTGTTGGCACAGTCACTGCCCCTTCGTGGAGGGTTTGCTGGCTGACAGGTTCTGGTGGCTGCAATGGGGCTTAGTTCTTTCTCTGTCTTTCTCAGGGTTTGTGTCTGTTACTGAAAATATGTGGATGTGGTCAAGTAAGTTCAGAGTTTTTCTACCAACACTGAGTTGTAATAGCTTCAAAAGCACAGCAGAATTTTCACAAGTAACAGCCTCTAGTTGGATAGCTTCTGTTGCTGGCTAACAAGGTGTTTCATTTCAACTGCAGAGCGTCTTACCTGCTGCACAGGATGAAAAACCATGTCCATCTACAGCTAACCTCTCACGGCAGCAGCAGCAGCAGAGAAGCAAAACCTATATTTCGTGGCCCTCATCAAGTAAGGCTGGAAGCAGGCTTTTCAGTTCTAAGGTGTTATTTGTGGCTCCAACAAGAGATGTAAAAGTGACATTTTTCCTTCTCGCTGTACAGGTGGCAGCGATGTGGGAGGAGCCATGCCTTCCCGGAGTATGTCTGATCCTGACCAGGAGTTTGACAAAGAGGTAAAGCAGCTGTTATTTAATAAAGACTGACAACATCCTGTTGCTGTATATTGTTTTCTTCTTCCAAGAAATTAAGTACCTTGGAAAATACTTCGTAAAGACTGTGTTCCTTATGGAGATAATTTTCTTCCTGCAGATGTTTTCTCTAGCACGTAATGCAGTCTGATTGTATGTTGGATACGCCAGCACTGAAGCAAAGCTGAGAGGCTTTTTATAGTGATATTTTAAGACGTATTGTGTCCTGGATTAAACACTGTAGACGAGGCAATTTTGTCTAATTGATGAAATGTCCTCAAAGCTCCAAGAAATGTTCTCTGGGCTATTAGCATAGAAGAGCAAAGAAGTACTACTTAGTTAAATAGTTTTCTGTGCTGCCTTAAGGAAAACTTTTTGTCTCGTAACTGGAAAAGGAATAAAATTTTAAATGGTGTAAAGCTGTTTTTAGCAAATGTAAAATTACGTGCCAGTAGTCACTAGTCTGAAAGCGCGTGCAGGAGAGTGGTGTCCCTGAATCCAGGGAGATTATATGACTTGTTTATTTATCACCTCTTGATTTGTCAAGGGTGTAGCTTCTTGCAACTTTGTTGAAATGCCACTGGTGTGAGGAATAGGAAGTATTGCTGGGAGACAAACTCTTAGATCAGGATATTTGCTTTCATTTTTTACTGCTCTTTAGTGACCCAATTTTAGCAGCCCCATTTAACATTCTGAATTTAGAGTGTGATTACCCCACTTTTGCAGAAGTCAGACCTCTGCAGGATGCCTTCATTCATCCCAAGTCAGAGTGTTTGTCTGGAGTTCTGATCACAACCATTCTCAGACTCCCTGTGTCACCTCATTGAGGGAATGCTCGTGTAGGGCAAATAACCCCCAAGAATAGCACCCAAAAGAAATAGTGCAGAAGATGGTATATTTTAGATAGGCTTAAGTAGATGGTACACAGACAGTTAGTAAGAAGAGAGTGGCTCACCTTTAAAAATGGTCGAGACTTACCGATAACTCCACTAGGGAGGGATCTCCAACAAGAGATCCTTCCCTGGTGATGGTCAGCCCTTAAATGGGGTCTGGGAGAGGTGGAGCCAGACTCCACCCCTTCCAGTCACACAGGTACATTGCCTTCAGCTGTGCCCTGCAGCTGACTCAGTGCACACCTCAGGTGATCTATCAGTGGTTCAGGCCGTGATTCAGCAGTTCCCCTACAGCTTGTCACCATTAAAAGATGCATGCTAACACGGGACTCTAACCGTAGGCTTTTCTAAAACTATCTTGATTTTTTGAAAGGTGCTGATGATAAGAGTGTCCCAGTTGCCTGTTGCTCTCTAGCATCTTTCTCAAACTCAGTTATGCTTCCTGCTCTACTTGCTGCTTGTAGGCACGTGTAGAGGTCAATTTTTATAATGTTTCCTTTTTTTGACAGACCTTGCAGTTTCTCATCTTAAATTTAACAGGCAGTAAGATTGTAACTTGGAAAAGAAGTATCTAATGCCACCTTGTGCTTATGTACCACTTTTCCCCATGTGGCTTTATCGCAGCGTGGACTGGTTCACCTTGTTACAAAGGGTCTTACTTTGTTTGAGCCATGCAAAACCTTACGAGCAGCATCCTTGCAGGATGTTACCTTTCAATCCGTTTACTAAGTACGTATTCCCGTTCTTGGAAATAACTTGCTGCAATAGTACCAATGTTTCCTGTGCAGTATTTTGTAAGCTGTGAATCTGTGCAATGCTCACAGTTGTAGCTCACCAGAACAGTGAGCCATCCTGTTGAAGTGAGACCAGGCTGTGAAGGTAGATTACCAATAGCCAGTCTAAGGCTGGGGGAATGACTGGATGGACTGCCTCTGTTAGTGATTGGCATAGGGCAGTTCTAGTAAGTGAATTCTGTTTCTAGAGCTCCGTCCGGCCAGGTAGTTGGCGACCTTCACTCCTGTGCAGTCAGGCACTGCACGTGCTTGTCTTTGTTGCTGGTGCTGTTTTGCACAAGTTTGAGTGCTTGTTTCCTTCCTTCTTACCAAACTGCAGTTGTCTGCGTGTTCATATGGGCAGATAAACCTACTCCTTGGCTGTAAAAATGTCTTTAAAAGCTCAGGCTGATGAATGCAGACCAGCAGTGAACAGATAGATGTGTTCCATCAGGAAAGCTTTGCAGCATCTGAAGTAGAGGAGCCTGGGGTATAGCAGTTCCCACACCCTCGCCATGCTTCGTGCTATATCAAAAGAACTGCAGTAATGCCTGTTAAAGACAATAAAAGCATTTGCATTTATGTTTAGCTGTGAAATGAATCTAATATGTACTGTGTGGTAGGTGTTGCTCTCCTTTATTTTTAAGAGTGCCCAGAAAGCTTTTGATGATCCTAAGTGTAATTTTATAATGTTTCTCGTTAACAGCCTGATTCAGACTCCACCAAACACTCTACTCCATCCAACAGCTCAAATCCCAGCGGTCCCCCAAGCCCCAACTCTCCCCATAGGAATCAGCTCACATTAGATGGACTGGACCAGTCAACCTGCGACGCATAACACTACCACTCACACCATTCTGGCTTCGGTCACCCGCTGCTCCAACGGAGTACTGGAGGGCAGGGCAGAGCTGTCTCAGATGCTAGTGCCAAGACTGACACCCAATCTCAAGTGTTGTACAAGAATAATTATATATCCAGATTGTAGATACAAACTATTGAAATGAAGAAAAATCTTTACTAAATAGCAATGGAGCTTTTTATGCAGAATTGTTCACTGCTCGGTTATGGTTGATTCCTTTCTGCACAGCTGTGACACAGTTTTATTGCATAGGAGCATTTAAGGCCACCAGTAAATATTGTTATTCTTACGCTGAAAAAGAGATAGAGAGAGATACTGATAATGTTGCTACAATATCAGGAATATTATTTTTCTATAGAATGATGTAATATCTCATTAGCAGAAAATCCTTTTAGACACAATTTGGACCTCTGGATAGGAAATGCAAGCAGTCTAGTTACGTCCTCAGAAAAAATACACTTTTCCCTTCTTCCCGTAACAGTTTGTTTCCTAAATCTTAAGGAGAATGCTAGGAAGCTGTAGGTTGTTCCCAACGTCAGTAGTATCAGCAGGATGTCAAATAAAAGTTGGTTATAGTCTTGTGGCCTTTTAAGTCATTTAGCCATTACATATTCAGCTCTGTGACAGTCTTTCTATCTTTCTACCAACTTTTTAGTCTTGTACATAGGACTGCTACTGGTTCTCTTTTACCCACAGCCCCGCTTGTTAGCCCTCATCAATCACAGCCATTAGTCAGGGCTTTTAAAATACTGATATTTACTGCTGTGAAGAGAATTTTACCCATAGTTCCCGCCCGTCTCCTTCTGAGAAGTCGTTTCTCCTGGGCTGTTTGGTGTAAGGACACACTGCGTTGGTAGCTGGCAGGCCTGCTTGTGGACTTGAGGTCTGCTGGATCTGAGGGACTCTCTCGCACTAAAACGTCAATCTGGTTTCTTGGTTACCAAAGTGGAATGTGAAGGATGTGTAACTGGGGGTGCTGCTTTTCTCATTAAATGTATCCTCATCTGCATGAAGACCCCATGATTATTAATCAAGTATTGATCATGTAGAAAGATGCACAACACACTCCTGTATATTTTGCTATGGCCCACGTGCAGTGGTGATGTTTTGCGTGTATATTTAATCTCATGCTTCCATGTATTATACATCTAGTAATCAAAAGATTTGTGACCATGTCTCATTAAAAGCTTGTAATTAATTCAGTGGCTGGCATATCCAGTTTGTCATTGTCACACTAGTGTGCCTTCTGTGCCAATTTTATGACAGTTGGATGTCACTTATTTAAAATTCGGTTTCACTGGGCTGATGATATACCAATGGCTAATGTTCTTTTCTGAAACACTGTATAGGACGTGCACTTATCTTTAGTTAAAACTGAGTGTTCTAGTCAACATTTAATCCTGTTACGTTAAGTGTTGGACAGTACTTGCTCTTTTTCTCAGATTATTGATAAAGGGGCTCAGTTAGAGCTGGACACTACTGCTTTGGGGGTTTTCTGGTTTTTACTTTTTTAATGTAAGTCTTAAGTCTTTGTAATTATTGAATTGTGAGAACATTTTTGAACAATTGACCTGTCAATAAAGCAGAAGAGGGAGGTTTTAAAGTTCACAGTCGTCTGTCTTGACATCTGAAAACAGCCCACCTCTGACACGTGCTGTCGTCCTGTGGTAAATTCACCTTGTGTGGATGGGGCATCCACAACCTCTCTGGGCAACCGGTTGATTTTTCTCTTCGCACTGAGGACTTCAGCTGACAACAAAGTCTTTAATTAAGGGGGGCATTAAATCATAGCACTCAGCAGTGCCAGGGCTCGGTTATAATTTAAGCAGGAGAACATTTCTAGAAAAGTAAATGAATTGCTCTGTGTGAATGCATTATTTATTTTTTTCCTTCCCTTCAAATCTGCCTGAGCAGAATTCCTCTCTGCGTCTCCACCACCGCACTCCTCAGATCTCTTCCCTTATGGTTCCTAATTCTGGTTACCTTAAGAGTTCTCCCGAGCCCTCAGGAGAACTTTGAGAAAAGTGGAAATTCAAGACTGGAAGCAGAATGTTCTTCTGACAGTGCACTTTATTGTCCCCGGAGGCTGCCGGTCTAATATCACGAGTAAGAAATTCGGTTATGCAAAGAGTGAGGATAATTTGGTCTCTGCCACTTTCACGGAGGCATTACATCAGTCCGTGATGGAGGCAGTGATGGACGTGCTCCTCGTCGGGAAATTCTGGTCACTTCTAGCACAGAACTTTGACACAGAAGGCTGCATATTTTGGAATACCTCCTGGTGCCACTTGCTGCCCAGAGCTAACAAAGCTGCCATTGCCTCTGGCTGCAGCACAGCTGTGCTGAGAGCAAGCAGCTTCTGCCGCGGGCACAGGCTGTGTGTGTTTGCAAACACCCGCTTTGCAGATCTGTTAGAGTTGGGATGGGACCCTTAGAGGCTGTCCTGTCCAACCCCCTGCAGTGAGCAGGGACACCCACAGCTCCGTCAGGTGCTCAGAGCCCCGTCCAGCCTGACCTTGGCTGTCTGCAGGGTGCGGGTTATTCCCCCACCTCTCCGGGCCAAAAACACCTTTTTTCTTCGTATTGCAGTTAAGTCACAGGGCCTCGAATGCGGCCCTGCTGTACACCCAGCGCAGTGATTGCCTTTCACAAAGCCTGGCGGCCTTTGGAGGAATCGGACGCGTTAAGAGCTGCCCGTGGTAGCATCCAGCACTGAGAAACGGGAGCCTTGAAGGGAAGAGAGGGGTGTGGGAGCTGAGCACCTCGTGAGCACAGACCATGTGCCGGTGCTAAGCTGAGCCTGTTGCCATAAGGACAAAGAGCTGCTGGAGCACCCCGCCTGCCCTGTGCAAAGCGGCTTCAGTAGCAACAAAAGAATCCAGCTGCCCAAGCGTGCCGCTCCAGCACCTTCTGTGTTCTCCCCGTCTGCTCACGCCCGTCCTCACGCCGTTCCCCGCCGGCATGTCCCCCTCGTGCTCCTCCCTGCCTCCACCCACAGGCGCGGGCAGGAGCGGCCCTTCCCCACGGGACGTCTCGTCGCATTGGGGCCGGGCAGAGCTCAGCCGCCCGCCCACGGCAGCGGGGTGAGCCGAGGACATCGCGGCACCGCGGGACGTGCTCCGCTACGAGCGGCTGCAGTGCTGCATCCAGCCGCAGGAGGAACACGAACTCACGAATCGGCCGTCCCCGGGCCTTGCAGGAAATGTTATTTTCCCTTCTTCCCAACGAGATGCGGCGGGGTTTTATTTATTTATTTATTTACTCGCTTACTTACTTACCCGTCACCTGGCTGCACGGGGAATGCGGATTTCTTGGTTGTTTTGATCCTGAGTTCAAGTCCCACCCCCCCCCCCTCCCCAAACCGCCCGCTCCCAGTGCTGCTCCGCGTCCCCCCCTTCCCCGCACCGCTCTCTGCGTGAGCGAGCAAACGGATCCTGAAGGAAAAGTCCAGAGCGTGCTCAGCCGGCGCGCTGACAACAATCGATCTCGGCTTTAATTAAAGCCTCTGCTGTAAGTGACCTCGAGCTGCTAATGCATTTGAAGAATGAAGCCCGGCGCGGAGGGCTTTAGGGCCGAGCAGTGGGGACAGCCCTGGGGACCCCGCAGCGCTGCAGTGTGCTCCGGCACCCGCACCGGGGCTCTGGTTCTTCCCCTGCTGCCTCCGGAGCCCTGTGAGAAGGATTATGTCTTCCAGAGGCTCGAACAAAACACAATGCACTTAAAATAGCTGCTTTCCTTAGGGAAATGCCAACGAGCCCTACCGAAAACCCAGCAGAGTGTAAAATCTGCATAAATCTGCATGTATTTCCATACCTTCAAGCTCACCCATTAGACTCGATGTGTGAAGAGCGGGTGCCCGACGCTGATGGCGTGTGGCACCAAAAAACATCAGCAGGGCCACCTCGTGCCAGCAGGCCCAGACCCACACCCCACTGCTGCCTTACGGGAACAGGAGAGACACTGGGAGGCTGTGGCCGAGCCCTGGGGAGGAAGGTTTGTGATTTCCTTCACCAGCACGTTTATTCGGCTTGCACCCGGGAACCGTGTGATGGTGCCCCTGGGAAGGCTGCGTGTGCCATCAGGTCTCGGTCTCACTGGGGTCGTACAGGGGGTTGAGGTAGAACACTTGCTGGCCTTCGGGAGCCATCTCCTGCAGTGTCTCCTCCACAGTGCCAGCGCCCGGCAGCTCCTGCAGCAGTAAGGAAGGAGAAGCAATGGGTGGGAAAGGGAAGCAAAGCCCTCACTGAGCACTCCCGTGCCCCCAGCAGCAGGGCCACTCACCACATCGAACATGGGGTTGTCAAAGCCTTTCCCACTTTCTGGCTCAGGGCTGTTCAGTTCCTCTGCTCTGTCCCAGAGCCAGGGCAGACGCAGTACCTGCAGCCTGGGGACAGACATGGCATTACTCCTTCAAACCCCCGTCCTACCACTGCTCTCCCTCTAGCCCCCAGTAGGTCTGTAGGAAGCATGGGGACAGAAGGCTCAGGCTGTCTTTGCAGTGGGATGTTTGCACCCCTTCCCCAGGCAAAGCTGCACGTTGGGCAGAAGGCGATAAGCACATCTCCAGGGCTGAGTCCTGCAGGGAGCACTTGTCAGCCTGCACATAGCCCTGCTGCGCTTCTGCCTCAGAGCCACCGTGCTCCCATCCTGGGCTGAAATGAATTGCCACCTGCTCCCGCTGCAATCTCAACAAGCACTAATTACTTTTTATCATTACCTTTATCAAGTGAGCATTTCATCATGTTAATCACCGTCACTGCTTTATGAGTTTCTGTGTCACTTCTACCTCAAGGGTCCCAGTCCCAAGCAGCGTCCCTGCTCCAGACAAAGGGGGCTGAGCAGTGGGTCCCCGTGCACAGCTTCCCACTGAGCACTGCCTGCTGGGGGGTGGGACACGCCAAGGATCTTCGTCCCCAAACCCCATCCAGCAAATGCCCCGTGGGTTGGAGCTGCTTGGGACACACGACAGGGGCAGGGCGGCTGGGGACATGGGCTCAGTCCATCTCTGGGAGCTGCACAGCCTCCCTTCCCACTGCTGACAGAGCAGGTTTCAGAGGCCTGTCCAGCGTCCAAAGAAGTGTCAGAGGAGTATAAATCATCAGGCAGCAATTACGGGGCTGGGAGGTTTTTTTTAGACATTAAATGGAGGCACTGGTTTATTGCTGGGAAGCGTTACGCCAGCACGTGCCAAGTGGCAGGGGAAGCATTCCTGCCCTCTGCTCTGCTGGGAGCCTGCAGCACGCTACCAGCACACCTCTACCGTAGTGACAGTGGTGTCCTCAGTGCTACAAAGTGCCCAGGATCAACTCCTCCTGTCCATGGTCAGGGAGTTGGGATGAACACACTGGGAAGAGCTGCTTCCTGAGCTGCCGTCCCGTTTCACGTCTACAGAACTGCTTTGCATGGCTTTGATGCTTTGCTATTTAGAAACTGGCAGCTGCAGCTCTCTGTTCCCATCAGGCCGCCAGCTGAAGGCTGCAAGGAATGGGAGATCTCCATGGGCAGCCATGGCAGGCTGTGCCCAGCAGCACTGCACAGTGCCAAGTGATTTCCTGAGGACACCAAGCCATCCCCCCAGCCCAGGCCTCCCACCTGCCCTCACTGGACCCTCGGGGGCAGCTAGCAGAGCATGGCACAGCCATGATCTGCCTCCGGGTTACCAACATAGAGTTATAGAAAAATTAAGGTCAGAAAAGACCTCACCCCGCCCAACAATCAACCCATCGCCACCATGGCAACTAAACCACATCCCTCAGCACCGCATCTCCACAGTTCCTGAACACCTTAGGAATGGTGATTCCCCCACCTCCCTGGGCAGCCTGTGCCACTGCATTGCCGCTCTCTTTCAGGAGACGTTTTTCTTGATATCCAGCATGAGCCATACACTGCCGCAGAAACGCTGCCCATACCTCAGCTTTGCCTTCCTGTGGAGGTAGAGGAGCCCTCCAAGCACCAGCAGAGTGAGGAGCAGCCCCAGGATGGTCCCCAGTGCGATGTGCCTGGGGGCATGGCCGGCCGTCTGCCCGCTGAGAGCACTGCCAGTGGCCACGTCCACAGTGGCACCCTGAATGCCCAAAGCTTCACCTGTGGGAGGCAGGAAGGAATGGGGTGAGAGCTGAAGCACGAAAGGCTACACGAACACCACCCCGTGGGCAGAGGTTGTCCAGAGATATGGAATCTCCATCCTTGAAGAGATTCAGAACTCACTTGGGCCTGGCAGTGAGCAACAAGAGGGCTGAGCTGTCACAGAGGTCCCTGCCAACCCTGATACCCCTGCTCCTGTACTGCTGCTCCACCCAGCCCTATGATTCAATCTGTGAAATTCTGGGCCAAGCAAAGCTCACTAATGATGTCGTTAGAAAAGCGGAGTGTATGTGTGTTAGGAAGGCACGGAGCTGTGCCAGCCCAGACGGAAGGGGAAGTGGACCTCAGGCAGCACACCAAAGCTCCTCACGGCGTGTGCCATACACAGGCAGTCAGGAGCTCCAGCTGTGCCACTATTACAGCCCACAGCTCCCAGCACTGCGGGGATGGGGCTGTGAGGGTGATGGGGTCTGGGTGCCCGCAGCACTATGCCACCAAGGATGGCAGAGTTTGCAGAACCAGCAAATCATTAAGGTTGGAAAAGACCTCTAAGGTCACCTAGTCCAAGCCCAACCCATCCCACCGTGCCTGCTGCCCACGACCCTCAGTGCCACATCTCCACAGATCTTTAACACCTCTCAGGGACGGTGACTCCCCCACCTCCCTGGGCACAGTGGACCTCCTTTGATGCAGCTGAAGTCCATTACCATGCAGTGAGATGTCACTCATGATGTCTGCAGCCAGCTGCTCCGCAGCAGTGCCTGTCTGCGCCCCGGTCCTGCTGTCGACCAGCACAATCTGGATGACAGATGCAGAGCTCCGCGGGATCAGTCCCAGGAAGGTCTGAGCCCTGTGCACCTTGGAGATGGCCATCTGAACGCCGGCGTACTTGGGCTTTCCAGAACACAACAGACACACACAGCCCGTGAGAGCAGTAGGCAGAAATGAGTCCTAGCTATAGACAGCTGTGATGGACAGTTCTGTGAGAGCCACCTATAAATCTTCACAGCAGCCCCACCGCAGAGCTGCCATCCCTGCTGCTGCATTCCTCCTCCGGCCAGCTTGGAGCTGAGAACCTCCCATGCTTTCTAGGCTGCTGTTTGCAGCAAGCCCCCCTTGGGCTCAGCAGCTGGCAGCTGGTTTTAACCAAAACCGAGCAGAGCTGCAGGGAGCAAGGGGAGGCTGCACCAGCCCTCAGGGTAAGACAGCATGTCCAAGGAGCCAAACCCTGTAGGTGAAGGCTCCAGATGGCGGGGAGCTAAGCACCCTGCATCCCTGGGACGTACCAGGCTGAGCCACTCTTGCACCACTCTGTCCCGGTACTGCTGCAGGTCAAATTCGGGCTTAAAATCCAGCGTGACAACAGCTCCTGCAGTCCAAAAGCAGACAGACAGACAGACAGTCACAGCCCAGAAAGGGCAGAGCACTGTGGTTCTAGCATGACTCCGGTTGCCCCAAAAGGCACCTGTGAACCCCCAGCATCTCCATATTGCTGGGACACACTGGTTCCAGAAGGGGTGGCTCCAGGCAACACAGCCTGGAGAAACCTCACCTCTCTTGCTTCCCTTTCCATCAGCGAGTTTGGGCTTTAGTTTCCCTTCATATTCCAGCGGGAAGCCCCCTCCCCCATATTTCCATGGGAAGCTCTGCACTGAGCTACATCTCAGGGCTGCAGCTCAGCAGTGCTGCCGTGCCTTTGGCTGTGAGGCACAGGGGAGGGGACACGTGCTCCCTGTGTCACTGCGCTGCATTCAGTGATTCAAACATTTTCCTTGGAAAAAACACCAGTAAACCCTTGCTGAAACACGAAATTCTCCTAATGGCTTTTAAAGGCTCTGCTTTTAAGAGCACATCAGAGGAACGTGCAGTGCATTTTTAATGAATTTGGTACGATAAACCAAGCGTCTAGGTAGGCTCCTGTATGAAGAAATCCCCCCTAACAACCTGCCAGGTAGATGAATGGATCGGCACTCACGGCTCTCTCACTGTGCATTTTTTGCTTTAAAAGAAACAACACGAATACTTCGGGCCCCCACTCACCACAGACCCCACAGCAGTGGCCGAGGGGCCGCAGAGGGCTGTGGCACGGCAGCGCCGGGCACCCCTCCGCCCCGAGCAGGGAGGCACAGATGCGGTCTCCATCCTAAAGAAGAGCAAGGCGGTGTCACTCCCTCCCTTCCCCGGTTTCCTTAGGTGGGAAGAAATTGCCCCCGGAGTGGGCACTCACCTGGGAGTTCCCACAGGCACAGCCGGAGCTGTGGGGGCAGGGGGTGCCCGTCACCTGCAGGGTGGCATTGCCATGGAACTGCCATGCAGCAGAGGGGCCCCCCAGGTACTCGGCCCATGCCTCAGCGCTGCTCAGCTCCTGTGGAGAGAAGAGTGAGAGGCCACTGTGCAACACCACCACTGCTTCCAGACCAGAGAACTCAGGTTTTATCGGGTCCCCTCACGCCTGGCCCCAAAATGGCAGAACCCAGGCGGTGCAGCAGAGGAAATCACAGATTGCTGATGAGACGTCTTCCATATCTCCCGCTTCTGGAGGCAGCGCCTCTTTGCCACTGCGGGGGCTGTGATCTTCAGCTCTTCCAACTGAGAGCGATGGGGATTGTCATCTGCCTGGGCTGCAGCACAGCAGGCTGCTTGCGGTTCTATAATTATCCCTTTGATCAATTATACACTGATAGGGAAGCAAAGCTGGGAGGCTACTGCGAGCCCACGGGGCACGCTAAGGCCAGGACAGGAGGACAGCCCCTCGGTGCACAGAGGAAATAACCCCAAACCTGCACCTCTGTGGTTCCATGGTAAGGAAATGTCAGAATGGTTGCCCACCAGCTCCCCATTACCTGGCCCATGAGCGAGATGCTCTGAACAGGGATCACTTGTCGCGACGAGTCAAGGTTTACACGGAAGGAGGTTTCTGGCTGGAAGATGACGCTGTCATACTGGCATGGAACACGTTCCTCATCCAGGAGGAAGATGTGGCCAGCAGATTCCAGGTCTGTGCTGGAGGACACATCCTGCCACAGCTCAGGGTTGAACCACGAATGCTGTTCAACATTGGCAAAGCTCAGCACCTTACCTGAGAAAAGTGAAAGGAGAGGTGGAGGAAGATCTGGCTCCAACCTACAGACATACTGGTTGGGTAAAGCTGGTACAAATCTCCAGCCTCTGATCCTAGATCTTTTTTCCTCTTCTTTAAAGCTTAACCAGAAGGTAAAGGAGGAGAACAGACACAAAGCCTGAAAAACAGCTGAACTGGATAAGAGCAGGAATGATAATTCACATTGCAAATTTGCAGACCAGCAGAAACATGCTCAGCCCTGTTCCCATTAGCAGATAACCCCAAAACCAGAGCACCATCCTACCATTGTCCATTTCCACAGTGGTCACACCATGCCCTGTTTCTGCTTACCCCTCCCCAGCAGCTAAACCTTCCCCGATCACACAGCACATGAAATTACTTGCATTCATTTTAAAATGGTGCTTTCAGGAATCCATTTGGGAAAGCTGCTGGAAATGCCTGTTGTCTCACATGGCCAGATCAAAGCTCCGTGCACTGGCAGCCCAGGAAGCTGATGGTATCCTGGGCTGCACTGGAAGAGAGATGGCAGCAGGGCAAGGGAAGAGACTGTCCTCCTCTGCTCTGCCCTCGTGAAGTCCAGCCTGGAGTCCTGCACCCAGTCCCGGAGCCCACAGCACAAGAAGGACATGGAGCTGCTGGTCCAGAGGAGACCATGAGCATGACCAGAGGGCTGGAGCACCTCTCTTGTGGAGACAGGCTGAGAGGGACGGGCTTGTTCAGCCTGGAGACTCCAAGGAGACTTCACAACAGCCTTCCAGTACCTAAAGGAAAGCTGGGGTGGTACTTTTTATCAGGTACTGTATTGATTAGACACGGAGTAATGGTTTTAAACAGAAAAGGGGTAGGTTTAGATAAGGGAGAAATTCTTCACACTGAAAATGGTGAGGCTCTAGCAGTTCTGCTCGGATTGCTGTGATACCCCATCCCTGGAGGTGCCCAAGGGCAGGCTGGGTGGGATCCTGGGCAGCCTGAGTTGGCAGGGGTCAGCCAGCCCACAACAATGAGTTAGGACTGGGTGGATTTAAGGTTCTTTCCAACCCAACCCATTCTATTGTTCTGATACGTCTCCCTGGCAAACAGCTGTCAGGTAAATAAGCGGCACTGACAAAACACAACTGCTGCCTCGTTCAACGGGAATCTCAATGTGAGAGTGACAGGAGGCCAAGGGATGTGCCAGATGCTGGTGTGCAGACACCTGTGGGGCCGAAGGGCAGCTCCAAAATGCCATGGTTCAGCACTTGGGGGCAGGCTGTGCAATCTGTAACCGGTTTTCTTTAGCTATACCATGGCAAAGCAAATGAGCGCTTTGATGTGGCTGCATGCTTAATAGGCAGGGTAAAATACAAACAATATTTACCTCTCTGCTACAACTTCAAAGCTTCCCTTGCTATAATTACTTTTTTAAAAGACAGGTGAGCCAGCAGAAGAAGAAAGATGCGATGTGAGGGAAGCCATCAAAGGGAAGGCAGGGACTGAAGAGGGGTGAGTCACCCCGCACCGAGGCAGGGCAGAGAAGGCCTTTGTAGCAGTGCTGGTGCCAGATCTGTGCAGCAAAGCACTGTTGTCAGCCCGGCATGCCATACCTGAGCCACATCCCGGGTCCCAGCTGCCATCAAAAGCTGCAAATCCAGCACCAGATGCCAGGAGAAATTCTCCGTCCAGGGGAAGGTACTAAAGGGAGAGAGGGATGCAGTGTTACTGTGCGGCCCCGCTGCCAGCCACCCGGGCTTGTCATCAAATAACGGTGCTAATTATTAGATTGCCAATTGCACTCACCGTCTCCAAGGCACTTTACAGTCATTAGGAGTCACCCTCCCTGTGCCCCGTGTAATGGAAAGGTATTGTCATCGTGTTCTACAGATGGGGATGCTGCAGGGTTGCACTTTATTTTATAGCAGCACAGAAAACCATGAAGCGTTCAGGGAAACAAGAGCAAGGAAAAAGCAACTTAAGCTCTTTCCACAGTTCCCTCCTCCTCTTGCTTACACGCGCTCCTAACAACTCTGAAATAGCTGTGTGCATTTGGATGCCACGCAAAACCTAATTCCTTTATGCCTAGGGGTGTGACCGCCGTTGGGGAGAAATGGTTTCCAGTGGGTTCTGGCTGGGGAGTGGGCTGACTAAGGGATGGGAGCTTACAATATCTCTGCGTGGCATCACTTGCCATTGCTCAGACACCACGGCCAGCTTGAGTGGCACCATGCTCACCTGGCATAAGGGAGGTCTGCAGGACAAATGCTGCCCACCTTGCAGGCCCAGCACTGCCCCAGGGCCGGGTTATGGAGGATCTGTAACCACCAGCTGGCGCAGCTGCTCCAGGCCAGACTGCAGCAAGCGACTGAGTCAGGGACTCACTCATAGCACACAGCTTATTCAGCCCAGCTCATTTTCCATCTAGAGACTGACAAAGAAAAGGACTGGGTTTTCGCCCAATATTTTCATGCGTCAAGGAGTGAGTGGTGCTCAAGGCCCTGCTCTCCTCTCACTCATTCCAGCGGTGTAGCATCATAGAACCATTAAGATTAGAAAAGACCACTAAGATTGCCCAGTCCAACTCTAAGCCACCTCCACCACGCCCATTGACCACGTCTGTCAGTGCCACATCTCCACAGTTCTTGAACACTTCCAGGGATGTTGACTCCACCACTCCCCTGCCCACAGCTGGAAGCTCCCCAGGCTGCACTGTGCCCGCACCCCGTGGCCTGTGCTCACATAGGAACGTGTTAGATGGGATTCTGAGGTTACACTGACTTAATTGGTTTTTAAATATGCATGTGGGTTAGAAAAAGTGAGACTTGTGACTGAGTGCTGTGGGTGGCTGTGATAGATCTGTTCCTGAAGCAGTTTTGCCTGAGGGTGCTCGGTCTCACACTCGACCACCTTGGTAGGGATATCAGATTCAGCAGTATCATATGTTGCTCTGCTCTGGATGAAAAAAAGGGTGAAGAGGTAAATTATTAAGGTCTGGCTGTCATCTACCCCAAGGTACACAACTTCCCTACCAGCCAGAAGGAGATGTTTGCCTATGGATGCTGTTTCCTGAGCTCATGGCACAAATAGTGCCTCACTGGAAACCATGACATCATGTTCTCCAAACCTCTATTACTCTCGGGTAATTTTTCCATCACCGAAGCACTGAGAGAGGCTGAAAGATCTGCCAGGAAAATAAACGTGCCCTTTGTCTGCAGATGAAAAAGTCACATCTAGCGACATTTTGAGGCTCAGGACTCAGTCTGCTCGGAGCTGGCCAAGCTCTGCGCTAGCAGCTCCCTTCACCAAGCAAAGTGCCCTGCCCTGGCTAGTTTTCTTCTGAGCCCATGCAGGAGCAGGTGGTGGCTCATGTTGGGGAAGGATAAGTCCCTTCTCCCTGAGCCAGTGATGTCTGGAGCAGTGCCAACGTCACCTTCAAGGGGGTGACCTCTGCCTGATGGACATTGCTTTCCCCAGTAGAGTTACCAAGCACTTTGGCTACAGCTATGGGTTGGAGCATCCCAAACACACCAAGGGAGGCATGCAGGATGCAATGAGCTTTCCTGTCCAGGATGCTACTACTTCAGAGATTCACAGTTCAACAAAGAGGAGATAAAAACCTCGAAGGCCACACTTAGACGAGTATGTACGTACATCTGTGAGCTGCATCACTCTCTCTACTCCCAGGAGCAATGCAAGAATGCTTTGTGCATGCATTATGCCCAGCCTGGTAAGAGTCTACTCCTGCTCTTGGCTTGGAAAAAAGCTAAAGCCTTATGGCTGCATTCAGTATGGAGAGAGCAGGGAGGAGGTAGGACCTCCCTGGAGAAGATGCAGCGATCCCTCCTCTGCCTCAGAGGCCACAGCCCCATGCTGCAGGGCATTCCCAACCTGGGAGGAGCTGTCACATTCCCCATGTGAACGTGACTGTGGGATGGAAACCGGAGTCCTGCAGCACGTGTGGTGTCCCAGCCCCCAGCTCACCCAAAACAATGCATGGTGAGATGGGCTGCGGTGTCACCTCAACTGCAGAAAAACAAAATGCAAGATAGAACTTCACACTTCTGCTTTGCAGTAGGAGTTTTTGAGGCTGGCCCCAGCGTCAGCAGCTGATGCCACACTCCCACCACCATTGCCCTCACAGGGAAAGCAGCAGGGACTCACTCGCTGGTTTACCATTAGCTGAGCAAGCTCCCCTGAGGAGCACGCACTGCCAGCCAAAGCATCTTGGTTTGTAAATGCCTTGCACTTTGTCTTTTCTTATAAGAGCAAAGGGTTAAGCACCTGGGCTCACTGCAGAGCACAAACAGAGACTCTGGTTGGACAGCAACTTTCTGCATTTGGGAGTTTTGTATAGGAATTACATATAGGCTGGGCCCCTTTCCAAGTACATTTTGAACTGAGCAGTGACATGTACCAAAGGAGCAGAGCCAGAAGCTGGCACTTTCATCTGCTTTCCTTGGCTCTTGCCAACCTCTACTCCACTGCCATTAATACAGCAAGCTCAGAGCTTCACTAATCATTTCCCATCCCTGACACTGGTAGATGACTTATGTCCTTGGTCTTCATTTCCAAATGTAATGGCAACTGAAACGCAGTCATAATTTTTCTCATCGAAGTCAGCAAAAAACAAGACAGGAAAGGCCCCCCCTGGTTCTCAGCCAACATGTGCAATCCCAGCATCATGCTGCTGTCCTGTTACCTCATCCCTTAAGTGAAAATGAAACTGTTGAAAAGCAAAATGAAACTGATGAAATTCAAAAGAGAGGGAGAGGAAGGTGAGGCAAAAGCTGCCTTCTGCTTTTCTTCTCTGCAGGATGACCCGTACTGCTTCTTACCCAACAGCAAATAGATGAATGTGTGGTTTTAACTGCCCTCTGGCACGCTCCAGCTCTGCTCCAGCAGTGAACTATGCCACCTCACGCAGAATGTGCACCATCACCCACCTGGTGATACCTCACTGGAGGAAGCAGATTTCTGTATCACCTCTTAAATTCTTGCTTTGGTCGGGCAGCTGCAGCCTGCAGACAACAGGTGGACAGGCTCTAGACAGGCAGGGCAGTTTTAATTCCTTAGGGACTCTGCCTGCTCTCCTGCATTCGTGAAGCTCACACCTGCATCGTTAGCTCCCCTCCCTTCCCGATGCTGCTGGGCTCAGCTTCACCCTGCTAATCTCCCTGCTATTGCCTCCACTCCTGGGCCTGGAGCATCACAGCATCACCGCATAGCTTGAAACAAATAGCTGGCCCCTGCACGTTCACCCCCAGCAGCAGGCAGGGCACAGCAGAGCAGCGTGCCAGTGGGACGTTATCACTGTGGCATCACCCCCTGCAAGGTAATGAGGGGCTTGGCTGCTCTCCCTGCCCGCATCCCTGCCTGCCCCCTGCAAGGCAGGGCCATGTGGCAGCAGTGCGGCTGTGCTCTCATTAATGCAGGATCAGGTTCCCCTGCTGCTTCTGCTCATCACTCAATCCCTTGGTTTTTGGAGAAGCAGCCCCTGTGCCCGCACACACATGGCTGGGCTGGGCAGAAGGAAAAGGGGACACTGGGAGCATCTGCACTGCATTGCACGAGTGCAAAGGCACAGTGCCCACACCGGGCGGGATCATGAAGCATAGGCACCTGTGGGAGCACGCAGCAGGGTGAGGCACTCGAGCCACGGCTGCAGACTGCAAACAGAGGCTTAGAGCTATTGACACATCTACTCTGGATTAGTTCCGCTCCTTTTTCTCAACTCCTCTCCTCGCTCAAGGGCAGAGAGTGCAGGAGGTGCGACGCAGAGCCAAAGCTGCCCCAGCACACGGGCACGGTGCTCTGCTCACCACAGGCTCTGCAGGCTCCTCCTACTGCAAGCAACAAATGCACTCAGGGAGGGATCAGCATGCACGGCTGCAAAAGGCTGCTTCATCACACCTCGTCCTCAGGCGGACCTTCAGCGGCAGCGCTGCTGGAGAGCAGCCCGCAGGGCTCTAACGATGTGCTGCCGCACACGCACTGCCATGGCATTTTTATCTCCGTTTCAGGAAAAGGGAAAATATTTCCTTCTCTGGGGCTCCTGAACCTGCATTCCTGCCATTTCGGAAGCGGGGGGAGGGGAGCGTGGTGCCTGGGATGAGCACAAACCATTGCGATTCATTAGAGCCAGTGCCCCCGGAGAGCAATTGGCATTTCGAGATCAATCTCTGCCAGGAACCATGCGGGAGCATCCTGCAGCAAAGCTGAGTACATTCTGCTCTCACAATTAGGCAGCTAAAAATATAAAGCTGGGAACTGAGGTCCTGGTCTGACCCCCATGTCCATGTCCAGGCAGCAGGGACAGGGTTGAGGCAGCTGCACCCTGGGGATGATGGGATGGGCACTGGAGGGTGAAAGCACGGGGATGCCCAAGACATGGGTGTTTTCCCCCTGAACTAGGGAGAAGCAGCAAGCAGAAGGTGATGCTCGCACCGTGCCCTGACCCCTGGGTCGTGTGCGCTAAACGGGGCTGCTCTGCCCACGTGGTTGGCTCAACTCAACTCCCATGCCCCCAAAATAGAAAGCAGCATCATCCCTGATCCCAAGGGCAGCCCCTGGCCAGCACTGAGCCGGGGCTCGTGTGAGATACACCCTGTAATGCAGCTGGGCCTGGCTGCAGAACCCAGTGCATGGCAGAGAGCAGCCCTGAAGCCACCAGCAATGCATACAATGCCAGGCTCCTTGCTGGGTCACGGGCTTCCAGTGCTACACTGGCCCAATAAGCACCACTGCACTGAGCACCTCTATTTTTTTGGTGGATTTACCTTCAGGCTTCTCTGGAAGCTGCTAAATATTTATCTGCAATTTTAGGCAGCTAAAGACCATGGAAAATCCAGCCTAATAGTGATGGTTATGCTTCAAAGTCACTTACATTTAAGCTGGATTTGGATTTTAGCGTGCAGCTGAATTAGGAACAAGCGTCAAATGGGACAACAAAGAGCCTTCCCCTAAAGCTGAGGGAAGTGGACTTCATGTCCCCGAAGCCCCTGGTCCTGATAGCTGCTCCCCTGGGCTGCAGGGCATCACCAGGGCTGGAGGCTGCAGTTCTTGTGGGGCTCAGCTCCAGCAAGCAGCTGTGAGAGGGGGCACAGTGGGCACAGGATGCATGGCAAAGCGGGACAGGAGCCCTCCCACCACTTCTCTGCCACCCACACACCAGATCCCTGCACCCTCCGACTGGCACCATCCTCATGAAAGTCAGTGAGAACCAAGCCCCTTCCCCAGCCGCGAATTCCCTCCTGTGATACCACAGCAAGCATCAAGCTCCCTTTTTTTTTTTTTTTTTTTTTTTTTTTTTTGGCCAAAGGCTGTATAGCATCTCCATGGCGACTCCAAAGCTTAATGTATTCCTGCTGATTTAAGTGATTAATTCTCCGGTGCGGCAAGGCCAGCATCTGAACAGGTGCAGCCCTGCCTTGCTGCAGAAAGCCTCCAAACCAATTTGCTTCATCATGACCCCACTGCCAAATTTCATGCCATCCCCACAAGCGGCAGAACAGCTCAGGTGCTTGATTTCAGCTTCGTAAAATCCTTTGTCTTGGCAGTCTCCTCGTCACCTGGTGACCACAGAGTAGGGCAGCACATGGGGGAGAGAGAGATGGTGGAGGTGACATTAAAAAAAAAAAAACACCTGGAAAACTGATGGGACAGCTCTTTGCAAATGGTGGTGCTCCTAAGAGGAGAGAGCTCCCAGCACTCGGCCAGCCTTGGGGCTTTCTGATTTGGGCTCTTTAGCTTGTTTTTGAAAGGCTAATGATGGAATGAATAATGCCGCTTTGCAATTATGCACTTTGCAATCCTCCGATGAAAGTACTTCAGAAATATTATACATTCATCTGTAAGT
Source organism: Oreortyx pictus (assembly GCA_036925125.1). Classification (NCBI taxonomy): domain Eukaryota; kingdom Metazoa; phylum Chordata; class Aves; order Galliformes; family Odontophoridae; genus Oreortyx; species Oreortyx pictus. The sequence continues at coordinate 49,335,146 of JAUPFR010000006.1, read as the reverse complement.
AAAATAAAATCTACTGGAGTGATATTTTGCTCTTTCCTTCTCTGGGTAAATTCCACATCTTTTATTACATTACATTTGTACGCGTTTCCCAAGTACATTCTTTCCTTCCAAAATTCATATTTTAAATGCCTTATAAATAAAGTAACTCCTCCAAATATTTGCGGAGGGATTAAATGTGGCGCGGGGCATTATTAAAGCATCAAAACTATTAGTGGGGAAGACAGCCCGAACAAATTACACCACGTAAATTTCAAGGGCTCATTTGCATTTAATGGCCAATAAAAGAGCAAAACCCCATTTTCTGCTGAGTCTAAAATGGAGAGACAGAAAACTCTGCTGCAGTCCCATCCTATTAGGGGGGACACTGACTGTCTGCTGGGTGTTGGCATGGTCCAGCCAAGACCTCCACCACCGCATGCATCACAGCACAGCTCTCACTGCCTCCAGGCTAATAATTCACAAGAAAAAGCAGAAAAACAATGGCATTCGAAAGGAGTTTTCTTGAGCAGCGTTTTGGGATTTCCCACAATGGTTTGTATCCATTTCAAGATGTTTTTCTGCCAGCTTCACTTAGTCTCAGCCCAGGGCTAGTGCCTGCCCTGTACCAATGGTTCCATGAGCATCTGCTGCAGAGAGCTCTGTGGCAGGGCATTTTCCTTCCACCCCAGAGGAAAAGTTATTTTCCTTCAAGAGAAAGTGGTTTTGGGGGCATTTTCCCCTTACTTGTCAAAATGAAAGCAGAATCTTGGAATTTATCTTCTTGCTCCTGGCTGATTTCTGTGCAGTGCCAACCAGCATGGGCAGCTCTCACTGCTGCTCCTCAACCCAGCCAAGGCTTCAGGGTGGATGTTAGGAAGAGTTTCTTCCCAAGAAGAGTGGTGGGGCATTGCACAGGCTGCCCAGGGAAGGAGGGACTCACTGCCTCTGGAGGTGTTCAAGGGAAGGTAAGGGTAGTACTTATGGACTGGGCTTAGTTGCCAATCCTGGTGGTATGTGAGCTGCTGGACTAGCTCTTTTCCAACCTTAATGACTCTCTGACTCCTCTGTGGTCAGACCGCACCACGGCACATGAGGACTGTGAACGCCCAGGGGCTGCACACCACAGCCTCCCCCCACACCCACCCACCTGCAATGCGTGACTCACCATGTCCGACAGCGCGTGGGTAGACCTGACAAACACCGAGATCACCTGAAAGGAGAGCAAAAATGGAAAGCTTCAGCGTGCTTTCCATAGGCAGGTAAAGAGCTTTCTAAATGGCTGATGTCATTTAAAAAAAAAAAAGTCAGTATTCCGATACCTTGTTCTTCTCAAAGTGAATCATGTCGCTGGCACAAGGGACTCGCTCTTTATCCCAGTTGGATGCAGTTTCAAAATTGGTGTTGGGAATCCACTGCTTGTAGGCAGCCATGGCGGCAGCTAGGAGGAGCAGGGAAGCAAACATGACCCAATACCGCCTGAGTAACATCCCAGCACAGACCAGATCCTCAAAAGGACATGACTGCCTATGTCTGAGAGCATTGTCCAAATACCCCTTGAACTCTTGCAGCTCACAGCTGTGCCCACTGCACAGGGCTCCTGCTGCACACCCATCACTCTCTGATGCAGAACCTCTTCCTGACCCTCCCCTGACATGCTTGGCATGTATAGCAATGTATAGCATGTATAGCAAATCATTGGCTGGTATCGTATTTGGGGCTCAGAGGTTCAGCTGCACTGGTGCCCCAAAGCCTGAGGCTGGAAACACAGGTGTCCCAGCATCAGCCCCATGGGCTGCCCGGATCATGATGGTGGTGCAGTGTGGTACCCACCCACAGTGCCCTGCAGCAATGGCTGTGCAAAGAGCATTCATCTCCAAGTCTGACATTTCCCAGGCTTGGCTGGGAAATTTGTGTTCACCTGAAGGTGAATCTCAAGCAGCCTGAAGCCTTTTAATTCAGGCAAGTGAATGGTAAGACAGAAAAGAGAGGGGAAAAAAAATATGCTTAATCTTTAAGAAAAAAAAAAAAAAAAAGATGAAACAAAACTACAGCGTACACACAAAGCTGGTGGAGGAATGGGCAGGAACATCACCTGCGTGCTGGAGGTCAGGTTAGGGAGGGGACCCTGGGCCAGGAGCAGAGGGGTCTGGATGGCTGTGGTGATGGAAAAGGAGCACTGCAGAGTGCCTGAGCTCTGTGAGTCTCAGAGACGGGAGGAAATCTGCTGGTTGTGCTAAGCAGCTCTGCAGAGGCTATATCAGTGTGTAATGATCGCCTTGGAGCATAATTGCAGATTTGCAGCAGCTGAGTATGCCAGGGGCTCTGCCGAGACCATTTGTTGTGCAGAACCACGGCTGAATGAAGAGGAAACGATATGGTTTTAACCTGAATGAAAGGCAGAACACAGGAGCATGTGCTGGAGTCCAGCCACGGGGAGTTGGGGGGGGGGGGGGCGGGGAGTGGAGAGGCAGCTTCCAGGAAAGGAAGGGGGGTCCTGGGAAACAGCAAGAGCAAGTTGTCATTAACAGAAGGAAGACTAGGATGGATCCGGGGTCTTTGCCAGCTTGGAGTTGAAAAGAGATCCAGAAAGGAAAAAAAAAAAAACAAAAAGTGGATGTGGGCTGCTCTGTCCATGCTGTGGGCTTGTGTCCTTCTGACCCTATTAAAGTGCTGGCAGAAAGGCCCCACCAGCCCCACTGCACAGCTTATTTTCCCACAGCTGCAAGATGTTCTGCAGAATGAGCCCTGCTGCATGTGCTGCCCACCTCAGAGCTGGGGTGCTGGGGCTGAGGATGTTAACCCACTCCTGCAAAACCATCTTCTCCCCCTGCAGCTGTACTGACACATTCCTGCACCCTGCACAGCCCGGGAAATATCAGCGTGCTATTTAATCAGCCTGGTCTCCAGGGAAGCACAGTCCTTGAACATCAAAGCAGTATGCATATTTAACAGAAAAGAGATCCTGCAGTGCAGAGCTGCAGGCTTCAGGCAGGACCAGGAAAACCTGAGCTGCAGAGGTGCAGCAATGCCATACACATACTGTAGCCTGGGCTCCCGAGCTCGGCTCCATCTTTCACTTCGCTCATTTTGAAATGCATTTTCCTATTTCAACACACACTGCAAGAGCCTGCAGCTCTGCCATGAAAAACGATTGCTAAAGCACAGTTTAATGGGAAAGTCTCCTCTAAGTTACCCTCTCCCCACTCAGTGTGGCCCTGGGTGTACTCACCAAGGAGCTGCAGGGCAGCGAGGAGGAAAGCCAGGCTCCCCATGTCCCTGCTGCACTCGTCTGCACAGACTCTGCCTGGCCGGACCTTGGACCATCCCAGACACGTGATGGGCTCAGCTCCTGCATGCAGGTGGTGTGGGAATGTGGTGTGGGAGGCAGCCTTCCCTGGCACCCACCTCAGCCCTGGTCAGTCCCAGCATCTTCTGTGCTCTTAGCTCCTCTCCCAAGCTCCCCACATCCTTGGCATCCTGTGGGAGCCTGGAAGAGCCAAGACCTGGCAGTGAGACACAGAGGGAAGAATGGTAGTGGTGGGTGCTACCAGGGAGTGAGAGCAGACTCACCTATGCTCATCCAGCAGTTCCTTCCCCTGACAACCCCTTTATTACTAATAACAGCCTTCAGGCAATTTTCAATGAGCTCTCATAGAAGAGAGCAGCTTCAAGCAGCAATATGTAACTGCACTTTGGCCAGCTGCTGATCTGCTCATTACCAGTCATATGCCACACAGCCCCACACTGCTTTCCTTGAAGCTGACAGTGGTGAGAGGACAAAGGTCCCCACCCTCCCCTCCCCAGTGTCCCCACTGACCCCAGGCAACTGTGATTGTAAGAAGTCACAAAGCCTGCATTTGAGTGCTTCTCTCCTCCATCCCTGTCTCCAGACAGCCCTTGCAGATGGGGAGAGTGTCAGTGAAGCCACCCACTGCTTCTTGTACGTCAGTGGAATCATTTGAGTTGGAAGGGACACTTACAAGCTGTCCAGTGCAACTCCCTGCAATCAGCAGGGACACCTCCAGCTCCACCAGGCACTCAGAGCCCTGTCCAGCCTGGCCTTGACTGTCTCCAGATTTGAGGCTGCCACCACCTCTCCCAAAACCCTAATGTTTGTTGTGAGCCCGGGACGAAGGGCAGAGATTGATCCACTGTGTCCCATGGAGGTCAGCAGTACCCATCCCCACAACACTCATCCCCAGCAGAGCATCACTCACGGATTTGCCAAACAAAGAAGCTCACAAGAAGCATTCCCAGCCTGGGCACCAGCCCAAGCGCAGTCAGCACTTTCCACGCAGGGATCTGAATGCCAAGAGATGTCCTCGAGGTGAAAGGCTCCTGCACTCATTACTGCTCACAAATTACTCCCCAGGGATTGCCAGGTGAATGCTGGCTTCACTGATATATCTAGTTTAAAAGGCAAAAAATATGTATATTAATGTTGCTCAGCAGCAACAGCTTGAAGAAAGGCCTGCAGTGTGCGGAGGGCAGGGCACACACTTGTCCATGGTCTCAGCATCCTGCAGTATGTCTGGGGTGGGTGGTAGGTCCCAGAAAAACCTGATTTGGGGACAGCTGATCACTGCCGCATGATGCATGAGGGACAGAACAGCCTGGCATTTGCCAGTGAGAGCGAGTTTGGGTCAGGCAGAGGTACGGAGAAAGAAACAAATGTCACTGTCACAGAGAACAGAGCTCAGCACTGTTTCTCCCCTCCCTGGGAGGAAATGCAGCCACCATGAGGCTTCCCCTCAGCCCCCTCTGCTCTGGGCTGAGCAAACCAAAGGACTTCAGCCATTCCTCACACACCTCGCGCTCCATCCAGACCCTCCCTCATCTTCACAGACCTCCTTTTGGACACTCTCTCATGACTTATCATGACTCTCATGACTAAGTCCTTCTTATCTTGTGGCACCCAAACCCACACCCAGTGTTTGGGAGGAGGCTGGAGCCTTCCTATAGAGGAACTGGAGCCCTCTGCTGCAGCAGGAGGGCTGAAGGGGCGCAGGCTCTTTCAGTCATCGTGGGGGAAGGAAGAGCGGCACTGAGCATGGGTGATGATGAAGCAGCATTTCTGGCTGAAAGAGGAAGGACAAGTGGGATGCCAATAGCCACCTGAAGCTGCACTTGCCAATCTTGGAGCCACAAGCAGGAGATCAAGGGCTCCCTGCATGTGAGCAATGATCCACATTATTTGTGGATTCAAGATCTGAGCACCCCAACCTATTTTTTTTTTTTTTTGCTCCTGAGCCAAAGCCCTGCTGGACACATTAACTAGCCCCTGAGCTCAGAGAAGATTTGTTTTTAGATGCCAAGGACTGACAACACTTAGCAACCTCCACCTTCTACCCGAAGACACCTGCTAAGGGGACAATAACCGGGGACCAGCTCAAGCATCACCTGTGATCCTGCTGGCTGCTGTCATAGGGCACACTGCGAAGCATCTCATCAACCTCCCTCAGACAGATGCCATTTTCATCAGCCACGGCTGATCTAAATAATCCCTGCAGGAGCTGCTGTGTTGGCACAAAGCAGCAGCTGAGAGCCATAGCAATGTCTGCAAACAACTCCTGCCTCTAATCAGCACAGCCATGCTGTCAAAACACAAGTTTTTACCAGCTGTAACTACCACAAGTCATGGCCAAACACCTCCTAACCCAATTCACAGTCCCTATAGCAAAAGCCATAGAGCTTGGAGTTTCATCCACATTTGGCAGCCTGTCCCATGGGAACTGAGCTCTCCCTTTGTCTCCCAGTTTGGGCCATTTGCCATTTTCGGGAGCCCATGGAACACACAAGAGCAGTAACCATGCTCTAGCATCAGCTACTGATAGACCTAGCTCTGGCGGCCACCTAAAAGCTGTCTGAACATGCCATCCCTCAGAGCCGTTTGAGCTTAGTTTGCCTGATCTACAGTATTTCTACACCATGGTCCCTCCTGGGGTGTTTTCCATGCCCTTCTTCTGAAAAAATTAATAGCCACAACACAGCTGCTTTGTTGGTTTGCTTAGTCATGTCACCATGAGTCTCTGGTTCTGGTAGTTCAGGCCAGCTTCTCAAAGGAGCAACCAACTGCAGGGTGAGGTGGGAGTGGAGACCCAGGGCAGTGCCTGTTTAGATGTGGCATAGCATGAGATAAATCCTGGCACTCACTGTGTGACAGGACAGCCCTCAGGGCTCAAGCCAGCAGGGCAGGAAACAGTGACTCCTGAGTTCCTGACTCATGGAACCAGGGTGCTGGGGAAGGAAGGGGAAACCACCTCTTTTCACCACTTCTTTTCTGCACCAGCTATTTCCCCCTTCCTCAGATTGTTCCAGGACTTATCACGCTGAAGCTGTCCTGGTGAGCAGGGGTTTCCAAAACCACCTGTAAGGGCAGGAAGTCAGAGGTTTCAAAAACATCTTTTCCTTACCAGTCAGTAAGCAAGCCCAAGACTTGAAACGCTAGAAAACATTAAAATGAAATTAATAAACACCCCCTGCAATTCCTGCAAGGGATAACCCCAGCACCCCACTCAGCTCTGGGCAGTGTGCACATCTGCACAGCACCCTCTGTAGATCTGTCCAAGAGCTCTTTGTCTGCTATCACCTGCTGCCCAGGTCTCCAGAGCTGGCACGTTGCTGCTGTCACTGAGCTAATGCATCGCCTTCCTGAGGAAAGCATGCCATAACACTGGAAGGTGCCTTCTGTTACCTGTCAGCAGGAGAAAGCACCTATAAAACCTCCTTCTTGCCAGACACAGAGTAATGGATCACTTCAATCATGATCCATGGCCGGGAGAGGAGCAGGGATGCTAGGAGGGAATCGGTGCTTGCCTTTGAGTTTAAAGCAATTTTCTGATTTTCCACCTATCCTGTAGCAGAACCAGCGCCAAAAAAGGAACCGGGATGAGCTCTGGGGACAGTAAACACTGCTCTTCCGTAAGAGGGCTCCACATGAAGGCAACCCACCGCACTGAACCTAGGAAGCTCGCTGTTTTTTCACACTGCAGCACAGAGAGAGCTTTACCCCTCACAGCCCTGACTGCTGGCCAGGTGAGTGCACGTGGGAAACGTGATGTGTGTGGCAGAGCATCCCGACTCACTTACAGGCAGCTTCTCTCAGCAGCAGAAGGGAACATTTGCCTCAGCACATCCTGCATGCAACCGACAGCACTTCTCAGCCTCTCTTCCCACCCATCATACTCATCTTCCTGCATTTGCATTTTGCCTGGTGTCTCCCTTTTACTTTAAAACAAAAAACACCCCACAAACCCTTCAGCCCTTCCAAGCACCACATGTTGCCTGGACAGACTGCTCTCCGATATGTGATTTCTCACATGCACACACACCCCTTGAATACACTTCTGAGGAAAGCACTGTAGAAAAATAAAATAACACGTGCATTTTAGACATTCCAGCCGCAGGAGCTCTCCTGCAGTTTGGGAAAAGCAGTGAAACAAGTGCATGAAAAACCATTTCAATTCTTACTACTCTATTTACCTGAGAACTCTTGACAGTGACACGAGGACGAACACCACCGCCTGCTTATTGTAACCAAGTTACCACATGCAGAGTAGGACTCCGAGAGCATTTATAGCAGATTTCCCCAGAAGGAATGTGTCATGATAAAGGCCTGTCAGGTGCAGAAAGCACTGAGCAGCCATGGTGTCCGTGGGTGCAGAGAAATGAGGGATCTTCACCCTGCCTGCAAGTCAACAGCAATCATTCAAATTCAACACACCAGGTTTGGTTGTTTTTTTTTTTGTTTGTTTTTTAGAAAAACGATTTCCTACTTAGATTTATTTTTCCTTTAGTAACACGGTTTAGCATTTCAAAGTTTTGCATTCTATACTCTTACACACTGTCCTTGTTTATTAGCATTTGAACACAAAAAAGACATAGCAAGACCTCCAAACACAAATAAATACAAAAACACAATATACAGTAAACTGAAATACAACATATAATAATGCTATTGGGAAATTAAGACATGTTGCTAATTTTTTTTTCTTTTTTTTATAATTATTTTTATTTTAACAACATGGTTATTGCTGAGCAATAAATTATACATTTTAAAGTTGTTTTTCCCCCCTAAAAGAAAAGGACAAGAATCACTGGTTACCAGATCACTTGCACTGTATCCTTACAGCTATTGATAGTTAAGACAGGCAGAATATACACAATCAAATGAGGTTGGCCTTCTTTGGTCTTTGTTTTTGATCATAAAACTGAACACAAGTGTACCGTTCACTGAAGAGTATGAGATTAAAAAATGGTTACACGAGTCTTAAACGCATCAAATTGTACATTGCTCTTGATCACCGATGTCTTTCCCATAGATATTTCTTACAGAATTTCTTGGAAACAAATGTCAGCTTTAGTTTTCCCAATTATTACGTTGTTACATGCATCTTAAAGGTTATCCTCCTTGTCTAAGAGAAATGGACACGATTTTAGCCCATCACCTCATAATGGGGTATTTTTCACAGCTCTGAAGTCATCACTAAATCATTGGAGTTTTACAGCTTGTAGAAAAAATCCTGAACTTTCCCGTTTTTTGTTTTTTGTTTTTTCTATAAAACTGAAAAAATATATCAACCAAACATCAGCTATAAGAAAAACAAAATAGGTGGATCACATGGTGCATCAGCAACAATGGAAGCTTGAACCTTCCCATTCCACAAGTACAGATTATACAACTCTCTGCCAGTGATGCAGGTCATAGTTGGAAGATGTGTCCTTTCAGACGTGAGCTATTTTCAAATCCAAAGCTCAGAACACTATGCAAGAAAATGACCCTTACGAATGATAATGCTGGTTTATCTCAGTAACCCTTAGACAGAGTCAAATTTTATCACTACGCATCACACTGCCAGCAATGGAGCGTGTGAACACCGGCATCGCGAAGAAGTTAAAAAGTCCTTGCAGAACTGGCAACCAAATTAAAAGCTTAGTTCCAAAGGACCAAAAACACAAACACCACACAGAGACAACAAACCCTGAATGGGTAGGTTAGTAAGCCACAGAGTTGGGATCCAGATTTGAACGTCACATCAAGTCTGGGGATGTTCGGATCCAGGATTTTGGCTCAGGTGCTCCTCTGTGAAATTTAGAACTTATTTGAACCCTAAGGAACTAATCCTAACTTGGAGAGAAAAGAAATAAAACAAATAAACACAGCCTAGTATCTACATTAAGATCATGAAATGGAAGACAGAAGCTGCAGTCTTGCCCATGAATTATAAGAGAAATAGGAGTAGTCTGATCCTTTACATCTTGTGTATCTCTACTCTTCTAAATCTCAAGAAGATGTCCCTGAATTAGCATTCCACAGTTTTTTTTCCACAACCTTCATTATCTGGTGCATCTCAGCAAAGGCCTGGATTAACAGGAAGAAAAGAACAATTAAGCCCTCCATATTTTGGTTTAAAGAAAAGAAAGCAAACCTCGATAAGGAAATGGTCAGCCACACTACAGGCTGGCAGAACCAAGATCAATCCACTGTAAAATGGTATCATTCACCCTCCTGTTAAGAAGAGGGTCAAGAGACTTCGTTGGACGTTTCTGAACTAAGAAAGGAGGACACATTGGCTGCAGTTATTCATGCCAACACGCTGTGCTGGCCTTCCACTCCACAGGCTGGGCAAAGGACAGCCAAGTCAGTAGCAACATATGGGCTGCCATCCACGTACAACCCCAAATCACGACAGCTTGTATGTTTAATTCTAGCCCTTACTGTCTTGATGTGGGTCTTTAAGGTACGTCCACTTGTTTTTCAGTTCCTTTAAAAGGCAAATGTATTAAGAGAAAAGCCTCGCGACTGGAAGATGACACTACGGAACTGAAACATTTCACTTCGCCTCAGCTCCAGGAGATTCCTTATGCAACTCCGAGCAAGTCACTTCACATCTCATCCTCAATTTCCTTTTTCCAGAAGAACAGTACTCACTGTAAGAAAGTGTTTGCTGATAGAGTGCTCACTATCACTATCACTTTTTGTACATGGCACAAAAAGCTACTCTCACACTGAATTCCAGAATTGATCATTTTTACTGCAGCAGCTACAATTTCCATGTCAGACAAAATACAGAGGTATTGACCGAATGGGATAGGAAGGGGTCCAGCTGTTTTCTATTACTTTTTGTTCCCATTTGTTTTGTTTTTTTTTTTTTTTAAAGAGTGAATTTACTTTTAACAAGCTGCCCATCTCCACGTTTGTGTAAAACACACAGATCTCCTAATTAGCTGAGTATGAGGAAGGACATGTCATAGGTGACGTTCCAAGGCCTCCAGAAAGGCTGCACAATTTGCTCATTTTCCCAGTCAGTAAGTGCTTTGTTTGCTATATGCAAGTCTCCAGACCTGAAAGATGGGAATCCAAAGTTTGCCCTTAGCCCAGATCCTCCTTTAGAAGGAGCAAGTTATATTTGCACCACTTGATCAGGTATAACTCGGGGGAAAAGGGTTTTGTTTCATCACCTCTACATTAAAAAAAAAAAAAAGAAAAAAAGATTTTGCATATATGCGTGCATGCATGTCTGTGTGTATATGTATGTACGTACAAAATAACGAGCACTTTAAAGAAAAAAACTGAGAGATCAGGTATGCAACCCAAGAATTTTTCCCTTTCACCTATTTGTGTATTTTTGCATAGTTAAATCATAACAAGGCATCAATACTGCAGTAACACCTTCCATTCTTCTGCACTTCAGGCAGCTTCTCCTGTCACTCCCTACACGCTTCTCTACACAGCACCGGTGTTTTGAAAACAGAACAGAAACAACAGAAACCCTGCACTGTTGGTGAAATGCCTGTCCCACGTGATGGAATACAGATACAAATAGGCGCTATCTTTTATACTTAAACTCAACAAGCCAAAATTGTGGCAGGCTGAGAAACGCGAGCAGTACAATCACAACCTAACACTCATGGGTTCAACACTTAAATTGCAGCTAAAAAAAAATCTCTATTATCTCCACATTTGAGAAATTCACCAGGCACAAAAACAGGCACGTATCTTTAACTTCCCTTTCCTAAGGAGGCTAATCAATTGGAAAAGGAAATAAACTGTTATTTCATATTTACAGGAAAGTGAGCGTGTTACCCACAACATTTTCTAATCCGTCAAAATTACGCCACCCTTCCCATTTTCCTATTGCACATTCTCTTTGTGAAGAACATTTACAGTACGAGGCTGAAATCAACATTGCATATTGTAAGTCAGCAGTTGAAGGTGTGTCACGTAGACAGTAACTGAAACAAGACCCCTTTAATTAGATCAGAGGAGTAACGTAGACACTGTCAATCATAATAATCTTAAAACTGAAATAGTTTCATCCTGTCCAGGATTCGAGACTTTCTAAGTAACAGATGCACACTCACTGTGCACAAAATGGGCAACATCCAGATTCTAACGCACTGGCATCTCCCTTGAGAAAGCTGGAAGTGAAAGAGGCTCGTACATCACTTGGAGTGTCATCATTAAGAAAGAATATCAACAAGAGACTTCAGCTGTGCGCTGCTAAGAACTACTAAGCAGAGGGAAAAGAAGATTCTGCTGAAGAAATGCTGTTCATAGTAATGTAAATACTTCGGAACCCTTTGCAACAATAGCACACCACACGGATTAGGCCAGGGACTCTAGAGAACATCTGGGGGCAGAGCATTGCTCTATTAATTATTCAGGGTCAGTCTACTCAAAAAACTTTGGACATCTGGGTCAGAAATACGTATTAAAAAAAAAAATCTGCTAAAGGGCATTTAAACGATGGAAGAAAAATCTAAATAATTTAAAGTGTTGAGTAAAGCACCAGGTATCTTTCTTTTCAATTTAGAGAATATACAGTGGCCTTGTTTTCACAAAATGCTACATACTCCTTGCTGGAAAGTAGAGGAAACAGATTTCTATGTACACAGTAAGAACTCTGCAGAGACAGCCTGTGAGTTCTGCGGAAAGAGGAGTGTTACAGTCAAGGCTTCAGGTATTCCACAGCAGGCGGTGTATACGTTTGTGTAGCGAGATCCCGGATTTCACAGTACGCAGGGTTGTCAAACTGGAAATTCTCTGGCAGCTTCATGTAGTTTTAAAAAGTAAGTGCAGTAGGCCTCCATTTTATTAACTGTGGTAAAAAGCACATATGCAAAAATATTTTTATATTGATAGCACATTACTGCATTATAAAAGCTGCCCAAGTGAAGCTGAAGATTCTGGCAGCTGGTGCTTTTGGCACTTGGGAGATGTGGAAAGCAGCATAGAGATCTGTGAAATAACAACAGTGACTGATGTTTCTGCTACAGTGATCGGCATTAATAGAGTTAGCAGTGTTCATATTTAAACTTCTCTCTGAAGTTTCTGAGTCAATATCCTGCTAAGAGGAGATGTTCAGATCTCTTAAAGCTACTAGTTTAGGCTGTGTGCAGACTCAGGAAGACTTCCCTATTAGCATACACTTTTCACAAGTTTCAAAGTCCTCTTTCGGTCACAAAGGCTGGAAACTTTTTTTTTCCTCCTCTTTTGGAGCCTGGATTTAAAAGCGCAATTCTGTCACAGGAGTTGGAAACTGTAGTCACAAATCTGCAGAATATGCTGGGCCCTGCTTATACTAGAAATCTCCTCCCTCCTCCAAGTCCCAGATCGAAACAGGATATAAACTGTTTTGAGATGGCCAAACATTTTCGTTTAAGTTTGCAAGACATGCATTAGCAATGGGAGGAGAGTCCTTTGGACATTTCCACTTGGGAATCCTGTTTTCAGTAAAATTCTGTGATGCACAAACACAAAAGCTCAGCTGCCTACATTCACAATTATTAAAATGACATGAATCGAGCGAACCTTCGCCCTGAAGCGTAAGTGATGGGTTTGCTTACGCAGCCTGCATAAAACTGCAAGTGTCACTGAATTATATCTAGAGATATAGATGCAAGTATATCTATAGATATTTCTCCCTTGTGCAGAATGTCCTCCTTCTGTGCTAGATTAAATGCTAGCATGTGCCTCCATATTTTAGCTCGCACCTGTTGACAGCTATGTACCATAAAGGGAATACAGTACCTGGACAATGGAAGGCAAGAAAAGGAAGACAAGTTGCTACTGACGATTGTGATGGCCAGCAGCAGGCAGTATTCTAGCAGGTGCCTGGAAAACCCATGAAGACCACTTAGCATGCATTGTCTATTCATAAATACTTCTTGCAGGCACTGTGTGTGAAGGCACAGCCAAAAAAGACAACAGCAAAGACAAGCTGAAATACAAAGGCATGAATTCAACTGCACCTTAGACAAAAAAAATTGTGACTATGCCTCAAAAAAGCAGAAAGCTGATACAACCTGACATCTTAAAGACTAAGATGCACCATCTTTCGAGCCCACAGAGGCTTACCACAGCAGTGCAAGCCTGCTCTGCTTAAGCGGTTCCTGGATTTTAAGAAGCACCACAGTCAGGCTATGTCACTAGACTTGCTTGTCACAGACTATTAAAATAGAAGCAGATGAACACAGCAGGTTGCAGTCAGCATGTTTCAGTGCTAGCAAATGTTTTCCACTAAAGTTCAGGCTGTTAGAATAAAGAAGCCCGTGCATTCCCTGTTAGAAAAGCTGTCATGAGCACATACATTCACAGCTCCACAGAGTTCCCTGGATGAGTCTGTTTAAAGTGATGCCACCTTATGACCGCAGGCATTAGAGGAAAAATGTCGCCCTCCTTCATGCTGGCCATGGAGACTGTTTAGTCCAAGCTCCATAGGAGCACTGAGCATAACGTTTTGGCCCCTGTGTAAAGTGGATTCTGCCACAGCCAAGTCACAGAAGCTCCCAAAGCCAAAGGAATGGATTCTGGCTCACATTTTGAACATCACAAGGTGCCTAGGGGCTTTGAAGTCAAGGCTAAACATTATGCCTGAAGTCCAATTAAACTACTACTTCAGATATCAGAATTAATCTGAATAAAAAGCTATGGTTTATAAGCAGCACAGCACATCTAAGGCACATGTATGCATGCAAGCCACCATCACTGTATTAAGACATGGCTGATCTGTCCTTAAGAAGCAATGGCTGCTAGTACAGAACAAACATATAGGCTTTTTCAGCACTAATCCTCCTCCCCAATACTGAAAACACTATATACTGCTGACAGCATAATTTGCAACATATATAGCTTGATTGGAAAGCATGGGGCAGAACTTTAAAAACTGTACAGGATTCCGTTTAGAACTCCAAAGTTCAACAAATGCCCTATTTTAGGGTGAAAACAATTATAAATCTGATAATGATGCACAGCATCCATGAGCGATTTTTCCTTAATTTTGAAATAGTGTCATTAATTACGACATATATTGTAGGTTTACATTTCTAAAGAGAAATAACAGAATTGAATAGTTTTTTTTCCTATCACAAGTGATAACCAGTGTTTGATTTCTTCTATTTTTCTTCCAAGAAATATCAGTCTTTCAACAGTTTTAAAATAAAATGTTTTCTGTAACAATAGAACTTTAAATAAAAATATGATTTTGATTCAGATACTTTTGAGAAGACGTGGATACTTTTCCAACATCTTCTTACAAAGTAATTATTAAAACAGAGACCAGATGAGGCCTTAAAAAGACAATATACTATATTTCAGACAAGATTGCACCTCAGTTTTTTCAAATAATATAATCGCAACATTACTTCATTTCTTCTTTTAACATGCTGACAATTTCCAGCTAGCCCACATGTGAACGTAGTTTTTTTGTATTCTAGCTTAAAGAAATAAAAGTCAGTAATTTATTCAGCACATACTGTATATGTCTTTTCACCTCCAATGGACTAGATCATTAATAAGTTAAAAAAACAAAACAAAACAAAACAAAAAATCCTCTCTGACCGTAATCATTATCCTTGTAAGGGATAAGTGATTCTTCAGAGTGTAAGTGTTACTAGTTCTATTAAAAAATGGTATGATTTCTTAATGTGTTGCTACTTTCTCATTTGGACCCTATGCAGTTATGCCTTCAAACTCTTCCATCTGTTCCACAAGGTGGTTCTGTGAGCTTTAGGACCTCTGATTGAAGACAAACTGATATAAAACCCCCAAATGGAGTTGTCTTCTGTTTAATCTGCCTCCCTGACCATACGTCAGGGGTCTGGTAGATCCGATGTATCCACTATGACTTTAATAAAAATAGTATCATCTTTAATATACGTTCCATTCTCTAGAACAGTTTGAGCCACAAAGACCGGGCAGCCAGACGCAATGTTCATTTCTCCAGTTGGCTTCTTGAAGCTGCTGCTGTTTGGGTCTGGTTTGAAAGCATCTCCTAAGTGGCGCCGAGACGGACCCTGATCCATCAGCATGAGAGTCACTTTCTGTTTAAATGGCCAAGGAAGCAACGCATCATATTCTCCACGCATTATGACAAAAAACAGCGACAAGTGCGTCCCCTTTCCCATGCCATCTCCATTAAGGTAAACTCTGGCACACATCTTGTAGCCAAAGTATCCAGTGTAAAAGGGTTGGCTGTACAAGGACAGAGTCTTCCCCATGACTGCCTCTTGCTTCCGACGTTTATAATCTCGAATTTTCCAAATCAACACTCCATTGTAACTAGCAGTTTCTAAAACTTGGAATCGGAGGTCCATGTCAGCCAGCCGAATATCATGAACACTCAGCATCTGATCGTGCCTGCTGAGCTGTGTCTCTAGCATGCCTGTTAGAAAATGGAGAGGATCGCGGTAAGAAAATAGGCTACTCTAAAGACTGTAAAAAAAAAAAAAAAAAATTGTTCACCAATACTGTTAGTGTACGTGCAAACCATTTCTTCTCCAAACATCATTCAGTCACCGGTGAAACAACTTCCTCAGCCAACAGTTCGCCAGCTAGAAACTGGGTTAATTAGGATTTTTACATTTGTGGGTGTTAATGATGCATTCAGTATGAGTCAAATATTCAAATCATCTAAAATTTTGTCTGGCCAGTGAGCAACAGAGGCTTCTGTATCTTGAGAACATGCTTGGTAGCATAATCTGTAGCTTATTAGCCTTGGAAGGACTCACAGTTCCTACATAATCCCTCTGAAATTCAAAGGGAACTTCACCCACCAATTACTCAGCGTATTCTTCTCATGTACTACTTCTCTAAGTATAGTAGCTACCTTGTCTAAAGTTCTCAACAACAGAACCAAAAATCCAAGCTTAGCTCTCTGCTTTATACAGTCACTTACTTGGGAGGGAAGGCTGTCCCTTTTTCCCTTGAATTAGAAGTAATGTGTTACACTTTGCACGCTGTCAAAATTGATCAATGTACAATACTGAGAAGCAGGTTTCTTTTATACACATCTATTTAAATGTTAAGTTCTTTGGTGTTATTATTTAAACCCTTATATATGATCTATACTATTCAACAAGTATGACAACCTTATAACTCAATCACATCTCACAGTAATTCTTCGGATCAAATAACTCTGTAACAGATAGCAAAGGAGGTCAACTAATGTTGATCTACCCACGAATGAGAACAAATATTAGAAAATGACTTCTTGATAAACTGAGACTGCATTTAGAGAAGATGCTGAAAGCTACTGGCTTTCAAAGATCAGCTGAAGAAGACTTTATAATGAACTAAAATTGCAATCAAGACTAGAATCAACAAAACAAAAATAAAAGACAAGAATTTAGCCTAAAAACCAGCTTGGAATCAACGTCATAACACTGAAGCGACTGCATTATTTCATATACATGAAATAAAATAACCAGAATTATTGATGCTTCCACAGGAAAATGATAATGAAATTGGCACTCAAAGGATATCGTTTTTCCTTTCATAGCACTACTGAGTCCTTCAGTCCACTGTGCTTACACTTACTTGTATTTCGAGCTCCTTGCCCTGCAGTTTTGTCGACGCTTTCCAGCTCAGTCACTCTGTTCTGGAGGGATTCTACGCTGCTCTTCATGCTGTCAGCCTCCTCCCAGTTCTGTCGGAAGGGACGGATTTCTTTGTCCAGTTCTTTCAGTTTCTCTGCTTGACTGTCTATCACCCGCTTTATGAAACAGTAAGTCAGAGTTACAAGAAAAAACTCCAAATAACAAAAAGACATAATCTATGCAGAATAAAAAAGTATATTCGTAATAGCATTTATTTCCCATATAAACAAGTTCCACTTGCATCAAAATATTGAAATACCACAAAAAAATTCGAGCACTATCAATCACCAACAAAAATATTTAAAAACAGGATTGTTTGAGTGCCTTTCTCTACAGATGTTTTTAAAAAGCCTTTCAATGGAACAACAATATTCTGAATGCCTCTACACTGGAATTACAGGCCAGTATTTGTTGGGTATTTTAGAGTACATAAGCAACATAGTATGGGCACAACTTACCATGGTGTGAATCAAGTGACTGCTAGCATGCATGCCTTTATCATTGGGCAAAAGCAAATTTAACTCACCCCTCAGAAAAGCCATCAGCTCTATTGCACTCCACATGAAGCAGAGTATAAATATGTGTAGACACAGGGGCATTAGCAAACTACAAGCTTCTATCTATCAGTTACCAATGCCTAAGTTATGTTGTGCCCATATCATTAGGAGCAGACAGAGCTAGTATTGCTGACTCCCTTAAGCACTTTTGAAGTTCCCACCCTTACTTCCTAAATTGAATAAAACACACATCATGAAGGTGCTTGCTTATTGAGTTAGCTGGTTGTATTTTGTGGTTTTGTTTATTTGTTTAAGAAAACAAAGGGGAAAAAAACCAGCTGATTTTAGAAAGCCACGAAATACAATACAATGTTATAGATATTACATGTATTATCGATACACATTTACATATACAAAGACTAGTATTTCCCAAAATAGGAATATTGCAAGCACCTCAGTATATTTTAAGGGACAACATACTCCCCCAGTCTACCTCAAACCTGACATAAGACATACATAGTACTTTATGCTGTCACGGCTAATTTTGACTAGCAGGAATTTTAGCCAGAACCCCATATACAGTTGTGAAGTTCAAATGGTAACAGAAATACTTGAGTCAAGAAACTACTTTTGCTACCACCTACAGTTAAATTCCAAGCCTAACTTTACAGTTGATTATTATACAGTGCCAACATGTGTAAAAATGAATTTTCACTTCTTTAAAAAATTATGTTTGAGTACAAAACGAGAAAGTAAAATTAGTTTGCATTTGTGTTCTTTTTAGCCATGAGGATTCAATGCTCCCCGGTGATGGCGAAAACCCTTCTGCCCATGAAACCTTCAACTCCCCTTTTAACCATGTGGTTTCAGTTATATCGTAATTCTGTAATGATTAATTGATGGCTGCCAGTGTGACAGGCCAGCTAGCAAAATCATGTTCTTCATGGAGTGTTTTATTCTGCTGTGGCCTAAAAACGCTAAGTAACCCAGCTTACTTCAAGCTTAACCATTTATTTCTGTGTTGGTGTTTTAAAACAAGCTTATATAAATCACTTGCAAAATTTGAACTCTGTCATGGAAAGCTGTGTCCTGAATCTTAAATTAATGGCTATGGTTCCATTAAATAGATCAAGCAACTTTCCTGGACATACTAATCATTAACTGCCAACACAGTCACATCCTTTCTCTTGGACTGATAATCATCAGAAAATAAATTGGGAAACAGCTGTTTGCTACGCATACAAAAGGAAACACTCAATGGAATGGCATGAATGAACACCTTGAGACCAGAGCCACAGGACTTAGCCATTAGTTCACAGTTAACAAGTAGAAGTAAATGTAAGATGTGTCTATGTCTGATGTTTTCCCTGTACTCACACAAACCATGAACTCCTCAAGGCAAGGACAATAACACGCTTATGGGTTTATACACTGTCTCATACAGAGATGCTCTCAGTTCTGACTGGGCCCTCTTAATGTTAACACAGTACCAAACAAAATAAGTAAATACATTCTTTGACAAACAGGGAAAATTTCGAAGGTGCTGAAGAGCTGTAAGCTGTCTTCCTCTGGGGAGAATGTTTTTCAGGAGCTACTACCAGGGACCAACTTCTCTCCCCCAATTTGTGTGCAATGTTCTGCCTCTGTCATTGTACAACCAATTTAGAACTTAAGCTTCTTGTTGACAAATGTGTAGCCTTTTATCTCCTCCACCCCTTCACGTGAATTTGAAAGACACATAATAATCACAAAAAAACTTGTATTCTGATTTTGTTTTCTTTTTAAGAAGCAGAGAGATCTCTATATCTTTACCCAATAGGGATACAGTCTCCCTCACGCTGGGAGATACTGATGTACTAAATCTGAATTTAATGCAGCAGTGGAGAATCTCACTCTCTCTAATTATGCCATTAGAAAGCACACAGATGTCTCACACTGTACTCATAAATTTTCAAGTAGATATCAATTTTCTGAACGGACTTTTTATTCCGGCAACTGACCTCTCCAGATCATTAATCCAGAGTTATACGCCTGAAAAACTCTTCAGGGATCTTCCGGATATTGATTTTCATCTAGGTTTTTTGTTTGCATTTTTAATATACTATTTCAGAATTTTAGCACTACTATTTTTAAAATAATTCCACAAATTTCCTGATAAAATTTGAAGAAAAACATATTCGCAGTTCTCTCTCAGGTGCTCCTAACAGATACAAGTAATAGAGCAAAACTGAACAGCCAAAAAACACACCAGAAAAGGAATAACAAGTACAACTTTGACTGGAGAAACAAATTGCACATCCTCCCTTCTTTGATGAAATGTGTTACCTATTAAATAACTTTGTACTCATAAGATTTGTTATGTCTTCTGCCTTACATATTTCATGACCACACTCAGCTTAAGGCTTGGCTCACTATTATGATTCCACACGCTCATAAAAAATGACTAGATACAGGATGTGAAAGTTCCTTTCTAGAAAACAGTTGATCATATGCCCTCTCTTGGTAAAGCTACTGGAACTAGCAATCAGTCATCAAGAATTGTGAAAAACTACGCCATGTTTTTTCCATTTTCCCTCTCACCGCTTATTATTGAGACAGCACATGTAAAAACCCAATCTTACAAATTAACTTACCTTCAGGCAGATTCAATTGACAATAGCAATATACATACGAATTAGCTTTCTGGTGTCAGAATGCGATACTGTAAGCATGCAGCCACATCCCAAATTATCATCAGACCAAGCAACAATGACTAAGGCAGGCTACACTGGTTACCATGTAAGCAGAACATGAAAAAGTGCTGTAAGGATCTCTGCCTGCTGCTGCTGAACTTAAGCAATAGTTTGGAGACTTAAATCTTGAGCACTGTAATATCTTTAGATCAAAATGAGAAGCGAACAGCAAGTGAAAGAAATACTTTTATTTAATTTCCTTTAAAGTGGGTGCTAAAACATATCTGATATTGTGACAGAAGATATTCTAGGGCAATATTTGGGCGATGCCTTCACAACAGCTTGTTAACCATCTCCTGATGTTTCCCTAGTTGTAGTCCACATCATGCACACTAACACAGTTTCTCAGCATCCAATTAACAAGCTAGGTCTGAATGCAGAGTGTTTCAGGTTGGACCAAGCACCATGCTAATGCATCCAGAGGACTTCTACTTAGACAACACAGTTTGTGGGAACAGAAAAAGCTCAGACCTACTGGCAAAGGAATATACAGATACATTTTCCTCAAAAGGCTCAAAGGATAACAAAAATACTGACTTTTAAAAAGTGCATTCAAATGCATCGCGCTATGTTAGGATTACTTCCGCATCAGATTGACCTCACTCATTAATTAATTGCTTTTAAGACACCAGCATGTAGTAAAGAAACATAATTAAATTTATAGAACATATGACAATTTTAAAATGCTAATCTTCTCTAGTTTAACACTAGTTATGATTGTTCTTCTGATTAAAGACATAAAGTTACAAATATTATCTAACTCCTTTTTAAATGGGGCTTACTGTTTTAACCCAGCCTAGGCAACTACTGCGTTATAGTGAAGTTTCTTA